>CM077464.1:17469241-18843680 GCA_039654755.1 Calcarius lapponicus | reverse complement strand
AGGCGCCCACGTGACGCTGGCGGGGCGGGCGAACTCCGAGCGCATTGTTGGGGGACGGTGTCAGTTTCCACTGTGTGCACCTTCAGCGTTGCATTCTTCCCTCCTCCGCCCTCCTCCCCCGCCCGCCCGCCCCGCCCTCCTTCCCTCCCCGGGTCCCGCCACCAACTATGAAATAACAACAACAATAATACTCGTAATAATAACAATAATAATAAAAGAAGGAACGCGAGAGAGGAGGCCGCGAGGCCGAGAGCGGGGGGGCAGAGGGAGAGACACTCGGGCTGGTGGAGAGAGGACCTCATCCGGACCGGGGGAGACTGTGCGCTCGGCTAGCGCCTGAGCCGCCCGGGCGGCCAACTCGGAGGGAGGCGAGAGAGCGAGGGAGCGAGCGAGAAGGGCCCGCGAGCAGCCGAGGAGACCCGGGCGTCTCTGTAACTAAAATGAGCGGAGCGCAGCGGCGGCGCGGCGGCAATAAGCTTATTGCAATTGACAGCGTCTGGCAGGTTCCATTTCACAGATGGCCGCTTGGCTCACATTCATTTTCTGCTGAACGACTTTAACTTTCATTGTCTTTTTTGGCCGCTCCGATCATCACCAACCGGCTCCGTTTTCCCGGGCTACGTATGAAGCGCAGGTGTCGCCTTACCGAGGGCGGGGGGCGAAGGGGGGCTCGGCGGCGGTTTTCGGCCGTGTTTGGAGGGCTGCAAAGGGGCGCCTAGGTGTCCCCCGAGCTCTCCCGTATGGGAAAAGCGCTGACAGGCTGCTCTAGCCACACACACACCACTACAGACACGCAGCAGCAGCAGCCTGTGCACTCGCTCTCGCGTTACGCACCCAACATTTGCAAATTTTAGTTCCTTTCTTTCTCCAGACGCCCCCTCTAAAACCTTTCTGTGCACATGGGCCTCCCGAGGAGAATATTTAATATTTCCCGACCGTAGCTGCCAGCCCGGCCCGAGCGCCCTTTGTTTAAAGGCAGATTTTGATTAAACAGGGGACGTTCTCGTGAAATCTGGAGCTGCCTGGGTCAAGTGATTTCAGTCCTCCCCGAAAGAAATGTGTCTGGGGGGGGTTAAAATGCTCAAACCGATAATGCACCCATTTTATCTATAGAGACGGGAGCCAGTGTGGGGGGTAGCGATCCTCCTGGGGGGGGTTGTTAGGCGCCGGGGGCACCCAGCAGAAAATGTTTATTAACTTAAGTTGGACAAGTACTTCTGTGAAATTGGATGGGTTGTAAGATGGCGGTTTCCCAGTTGTTTCCAATGTCTCCTCTTACATTTCTGCTCTAAATGCTGATGACTAGTAGGGGTTTGTGCCTACTGGGAGAGGCAAGGTGTGGTCAACGCTCGAGAAATAACTTTTTTGGGGGGGTAAGGGTTAGCACTTTTAATGCGGTCTTGGGGAGCTGGGGGCGGAGCGGTTTGCTGGAGCCTTTGGAGCAAAGGTGGATGTGGTCTGCGGGACGCGGAGGGGGGGGGCGTCGGTGTATGTGTGAATTTCTTTTCCCTGGTTGGTATTTTTTTTTTACCCTGAGCCCCGGGAAGGGGTAAATTTACATGAAATCCTTTGTCAGATCTTAAAGATGTCACGAGTGGGCTCCTCGTGCTGCTTATGGGCAGCACTTGAAAGTTGCTGGTGTTATGTTTTTATAATTGAATGGCCTTGGCAAATATAAAGCGGGATGTTTCTGTGTGTCTGCTGTAAACATTTGCAAATAGATCAGGTGAAAATAAGCAGGAAAATAAATCGCATTTCCATAAAAGTGAGGCAGTAACTTTTCAAGCCTCTGAAAAACTTTGATTCACTCCTCCACTCTCCAGGAGAGTCTAAGAAACCTGGCATGTGTGCCCATTTGCAAGCTTGTCGCTAAAAGACATTTTTTTTGCGCTAGTCTTGTGGTGGTGAGAGCAGCTTCTGTTATGGGACTGTCCCTAAAGGACCAGGACGTTCAGTTACAGTCCAGTAAAACTACCTTGAGTGACTCTGAGTGCAGCACCCGTCCTGGGAACTGAGACTTGTGTTGCACTTTGCCAGAGACGACGAAGTCTCTGACCTACCTGATCGCTTAGATATTACAAAATTAACATTTTTGGGTGTATTTTCTTTAAAAGTAGATAGATTGTGTCTTACACCTAGTCCCAGGGAGGCGATTTGAGAGAGCTGGGGTCCCTTTTGCACTCTGTTGCCAATATTCAGGTCTTTTCTCGCTGCAAGCGAGTTGTGCAGAGATACTTGAGGTACGTGTGAGCATCCTCTGTAATGAACTACTGTCCTCTCCTTTAAAACATATGTGGCCATTCTTAAGCGGAAGAAGAGTAATAACAGGCTCGATTAGTACAAGTGGCTCTGCTCTCCTTTAAAACATATGTGGCCATTCTTAAGCGAAAGAGTAATAACAGGCTCGATAGTACAAGTGGCTCTGGCTGATAATGGGTGAAGATGTAGAATGAAGGCTGCTTTATTCCTGATGAGAGTTTTCCGAGAGGAGATGGGTACAAAGTACACAAACCTACCCGAGCGATGCTTCTATTTTTTTATGTATGTATTTTCTGTTAGAGACCTGTCGAGCAAGGTTTGATAGCTTATTGCTTTATGGATTTTTAATAATGTAGCTGATTCTTAGCAGGAGAATGTACTTCTGTTTTTCTTCATTTTGACATAACTTGTTTAAGGCCTCTGTATAATCGGTTGGCTGGCAGTGTTTACTTGTAGCAGGTATTATCCACATATATTTTACGTTTAGTTGTTCCAAGTGTCAATGTGTAAATATATATTGTCCTGGCTAAGAGGCTGTTTGTATTTCTGTGAAGTGTTGGCATTCACCGTGCGATCAGCAGGAGCAGAAAAAACATCTGAAAGGGTTTCCCTCGTACCAAGATATTAAACTCAGGCTGATGTAGTAAAATGTGCTGCGTTCGTGTTACATCCCCGCAGGCACAGACACGCGTGTGCCTGTGCGGGTGGCTTTTGGGGAGAAATTAAGTGCCTAGTTCAGCTCGCTGGGGAAAATCACTGATTTTCAAGATAGCTCATAGCACGTTGAAAATGTGCTAACTTTGGGCAATAAATAATCCGCATTTAGGGGTTGCTTCGACAAAACAGGTTTCACGGTTGAATTTAAATCCCCCTCCATTTAGGAAGGGGCTTCGCCTGCGTGAAATAAACGCGTTAATGTCTTGAAAGGTTTGTCCCAGTCTGTCAGGGCTGGGAAGGAATTCTCGGTCAGCCGACTTGTGTGACCTCGGTCACTGCTGGGTTTTTGTTGGTTTTTTTTTTTTTTTTTTTTTTTTTTGGTTTAGATATTTATGAATTATAAGGTAGTGACTTGAACAAATAAAACACAGAACCGTGAAAGCTGTCCATGTGTAAGTACCTAAAGGGACTCCAGAGCCGCCGGCTTCAGGGCGCTGGGTTCTTCAGAGAGGCGTGCAGAAACTCAGTCTCTGCCTTTTCTGGGAAAAGCAAAACCTCGGTATCAGTTTAAAAGGAAGAAGCGGAGGGTCAGGGACCCTGGAAGCGACATTTAAAACCGCAGTACAATGCAGAGGGGGTCTTGCTTTCCCGCATGATGCTGGGAACAGCTTTGGGGACCTGGTCTGGCTTGGTGCTTCTGGAACTTTGCTTTTCTTTGTGCTGGCCGGCTATGGTTTGATGTCGGGGAGTTTTATCTGCTGTTCACTCAAGGGTTCTCCTGCAGCAACAAGAGAAGTTTCCTGGTCGGGGTCGCTCGTTGGCGCTGTGCACACTTCTGACGAATATTGTACCCCTGTCCTGGTCAGTTTGGCTGACGTTCAAAAGCTTTTAGAAACATTGCTGTGTTGCCACTTTTTTCCCACCCTTTTTTTTTTCTTTTTTTTTTTTTCCCTCCCGCTGCCTAACATTGAAGTTTGCGAGTGGCTGCTCGCATATTGAGCATTCGGTAGTGCGGTGAGAGGTGGCTCGCAAGCTCTGCCTCTGGAGGAGAGGGGACCAGGGGCAGGAGTTGGTGTACTGGGAGCACTGACCTGGGGAAATTAATAGCTTGGAGTGGAGCAGCGTTGTTACATTACATTTTTCAGGATCTGGTTGACAAAAAATAATTTACTCTACAATTGACGTGGCCGGCAGGGATTTTTTCCCTGTGTGTGCTTTTCCCTTTATCTGTTATTCCCTCATTTTAAACAGTGTGTATGCATCTAGCGTTGGTGCCAGTGCATGCGACGGGGTTTTATGGGTTTCAGACTATGAAAATGACATTTGTTTTTCACTCTTGTCTCTGCATTGTGTTGACAAGGTGTTGATTTAGCTTTAGGAATGATCTGGTCACATGGTCCTTCGCATGTTGTCACTAATGTACCGTTTAAAGTCGGTTTGGGCTTTTTCCCCCCTTCTCGGTGTGCTTTATTGCTGAAAAGGGGGGTTACTTAAGCATCCAGAGACTCATTTCTCTCCCGGTCCGAGCACCTTACTCTGGTGATGCAAATCTCTTTTACACCTTTTGCAAAACTTCGCACCGCGCTTGTCTCGTCCGCGGGATGATTTTCAAACAAGCGTCAAAAGGTGGGAGAAGGAAAGAAAGAGAGAAAAGAGATGGGGGTGAGAGAGAGGTAGGAAGGAGAACAGCGAGAAGAACAGAGAAGGAGGGAGCGGGGATGCCGGCGCGGTGGAGCGGGAGCTGGGGCTCGGCACCCCACTGGCGGGGCAGGGGGCTCGGTCCGGGAGCGCGGCGCGGTTCTGCTCGCCGGAGGGAGGGAGCGGAGGGGGAGAGGAGCTATCTCAGACCGGCTCCTCGCACCGAGTCGACGTGGAGAGAGGCCCCTGAGAGGATCCGAAATGGCCGAGGCTCGGGAGGAGCCTCTGGCACTCGCCTCCGCCGGGCTGCGACCCCAAAGCCCGGGGCCGCCCCCGCCGGCCGGGCTCCCCGCACCGCGCCCGGGCACCCTCCGGGCTGTGCCACCCGACCCCGCCCGGGCCGCTCCCGCCCTCCCCCTCCCCTCCCTTCGCGGCCGGGCTCCCAGACCCCCGCGGGCTCCTCGGCTCCTCCACCCCCAGCGCCAGCCCCCGGGCCCCGCGTCCCACCCCCTGGCCCGGCCCGGCCCGGCCCGGCCCGCCCCCCCCGGCCGCCCCCCGCCCGGCTCTCGTGTGTTCCCAGCGGTGGCAGGATGCCAAGTGTAAGTGTAAGTTGCTATAGCAACCCCCTCGGAGAGCGGAGCAGATCCGGATCGGCACCGAGCCGCAGCGGCAGCCGCCCGGACCCCCCCGGCGGGCCGGCCCCGCCGCCCCGGTGCCCGGCCCCGCTCCGAGGTGCGTGTGTCCCCCCCCCTCCGTCCCTCCCCCCGCCGCCCCTCCCCGCGCTCCGGAAATGCCAGGGCAGCCGCACCGGGAGGCGCTGGTTCCCCTTTGTGCTGCTCGCCGGCAGCCCGGTGCCCGCCGTGTCGCCCCCGGAGCTCCCCGCCGCATCGCCGCCGAGCCGCCCGCGCAGCCCGAGCCGGCCGGTGCCGCCGCGCCGCGGGAATCGCCCGTGCCCGCCGGGGAACGGCGCGGTGGGTGCCGCGGAACGACCGCCCCTCCGCGGGGCTGCGCCCAGGCCGGCCCGGGGCGGTGCGGTGCGGGGACGCCCCGCCGGCCTCGGGACCGGCCCTCGCCCGCCACCCGGCCCCGCGCCGCCGCCGCCGCCTTCGTCTTCCGCGCTCGGTCTTCCTCTGCGCCGGGGGATGCGATGCGATGCGATGCACGGGGGAAGGGGATGCGCCGGACCGCGGCACCTGGGACGCCGCCGCGCTTGGCCCCGCTGACCGGTCCTCTGTGTGTGTGTGTGTGTCTTTCAGAGCCGCTCCTCGCCACGCCAAAATGCACCGAACAACCAGAATCAAAATAACCGAGCTAAACCCCCATCTCATGTGCGTGCTCTGCGGCGGGTACTTCATTGATGCAACAACCATCATAGAGTGCCTCCACTCCTGTAAGTACGACCGGGCGCTCCGCGTTTTTCCCCCGCCGCTTCCCTCCTTTCCCGACATCCCGGGAACACACACGAAAAAAAAATCCTCCCAAGCCCAAACCCCCCGAGGGGCTCGGGACCGACGCCCTCCTCCTCTCCGACTGGAGGGGAAGTAGGTGTTCCAGCCGCGGTGCAGATTTTCTGAGGACGGCCCTACGGTCTTTGTTAAAGTAATAATATATGTGCTATAAGCGTCTCCTTTTCATGGTAATTGCAGCTTATTTGGGTAGTTGTTTAGCTTAAGCAGCGTGTTGCTGACAATGGACGATTTGCTCTAGCTTGCATAGTTTAGAAAATCGCACCTTTATCTATGCATATCTGAGCGCACCTAGGAGCATCACTAAAAGCCTGTGGTGTTTGACTTACAGTTTGTAAGACCTGTATCGTGCGTTACTTGGAGACCAGCAAGTATTGTCCTATCTGTGATGTCCAAGTTCACAAAACTCGACCGCTTTTGAATATAAGGTAGGAGAAAGTTGGGAAGTGCGCGCTGCATCTCTGTATCTCTGTTTTTGCTTTATGTGAGGAGACCAGCAGTAGTCGGTGTCAATGTTATCTCTTCGTATGCAATTTAAATCTGAAAGGGCTTGTCAATTTACAAGCTACCTCGTGTGTATGTGGTCTCTTTGGAGTTTCTTCACTGATTGAAACTGAAGATGCCTCTAGATGTTTTTGTTGGCCTATTTTAGCATAGACCAGTCATTGATGCCTCTTTCCTCTCCCGTGTTCTGCTGTACCACCCGATAGTTCTTGCCTCTCCTTTCTGTATCTCCAAGACATGCATCACTCCAACCACAGCTGCTAGTCATGAAAACTCTTGCTGCAACTTTCCAAACTAAGAGGCAAAAGCCTTTAAAATATCATTTGCCTTTCAGAAACATTTTTATTGTCAGCACTGCATTTTGCTCTCTGCACTTTCTAGGAAGGACAAGAAGATTTAAGGCCTTCCTTCAGTCTGAGAGACTTCTTTTTCAGTTGTGGTAACATGGATGAGTTTTGGTTCAGAGTGGTATTTAGAGCAGGGTTAGTTTGATTACAAGGTCCTGTAAGTTAACTTTTTATGACTGGCCTCCCACTTTGTAGAAGATGCCTCATTGTTGTGAAAGTTTATAAGCGAGGAGCTGCCATTTGGATTAAAATATTGCTTCATCTGGTTAATTTTGTGTTGTGGGGTTGTTCTTTTTTCAGGTCAGATAAAACTCTCCAGGATATTGTATACAAGCTAGTACCAGGCCTTTTCAAAAGTAAGTAGTTAAATCAGGTATTTTATTAAGAGCAGAAAAACAAAAACAGAGCCGCTATCCTTTATCAATACCGTGAGTTACAGAGTAACTACTAAAAGAAAAATATATGCTTTTCCATCTAGATGAAATGAAAAGAAGAAGGGATTTTTATGCTGCTCATCCGTCGGCTGATGGTAAAAGCTTCTCGTTCACAACTTTAATATGTGTGGCATTGAGCTGGATGTTTTACTGTTTCCTTTTTAACTTACAAGTGATGTATTACCGTCACAGTATTTTAAGAAGTAAAGTCAGCATAATAAAAGTTTATTGTTTTAACAGTCAGGTAGCTTTCATTCATTATCTTACTGTGAAGATTTTTTTTTTTTTTTTGTTACTGAGAATTGCAATTCTTCCTGATTTGAATTTCAAAATGTAAATTATTGTGGAAATTTCTGTGCAGCTGCCAATGGTTCTAATGAAGACAGGGGAGAAGTGGCTGATGAAGACAAAAGAATTATAACAGACGATGAGATAATAAGCTTATCCATTGAATTCTTTGACCAGAATAGGCAAGTCCTGGAATGGCAAAATTTTATGTTTACCTATTTTATAGCACCTGTATTTATTATTTGTAGTAATTGTGTGATTTCTTCTCACAGACTGGAGCGAAAAGGAAATAAGGAGAAAGAAAAATCAAAGGAGGAGGTAAATAACTTTCCTTTACTCCAGGGGAAACATATCACACACACACACAACTTTGGGGCAGGTCTGTAGCTGAGAAAAATATGTAGGTATGTGCGTCTAGAAAAAAGGAAGCACACCTCCTATCATGGCACTAGGTACAGAAGAGATAAAACATTTTCATACAGCTGTATATGCAGGCAACTTTTTTAAATCTAAAATACCCACAGTATTATTTTTAAAGCAGAATCTGATTTTTTTGTATCAAAGTTTGGGAAAAATATTTAGTAATTTATTAAAAAATAATATGTATTGTGTATGTACCCTAAAAAGATAATTCATATGTAAATATTTGTATTATATTTAGTAGTTACAATTTTAAATTACTTTCTCTAGAATTGTAATTTGCTGCTTATTTCTGATGTGCCCTCCAAGACACCAGGCATTGTTGCATTACAGTTGATCATTTAGTAAGGTGCACTTTTTTCAACATGAAATGCTAGAATACAATGTTGGTGGGAGTATTCACGCATTCTCAGTAGACTGATTTTCTTTACTGTGCCACTAGGTGAATGACAAAAGATACTTGCGCTGCCCAGCAGCAATGACAGTGATGCATCTAAGAAAGTTCCTGCGGAGTAAGATGGATATACCTAACACTTTCCAGGTACCCATGGGGAAAGAGTGGTTGGTTTGTTTGTTTGGGGTTGTCGGGGGTTGTTTTTGGTAGGACTCATTTTCTCATTACAGCCAGTCCCAGCAAGTAGAAAAGCCAAGTATTTCTGGTGTGTACCATACATTATTTGGTTTATTTTTAAAATATCTGTCTGTAGTGTTTGGTGATGTAATTTTTTTAGTGCTGTAAATACCAAAGTATTAAGAAATTGCTTCTTGATGTATTTGTGATATCTGTGACAGTGGGGCTACATTTACCTCAGAGCAGTCATGTGCTTGGGGGTAAGTGCCTGGATGCCCCTTAATGCAAGGGTTCATATCTTGAACAGATCGATGTGATGTATGAAGAGGAGCCTCTGAAGGACTACTACACCCTAATGGATATTGCCTACATCTATACCTGGAGGCGGGTGAGTATTTCCAGCGTGCCTCCTGGGAGGGTGCACGTCATGGCCTGGGCAGGGCACTTACCAGGGTCTCCCTTTTGCTTTGCAGAATGGGCCTCTGCCCTTGAAATACCGGGTCCGACCTACTTGCAAGAGGATGAAGATCAGTCACCAGAGGGAAGGCTTGAATAATAGTGGGGAGCTGGAAAGTGACTCTGGGAGCGACAAGGCAAGCAGCCCAGCAGGAGGCATCCCCTCCACCTCCTCCTGTTTGCCCAGCCCCAGCACGCCAGTCCAGTCTCCTCACCCCCAGTTCCCCCACATCTCCAGCACCATGAATGGCACCAGCAGCAGCCCCAGCAGTAACCACCAGTCCTCCTTTACCAACAGAGCTCGGAAAACATCAATAAATGGCTCCTCAGCCACTTCATCTGGTTGATGTGCCAACCAGGCTACCACCCTCGCCCCTCCTTTATATAGATCTCTCCATGCCATTACAGCTTTATAGATGCTAATCCATGTGACTATCATCCAAATTGCTTTCTTTTGTAGTAACACTGAACTTGGCTATAAAAGGCGGACTAGGTGACATTCAGGATGGACGTTATTGGAAACGCAAGATTGAAATGTAAATTTTTCAGAGGACTGGGAAACAAACGAAAGTTACACCTTCACCTGTTCTGAATGATGTGGAGTTGTTTCTGTCCCCATCATCTGGAGCCACGAGTCTCCAGAAGTCAATACAAATCCTGGGAAGTAGTTTGTTAATCCAGACTAACTCCTCCATTGCGTTCTCTTCGATTGTTATTGTTCTTATACTGTTTTGTGAACCTGTAGAAAGCAAGTGCTTTTTCATCTTGAAATCCAACAAAATTGAAAGAATATGCATAGAAAAATGCATATATGTAGCCATGTCACTGTGAATAACAATTTTTGCGTATTAGCCATTTTGATTCTTATGTTGCATCTTTTACTTCTCTGTTGCTGCGCAGAACCGATCAAAAGAAAACTTCAGTTTTACAATCTGTATGCCTAAAAGCGGGTATTACCGTTTTATTTACTGACTTGTTTAAATGATTCGCTTTTGTAAGAATCAGATGGCATTATGCTTATTGTACAATGCCATATTGGTATATGACATAACAGGAAACAGTATTGTATGATATATTTATAAATACTATAAAGAAAATATTGTGTTTCATGCACTCATGATATGGTTGTTAAATTTCTAAACAGGTTCGACCCTTGCAGATGCCGCCTGTTTGAGCTTTGCTCATACTGCAAGAAACACGTTGTGTGTGAGAGCTACAGTGTTGGGGAAGCACATTCGTGTCTCTGATAACCTGGAGGCAATTGGCAATCTTAAAAGAATTTTACTTTTTTTTTTTTTCTTCCAAGTGGAATATTTTTACTTTACCAAATGTTGAAGTGATACAGTGAAAAAAAGAAATCAAGGGACGTGGAAGTTTTAGACCTGTTTGATTACCTTTTTATTATTTGGTGTGGTGGGACTGTGTTTCTAAAAGCACATGGAATCATTATAGAAGCCATAAACTGTTTGATATAAATTTTAAGGAACCAGCAAGTGGCTGGATGAAGGCATTTTATCTAAATTTGTTTTAATATATATGTATATGGTACAGTACTAACTTCATTAAAATTTAACTGGTACTTTAATATTTCAAATAAATTGTGGAGAATGCCTTCTCTTTAATGGCCTGCAAGTAGGTGCATTTTATTAGAGGCTTCTATGGGTGGGGTTTTTTCAATAGGAGGAACTTTTCCACCATAAAGTATGAACAGCCCAGAACACTTTTCAGTTTGTGCTTTGCTTTGGTCGAACTTTGTGTGTGTTCATCACCCATCAGTTATACATTTGTGAGGGTGTTTATTCTATATGGATATTGTTTCATGTTTGTACGGAAAAATTGTAGTTAAACATTTCATTGTCTCCAGTCTGCAAAAGAAGCACAATTCTTATTGCTTTGTCTTGCTTATAGTCATTAAATCATTACTTTTGCATATAAATTGCTGTTACTTGTCCTGCTTGTTTTTATAGACCAGGTGATTGCAAATCCTCCACAAGGTTATTGCTTATTGATGTATATGTCTTGTTAAACAAGAGTTGATATTTTTTCCTGTAGTAAACATGTACAGTTCAATTTCAACAGTAAAAACTTCAGTTTTATATACACGAATAACTTTCATTTATAGCTGATCAAAGAAATAAATAAAAGGGATAATTCATTGAAAAGTAGCAAATTACCTCTGTTGATAATGTGGTGTTAAAGAACAAACATCTTGTTCTCATGGGAAGTATTTCTGGGTGTACCAAAGATTTTAGTAAACAGTACAGTATAGCACACTAAAATAACAAAGGGAGGAAAAAAAACACCTAGAAATTGTAGTGATTTGTTTCGGTTGCCTGTCTTGAAAACATTTGCTATTCTTTATTTGACCCCGATTTATTCTTGAAAATAAGCAAATGGTTCATCCTCACATCCCAGTCAGCCACAGGTTTTACCTCCTCTTCAAACTTAGCCCCTGTTAAACTGCACTGCCCGGGAAGAACTTGATTTTTCTGATGGCGAGTGCAATGTTCTGCCTGTGCTACCCTGGATTACTTAAAAGTACTAAATACGTTTTAATGGAAAGATACCTTTCAATGTGACCGAATGTCTATCTTGGCACAATTCCCTCAGCTACATGAGTGAATCACACTGTACTGGTTGAATTATTTCGCCCAAAAACCAGCACTGAACCTGCAGCAGAGGCTTGCACGTTAGCCCACTGATCAAAATGTGCTTAATTTTACTCGAAATAGCAGTTAATCACTACTTCTAGCATCAATACGGAGCTAATCTCGGTCTTTGTGGAGTGCCCCCGAAGCACTCGGCAGTGAAACAGGAGTTGGATATTTCCCTTCGAGGTTTACTAAGCTCTTATAGTATTTTCGACCTCTCCCAATTTGACATCTCCTGTCTGAACAAGAACAAACGCTCTAGTAGCTCTCTTGCCGAGCTGCAAAAGCCGCCGAGGATGTTTGTGCTGCCATGTGAAACTTTTGTTTTGCTGCTGGCCCTGCGCAGATGGCACTGCGATGCTTATATACTGCTAAGCACAACTGGGAGGACGATCAAAGATAGCATCTTGGTGTTCTACTTGTGAAGCTGCTATGTCAGCTTTCCCGGTTTCACAATATTTTCCTTTGCATATACATAGTGACAGGTTTTCCTTTCACATGTACCTAAATTCTCCCTGAAATGAAAGAAATCTCCGCTCGCTACACGTAAGAGGAATCTTTTCATTATCCGACGTTGCGTTTGTATAGATGTTGGGATAAAGGCGAAGTCTACTGCGTTTTCCTGAGCTTGTTCAACAAGCATTCTGGTCAAGGATAGAGGCAGGAGCGGTCTGTGCCGGCTGGAAAAGGATGTTTTTCTGCCTTCATCCGACCAAATTTTCCGCCCTGGTTCAGCTGCCTGCAGCTCCAAGGAGCGCTTTTGTGTCCGGCACGAATGGGGATCCAGTCCCGGGGAAAGCAACAGAGAGGAAGCATGAAAAGCTCCATACGCTTCTGGAGAAGACGGACAGAAACAGGGAGACGGAATGCAGAAATGCGCCGGGAGAGAAAGAGGAGCATGACGAGCTTGCTGAGCCGAGATGGTTGTCCCCCAGCACTGACCATTTCTCTCAGCAACCTGCGCCCATGACTTGCAGAAAGCCGGCGCTGGCGGGCGGGTACCGCCGGCAGATTTCCGACACCGGCAGCGTCCCGTGGGCAGGAGAGGGAAGCGGCGGGCGGCACCGCCGCGGCGCCGGTGACCCGGGCAGCACCGGGGGAGCTCCAGGAAACGCCGCGAGAAAGCGATGCTCCCCCATTTTTGAATGATGAGGGGGCATAGAAACCCGACGGCGGAGGCAGCGGCAGCGACGGGCGCCCTTCCCGACCAGGCGATACTTTTGGTCCTCTGCCCGCGGCCGCCGGGCCACCGCCGTCCCCTCCGCCGCCGCACCGCTGCCCCAGGAGTCGCTGGGGATTTTCAAAGCGCGCCCAAAGCAAGTCTTCCATGGCCGGTACCGGGGCGAACTCTCCTTCCTTCCGCCGCCGCTAACCCTGCGCCTCTTTTCCTCCGCCGCGGCCCCGAACCGCCGGTTCCTCAGCCCCGGCGGCAGACTGCTCCTGCCTTCCAAACATCACTTTTGGACTGTTCATCTCTCACCACGCAGGAACTCCTGCAGTTCCGATCTTTGCCACCAAACTGGCTGACGAGGATCGGGTTGTCTCGTCGTGCCGGGCTCCGATTTCGGCCCCGGAACGGGCGGTCGGCGGCGGCCCCCGCCGCAGGCACCGCAGCGGGAGGAGGGCGGCGGCGGCCCCGCCGAGCACCTCGCGCCCTCCCGATTTTAAAACGGTGAAATTCTGAGACAGTGTTTACTCAGATAAGTGTTTCCTGTTTCCGCTGTTAATTTTTAACGTTCTTGCTCCTACTCTGGGTACTTGAAACGGATTTCCTTTATTTTACTATAAACAGTTTATTTTTCATCTTTTGTGCCCTTCTCTTACCCGGAGGACGCCTGGAGAAGAACCTGCCCTCACCTCCCAAGGGCTGCGGATCTCCGCTTTCTGCAGCTCAATGTCGTTGCCCCGTTCCGGGAGCTCCGACCCACGGTTGATTTGTGTTTTATTAACTCGAGGATGGCAAGGATTCTGGCAGCGAGGATTTTTTCCAACTCTGGCTCCTTCACTCGCTTTCCCCGCGACCAACAGAGGAGTCCCGCCAGGAGAACAGAAACACTTGTAAAGCCCGGTGTGGACCAGGCAATTCTCGGTCTCGCCGTCTTTGGGGATGGGATATTTGTATTTATTTAACAGGGATGATGTGGGTTAAGGAAGAAAAAAAATTAATGTCAGCAACGGGTAGAGCACGAAGGACACGTAACACCCACGGCAAAGGAGGTTTTCCTGCCGGGGTTGGGCAGGGAGAGGGACTTCCATCCCCGCTCGCTGTCGCGAAGCCGCGGCCGCGACGGGCAAGACAGCGGCAGTCACGGAAAGGCCGCGAGTGGCGGTGCCGGGGCGGGCGCTGCCCCAGGGCTGAAAGGAGCCCGCGGGCCTCCCCGCCGCCGGGCGGGCGGCCGCTGCCCGTCCCGGGAGCCCGGCCGGGAGCTGCGCTTCTGCTGCGTTTGTCTCCGCGTCGCCTCCGCCGGCGGGAGCGCGGCTTCTCGGGCCGGCGCGGAAACGTGGCGCTCGGCGCCGCCGGTGCGGCGGGCGCGGCCGGGCCCCCGCCGGCTGCCCCTCACGGGCGGGCCGCCCCGCTCCGCGCCCCCCGCGCCCGGCAGAGGCCATCTTGCGCCTGCGCACCTCTCGCGCCCGCGGAACTTCCCCCGCGCCGCCAGATTCGAACGGAGCTGCGCGGAGCGGGACCCGCGGGGGACCCGCCGGCCGCGCCCGCTGCGCCCGGGCCCCGCCAGCGCCGCCCCATCGGCCTCCGCCGGCGGCCGCGGCGGGTGCACCGTCGCGCCTTTGGCAGCTCTCGGGCCGTGCCCGGTCCGGCCGGGGTGCGGCGGGCACGCCTGGCAGGCAGCACCCCCGGCCGCAGCCGCCCTCCGCTGAGGTGTGGCGGTGCCGCCGCAGGCTCCGCACCGTCCCGCGTCCAGTCTGCCTTCCCACGCCTCCTGGCCTTTAGGGTGCTCCAGCCAGCCCGGGCATTTGGGAATGTGCGCAGCGGGACGGGAGCGTTCCGGGTTTTCCAGCTGCGGGGCGCCGCTGTCCTGTACCCCCGTCCGCCCTGCCGCAAGCACACGGCCTCCCGCTGAGGCCGGCCGGCACCGGCCCTTCCCGGGGCACCGTGGGGCCTCGGGGCGAGCCCACCTCCCCGAGGAATAGGAGGGGGTCGCGGTAGCCATTTGGCGTATCTATTTTCATGGCCCGCAGCTGAATATCGCACCTCGGCTAGAGAGACAAAGGGCTGTATGTTCCTATCGCCGGGGACAGGCAGATGCCTTCCCCGTTCCGAGCGCCGATGCTCTCCGCGGTGTGGAGGGGTGCATTTTCCGGGAGCGGCCGGGTGAGAACTCGGCGGTGGCAGGGAGGCACTTTCCAATAGCAGAGGCTGCCAGCAGCCCTTCCCCCTCAGCGCCCGCCGCCGGGCTCCGCGGCCCCGCAGCCTCTCGGCCGCCGCATCCCCGGTGGAGGCCGAGGCCGGGAGGAGCCGCCTCGCATCCTGGGGCCTCCGCTGAGCGCAGAGATTCCAGGCACTGCTGCCAGCGGTGGCATTTCTTACTCCTCCTTCTCCATGTGCTGGGGATGCTCGGGAGTTGCCTTCTCAACGAGGCATTTTCTAATCTGTGAGACATCATCGTGCAGCTGATGGAGGCCTCCAAGGTGGGCTGAGTCTACCAAAAAAAACCCCAAACCAAAACCAAACCAAGCAAAAATGTTGCCCCAAAACTCAAACACAAAAATAATAATAATAAAAAAAAACTCCTAACAAAATAACAAAACCCCTACACTCCACCAAAGAACCCCCAAAAAACTCCACATATACAATCCCAAAACTTTGAAGGGGAAATGAGGGAAAAATCCCTCCAACAAAACAAACAACAAAATAAAGACCAGAAGAAAACCCAAACAACTGAAATCAAGATACCCAAAAGGCTGTGCTAACACGGTGCTGGAAGGAAGGCATGGCCAAGGTGCAGGAATGCCGAGTGAGCGATGCCCCTGCGAGGCTCTCACTGCGCGGGCTGCGGAGCTTGCGCACACACTCCGCAGGTTCTCGAGCCCGGCTGGGGTGCGCCGTGCGCGGAGCCGCAGCTCCGCCCGGCCTCCGGGTGCTTCGATGTAGCGGGTCGGGACGTGTCCCTTCCGAAGGGATGGCACTTCGGTTTCTAGGTTGGGTGGGCTGGCTGCGAAGAGCTGCGGCTGGAGCCCCGCGGGACACCGCGCTGCTGCTCCCTGGGCTGGGGCTGTGCTGCCGGGCGGGCGGGGAGAGCCCCCGGGCACGGAGGAGCTGGCAGCAGGGCGGACCGGCGGAGGGGAGGCAGGCGCTCAGCGCCGGGAAGGATGCCTACAAGCCATGAGCTGCCATTTTGTCTCTTTTAAGAGGGTTGGCTTTCCCCTCTCCTGGAGCTCAGTGCGCGGCGGTGGCAGCATCTCCCCTCGCCCTGCCCCTCCTCGGCTGGGCAGGGAGGCAGCTCGGGGCGGCACCGGAGGTCCCCTCGGGAAAGCGCCCATCAACCCCAGCCTTCCCAGCCCCGGCGCTCTCCCTGCCACCTCCGCCCTAGGTGCTCGGGGTTTGCAGGCTGTTCAGCTGATTTGTTGCTAATAGCAACCACACGACAGCGATTTGCAGCCTTTGCTGCTGCCAGCGCCTCTCGTTACACCTTCTTCTGCAAACCGGGATACGGTCGTCTGGCTGCTGCCTGTCCCCACCCCTCTAAGCACAGCAGCCAGGGACAATAACGGGGCAGGAGGACGGGACGGCCTCGGGGCGCGCTGCGGGCTCCGCTGGGCGCCGCGCAGATTCGGTCCTTCCACATCAAGAGCTAAATACTGGTTTTCAGCCGCAGCCGCGCAGGCTCCGCGCATTTCGCATTGTGTGGTAGCTTTGTTGAGAGCTGCAATCCGACCGGCGCGGGGGGGAGAAGCGCTGCCGGGTTTACATATGTAGATGCGGGCAGCGTTCAGCGCCGAGCCAACACACACCCTCCCCCGGAGCATCAGACACAAAGGAAGACCTCGCTCCTTTCAAGTCCCCAGAATAAATTAAGCTCTGGCTTTCGGTTTTGGAACGTCCCAAAAATATTTTTTTTTTAATGGCACTGCACAGGCGCTGACGGTTCCGCAGGAAACCAGAGGTGTAACCATATGCGCGTGGTGAAAAGGGTTCAGCCCTACCAGCTAATATTTCCTGGTCCCGTCCTGCAAGTCAGCCTGACATGTTTTGCCATTTTCCGGTTTATTTATCTCTTAAAATTTTTATTCAGCCTTTCCGATTGTAATGGCGATGAACCAATCCCCACTAGCCAAATCTGTACCGTTTACACGATTACAGTTGTTATAAATATCTGTTCAAATGCCAGCGTCGTCCTCTTGGCTGAAGAAAAAAGAGAAGTCCTCTTTCTAGCGCGTCTGAAGTGCCTCGACGTTTCTGTCTTCGCCTCACAAAAATAATTTACTCTATAGGAAGGTCTAACAAACTAAACTCGCCACCTAAAACCCGGAGAGGGGACCCTAGAATGGGTGAGTCCCTGCAGCCTCGAGCCAAAGCTCAGGGAGAAAAAAGAGAAACCTCTCCTACGGTCTCTCTGACCGAGTTTTTGCTAAAATCAGGTAATGGCACAGCCCAACTTAAATTTGAAAAATAAACTATTCAAGGATCCAAATTGCTCTTAGTAGAGGCTATACGTGGAGTTGGGGAGTCTTCACTCAGTGTACTCTTTTCGAGAGAGCACTTCAGTTGCCTACATCCCATTCACTCCCACTAACATTTCCAGGTTCAAACTCCTGGCTTTTAAAAACGCAGCACGTCCAACTCCGATCCGTGGGAGAGTTTGCGCGTTGCTCTTCCCACCAAATGAGCCGAGTCGTGCAAATACGGGATTAAACCCTCTAATTTCTGTCACCCTATGAATATCTCCTCAACGCCTTGAACGATTTGCCGGGCGTGTGGCAGGAGGAGCAGACCCTCCAGAGGCAGATGGGGGGGGCCCAGCGCCCGCCGACGGGCGTGGGGGGCGGCCGGGGACGGTCCGGGGACAGCCCGGGGACCCGCAGCCCCGGCGGGCTGTCCCGGGGCCTCCCGAACGGCCGGGGAAGCCGCGGCACCGAGGCGCGGGAAGATCTCACCTTTGAATGGGCGTCGGGCAATTTTAAGCCGTAGCGGAACATCCGCGGCTTGGCCAGCCGGGGCACAGCGGGGCATGAGCCGTCGAGGGGCACAGAGCCCGATCCTGGACCGGCCACCCAGCGCCCTTCCAGTCGGGGGGTCCTGCAGCGGAGGGCACTCCGCAGCTCCCGGAGCTGTCACCTGTTGCCCCGCACCCGCGGGGACTTGGCCGAGCCGGGAAAACCCACGCCCTCGGCACGCCTCACCCCCCAAAAAATCCCAGGAGCAACTTCGCCCTTCCGCGTCTTGGGGAAAATGATGCTCCCCCGCCACGTTCCGGGCGTATTTCCGAGTGAATCAAAGTCTGAGATTAAAGAACACCCACCAGAAAGCGAAGGCACATTATTCATTTAGGTAACTGTTGCCTATTTCCCTGGTCTCCGGTTTATTTTTTAAGCCGACGTGTGCGGTAACGCAGTCATTACTAACACCACCCGCTCAAGGATACAGGTTTCCTACTAATGAGCACCCCAGCAGTAGGCAATGAAGTCTCACAACTACGTCATTTCCATAAATGATTTTCCGTCTTCAGTACTTTTGCGAGAACCGGTGACATTTCCGTAGACCGCATTTGCATGGTGTTTATTCCTCATTATTATTATTAACCATGCGAACAGACTTAGTATCAAGCAACGAAGTGTAACAGCAAGTCTTGGTGGCACTCAGGGTGCGTTTTGTTGTTCCTTATTCAAACATTAGACTTAATTAGACAGATAAATCAATTTATCTGTAATCGACACATCTGCTTTTTTTTTTTTTTTTAGAACCTCTGGAAGTAATTAATCACCATTTTTTTATTTTTTATTTAACTTAGGAACAGAAATAAGTATAAAGAAATGTGTTTAACAGCTGTTCCCTTCTCAAGTACACATGGTGATAATTTCCCAAAATATTTTCTGTGGCAAACGACCTTCTCACCAATCTGATTTTATTTGTCTCCTTTATTTGTAAAGAATAGCACACCACCTGTTTAATTTGTTTGCTTAAAGAGATTTGTTTTTCCCCCGCACTAAATACTCTTGGAAACACGTAGCTCATTTTAGACCATGATATTGTGTATGTTAGCCCCTCTTTTTTCAGCTGAGCAAACACAGACAGGAGTTTAAAAAAATTCAGACGTCTCTCTTACACTTTTCTAAACTTTAAAAAGGCAGCTGAAGTACCTTCAGCATTCCAACTTTAAGGTATGAGACAAAACTTTATGTTACTTAGCAGATAATTTGTTTATATACTATCACTCGTCTGATTTTGTACACTTGCAGCTTTTCAGGACAAATTACCCGCCTATGAAATCTTGAAGCCACTGTGCCACAATATGCGGCTCCAGAAAGAGACATTCTTTATTGACTATTAACTCTGATTTTCTGTTGTGGATCACAATTTCACTTGGAGCAGCCTGGTCGATAGCAGAGCTAACTATTACCTTCGTTCACAAGTATCCTGCGTCTTGGGAATCGCCCTCAAAAGATACCGGGGGAGATGTAGAGTCTATTTCTCTTCAAACCCTTATAATACTGATTTCATTTTCCAGTCCCACCGTTTGCACTAGCTGCTATACAGACCTCCAAGGCTGTGTTTACTCGTAGACGCAACCATGTCTTTGCCAATCAGTAATGAAGAGAATTATTCGTAATTAGTCCTTATGGCCCCAGCAAGATGGGAAAAAGTGGAAGGCAGGTTATCTACCAGAATGATACGCTGGTGGAAAAAAAAAAAAAAAACAAAAAACCACCCTCCCCACCACCCCCATTATAGTGCACAGGAATGACTTGCGCCTGTGCCAGGCAGAGCCAGAGGGCTGCGGCCGGAGCATCCTTCCCCACCGCGCCCCTTCCCGCGCTGTCCCGCCGCACCGAGAGAGCGGATGCTGCTCCCGGGCACCTGCGGCCGGGCGGGTCCGCGGATGGCTGCGCTCGGCGCTCGGGCATCATTCACTGCGCTCTGTACCGTCTGAGAAAAGCCTTGCTTCCCTTCAGCGGGGCACGGCGCTTCTTCTGCCGCGCTCCCGTGGCTGCCGGCGGAGGCTGCAGCCCACGGGCTCGCCCCTGCGCGTCCGCGCTGCCCGCACCGCCCTAAAATCAAAGGACACCACGAAGAATAAAGGCGCGGCGGGGGGCGAGCAGCTTGGAGCTGTCCTTATTTTTCTTATTTAGTTTTTATTTTCCCTCCGCACCCAGGGAGCGGAGAGAAGCGGGAGCAAAGCAGGTGGACCCTCTCTCTGCCGGGAGATGAGTTGGAATGCGCCAGAGCGGCGAGTCTCTCCCGTCTGCCCGCCGAGCCCTTGGCAAGCTGCGCAGCAGCGGAGAGGGACAAGCGATGCACCCCCGGGGGAGCAGCGTGTCCCACCGATACGCACCGGCGGGGCGGCCGCGGCGCCGCTCCCGAATGTCAGCGGGGGCGGACAGGCTCCGGTCCGGCCGTCCGGCATCTCCCCGCCAGCCTCCGCTGCGCGGGACTCGGCGTCGCGCCGCGGCTGTGGCCCGGACACGTCCCTGCGCTGAGCCCGGCGCCGTCCCTGCCCGTCCCCATCCTCCCCCGGCGCCCCGGGAGCAGCACTGCCCGCCGGTGAGAGGGGAGCGCGCACAGCGGCTGTACACGTTTCCATGCCACGTCGGGCTGATACCGTCCCGCAGCTGCTGCGCTGTGCTTGCGCTACAGACGCGACACAGCGGCGCTCCCCTCTCCGCGGAGCTGCCGGTCCGCCCGCCCCCGCGAGCCTCTGTAGGGGCCGATCTCCACACCTGCGCCGGCAGCGAGCAAGTGACACATGTGTGCGGGCCGGGGCCGGGCACTGCCGGCCGGGCACTGCCAGCCGGGCACTGCCAGCCGGGCAATGCCAGCCGGGCACTGCCAGCTTCGCTTCTCCTCCCGTCCCGTCCCGTCCCGTCCCGCGGGCACGGCCCGAGCGCGGCGCGCGGAGCCCGCGGGGCGGAGCGGGGCCGGGCGCGGCGGGCGGGCGCGCCAACGTCACGGCCGAGGCCCCGCCCCCGGCGGCTCCGCTTCCGCCCGGTTGCCGGGGAGACGCGTCCATAGCGCGGAAATCCCCGCGGGCGCGGAGCCCGCCCGGCGCCGCCATGAGCCAGCGGCAGGTCCTGCAAGGTAGGCTGGGCCGGGGGCCGGGGCTGGGGCACGGGGCTGGCGCGGCGCCCGCCCGCCCGCTGACCCGGCGCCCCGGCGCTGCCGCCCGCAGTGTTCGAGCAGTACCAGCGCGCCCGGTCGCAGTTCGCGCAGGCGGTGGCCGACCTCGCCGCCCGGCCGCAGAGCATCGACACTCTCCGAAGCGCAGGTACGCGGGAGCGGGGCCGTGCGCGGCCGCGGGGTTTTGCGCGCCCCGGGGCGGGGGCAGGCGCAGCGCGGGGCCGCCGCGGCCTTTCCCCGGTTTTTGTTTTATCTCCCTCCTCCCCCGGTGGCCGCTCAGTTTCCGGAGATTTTGTTCCAGCAGGATTTGGCCCCCACCCTGCTTGCCGAGTCCCCCTCGTTGCGGTGGGAAAGTCAATTGCGCTGCTCGGCTGCGGGGGGTGGATGTCTCTGGCTGAGACCTCCAGTTTATTTCAAGGAACATTTCTCAGTATAATCCTTTTTCAAATTTACTTCCTCCCGGTTCCGATGTAGCTTTATGTAAAGTGCAGAGATTGCAATTCCCGATGAAGCCAGCACTAATTTGCCAAGGAAATTCTACTTTTTAGAATAAACAAATTTTTATGCCGGCTTTACAAGTTGTTCCTAAATTCTTCGATGCTTTCTGCCGGCAGAGTGGCTCATTTTAGGAGGAATTTGATTTTGTTATATTGCTGTCATGGGATGTCGTGAACCAAATTGAACATTTTTAGAAAGAGGAGCTGCGGGAGCACTTCTAACAGCTGTTGTGCTGCTGGCATCTGGCACATCCCCTCCGCTCGGCCAAAGTTCCTGGGCTTAAAAGGGGAAAAAGAATTGCCTGGTAATTGATTACCTGAATGACAGTTTGAAAATGTGCTATAGATCAGTGGTGGGTTTGCCATGTGGTATTCATGAATTGATTGTGTTCTGGTGTGTCTCAGTTTTGTTTTGATACTTGTTTCCTAGATCTTGTAAAAGCTATCAGTCTTTTCTCAAATACAATGACATCTAACAAGCAAACGAAAAAGAAAACCAATGGTGTAAATATTTACAACTTTCTGTTATTGTATTTACAACCGTTTATTAGAATAGTTTTATTAAAAATCTATCACTTAAATTCTTGAGGAATCATCTTAATGAAGCATTTCCTTTCATTATGGGAGTGGCATGTTGATACGAGGCCTTTTGTATTACCTTGCTGTGGCTCTTGAATCTTTGTTTTGTTTTCTGTCTTCTAGTGAGTTAATGACACTGCTGTAGCTTTCACAAGTAATCTCTGTTTGCCAAGGGGAAACATCGTGGCTATAGGAATAATTTATGCCTTATTTGTATGAAGAGGTCCCTCTGAGTCCTTTTGCAGTCCTGGTTTTGGCAGCTCCCAGAGACATCCTGTATAGGCAGGCTTCTCACAGCTCAGCACTGTAAAAACGAAAAAAGTTTCTATTTTAAGAAAGCAATCAAAGTGCCAAGCTAACTTTATTGCATTGTATTTCTTTTTTAAATAACTCTTTTAATGTAATCTGGTTGGTAACTTGACCTCAGAACTGATTTCTTGTTTGTGTAGAACAAATAATTGATTCAGAGGCCTGAAACTTTCTTCTGAGCACAGCTGGTGATGGTCTGAAGGTTAAATTTGCAAGGATCAGGCTCTGGGTAGTAATGTGGAAATGTGCATTTGTGTAGATTATCCTACTTGGCTCTTTCTGGTCATGAGCTGCTTTTCCACAAGTTTTAGTTTTTCAGATGCTGGGCAAGAGGGGAATGTCTGCAAATATGTCTGTTACAATTTATTTAGATGGCCCACCATTTTACCATCTTTCCCCCCTGTGTCTTTAAAAATACTTTGTAGTTATAAAACTGCAATGAGCGCTGTTCATTTTGGCCTTTTCTGGATGTGTTAGATACAAGTTTTAAAATCTCCTTGTAAATTATATCTGATTAGGTGTTCTTCTTTAAAACCTCACACCAAATAAAATTGGTCCTTTTATTAAAACAAATATTTTGGGGCATCACTGTCTAGCAGATAACCAGTGTGCCTTTTATGATCTCAATTTAGTGAGTGCTGGAGCAATGATTTAAGCAAGATGCCTGTCTATACATGTATCTCTGTATAAATCTGAATTTAAAATGGTTTGGGGCTTGTTTCTTATTCTGGTGAATGAGAATTCTAGCCATCCCTTATGGAGATGTTTTAAGAAGATGAGAAAAGTCTTTGCCCACTGTTATTTTATATTATCTATAGGAGTCAGGGGCACCTTGCAGGGTTCTTTTGTTGGATCTCAAAAGTTGTCAGGGTTCAGTATCTTTCTTGTAAAAGCAGAAGGCAACATTACAGTGACTTGAACTTGAACAAAATTAAATCTTTAAAGTGTACTGTCATGTACTCTTGTATTAGTGGCCTCAGTTTATATTCCTGGGATAAGAATGAAAGATGAGTTCTCAAGGAATAAAGCATCTGATCCCATTTTAGAAGTCCTTTTGATAAATAGTTAACATCTTATAGGGAAATTAAATACTTGTTTGAGACCTTACTCTTTGTGGAGGCGTGTCTGGACACCATGCTAACATCATGAAAGATAGAAGTGTTGAAAAAGTAATTCTTTACTACCCTCAAAGCCCTGCTTCTGTGGTATTAAACCAGGTACAAGCAGTGGTATTGTTGCACATTTGGAGCCTGCAGCCTGGAGGGGAGCAAGCAGCCAGGATCAGAGGCACCATTTCCTTGTGCTGGCTTGGCTGCTGAGGAGCCCTAAGGTGCCATTGCTGTGAGGACTCCTGTGTATGACCTGTAAGGAAAACTGCTGGGAAGGTGAAAACAAGGTCAGAGAGGGCCAGCAGGAAGCCCAACTTTTCTTGGGGCATCTGTCTTCTGAAGCTTCTGTATCTCATCAAGTTCTGGAGCTGCTTTCCCCACTGGGCAGAAATCTCAAAGATGCTGTAACCAGGGAACTGGAACCTGGCCCTGGGCTTCGACACATTTGCATGGCACTGGCCCTCTCCTGGTCAAGAATGTCCTGGGGTTAGTGCCTGGGAGCTTAGCAGCTTTCTGGTGGCAAGAAAGTACAAGGAATATCAGAGAGATTCTTTTGTTGGAGCTCATTCCTGTGTGTTTTCCAACTCTCTGTTTTGCTTTGATAAAGTTGTTCCTTATGATTAAATACTGCCATGAATAATTATGGGATTTGTCATTTGAATGTTTAGTTGATACTTGGGGAGAAAAGTCTGTTCCAAAACTCCTAAACCTTTTCCATTTAGTAAATATACATGTGAAACAATGACAGACATTTTATCAAATCTTGTTTCTTGAGGGTGCTGACTGATGGGAGAAGCTACTTTGATAGTAACAACTTTAAATATATTTTTAAAATATAAATCTATTTATTTGGTAGCTACTGCTTGTGGAGTTTGGTACCGGAATGCATTATTCAGCTGCACACCTCCTCATCCTTCCAAAATTTAAAATACAAGAAACAGACTGTTTTCAGTTATAATGGCAGATGAACTTGAGCTCTTTTTCTTGCACTGAGATTTAGGCAGCTGCCTGTCTTTTAGAAGAGCTAGGTGAAAATCTGAACTGCTTCTAGTATGTGTGGAACACTGTGGAACTAGTCACTGAGGGTCTAATTCTTCAGGTTTTTTTTGTTGTGAAGTGCAGCACTCTGTAAATAAACAACCCCTTTGAAATTGCATTTTGTTTTGATTGTTTTTGGAGGCGTTTAAAATTCAGGATTAATACATGTATCCAAATAATTACTTCTGTGTATTTGTTTTTGATTGATTATTTGATTATTTTTTATTTATCTTGTGTTGGAACATATGGTGATGAGAATGTTGCTTTTAATATGTGAGTTATTTAAGGCTGTCGTGGTTAAGAAACAGTTTAGTCTTGCTGCTTTGACTCTAAAGATATTACAAGATCAGTTCTTGAACCCCTTTCTTGGGGCTAATCACATTCTTAAGTGTAATGACTGCAGAAGTCATGGGGAGAGCTGAGTATGAGAAATGGAAAACCAGATTTGTGTGTGCAGCAGGCTGTGTGCTGGGGCCCTGCACACCTGGCTTCCCTTCACATTGCTGCTGGGGTGTTTTTATCATCTCTGCAGAGAACTTCCACTGCTGCTCCTCTGCCTTGCTGGCTTGCTGGACAGTCTGCAGGGTTCCAGGAAACTTCCAGAATGTCACTGTAAATGAAGATCCTTTCCCAGTGAATCTCTTCCAACTCCATCAGCCCACAGCCCTGAGCCCAGGTCTCCTTTCCATTATTCCTGGTACCAAGCTGCTTCTCTGCCTTAAACTCCAGCCCTGAGCCCTCTCCTCAGCTTTTACTTCTGGGTTTTTTTCTCCTGTACCTGTTCCACACAACCCATGCTGGCAGGAGGCTAAAGCCTGGAGGCAGGAATTACCTGAATCAGACTGGGGCTCCACCACCAGCCCTTGGGCATGGCAGGCTTTCCCCTGTTTTGTGGCCTGCTTTTCTGTAGGCAAAGGGTGATGTCATCAGTGGTAGTTCTTTCCTGGCTCCAAACCTATTCCACTGGTGACAGATTTTAAAAGCTGTATTTCTGAATCTCTGGATTGGATTTAGTAGCCTTTATTTTTAAGAAAACAGCGTTCAAATTGATTTCCCTCCTCCAATTACATGGAATATTTTTGCCCATGCTTTTCTCAATTTTTTCGTTCTGATGTGTGTATTTTAAATGTACCATTTTTCAATGTGACAATTGGACACTTGGCCCTGAGTAATCAGAACCAGACCCTAGGATGGAATTTTAGGATATAGTTTCCATATTTTATATAATATTAAAGAATATGATTTGATAGCACTGTGCTTAATTGAAAGCCTGGGAGCACTTGGATCTTGCACGTGGATATACATGGACAGCCTCCAGTGTCCCCACGTAGCCAGTTTCAACACTGGAGTTTATGTACCCTCTTTTGTAAAGGATGCAGAGAGCTTTGGCTTTGGTTTTATTTTGGGTTTTTTGGTAGTTTTCTTGTTTTTTGGTTTTGTGTTCTCTAAAAAATTTTTTTTATTGTGAGTTAAAAGCTTTACTGAGCTTCAGCAGCAGGAGGAGTGGGAGAGGATTAATACAATGCGGCATGAAAGACAAAAGGTTGTCTTTGCCGTTGTGGTAGATCGGGTGTGGAGAGTGGCTTTTCCAAAGGCTTTATGACATTGTGGTGCCTGATGAAGGAAAGAAGGAGGCTGTTTTAAGGAAAGTACAAGAGAGGTGACATAGAAGGAGAAAATAAATGCAGCTGAAGCTGGAGGATTGACTTTTTCTGTAACTCAATCAAGTGAAAGCTCAACTGTTCCTCCTCTTCTCAGTCTCTTGGCCTGTCTGGAGATTTGTAAGTAAAATGTCAAAACCAGAATTTTTTTAGAAACTTCACTCTCATCTTAACAAGTTGACATTAAAAAGAAGCAGCTCCTTGTGACCACCTTGGCTTTGGTGTGTCTGTGCACAATTGCATGGCGGCCACTGACAGCCCTATAAGTGGTATTTTCAGAAATTTGTCCTCCTGTAACAGGATTAGTTCTGCTTCATTAATGCAGAAACAGGGTCTGGCATCTAAGGAGGAGAAACTTACTGTTCCTCAATCCTTCAGGAATCTTCAGTGATACTGTCAAACTGAATCTGCATTGTGTCCCACACCATCTGGTAGTTGCTGTATGAATTACTTGATCAGCCAGAGTCTCTGTTACCAAAGTGTATTGATGCTCCCTTTGATCTCTGGAGGGTGGTAGCTGTGCTGGGCATGGAGCTGTGGCGCTGAGGAGTCCTTCCTTGTGACATGTCACACTTGAGCAGTATGTACTTGAGACCTGCACACTCTGCTGTCTCTGCAAGAGGCTGTGTCAAGAAGAGTGAGTGTGAAAATTCTCCCTCACTGCTCTTCTGGGAAATTTGTTTTAAGCAGGGGATTTAAAACTCACTGCTCTGCAGTTCCTAGAAAAGGGTTGTTGAACATAGGGTGTTGGGGTGAGGCAGAAATACATTTCCATTTTATTTCCTTGTTAAGTCAGGTGAATTTGATATAAAGAGCTCTGAAAAATCAAGCTGATATGATGAATGTGTGAGTGCTAATGTTAGCTCTGTGGATGCTCTAAATGTAACAGGTAGCACACAAAAATGAGATGTTATTTGGTCCAAAGCATAAATTAGAAGGACAGCATCTGCAAGACAAGAGTGTGTCCAGAGACAACTCTAGTGTAGAATGACTCTTTTCCCCCCCACATTTTAAAACAGAAATTATTTTTCCTTTAAGGAAGGAGGATAAGATAGAAGTAGTCATCTTCAGATGCAGAAATTGAAAGAATTTCCAGTTTTGTGACTAGTCAAGTTTGACAGGGATTTGATGGGGATGTGAGGAGGGTAGAAGTATTTTGCATGAATTCCAGGTTGTTTTCCCCAAAAAATCAAAATGGCCAAGCAAAGATTGCTATCTCCAGAATAGTGACTGTTTCCTGCAGAAACTTGGAATGAAAAAAATTGGAACCTGCTGCTGCCCCAAGTGATTTTTTTTTTTGTTTCTTTTCCAGATAGGCAGCAGCCAGCACTTGCTTGCTGAAAGAAAGTGCATCAGGCCTGTGTGTAACAGCTCCACTTGAGAAGTGTGTGTTAAGAGTGATTCAGCTTCTAAAGTGTGTCATTCTTTGAAACAAATTTGAGTGGGAAACTGAGGATAGAAAGGGGAATCTTTCCTTGCCCAATGTCAGTCAAGGTTCTGTGATGCAAGAGAGAATATTTGGCAGTAATTCTCTGTTACTCAGTTTCTGAGTGCTAATGGGAACCCTTCCAAAATAAATCTAGTCCAATAGTCTAAATGCCTTATTTTGTAGTTTACTTTCTGTGTGGTTGCTTTTGAATTAGAGTTAATGAATTTCCTACTGCTGTCACAACAGACTTATTTAGAAGAAGACCAAAGAGTTCTAAAGTTTTCAACAAGACACTGTTACTCCCATAATCTGTATGGCCCTGTTCACTTGAGTGAATGGTCAAGATAAAAGGAAGTAGTTGGAAGGTTCTTGCCTATTTTCCTGCTCTAAGTAATGTTAAATACATTTGAATTTAATTAAAAATGCTGATAGGAATCCTGGCTTGGACCTCTTTAGAGGAGTAGACTTTGCTGTAAACAGGATAGATGAAAGGAAGAGATCAAATAGAGGAGGTCACCAAATCCAGCTGTCTCTGGAACAAAGAGCTGGGTAGGGCCCAGTGCAGGAAAGCCTCATCCTGTGCCAGGCACATCTGTCCTTTACAGCACTGGCTTCAAAAGCCATAGAAGGAAAGGTTGGATGGATATCTTCGCTTCCTATAGGTGTTTTAGTGGATCTCTTTGTTTTTTACTGTAGGATCTCTAGCTGTTTTTACACTTGCAGAATTAATTATTTTTTTAAAGTCCTGTAAAGAAAGAAATACTAGGTTTGCTGAAGATACAAAAATGATGACAATGGTGAAAGCTCCTCAAGCAGTTGGTTTTGCAGAGTAATTGTAGGTGATGGAAAGCATCTTGACACAGAGAAAGAAAGTGGTTTTAAGAGAAGGTGGAAAGTAGAGGTAAAAGCTTTTAATTATGTTCAATGCACAGGCATGGTCTAGGCCTATATATATTTCTCTCAATTCTCAGTTAATTTGATGTGACTGTAAGGCTTGTACAGCACCAGGAATTGTTTTTTCTTTGTCTTGTTTCTCCAAAACTCATTCCATTGTAATTATTTGTCCACTGTCTCTTCTTACATTCAAACATGACTTTAGGAAAATACAGTCTCCTTGAGGACCAGCACAGTTGCTATTATTTCTAAACTTGTTTCTTTTTTTTTTTTTATCTGTGTTGCAACATTTTGTATCCTTTCTTCAAATAGTAACTCCCATTTCATTTTTTTTATCTCTTTCCTTATTATAAGTTGTGCCAGCTAAAGTAATTTGCAGTAGAACATTTTGTGCTGATGCTTAAATGTCATCACCAAACTTTGCATGGTTTACACTGTCATGGAATGAAATGAATTGGTCATGGGAGGCATGCTGCTTGGAAGCATTTTCAGATTGAAGGCTTTTTAGGCTGTTCCAAAAATGAAAGCTGTATCAGCTAATCTTGAAAATACAAAATATATAAATCTTACATTTGGAACAACTCAAATCATGTATGTATGTAAACCTTGTTAAATGTGGTTTTACATTTTGCTGTGCCTAGGTATGTCATAAAGGTCAGAAACGTGTCACATGGCCTGGACCTAGCTCCTGGGTTAAGTGATTCTAGTCTCTTTAAATTTCAACTGGATTTCAGAGCATTACAATTGAATGATGGTTTAATGTCCCAGCCATCAGTCTCTTGGCTTTTTTAGGGTCAGGACAGTGCAGGCTCAAGTGTTCCTTTTCCTCTCCCCCAACCACTTCTGTTAGGTTCTTTTATATTAGTAAAATAACTTTTCCCCTCTTTCTTTTTTTCCCCTATTTATTAAATAATATTGTTTTCATATTCTCTCAAGTCAAGAGCTCAAATGTAATATCTGTACAGTAAATGCAAGTGAATTACTTGTAAGTGTTCCTGCTTCACTGAAATACCTTCAGTGTAGATCATAAGAACAGTGTGAGGTCCCCTTAGGAATTTCAGCAGCTGTTTGACCATGCAACTGATGTTAGAGGGAAGGACAAAAAAATACCCTCCCACAGAGGGTGTAGGTGACTGGCTAGAAGATAACAGATGATACATGGCATTGGTCCCAGTTCATATGTTTATTTTTACTTCTAATCTGTCATATTGTCTAATTGTCATATTTAGTGGTTTTTGATATGAAGCACAACTTGCTAATGACACTATACCTGCCATGTAGAGTTCATGAGAAGATGTCAGTGATGGCCACATTCTGAAACAGCGATTTCTGCAAGTGCTAAATGAATTCACATTGATCTTACAATACTGGAGGATCTATCTTTTGTCATTTGGTACACAGGAGATCTCTTTCAGCTCCCAGTGGCTTTAACAGAAGGGTGAGCAGACCCCAGCTACATTACAGACCTGTTTCCATAGGTTCAGTTTAATTGCTTTTGTTATGTGTCCCCCTGAAACCTGTGTTATTTTGTCTTGTGAACATGCTGGAGGCTGTACCTCTCATGATAGTGCAGTTTTTGTCAAGAGTATTGACCTTCCTAAAATTTTTTTAGTGGATAGCATGGCCTTCATGGTTAGTTTTTTGTGATCTTCTTCCAGCCCCTTCAGAGCCATGTATAGATGATTTGGCTATTTTCTACTTGCTGGGAGCAATTTGGTTTTGGTGTAAAATAAAAGTGAGAGTTTTACTGCTTCTCTACTTGCTTTTTTTTTCTTTTTAGGGAAAGAAGAATGCTACAGGTGTAACTTGTTAGAGCCTGCATGCCCTTGGACTATTCCTTGCTCTGAGGTCCTCAGGTTTTCCTTGTCATGGAGTGCCTCTGTGAGGCTGGAGTTGGGTTCCCTGCATGAGCTCCATTTCACTTGCCATTTTGTTATCCAGTCTGTAACTTTTTATAGTTTCCCTTGCTGCTACTTTCATATTTTTTATGCTTAGCTGATATACTGTGAACTCATCAGTGAAAACACATCATAAATAAAAACGTGATAAGAAAATCTACAGCTCTTCTATCTGGAGTGTAATGTATTATGGATATTGGTCTTCAAATCAGTCATTGCTTACAACAGATGAAATTTAATTTGGTGTAATTCAGTGTAGAGGTTCTACTGGTGTGATGAATGAGGGACATGCCAGTGTCTTCTCACCAGGACCTGCAGATGGAATTTCCTGTGCACACGGTAACAGATGCATTTTATGTATGTTTGAATATAACTTAGTTTCTTGTGTAAACTTTAAAATGTATTTTATAGATATTTGAATACAACTTATTTCTACATGTGCCTTTTTTTGATTTCAGAATTGTTTTGTACCTATGAAAAGTGGGCAGATACATTGCTATACATCAGCAGTGCTATCCAAGTGCCAACTTCATTTCAGCAGAACATTTGGATTTCCTACATGCTCTTATTACATGGAAGAGTAATTAGTAGGTTTTTATGAGTAAAAGCAAATGTTTAGAAAAACTTCTGCTTACCAAATTGGCTTTTGTCTTCCTACTGCAACTCAGGTGTAGTGTGTTTGCTGAGACCTCTTTTGCTGGATATCGTCCCAAGTGTTCGACAGACCACTGCCTTGGCTCTTGGGAGACTTGCTGATTATGATGTGGAGATGGCAGAGGCAGTCGTGAAGGCAGGAATTCTTCCACAGCTCATATGTACACTGCCTGAGGAGAATGTAAGGCATGATTGTTCTCTTAAGTAATATTTTTAAAAATTATTATACAGGGAAAGGGAAATCTTTTTGTATCAGCATCTGGTGTTATTCTAATAGGACATGAAATGGATTGAAGTCAGAGCAGCGTGCATGTTTGAACCCCTGAGAGATCTCTGTGTACTGTATGCTGAGGACTGACTTCACATAAGCTTGACTTTAAAATATTGTATTACCATTTAATGCACTATAGGAAATACATTCATTGCACTGTAACATTTTTAGAATGTTGAGTGATGCTTTGTAAAAGGTCCCTCTTCAAAAAGGAGACGGTTGGGAAGCTGTGGTGATAATTGACTAGGTTTTGTCTGTAATACTAGACACACGTAAAATACATCTAAAACCCCTGAGCTTCTGTAATGAAATACTTTGTATCTCCAGACACAGGCCTTTGGAAATCTGTAGTGTGAGAAACAACAAACTTCTGACACAGGAAAATATACAGAAAGGGTTTCATCTTCGTATTTGTCAAAACCAAACAAAGTACAGTCACAATTGCAATGCAAATAAATCTGTTGGTCTCTTCCACTCCCTTCCTCACTTTTTTCCTCAAGCTCTGTGTCTCTTTCAGCTTTGATTTTTTGAATGATGCTAACCTAGATTAACAGAAATACTTTCAAGTAAGGTTCCTAGCAGCTAGAAACTGACATCTGAAGGGTTAAGTGCACTTATATCATAACCACACTTATGTTGCAGCTTTGATTTATGAAAAGTAGGTTTTCAATGGAAATATAGTTTGGAAAACCATATATTTTCATTTTCAATCTTTTGAGGAAAACAAAGATGTAAATGTACTCGTTGCATAATTTTTGTGCATGTAGAATCATTGCCTATACAATTAAAATTGAAAAAGAAAACACTAAAGAAAAACTTTGATGGCAAGATACTGGTATAGTATGAAAAGAAAGTAAAGATTTTAATTAGACAAGGTTATAAACATTTTGGTTATTTTACTTCTATTTTTAAGGAATATGCGGAACAAAACTCTACCCACTGTTGGTTTGGGAACTACCCTCTGCTACAACTTGAAACCCTCAATAAATTAGCTCAAGTACCCTGAGATAGAGTAATTAGGGGAAGCAACAGCAAGACTTGTGTGAGGTCATGGAAAGCCTGCTATGCCTTGGTGACTGAGGGCAAGAGGAGGAAACTCATCCAGTTCATGCAGAGTTTAGCAAGCAGACAGTTTGTCACTTCCCACAGGCAAAGAAACCTTTTCCATTCCACTCACTTTTAGTGTATCAACATCTGTATTTAAGGATGAGATTCTTTGAGCACACAATGAATACTGTTTCTACTGATTTATGGGGAACAGTCACAGGGTAACATCCCAGATCAATGTTTTGTCAATTAAACTGAGCAAAATTCAGTTTTACAGCATATTCTGGCTAGGCCTGTGAATACGGTTTGTTTCTAAAGAATGTGTTTTGAATAATGAAAACAAAGAAGTGTTTTTCTTTGCCAGGAGCATAATTACTTAACAGAAACAACATACCCATATTTGTACAGACTTATGTAAACAAATATGGCTCCATTGAGTTCAGCAAAACTTACAGTAACTTACTTACATTATCTGGGGATTGGACCATTTGTCTGTACTGTTTCCCTTAACTTCTGTTCCCCCTAAATGAGGTTTAATGCTTTGCCTGTAAATTTTGTTTAATGTACCTGCTTGTAGACCTTAACTTAGAAAACTGGATTTTTGGCATCAAGAAATTATGTTAGTACTGGTAAACTAAGGAAGGTAAGGGCATGCGTTGGAGCACTGAAAGATGACTGTGCTTGTTAATCAGTAACTTGTTCATCATGCTCTCTGATGTGGTTTTAGCCAATGCCAGACATCAAACTGCTCAACAATGCTTGGACATGGTTTAAGGGATAACACAAGGCAGGAACAGTTTCTAGAAGCATAGATGAGGCCATTGTGCTTTGAGGAAAGAGGAGTTTAGGTGCACAGATGTGTCAGCTTCTTCTAGGGGCAGGGAGTGGGCCTGGGTGTGTTTTATTTCCTGGGGGGCCATTGCAGATAATGTTCTGTTGCCATATCTTAGTGCTTTAGATCAGGCTTTTGAAGGTGTTTGGGTACCTCACAGGATGCACAAAAGCATTCACGTGGTTCTTTGTTTTTCTGGACTTGATCCAGAAGGGATGTGGGCTTTGCATTGTTTAAATTTTGGGTGCCTTGACAGAGGACTAGCACTGCACAGTGCCCAGACTGCCTGTGCAGAGCAGGGGAGAGTCAAGCATATTGGGATGAGATCAAAGGCAGCTGGCACACAGAGAGGGAGCCCTCTAGAGCTTGTCCATAGGGATCATCTGTCAGTGCCCAGGCTGGAGGGCATGCTCCGGCACTCAGACATAGCAGCAGGTTACTTGTGTTCCCATGGATCTTGCCCTTCACGAGAGAGGGGAACTACCTGTCTTTCTGACAACATGGTTTTCTCTGGCCAGAGTAGTTTAACTGTGCTCTGGATTTTGAAAATACAAGGCAATAGAGGAAACTTCAGCTTCCATATCCTACTGGTGGGTATAAAACTGCAGGAGCAGCCTGAGATGCGACTTTTTGAGGGAAGACTTAACTGTGCTTTTAGAAGAAATCACTGCTGCAGTTTACATGGGAACCCCATGCTGTGTGCAGTGTCATGCATTATATATACGTACTGAAACCATGATTTGGTCCAGCACTGAGGGAGATGGGCAGAATTGAAACAAGAGCTTAGACTTTGTGTGCCCTTATGACAAAAGGACCAGGTGCTTACTTCTGTTCAAGGTGAGCTTTTTTTGGACACAGCCAGGAGTAGAATTGCAGTCAAAACTGGCGATTATTCAGTATTGGGTGTTAGTGGGATGGGTTTTCAGTCTCCTAGCTGTGGGGTTTAGGCAGTGTTTAGGCATTTTAGGATTCAGATTTTAAACTCTTTTATTGGATCTAATTCTCTCTGTCTCAATTTCCTGTTTGCAAACGTAACTAGTGTTTTCTCATAGAGATGTTGTGAGGGTATCTGTTTTAGAAAGTGGAAAACCTTGCAAGTGTTACAGATGGGTAGAATTATTTTAGGATCTTGCCCTGCATAACCTGTGTAATCTGGTTAAATATGTTAAGAGTTATTGTTTTTGTAGCTCTTGTTGTTCACTACTCACTTAAACAGACTTACCTAGACTACTCTCTTTTCCCCATATCCTCTCAGCTCTCTCATTTTTTTCTGTTTGTTTATGCACTTGCTGCAGATTTTATATCATGAGCTGTCCCAAGGAACTCTAGGTTCATTGTTTGTGTGATGTCCAGTGGTCCTGATTTGGATCTCTGTGAGATATTGCTGCTACTACAAAAGTCTAATTTAGGCATGTCTGTACCATATTATGCTTCAAACTTCTTAATGCTAGTGAAAGTTTGTTTGTTTCTGGTTTGTCTAGCGTTACTACAAGAAAGCAGCTGCATTTGTGCTAAGAGCAGTTGCTAAACATTCTCCACAACTAGCTCAGGCAGTAGTTCAATCTGGAGCACTGGAAATACTGGTGATTTGCTTGGAAGATTTTGACCCTGGAGTCAAAGAAGGTGCATCTTGGGGACTTGGATACATTGCCCGACACAATCCAGGTAACAAGTTTCATGTGTGTTATCTTTTAGCTTAATGTCATGTGATAACAATAATAAATTGTGTTATTTTGGTAAGTATAAAAATATACTTTCTCTTCTCTACAGTTAGAAAATTTTATATTTGGGATGAAACCCTAGTGTAATTGTACCATTCCAACAGTGCTGTACCTTTTTGTGGGAAACTGGCATACCTGACATCAGCAATGCCCAGTTATGAGAGGTGCTTTAAGAGAAAATGTTTTGGGCCCTTGGTCAAAAAAGGACACTTTGCTTTATTCCTCTTCATGAACAGATTTCTGAATCTTTATATATTGTGTAGGTGTTACTGCAGAACCAGGTTTCTTTTGCTTGGCTTTAGTTCTTCTTTGATATACATAGTTGAATGGAGAAGCCTAGGGAGAAGCAAGTTTCATTCATTCATTACAGTAGTGTTTGCAGGATAAATAGGCCAAATTGATTGCACTATGTTATCATTAGCCAGTGGACCACACTACTCTCTGGGAGTCAGGAATAGATCCTAGGGATCCAGTATTGAGCAGTTCACTGCTGTCTCACAGGCAGTTGTATAACTCATGGGTGGTGTCATGTTCCTATTTAAACACTGATCCACGTGGTTGATAGTTCTTCTACCAGCTATTTATATAGTTCAAGGAAAAGTTTAGACTGTGAATGAAAGAACTGAGGGAAGAAACTGCTAGCTGGAAGGGGTGGGAGAAACAGTTAGTGTTCATATTGTTCAAAGTTAAACTAATTATAGGATCATAACATTAACTCATGGTTTTATATTTGGTTTTGGCTCTAAAACCTACATAGACTGATTTTGAAAGTGTTTTTCTTTGTTTTTTAATCAATACAGAATGTTGGACTGCAGAAGGCATGGGGGATTCCCCCTTCCCACGTAGTGGGTTAGCTTACTGGGACAGTCTCCAAAGCTGTTAGCACCTTTCTAACAGACTGCATTTTCTGGGGAACAAATTAATTCTTGGGACACCTCTCTGGTAATAATCTTTTATCATTTGGTCATCAGGATTGAATTCCACCCTTGATGGAAAATAATTGTTCCTTCCATCTGAAAGATATTTATTTAAATACCAAAAGCGTTCATTTGTATAAATCTGTGTAGAATGTGTGTGTCTGCATGACTCTTAACATAAACATTTCTGCAGTTTTGTTATGTCACTAAATCAATATTGACTCACTTCAATTGCCCTTCATGCTATTCACTGCATGAATGCTGATGGAGCTTTAGGGTGATCCAGTTCACTCTGTGACAGCATTGTCTGCAAAGATGTAGGTGATGTGGAGGTATTGAAGACAAAAAAATTCCTTGTACAAATTTTTATTCCATGGTTATGAATAATTTATTTGTTGATGGTGAATGGGTGCATACCTTATGTCAATTTACAGTGACAATAAGAACAGCATCCTCAGAAATTAGGTGGAAATTGTGAGTGTTACCAAGCTGTAAGCATCAGGACATAGACAGATCACGAGATGTAATCAGTAAAAGAACCCTGAATGCTAACAAAAGCCCACCAAAACACCCCTGAAAAAATTGCCCAGCTACAGCCAATTTAGGGGATTTGGCTGCCTCTGTAACAGTCACAGGATGTCTCTGAAATGATTATGGAAAGTAGAGGAGTTATACTGAGAAAAGATCACTCTGTGCATCGTATGTTTCTTACACTGCTATAAGCATGCCTTTGCAGCATGTTATTGCTGGAAATGGGATCCAGAGATAGAGAAATGGAATAGAGACTTTCTCTTATCAATAGCTGGTGTTTACTGTTCAAGAAACTCTGGATTAGACTGACATGCTCCTGTTGACAAAATCTGGTCGTTATGATTTTCTGTCATTGACTATCTGTGGACACGTAATGCAGTTTTAACTTTATAAATAGACCTGGGTATGAAATGGTTCCCCCCACTCACAGAAGGTTTTCAGTTTCAAAAATTGTTACAGTTTTGAACTGGGACAATATTGAGACAAGACTTTTTCTCTCTCCTGAAAAGACTGGGGGGTAGGGAGATTTGTTTGCCCCAGTAAGAAAAGTTCAATAATTAGGGCATGTCTCTGGGATTAAAGTCCTGATCTGTTTTAGGCAGGATGTGAACCTCTGTCTTCGTGAGTGCAGTCAAAACCTCCTGGCATTCAGTGATAACTGTTTGCAATGGTGAGGGTCTCTCTGCTTTTAATCAGAAATTGCACCTATGGCCCAGTAAAGCTATTAAGAACTGCAGTGTATGTTCCCGTGAAAAGACTTCCATTTCCAGAAACTGAGGCTTCCCCCCCACAACGAAAACACTCTCTGCTTAGCAAGTTCTATGCTGACTTCATACAAAAATCTCTTAAAATGCAGTTCTTCTGAGAACAGATGTCTCCAGAAGGCCTGTGAGATTTTAGGTAAAGACAAATGTCTCATGAGGTTTCAAGATGTTAAAATCTTGCCAGGTCAGATTCTGAAATTTAGAAACTGCTCGTGCAGTTCTGCTCTTGCTTTCCCTTTGAGCTGAATTTCAGATACTGATCTTACTCCAAAGTGTGCTAATCAATGTACTGTGATTTTGCTATTCATTATTTTTACTTATTTGGTTTAAAAAGAATGTAAAATGTTTCAAATACCATAGATACCATCAGGCCCATGAAAAATATTTTGTAACATTTTACTTACACTATATTCAGTTAAAATGCAAAATTGTTTTCTTTGAAGTTTGCAAATAATTTGGCTTTCCATTTTCTTTGTCTGCATTAAAGGTGTAATTTATTCATTGTCTCATACCTGCTTCAGTATATTGGAAACTGGTAGGAAAACAAAACTAAACAACACTGTTGATACTAAAGCTTATTGCTAAGAGCAGAATTTTCCTCATTTTCTGTCATCCAGTGGACCATAGCTCAGCTTAGAAGGGACCTTGGTAGATCTCTAGTCCAGTTTCCTGCTCAAAGCAGCATCAGCTGCAAGAACCAGTTCCTCAGCTCTTCAGTGATTTGAGTCTCGCCTCCATCCCCCTGGTGAAAGGTTTTCCCCCTGGTTCCAGTGGAATCTTTAGCACTGTGGTTGTAGAGGCCTCCATAAACCTCTGATTTTGAAGTGCAGCCTTTGGGCTGCTTGTGGGAATTAGTCTTTCTGTGTGGCCATAACATGATGACACAATCTTCAGAAAAATACAGTATTGGTGGTTGTTTTGGTCAAAACCAGTTGTTTCCTGTGGACGCACCTGCTCCCACAGCAAGGTCTGTTTGAGAGCCCTGGTCTGAACTGAAACTTGCATTTCCTTCCAACCATGGGTGTTGCTGCTGCTCTGCTATGGGGATATAATATTGTATATTGTCAATATAATATTGAGCTGATTTTCTTTCTTTGGGGAAAGCCTGGACATTCACTTTCTCACCTTCATCTTTTTTATCCTCATCTAATTTTTATGATCCATGCTATTATTGCTAGTGTGATAATATTATTAGAGTTTTTCTTTTAGCACCTTAAACTAGTTTAGAATAATTCTGTAAGACTCCCCATTGTTTTCAGTGGATATGTAGTCTTGGCTCCACTTTGTTGGCTTTCCCCTCTTCCTGATCACATAAACTCATGACAAGTCTTCAACCTACTTTGAATTAATTTCTTCATCCTTGATCTTTATTGAGACAAACCAGCACAACTTAGTTGTACTAGAACTGGTGGCAACTCAGACTCCAAAGTCTGTCTTTATTAGTCTTTCTTCTACATCCATTTGAATCCTGTCTGAAGTGTCTCCACTTGATAAAATCTTCCTTATGTAGATCTGGATGAAAGTGATGAAATTTTGGTCAGTTTTGAGCCATAGTTCTCTTATGTCTGAACAAACAGAGTTCAATTTCCTACTTTCACTCACATAGGAAGAAGTTCAACTTTATCATCATGTAGCTGGAGAAGTTCCTTGAGCTGTACCCTAATGTGAGTTCCAAGCCTGTGGTTTTCATAACCTTCTGTGTAATTAAATGAGGTTCATACATTAGTTTTTCTCTGCTGTCTTTTATTTTGTCTTTTTTTTGCCCTTATAATACAGCCTTGGCATAGTATTTGGAAGTATTTTTGTAATTCTTTTGAGTAATTTTAATTTTTTCTGAGTGAATATTTGGTTTGAAAAATTTCTTATTGCCAAGTTTTCACCTCTAACTCCTTCTCAGTCTAAATTTTTTTCCACCTCTGTCTCTGTTTCTAAATGGATGGCAAAGTTTCCTTTAGCGTATAATCTGCATTAAAGATGTTCTACAAGTAGAAGATTAATTGAGCCTTTTCTTGAGGGGGAAAAAAAAGAATTACAATTTAGAATAGAATCATTAATACTTAGAATTTTAATTTTGGGCTGAATTTGCAGGGAAACAAGATGGGAAGTACTGTATTTCCTTTCTTCCCTGCCTCAGCTTTTCTGTTTTTCTGACAGTCCATTTACGACTTGTCTGTCTTGACACATGGTCCAGCCCTCCATGTGGTAAGTTATTAGCCATGAACCTTATAAACACCATTGGAAGAAAAACCATTTAATTACCCATGACCAACAGTAACCATCAGTATTTAAATGATATCAGACTTCTAGCAGTAAGAGCTGATCTAAATTGAATCAAATTTAGTTTGCTCTTTAGAAATAACTTTTATGGTTACTTTTGCACGCCTGACTGTAGCTGTGACCTGAAAGTATTGCTCTTTCCCTGCTTGAACTTCATGATTTTAGCTCCTAAGACATCAAAGAAGCCCATTCTTCTAGCACCATATCCCTCTTGACATCAGATTCTTGATTTTAGCATTTCCCAGCAGACTGTGGGCAATGGAGCTCTGGTTGGTCTGAAGTTCTGAGGCACAGTTGGAGGGGTTAATCCGGGCTGTGGGTCAGTAGATCGCCATGAATTCCACTTGGTCAGTGTACAGCAGCAAAACGTGATCTGAAGACACTGGGCATGGCTTTTTCCACCAAAAGCTGACTGTAACTTTTACCACTTATATTGATTAACTCATTTTCAGATTTGTTTTTGCATACATTTCAGGTATATTTCACTTCAGATTTTCAAAACTGAAGATACAGCATTTGAGTTTGTTGAAATCTTATGATTTGTGTATTTTGAGGAGGCATGCACTACATTTTTAGTCAAATATTTATTTGAAAAAAGAACTTTGTTGAGTTAATTTTACAGATTCACAGAATGTTCTGAATTGGAAGGGACCCACAAGGATCATCAAGCCCAACTCTTAAGTAAATGGACTGTACAGGGTTTGAACCCACAACTTTGCCATTATTAGCACTATGCTCAAGCCAACTAAGCTAATTTCAGGGCATTGTATTAGTTTAAAAATTATTGCATTATTTAATTTTTTGATATAATATTTATATTTTCTTTAAAATATTGTATCATAAAATAACATACAGTGTAAATATTTGACTTATCACATGTATTACAGTGTGTGGCTATAACTCACTAATTGAAAACAAATCTGGTCTGGAACATTATTTGGATATTAACAACGTAATGATGACATGACGTACAGATTTCATGAAAAACTATATTAGTCTATGTATATTTAATGAAGTATGCTGTATTTTTCTTAGTATGAAAATCTCTTTATGGATGGACTATAAATCAAAAGCTAAGTTAGAGTCTTGAAATACAACAGCCATATGTTGCCATGGTACTGTAAGTCAAGATAAATGTTAAAGATAATAATGGATATGCATAATAAGGTGTAGCAAAACTGAACGAAGAACCTAATAGATTATTGAATCCCCTATGGTTTTTACCACTTTTTCAACACTATTTTAAAATAGCACAGCTTGGTTTTAATATAAATTTTGCTTCTGATACCCAGTAATTCTCATTTTAGGACTGTGATTAATGCTGCATACACCGAGAGAGCTAATGAATTTCTAATAGTGTAATTTTTGTCCATGTCAGCTAATCACATGCTCAGATTTTTTTTTTTTTGTTTAAGGTGCAGTTAGTTAAGGATATTGTGCTAATCTCAGACACACAATATCACTGATGATATTTCTCATTTGTCTAATTGTGTATGATATCATTTTATTGTCATTAAATTATAAATTCTGTCTCATCCCACGTACGGTAGCAAAGACTAGTTTTGATCACCAAGTTCCATTTTTGCAATCTTTTATGTAAGATAAATCTTTTATGTATGTTTTTTGTATTTTTGCTTTTGGCATTTGATCTATGCTAATATCTGCTTATCATTTAAAGAGGGTAAAATGCTCTCTAATTAGCTGGTTGATAAAATTTTGGTACTTTGGCTTTCTGTGTTGTTGTTAGCCATGCATAAAATGCTTTCCTATTGATCAGTGCAGAATAGCCAGGGTTTAAACAGCTGACATCTGCTTACTTTAAAAAAAGAAAAAGAAAACAGAATAACAAACCATTTCAGCCTAATCTACCTCAAATGTGTGCATGTAAATGGGGGTCCATCTATTGACCTGCATTCTTTTCAGTTGTGGATTGGTCCACACGGTTTATGAAACCAGGAGGGCTGATTTGAAATGCAGATGTCGAGACAGTGAACTACACCCTCCCCTTTTTCCTTTGCTGTATCTGTCAGGGTGAAAAATGGCTTGCACAAGGGTCAGTCACCCATACTCACTTAATTACTTTCCTTGGACCTACAGAACTGTCACAAGCTGTGGTGGATGCAGGCGCTGTTCCTCTTTTAGTGCTCTGTATCCAGGAGCCAGAAATTGCTTTGAAAAGGATTGCTGCTTCAACTCTCAGTGATATTTCAAAGCATTCTCCAGAGTTAGCACAGACAGTAGTGGATGCAGGAGCTATCGCTCACTTAGCTCAGATGATCCCGAACCCTGATGCTAAACTGAAGGTACATTTAATTTTTTTTATCTCCATTATACCAGTCATTACTTGAGATTGAATCAAAGACACAGATGTGCGTATTTCTTTAGAAGCTCTTGGTTTGGGTGTTAACAAAATGTAACTATGTGGTTAGTGACAAAGAGTTCTGCACATATTTTTGCAAATTTAGCTAGTGGATATAAACTGCAGCTCTGTGAGGAACAGCTAAACTAATCTTTACAGTGAGAAGTATGGGGTTTTTTTAGAATTATACAGTATATGAAGAATGCAGCAGATACTTTTAATAGGTAAGATTTGCACATTTCAGTTACAAAAAAGGCTTTGCATACTAAAGATTATATGATAAGCCAGTTAATAGTGAACTTATTGTATTTTAGAATGTACTATCTGATGTGAATCGCTCTTGTCAAAGGTTTAATCACTAGTGTTTGACAAAAAAAATTGTTTCTTATTATAAATTTTCTGTCTTACTCTACCAAACAGAAGACAACATAAAATTGCCACAAAGATTTCTTAATATAAGATCTGACAGATCCAATTTATGTAAATAGAAATACTTTCTATAGATTTTAGTAAATTTTAAATTACAGTTTTAAATGGTGTATATATATATATATATATATATATATATATATTTTAATACATACAAGTTTGAATGGGATAAAACAAAAGAGAAACTTTTATTCAGGAACCAGAGAATGTTCTGTGCCATTATATTTGTGCATGAATTGACTCAGTGAATTGTAAAATAGCTGTAATTGTTTTCCCTATCCTGCTTTGTTTTCCTTGATGTAATAGATTTTTGTGTGCAGGGGGAGTGTGTGTTGTGGGATGTTTGTATACTATTGATTTTATAACAATTTTTATTTACTAGCGTCAGGTGCTGTCAGCTCTAAGCCAAATAGCAAAGCATTCAGTGGATCTTGCAGAGTTGGTGGTTGAAGCAGAAATTTTCCCAGTTGTGCTCACATGCCTGAAGGACTCAGATGAATATGTCAAGAAAAATGGTGCAACTTTAATTAGAGAGATAGCAAAGCATACGCCTGAGGTAAAACCTTGAAAATGCAAATACAAGGTCATATCATTAGATTTTACACTTTAAATAAAATACAGGATTATTCTGTCATTTGCTTTTCGAAAGGGAGGGCAAATGGCTGTTTGGCATGTTCATTGGAAAATATGGAAATGCTGATATTATGAGATGTGTATTGAATATGAATTGGGTTAGGAAACTGGGAATCATAAAATGTATACCTAGCTACTTCATTCTATGAGATATCAGCACAGAGAGGGAGGTCTTGGCCGACAGTACTGTCAGTCCTAGATATTAAAAATATTATGAGAAAAGCCTCACAGAAGTCATGATACCAGCTAATAAATTGCAAGATCATCCTTTAACAATAATAGATGGTGTGTGTCTTTTTAAAAATCTTCAGGGGTGCTGGGATCACATTTTAATTATTTTTCCAATGACAATGAAGGTCAAAAATTCTCTTATTTATTATTAACCTGGTGGTAACTCGAGTTTGTAATTTGAGTTTGAGCATTTACAGTGTTTTTGCCCATAGGAAGGTGGGGATGTTTGGCAAAGTCAATACAAAATAAATAGGAAAACCATATAATTATAACTATGGTAAACTGCCAGACTACAGAGATAATTAAAAGGCACTAAATATGACTTTGGAATGAAATACAAGCCATGTATTTGTGGAACACACAAATGCTGAGCCATAGTAGTTTCAAAATCATGATGCTAACTTAACAACTGAGAGGTGTTTAAACATGAATGTTGTGCAGTTTCTTCAGCCTGCCAGTCTTTAAGCTGGTGATAAAAGTTTACAGTCTTGGCACATTTCCTGCTTTCTCTCTGTACCTCATGGGCAATGCAACGCACTTGCTCAAAAAAGTAAAGAAATTATCCTTATCAAAAGGGGGCTCTAGAGTCAGAAGCCAGAGACCAAACTCAGGATTGCAGGTGAAGCCAGAAGAGCTTCTGGCACCAGATCCTCCACACAAGAGGACCTGGCCATGCTAGCAGCTCTCCAAAGGAGCACTGGGAGGCATCTTGGTGACTCCCAATGGGAAGTCATAATCCATGTCAGACTTAGAGTGACAGAGATGACTGTCCAGCTCTGGGAACTCTATTCAAACAATGCATGTTGCAGTGGAGACAGGCTGGCAAATGGTGTTTCTAGAGGACTTGGCTGTGTCATTTGAGACTCATGGCTTTTGGATGTCGACTCTCTAGCTGCAGATGCAGTAAAAATTCATGTGAGGGTCAGCAGCAGAGGGACCTGGAGTGAGGGCTGAGGGACATGGCAGGAGCTCTGCACATCCAGGTGCACATGGCTTCACATGGTGTGGGACTTGGTTGCCACTGGCTGTAATTCACAATCATGTGAACAGATTTTCCTAAGCACTAAGTGAAAGTTTCATCTGGCTGTTTCACGAAGAAAACAATCCCCTTTTAAAGGCTCTAAGACAAAGGTGGATTTCGTATTTACAGAAATCAACTGAATTGGGAATTCATGTGCCTCCATTTTGTTAATTTAATTTTGACTTTTAAGAACACATTCCTTTTGCTTTGGAATCTGTAGGGGGAATGGGATATACCTAAAAACGTGGAAGAAAATAATACTAATAAGAATAAGAAATAATTTTGATTTCTATGCATTATTGATATCATACATATTCTACTGCTGTCCCTCAAGTGATGTGACAAGTTTGCTTTTGGTAGAAACCCATGTTACATTGCTTGATTATTATTTATAAGCAAGGCTATGTCATTTGGCATTCTGGGGTAGACTCCATTACCCATCAAGTGTGCTCCCTGGACACTTCCCTCAGAGCATGCTAACATGGCAGAATGGTGCAGCCCAAGTCAGTTTTGCACATCCAGAAGAGTTGTTCTTGGCTTCAAGCCTCCACGTAAGGATCCACAAAGGATTTTATGCCACAGAGGTAATTTAGAATGCAGGTGAGAGGAGGAATGGGCCTTTGCCTCTGTTCCTGCACAGAACAGAGTATGTTAGTTTGGGAATGAGGGGCCACTAGGATGAAACAGAATCTGGCTCATTAGGTGCATCTTCAAGATCAGTCCTGTGATAGGCTGTCATTTGCACATTTCTCTGGTGTGTGATGATGGAGTTGAGAATATGTCATTCCATGCTATACAGCATCAAGGATTCAGAGCCCTGATTTCCTTGCAGTAAAGTCAATCAAAAACACAGCAGCAAATCAGTCTCATTCCTGAAAAGTTGATGCTGCACTTAGTTCCCAACAGTCTGTATGATACATCACTCTAATTCCAGCTTTATTTTGTAAAACAGCAGCAACACATTAAAAGGCTTCTCAATGTGGTTCTTTATGCCTGTTGATACTTCAGAGTATCTAATCTGTTCTGTTTATCTTTTCAGCTTTCCCAGCTTATAGTAAATTCAGGTGGAGTTGCTGCTGTGATTGATTGTATTGGCAGCTGCAGAGGGACTGTCAGACTGCCTGGCATCATGACACTTGGCTATGTGGCGGCTCACTCGGAGAACCTGTCAATGGCAGTGATTGTCTCCAAGGTTAGCTATCACTTTGCTGTCTTCCTGTAGTTCTTCAGCAGTATTCTTTGGTACAGGTACAAATTAACATAGGCAGAGAATGTATTTTGTGACAGGATTATATACTTGCTCTCCATGAATGCCCTTTCTCCTAGTATTGCTGCTTTTTGAAATCGTGTGTCAGCCTGATAAAAGGGTGTCTTTATGGTATTGAACCTTTTGCAGAACATTGTGGATTAGTTGGTATTACAGTGTGCGATTTTTCTGTGTTGCAACTGCATGGGTACAGAAGGTAAGTCACTGAATTTCTGTAGTCTGCTTCCTCTTAAAATGTGTATTTGTGGCTGCATCGAAAGCTCCATTGGAACAACTGTGTTTAAAGGTGTGTTCTTCATTGTACAAGCCTGGCTCTGCTAGTGCTGCTGGAGTATCTTGCAGCAGCCATCTTCAGACTTGAATAGACTTCAGTTGCTTATGTAATGTGATTTGATTCAGTTCTGAGAGTGACATTTGAAATGAGTAAAGTTATACATTTTCAGGTTTAAATAAATTCTGCTGGGCAGTGATATAGAAGAAGGAGAATTTGCAATGTTTGTAATAGGTGAAATTAGTGCCTGGCATAGTAGTCTGTGAATAATGCTAACTAATGACAGAAGGAATGAAACAATTTCACTAAGATTTTTGACCCATTTTCACAGTGTTGGTTATTCAAAGTGTATGTGTGAGTGGAGCAACAAAACAATATAAATAAAGGAACAGAAATGTCTTCTAGTAGAAATGCAAGTTGGAAAATGGAAGTTGCTACAACACAAAATAGTATGCAGGGAAAGTAGGAGTGATCAAAAAAATGCTCTTCTGTATTTTAAAACTAAAGAAATAGATGCTTTTTTCCTTGTTATCTCTGGTGGCCCTTCTTCTCTGGATGTGTCTCTTTCCACTTTTAGTGATGCCTGGAGCAAATATGCTCCTGCTTTTGAGTATTTGAAATTAAGTGGGATGAAACCAGGATTAAGTTCTGGAGGAAGCCCCTAAGTTAGATTTTTGAAGAATAATAATGATTCCTCTCATAACTGAATGGAACTGCTGTAAGAGCTGTTGTAGGGAGCTGGGCAAATTTTGATGAACTTAAATGTGTTAATGAATGATCTACAAAAGAATAAACTTCAATAAACCTGAAACCCATTAAAAAAACCAAACAAACAAACAAAAAAAAAAAAAAAACAACAAAAACTGCTTCAGGGGAAATGAAGCTTGTGGAGTGGTACATAGTGCTGAGGATGGGTCTTGGTAAACTGGAACCATTTGACAGAAATGCACTGTGGCATAACCATATGCAGTTAGACACTGATGATGTTATGATGTAAAGTGATAGTTCTATTCCATGGTACTCTAACCTGAAAGGATGAATTTTGAACAATGATTTTTGGAATCATACTGGACAAACACTTCATTGTGGTCTTCTGCTATAAGGCAGTGGCAAAACCCCGCACAGTTTAGTCCTTTGTGGTATGAAAGAGTAGAAGTTGAAGCATTATTGGAAAAGAGAAGTTAATCTATTTGTTTTAGTAATATATATAGTTCTACTGTCTGTATTTGAAAAGTATCTTGGGGAAAAAACCCAAAACAACAAAGCAGAAAACTGTGCAGAAAAGAGTAAAGAAGGATTCATGGAATGGAGAAAAAGGCTTTTTTTGGTAGAGGTTTAGTAGCCTTGCCTTACCTAAAGTAGCATGAAATGTTTCCTGTTGGAGTGTTTTGGCATAAAATATCAGCTACTAAGTAGTTGTGGAGAAATTATAAAGACCCTGAACCAGAACAACTTTAGTAACAGCTGGATGTGAGATCTCCACCTCTTGATGTCTGTAAATCAAAAACTGAAGCCCTTCTTGAAGTGATTGGGTGAGTCAAACATGAACTACTGGACTCAAGAAGAGGCTGATAAGTTGAAATTTAGTGCTGTGGAAGGTAAAAAAAGAAAGACTCAGTGATTGAGCCCTTCTGGTCTTAAACTGATTTCATAAAATCATAAGCGCTCAAATTCTTTTATTTTCAGTCTGAGAAAAACTGCCATCTTTACTCAGTACAGACTGAATTATGTTGTGTATTCTTTTTACACCTTAAATTTGCATGTTTGTTCAAACCACTCTCTGACTTAGAACGTTGAATCTGTTCCTTTAAACTGTATTTATTAATATTTATTAAAAATTCTTGCTAATCATAATGCTGTAAAAATATGACACCACTAGCATGCATTCTCTTACAGCTTTTTTTAGAAGAGTGTAAATAGAGAAACATTTTCTAACTATCTGTATCTGTTTCACATTGTCATTCCCTGGTCTACATTTGTAAAGGTTGTGCTTTTGATTAATGCTACAGGGAATACCACCACTGTGTCTCTGCTTGGTAGAAGAACATGAAGATCATATTAAGGCAGCAGCTGCCTGGGCCTTGGGACAGATTGGAAGGCACACTACTGAGCATGCACGTCATGTTGCAGTGGCAAACGTGCTGCCCACGCTGCTCGATATCTTTGTGGACCCACGCAGCTCAGAAGATCTAAAAACAAAAGCAAGTAGATTTGTAGTATTTGCAGTACGGTATTTTAATTGTAATCAAGAGGCTTAAGTGCTTAATAACTACTAGATTATGTGTTTTTATTGATGCTCACTAAGTCACAGCTTTCCTGGGTGCTGTGGCACTTATTAGGGGACTGGCTGGTCCTAATGCATGTGCATGTGGTGTATACCAAATCATATGCTACAGCCACCACAGTCTAATCCCTTATTTTTTTTCCCAGTTTAGATCAGAGTTGCATAGACCCATATTGCTGTAATTTCATGTGACTCATTTCTAATTATCCACTTCTTTTTTTTGCAAGTATAAGCTCTTGTAGAAAATATTACGGTCCTTGTAATAATTTTGCCTACATTTTTACTATTATAATAAAACTGTAACAGCTAATCAAGGCTCTGCTCTTTAAAACATGCAACTGCCCATATTTAGGGCCTTTCCTTGAGTGGGAGCCAGTAGAGCTGCAGTTTAGTAAAGTGTATTTCTGAGCAACAGTAAGAGTGCAATAGAACAGGATATGATCTCCCATGTTGCACTATGCTTCTGTATGTTCCACTGAAATACCACATTCCATGTAAAGTACCTTTTATGTAGTAATTTCCAGTAGTCCCAAAAATATTGAAGCCAAATTAGCTGTACCTGTGATCCTGCCCAAGAAGTTTACTTCTGCTTGTATAAGTCAACACTGAGTTTGTTTTCAGAAATATGCACCAATGCACAATTGTTTCACTCTTTCTTTTCCCCCCTGCCTGGACCATACTGCACTTTGCTACCCCAGACCAGCAGCCTCTCCTAGTAAGCCACTTCTAAAATGCAATCTTTTAAAAATATGTTTTGATTTAACTTTCTTATTATATTAGAGTATTCAATTTACCTTAAAGGGTCTAGTCCATCTTTCATTATAGTCAAAGGAAAATTGCCATTACTTTGACTGTAGATAACATAATAATAATACGATGCACTGTAGGTATTGAGGTTTAATAAATCTAAGTAGAGAATTGATTCTTCATTAAGTGACCTGATAGATATAATAGTTTCTATTCAGAAATTGCCCATTGAAAATTCTGATCAATTTGCTTTTTTGATCAGACTTCTGTGATATATATGAATTCTTGTTGTTTTCACTGATATTTTACTACAGAAAGTTTATTTTGCATTTCAATAGACTAAGAAAGCCTTAAAGAACATTCTTCAGAAATGCACGTATCTTCCAGCACTTGAACCACTGCTTCATGAGGCCCCTCCCAGTATTATGAAGCATATTATTGGGCAGTTTAGTAAGGTAAGAAAAGGCTCTTCTTGGTGAGTAATATGTTAACTGCTAATTGTTTCTCATTTAGCCACTCTAAAGGTGTCAGTGTTTTCTCAGGATCCTCAAGCATCCCCTTCCAAAGCAGTTCGGATCCTGTTCTTTTGTCTTCTACAGCTGGATACTGTTTCATTTGGAATCTGCCATAATTCATCCTGAGACTGGGAAAACAGTTTCTTATAAGCAAGGTGTTTTTTTCTTCCCTGCCTCTTGAGATTAAGTGGAATATTAACTCACGTGCAAATATTTTCGCTGAGCCAATGTATCACATAAATCCCAGTCACATCTGTTTTAGATAAACTACAAGCTGTCTGTACAGCAGTGACTTGAGTCAGATATTTTACAATAATATAAAGGCTTCACTCCTTTTATCCTGATTAATTTTCAGTCTCAAATAAGTGTAAAAATTCCAAATCTTTTTTCATCCCTCTCAATATTTTGAAACTTAGTTGTTAAATACATTGTTGATTTGAATGCAGCATGCAAAAATGATACAATTTATTGAAAATATTTAAAATTTGTAAGTAATTGCTAACTAACTGGGAGACTTACAGTGTCTGTAATGTTCAGCACATGGTGGGAATCCTGTTCAACTACAGACTATGTTTTGTGCAGTACTCTGCAATGTAACCTGTTAGCAGGGATACCAAGCTCTATGGGTGAGATGCTCTTTCTGGAAATGGCCAGGTAAAACACTCTTGATACTCAGTTCTGATTATGACAGATCTGGAAGCTGTTGGTAGTGCAGATTCCTGATTACATTGCCACAGTTTTATTTGTCCTGTCTTCTTGCTAAGGCTGTTCAAAGACTGGAGATTTGCACAGAATCCAGTCCCTTTTGCTTCTAGTTCTGACTGGAGCTATTAATGAGCCAAGTGCATAGCAATTGGTTATCTGGTGTATATTTGAGCATTGCTTGCTATTGAAATGGTTTTGTCCCCTTCATATCAGCTGATATTTTGTTTTGTTTCAATTTTCTCCTTTGCCTATATGTTATTAAACTATACTTGTCTGGCATTTGCTCTTCTGAAGTGTACTCTTAATTTTAAGTTCTCTGTAGTAAAAGCATTTGCCTCTCCTGTACCATAGCTTGGGAATTTCCTATTCTTAGAGCTGTGGTCTGTTACTCCTGTGGGCTTATTTATGGCACAGTAAAAGCCTTATTTCCAAGCTGTGCTTGAAAATGGGATGCTGTTTGTTTTCATGCTGGACTGTGTATTTTAGCATTAGCGTTTTCAGAGTTTGTGCAGTTCTGTGCTGTCTCAGGTTGGACTGAGGGAAGAGACTGTGTCTCAGAGGTGCTCTGTCTCTTTAGGGCCCCTTCCCAGAGAGTTTTCTGCTGTCTTATCCAGCCTGGAAGTCACAGTGTGGAGGAGGAAGGCAGGGAAAGGGCCATATCCTGTCTCCTTGCTAGTTCCTCCTTGGCAGTTCTTGTGGTGGGAGAGATGTGAAAACAGACGTCTGTTCAGTTCCCACAACGAAAAAATCACAGTTGTTCCTGACACTTCTGTGGAGCATAGAATAGAGAGAAGTCTTTGTGCTCTTTTGCTTTTTCTTTACCTGTCTGTTGATTTTGTACAGCCTAGAGGAACCACAGAAATGAAGGTTGTTTGCCTGAATGCATGGAAGAAATTTTGTTCTTTTTCTTCATCCTTTTAGGCATTTCCTTCCTCATTTGAGGCTCTTGTTTTACACTGAAATACAGTAAAATTTATGGCTTAATGTCTGACCAGTGTGGAGGCTTACAAAATGTTTTTGCCCTCATAATCTGTAACTCTCAGAGTTGGTTTTAAACGCATCTGGTTTTGCTGTAGATGCAGCTGACATCTTGCATTATCTTTCTGTCTTTTTCTCTCTATTTTTTTTTTTAATAATATTGCAGCCCTGTGGGCCTATGGACTACATGCTGTCATTCTCCCTTGCCTGGCCCAGCCCCCACCTCCCTCCCTCCCTCCTCCCTCGCTCGCTGCCGTCCTCTGGACAGAGCTGCGTATTGGCATCACTCAGGGAGCACAGAATGTTATTGTCTGATCATTTCTGCTTCTCATCCCCTTTGGCTGCAGAAACTTCACGTTTTTGCTTTGTGTGTGTGTTTGTAAAAGGCTTCCATGGCTACACAGTGTGTTAAAGGATTTTAATATCTAGGAATTTAATAGTAGCATGTAATGCTTCAAGGCTGTATTGTTCACTTGCAACAATTCTCAGTATTGTTTTCATGCACTAATCTATACTAGATCATTATAATGATATAAAATTCAGCTCTACAATTAAACTGTGGGAATTGACATAAAAGACCTGAATAACTTGGTGTAAGTGGAACAGATGCTGTTGTTATTCCATGTTAGTGTTCTGTTTTGATTATCTATTTATTCTCCACAACCTTATTGTCTCTGTAGGAATAATTCAAGAAATATTATTTATGTAAGGATAAATATTAAATTCATTATTTTATATATGTTATGTATTAAAGTACATTATAAATTATGTTGTAATCATAAAGGGCTGGTTTCTGGGGTTTTTTCCCTATACAGCTGGGTATTATAATACAGTAGTCATTACAGATGTTGTTTCTCTGATTTTCCATTTTATCTGTCCTCTGAATTAAAAACAAATAAGCAATACTCGCGCCTAGTGGCATACAGATTAATTCAAAAGAATTTTTTAAAATGTACTCTTCTGTGTGTAGGTGCTACCACATGACAATAAAGCACGTCGTCTCTTTGTAACAACTGGTGGACTTAAAAAGGTTCAAGAAATAAAAGCAGAACCTGGGTCACTTCTTCAGGAATATATCAACACTATTAACAATTGCTACCCAGAGGAAATAGTAAGGTAGGGAAAATGAAATTTAAAGAATTCATACTCGTAACGTTGTTAGGTGTTTTTCACAGGAACAACACAAAGGAAGGATTTAAAATAGTAATTTAACTCCTATGTGAATTTTGGTTTTAATAAAACCAATGCGTAACATTTGTTTAATTGCCCCAGCAGTAACACAACCTCTGGACACATACATTAGAACACTTTCTCTTTTTGTATTTGGAATCAAATTTCTTTGTCTGTCAACAAAGCCCAAATAATCAGGCTCTTGCAGGGAAGAGTGACAAAAAGTCAGTCCTGCACTGCCCACATGGACTCTGAGTCTTCAGTACAACCATTTATATTTATGAATGTCTGTGGGAAATTTATTTTGGTAACTTATTTGTGGATTACTTAGGCTCCAAAAATACAGGTATAGGCGAATTTTTGGTTGCATCCTCGATTTTCATAATAGTGTGTCTGAACTAGAGTATTCAGAGGCTCCTTTGAAACTTCCTCTGATGTACAGAGGGTCCAGAGGCTCTCCTGCACAGTTGGTCTGCCCACAGCTGCCCTTCCTCCCTGAGCCTCATCACAAGGCTTAAGTGTTATATAAAAGGACCATACACCAGCTGTCTGCACCAAGTTGAACTTTGCCCTTAATGAATACAGAAACACTATTAAATAGCTTACAGTCAAAATGTCACCATCCTAAATTGTAATAATGAGAGAAATGCCCTCCTAGATTCTAGATATCCATTTACCAGTCCTTCACTCCATCAACACATCAGAAGGATGTTGTACTCATGTACTCCCTCTACAGGCTCTGAAAATCTGCATCATCAATTTTAATTATAGCAGCAGAGTTCTTCAGCTAATAGTAGCTAGAAACTAAGTCTCACAAAATGAAGCCCTGTTTGTCTCTACAAAGAAAAGCCAGTGGATGTCAAATGGGTAAAGCAAAGTAATAAAGAAATTTTATTCTGCAGCTAGTACTTCAGAGGAAAGAGGAATTTGTTTATGCTTTTCTGGATATTAATAATGTTTCTTTGTTATGGCTATTTTTCCCTCTGTAAATGAAAAAAGGTTACTCATCTAGCCTGGGATGTAATAAAGGAAAAGGCCCCTCTGAGCATCTCTTGCTTGCCTGTCTGTGCTTCTGCCTGATGTTGGTTGTGCTGCCTGAGGCACAGCAGCTGTGATAGAATCCAGCTCTGGGTTTGTCCTGGAGACCTGTTATTTTAGGCTGTTTGCAGACTGAATACAGCAATGCATTGAAAAGTTAGCTTTACAAATCACAGAACTAATATGAGGTTTAAAAAGAGTTTAATTATGCAGAAATTATTCAGAAAAAAATGAAAATTAACAAGGTAAATAGATTTTCCTTCAAGGGAAAGCATTGGGGATTTTTTTTAGTACATTTTAGGCCTACATTACATGGAAATGTGTTCCTCTCTATAGTTGAAGCTTTCAGGGCTCAGAGGTGGCAATTCACATGCCTGCAAAACTAGAAATATACTGAGATGTATGTTTTTAGAATCATACAGTATTAAATTTCAGATTCTCTTAACCTGGAAAACAAGAAGCAAATGCATCTTTGATGTTTGCATATTGGATACATTTAGTTGGTCCATTGTGGAAAACCAGTTGAATGACAACAGGACAATAATGGGACCATAGAGTCCTACTCTAATGAAAACCTCCTGGATAGTGTCCACCCCTGAGTGGCATTAGAGAGAGAAAGTCACTGTGACATTTTTTTGTTCCAGAACCAGTGTCCCTCTCATGGATGTAGACTTCATGTGAGTTTTGGGGTGTGTGCTTATGTCTGACAAGCAGCAGCAGACTATTGTCATTTGCAGCTGACAGTTCTGTGTAAACTCATGCTTTTTTCTTAAAGGCCATCATTTCAAAAGAAGCCAGCACCTACATTTCTTAGTAAAGACAATGCTTATGGCAGCTGAACCTATCTAAAATGTAGCTGCTTACCTACATGCCCTAAAAGAAGCTAAATATATTTTTAAAAAACTGACTTCCAAGTATAAATGATAATGTTAGTTGAAAAGGAGGTTGTTAAAACATTGTAGGGGAGTAACTGTAGAATTTCTTGACCAGTGTTTAATGCTAGGATTTTTTCCTGATCAGTAGAAATATGCATAGTATTTCATTACATTGCACAGAACATGCCTTGTAGTCTTAACACACAAACAAAATGCTTCTCTTTCAGGTATTATTCCCCTGGATATTCTGAGATACTCCTGGAAAGGGTGGAAAATTACCAACCAGTTTTATAAACTTCAGTGTTTTATTAGAGCTGCATTTCACATTTATGCCTTTATGACTTAATACAAATACAGCTGTTGAAAGCCTTGCTTGATTCTCCAATCTCTTTCTACTGTTTGAACTACTGAAAAAGCTCAACAATTCTAGCAAGCTATATTTGGTTCTTTATAAACTTGTTTGTTGCTAAGTTTTTGTTCCTTTTTGTTTTACTTTAACATTACTACCAGATATTGCCACATATATGAATGGAATTTCATGCAGGGGTGATGATTTATTACAGAAGCTTTTTTAGAATCAGTCATTTCCTTTTCCTTCCACAAGAAAAGTTTGTTATCTCATTCAAATTTTAGCTCTCTCAGTACTATTACCCTTTTCTCCTTTTGCCTTTGTATATTGTTTAAAGCTTCCCAGACTTGATGAGGGGAAAAAAGCTGGCCCCTGTGCTTTTTCTAATTATGGAATTCTTTCTGCACTGAGATATCTCCTACTGCTACCTTTGAGGAAGTAAAGTGTTGTGATTTTACATCTCCAAACATGTTAGCAGCAGCTAAAGAAAGTTAAAATAATCAGAGATGAAGATGATACAAGGGCTGAATTCTTCATGATATGGTAGTGTGGTGATCCTGGCCTGGATCATGCATCTTCTGCAAAAGACTGTAGATAATGGTAGATAATAATCTTCTGCAAAAGTCCTCCTAATTAAGGCAGGATTTGCTGTGGAGGAAGGGGCACAAACTATTTGGTCTGTGCATGGTTGTTCCTCTTGGGAAGGACAGAGTGAACTCAGAACTTGCATGGACACAAGGGGAAGGATCCTGTGAGGTTTGGTTTGCAGGAGTCAGCAGCACATTGGTGTGGCTCAGAAGAGAGGAGCTTTGCTTGGCTGCAGGAACACTGATAGCAAAGTTCTGAGCACGTTCGGAGGAAATCTGAGGACACTTGGGTCACACTGATTGGACTGATGGGACTAAGGTGGCTTAGGATTTATCCTTCAAGAGCTGAAATAGCTGAAGAGTTGAGTTAAAACACATTTGGAACTTAAGTCTTGAAGCTGCAAGATCACATTGATGTAGAGGTATGAGCTCTTTCCCATCTGAAGAACATCCTGAAACTATTTTTACCTTCTTTTGGAGAGTGAAAAGACTTTTACATTTTGCTTACTCCTCTGGTGTATCACACAGCAAACAACCCTCTAATCTTCCCTAATATGTAACTGTCATTTACCATTTTTTGTTCTAACCCTTTTCTTTTTCTTTTTCTCATTTGCAGCAGTTTGGGGGAGTGTTTGTTGTTTTGTTTTGTTGGGGGTTTTTTGGGTTTTTTTTGGTGGGTTTTTTTTTTTTTGTTTGTTTGGTTTTTTTTTTTTTGTTTTATTTTGGTTTGGTTTTTCTAAAATTTTTCCTGAAGGCTATTAAACAGTGTTTCTGGAATGGGATGTGGAAATACTGGCAGCCACAAGGAAAGACAGTATTTGAAAACCTTCACTGGAGAGAAACTTACCTACTTTCTTAAACATAATGGGTTTATAAAAGAAAGATAGTCTCATCTATTACTTGTAAAGCAGGAGCAAAGACTGATTGCAGTTGGAAATTATTTAGGGTGGCTTTTCTTTGCCAAATTCCAAATTACTATTTTTTTATTCTTGCCAGCATATTTTTCAACAGTTCACAAAAACATTGGTGGGCTATCCTGTGTTAAAATTTATTTCTACAGAGGGCTGTGCTCCTGCTGTGAGGTACTTGGTGCTCTCAGGCTCTGCTTTTCAGGAGGGGCAGGGGATGCACAGTACCTTACTGTATGGAGACTGAGACAAAAACTGCTGGTGTCATGAATGTTGGTATGGAATCCACAGCAGATGGGTTCTTTCCTTAGCCCACAGCTAAGTGAAAAGCCTTGGAACTGACTAGCTTCTACCAAATCCTTTTTGATTTTAGTGTTTATATTCTGACACCAATGCGAGGATATTCTGGCACTATTAATGCTAGTGGAAAAACTTTGAGTCTCTTAACAAGATTGTTGTTAAGAGTCAATAATTTTAAGTCAATACTCAATAATTTTCTCACATGCATTATGGATATTTAAAAATCAAATCTCGTACAACCTCTGAAACAAAATGCAATGGAAGGGCTTCAAGAGAGTCTTGAAGGATCTGCAGCCTCTGTTTTCCCTGGCAGAGAGAAGTGGTGCAGAGGGCTGTGTGCAGATGGGAGGCAGCAGAGGCATGGATGGAGCTGTGTCCCCACGCTGCCTTCCTCGTGTGCTCGGGAGCACCCCCACCCCACACAATGCTAATGTATATGTTTTGTGCAGAGAGAGCAAAGAGGCTTCAGTCCCCTGACAAATGTGCTCCTGCTGTGTCACACTGTGCTACACTGTAAGGATTCCACAGGGTTAAATTTCAATGCCTAAACAATTTGTTCACAGTCTTTTCACAGTCTTTTTCTGATTCCTGACAAAGGAAATGATTGCACAAGGCAAACCTTCAAAGCGATCTGATTGTGTAGAGCACAATCTAAATCAGACCTAGCATAAATACATCTTTACATCCCTGGGCAGCTCTGGCCTAGGCCAGTGGCTGTTTGGCCCCTTGTTGCAGGATTCCTGGACGATGCCACGTCCCGTTAGGCTGAGGCAGTGTAAAGTCATCTCCCACGTAGTTTGAGACCCAGCAATTGTTCTTTGCTGGCAGGCTGCTTCTCTGCATCACAAACACCTTGTGGCTGGAGGCTTCCCTGGAGGTACATGTCTGCACAAGTGAGATCTTTACAGCAGAATTATTGCTAATTTGTATTTTACTAATGGAACTATGGCAAGAGTTGCTTTTTTCCTGTAGCGTTTTAAAAGGTGTTTCTTCAGTGTTTATATTCCATCCTCTCATTTGGCTAAAGTCATCATCTAAAACTATATTAATGTTTGTAATAGCTGCTCTGGCAGGCTTCAAGTGTGTATCATTTGTCTCAATTTCATATAATAAAATGTAGATTTGCATTTTAATTCGTTCAAATGCTGTTTTCATGCGAGTGTGTGACTGTGGTGCTAGAGAAGATGAACAACAGGCTCATTTTGCAGCTTGGCCCCTACACTGCCTTTCGATGTTTGTCTCAGCTTACCACTCAACAGTGCCTGCTTTGGAGCTTAGGACATACAGGCATTTGAAATAAGAGTCCCTCTCACAGAGGTGGCTTATTAAGACACACAAAGATAATTAAGCCAGTGCTTTGGCAGAAATAAATGTAAGCCCTTAAATCATTTTGCACGTTCCTTTGACTGTGGCATTGGGACTTTTCAACTCAAGTCTCTAAAGATCTTCTCTGGGGGCCTGAGCCGTGATTTCTGTCTGCATTACTGCAGTTATTATTACATCTACAGATGTAAACCAGGGCCTTGACAGAACTTGTGGATGTGTAGAACTTGTACCATATTTCATTCAGCAGATGGATTAACTGGCCTACAAAAGCTCCTTTCTTTATCTGAATGACTGGAAACCTAGAGGATCTGAAAAGGGGAAATTCAAGGAGTTCAACTCTTGTGCATATAATATGTTCTGCATGTCCAGAGGGATTTACCAAGGGATTGCTTTGTCTCATCTGAAGTGATCAAGCTGCTGGAGATCTGCATCTTAACAAACAAATGAACAAAATGTTGAAGAAATTGAATGGAACTGGTGAAGGAAATGAACCTCATATTGTGATGTAAAGCATAAAGTTACTGTAATTAGAAAGTGGATGGAGTGTGAGTAGATCTTCAGTGTTCTTGATTTGGTCTAGGGGGTTGTGAATTAGCCTGGCTCAAGGGGAGTTTTAAGCAGGGAAAATACATGGGGATGTTTTCAACTTTGTTATAAATTGGAGTCCTCTGAGTTTTGGATATGAAGGGGTGGCAGACAATTGTCTCACCATGTGAAGAATCTGTGAAAGCATGCTTGCCTCAATTTCTTCCCTAATGGCTGCTTGGTTTCCAGTATCTTGGTTGTTGGAATTTTAGATCTCCCTTGGTGACCGGCGGGGGAAGGAAATATGGAGAAGGACTGGATTGCAAAGCCAGTGGTTCCACTTCTCACACTGACATAGGATTGCTTTTATGGTCTTGGATAATTATTACAAATCCCTATGATTCATCATCTTCATCTGTGAAGTATCTGTTCTACTCCTTTGTTAACTTACAGAAGTGCTGGGAAAATTAAATTCATATGAGAGATTGATGCAGCAGAACTTAAGTTCTTTATAACTAATACCATATTCAGAAAGAAATATTGTTCAAGAACCTACAAAAGTTTACCTAGATTTTTAGAATTGGAGTTGAACTAAGAGTCAGTGGATCTTGTGAGTTTCCTCATCTGATAAAATTTAAAGGGGTCACAGAGAAAGAGGAAATTATTAGATCTTGTGACTATACTAAAACTATTGCTGTTGTTTTTGTAAAATACTTCACCGATAATATTGATGCTACTGTGCTTTATTCTGCAGCCAGCTCTGTAATTTAGCTAGTGAAAATACTAATTACCTTATTACCGCTGTACTGTATTTCTAGATAGAGCACAAAAGACTGAGTTAGGAAATATGTATAAGCAACACTAACACAAATTTTGATGATGAGAATGCTTTTTAATCCAGGAAATGGTTTTGTGCTGCCTTTCACGAGAAGTTCCTCCTGCTTGGGTTAAGCACGTTTATGGCTGTGTTCCCCTGCCCAGAGGTCGTATCACGAGCTCTGAGTGCTGAGGGACTGGAGCTGCTGTCCGTAGCAGAAACTGGTTGTGTTCACTCCCGTGCATCAGCAAGCCATGGAGAGGAACAGTGCAAGGCTGCTAATGTCATCCCTTTAGCATATTTCCACAGAGATTTTGAAGGCTTGCTTTTTCTTCATAAATATATGCTTGTTCCGACTCCAAATTGAGTTAAATTATAGGTGCCTAGATTAACATTAGTTGTTCTGTATTTTATTCCTTTTGTATAACAAAAATTAACCTTCAAGAGGTAAGAAAAGTGTTATAATTTATTTCTTTAAAACAAAGCTTTTGATTACTTGTATCTGTCAAATTTAGCAGCAGAACTCTTTATAATCTTATGATGAGATCTGTGCCCTTTGCTCTCAAGGAAAGTTTTGTTGTCACTGATGCAGACTAGTGATGTCTTTTATCCCTGTTGTCCTATTTATAATTTGGTGTGATGCCCTCTGAGCATATTCACCTTTCAATATTAGGTCGGTGTTAAAGCCCTTATCAACCTAAAAGGTCAGATTGCTATCAGGATCCAGCCTTTGTTGCCCCACAGTGCTATAAATTATATTACAATCTATTGTTAAAAATTAATAATATGCAACATAGAGGTCTGATGGAATCATGTTAATGAGAACACTGAAGCTTCATTGACTTGCAATATCATTAGAGCTCTGAGACAGGTTTATGGGCTTGTGCAAACTATATTTGTGTTGGTTTAGACACAGTATTTATTTGGTCACACCCAGCCAAATGTTTCCTTACTAAATTAAAATAAATGCTGGTTAGTTCAATGAACTACAAAGATATATAGTGTAATTTCAGGTTCTCAAGTCACAGAAAATAAGCCCCAACAATGGAAATCAGCAGAGAATCAAAAATTATGGATATACTAGAGTGAATATGAACAAAGAGGGAAAGGAGTTCACTGGGTTGGGTGCAGTTAATATTTTGTGACTCAGGTATGTGTATTTGGAAATAACAGCTCGTATTTGTAGTCTGCCCTGGTCCTTATGTAACTCCTCTCTGTATAGACATATACACACTTGCAAGCATAGTCAACCAAAATGTAATCAAAATTACATCTGCTTTCACAAGACTTACCTCTGTAAAGCATCTTTAGGGGCTGCTGCTGGGCAGCTCCTGTGCTCACTAATGCCAGCTTTATGGTACTAATTTCCATCCAGGCCAGCAGCACACATCTGATTTCCATTGCAGTGAGAATCAGGCATGAGATCTTCATCACCTGTGCTCTGAACAGCTCTGCTTTTTACTGGAAGCAAAGCAGAAGCAAGAAAATGACTTCCTCGCTTTCTTCTCCAACAGTACTTCAAATGAGGGAATGGTAGGAAAATCTTTCTGGAACTGGGGAATGGCTCATGCTCTGTGCTGGAAACAAAACCTGCAGCCATGCAGAGCATGAGATGGAAAGGGAGGGTTGAGGAATCAGTAACATGCAGGTATCAGCTCTTACCTGCTTTGGGAAATAGATGTCAAGGAGGCTTCAAGTTCCTCATCTCCTTTCATGGGTAACACCTCCTTGCTGTGGCTGTCCCCAAGTTTGGTCACAGGGCTCTGCCTCCTGCTCTGGGGACAGGTGATTGCTTCAGTGACACCATGGCAGTGCTGCTTGTGCCAGCCAAGCATTGGATCATGATTCATACAGACATTTTTATTTTGTGGAAATGGAAAGGAGGATAATTTAAGCGATATATAAGCAGTTTTAACAATATGAAGCTTTCTTGCGTTCAGTCACTCCAGAGCAAATCCTGTACCAGTTTATCTGTGAAGGCTACAGGGCCCTGGAGCACACAAGAGACAGGGAAATTTGGCAGGGGGAGGCTGAAGAGGGTTCAAGGAGAGTGGGCCTTGTGCTAGGGTTGCTTCTATGCTGTCACAGCCAGTGGGTGGAACTGAAATTGCTCTGACCTTAATTGCATGGGTCAAGACCCCACCCTGCCTTGGACAGAGGTACCACACCCAGAGCATATGCCTACAGGGTTGAGAGATTACAAACTCCTCTCCTGCCTCCATCCCATGTCCACTTGGCATCAGTGCGCCCCGCTGACCCGGCTGGCTCTGGCACAGTGAGGACTTCCAGCTTCTCAGGATGTCCCAGGGGTGATGTTCATAATGCTTTGAAGCTGAATACTGCTATGAGTGCCATGTGCTGGTTCATCAGTGCCATCAATGTGTAGCTGACCATAACTCATTTTCCTGGGATCATTCCCTTGGTTAAACTGAAGCAAATGAACTGTTTTGATGACAATGTTTTAAGAAGCTGCCATTTCAGAAGCTGTGGCTATGCCACAGGGTGATGTATCACCATACAGGGTGATGTATCACCCTGACCAAGAGCAAGAGCAGAAACTTGGCTTTCCCTCTGAAGTGTGGAGCTCCAGTTTGGACCACCTCCCCTTATTTTTGTATTTTTTTTTAATATCAGGCATGACCTACTAGTAAGAAAATCTGTTAAATTTTTTTGCCATGGACTTGAATTATCACTAAAAGGTCATGAATCACTATAAACCTAGCCCTCCCCCTCCTAAGTGTTTTTTAAAATCCAGATTTGTGTTTATTCTAATGTAGTTGTGCAATGCGAATGTTTGGTAAAATTGCCATTTAATTTACAATAGAAGGCTGCTTTAACAGCTGTTTTATAGCAGTTTAACTACTCTGACCTAAATGACTGTTCTTAAGAGATTGAAAAGTAATTGAAAATGTAAAAAAGTCCAGGACCATCCTTTTTTTTTTAAACATCTTTCAAATGGCTTACAAACAACTTGGATTCCTCTGCAGAATTCAGATTAGAGAGGAAAGAATGTCAGTTTACTGGGAATTGTTCTCTGACCACCTGAGAAAAATGAGTTTTTCATCCCCTTGAACATCATCTGGAGCTATAATAAAACATGCTCTCAGCTGGATTCCTTCTGTGTGAAAATAGACAGAGCTACATCATTGCACACCTAAAGGAAGAACACAGAACTATAAAAGCAATCTCAAATCTGGATTTTTTTCCTTCTTCTTCAAGGCCACAAGTAATTTTCTGTAATCTCAATGAATATTATTTGAATCTTGAAAGAAGGATATACTTCTTCCTTCCCCTCTATGTGAGCACTCCAAATGAACAGAGCTAGACATATTTTATACAGAGTTAAGTCATCTGTCAGGATCATAGTGCGAAAACCCTTAAGCAATAGCTATTGAAGGAACTGCAAAATTCCACAAAACTAAAAGGTAAGTTGTGAAAATCCACCAGCTGAATGCTCATTCCAATCAGCTGAATGCTCATTCCAATCTGTAGCAGATGAATGAAATATGGTGCTTGTGGTGTTGGAATCCTGTGGTGATAAACACATGAAGAATAGATAAAAGATGGTTGTTAGTTAGCTAATGGTGCAGACAGGCCATCCTACTTGTCTGGGCAGCTGGTCCTGAAAACCCTCAGCCAGGCAAAAGCTTTTGTTGATCAGAGGGTGACTGTGCACTGAGGGAACGTTCTGGGCTGGGGCATATGGCAGTCAGATGACAGTGGTGCAGCTCCCATGATGTGCTCTGGACTGGTGGGATGGTTGGATGACAAAACTCTGCAACTTCACACAAGTGTGGTGTAATCTGAAGCTGTTCTGCAGGGAGACCGTAGGCAGCAAGTACAATTCCTAAGCCTGATATAAATTCCATCCTGTTTAACTGCCACCAGTTCTACTGCTGCAGATGAGCAAACAAAGCAATGGAGGGGATTGATCAGGCTTCATACTGAAGTTGAAAAGCTCTAAGCATTTGCCATAGAGAACTCAAGTTTTTGCTGTGGTCTGTTCTGTGCTGCTGTGCCCTAAGTGGGCAGCTGGTCCCTTTGCTTCCTTCCCTTTCTCCTACTGAGAGAGATAGTGGTTCAGTCACTGTCTTCTGAATTTCCTCCACCTGTTCTCTGTCTCTATTTTTTCCCCCTTTCATTCCGTTAACTGAAATTCCGTGACGCACATATCTTCTACATGATTTTTTTTTTCCTGTGGGACAAATGCAGGAATCTCAACTTTAGCTCACTCCAATGTTTTCCCAGTCCTCATGTACTCCCTCTGTTCCTTGATTCCAAGTCATGATGCACTTAAATAATTTGTCCCCTGTTTTTGTTTATTTGGCTAATTACTTTTCACATCTCCTTCAGCCCTTCTGAATTACCACTCCACACATTGCTTGTCATAGTTCACACTCCTTTTGTTTGACTTTGCTTTATCCAAAGCTAGTTACTGAGTGTTGGCAGAATTGTTACAGCATCTCACAAACAGATGTTTTTTGCTGTGACAATAGGCTGATGTATGCTCCAGAGTGAACACACAGCCTGCATATTAAATACTTACAGTGTCGTGACAAGCACAGACAAGTTTTTAAATACTTAAAAAAAAATTAAAATGGAGATTCAGAATAGGAAATAATTGAAAAGAAACAATACCAAACTGAGGGGCAAGCATGCCTGAGATGAGACACTCAGTATTAGCTGTCAGGTAAATATCAAATAAGATCTCTTGCTGTAAAAGACTTTGAGAGAAAAACACCATGGGCCCCATGATGTCCTGTGCATGCAGTGTGTGGATGCCTGCACAGCTTTTGCTGGATTGTATCTGTGTAAAGGGATCACAGAGCAAATGCAGGTCTACTTCCCCAGCAAGAAAGGATGTTCCTGTTTTACAGAATTGATTTATTTCTTCAAATAAACTTTTATCAGAAACTACATCATGGGCACGCTGAGAGGATATTTTAATGACTGCTTTGGTTTAAAGCTGTGGGGAGTACACTGCTGCTTTCATCCTTCTCTCTCCTCTTTCCTCCACCTCTCCGTTACTTCTCCCCATTAATGTTCGATGCACGCTCTAAGGTATGTCTGTCGCTGGGTATTACTTTCACCAGCCTTTCCTTGCAGTAGTATGTCTATAAATGGCAGACAGCATCATTCCTAATTACATGTTGCCCCCAGATGCTCCGAGGGTGATGCTGATGGATTGCTGTGTGGGTGGTGTTGAAGGGGCTGGGGGAGGGGAGCTGGGATGCAGCTCCTCTAAGTGGTAGCAGGAATCTCTCTTCGGGCTGGGCTCATCAGTCCTCCCTCGGTAAAGTCAGCTCAAGAACGCCCGAGATTATGGAACCGGGCATTGGAAAAGGGGACGCAATGCAGGGAAGGCTTCAGAGTCCAGCCCAAACAGCCGGGGAAGAGGGAGGAACTGGGAGAGACAGAGAATTCACCTTTACCTATCCGTGCAGGAGGCGCGCAGCACGGAGGGCTGGCAGAGCACACAAGCTGCCGCATCTCCGTTCCCCGATGCGGTTTTCGAGCCCCGGGTCCCGCGCGGAGCTCAGCGCGCCCCGGAGCGCGGCTCGGCTCCTGTCCTGGGGGCGCTCCGGACACCGGCACCTGCTGCGGGGGCTCAGAGTCACCGGCCTGCCCGGAGGCAGGCTGGGCTTTGGAACCGGCTCAGGCCGAGCTCGGCTGCCGAGTGTGGCTCTGGTTGAGCGGCTGCTCCAGCAGCTCCGCAGGCACAGCCCCGGCAGCCGCTGCCCGCGGAAAGGGACCGGCATTCCAAAGGGACCGGCATTCCAAAGGGACCGGCATTCCTACCCCGGCCCAGGGACTGGCATTCCTACCCCGGCAGGCTGAGCAGGAAAATGGGGTGGTGAGTCATCCTGGACATTAAAACCGTGCTCACCAAACCTCCGAGAAATCCAGGGAACGGTGAGGAGGTGAAAGCTGGGATCTCCGTCAAGTGCTTGTGGGTTTTGAGCAGAGCTTTACTCTGCGAGGTCCGATAGTGGGGAAGGAGGAAGTGAGAGAATGCACGTGTGCAAAGCACAGCTGCAAGATCTGTTTCCTTCTCTAACTGTTCTGTGGTCCTTGAAGGGTTTATATTTAGTGTGCCTGGCAGGTCAGCCTGCCAGCTGGGCAGCTACAGGAAAACAGGGACGGAATAGGCAGTACTGGCTTTGGGGACTGCAGCAATTGGACTGCACGGGTTTTACATCTCAGCCTTAGTGCCAGGCTGGGAATTTGCTCCATCTCGGTGTGCACTGAAACTGGGACATGTGTAGGAATGGTGTGCAGAATCACATTTAAGAAGGTAAGACATCAACTGCTGCATCAGATGAGTGGTCCATCCTGCAGAGTCTGACAGTGCTGCCTACAGAGAGCGGGTGAGCCCGGCCCCTCTGCACGCCCCCAGCACCCCAGGGGCTGCGTTTGGGTGTCAGAGGCTCATCACTGCCTCAGCCTGAGTGTCTGCTGATAGAGCCATTGCCAACTCACCCCACTGTGTGAAGTCCTTCCAGAGTTACTTGCCTGAAAGAAATGTGTCACATACAGACTTAAGGACTTGTACACTCCCTGTTCAGGTACTCACTGAAAATGTTGAGTAAAGCCAGTCCCACCATCAATCCCACAGTGTGGAGATGTTGTCGATGCCTGTTTTCCACCCTGAAAAGTGGTTTTTGAGCCTCATGTCCTGCCTCCAATTTTCTATCAGTAAAGAGTATTCTCATCATGTGGTGAGTTCATTTCTCGTTATGATTACTTTGTTATAGAACCTAATAAAAAGTGATTTTTTTTTCGGAATTGGACAGTTCTGTGTCTGCTGCACCCACTCCCTCTCTTTTCTGGTGCACTCTGAGGGCTATGGTGGGTTGGTGAGTCAGGGTTTCTCTCTGCAGAAACCACACTGCCTTGTTCCCAAGAGACCATGTTTATCCTTGTCTACAGTGACTTTATTTTTCAGACTCTACTGCCATTAGTAAGGATGGATGGCAAACTTCCTGGTCTGCAGTTCCCAGGGCCCCTTCTGAAGTCCTTTTATTGGCTGTGAGTTGCAATGGCAGCTTGCCAGCCTGCCGACAGCCCGAGCTGCCCTCCCCATCCCTGCAGCCTGAGGGGTGTGGGTGGGTGGTACTCCGGGGCAAAGTGGAGCTCTACTCTGGAGTAGAAACCACCATCTAAAAAGTGTCAGTAACTAATTTATTGTAACTTCAAAACACATTTGCTGTGCTTCTGAAGGAAGTACTCAGATGCCAGTTATTTCTCCCCTTCTTCTCTCCAGAGGGACAAGGCATTTTGCATGGCTCCTCATACAAAGGTCAGTGAAATACAGAGGAGTGTAGAGATTAGATGGAACACAACTTCTGTCATGGGTCTCATACCCACTGTTGGTATATAATTGGTGCTTGGTGGGATATTCCCTACAGTGTGATGGAAATATCTGTATGGGAGGGAAGGGGGAAGGAAGGGACTATACTCTCAAATCATCTAGATCAGGATTTAACAGAAGGCATGAGCACAAAACTGAATAACACAGCTAAATACAAACCCTTTGGGCTACAGAAACACCACAATGAAAAGTTTTTAATACTTGAGTATTAAAGCAGGTATCTTATATGACACCTAATGAGGGACAAATGCTGCTATGGGGCCTCCGAGAGGAACCAGCTTGTAAAAGAGACTGTAAGGTAGCAATGCACTTTTGCAGGTAATGCTCTTTCCTGATCATCACCAAAACAGGAAGGAATGAAAATACAAAAGCAAAAAAGAAATAGCAAACAGTGAGTAAAACCACAAGAGGCAGAAGTAAAATGTCAGTTTTTTGTTGTCCTTGATGCGACTGCCAAGGAGTTTTGTTCTGGGAAGAGAAAGTGCCACAGCAGGATGGAAATGCTTGCATTGGATGGATTGTCATATCTGTCATCATTATAAACATGGACAGATGATGATGATCTCTCCATTCTGTTTCTGGTTTTTAGTCTCCAGAGATGCTCATCCAGCTGTTTTCACCAGAAAATTTATTCAGCTAATTTGTCCACTTTCCTTTCTTGCTTTCTTATAGTGCTTCTTTCCTCCATCAAGCTGGTAACATCATCTCTGTGCTCACTGCTGCTTTAAGCCCTTCTTGTTCCTGGACACGCTGACTATTTTCCAATGCCTGGAGGTGTGCTAGTCTTCCTCCTTCACTGATTTTTCTGCACAATGTGGCATCCCATGCTGCTTGAGGAGGGGGAAAGGTGGGAGAAGAGAAACAGGAGTGACTGGGGCTCTTTAAGCAAGTCACTTCTCATAGATACAGGTTCCTTCCTCTCCTCTCACACACACCCATCCCTCGGGTACTGACCCCACATTTATTTTCTAGCCTGCAGCAGCAGTGTGTCTGAACCCAGGCAGCCAACAGCACAGCTTGAGAGCTCAACCACTGCTGTAAGATTTTGAAAACAAGCAGGTTTCACAAGGCTGCAGCTTAAAGGTAGGTATTTCTAGAAGCCAGTTCCTCTGCAGAGTTTTCAGAGAAGATGTGTATGATCACTGATACTTTCCAGTCTTGATTTTTGGTGAAGTGAAGAAAGGTACTCTAGGTATGTTTCTTCCTTTTTTCCCCCCCAAATGATAACTAGAATATAACAATCCTTCCTAGTTATGTAGCTCTCCTCACCCTGAGCTTGTCACAGCCTGTGTCTGAGGAGGACCACTTCGAATGAGATTTATGTGCATTTGGCATAATTTGAAACAGACTGAAACTTAATGTCAGGGTATTTCATGACATGCAGAGCCTTAAAATTATGATGGAAGTCATCTGGGGACCTGCACTGGCAGTGTACAGCCCTTCTCTCTGGAGTTGTTCCTACCTACTTACCACAGGCTGCAAAGCAAACAGGCAGCCATGCCATGGCAGGGCAGAGAAAAGGCCACGGTGATGGATGATGTCCAGGTGTGACCTTTCACCTGTTATGGTAGCCAAAAATCTTTGTGGGAAGAGTGCATGATGGAAAATTGCAGGATAATAAAATAAATAAAGATCAGTCAGGTGTAGAATTCTGTTGTTAAAAAAAGTATTAACTATTTTTGAAATACCCAACCATCTGACAGGCCAGGCCACACCTGAAAGGGTGACTGGTAAAGTCCCAGTTGGCTGAAGCAGTTCAGTCCAAAGGGCAACTACTGCTGGCAGGGGCAGAGCATATCTTCAGTGAGCTGCTGCAATGGATGCAAGAAAATGAGCACACAATCTATTATCAAATACATGGTGGAAAACTTGACATTTCAGCAATGTAATGTGCTTGTTTTTCCAGTAGAATGAGACTAATATGCTCCTTTTCTGTTCTTGATGCAGCGTCATTCACATCTGAGCAAAATAAATGGGGAAGAAGACAATTTTGGTATCTATTCTAGGCATTGCTAATTTTAGTGCCACTAAGGATAGGGATTTTTCCCCCCTCTTTTTTCCTTTTTTTTTAAAAGAAAATATAACATGAATACATATAAAGCACATGAATCTCAGAATAAAAATAATTTTGAAGGGCAACATCTCTGCTGGTTCTTTGACACTGGCGCCTTGGTAGCTGCAGTACATCCCTTATGTTGTCTGGAATGAAAACCAGCCATCAAACTCTGACACAGAGGAGTTATGAAGTCTTGATTGCTTCTCTCACCCCCCCCAAAGCAAACTAGTGTTTGTATTGCTGAAATAAATAGAGAATCACCATGAATGAAACCTTCTTAATTCAGTGCCATCAGTACAGAAGATTACATCTCTAGCCTCTGTGCGAGAGGTTTTGAATCCCAATTTTTGAATCAGTCACCTGTCTCTCTTTTGCAGCTCCTCCTTCTACCATTGTGGTAGTTTACAAAAAACCACATCTGTATATCGAAGGAAAACAGTGGAGAAAGGCCTAGCTTCTTTGAAATGCATGCAGACATATTTATTTCCCCTATGATAGAGCTCCTATTATGTGCTTTGCATCTTTAAATGTGTGAAGCATCATGCCTGCCTGGCAGGACCCTGAGATTCAAATGGAAGAGAGGCTTTGTTTTCTCTCTCACAGAGATTTTGCTTTTGGTCTTTTTTTACCATTATGTTGGCTTGTTGAGAGAGATAGTAAAAAACCCTATCATGTTTTCCCAGTTTCTTTACATTTTCTGTGCACAAAGAGCAAAATGCACGTTTTTTTTCCCCTGCACAGGGAAATGCTAGGAAAAGAAAATGTGCAAAACCTCAGTGCAAGAAGCAGTGTCTCCTCTGCTGCAGAGCCTTCTCACAGCAGACAGGCAGGCTGCATGCTCACATTGGAAAAAAACAAAGAAGAGAAACCCACAGCACACATTCTGAGCGCCTAAGGACTATTTCTGTTCTTGCCAACCTGCTCCCAGGCTGGACAATAACAAAGGCATGCTGGTGTGGGAGGCCCCGTACATGCCACCACGTTTTGCAGATTGAGCATTTGCCATTGCAGTTTTAGATCTTTTAATTTTTCTGCCTGGTTCATCCATATTCTAGAGTACAAGAAAGTAAGAATACTGTGGAAGTAAATCTTCACCTGTGGTAGATTACTAGTTAAACTAGTTAAGCACTGGTCTGATTTTGTAAGTTGTTCCACATGAGCAAGCAGAGGGGCTGCAGCCAGCAGGGAGCGAGGCTTGACTGCATTTGGTGGGGGTGGCTTTCCTGCAGGGTGACAATTTGAGCCCAGAGTTTTTCAAAATAATTTTCCTTCTCCCCATTCCTATATGGGCTTCAGAAGCTGCACGGTGGCTGTTTTCTGAGAGGAGGTGAGTCTAAAGCAAGCCAAAGTGAGTGAAGCCACATTAGCATTAGGGTTTGTTTGTATGGTCAGAGGCTTAACCATGCTGTCAGTCCTGATTGAGTTCATGGAGAAGTTGTGGCAATTTGTGGGGAGGCCTCCAGGCTTTTGCATGAGGTGTGGACTGACTGTGGTTGGAGCTGCATTTTTTCTTCCCCCTATATGAGTGACCTCCTTGGAAAGTAAACCCCAACCCTTGTGTCAGAGGAGTGTTTTGCATGCATTGAGTGGTTCTACACACAGCTGTGGTGTGTGTAGCTGTGTGTGTACATGGAATTGCAGTGCCCATACCAACATCCTCCCTCAAGAATCCTGCTGCAGGAGGACAGTTATAAATAACTCTTTGGCCACTAGAATTGTTCTGCCCGTACAGGCTGCCAGAGAAACACATTGACTCAGCACATGCCTGAGCAAGGTCCTCTCCCAGGCAGCACCTCCCACGGGACAAACGTCCCTGCAAAGCCCCGAAGGTGCCTGGTGGGGCAGTGAGCCCCATCTGGCTGCTGCTGCAAGCTGCCACGAGCCAGTGCTGAGTCAAATTCATGTTTGTAAAACACACTGAGGACAAAGAAAGCACTGCTTAGGCACTAGTTGGTATTATATCAGTGCCCCCAGTAACAGTTCTGCTATTGCAGGAACTGCAGGTGCCTTTCCATGCAGTGGTAACTTTGGGTCATCTCAGTGGAAAAATGAACGTTCTTCTGCCACTCTCACAGAGCTGCACTACTCTTTATGAAGCTAAGTAAGATGGCCTGGCATGTGCTCACTGACAAGAGGAACAAAATTGTCCCTCATGCTAACATTCTTAACATCTACTGCTGCAATGGTTTTTATGCCTCTTCTGGCTGCCACAGGCTTACCAAAGACAGCACCCTGGCCCTGTACCAGGTACAAGGCTACAGTCAAATTTTCTCGCTGTTGTTCCTGAAACTATATGAATTCTTTTTGATAATTACCTGGAAGACTCTTTTTCTTATTTTAGAAATTGCTTTCAAAATAGTAATTAGGAAGTTGTCATTGTTTATTCCTCCTAAGCAGGTTCTACAAGGAGTAAAGAACCTAGAGATGTGATTTACTTTTTATCACTTGGAGTACCAAAATGGCTATAAATGAATCCAAATGTAATTTTCCTGGGAAAATAATTCCTCTGTTATATAAGCCCTTTTTGCTATACATTTCAGGGCTTGTTTTACCGGTGTAATTTGAAATTATTCAGACGAAATCCCTGACTTTCTTGTTTGTGCAAGTATCGATTCTCCATTTTTTATTCTGCCAATTCTGTCTTGGAGACTGCTTTTTAATTAATGTCTAAAAGTAATTGCAAACTCTAACTTTCCAAGAACCTGTTTGAATGTACACAGCGTGTTCCCTTGAATGCACGTCTCCATTTAAGCCAGCACAATTACTTGGAGGCACACAGGACTACTAGTGTGTTATTCTTACTTTGCTGTATCTCTTTCCTGAAATGGTGATGCATCATGCCTTTATGTGAGTAAAATCACATGTACAGTAAATATTTTACCAGTATAATAAAATAAAATCATACCCAGTCTAATTATAATGAAAATACCCAGGGTGTTGACCAAGACTCACCTGTTAATTCTTTATTACAGTACGTTTCCAGCTGCAACAGAATTTAAATACCATATTTTCTCTCGTGGGTTATTTGAATTTTTTCCTGTAATGTCATGGATTTATTATTTCTGAATGCAATTACAACATCAGTTACAATGGGAACATTTTTATCTTTGCCCTATGTCCCATAGAGACAAACCCTGAGATGTCAAACTGTAAGCTTTCAAAAATGAGCTTATCTGTGAGGTTAAACAAGGTGTGGCAACCCTGACATGGGGCTCCTGCATCAAGAAATGTTATTTTTCTAGCCCCTTGTAGTGGTCCTCATTCTGCAATGTGAAAATAGTTTTATAGATGTATATTTATGTATTTTTAGCACTGCCACATTCTGTGTTTTCAATGGAGATGTTATATTTAGAAGTTTCTCAAAATGTGGAGCATGTGTTAAGTTTTTTTTTGCGTAATCCATCAAGACTAATTTGATTTGAGACCGGTGCCTTTTTTTTCCCCCATCTGTTTGGAAAAGTGCAGTTGTAGAGACATCAGTCATGTAACACTTTCTACAAAACAGCTTTACTGACAGTTGGGAGTTGTCAGTAACCATGTGGATTTCAAGCTCTCAGTCTGGCTGCGACGAGAAAAACCCTCTGACACATAATTTCCACAGAGCCACAGAATCTGAAGCTGGAAAGCCCAGAGTGCTCGTCTAGCTGACCTCCCACCCGGACAATCCAGAGGTAAGTCATGTTTCAAGCCTAATAGCTGTAGAAAACACCAGCTTTTGGAACAAACATGCACTCAATTTAACAGCATTTACTCACCAATCACCACTGATTTTATTTTGTATATATGTTGTGTACATAACTGAGGCTTGTTTCCTGTTTCAGCTGATCTAATTTCAACTTCCAACCTTTGGGAAAGCTTTAAGAGATTGTGAGTCTGTGTTCCCTGTCTGAATACGTGGAGACCAAACTCTGTATTGGGTGAGGGTAGAACAGGCAGATGCCCTAGGAAAGCAAATTCCTGGAAGCAGGAGAAGAGTTCTGCAGAGGTAGCCCCATGTCCCTGCTGTCCATCCCACAGTCCGCTGAGTTTGCTACCCAGAGCTGGGGCAGAGGCAGGAGCAGGGGCTTGCAGGGCTTGGCACAGGCTTGGTGGGCTTGACATGGGCTTGCAGGGCTCTGCCTTTCTGTAGCAGATGGAGGAAAACACTTCAAAGTGCCCATAAAGGCTCATTTCTTTTCAACTAAGAAGCAGCAAAACTCAGTTTTGCCCGTGTTGTTGAGAACTGTGGGATTGTCTCTTCAGACCAGTGCAGCATTCTCTACTGTGTTCACCTTTGCAAAGATATCATTCTGAAATGTTTCCATCTCTCACTGTGACGTGTTTGGTGGCCTCTAGGATTCTCTCCTGTTCATTTGTGTCCCACTCAGGAGGTGGCCTGAGCAGAGCAGCCCATGAAGGTCAGTGTCAGAGGTGACATAAAGTACTCCATCAAACTTGGCCTATATCCTTGTCTTTTCCCTAGCCCTGGCTCATCAGCGTGGGGTCTCTTCTGCTGTGAGTCTTTCCTCCTTCTATGTGTCTGAGCTTGCTTTTGGCTGCATTGGAAAGATTATGGTTTACCCATACAAATGACCAAGCTGACTATTTAGGTTAGAATCTTTCCACCTTGTTGCATACTGTTGCACTGATTTTGGAGTTATTTAAAATCTTACTCAGGAATCACTGTACCACGTATTTTGTGCAGTGCAAAAATAAGAAATCGTGCATATTCAGCTACCTTCTTGCAAATTGGAAATGAATTAACTTAATCTTATTTATAATAATATTTTTATATAATTTCACACTGTTATAATTTTGTTTAGTTACTTCTAGAATCAAAGAGTTCATCGAGATCAACATCTTGCTTGAAATGGGGCTGTGACCAATAGTGGATGAGATAGCCACACTACAGCTAAATCCTGAACCACTTTCAGGAGCAGAAGTTGTTCCACAGGCTCTCTGGGCAGCCTGTGTCAGGGCTACCTGCCCTCCTGAACATGTCCTGTGCAGACCTCAGCATGTGTCCACTCCTACAGCCTTTAGCACTAAAAAGACAAGTTTGACTCCCTTCTGGATAGCCACCCTGTTCCAGCAGCCCTTAGCCCTCCCTTGAGCAGATTAAACAGGCTCAGCTTCCCCAGCCCCTCTCATGTTGCTCCAGGCCTCTGATGGTCTCAGCAGTGCTTTACTGGACCCTTTCCAAACCTGACACTTCTGGCCTTATGCCCTCTGCAATCCCCAACTCCTTTTAACCAGGATGGCTCCTCAGTGAGGTGCTTCCCAGCCTGGAACAGATCATGTTTCCTTGTTGAACATCATGGTGTGTCTGCTGGCCCAGATCTCAAGTATATAAAGGAGCCTCTGCATGGAAGCTTTGCTGTTTGTCACTGCAGGCAGCTTAAGTCATCAGCAAATCTGACTGTGTCACCATTGGGGTATCTGATGAAGATACTGAACAGTGTGGATTTTGGTACTGACCCCATGGGTGCACCTCTGGTTGCTGGTGACCTGTCAGGCATGACCAGACAGTTTTCAGTCCCTCTTCCAACCTGTTTTTTTAGCCCACACCCTCTAAGCATCCAAATGACATTATGTGGAATGGTGTCAAAACCTTACAGGCACAGCACAGCCAGCACTTTCATCTTCACACATTCAGCAATTTCACCTTAGAAAGCAGGCTGGTCAGTCAAATTCGGTTTGCCATAAGTAAGTCCATTCCCAAATAAGTTTTTGTCCTTTATGGCCTTCACTGTGGACCCCAAGAGGGACACCCTTCCTGATCTTCTAGTGATTGAGATGATGGTGATCAGCAGGTAGTTCCCCAGTTTCCTGTCTTGGCTTTCTAAAGATACATGGGGTGTCAGACTTTTTCCAGACATTGGGGACTTCCCCAGTCTAGACAGCTGTCACAGACTGGTGTTACTGGCCAGTTCTTTCTGGAAATGTGTACTGTGCCTCATGTCAGTCTCTTGCATGTTCCCTTTTTGCATCTGGTTTCATCAACAAGATGCTTCTGTAGCGAATTAAATATTCTGCTGAAATTCCTTCTTCCTGCACAACAGGATCATTTTTTGCTGAGCTACTCAGTAAGTTGTCTTTAAATATCATTCAGAACTTCTGGGCACATTTCCATTCCATGGCTGCATCTCAAGGGATTTTATTTAGCAACTCTGTGAGTAACCTGAAGTTTCTTCTTCTGAAATCCAGAGTAATTATTCTGTAGCTTACCTTCCCAGCCTTGTTCTGGAACCTGAATTTAATAGTGGTGACAGAAAATAAATCCAGACTGGTACTGTGACCATGCTCACCACTGGAAGTCGAGTGTAATCCCTAGCTGTCCCCTCCAGCATTCACATGATGGAATTATCACTTGTGCTGTAAAAGGAGCTCCTGGATTGCCTGGTCATTGCTGTGTTGCCCTTCCAGCAGACGCCTGGTTTGAAATGCTTGGTAACAATCAGACTAGGAGACACTTGTGCCAGTTTTCTGTAGGAAGCCCTGCTCACAGGCTCCTCCTGGCTGGACATGCTGAGAGATGCTGCCCTGTTCCCAGCAGGTCTGTCCCCTCTGCTCCTCACCCAGAGGTTCATTCCAGTCTCAGCTTTCCTGCTGGAGCTTGGTACAGTCAGGGAACACCTTAAGACAGAGCACAACTCATATTGTTCATTTTTTATTCGCTGTGTTACACATCTTCTTGATTAATTTTGAATCTCTTGATTCATATCATTCTTGTTTCCTAATCAGGATGTCACTGATCTCTAACCTTACAGTCAAATGCAGTCAAAGATAAGAAATCTAATACCTTTTCTTATTATCTGGGCTTGGTATAGAACTGTAATAATAATAATTACATATATATTGCTTTATCCTCAAGCTCTTTGAACCTGACCTGCACAGAATTTAGTGTTCTCCAAGTCAAGCCATCTGCACATGATGACATCAGAAGATGAAGTTCTATTTGCTATAGAGAACTGCATTTGCACCCTAGAATGCTACAGCTGTGAAGGTGGAAGGTATTAGAGGGGCGTGTGAGCAAATCTTTGTGCTAATGAAAGTACTGCACCAACATTAACATCAGGCTGAACAAGCAGAATTTTTTCTTTATTGGTTAATACCCCAAAGTCCCAAACAATCATGAGAAGAATAGACTCTTTTGAATGAAAATCACACATTAACTGTATGTTTTATATTTTCTCCCTCACTAGTTGAAGGTTTGTTTTTTTTTTCTTTTCCCATTCATTCATTTGATGAGGTTTTTGTGTAAAAGAACTGAAGTAAAGTTGGTGGGGGTTTTTTGTTTGTTTGTTTTTTGTTGTGGGGTTTTTGTTGGTATGGTTTTGTTTTGTTTTTTTTTTTGTTTTGGTTTTTTTGTTTGTTTGGGTTTTTTGTTTGTTTGTTTGCTTTTTTTGTTTTTTGTTTGGTTTTTTTTTTTTTTTTTTTTTTTTGTAAGCAGAAAGCTTGATGCAGACCTTGGGCTGTTCCTGTAGCCAGAAGGTGCAGCAGCCTGGCTGCACGGTGACTCATGGCCCTGTGCCACATCACAAATAATGCTCTTATTAATCTCTCCAGGCTTTGTTCTGGCCCCCCTCCTAGTGGTGTCTGATTTCATGGTGTGGCATAGCCAAAGGTCAGATAAACTACATGATGGCCAGAGCTGCTACTGCAGAGGGAAATCGGAAATGCCTCTCCCGGCAGTTTCAGCAATGAGAATGGAGAGAAAAATAATTTCTTTTAGTACTAACCTTCCTGATGTGTCATCTCGTGTTGCTGTTTCAGTAGAGGAAAGCTGTGGTACAGCAGTAACCCAGGGAAGCAGCCAAGCCCAGCTGTGTTGCAAATGCTTCTGGATCTGCCTGGCTCAGTACATTTTTCAGCAAGTATGTTCTTTCTTTAGGTGTTTGATCATTTGCAACAAACGACAGTCCCAAGCTAGAAGAGATACTGTGCTTGGTCCCTAACTGAGCTGGTGTCATTGACTGATTCATTAATTACCCACTTTTCCCCAGATTAGATTCAACATACTGTTCACAAAGAGATAACCAGTCACAAATTAGTCAAGCTGAAGTTAGATGTGCTTGGCTACAGGGCCATTTTTTTGTTACCAGTTTCAGATGAGTGATTACTCTTGTGAAACTACCTAGTGCTTCTTGCAAGTTGTTTCTTTTCCTCCATGGCTACCCAAAGTGTTTTTATTCAAATGAAATGGAGCCCATGCATGCTGGGCTGGGCGCTCTGTGAGCAGCTAGCACAGCCAGATCAAACATGTATGCTGGCTGTAAACTGGTGCATGGTTTTCCTTGCTCTCCTTTGAACCAAGCTGTCTGTGGTTTCTGGTGACTGCTGTCTCTGTGCTATGGGCTCTGGCTGATGCTGACACATAGAGGACTTAGCTGGAAAAAGAGTGGGGAGAGCAAGACAGCATCACTTCCTGCACACACAGTCCTGACCATTTCTATCAAAGGTTGAGACCTCACTGAATCTCCTTCCAAGAGAAGCTTCCTGGGTCACATTTAAATGATTTTGGGGACAACAGTACCTGCTGTTGGCTGGACAGATGCAGGGGAGCAGTAAGATTGTTCTTCTAAAACCTCATAGCTTCATGGACAGGCATTGCAATACCAGCCTCATACTATGACTTTCAAAGTCCTGTTAGTGCGAGTCTGCAATGTGTGGGGCTCTGTTTTTCTGTCACCTAGGGACACGCTGGCCCTGCCCTCCATTGCTGTGCTTGGGCTTCCCCTTGCAGCAGGGCTCCCACTGCCCGTGTAGGCTCGGGGCTCTGTTGGCCGGAGCCTGCAGTCATTAGCTCCCATCTGGAGCTGATGCCAGTGACTGCATAAAGCACAGAAAGGGGGAGAGGCTGATCCAGGTGATCTGTGTTAAACCTGGCCTCCAGGACCATCGGGGGCTTTGCACTGAGCAGGCTGGGGGCTCGTCGGTCTGTCCGTCCAAGGGGAGCAGCCCCATCTCTCGCCCTGTGCTCAGCCGCCAGCAGCCGCCCTGGCCGCGGCCCTGTGGGGCCCAGAGCTGGCCCTGAGTTTCTGCGCCTCAGCTCCCTTGCTGGGCCGTGCACCATGGCAGGGGCTGAGGAGGTGACAGCCAGGCCAGCCCTCCTGCCTGAGCGTCCAGTGTCCCCTTTGTCACTGCCAGCCCCTGCCTGGTCTCAGATTAACCTGACGGTGGTGGCGATTTGGCTGGGGGCGAACTGCGCGTGAGCCCTGCCCTCTTTGGCTGGCTTAGCCAGGGGGGTTTGTTTTGCGGAGCGTGGTTATTACTGCTCTGCTTTTGTTCTTCGTCGTCACTCCTGCCTTATTCTTATGCGCATTAACTGTTAATAACAGTGTGAAGCGTTCGGCTTTGGCAGCCAGCTGAGCTCCGCACACATCCGAGCCCCACACGGCCGCTGGCACCGGGCTGCTCGGGCTGGCACCGACAGCGCCGGGCGCTGCCTCCCGTCCTGCCCGGGCCGCGCAGCGGGGAGGGAGCCAGCGGCACAGGGACCAGCACTGGCCTGGCTCCCCTCCAGCCAGGGCTGCTCCCAGCACTGCCCCTTGAGCTCCTTCCCACTCTGCCGGGCTCCCCGTCATCCCTCAGGAAGGCGGCGGGAGGAGGGAGGAGCAGAGGGAGGGATGAGAGCTGGCTTTACTCACAGATGCTGCTGCTGCAGAGGGAGGCACCACCACGGGAATGTAGACGGACAGGCAGAGGTGATTAATAGTGATACATATTATTTTAATTGAGTCATGTTTGGCCTCTTGCGTTGCCAGTACTCAATTTTTTTTTTTTTTTTGCTATTGTTGTGGTATGAATTTGGAATTAAAGTATAATAAGAATCCCTCACCTGGCAAATGCAGGCAAGACTGAAAATTGAAATGCTATGTAAATCTCACAAGATTAGGGCATAAACTGCACCAGGCAGTGCAATGGCTGAAGCTTCAAGAACCTGGAAAAGCCTCTCTCCACATTATTCCTGATAATACAAAATCAATTTACACTGAGTGCATTTTTTCCAAATAACTATCCACCACATTCTAGCTGATATTACTAATGAATGAAGAAATTGGATCCTAATACATTCCAGGGAAACATTCTGCAGAGGTTTTATTAGTTCTAAAAATACTTGGTGGCATCGCAGTACTTTGTCATTAAAATCGCCAGGTTCCGAGATACAGATATTGCGGAATTGCAATGAGAACGCTGCGGCGCTGGCAGCGGTAGCATTTTGTTTTGAAGCCCCGGGTCCTTTCGGAGGCTTTTGGAGCGCCGTGCGTGAGACGCTGCCGCCCCCCGCTCTGAGCTCCGCCTCAGCTGCGAGCGCGGCAGCGCCGGGGCAGGGCGGGGATGGCCGGGGGGACAGGGAGGTGTCAGCCAGACTCACGGACAGCTCTGAGCGCGGACACACACACGCCTCTGCCTCCGAGCCGCCTTGCCTTCCCCTGGAGAAAGGGCAACGACAAACAATTCCATGAGTTTCTCCCGGCTGGGATGCGGCGGAGGCTCGGGGCTGCACGGTCCCTTCGTGCTCTGGGGGGCTGCAGGGGCAGCAGGCGCTGCTTGAGGCTGCTTCTCCCAGGAATCCCAGCAAACCCCTTCCAAAGGAAGGCATCCAGCATGCGGAGGGCGGGAAAGCCCAAAGACCCCGACAAGGAGGCGAGACCCGCAGCCCTGCAGCGCGCCCTGGGCTCAGCATTCCCTCCGCACCTGGATGGCTGCCGGCATTGCCGGAGCTGGCGCTGGGCTGGGCGGCGCAGAGGGGCCGGGAATCGCTGCCGAGCCCTCTGCGCCGAGGGCACCCGCTCCGACCTGCCTCGGCTGGCAGGAGGCGGGAGTCCCCTGCCTTGGCTGCTGCTTGGAGCTCCATCTGCAGCACTGACGAGGAAAGTGTCATTCCTCTCGCGCGGAAGCCATTAATTCCCAGCTGCGGGAGAGCGATCCGGCATGGGGCAGAGTCCAAGCCTTTGCCTGGAGGAGGGTGCTGCGGAGAGCGGGCCGGGGGCTCCCGGCAGGTCTGTGTCACCACACGCTATTTCTGACCTGCCCCCGAGTGCCGCTTATCTCTGCAGATTAAGGGCAGCCCGAGCGCGGGGCTCCCCTGCAGCCCCTCCCCTCCCCTGGCTCAACTTCCTCACCTCGGGAATCTGGATAATAATATCTGCCCGTGGGAGCTTCATCGCTTACAGCCAGTGGCTAAAATTGTCAAACCAAGTGAGAGAAAAGGGCCGTGCCTTGTTAGGTTTCCCATGAAGATTTCCACCCTCCCCACCTCCACCTTCTATTGGTAAAAAAATTACGTGAATTGAAAATGAGACACCTGGAAAAGAAAAAGAACCCTATGGATCTAAATAAGATTGTTTGTGTGAGGCTTCCTACTGTCTTCAACTATTCTGTTGTGCACACAGACAACCACGCAGCTCTGGCCCAGAGGAAGGTGAACACCCCAAAATGAGGGTTGTTGGAGAGATGAGCTGCAACAGCAGCATTAATACTATTTTTCACACCCTTCTCAGACATGGTTGCAGCTCCCATTTATTCTGCTACTGATGAATTTGATCAAACACTGTGAACAAATAATTTGTATTAAAAATTGTGCGAGTTCCACCCTTCCTGTAGTTGGCTTCAGGCAGGTATTTATTGGATAACATAGTCTCAGACTAGTGAATGTTGACATTTAATTAATATGGAAGCTTAGCATTGTGAATATGAAGAACAGAAAAAAAGGCCCAAGAAAATCCTGTGATAATGAAAGGAGATGGCAACCAGGTTCTGGTAGTCAGACATTTCTGTTGACATTGAAGGGTCAAATGTAGATATCTGGTGCAGGGCTGCAAATAACACTGTGGGTCAGGGTTTGCATGTACAAACAGTCCCACACAACGCCTGACTTATGCTCGAGCTGCTTGCACTTGCACTGGCAGTGCTAGGGTGGATATTTTTGTCATGACTATACTAGGAAGTTGCTGCCAAAATAGGGAGAGAGGTGTGACGTACCAGCACAGTCCTGCAGCTGTGAATGCCCACCATGCAACCATGGGATTGCTTTCCACAGAATTTAGAGGTTAAAAAACCCCCAAAATTAGGCTAGTAAAATTGAATCTATGTTAGGGGATTAGGTACTGTGACCAAAAAAAAGCAAAATTAGGCTAGTAAAACTGCATTTATGTTAGGGGATTAGCCACCATGACCTACATGCCTATGCCAGCAGAACTCTGGAGTATCTCAAAAGTACTTGTGTCCTGTCTAACTTGTGACGGGTAACATCCGTGCCCAGGAAAAGCAAACAGACTGCAAAGAACATGATTGTAATAAAAAGAGAGTGTTTTATCATAGAAATGTATGGGAAGTGTTTCTCTTGTCATGCATAAATCAGGAGCATGGGGTTGCCTGAATTTTCCATTCCATTAACTCTGCACTTTTTGAGTTGAGATGAAAATAGCTGGAGAAAGGAAATATTCTGTGCTGTACAATGGGGATATCACAAGGCATGTTAAATTGCCATGTTACTTTGTTGGGCATTAGCTGGCTACTAACTTCTGTTTATTATGTGGTTTACCTTACAAAATAATTGTGTTCAGAATCCCGTTTATTGCGTGTGCAGGAAGGGCATTATTTTATCCTTACATTATTGGGATTTATCGCCTATACTTTGATCTACTTCATGCTGAAATTTGACAAAAAAAAAAAAAAAAAGTAAAAAGAGATGAGAGTGAGTATTTTTCTCTGTTTCATGTTTAGATTCAACAGAGAGGTTTCTACTTAGTGGAAACAGATATTCCATTAAAAGTCCACTGCTGCTGTATAATTTAAATGCTTTCTCAACACCACAAAGTACCTCAAGCCAAACAGCTGGTGTTGACTAAGAATGGTATTTGAGCCTGTTACATGCTGTGATTATTACTTCCCAAACAAGAGTTTATCCTTCATTTTCAGTGAAGATTAAATTAATTAGGATGGCAATGTGATATGGGAATAAGGAGGTGAGTGAAATTAACAGTTTTCACCTACTCTGAGGTTTATTTAATTAACTATTTTCATTTGGAAGTGGTGATCTGGGACTATATTTTAGCAATAATACTTCTTTTTGGGAAAATAGTGCACTTCACAGTTCATGCAGAAAAACTCAAGCTTATCAGAAAGGTGATCAGTGCTTCCATTTTGACTATGCATGACATACTAAAAGAAAAAAATTCTGCTGAACAGATTTAAAATCTATCTTTTCATAGCATGTATTGAAAATGAGTAGTATCCTCCCAGTAAGTAGGAAGAGTTGTAAGGTATGAAGAAATTGTATTATGCTCTTTTATTATATTTGAAGATATTCCTTCCTCATGTTGCTGTAAGTTGTCATGCTAGAGAAAGCTACTAATTCCTTTTCTCTCCATTAAAATGTAGTGAGCATTCTCCTAAACCATCAATATTATTGCAATGCTTCTCTCTCCACAGATCAGGGTCTATTTCTCTCTCATCAATAATCAGGTTTCATGTTTAAAATCTTATTTCTGCATTTATAATGAATTGTTGATAGAAAAAAAAAAATCTTCTCTATCCTTACAGTTGTCTTAAGATTTCATAAGTCATTTCAAAAAGAAATAAAAATGAAAAACATCTGCTTTAGAGACCAACCCCTAAGAACGTGATTCTACAACAACGCTGGTTGCCCTCACATGCCCTTAATGACCACTTATTGGCAGTAACATAACTTAAGGTTTTAATTGATGCTTTAGCCAGGCTTTTGACTTCAGAGTAGTATTTGTAAAGATTCTAATTATCATGATATAGTAGAAATTAGAAGGCAATTTGTAAATGTTTAGATCAATGTGATTAATACAGTAAAACTAGAGCAGCCTGAACATGTATACAGCTTTACTTGGGGGAGCAGCCTGTGCTTAAAAAAATACTGACAAATAACGGCAGATTCAGGTCTTTTGAGATAAAACACCATCAGTCTGACCAGATTTTCATTTCCACAGAAATCTGGTGTGTAGTATGACTTGTATTCCACCAATCCCACAACTATAATTTGCATTCCACCAATTATATAAACAAAATTTATCTCTTCTCCTGTTTGAATTTCAACCACAAATGCATATTGAGATATCTGAATATTTGTTATTTTAAAATATGTAAGTGAGTAAATCTTAGTGTAAATCTTCATGAGTTTCTGAGAAGCATGTAGACATCTGAGGTATTTTGATTGAACCTTGAGGAATGTTTCTTGCCATGAAACACAGCCCTGGAAATCTGTATTTACATTATGTGCCGTGGTAAATTCCAGACTCCCTTTCTGTGAAGATTTTCTCACTTTTGGTTAAAAATTACTGTATCAGTGACAGTCTCACCAAAACTGGACAGTATTTTGCCCCTCTGATGCACATTTGAAAACACTGGATACAAAAGGAATGTAAACAAACTGAAAACAAATTAATTAAACAGCAGAAGTGTTTTGTAGTAACATTCTAAGGCATTCTCAGCCTTCTGCCTTAACACTCACCATTTAAGAAAAGACCAATTTAGAGTTTGCATTTGCTATTCCAAACAAGTGAGAACAGCTTTAACTGTGCATTGCTTACAGTGGTACAATTTCTTTAAAATATAGTCCTTCAACATTTCCTGATCACAGCAGTTTTACTCATCTCCTAAACTGTGCTCTTTGCGTGCAAAAGCCAGCCATCAGAGTTTAAACAGGCTTCCCCCTACAATTCTTCTAAAAATTACTTTTCTTTCATAATTTTGGTCCAACCTGAGGCACCTTTATTTCATAGAGGCAGAGAGGACAGAGGCAGTTTGTTTCTGGGCAGCACGGAGTACCTGTTTTGAGTTAGCTCTTGCTTGTCTGACTCCCCTGACTCAATGATTCTATTGATTTCAAGGGGACCACTTGCATGAGAAAAGTGAGCAGCAGAGACTGGATGCTCCTTTTATTGTTTCATCCAACACAGATTCATTTTATAGGATCAGTTATTCTGTGTGATGAATGGGAAGTGCAACTAAAAAATTGAGCCTAGAAATCTAATGTTAGCAGTGAGCGTATGAAAGTCGGATTGTGAAATATGATCCAGAACACATTTACTAACAGACAAAACTCAAGACTCATTTCTCACACAGGCAGGACTGTTAAATTCAGTAATACTTTGCTTTTCCATTGCAGCCAACAGGATTTCTGCTGCACAAAGGCTAAGCAATGCAAAGATAGAAAGATCTGGTGCTTGGAGCAGGAACGTTTTCATTTACTAAAACCTCATGTGTGCAGAAGGAAGAATTAATTTAATTGCAAATAAATGTCAAGAAATCAATTAATGAAATAATATTAGATTTTGCTAAGAGAATATGTTATGGGTAAGCTATTCTTTTGTGTCAGTCTTCCTAAAGAGAGGGAAACAAAGGAAAATGGGTAGGGGGAAAAAAGGCTGTACTGAAAGCACATACAGAAATCAAACACAGGAAAACTGTTGGGGACTTAATAGTGCTAGAGGTAAATTGGCCACTATTCTTTCTATCAGAAAGAGACCAGAGTATTTGATTAAGTTAAACAGGAGCCATTTCTTTGTTCCTGAGAACAGAGAAAGCTGCATTTCAACCAGACAACTGAGACAGAGAACCCAGGAAAAAAATCTATTAAAGAGATAACAAAGGAGAAAAGCACTTACACTAATTCTGTCAAAACTCATGAAACATCCTGAGAGGTTGATAAAGGTGATATTCTTCTAAGGCACATAGAAGCTATAGTAGAATATTTATGGTAGGTCCAAAGGATTGGTGATTTCTTTACAAGTTAAAGGCCCAGTAATGCCTGTGAAATAAGCTGAAATGATATATTTTTGACGGTCAACAAAACAGCACAGCTGTGTGGCTTAGAAATTAAATATTATAAAGACAAAAGCACTCAACTCTGTAATACTGAAGTTATTTCAAAAGGCTCTGTAGAAAGGCAGGCCAGCAGATCTGATGAATATTTTAGCTGTTTTACATAGAACGGGCAACTCTCACATCCTAAATAAGGGGCTGATACTAGTATTGATATAAATAAGAAGATAAAAACCTATGATTTCTTGAAGCTGTTCATGTCAGATTAGTATCCTTTTATCTCCATGATAATTTATTATATTTACCAGAGTGTAAAATAAAACAAACTCCTCGCCTGATCCTGTATTCACTTAAATCAATGTTCACCCTCAAGCACAAAATAATTCTAGCTGACTACTGTTACCTATTTGTCAGATTTTCAGATGTGAAGAAATAGTCCGTTATCCTGTTAAAAATAGTCTAATTTTCCTATTTCTGATAAATTCACACTGACTGTATTTTACAACAGTTCATAAACTAAACACATTTTATGCAAATACAAAGGTATCTTAGTAGGGCTAATTTAGGGTAGATACTGATTTGAGAGCAAAATATGGCCCATCAGCTTCCATATTTAAGTTAATGCAAAGATTTATTAGTGCTCTAGGTAAACATTGACCTTGGCTTCACCTTGGTCAATATTTACTTCTCAAGTTAATAAATCTTTATATTAACTGCAATTGAAGTCACTGTCTGCTTAAAAGATAAAGACCAAACAGGTCCTCTTATGAAGACAGGATTCATCAGATAAATGCTGGAGCTTGATTTATCTTTTTGCACACTTGTCTTAAAAAAAATGGTAATCCATAGATGGTAAAATACGTTCCTCTCTAGAGAGAAAGAGGTTTGGTTTTTTTTGTTTGCTTGTTTGTTTGTTTTATTTTTAACCTGTAGATTTGTGATTTTACTTACATTACAAGGCAATGGCACCAGCTTTTTGTCTCTTGCACTTAGGAATCTTGAGTTTCCAGGATGTTATTCCAAAGGATGTTACATTCCTACACAATCTATTTACCTATGGGCAAGCCTGGAGACTATTTTACTCAGTGGACAGCCCTCTTGCTCACTGACTTGGTTGCTATTTGGTTTCGACAAGGTGACAGGTTTAACTTTTTGAAATTCATAGCTATTTTGGAAAAAGGCGCTGACTGGGGGTGATGAGCATGACACAGCAATGAAGCACCAATAATAAACAAATCAAGTAACATGTGAGGACCTTGGAAAAACAGGAAACTTTGAACTTATCAGAAGAGAAAAGACATCAAAGACTTGACTTAATCCAGCTACCAGGAGTGGGAATCTGAATTACTGTAAAATAAATTGTCTCGAGGAGCATTTGGATAAGCCAAGGATGAAGTTACAATTAGAGATTTCCCTGAAATTATAAGTGAAAAGGAAAACCAGACAAGAGCAGATTTACACATCTTCTCTTTCCATGATTTCAAACATTATTGCATTGATTAAAATCTCACCATGCTGTTTTCTCCACATTAAACTAGTGCTTTAAAAAGCCAAAACAAACAACATATGTTTTGTCCATGGGTCTCCCTGATTTAGTTCAGTTTGGATTAGATTATGCCATATATCATTTTTTACTGCATTCTGAACGATATTAAACCTTTCTGCTGGCACAAAAAATTGAGGACTTGCTGAGAAATACTCAGTTACAGAGAAATTAAAAACTGAACTTTCTGAGAAAGAGAATCAAAGCAGCAATAACTTCAGAATCTAAATGGCAAAGCTGTTTCATTTTTTAAAACATATTTAAGATCTCACTTAAATAAACATCAGCCAGTTCACTTATGCAGGCATTCCCTTTGAAGTCAATGGGATTAGCCATGGATAAAATTCATCCTAAATTCTGTGTAGAAAGACAGGTACAAAGTCACTGAATCACTTAAATCCCACAGAGTCTCAGGCTTAAAAGCTGCAAAGGTTTCTTGTTAGTCCTTTGGACCGGAGTGGTTAAAAATGTGGAAATCTGGGGGGCAGGATTTGTCCTCACTGGAAGATGCTTTAAGTCTCTGCAGTCACATTCCTCTCTTCCATCGAGCTGCAGTTTCAGCACCCTCTTGTTCTCCCCATGCAGCGCTGATGAGTTTACAATGATGCTGTGGTGCCTTTCTGCAGGCAGTGCAGGGAAATGTCATGCAAACTCCATTAATAAATCATCCTATTGGCAAAAACTGTTTGAATGGCACAGCCAGCTCTACTAGCAGGACAACGTATTGCATGGCTCTGTGTGCGTACAAAAGTATATATATTCATCTTTCAACCCCCCAAAACCTGACCCATGTTTTTATCTCTTTTTTCCCTCCTTTTTTGCTCCTCCTCGTTGAAAACAGTAGCTTAGTCAGTAAATGAGGAGGCATACAAAGGGACACAAGCTGTAGAAAGTCAATGGTCACTGGTATAACACACCTCTGACTTCCACTGTAAATGGTGCAACTATTCAGAGCTGTACTTCTCTCTGTGCTTTCTTATTTCTAGTTCATGAAAATAAAGCACAGATAGAATTTCAATATAGTTATAACATCTGCCAGGATTTAAAAAGAATTTTAAAATAATAAAAATGAATAAAGATGGTTTAATTTACTGGCATGAGGACTGAGGGCTGGGAATGTAGCTGTTTGAAGGCTGTACTGCGAGCAAGTGGCAGTCCTCAGAGACGGAAAACCAAACAAATTATGGCCGCTGACTCCCAATATTCCACTTTAATTGGTGGGGGTTGTCCTGGAAAAAGATACATGAGCCTTTCCCGGCGGCAACAGGAATTTGCCGTGTGTAAATACAGGGGCCCATTGGCGTTTGGGTCTTCCACGCACCCGCGTGGGAGGTTCGCGCAGGGAGGCGGCCCGCGAGCCCCGGCACCGCTCCCGCCGCGGCGGCGGACCCGGCCCCGCGGGGCTCAGAGCCCGGCTCGGGACGCGGCACCAGCCCCGCTCCGGGAGCGCGGCCCCGCCGGGGCGGCTCCGAGCGCGGCCCGCGCCCGTTCCGCGCGCTGCGGAGCGGGGGCTGCGGAGCGGGAGCGGCGGAGCGGGGGCTGCGGAGCGGGGGCTGCGGAGCGGGGGCTGCGCGGAGCCTCCCGCCCGGTTGCCATGGGACCGGCGCCGCCGCCCCGGGGCCGCCGCTCCGCGCCCGGCACCGCCGCCCTCCCGGAGCCGCCGGCCTGCGGGAAGGGGGAGGGGGCTCCGGGGCGCTCCCGCTAATTTTAACATTCTTCTCCTTTTCCTCTCCCCGAAATCAGGCGGCCGAAATTGCCGGAGAAGCGCCCCCGCCCCCGCGCCAGGCTCTCGCCTTTGTTGTGCTGAGCCCGGCAGCGGCGGAGGCGCCGCTCGATGAATGGCAAAGTGTCTCTAAAAGGCGCTGGCGGGCGATGCCCGGCCCTGGCCAGCCGGCGGCGGGGGCGGGGGCGGCCGGTGCCTGGCGCTGGGACACAAGAGGAGCGCTGGGGAGGGTTCAGACACCTTTCTTTCCCCGTTTAATCCCCTCTCGCCCCGGCGTGACCGGCTCCCCGACACACTGAGTGCCGAGCGAGCCGGACACACAGGGTAGGCAAGGGCGCATGTGTGTAATTAATAAAGTAAATGAAAGGGTTTTAAAAATTAATTCTACTCATTTAGTCACCAATCTGTTAATGAGGCATGGAAAGCCCCCGGGATCGATAGTCGGGAGTAAAACCGAAGTAGGTGAGGGAGGCGCCTGCTGAAAGATAAAAGCTTTATAGAGGAAGTATCCGTATCTCAGGCGATATAAATATATATAAAAGGATGTGTATAAATCTTTGCCTGCTCTGGCGGGGTCTGGATTCCATCGGCGCGATGGAGGCAGCCGCCGTCTCCCTAGTTTATGGGGCTCCGAACTTTCCCTTCGCCGGTACCGCGGGGCTTCAACCTTTGCTCCGCCGCATCCTCTCAGCCACAGGAGCCTCTGGCTCCTACCATAAATATTAATACTCTGCGCTAGTGCGAGGCATAATTATCTCCCCTTAATTGCAAATTCAACCAAAAATTGAGCCTGCTGTCATTCAGGCACCTCTAAATTATTGTAATTAGGGCTTTTTTTAATGTCAAGTGAATCCCTGGGCTGAATGTTAGTCCTTGTATGCAGTAGTGCAACATGTAAACCATACGCTGTGCCGCTGCTCGGGAGAAGCCGGCCGGGAGAAGCCGCCCCCGTCCCCGCTCCCGGGGAGCGGCTGGGCTCGGGGCAGGGCTCCGGGCGGAGCGAGCAGCCCTCGGGGCGCCCCGGAGGCTCTGCCGGCCGCGGCAGCGCCTCCAGCCCCGGGGGCGACGCGGGCGCGATGCTCCGCACCGGCGCCACGGCCGCCTCCCCATGCCGGCACCGGCGGCGCGTCCCCCGCCGAATCCCCTTCGGAGAACCGGCCCGCTCCCCTGCTCCCCGCCATTTGCTCGGGGGCCGGAGGGGCCTGGGCGGGGGTCTCCGAGCCGGGCAGGACGGGCTGGGAGCGCCGGTGCCTCGGCTGGTGTTGAACCAGCTTCCAGTGCCAGTGCGGGGGCTGCCGTCTGCAGGTGCTGCCCGACTCCTGTCTGTTTGTTCCCGTCGTCTTTTGGTAGGGAGAGAATGAGTGGATCTCCAGCAAAGGTGCCTTGAGTGGCCTGGCGCCGTGTCACTGAGCCAGAGGCTGCAGGGCAGAGCCAGGGTGTGTGGATACAAGGCTCCGGCCGTGCCTCTCGCTCAACCAGCCCTCCGAGCAGCGGGCAGAGCGCCGCTCCTGCAGCCTGCAGCCCCTCCCAGGGCACCCGGGGCTGGGGCCTTCTTCAGCCTCATGAGAAAAGCTTTGTCTTTCTCCAGAGTGCCTTGGGAGCTGAGGACACTGCTCCTGACCAAGGACATGATCATTCTGTGGGAAGCCAGGGTGCTCCATATCAAAAGGAATACCAGGTTTGTTGGGCCAGCAAGACAGACAACAAGAAGGCAGCCCAAAGTCTGTGCTGAGGACCTTCTGCCAGGATGAAGGGGGCTTGGATCTCTGTCCTCTGAGATTTATGCACTTCATGCAGTAATTCTCATACAGAATACATATGCAGCCTTTATGTGAGATGCTGGAGTTGTCCACTTGCATGTGGTCTACCAGTGATACTGTTTGTGAGTCATAAATCCTTCCAAGCTGAAAGGGTGAGAACTAATAGTTTGTGTGGAAACTTGCCATGTGGAAACGTGGCATCAAGCTTTCAGAAAACTGCTTAGAACCACAAGTTTTTAAATTGGTGCTCAGGAAATGATCTAGCACAGCACTAGGCACAAGAGCCACATGAGCACAATGTGCTGCTGCCCAGAGAGGAGAGATGCTGCTGGCTCTAGTTGTGTGTGATCTCACGTTTGGTGGCAAGGCTGGGCTAGGAGCTCTTCCCCTCTTATCTCCAGTTTATTCATTCCTGTCCTTGTGCTGCCTGCCGTGCTGGACTTGCAGAGCTGTTTGAGTGGTGGTGAATGATGAAAACTGAAGAACTGTTCCCCCCCAGTTCTAATAACTCAGAATTCTACAGGGAAATTGTGCACCTCCCTTTCCTAGGTGCATCCTACACTGGGCCTTCATTAGCTCAGGCCACACAGGACTCACCTGCAGCTTCTGGTTTCCCAAGCCATGTGATGGACTGGGGATAGATAGAATTATATTCAGCAAAAAGTTTGCTTTTTGTGATGCGTAGTGTTCTCAGTGGAAGGTTTTTTCTGAGTAAGAAACTCACAGGATAGAAATCAAAATAAAAAGTACATAGAATGGAGCACTCAAAAGTAGGAGATAACAGGATGAAGCTCTTCCGTGCAAGTTAATGTGGCCTTACTGTAAAGGGCTTTTGCTCCATTTAGATTTTGAGATTTTACCTTATCTTTGTTGCAAGACTCTCATTTAATACAGAAGATGCCTCCTGCCCTTCAAGTGAGTCCAGATTTTGTTTTTGTCCTTCCCTGGCACGGGCTCCAGTGTTGGGCAGGCAGCAGGAGCAGGCAACTCTTTTCCTGAGGGGGAGCCCACAGGCAGCAGCTTTGCCTTTGGGACAGCTCATCTGTCACCTGGGCTGGCCGCTGTCACAAAATTGTCCGATGTGGCTGTTCTGTGCTGCGCTTAGTTCTGGTCCTCAAGGAGCAGGTGAGATGTGAGGTGAAGAGGGCCTGATTTGGGAAAAGCTTCTGTTTAAGTTGTTCAGAGCCATGCTGTGAGTCCATGAAGCACTACAAAACGTGAAGATGTCACAAGACTCAGCTCTGAGGGTTTCCAGTTTGGAGATCCAAAACCCAAGGCACTGACACATCTCACTGTGCCTGCCCAGCCTCAGCTGGGGCCTCCCTGGCCCTGCCCTGCCCTGCCAGCCCAGTCTGTGGCTGTCAGTCCCTGTCCCTGCCCCTGCCCAAGGCAGCAGCCAGCCCTTATTGCTCCCTAAAGAAAACCCTTCAAAAGATCTGACATTTCTGCTTTCATTTTTTCCCTTTCAATTTATGTCTTGCATATACAACTAAGAGAATAATGCCACCTTGCCTCACTGTGATGTAGTGCAAATACATTAGTATTTCTAACAAAATGAGCTGGCAAGGTGGGAAGGCCAGAGAAAGCCCCACAGAGAAACTGGTGGCAAAGTGAGAGGCTGGAGAGTCCCCACTGGAACACAGCAACAGCAGCTCCCACCTTAAGTTCTTCATATGGGAGTGAAGAACTTGTGCTTCACTCTCTGTTGTCGTCTTGAGCAGCTAAATTGCTTAAAAACAAAAAGGTCCTTTGAAAGTCACAAGACATGTTAGCTGCTCTGTAAATCTGAAAAAAATGTTGCACTGTGAAATTTTTCAGTCTGTGGCCTGTTACTTGCCTCCTCCAAAAATTTTTACTTTACAGTGGCAGAGGTGACCCTGTTCTGGCCCTGTTGAAGTCAATGGGAATTTCCCTGTGACTCACGAGTGCTAGTATTTCCCATGGGGTAAAAAAATTTGCATTCCTTTGCCTCAAATTCAGCCCAGGTTAGTGCAGATTTGGTGAGTCCTAAGTGTTACAGAAAGCTCTTTCCTCGAGCCTGCAGATACTGGCCCTGTTTGAGGTAAACTGAGTTGTGTTTTAAGTTCCAATTTTAGAAACAAACACAGATGTGATAATTACCACCTATGAGCAGGAAACCAAGATGGTGTAAATGGGTCAACATGCTGCCTGGGCTTGAGCCAGAGAAGTGTTTTATTTATATAACAGAAACCATAGTGTGTTTGGAAGGAAAGTTTTCGATTCAATCATAGGCCTTTAGAAACAGTGACAGTCAGTGAAGCTCGTGTTATTGTTAGTTCTCAGTAATTCTGCAGAGTTAACATCTGCTGTATGTTTTATTTGTTTTGTATATTATTTGCAACAGTATTAATAACATTGTTTGCAATATTAATAATGCAGGATTTCTGTGAACTTGTGCTGAACCATGTGCAGAAAATGGGGCCAGTAGCATGCCACCTGTGAATGTGCAGTTATTAATTAGCAGCTTTGGTGGGAAGGGCCACCCTGCAGGAATTGCTGCCCTTGCCCTCAGTCTGAGCCGTGCCCCGGGGCAGCATCCCAGCCCGAGGGGCACCGGCAGGAGGGAGTGGGGCTGGCTCTGCCTGCCTGAAGTCGGTGTGACAGCATGGAAGTGGCACTGAGACATCTCTGGCTCGCTTGGTAACAGAGGAGGATGCGAGGTCGAGCTTCTAGAGGAAAGAGGACGCTTTTCTGGAAAATGTGCTTTTGCGCTGATGAAGAATTTCCGCCGAGTGCCTCCGCAGCAGAGAAGGGCGGGTAATGGGATGCAGAGCTCCTCCTTGCCCGCCTCTCACGGCGCGCTCCTCGCCGGGATCCAGCCCTTGCTAGCTCCGCTAACAAAGTCTCAGCCCAGATTTTCTTTGTGCCGGAAAAGAAGCGATTTTGGGAAGCGAGCCTTGTGCCCCGCAGCCCAGGAGAGGGAGGCAGGAGAGGCACCGTATCCCATGGAAACTGCAGGGGGCACAGTGTCATTACTAGAGGGCCGGGATAATTAGACGCGGCTGACTCGCCTTCCCTAGCGACGAGCTGAGAGGGGCTGTGGGTGGCAGGAGATGAAGCCCCGGCTCCGATCCCGCACCGCAGAACAGGTGTGATGCTGAGCCAGCTCCGGGCCGGGGCCGCTGCGGGTCCGGGCAGCTCCTTGCGAGAATCCCCGGTGTCACATTGTGCCCGTGTCACCTGGGAAAAAGCGCTCGCTCCTGCCCGCAGCACAAGCGACCCGGCTCGGGAGGATGCCCTAAACACCCTGGAAATTTAAGGGAATAGGTTTGCCTCGCCTTTTCAAAAATGTTAAAAAGCACTGAATATAAAAGAATTCTTGTTAACAGCATGCTTTCAGCTAATGCATGAATTGTTTTATCTTCAAAATATTTTCGTTTGGAAGCCGAACACACTCACTCACGTTGCTTTTTCCCTCTCACCTGTTCTGGGTCAGCAGGATGAGGCATTTGCTTTCAATGTGAGACATAGGTAGGGCCATTCAAACGGTGTCTTGTGGCTGTTTTTTTCCCCTGCAGAAATGCTCTGTATAGTTGACATCACTGGTTCAGCAATCTACAGTGCTGAATAATCATAAACATGTTTGTCCTAGTTATTCCCCTGGAGGATTTTTCCACCTAAGATATTTAAAGGAATATATTTTTGCTGTGACACAGGTCTATTTTAGAATTACTGTCAGATTGTAGTACTGTTAAAGTTCATAGATTTAGTAATTGTTTTCCCACAATTAAAACCCAAAAGGTTTTGCCTATAGATACAGAGCTCTTTACCAGATGAAAATGTCATAGCTGTCAAAGCAAAAACATTTATTCTGTTTATATAAAAATATCCTCTAATATTAAATACATATATGTGAAGTGACAGTTTTGTGGTCTTAGAACTAATAAAGTAGCTTTGGAAACATTTTTTTCACAGTGTGTCATCTCTGTTAAATATACCTGGGTACATGAGGAGTTCGATACTGCTTGAGCACTTGTTCTTTCTACGCACTTCAGATAGTGTTAGGTTTTGTAAACCTTCCCCCTCTAATATTTGTCTGAAGGGATTAGACCAAAAAAATACACCCTTTCCCCCCCACCCAAGTGATGTCTAGGAAAATGACAGTTAAACAAGGAAAAACTACTAACAAATTTAAAAAACAATATAAGGATTGCTTACTCTTATGTAAACTTAATCTTGGTGAAAACAGAGGAAAAGAAAAAATTATTGGGGAAATGGTGTTTCCTGAGCTTCCAGGAAACACTGTTAACAGTTTATTAGAATTTGTTGTAGTAGTTAATAGAATTTCAATGAAAGTATTAATAATATTTATAGTATTTAATAAAAATTATAGACAAATTAGTAATTATTGATTTTAGTTTTTTTCTGTTTTTTTTTTATCTGATGCCAGTGTTATTTGCAGATTACCAGTCAAGTATAGCATTAGGATTTATTCAGAAATTTTATTACAGTTAAGCTAGTTAATTAAGCAAGTTTATTAAACATTATCCAAAATATACTGTTCATAATAGTACAGTGGGTTGGACCAAATATTCTCCTAGTAAAAAAAAAAAAATTATCTAGTACTTCTGCATATATTTAACAGCAGAAGGATTCATTTAAGTTGGTAGAGGTTTCACCTGTATTTAGGTGACTGCATTTTTAGCTAGTAAAGGAATCAAGCAGAGAAGAACAGAAGAGAAGCAGAGAAGACCTGCCAACTACTTTCACAGGTGGAATTAGGAAAGGAGTCCAATGGAGAAGAATCTTCTGAGTACTTTTCATACACTGAGTTACTTACAATCCATTTTTCAGCTCAGCAGGTTCCTGTGATGAAAGGGAACTGATCAGAGAAGATAGGGGCGGGGGATTCCTGCAGGTGAAGCGTGGCTCAGCTGCAGGGAAGACGAACCTTCCCCAGAGTTTCTCCCCTCTGATGTGGCAGCACCACCTTGCCCAGACCTGGCCAGCTCCACCCTGGCTGTCCTGGAGCAGCGGTGCCAGGCACACCTCCGAGGGGCAGCTTTCTTCCCCTCCCTTGACTTCTGATCTGTCAGCACCTTCCAGCATCTGGGGCTGAGCTCTGCTATTTCTGCAGGGAACCAGAACAAATAATTCTGCCCATCTGCCTTCACCCCTTCCAGCACTTCGTACAGATTTGTGTCTTGTGATTGATCCCGAGTTCCTAATGGAACTTTGCTGTGAGAAAATATTCCATGGTGTCTCAGTTAGTGACTGTTACCTTGGGGGACTGTACTTCCACTTTTCCTTGTGCAGGGTGCTTCGTCCCCCTTTTCCACCTGAACTTCTGTTCCTCTGAAGATGTATAGGAACTGGGTAGCTCAAAGCCATCTGTACCTCCCTGTTAAATTTGGTTAAAGCTGGCCAGAGGATCTGGATGAGAACTGGATCAGACACATACAGAGACACATGGTGCCTTTGCGTCTCGGTTTCCTTAGGAAACGAAGTTAAAAAAGACATCCGTATTTTTCCTAAGATCAGAAGCCAAATTAATGCATCTGTGCCCATGGGGAAATCCTTCCTCTGTGACTCCTCTACTTAATAGCAAAAAGCTTAAATGAAATACGTGAAGAAAATAAGAGCTGGCTTCATGGGAGGCTACAAAACATACAGGTCTGGCCAGTGTCCATAAAAGAGTTGGGTGGAAAACTAGTTCCAGGGTCAGGAAGAACAACAGCTATCCAGCCCAGCTTAGGCATGCAGTTGTTCCTTGGCTCACACTTTTATGACTTGTTTTCCAAATTTGTATCACTTTTGTAGAGTTGTCTATGAGGAAGCTGAGAGATTTAAAAAAGTGGGCATCAGGATTGCACATAGTAGTGGTCTTGGGAGTGAATTGTACTGCAGCAAAATCAATTCCTTTCACTCAATATTTCCATTTGTGCCTTATGCCACAGGCTTGTGTTCTGGATGGCCTTTTCAGCTTCCCTCTGAGAAACTGATTTTCGAAGTCGTCTTCTGTCCTTCTAGCATCCCTGCACTACTGATTTCCATTAGACTTTCCTGAAATTTCTTGTGTCCATTTGTCAGAGCACATAAGAATAACGTGTTCACTTCCTTCTGCAGACCTTGGTTGTAGTGCCATGCACCAGCTCTTCTGACCAAGCTCTTGAGGCTGAGCAGACCATCGATGAATAGATGAAAAGACTGAGAACTACACTCAGGATGTTCTCCCAGGAGAGGCCCTTTCAGATGTTTTCTCATTAAATGACACCTCACATTTTGATATTCTTAATTGAGATAGTTTTTAATCTATATGTGCCTTTTTATCTTCATATTACCTGTTGTGTGGTTCCAAGTCAGACATGTGGGTGATATCCAGCTGTGCTGGCATGGCCTCCTTCTGCTTTCTACTCACTGATGTCAGGCAAACTGGTCCTTAACTTCTGAGGCATTTTTCCATGTTTTAAAATAAGGAGACACAATTTTGCATTTTCTGTACTTTTGAGGGAACCAGGGCTGTCCAGGCAGCGTTTGAGCTGAGAAGCTTGGTGTGGGTTCAAGTGAGTGAAATGCAGAGTGGAGGATGGGGCAGAAAGGGGTCAATCCCGAGGAGAAAGACTGGAAGTCTGTGTTGATTAAGGCAGGGATGGGATCTATGGTTTCTAAATCTTGCCTTTCTTTTGCAATCACAAAATAGCTGAGACCTTTTCTGGTGAGTTGTGCCTTGTGTTCCCTTCCAGTGCTGGTCCATGCAGATGCAACAACCTGCTCCTGCTGCCAGCTGCTTCCTCACCTCAAGTGGCAGATGTGTTTGTGGTGAACCCAAGGGTGTCAGCCCAGGTGCTGAGCCACGTGGTTCATCATCCACCCCTCCATCCATCCATCCATCCATCCATCCATCCATCCATCCATCCATCCATCCATCCATCCATCCATCCATCCCTCCATCCATCCATCCATCCATCCATCCATCCATCCATCCATCCATCCATCCATCCATCCGATACAATTGCTGCTGCTTGGGGGGTTTGCCTTCAGTAAAATGTCTTCATTTGCCACAGAGGTGGTATAACCATTATTTAATGATTAAGGCAGCCAAATGATGGTCTGGAGAACAGCAGCCTGTCCTTGCCCCTGCAGAGCTCTACATTTTCCTCATCAGATTACTATTTAAGCCAAATCTTTTCCAGGCAATCACTCTTTTCATGTTTCCGAAATAAGACCTGTGGGAATGCAAGACACTCAGAGGTAGAGTTGGCATGATGAGACCTGTGCTTTGAATCTGTGAAGTCCTATATAATGTCCAGTGCTTTGAAAATAGGTTACAAGCGTCACAAAATTAGATTTTTTCCCCCCAATCTTTCTCCAGTTCCTGGTCCGTAAAATGGGATCAATAATGGTGTCTCACATCTAATGTAGGAGAAAAATAATACAAAATTAGAGAAATAATATATTTGATCCAGTGATTAATGTCCATAAGGACACGAGTAATTCCTTTAGGGTAGTAGAGTTTCACTAGCATGTACAAATAAAATCTTGGATTACGCCTTGAATAACAGGAAGAAAACAGAATGCTGGTTTTGTGTTTGTTAAATTAACATTGTCTTCTCTGCATGAATAACATAAAGACCTTGTTGCTGAACAGTGAGCATGTAATCAAAGATCATATATTAAAATCTGATAAACAGATATGCGTCTGGAGGCAAATCAAAGTCGCACAGATCTTTAGCTCTATTATTTTCCCAAATCCAGTGTCAGAAATCCACAAGTGTTAAATATTTTATTTCAATAGACTGCCCGAAAGATTATTTATCAGAAAACCGCGATAAAGAGCATCAGGAGTGGTTTTGTGTGTCCGTCTCCCCACACTCCCTCCCTGCCTGTTGCCTCATCCATGTCGTAAATCCTCCACATTGTTGCTCTCTAAGGAACTGTGCAACTGGTTCATTGTTCGTTTGTCAGTTTGCATATGCAAATGGCACAGCGCCATACATTTCAGCAGCAGAAAAAGCTGTTTCTATAATCAGGAAAACTAGCAATTAATGAGGTGGGAGTAGGAGCAGATATTGCTATAGGCAGGAACAGCAGGCTTTTGTGCTGCTCCTGTGCCGCTTCTCGTGTCCCCGCCTGGGTTTTTAAACTGTTCCGTGGTGGAGACAGCCCCTGGTCCTTGTCCTTCCAGTCACTTCTGCCTTCCGAGGGCTCAGCACTGTGTAAACATGCAATTGAAAACTCATTTGCTCTGAGAATGAATTTGAAGGTGAGGAGACTGGATTTGAAGCAAACAGCCTAACTGAATGGCTTTCAGAAATGTCATTTCCTCAGCACGTGTGCTGCTCTCTGGGCTGCCTGAAGGTGGGAAAATAAGAAACATCAGCAACTGAGGCAGACAGTGGCTGGAGATGTGTGTGTGAATGAGAGCTGGGACACTCTGCCTGAAGGGGCCATGGACAGGAGATGCTTCATTCTGGACATTTGCTCTGCCATATTTTCTGTGTATACTTCCACATAACCCCTGTATTTATCTAGTAGCACTCTACTCTGGTATAAACTGACATATTTTACAAATGGTTTGGATTGTAGCATGGTATTTAAAAGGAAACACAGATGTTAGAGAGCAATTCAGAGAGGAAATGAAAAGAGGAAGAGCATCTGGAGACTTGAGTCTGGGCTGGAGCTCTGGTTGTTGGTTGATTTAGTAGTCTGGGCTCTTTGCAATCAGATCTGGCCTTTCTGCTTTTAAGTAGGTGCTCCAAAGTATTCCCCAGCACACCTGACTTTGTTCTGGGTATGGGACCATGCACTGTGCAAGTTTGAGGCTCTGGAGAAAGGACAGGCAGAGGAATTATTTTGATGCCAACTCCAGTTGCAATATTCACAGCCCACAAGTTTTAGATCCCTTTCAGATTTTACCTTCTAGCAACACTGGTGTCCACCAACAGTTGTCTGTTTTACAAAAACACTGGCAAAGGACAGTCTCCCAAAGGGAAGAGATTCTGGGGCCTCTACCTAAGGGTTTTGTGTTTCAGTCACTGCTCTGAGTCCAGGTAAAGCTGGCAAACCTGCTCCTTTCATAGGTTTAATAGACAGGTTTGTGAGCATCTGCACAGCAAACTGCTCCACCACCTGTGGCGATGATAAATATTTTATACTGTGCAGAATTTGTGACTTGGTTACAATTACTTGCATGTTTCTGTTGTGCTTGCATGTTTGCTGAGTTTGTGCAGATGGTATCTGTGCATCTGAACAGGCTTGACAGAAAATTCTTGTGTTATTCATCTTCTCTCAGGCTGAGGAATAGAGAGTTCAGGAGCAGTTTTATGTTGGAAATGTAGTGGTGCAATGTTATTTTCACTCTCTGGTATTTGTTGGGAGAGGTGTTTCTTTAACATCCCCACAGCCTGGTACTTTCTCTCCCTCAACCTCTCTTTGTCCTCAGTGAAATGTGAGATTTAATGAATTCTGAGGCTTACACATAGCCAGTCTCTTTTCTCAGCTAATTTTATTATTTAAACAAACATTTTTATATTCTGTACCCTTCCACTGACTTTGTTAATGTATAGCCCTGCAAATACTGAGTGATTTATCTTTTACTATCAGGGATGCAGTTCATGTCTCCTAATAAGTAATATAGCCATTATCTATGTTTAATGTAGAAATTTCTTTCTTTCCTTGAGGTTTGGTGCTGTATATTATATGCTATCTAAATCTAGTCAAACTTAAAAGCATCATAGAAGACATTTGATGGAAACCAACCTTAGGGTCAGTTCTTTGTTGTCGTTGGAATTTTTAGGAACAGTGTGAAGGAAAAAGTAGAATCAGTGAGATGAGGAAATGCAGGGTTTTTTTTCTGCAGACTTTTTTCCAATTTATATTTAAACTTATAAAAAAGTAATTTCTAAAGACAGAATCCCCTTTTTAATTTTTTTTTTTGAGGTAGTTCTTCCTTCCATTTAAATTTTTGTTGGAGGAGGAGGGATACTTTACTCTGCTCTGGGATATTGACCACTTTAACCCTCTAAACACAATATTCAGGCCTCCTGGATGTTTCTGCCAGTGCAGCTAATTCGGGCTCCAGGGCTGCAGTGAGAGAACAGCAGGAGAATACATGCAACACTTGTGGAGGCCAAGGGCTTTAAAGGGAGGGGTGGGTCCACTGAGGGCTATTAAACATAATGGCCCAGATGCAACTGTGGTGTTAGTGGAGATGTGGACTCTAAATGCAAACTCATTGGCTGGATCAGAAGATTCTGTGGTATTATATATGTAGGTTTGGAGATATTTTTATTTAGTGTGTGTCTGTTTTCTAGATAACTAAATCATGTCTGAGTGTTGCGAGTGTATCAGGGTTTTTATTTCTCAAAGATAGAAAAGACAATGTACCCTTTATGTAGCTTCCTTTAAATAATATAACATGTAGGAGAGTATAATAGACTCAGCTCTAGGCAGGCTACACAATACTTGTTTTTGAGGGAATTTTTCTGTTCTTTCTGGAAATCCAGTAGAATATTATCAACATGAATAGGATTGAACGGTAAATGCTTAAAATTATCAAAGCTAAATCCATGCAATTTAGCCACAAATTGCATACAGTAACAAAAATATCACTAGCAGAACTTGTAAAGGAGCCTACATATGGGTTATGGTGAGCTTCAGCATTTAGAGGAAAAATGATGAAAAGAAAGAAGAAAAGCAAGCTGCTTATGGAAATCATTTTCTGGCTATCCTGGGTCATAAATAATCTGTGCCAAAATGCACAAAAAGCACTAAAAATGTTTCTTCAATGCAAGTTTGACTGTTCTAGTATTGGACAAAGCAGCTAAGTTTGCACAACTGCATAACTTCTGTGCGCATGAGCTAATTTTTAAAAAATTGCTGTTATCCCTTCTGTTATAAAGAAGTCTCTATAGCTAGGACATAGAAAAGTTTGCAGCCTTTAACATTTTACAGGGCTAAAAATAAAGTCCATACATTAAAAAAATCTGAATTTCTTTATAAAACCAAATGACACCTCTGTTGACTCTATGTGAACAGGAACATGTAGGTTGTTTTTACCCCACATTCATTGTCTTCTAAAGACAATGCAAGTTTTGATGGTGCCTTTATGTGCCATGATTCTCTTCATATTGTGAAAAATGCTTTCATGTTTCTGATAGAGAAATGATAATTTGCAATCTTGAAGAGATTGTCACATAAAGGAGACTGCATGCACTGAGCTGCATATGCTGCACAGATGAGGTAATGTCTGTGGTGCACACTTGAGATTAACCTGTTTGAAGCACAGAATACCATTTTAATGATGAATTAAAAACCAAAGGGGTGTGTGTGTGTGAACATATTACTTTGGGCAAAAAGGTGAAATCCTTCTCTGAAAAGGTTAAACGTGAAAGAAAAACACTGTGCTGCAGAAATGAGCTGGAGAATTAATTCATTGTCAGAGGGAGTTTGGAGGAAAAAAGAATATCTTCACAAGATGACATATGACTTACTGAGGGGCCGAAGAAATGCAGTGGAGGTGTAGAGGGGAAATAGATAAAAATAATTCCTGTTTCCTTTTACCATCAGACTTCCAGGTGTTACATGTTTTCTTTGCCCCCTGAGTCTAATAAAAGACTTGTGGGAGTCGATGAAAACATTTTTGCCTCTGTATTCTATTTTCCCCAAATAACAGAAATTCTGAGGGAAAAAAATGAAACACCATGGCAGTCTGAAAGGCATTTCTTTAGATGATGTAGATTGGAAATTATTTTCTTACAGGACAAGAAGTGCAGTCTTGGGTCATAGTTCAGCTTTTACACCAGTTTTGATCAATTTTCACAAAACCAAGGCTTTAAGAAAAGTAATTGCCAGACAGCATCAAAATCTACTTACCATTGCAAGTGATACATTGAAACATACCATTTTGAAAATAATTGGGGTATCATCATTGAGTCCATATACTACTGAAATATGCTGTTTTATATACAAAGAGGGGAAAGAGCATGTTTGATAAACTACTACACTGAAGCTTTGGAAATGCAGCACAGTATTGCGTATGTAGATAGACTCAGTACTTGCTGAGGCTTTGTACCCTAATGATTGAGTCTTTTCATTTTCCAGATGTTAGGAATTTCAGTCCCCGTTATGCAAAGAAGCTTCTTGCTTTATTTGTATTTCTTTTAAACTGAAATTGTAAGCTGCTTCACTAACATGCTCCATTTATCATGATACTCTTAAGAGTATACATTCAAAATGGATTTTGTGTAACTGCAGAAAGGAGAAGTAGTTTTAGTAATTGAAGAAGGTTAATGGTGAACTTCTTGCAGGGAAAATAACATGTCACCAAAACTTCAATTGTTTGCTGATGTCCCATTGCCTCTAGTTACAATAATAAACATTATATTAACAGGACAGTTATATTAATATAGAAGTCCTTAGATTGTTTTTATAATGGTGGTATCTAATTCTGGATAAACAAGTGCAAGAAACGCCTATAATTAAACAACTGTACATAATGCTGATGGTTTCATGCCAGCCAGCAAGAATCTTTCCCCTGGAAAGGCAGCCAAAATACCAACAGAAGCACGATGCAGGTGAGTGGACTTTAACTGATGGATTAATGACATGCAGGTGTGTCAGGGGAAGTTTAGGCTGGGTAGTAGGAAAAGGTTCTTCCACTGGAGGGTGGCTGGGCACCAGAACAGGGTCCCCAGGGAAGTGATCACAGCACCAAGTCTGACAGAGTCCAAGAAGCATTTGGACAATGCTCTCTGGCACAAGGGGTGACTCTTGGGATGGTTCTGTGCAGGGCCAGGAGCTGGACTCGATGATCCTGATGGGTCCCTTCCAACCCAGCAGATTCTGTGATTCCTTGCTGCTTGAGGTCAAACTGCAGATGCAAGCAGTGATTTCAGTGGATACACCTTCCTGTACAGCATCTAGAGGAGTGGAGGGAGGAGTTCTTCTTGTATTTGCTTCATATTACACTGTGGAACAGGGGGGTTGTTTTTTCCATTAGTGTCCTTGTGTCTCAGCTGATGTCCGGCACCGTCAGTGATGCAGCGGCCGCGTTCATTTAATGCACGGAGTGAAGGCTGCTGTGCCAGCCCAGCCCCCTGTGTGCTGGGGTGCTCCAGACAGAAACTGCTACATTCCTACTCTGCTCAGCCTGTGCATGAGCCTGAACCTTCTGGGAAGTGTTGGATTCACTGTAAATGTGCAATAAATTTAGCACTCGGGAAGTATTTTGGGCTGACTGTGAATGTGTGAATCAGTTGTGCAGGCTGCTAATGGCAGATCTGGAGCTTCCAGGCAGTGTCAGACCTATGGTGTGTGGATGTGCAGCCAGAAGCACAGCTGGCTTGGCTGGGAGGGACCTCTGAAGACCAGCCAGTCCAACCCTGCTGTCATGGGCAGGGTCACCTTTCACTAGACCAGGCTGCTCAGAGTCCCCTCTGGCCTGGCTCTGAACATTTCCAGGGATGGGGCACCCTCAGCTTCTGTAGACGGGACGTTCACCTCCCTCATCGTAAAAAAAATATTCTTTACTCCTAATCTAAATGTCCCCTCTTTAGATTAAAGCCATCACCCCTGGTGTTATCACAGTTGACCTGGACAAATCTTCAGGAAATGCATTTAATTTCCAAATGACAAGTAGCTGGAAAAGTGGCCTTGTTTGGGAAAACCTGGGCTAAGGCAGTCCAGCACGGATTGCTGAGGAGCTGGTCAATGCCTTCTGACAATCAGGGAGACTTCAGCCTTGTTAAGCTGCATATGAGGCAGTGATGGAATGGAGAATGTGGAGCTCCTGGAGACAAAGCATTTCAGGGAAACAAGTATAGGTGTGCATCCAAGAAAGCAAAATGTGGTTTGACTCTTTCAATGAATCAGCTGAAGAATGGATTTTTTTTTTTTAATCTCATTGGGAACAATTTTGCTGCCTAGTCTTGAAGCTGGAGGCTATTTTTAATTTTAAGAGGATTTATCCCTTGATGAGGTGATAACCTAAAATGGCACAGGAGGATCAAATGCAGCATGTTTTCATTCAGGGGCTCTGTTTTACAGTCAAGCCTAGCAAAATGAGAAGGAAGCTTGAAAAGAAATTGTTAACTTTGCAGATCCAAAGTTGTTCACTTTTCTGCACGCGTGTATTTATGGTTTTGAACATTACACTACAACTTACATGCCAAAGAAATACTTGGATCCCATGCAGTCCTCCAACTGCTTATGTATCTCCAGAATGTTGCTGTATATGTGGAAATACACACATTGCACAAAAAGCATATTGGAGAAGTAGCTAGGGCAAGCTGCCCAGCACAGGACAAGAGGGGATTTGAGGATGGACTCCTAACACAAAAGTGAAAAAAATCATCTAATCATAGAGTTATTTAGGTTGGAAAAGACCTTTTATATCATTGAGTCCAACCATTAACCCAGCACTGCCAAGTCCACCACTAAACCATCTCTAAGTGCCACCTCTAGGTGTTATTTAAATAGCTCCAGGGATGAGGAGCTGTGAAAGACTGAACTGTAAAGCGATAATGGCTCCAAACACTCCCCCATCTGTGGTGTGTGCAGGGGCCTTTGCTCAGATAGAGGTGAGCTTTTGGGTGTGTAATGGCCAAACCTCTGATCTGGTAAGACAGAGAGTGAAAGAATGAGGGGCTATGAGTTAGAGAGGAGGGGATCCCGTGGAGATGGATGTGCCTCTCATCACGCTAAACTGTCCTCCCCTGCACAAACCACTGGGTTGTGGGGCCGCCCCTTCCTCCCAGGGAAGCAGGGACACTGCTGTGCCCTGGGGCTGTTGGTCGCTGCTGATGGGCCACAGTCCGCTCAGCTGGCGACGTGATGAGCAGCTGTGCTGTCTTAGAAGGCATCCAGGGCTCCCAAGTGTCCCAGATCAACACTATTGCATCAGTCTCCCTGCCCCAGGGGAGGTCCCTGGGTGTTCCTGAGTGGATATAAACCCAAGAGATGTTGTACCCCAGAGACTTTCCCCCACCACTTCTTAGGGACTTCCTCCTCCACCTGATGGATCCAGTCTGTGACCAAGATACAAGCAGCCAAATCTTGTTGCAGGGCCTGTGGGTGGTGAGGTCTTCACTCTGGTCTCTTCTCTCTCTCTTTCTTTATTTTGTGCTTCATGCTCTTGTCCTTTCTTTTCCCTTGTGCATGTCCTTGGGTGATGGTGTTGTACTTTCATATTGCAATGCTTTTATGTTGTTCTATTACTGCAGAAAATAATAACCAAAATGGCTCCATACCTGCTTTCCTTTGCAACCAAATTGTTCTACAATAAACCCTACATATGTGTGCTCACCAACACCAAGCCTTGCTTGTTGCTCCCCTCTAACCTGCCCCATGGGATCTAATAACAAGAACCTGGGCTGCCCTCACCTTCTACAGGGGGCTTGAACAGGACTCCACCACTGGGCAGCCCGTTCCAGTGCTTGATAACCTTGGTGAGGGTTCTCTTCCTATTAGCCAATACTTAAATCCCTCCTGTTGCAACTTCAGGACATTTCTTCTTGTCCTCTTACTTGGGAATAGAGACCAATTCCCACATTTTAAGTAGAAGTACCCCAGGAAAACCATGACTAGCAATTGCAGGACTTCTCCCAGTTGCTTATGGAATTTTTCATCTGCTTCTTCATCCTGGTTGGGAGGTCTGTAACAGAATCCCATCGTGGTATCTGCCAGGCTCTCAACCAGAAAGATTCAATCCCACTGATACCCTCATTAAACTGCAGACAGTCAAAAGTGCCCCTAATGTACAGGGCTTCCCCACCTTCTCTCCTTCCTTGCATATCCATCCTGAAGAACTTACACCCATCCACTGCAGCTCTTCAGTCGTGAGCCATCCCACCACGTGTCTGTACAGAAACATGTCTCAGTTTTCCTGCTGCACAACAGCTTCCAGCTGCTCCTGTGTGTTGCATTGGGGCAGATAGATTTGCACTGGTCACAAGGTTAAAGCTCAAACAAAAGGCAGAGGGCAGAAGGAATGTCACCACGTTGGGAAATATGCACTCACAGCTAATACTGTTGCTGCAGATGGATTTTCTGGCACAATAGCTGGGAGCTGTCCCAGAACAAGCACAATTGGTGCTTCTACCCTACAAACAGCTGACTGTGGGTGGTGAAATTGCTGCCTTAAAATCAAGTCAGGCCATGAACATCCTTTTTCTTTGCCCTTATTGCTTCTCTCTAGAGTGACTTCCAGGGCATCTTTAAAACCTTTCCTTGGCACACACACCAAAGGTATCTATTTTTTTTTTCACTTTTTTACCAGAACAGCTGCATATTTCTTCCTGTTTGCAGCCTCCACCCTTACCCTAAGGACATGATGGTAGGCTATGAACTTCTGGAGTCAAGGATCAGTCTTTTAACTGCCATAAAAAGTAAAAAAAAAAAAAAAAAAAAAAAAAAAAAAAAAAAAAAAAAAAAAAAAAAAAAAAATCAATCCCAATGAACCTTGGCATATTTTTCTAATTGATGTGAATGAGATGAAAGGGATAGCTGACTCCCGTGACCTCTGCTGGGTAATTGTGTATCATGTGTTGCATGAATAAAGGGGTGTGCCATAGCTGCAAAAATGGGAATTGACACCATTCTGCTCTTTAACAACATCCACTGGTGTGTGACATCCAAGTACATTAGCAGCTGTCACCCTTCATTTCTCTTCTGCTCCCCTCCCATCTTCTTTGTTCATTTGCATGATGAAACTTGGTGAGCAAAACAGTTTGATGCTTATAATTATTGAGACTCTTGTTCCAAAATATTTTCATAAATGTAACTGTAATTATTAGTTTGCTGGTACTCTTTCCATCTTTACCAGAGCAAGACAGAAGGAAAGTCAGCAGAACATCTGGGCAGGCTGTTCCGTATCTTGCAATGTTGGAACTTGGAGGAGGAGTTCTTTGACAAAGGTCTACATTACAGATAAGACCTCTGATTCCTTTGATTACAGAAAATTCCTTTGATTCCTTATCAAAGGAATAGGTTCTTCAGTGGTGCAAACTGACACGGGCATTGTTAGGACTTAAATTGCTCTCCAATTTTTTTTCCAATAAAACTATTTTGAGTTGATTTTGTGGTATTTCTTTCTCAATCAAGAATGAGTAGCATTGAAAAGGTTTTGAGAAAAATCAGTTAATATTATATATTTGTGAAAGAAATATTGCTTCCATGTCTTTATTTCATTAAAGCTTTTGTGTATTGGCTGTAAACCAAACTTCTGTCACGTCTTACTCCTCATGAAGCTACAATTCTGTAGCAACAAAAGCTGAAGAGCATCATCTTACTACACCATTTCAGTCAACTTAGAGTTGAAATGGTCATGCTTGTGTTTTAAATTATGTATTTAAGTATCTTTTGGAATTGAGAAATCTAACACAGTGTGAGCTTGCTTTCCCTTCCCTTGGTTAGGGCAGAGAGTTCTCCTGTTGCATGGAGAAGCTGCATGGTACTAATTACACTGCAGGAAAACTAGCACATCCTCTGTGTGTGTGCTGGGGCTGGATTTGTTCTGCTCTCATCTGGTCTGTGGGAATTTATTTGACAGTTGAAAGGATGTTTGAGCTGGCTGTTAAGTACTACAAGAGCATTAGGCAAACGGGACTGAAGATTCTGTTCAGAAGGTCTGCTCAAACGCCTGTCTTGCTAAGTCATTATACTTAATATAGTTATACTCAGTAAACCTTTTGGTGAGAAGTTTGACTCTTCTTTTAAAGCTGCAGTTATGCTGTAGAGCTTTTAGTACAAGAACCATCATACATCTTATGCTGGTACAAAGCAGAATAACTCCAACAAGCATCATAAGGAAATATTGGGATATGGGCAAACAACAGAAATACTTTTTCCAAGATGTATCTAGATCCATGGTAAGAAAGACTGGAAATACAAGTTTATGCTGGCACTGTTAAAATAGCAACACCTTTTAGTTTCACAGGGACTAATTTGTGTGAGTCATGGATGATGAAAAGGTTATGCTTGAAGAACCTGGTTCAATAACTATTGAATTTAGATGGAGTCTTTCCTGGGCTTTGGATCAAGTTATAATTTCCAACTCAAGTTATTTGTAAGTTAGAAAATATTTCAAATGCCTCTGGATTTCTTTTGATGTGTTGAATGTGTTCCAAAGTGAATAATTTGAAGGAATAACATGTGCTTGACAGAGTTAACTTCAGAAATAGTACAACTTGCTTTTTACAGTAGTAAACCTTTGCTATAGGAAACTCCTAGCTAAAGCCAGACCTGATTGCGATGGCACAGGGGGCAGTGCAAAGGAAGTTGATGGGACCATTTTCTATTTGTCTGATTAAAAACCAGAGCAGTGCACTCCAGGCTGTGAATCAGTCCGGAAGGCAACATTTTGATTTGTGGAATAAACAAGAAGGGGCTAAAGAAGTTTTTGTGAGCAGCTTGCTTAAAACCACTTAGGAGGTCTGTTTAAAATTACATTGTTTAGCAAAAAGCAACAATTAGAATTAGAAACAGTTTGGCTGTTAACATCTAAAACTTATTTCCTAGTTGAGACTTCATGGCAATATCTGTATTACATGAAAGACTTAAACCCAAACATTGGTCAAAAAATCCTGAAAAGGTCTGGAAATATGTTAGTATGTGACCCTTGCCTGGTTTCTTTGAACTATCTGAACCTTTCCACCTTCTATTTTCAGGAGAAACTGTGAAATATAGCCCTCTGGTTATGCTTGGCTGTGACATTATGTTTCCAGGAGCTGGCGAGTCCTCCTTAACTCTCAAATGCAATCTCCCTTCTTTAGTTGCCCTATGTAATGACAAAATGTTGCTTGGAAACGCCCCAAGCTTGGGTACAGGGACTTTCTTTCCAAGCACTCCTTTCTCCCAGACACAGCCTCTGTATTTGTGTGGGCTGGGGCTGCCTGGCAAAAGCTACACCTGCTCTGGTGCCCATGAGCTCCAGCAAGCACAGTTCTCTGAGCAGGGTCCCAGCAGGGTTTCTGTTCTACTCACAGTTGTGCAACTCATTTACTCCCCGACTTGGGTTCCTCTGATCCTATTATGTCCCAGCTGCATTTTTCACACTGTCTGCCTATAAAGCATGGATTAATTCAAGCTGATAATTTTGATCTATAAAGCATTTAACAGCATAAAGCTTGGCTGTTTGAAGATCATCTTCAGCCTTCACCTTCTGGGTATCTGTGGTCAGCCACGGTTCACTGTGTAATGTTTCCCACCCTCTTGCTCTAAATTACAGATGTGTACTTGTCCTTACTAGGGTGCAACCTGCTTTGTTTCTTTGTTTGAAAAAGCTTATTTCTTTTGTTTGAGCATGTAATGGAATCTGATTAGTTCTGTAAATTCTTTCTCTTCTGTGAAGCCATGTTTGTCAAGAATCCAACAAATGCTGTTTCAGTAATCATCTTGGTAGTAAATGTACAGTTGCTCAGTGGTCCACTGTGCCTTTGGAGAGGGTCTGGATAATGAGCCCTGTTCACCAGCACAAGAAAATATATGACAGCAGCTCTCTCTGGATGTTTTTAAGTACAGAACTCCATTTCGAAAAGCATTTTTTTAAATTTAAAACATTTGTATTCTAATTTTTCAGAATAACCATCAATTTAAAGCACGAGCCTTCAATTGCTATGTATGTATCAGACTAGGTGACTTCTAGGGTATGAGCTGTGATCTGCTCTTCCACTGCAGCATCATCCAATGAATTGATGATACATGATGCACCTTCCCCAAGCAGGCAAGTCAGAGCCCTGTTTGCTACCTGAAAGGCTGAACTGAGGCTTCAAAGCTAATTCCCAATACTTGAAAAGGAAGAGCTGCTTCCCAGTGGACCTTAAGAGAACGACAGCCTTTTCAAACCCATCTTCTCATCTGAAGACACTGTTCCTCTCTATCACTCTGCCTTGCCCAAATGTACCCATGAAAGCAATTGTGTCAGGCCAGACAACTCAGCACTCTGAAGGAACCACAAAGTGTTTGTGGGGCTGTGTCTGACAAAGAGGCTGAGTTAAAACGGGGGGAATTACAGCTACACAGGGCACGAGGAAATGATTCTGTCCAAAGAACATCCCGTCCAAACAAAGCATTTCCACAGACTGGTCTGGATCACAGAAAGAGCTTATTTTGATGATGGAAATGTTCCAGGTAGCCATCTTCCTGCTCAGTCTTTTCTTTATCAGCATACTGTCATATGAGCAGTTTAATTATGTTTTACAGGGGTATCTCCTTCAACCTTTTACTGCATTGCTTTTAAATATGTAAAATTTGTAAATATGCAGTGGGTCTAGGGTTTTTTTTAGGGTTGCTATCATCTGCTCTCTAGGCTAATCAGTTCTCTCTGATTTGCTCTACTGCTCTACTTCCAACCTTACACCATAGCACTGTTCCCATTATTTCGGGTGAGAAGGTAATTATTGTAAAATGCTTTTATGGTGTTGTCACCATAGCAATTTATGCCTTTCCTTTTGCATCATAATCTTTATGGTCTGAGATTTTTCTCTGCTCCCATAAGGGACTGTCCTCCCTGACACCAGAGCAGAAGCAGATAATGCCAAACCCAGTGCTGCTGCTTTGTACTTTGTTTCTAATTCTCAGTTTTATTTCTTTACTAGCCTCAGTACTGTCTCTTCCTTGCCACTTCAGAAAAGGTTTTTTGGTTTGTGCTCTCCTCTTACCCTAAAGCCTCATTACTGCAATCTGTGGAACCCCACTAGTGACAGGTCACCAGTCTGAGGTCACCCCATTCTCTGTAACCCTTTGTGCCTGACCCGTGAGCCAGCTGCTCACCCATCACATGATGTGTTCATCCAGCTGTGAGCTGGACATCTTGTGCAGAAGGACTCTGAGAGAGACAGCATTGAAAGCTTTACTGAAATCCAAAAATCCCATTACACAAACTGGCTCCCCTTGATCAGCCCCATGGGTTACCTTGTCACAAAAGGAAATCAGGTTTGATGAGCAGCACTTTCCTCTCATGAAGCCGTGCTGGCTGTGACCAGTGAGTGTGTTATACAGAAAACACATTTTCCTCCTTCCACCCCAGGACCTCCAAAAGCATCATTGCACTGCTGGGTCCAGTTTCAAGGCCACAAACACACTCAGTTTTCTTTCCTTCCACTGAGTCAGTGCCACCCCACTCTCCTGCATCCTGGGGTGAAAGAGCAGCCCAGCACAGAGATGCTGCAGCCTGTGGCACGTGAAACACGACTTGCAAACTCCTGCTCCAGAGCACTTCACAGTGTAATCAGATCAAACACCGCAATTCCTGTCACACAGCTCTTTGCTGACTGAAGCAGCAGAGCAGTACTAAGCAGGTGAGAATGCCTATCACTGCTTAACTAAAAGCAGATTCTTTCCAGTCTACCCTATGAAGAGATGATCATCATTGCACAGTACAATTTGATATTTTAACATCTTAAATACAAAGTCTTTGGTACAGCTGATGTACAAATAAATTTCTACCTAAGATTTACTTGGTTTTGTTATGCAATTCCACAGTGTGAAAGAAGAGAGGGACTTGACCCTGAGTGTAAAGTTCAATTTAGGATAACATGCCTGGTTGTAGTAGGCACTAATTAATCAGACCTATTTGGCAGAAAGGATTCTTTTTGTATCACTTGAATCCAAGGTGCTGGGATAAACAGGCATGTCTCAGGAACAGAGGACTTTCTCTTAAACAGAATCAAAGATGACCTTGTTATCCTCAGGTGATGGAGGATAACAAAGATGAAACCAGAATTGTTGCCAGCCCAGCCACTGGAAGAGGGAAGAGCCCTTCCCTCTGCCTTGGTAGGACACATGCACTCTAAACATTAGAGTGACTGAGATATTCTTGTAACAAAATAGCTTTATGCACCCACTTAAAAACACATAAAACTCAAAAGAAAGTAGAGTGCTTTGTCCTTGGGCAAGGTGAAATACCAGAAATGCAATGAGTTAAATTACCTTCCAGGCTTGTGTGGAAGTGCTAAACCTCTTCAAAACACAAGGTTCTTACACAAACACCATTTATTCCAATAGGACACACATTGCTAAATATAATGAGTCACTATGAATGAATCAGATTGAGTTGAAACAAAGTAGAAGTTTTTTATGAACTCAAAGCATATTGGGAATAACTAAAATGCCTAAAAATATTCAGAGTACTGGGTAAGAATGAATTTATGCCAGCTTGCAAGAAGTATTTTTTGTACCTTAATGCTTATGGCCAAATAATTATTTTATTTGATTATCACTAACGGAGATGAGACAGGAAGCTGTGAAAAGGGAATGTGATGAGAAAAAGCTAAGATTGTGATATTGTTTAGTTTGGGAAAAAAGGAAAAGCAGTATTTTATTGCAGTTATAGCAACAACTACAGCCAAGGATTAGCTATGCTCATTTTGAAAGTGCACTTTGTGCACATAGCAATTATGACAATTTTTTTAGAAGACGGCAAATGAATGGCTACGAAATTCTCAAAACAGAAATTCAAGAAGCACCATTTTAACTTTTTTTTTTTTTAAATCAAGCATTATAGAAAATAGAATAGGCTATTCTGCCTTGCTCAAACCATTCTGATAATTTTGTTAAATAAGAGAGGGAATATTCAATTTAAAATGTGCAAAAGCTAATATTTACATTGTTCAGTACACAGAGGCAGGATCACATTAAGAGAAACTGGAAGAGAATAAACTGTTCTTAGAGTCCACTGTAGATAGAACAAATATTAATGAGCTTAAAGCATAGTAATGTAGTCAGGTAAGATTTTAGAAAAAAAATCTTTGCAATGATAGAGCTAGTAAGGCATGGGAAGAGATAGCACAGGGAAGTCATGGAAGTAGCTCCCTGGAAAAGATTAACCCTATTTTCACCAATGTTTATTTACAGCTGAACTGCTCTGGGACAGACTATAACTACCTCTTCAAGTCCTCTCCAGACCTGTTTTTTAACAGTTTTAATAAAGCAATTTCTAATGATTTCACCTCACACACAAGGCCTTTGTCACTTGGCATTGTAAGGGATATGCTGAGAGCAAGAAGCAGTTCCTGCCATAGAGAAATCAGGACAGAGATGAAACAGATTTCTTCTTTAAGTCAATTGCTCTCTATTTTTGTATTTTTCCCCCATTAAATACATGAAGTTGAGAGAAACCAAAAGGACAGCACATATAGAGAGCAGACACTGGATAAAGGCAGGCTTTTCATCAGAATGCAATGGTCCCACTTGATGCAGGGACTTGCTAACTAGTATTACTTTGGAAAAGAAGTGTGCACAAGGGAGAGAGTGGGAAATTCAGATTATATGTTTAGGTTATATAGTTGACATAGAAAATTATTGTTTCCAAGAATTTTTAAATTTTTATTTTTTTGCAGTCCTTGCATTGACAAGCTGGATCTCCTATGTGGAATACCATCACTGCCTTCAGGAAAAAGAACCTTTTTTTACCCATTGCCAAGTGTGCCATGTACACACTTCTGCTACAGGCAGGGTCCTGCAGCTGCTTGCTGCCCACCGTGGCTAACGGGCCACATAATCTGAGCAGCATTCCTTGAGCACCATGCTCACACTAAACCCTCAGCAGCTGCAGCAGCTGTGTGAAGTGCAACCTCAGATTACCAGAGATATCATTAAGTGAGTAATTAAGAAGCTGAATCTCTCCAGTCTCTGTCATTTCACCTACTTTTAATAGAATAACTCCTCAGCCACCTTGTCTTTGGGGTATATCTATCATTAATTCAGTCATGCATTTTACACATAATACTGCTGAAAATATTGTTTTGCTACATCTGTGCAATAAACTGAAAAAAAAAACCAGAAAGTGACAAATTTTATTTAAAGTGTATTAAAAGAATTAAAAGTTAAGCCAGAACAAAGACAAAAACCCACTTTTCTGCCATTTGCCCACAATATGTAGCACAGGCTGTATCATGCACTGAAAGCCCTGACAATCCAAGCCTTGAAATTCTAGAACAGAAATCCCTCCCTCCTTCCCATGAAAGTTTGGACTTATTCCCAAATATTTTTAAAATTATTGGTTTAGTATAAGATCACAGCTAACAAAGTTCTGCCAATCCTTCTATCAATTAACTATCATGGATGATCTTGCTGTTTTCTTATTAATACTAAGATTTAGTCCACAGATTTGCCAATTACAAACCTCAATATTTGCTCTCAGAGCCAGTTTCAGCCCAAAACCCCAAAGATTAACTGTTTCAAGCCCCTTAAAGTAAGCATAGAAGAAGCATGTTAAAATCTAGAGAAAAATCGCAAGTTTAAATTTTGTCTTACTTTTTCCTTTGTGATACAGGCATTTAACATCCAAAATTCATCTGTATGCAATCAAAACCACAGGTGAAACACAAGAACAAAGGATTTACCTAGTGAGTCATCAAAGTGCTTTATTTTATAAAGCCTTGCTCATGTTTGGAGTGTAATCTAAGCACTAACATACACAATAATGAGTCTTCCTTGCCCTGTCCAAATAAACAGTTGATCAACAAGAGTGAGTGACAAAAATGCTACACAGACAAAAAGAATGCTTTGCTGTAAATGTCTAAAATGGTCTAAAAGGTACACTCGTTGGCCGCAATTAAATATGTACTCTGAGTACCTTATTTTTACTCCAGGGTCTCCCTGTGGCCTCATACCTTCAGAAGCTTCAGAAAACGAAACTTGGGTGAGAACATAGACAACCAGGGTGTTCAGGGAGAGGACAAAAAAAAAAATCAAGCCACAGTACCAACTTATTTAAATACATACAATACAAAAGTATACACATACATTACAGTGCTGCAGACATCACTAAGTCAAACGTAACAAAAATCCCTATGGGAAAGGTTGGGGAAAGGAAGAAAAATTAGTACATAGCAACAGGGATAGTATTGCCTTTGGCCACTGGAAGTGTAATTAAGGGGCTGCTGTTGCAGGGGCTCCTCTGAAGTGAACCACAACACAGGTTATGCAGAGTTGCAGGCTGAGCAGCACTGACACTGGTTATGGAGAAGGCATGCTGGCACTCCTGATCCCAGTTAGAAACGATGAGAGGGAGGTTTGACTTCTCTTATGTTGCCTACAAAATCTAACAATTTCAATAAAGAAATTTTAAAGGCACAGCTTTAGCACAGTGTATAAGTAGATAAACTTTTAAGCATATGTAAATTTGTCTCTTTCAAGCATGGAGTCTTTCAGGGAAAAATACAAGAGGAGAAGGAATACAATGTTGTTTAAAAATTTTAAACAAGTTAAACATGATCAGCACAGTTTCAGGCAATGTACTATACAATCAAAATCGAGTAAATGGTAGGACAGGTCATTTTGATGCTGAAAGACAACCTTGGGAAAAATCCCTCCAAAATATCCTTTCGCATTTTATTGTAAAAGAGTCTATCATGGAGGTGAGCGAGACATTCACTTTAGTACACTACTGCATATTACCTCTTGGAAGATGACAAACATTACTTCATTTGTACTGCAAAATAACTTTACATGTAAACTCAAAAGTCTTATATTGTACACGGCTCTGAAATTCAGAAATATCCCTGCTTTCCTAATAATGTAAACAGTAAAATTCAGGGTTCATTTCTCAAGGGATAATCTATAATAAAATACTGCTATTTCAACAGTACAACATAAGCATTTAAACTTCAAATTCCCAGTAAATTACAAGGGAATGGAATTTCTATCAGTGTGCACATCTTTCAGGATGGGTAGAAGATGGAGCTACTATTGCCCAAAACTATGCGCTTCTTCAGATAAGCTACTTTTACACTCGTAACATTATTAGTTCCTATATTGCAAGAATATAAAACAAATGAAAACTTCAGGTAACAAAGAGAAATAAGCAAAGTTTTCCCTTAATGTAAGTTTACTATAGCAAAAATGTACACATAGCATGAATTATGTTAGCTCTTTGTAAGCTAAGAGATGCCAGCTCTCAGATGTCTGAGGGGCTGAACTTCCTGATGCAATGTGCTGAAAAAGAAAATAAAAAAGAGAGGGAAGAAAGAAAAGGACAAAACCCAACTGCTAGGAACCAAATGGGAAAAGCCTCCGGCACCAAGGGCTGTTGCAGCTGTGTTTTTAAGGAGTGCCAGTGCGCAGGGTGTAAGTGTAACATTCGCAGTAAGGTCTTCATTATTATCACCATCATCATCATGAGGAATACTGTCATGTATCTTTTTCCAAAATATAAACTGATCCACAGTTTACAGTTTGATATCAATATTGTAGATTTAACATGCATTTACTCTTCCCCACCCCCACCCCACACCTCTTTGCTCATTTATTCCATTTCAGCTGGTAGCATCAGAGTATTACTGTCACAGTGCACTCTGAGTAAGCTGTTCTATTTATTTAAATTATTTTAATTTTTTTTTTTTTTTTGCACACACAAAAGAGTCAGAAATAGCTAGAACTATGCTGGGAATATCAGGCAGCTGTTAAAGCGAGTACTCCACCCCACTTCAGTCATCTTTGCCAGCAGATGTAAACAAAGGGGTTGCTTTCTGTAAGATGAGTGCTTCTCTGAGTTCCTTTTTTTCCCTACACTTGTAGCCACTGCTGCTGTCCCCAGGTCTCGTGTCTGTCCTATGTAACATGATAGGTTACGTCAAGATGTTGGCAATAAAGTCCAAGAAGCGCTTTGAATACTGTTCCGGATTAACAGTTGAAATTTCTGCACCAGCCTATACAGAGAATTGGGACAAGAGAAGAAAGAAGGAAGAACCAGTGTTTTATTTGATGCTTTTGTCATTGAAAATATTAATGTGCAGTTTTCAGAACCAGAGACTAGAAACACAAACTGTGAATTGTGGCCCTCAAGCAGAATCTTACTGGTGCCTTTTTAGGCTTCACAGGAGGACACTGATAATCAGTGCTCACACCTGCGACAGCCATCTTCCATTTCTGAAATTTTTTTTTTTTTACTTTCCATGCTTCTCTTTACTTTCATTGTACTTCAGTCTTCTATATGAATTTTTACAGCACATCAGCCATGCTACCCACTGATTCACCAGCAGATTCTGGTCCCTAGAGCAGCAGTGCCTTCATACAGAGAAGACTGGATTGCCATACTTACATCTGGCATGTCAACATTGTGTAACAGGTATTGTTATCTGAATGCTACACAGCCTGGTTTGAAATACATGCTAAGAGTAACACTTTTTCAATGTTTATGCATTTAAATCTAGATTCACTGAATAAGCCATACAATTGCTATTTCAATGAAGTAATGACTTCATTAATATTTTAATTTGAGTTTTTCAGAGCCTTACCCATGTTTTTATTTATATTTTTCCTGTTTTAGAAAAGAGGCAAGTTGCATGAATGCAATTAATGAATGAACTTCAGCGTCATGTGGCTCAGGATGGAGACAGAGAAATAAACAAAATGAATATATGAAAGTAATGTTCTGCAATAAGTTCTAATCACAATCAGCTTCAATAATCATAGCTGTTACTCACAACATATTTCTATCTGTTATTTAAGCCAGAAGTGTGAGTTTTTAAAGTCTACTACTTTCAAAGTTCAGTAATAATTGCCAGATAATGGCTGCATATGGTGTGCATCAACTTTCAGCTGCCCAGAAAGCAGAGAGTAATGAGAGCATTGTTTTAGAGAGACAAAAAAATACCTCCTACAGGTCTTTGTAGGTCATATCATTCTCTACTGTAACCAAAAAGCCCAGAGCCCTTTGCCTAAAACTTCTCACAATGACTTGACCCTTTAGACACTTAGACACAGGAGGGATTTAAGCCTCATGAATGAATATGCTCTTTTTAAGAAATTTATGAAATCTGAACGTTAAATCACCACAGGAGCGATAATAGTAGACATAAATCATAAATCTGGAAGACTGGGCTGTTTCACCACGGTTCTCTGGTGTCTGCTGCTAAGCAGCAATTTCAGTCAAAATTAAATAATGGCAGTCAAGCAGAAGCCTTCACTGAACAGTCTCTGAGTATTTAATATGTAAACGAAATTTTCATGCCTGATTTTGTAAATTGTACTATTTTTTCTGAAGAAGTCTTCTAGAGTGAGCCATGTTATATGTTGAAGAGGTTACTTTCAGCAGGCTGTACCAAACAATGAAACCATCATTAGGGCCCTGCATCTGAAATTAGATTCATGACAGCTTTCATAGAGTGGTGAACAGCTTTGTTTGCAAGAATAAGGTGCATCTCACAAATTTAGGACAAAGTCTTAAAAAGCATCTCACTGGAGTTCTTTGTGGGTGAGAAAGCTGTGCACACAGCTGAAAAAGGAGTTCCACTTTCAGTATGTAATGTAGGATTTATTTCCCCTTTCCCTAGCTTTATTGAACTGTCCTGTATCAGGGCACTAAACAAAAACACAGGAATATAAATGGAGTAAGAGAAAGAAAACAACCCAGATACTTACCCCATGCTTTACTGTCTTTGCAGCATGGGCAGCTTTCTTTTTTGCATCATAATGAGTAAGAATGTCAATAATGGCCATGAAGTACACCTCCTTCCTGGGAGCATCTGCCAACAGCAAACAGGGCAGTAAGAAGGACTTCTGAAACATCTTAAAAACGAATTCTCCTTCTAAGAAAGTAGACTTGGAACAACTCATTCAGCAGCTAAGACAAGTCAATGTCAGTCATAATCAAGATGTGTAAAAAGCACAAGCTCAAGCTGTCCTTAATTCAGAGTTTAACTGCACTCATATATAATTCAAAATCCCCTAAATGAGTGTAAAGTAAAAAACTAGCATACAGAAATAGAAATTATTGCTCAGTTAAGGTAATGTGGATTTCATCTTTGTGAAAAAACTATTAAGTTTTATGTAAAGGTAATGCTTCTGTGTCAACAAAGAGAATTACAGAATAAACTAAGCTGGAAAAGACCTTTGAGATCATCAAGTCCAACCTATGACCTAACACCTCCTCATCAACTAAAACAAGGCACTGAGTGCCAGGTCCAGTGTTTTTTTAAACATGTCCAGGGATGGTGACTCCACCATGTCCCTGAGCAGACGATTCCAGTGCCCAATCACACTTTCAGTGAAGAATTTTTTCCTGGCATCTAACCTAAAGTTCTCTTGGTGCAGCTAGAGATCATATTTTCTTTATTAATAGAACCATGCATTTATCCATGTCAATGCTTATAAACAAAAGAAAAAGGTAACTTTCCTGTGTTGAACAGCCACAGGTAGCCAGTTATACTTAATTTTACACACTAACATTAAACTCAGTTTCAAGCTTCTTACATACTCCTTATGAAGACTTTCTTAGCTGCAACACAGAAATTGGGTATGACTGCACAGATTTTCAAAAAGCAACCAAAAAAAAAGAAATATAACTTGGAACACTGCTTTTCTCATTCTTTTTAGACTATGTTGAACAGTTTTATCTACCAGAAAAGACCAATTATAGTTACTAGACTTTCTGAAAGGGATAAAAACCCCATGAATTAAATGCTGAAGAACTGGTGAACCAGAATAGCTAAGCATTATGGAAATCTCCTTTCTGCTGCCACCAAAGAGCAAATTTCCTTTTCCACACAGTGAATTTCTGCTTTTCAGTTTACATTTGCCTTTAAATGGTTGTGAGGACTTTAGAATTCTGATGCAAGGATCAAATCACCTTAACACAGAAATATTTCTTACTGCTTACTTTCATGGGATTTTATTCCATAAACATCAATAGCTGGATCAAATTCCCCTGGAGCCAAAGGCAGTGAGCTGTTCAGTGTATTTCCTGGACTGTCTGGAGGGGTTCCAATAGGGTGGGTCCCATCACTTTCACCTTCCTCTTCTCCATCATTCTCTTCACACTCTATTTCTTCCTGTTCAGCTCTTTCAACATCATGAATTCCAACCAGCAAGCTGTAGTCCATGAGTTTTAACTGAGCAAGGAACTAGAAAGTGATAATAAGCAGTCTATCAATATTGCTGAAAAACATAAGCTCCACTTACAAAAAGGTATCACAAATTGAGAAAAACTTCTAAGGCAATTCTGAGAGAGAGCAAAAGGGAAGATTAAGTGATAAAGCTGGCAAAGAGATACCTGATTTTACTAAAATGTATTAGCAGCACAGAAATTACTTGAAACTTATTCTGTAACCCACTCTTCCAAAAGCCTCAGGGAAAAAAAATCTGTGAGTAGTGAAGACCAGTGTGCCTGCAAGCCAACAGGTGTTACTCCTGACTTGTGTTTCAGTTAAATTAGATTCACAGAATAGCCTGGGTTGGAAGTGACCCCCAGGGATCATCAAGTGCAACTCTTGGCCCTGCTGCACAGAAACATCCCCAGGAGTCACACCATGCACCTGAGAATATTGACCAAATGCTTCTTGAACTCCGTCAGGCTTGGTGCTGTGGCACCATCCTCTCTGGTCTCCTTGGACAGCTTCCTTATGTTGTGGTGCCCAAAACCACACACAGCCCTTGAGGTGGGGTGCCCTGTCACTGCTCAGTGTCCAGAGCAGCCTCTGTGCTATCAGGTGTAGAGCATGCTACAATCTGGTGCTGAACCCACCCTCTCAATCCATTTTAAATCTTATTAAAGAATCATAAAAAATGTTCAAATATTCTTGCAGTGGAAAGCCGTGAAGTTTCACACCCTGAAGACATGAAATGATGTTGTATTCTCTTCACAGTGACAGGCTCATGATTTACATCATGAAAGCAAAACATGTATGTGAATGAAAGGATGGTTTTGAATAAAGAATAAGGATGGGAAATTTCAGGAAACTGAAAGATAAATACACTCTGTGTATAAACAAAGAGTTATTTTAGTTGAGGAGAACAGCATAAGGCAGAAAGAGGAGGATGGAAATAAGGAAGGGATAAAAGCAGAAAAATGGGGTAAACAGCTCAAGGGGGCAATGGACAGGCAGGACAGAGCTGTGCTGCAGCTTAAAAGCAGTACTGTGATTTCAAACTTTTGAAGCCCATGCTTGTGGTATGCAGAGACAGTGGCTGAAAATAAAATTTGCTTCAGTTTTTATAAACTCTGAGTGGTTATAAAAAGGAAGTTAGAGCAGACCAGGGAAGAAGGCATTTGAGCTAGACTTTGGCACAGAGAGAGTGATGGTGATGACAAAGATAAAACACTAGGTAATGAGAAACTCCAGTCTGTCAAAATCTGATTCTGAGAAAAGAGAGGAGCTGGAGATAGCTGTAAATTCAAGTACTAGAAGAAATATTGTGAGATTGAGAGGAGGTTTTAAGAAGAAGAAACAGTTTTTTAAAGATTTCAGCATCATTTATTTCTATATAATAAAACAATAGATTCTCACAAGACTGGAAGAGATCTAAGTTTGAAGAGATGATGCACAACAATATACAATACAAACAAATGAGACTGGCCAAAGGCAATGGAGTGGAAGAACTCCAGGCATATTATTCTCTACTTGGTAAGTACAGGGAAAAAAATCTACTAATAATAATACAGAACAGTATGAAAGAGAATGGACTGTTGGGAAAAAACCAGTGAGCTACAAATTAGAAGAGAATGGCTCTTGGAAAATAATGTGCTGCTGCTAACAACAAAAAGACTTAGGGAGATCAGCACAAGGAAAAAAAATCTGATTTTAAATGGAAAAAATATGTAGTTTTTCTCAGGACACCTGCAATGGAATAAGGAGATGGGAAAACAGACAAGGGAACACTAAAACAGCAGTAATAACTTGTGTTTGAACGCAGGAAGGGGACACAAGACTTGATCAGGAGAGAAATATTGAAACAAAGATTAATAAAAACCAAAAACAGATATAAAGCTATATAGCTAAGAATAGTACCCCATGATATGTTTAACTATAAATACTGTCTGATAAGATAATCATATACTAAGTGTTGTGCATTTCTTTTCATTGTAGTGAAATGTGAGCTTTTACACACTGGTTACAAAGTGTGTCTATCTGTTATCTAATAAGGGCAAAAAGAACCAACAGAAGAAAAGCAAGGTTAAAGAATAGCTTGCCACTGTCAAAATCAGGAGCCAGATCACTTCACGCTAGTGGTTTACAGGGATATTAAACATTTCTCTGTATAAACTTCAAACCCATAAAACCAGCCTCTCAAGTAATAATCTGGAATCTGCCATTATATTCCCAGTCTGGTAAATGATATAGATCATACACAATCTACTTTTCAGGGTAAGAAAGTATTTTCCACATTCCCTCTACACACTTAAGATAGTATCCGCAACCTACTTGCTGTAAAAGCAGTAGTCAGCAACAGGAGTACATGTTAAAAGAGCACAAAATTTTAACCCAAATAAACTTATCTCTAGAGCTGTGACATCAGTAGAGCACAATATTTTAAATATAAAATAAACACACATTGATATTTCACAAAGTATTTATGTTTTCATCATTCTCACCACCATAAATTTCCCATTGTTACTATGATGGGAAATTCTATTTCCTCAGAAGCAAATTATTGGGTAAATTCTAAAGTAACAGTATTTTGTTTTGTACAACTAATGAGATAAAATCTGAAGAATTTGGAAAGTCAATTCACAGAGCTCTTTTGATATAAATAGCTGAAAGTCTTATTAAGTCACAGACACATTTTGCTACCAAGTCTTTTCCAAATCTGCCTTTTTACTTGAAAACAGATTTTAGTTTTTGAGTATAAAGCTGCAAAATACTGTGTTTAGGAAAAATATTTTAAATTATGCAAACTAAAGGCAAGTTGTGTGAACAAGTTAGTCTGATATTTATTATTTAACAAAACCAGTGAAAATATTTCAATAAATTCATACGTTAACACTTTTCTTTCAAGTATTTACTATATTCAGCCAAGTAAAATACAAATTTATGTGAAAGACTACATTAGGATAATGAGAATCCAATTGCTGTATTTAGGTTACTGAAGCACTCTACTGTTGTGATACCTAGAATGATTTAAAACTGGATTACTAATATGAAACAAAAAGGGCATGCACAGCTGTGAGCAGGGTAGATGCCCCTCCTCTGTTAGGGACTACAGCCCACATTTGGCCTTAGCTCTGGTGGACCTCCACCTGTACAACACAACTAACAATACTCACCTCTCTCTCGGGGGCATTGGGAAGCACTAGGCTTGTAAAGCATTAAGCACTAAGCAGTACCAGCATTTTAACATCACATCATCAAGGCAGGAACAATGTATGGCAACCAGCTATGGCAGCAAGCCATTTATCACATCAGCAAAGCAGTGATCAACTCCTGAAAGTTTAAATTGTGTTTCATTTAAAACAGTCAGCGTTTACACTTTTATAAACAAGAGCTTTTATTAATCAATTACAGATATGATTTCCTGGGATATCCATAACTTGCCATCCATTTTAATCACATGTAACTGAACAGGCACATTCTTACCTCAACATCCTTTTTGAGTTTCTCAAGGAACATCTTTTTGTTATTCTCATCAATATGAATCTTTTGGCCATCATTAATAAAATCATTGTCTTTGAACGTCGGCAGCTCTTTGGCCTAAAAAAAACCAAAATTCCTGTAAGAGCAGGATTGTAAAGAGGGGTGTGGTGAAGCTGCTGGCCCTGTGCCTGAGAAGGCAGCCCCAGGGTGCGTCTTCTCCATGGCACACAGCTCTCCATAACTGCACCCACAGAGCTCTTTGCTCACCTTACCCCTCCTGGAATGGCCTGCAAGGAATGTGTTACCTGGGCAGCAAATGCAGCCAGGACAAAAGCTCCAATCAATACCAGATTTACACCAAACACTGATTTGCACTGAGCTTCCAAGATGTCATTTGTCAAAGCAACTGGCAGTAAGTGAAGTTAAAACAATCTATCCCTCATAAAAAAGGGCCTGCATCAGGTCTTACAGAGGAAGTCAGACAGGATTGCATTTTGCACAACTACTGTGAATATTTACAAGTGCCTAATACCAAATAATCATTGGAAAGCATCAAATGAATATTGAATTATGAAATTCGGCTTAAATGTAGCAAATGCTAGAGAAGACCAATGCCTCTTCAATATGTAATTAAATATTTTTGAGGTTGGATTAACTTCATTACCTTCATCTTCAACTCCCTCATGAAGTGATTTGCAACACCTCAAATGGGCTGTTTTTAATGGGCAGTGACTGGAAGTTTACTCAAAAAGCCCCAGCAAACTGACAAACAAAAGAGAAGTTCCTTCAGGACATTTGGTCAAGCAAGCTAGAAGTAATACTAACTCCTGCAATTAGAGCTTTTAAAAAATTGTCCCATTAAGAGCAATGAACAGACTTTCTCCCTGCCCCACCTTTAATCAACAGTATGGAAGAACAGGTTTCCTTTACAAAGAAAATGTTACAGAACAACCAGTGCTGCAATACCTATGAACTATCAATGGCCAAGAACTACTGAGTACCCTGAATAAAATAATTTCCCCTTAATCTGAAAGTCCTTCTGCTAGGAATAAAAGGCAGCTAACAGCCTGCAGGAATGTCCTCCATAAGTTTAACTAGTCAGACTTTGCTTATAATCTTACTGGAGATGGTATTTTTCATGAAGTTTATTTTCTTCCTATGACACAGCAAGGAAAAGAACCTGAGAGCTTCTTTCCTCTACTCCAACAGGTATATCTTGGAAAGCACAGCATTAAAATGTGAGCACCACAACAGACTCTGAGAGGTCCTTATAGATCTTCACAATGGCTAAAAGTTCTTTTTGCTGTTGGGCTATGTGCACTGAGGTGGCTAAAATACTCAGTTCCTCAACTGTCCAAATTCATTTTTGGACCTGGAATTTGTGAATTGCCTGAGATCCCACAATGCTACTTATGTTTAGAAAAGTGATCCTTTTATTCCAATAGCTGCTCAAAAAACTTTAGAAATTAGTAACACTGTAATAGTTACAAATCCATTATTAAATCCATGGTATCCCAATACCTATGGAGTTTGAAAAAAAAAAAAAAGGTTCCAGTTTGGCTGCTCTGAATTATTATTGTCTAGCATCTAGAACATTCTGATACATTAAAATACCCTCTAATAGTGATCCTCTATTTATAGTTAAAAAAACCCAACAAAACAAACACCCAAGCTGCTGAGATGGAGCTAGAACCATTCCTCTGTCCCGGAGTCATTCAGCAGCGCTCTCCTGCTTTAGTCAAAAACCATGCTGGACGCTTTCTGAAGCTCACAATGAATTGTTCACCACAATATGACTGCACAGTACACACTGATGTTCTTTCTGGCCTACTCAGTAAGAGGTTTAGTACAAAAAGGAGCAGGGCTAACATCAGATAAGCATTCCAGGCTAGCAGCTGTAGAGATTACCATACTCAGCTGAGCAGAGTGTCCCATGGACAGGGCTAATTGCACCGAGGAGGGACTGAGGATCCAGGGATGTTGCCAACACTGGAGGATGGAATCCAGTGCGTGGGATGCTTAAGAATGGAGAGGAGATTTGGATGAAATAATTTAAGATGAAGCAATAATGAAAAGAATGCAGGAAACCAAGCTTCCTTTATTTTTAGCCCAAAATCACTTTAAAAAAATCCCCAGATTATTTTTCCACCTAGTATATCCAAGTTATTGATTAAATTAGGCAGAGGTTAAAGTGAAACAAACCCATTAACACAGGAACCCCCCCCACTGGTGCTGTTTAAAGCTGGAGGGTGAGCACAGAGGGAGGACGTGTTTGTGGTTAAGAAGCTGAGATGCTTGTTTGCCTGCAGGCTGTGCCGCAGGCTGCCCGCAGAGCACAGCCCCGGCCACACCGCGGGGCTGCGAGGGGAAGCTGCCTCGCCATGAGGACAGTCCTGTGGTGGCAAAAATAAACTCAAATTACAAGAAGTGTCTTCTTTGGAAGATGCTAGGGCTGGTAAGCCAGTTGTGCAAGTGCCATACTTCACTTTAACCTTGTCTCTAACTTATTTTTAATAGCAGTGAGCTAGCAAAGCTGATCTGCTGCAGTTCTTGCCTGTCATCACAAGACCCAAGGGGCACCGCCAAGGATGTTCTGGGCAGTGAGTCAGCACTCCCAAAAAGCCAGACTTCACTGCCTTGTACACAGGTTCCCCCAGACCACCATCATCCCTCTGACAATATTTACATGAGGTAATCTTTATTCACCCTAATACCCATAGTTATAAAGACTTGGCAAATGTAGAACCGTGTAAGTTAAAAGGCAGTTCTGAAGCAAGCGAAGAAAAAGGACAAAGTAAAAGCAGTGGGTCCCATCTAAGTAACTGAAACTAAAAAGCTCTGTGCCAGTGGTTGCCCTCACTACATTATTTGCATGATGCCTCCCAGCCTATTCTCTTCCCTCTTCTAGGTGTTACTAGACAAACCCCCCCCCTTTTTTTTGGTGTATTGGGCAATATTATTCTCCCTATTTATTTGAAGCGGAATAGTCCTAGGATACTGGTGCAGTCCCACATATTACTAATGACAGCCACTGGTAGAAGTGTTTCTAGTAGTACGTTAACTGAAATCTGTCTTAAAATTGATTTGTGAATTTAAGAATCAAAACCTATGAAATATTCAGCTAGGAGGGGCACTTGTAGTTATGCTGAATTAATAACACATTAATTCATGCTGAAAAATCCAACTATGTTCATTTCCTACATGCTGAAATAAACACAACTGGAATCACATTGTGGCAGTTTAGAACATTATCTGAATGAAAAAATTGAGGCTTTGCTTTAATGAAATAATTGATATGGTTAATTTTTTATGATGTCTCAAATATTTCCAATGAAGCAAAACCCGTGTTGGAAAATGATTCTCCTAGAATGTAATTCATTATAATGAACATATTACTGTCATTAAAGAACTAAATATTTTAAGAGCTGCACAGGAGATGAGCATCTAAATACTTCCACTAAATTAATAATAGATTTTCTTTCTGAACCACCTCCACTGTTTTTAATCTCCTACTTAAAGATGCAAGAAAGGCACAACAGATTTTACAAATATAAAATATCTATTTATTAAAAAAGCATGTTATCGGCACACTTCAGGTTTGCATTCCAAAGCTTGCCATGGTCACAGAGAATTTTAATGGCAGGAAGATTTCACTGCCTTTGAAAGGCTGAAAAATCAATAAAGATTTCTTAGTAACTAAGATGACAGAATGTGCAAAGCCTCATTCAAAATAAAAGTATAGTGTAAGAGCTGATACTGTTTTGAGTTTAAAAAAACCCTTGGAATGTAAGAACCAGGTGAAGTTTTATTTCTAGGTGAACATGGTAAAAGTTTTTGTGTATTTCTTAGGACATCTCAATTCAGCATCCTATCCTAATGAGTTGAAACGAATATTAGCAATTTTGTTTCCCTCAAAGGGATTTTGCATGCATAATGACATCAAAAATAATGGTCACAGTTAACATTAATGCTGGCATTTTGGAAGCAGCTTGCTAAAATAGCTGTAGGTCAGGTAAGTTTCCAAATAAGTGACTGAAAAAGGAAAAAAGACTAATTGTCCTTGTGACTTCACAGCAATTTCTTACCTAACAAAGACAAGGTTTAGGTTTTAGGAGAAATGTTGCATAGCAGCCTTATTTTTTTTCTCTGGAACTAGCATTTTTTTCTCTGGAACTAGCCACAAGTCACATTATTCATGCAGCTAATCATGGAAAAATTTGGCTTACAACTTATAACTTTTGAAAATTATGTCAAACATCTGCCAAGAGTGAAGGTCCACACCCTAGGCTTTTTTAACAGAAAATGACCCACATACACCTTAATTTTTTAAAGTACTGGGCTCACCAGCAGATATGGAAGGCAGTGTTTGGGAAAAAAAAAGACTATAATACTAAATATAGTTTGCAATAATTTGGAACAGGTGATTTTGAATTGAATCAAAACTCTGGAGTCACTAGATCTACAAGAAGGAAGAATAAACTTCCTTTAGAATTATGCAGTTTCTTGCCTCCAATAGATCGGTGAGCTGGGTCCAAACTTTTGTTGTACAAATTGCCTTGCCCTAGACAGGGGCTCTGATACAAAGGGTCTGCAGCTCAACTTGATATCACAGGTCTGTAAAACTCAATGGAAATAGAGCTGTAACCCCAAAATAGTGTTTGAGGGTAAACACTGGAATGACTTTAGCCAGTACAACAAGCATTTTCTGTAGGAAAAAAAAGAATTGTGCAGGATGCTGTAGAAGGGTTAAGTACTCAAGCATGTACCAAAATAGAAACTGTCTTTTCAATGCTCAAGGAAATGCATCCAGAATTATCCCTAGCATTAATGTCTTCCTGCTGCAAAATGAACACGTAACATATAAAATGCAACACAAAATTCCCCTGTTATTTTTTGAATTCTTTTAACATATGGAAAGCAGACTTCTAAACAAAAATGAAACAAAACACCCCCACCCCTCAGAACCAAACAAAGGCAAACTAGTGATTTAGTTTGAAAAACTGTAATGGGGTTGGTATCACAAGAAGGCTAAATGCTGAAATCAAAACCCTGAATGTCTCTCCCTGTCTTTGGAGTGTGATGTTTTGAAAGCTGTAATCTCTGTACATTGCAATGTTTAGATTTATTTCACGGACAAATGTCAGACACTTCACAAGTCTCTTGTGTGAGATCAGCACATGAAGCAGACTGAAATTACGAATTAGAGATAAATACAAAAATGTTCTGAAATTAATAATTCTAAAATAGCAGGAAAAAGCAGGTCAGATTTTGGAATGATCTACCTTAAATAATGTCTTAATGACACCAAAAGTAAAAAAAAAACTGAGTCAAGACTGAGTGATGTTGTTCCTATGTTCCTCTACTAAAGCCCTTTTTCCTTAGGTTATACTTTCCTCTCAGCAATCAGTTAATTACTATATGCTTAATATATAAAGTTAAACACAAAGCTAACGTCTAGTGACAACTTCCAATCTAATTATCACAGCTATGTACTTTGCATATAATTTAATTAAGATGTAACATAGCCGTCAACTATGGCAATCTTTTTCCCAAAAGAAACTTGAATAGAAAATCCTTTATTCAATTGTATTGAGTATAATTTTACTGCACTTATGAATGGTGATTTATGAAACAACACATACTACAGAGGTGGCAATGCAACCAGTTTTAGATTCATCTAAAAACATGCAATAATCTCTGAAATTGCTTGAGAAAGATGAAATGTGGTGGGTACCAGTTCAGTTAGGATTTATTTTTCTTCTTCAAATTTCTTTCTGAGCTGCTCACTCAGAAGCAAGAGCTTAGATTCTTTTATCAGTATAAGTAGACTCAGCTGTTACTGCTAATTTGATGTTGTACTGCAAGTATGGCATAATTGTGAGCAGCTAGACCACCAGGGGAGTTCTGCATTATCCTCATTTCACTTGAGAAGGCAAAATTGTCCCAAGAATGAATAGAAAATGCCCACTGTTAAAATAATAAAAAAATTTAAAGAGTAGTAAAGCCCAAAAAGTCAAAAGGAGCAGCTGTCAGAATTTGCCAACTGTTGAAACATACTGTTCTTTTAAAATCCAAGGCATCTGTAAGCGTATGCTATGATACATGTTGCCAAGAAAGTGATGTCTTTATTATTAAAAGTATCATTTGTAAGACAAATGAAAGGCATTGTGTGTTAAGGTGAAATTTAAGGGATTGGTGCTTGTTTCTGCACTGATTATCACAAAACATTGAAATGACAGTTTTGGAACTGCTCATCCATATGTCAGGATATTAAACAGCTGAAGACAGTCAAACAGGAGGTAAACTGCAAACAGGATGGAAAAGTACCACTCTCAATCAGGCAGTTTTTCATCCTAAAAAACTGATTTTAAAAAATGTTTGAATAGTAATACCTCTTTTACACTACTAAGGTAATGGAGAATTATACTATTTTCTCTGATTTCGTATCCATTAAATCTTTTTGCATATTTGTCACTTCTTTATTAATTGAGTAAATAACTTTTAGCTTGATGGGAAGAAGATTCAAGAACAGAAATTTCACCAAATTTGCCTTTACAAAGTAATTTATCTAAAATCTACAGTCTGCATTAGAATGTGACTGAAAGACTTGCTCTTCCGTTTTCTGTCTTCTGCAGCTTTAAGTAAACATATCATGCTTAATATTCTGAAAACCATTTGATTACTTGAATGTTGTCATTTGAAACCTGATATGAATTACTTAAAAGCCCATTTAAAAACTAGCCATTGCCAGATAATTTAGCCATACATTTTAGTACCAAAAGCTTCCTTTATTACTCTCACATGTCAGTAGCCACAGTTATAGTAACTAATTATACTGCCACTAATTGAAATTTATTAATATTAATGTCATTTCAAGATAATATTAATAAATTGATGATTTAGCTTGCATCTGGCTAAAAATTAGCTAATAATTTACTACACCAGCTCAGGTTTTCAGATTGTCTGGTTGTGTTTAAACCCTATGGGCAATTTCTTCTATGATAGGAGATGCCAAAATCTCTTTAAAGAATTTGCTAAAACACCTCCCCCCCTTCCCTTCAAGTCAAACCTTTCCAGTTGTTTTCAAATTTTAAGACTGATTTGAGATTCTCACAGATGACAACAAAAAGTTTGAAACACTGACATCTATTTAAGAGAAAATGGAAGTAAAAAACCATGCTACAGGGCTCCACTTACCACTCAGGAATAATAGATCATCTACATATTCAGGTCAACAGAGTCCTCAGGCTCTAGAGTCAGTGGCACATGTGCAGAGATACCTCTTATGACAGCAGCTCTTTAGCACTGCTCAGAGTTTCAAAACCAAACTTCCCTTGTCTATTCATATAAATATACAACACCCTTTTTATCTAAACCTAAAAGCTGTGTGTTAGATTTGAGTAGTCTAAGTGAGTAAATCTGTTGTCATGCCTACTGCAGGAGATTCAGATCATAGTGATGACAAATCTTCTGAACATCTCCAATGCACAGGCAAAATGTATTCTGGCCCTTTCAAATCAAACCGCAGACTCCAAAACTTAAACCATGTAATAAGCAAAATACTAATTTTCCCTTGTTTGAATCCCTAAGGGTCTCAAAGTGTAAAATGATGTTCCCTCTATGAATGTAGAAGGCTACCCAATAATTTACTTTCTTAGCAATCTTTTTTCTGAATGCAAGCTTGTCACTTCCCTGCTGCATTGCACCTGGTTTGAGGGGAATGCTAAGTGACAGAAAGCTGCTTCCAAAGCCTCAGACTGTGTGCTTACAGCATCCATAGCCTTTGTGCAGTTCTGTCCCCAAGAAATCACACCATTAAAATAGCAGAATAAGAATTAGGTGGATGAGGCTTTTAGATATTATTTTCAGAGAAGTACTCAAAATCAAAGGGAAGGTTCTAGATGTGAAGTTGATAAGAATTTTTGTTATCTGCCTTATGGAAGTTATGACTTCACATTAAATTTAAAGAATAATTGTTTTATGCAGTTATATAAGACAACACAAATTTTTTTTCAATTTATCTATAAGCAAATTCAATAGTAATTCTGCCATGAACTTACACAGGACCAAAATAAAGGCACTGTTTCTTTAAGGTTCTCACTCAGTGTATTAACTACAATATACATGTACCATTATTAACCTATTTATTATTACGAGGCACATTCCAGAAAGTGCTCAAAACTACTTTGCTAAACATCTGTATAATATCAGCTCCTGTATAGCTGACTATACATAATATTTTTAAATTTTATGTTACTAGTCCAAGCATTAATGTTGCAACCTGAAGCAATCCCATCCAAATAATTTGTCCTCATCCTTTCTATCAGATTATTTCAATAGTACAGCAGAGGTTTTCAATGACATCAGGTATTGTTTGTAAGACACTGAAGGTTACTCCCTGCACATTTAAAACACTACAGCTGCCACTAAACAAGAACAAAAACAGATGACAAAAGAAAGAAAGGAGACCATTTGAGACATGATCTTGAGGGCCTGGTAGAGCAGAAGAGAGCTATTGCTGGCAATGGTAACTGCAGCTCACAGGTGGGGCTGTGGTACTGCCTAATGGTAAGAAGAATTTTAAATGTTCCATCATGTCTTAGGAAGAGTGGAAAAACCTGCACAGAGTTTTTCATGCAGTGAGAACTGACAGCTACTGCATGTCCCTTACTCCTTTAGTGCAGTTGTGTGAACTGTAGAAGACTCAGAGAGGCTGCTATGGTACAACTACTGCTTAGGAGGAAAACAAATGATCTGAATGGAATTTGGGAACAACAGAAAATGAAGTCTCTTAAGTGAACTCTTGAATGAGCTCATGCTAATTCAGGAGGAATGTGCTTGGACAAATTAAGAAAACAAAGGCCATTAGTTGTTAGACCTTGCCCAAATTTGAAATCTAAAAAGTCTCAGATGATGGAGACTATGTTACATTTCCAATTATCTGTAGAATCTCCAGAGAAATCTCTCCTAAAATGCCATCTGTCTATTTTGCTAAAACCACAAAGAAAAACTGAGAACATTAAATTTTCCAAAAGAGCTGAAGTTGGAGGTGAAGAAAAAGAAAGTAATCTATTTGTTTAGAGCAAAGCTTCAGCCCAGAATTTGAGGGAGACTGTCTCTCATTACAGCTACATGTACATCTAAGTCTGCCAGTCACTTGCTCATTTGTATGAACTTTACATACCCAAGGGTTCTCATAATTCAAGGTTTGGTTCATCCTTGCACTCAGTTTAGAAGTGGTGTCCCATCACATAATTCCATTAACTGACATGGAGTATTCATAAATCTCAGTATTAAATAGGAAGAGAAAGAAGATGAAGCAGGAGAGAATGGAACAAAGTTCTGATGTTTTCCTAGCACAGGGCAGGCCCTGAAGAAACTAAGAGAAGAGAAAAGGAAAAGGAGGAGGTAGAGGATTGACTCACTTACCTCTGAAATTACAACACCTTTGCAAACCAATATTCAAAGGTCTGCAGGAAATAGAGGACAGATAAAGGAGGGATAAGGTAGAACTCAAGAGGGAAGAATATGGCAGAAAAAAAGGAAAGGGTCAGAACAGCACTGGTTATGTTTGCTCTGTGTCTGGCTAGAAGGTAATTAGTTGAAAAAGAAACAGAAATGCACCATACCTTTTCTTTGTCACTGGCTTCTCGAGCCACAGTAGAGCCCTGAAACAGAAAAAATGGATCTAAAAATGTGCATATGTCAGAAACTAATTTAAAAATGTGGTAACAGGTCAAAAAGAGGATGAACTGTATCCTTTTGAACTTGGGAAATGATTTAAAGAAAGGTGATATGGTAGGTAGAATGTCCAGGACTGCTGAACTGCTGCAATCATGTGAAGATGATGAATCATGAGAGAAGAAAGATGGAGTAAATCCTCAAGTGCTCTACTTCTATTGTCTTCCTAATTCTTGGAGCTTTTCCTCATCTCTCGTCCTCATTTTGAGTGCATCATGCTGGAAGTTCAGTTTGCTTGGCAGACTTCTCATCTTTTGTTTTATTTTTTGTGCCAATTTAGCTGTATGGGTATGGACTAGCCTATTTTGTGTAACTGTCTGGACATTTGTAACGTGCATTTGAAAAGGGTGTCACACAATATAAACACAAAAAGTATTTAAAAGATCATAAAGTACAAACAAGAACAAAGCATCTCATAGCAACAAGGAGTAAAAAGAAGAGAAGAGACCAACTGTGGATTCACAAGATTTACAGTGCTTGCCAAAGACATTTCGGGTTTTCTTTTTAAATTTATTTTTTAGATTAAAACTAGTGAGCAATATGGTGCTTTCTAAATAACCTGGAGCTGACAAAAAAGAAGACTGTATATAATTTCCTTAAAAATTTCTTGGATCAGGACCACAACTTTAAATACCCAGCACATGTTTATCATGTAACAGCACTGCAAGAAGTAACTACAAATATGGTAACTGGCCATCGAAAGATGGGTAAATCAGCTCTGCTGGTTGTTAAAGGGTGTGCATTGTGTAAAGAAGTGCTGGAGTGGAGTCCTGCTACTTTAAAGAATGTTAGGATCCCCAACCACACCCTTTTATAGCATGTTTTATAGCATGTTTATAGAAAGAAACTTAGAAAACTCAGAAGTGATGGAGAGAAAAGATATATGGGACAGGATCTCTTAGTTATTATGTATGGCCTGAAGCAAGGATTTCATTGAATTATTCTTAAATGATAATAAAGCCTCATAAAAGCCTAACATTTCAGTTTATTTAGGAGACATCTTTTATATTGTATTCTGTGCTCCAACAGATTATTAGGCCAGAAAAAAGATCAACCAAAAACCAAACTGAAGGAAAAGAAAAAAAAGAGTCACAATACCAAAAATTAGGGAGGATGTCAAATTTGACATTTGGAAAAAAAATGACATTGAAATAATTTTAACAAAATGCATCCATGGTCAAAAAAATACCCTTGAAATCCTATGCTGATTTGCGGTCTTTTTTTCTTGTATCTACAGAGGTAAGACTCTTGCTACAAAGCGAGTTCTAAATTGGTGTCAAAAATATTCATGTACAAAAAAGGACTCTGAATCTACAACTGCAGATGACATAGCAAAGAATATAAAGGAAAAGTAATTTATAATAAATTCAGTGTACTATAAATCTGTTCAGTGAAGGAGTTTGTTTTGAGGAATATGATATTGATGTTAAATTTGAATTGCATGAGAAGTTAAAGCAATGCTGTCCAGCTGGACAAACTGAATAGACTACAGAAGCATTCACAGAGGTAAATAACATAAAGAGATGTTGACACCAATGTTAAGAACATAGTGTACATATATTTATATATATACTCTTTCTTTCTGTTGTGTTTCATGCCCTTTTTAATGCATCTGTACATTATGATGTTCTAAGTCACAGTTCTCTCAAATTAAAAAAAACAAATTTTCTCTGCTAACAACTACTGCTAATATTACTGAATATCAGAAAGTAAATTGTTGACAATGTGGAAATCAGTTCTTATAAATCAAGTTCAGTCAACTATCTAAGCAATTGCTAAGGAGACTTGACAGTAGGAAAGGATGGTGCATCACACAGCATTACAAATCTCCTAATACAGAATGATAAATGAACATCTTAAAGCAAGCTTGCAGATGCACTTAGTGGTTCAACACATAGAAATTAAATGTATTAGAAAGAAGTAGGTTTCTAAGGGGATACTTTACAGAGGAAATTAAAATACCGTCCCTTGGGTAGAAAGACTAAGACTACATTTTGGGTATTTGTTGTAAGCCCTGTATACTAACTACTGTCAAAATTACAATGAGCAGATAAAGCTTCTGAAACAAAACTGAAACAGATCTTATGACAAAAGCAGATGTTTTGTTTTTTCAAAGACTCTTCTCCTTTTCACTTGAGTTTTTTTTTTTTTTAATATTGGATAAATTATTAAGCTTTTGCCATAGTGGTGTACTTTGTTAGCAGCATTTGTTGAAATGATGCTATTTAGTTGTTTTATATATGCCCTCTGCAGAATCAACTGTGGCTTTCCATAATGTTCACAAAAACCTATAAGAAGCAGAATTATTATTGTACTAGTGTGAAGGGTTTTACTTTTAACCACTAGTAACATTTAGCAAACATACCTGGCTAAATTGCTGCACTTAAAAATGCACAAAACAGATACATTTCTATGTTTATAAAACCACCCTTTAGTTTTGCTAAGCCTAGGTGCAGAATGAAATAAGTTATGCTGGCTCTTTTATAACACAACTTTAAATTAATTAAAATTCTGAGCAATACTCAAGCATCAGCATTATCTAACATTTATAGTAAAGATTTTCAGCTACTTTATCAGTTATTTAATCAGCAGTTATTTCTCACCTTTAAATCATATTTTCTATAAACAGATAGACGATGGCTGAACACATTTCTTGTAACAACCATATATACTTCAACTCCATCCACAGTAAGCCGGTACATGCCCAAAAACTGGGGAAGAAGTGTATTCCCATGACACTCCACAATAAACTGCAGAATGAAAAGAAAAAATAGAAATTAGGATTGACATATATTACATAAATATATATTCAGATTTTAGATATAAAATACCAAGAAACAATTTTTTTTCCAAATATTTGTGTGGTGACAAACCTTCAAAAAATTATGCAAAAACAAACCACCTCATGAAGGAGTTATTCTGCTTTGAGGCCAGTGTTTAAAAATTAAAATCATAAACTGCTGAACTTTTAACTCTCGACTTTCACAGACAGTCCCCTAGAAAGAGGAGACTCTGTTGGACAGACCTTTTAACTTTTATGTTAACACAAAAAGCAAACCTAAGCAGATATATTTGCATATATTTGGTAGTTATGTCAAAACCCAAGTATTTTTTTGAACATCACACTGCTGTAACCCGTACTGTGTTGTCCCAGACCATATTTAAATTGTATGTTTCTCCATTCTCATTATTTGTTTATTAGGATGAACATGCATGGTGCTGTCACCAGCAAGGGGTATTATTTATTATCACCAAATTTCTGTTAGTTCCTATGTGGTGGCTGCATTTTGGGGTCAATAGAGCTGAGCAATGAAGTGCAAATTCCCTGTATTTTTTTATTTATGAATCCTTATCTTTCCTTAAGGTCACCATATTCCATTACAAATGGGCTATTAACCTTGAAAAAATTTGCCACCTGCAACCTTTTTTTTTTTTCTAATCACTTGCCTTACAAGTAATTGTTCTATTAGAAAGACCACTGGAAGAAGCAGAAAAAGCAGACACACACTAATGATGAACTATTGAAGGATGAATTTTTATTCCCAGAATAAAAATGCCCATACTATATTAATCCTACTCTGAAACATTCACTTATATATTTTTGGAATCAAGGAAAAGTTAAGCAACAATGATGCAAATGAGAAAGGACTCACCAGCTTTCCTCTTTCTGTTAGTACTAAGTCTCAAACAGGAACTTGGAGAAAACGTAAAAACCCAAGGCCCACACAGGAAGCATGAAATCTAACCAACAGCCAGCTTTTAAACATTAATTGCATACTGAAGCTGCTGCTCCTTTGTACCAATGTGACCCAGTTATTAGAAACACAGATTTTAGAAGAATTTAAAACAAGTCAACTGAATAAGCCATTTCATTTGTTTATCAAAGGCAGGTAGTATTTGGTAACAAATAACTGCAAAAAAGCTCTTGAAACCTTGGAGATTTTGCAATTTTGGGCTCCTCTGCTAATTTTAATGAATTCTTACTAACTTTATGCTGGAATCTGCACATATCACAGATAGACCTTTTAATTGGCAAAACAAAAACTGACTTAAGACTCCTGAAAACAATCCTGTCCACCAAGAAACAAAGGAAATTAACAACAAATACAGAAATTGTTGACTGTCAGTTGAACCCAATTTTGACTGACTCATGAGCCCTGTTAAAGCTTGCTGGCACATTTTGGGCTGTAACTGCTCTCTGCCTGCCCTGGAGCTGTACTGGAGGTTCAAGCCCTGAAGCACAGAACAGAGTCACCAATGTAGTTGTGCCACTTCACAGCAAAGCACTTTTAAGCTCCAGCTGCCTATGAATAGGCAAGTTATCTTAAGGTGCTGCAGAGACTCAGTGAATACAAATCAGAATCTTAGGAAGGGAGTATGATTGTATGCCCCAAAACACAAATGGAAGTTTGGCAGTAAAAGGCCACAAAAGCAAGGTCAGTCATGAGCAGTGCACAAAGATCTATCAGTTTGCACCTGAGAGGATTTCTGTATTTAAAAAATACTGAAGTTTTAAGTTGAAGTTCTCAGTTTGGAGGATTTTCAGAGTCATAGGGCTGTTAACAACATCACAAAACAGTTATAACACATTACAGGATCCACAACCTGTTTCTGTTAAAGATCCAATCATAAAAGCACTAATCCATACTAGCAAAAATGCATTGATTATTTTTTAATAAATGTTAAGTACTTGGCATATATTCTAAAGGTAAATACTTTTTTAAAGCTTTCTATACAGTAAGAAGGGTTGTTCCTATAGAAACATTTATTAACTGACCTCTACTTTAGGATGATTATGTTCTACAAGATGAAAATGAATCTAGCTTCCAACAAGAATTTAGTGTCACAGAATTTCTAGCTACTCAACTCTTTAATAGACCCAGCCATTCCTAATCTAATGGATTTTAACTACAGAATTTGAATTAAAACAAATACAATTGTTCCAGTTCTCCATATGGGCATCTGAGATGCAGAACTTCTACCTGAAATCATACAGAGAGTTTGTGCCATGTGAAGGAATGCCAGCTAGGCATCTTGAGTACCAGACTAGTAACCCTGTGCCCTTCCTCTCAGCTGTGACTGCCACAGTTCTGACACTTAAACTGTCTCTTCAACCCTAGCTACTGCTAACACTCCAATTTTAAGCTTTCTGGTCCCAAGTGTACCCATCTGTAAAATGGCAATGCCATTACCAGAGCATGAGCACCATACCCACTGTAACACCATACAATAAATTACTTGGTTAGCAGTATACAACCCCCTCCCAAACTGCTCTGTACTATATAACAAGGACAAAAAGGCCACTATAGTGAGAGCTGCTTCAGTCCTGTTTGTAAGTTAGGGTTTGCCCTTTGCCAGCACTGTTGTTTCATTATCTTAGTGTGCAAACAAAGACTACAGAAAGGGCAGTGTTAGCAGAATGGAACACAAGACATGAGAAGCACTACTAGTATTGCTCCTCTTGATAAAAAGGGACATGGCCATGCTCTCCCAGACTTCTAAGAGACTCTCTCAAAGCAGGCCAGGTACTGCACAGTTGTTTCCTATTTGCTGCTGACTGTGGACACTCATGCCATGGCAATTGAAAGAAAAGCCTCTAAAATTATTTCAGTGTTTCCTATGACAGTATTTCTTATCCTGATGGGGAGACAAAAGAAAGAGGGAGGAATGCCACTTGCTTTCAGCATCTACAAGGTTGGTCTAGAACTTCCTACCTTTGCAACTATCAATCCCCCATATCTGCATCACAGAGGAGGCAAAACGTGTCATCTGTTTGGGTGGGAGTCCAGCAGGACTTGCACTGGTGACTGTGGTTGGCAGATTTTCAATTTGTCCATCTTGATATAAAGGAAGTAGCAATTTAGTCACCTCAAGGTGCTTTTTAGGAATGATTTCCTGAAGTTTCCCACTCACAGCTGGAAAAAAAGTGAGCCTAGAAAATAAGCCAGTACATGCTTAACAGGACTGCTAAATTTCAGTGAAAGAAAAAGACCTTCACTCCTTTATTTTTTCTAAAAAGAACATTTAAACAATTCTACTAAGCAGACTTGCTAAATAAAACTGTAATACTCAGCTAATACATTTACAAGTCTATCTGCAGCAACAAAACAATTTTTTTTAAATGAGTGTTGTAATAAACACCCCATGATTTTTTTGTTAATTCAGACAATTTTCATGTTTGTGCACAGCATGAGGACAATATTATTATTAACACAGTAAAGTAACATCAGCATATTGACACGTTTTATCAGCTGTGCATCACATTTCAAATAAGGAAATTTCTGAACTCTCTTGAACCCCATGCTTCAAGTTGGAGATTAGTAAGAAATTCTTTATGAGCCAATTTTTTCATTAATTTTTGTATAAATACAGCTTCAAGATTCTTAGTAAGAATAAAACTTCACCGATCTAACTAGCTTCTTATTTCCCTGTGGCAATGCTAGTAAGGTATCAGATACATAAAAGGATAACATAATGCATATCATTTATTGGCAAAGAAATTATACTACTTTTGGCTCTTTTTGGAAAAACACAGAATAAAATTTCTGTTTCTACCATTTCTCCTTCTCCACTTGGATATCATCTGTGGAATGATTTGACATCGATGCGGATTAAATCCTGAATTATATCTATCTTCATTCTATGTGAAAAGTCAGCATTCCTATTTCTCACAGCCCTATTTGGCAAACATTATTTCAGAAATACACAACATGCTCATTCTCTGTTACCCCTTTATATATTATTTTCACAAATTTTGGTATCATGATTGGGTATCAAGACAAGCATTTGATAATTCAAACAGACTTATGTGTCAAGTCTATAAGTTCACCAGGATACTTCCACTAAAGAAACTGAATAGCAAGTTAGGCAATTATTTAAAATTATTTTAGACATTGTGCAGGCCTAGACATTGATAGTAATTTTTGTGCTCAACTTGTTCCTTTATATCCTCTTGTTTGCAGTCAGAAATATCCTTCAGTAATTTTGTGTACAAGCATTTGTATTTTGTGCACAAGCACTGACATGTGGAATCACTCCCCCTAAAAAAGACTGAGAACTTGTTCAGTTATAAATATTCAATTTATTGCCATTTTCCTGTACCCTAATAATTTCACAGAATATTATGCACTGGGTACTTATGTGATATAGTGCAAGGATTAATTAGCCAAATTACAGCATACACCAGGAAGTTACAGATTTCCAAGGCATATAAAGCTGTTTTCTTCAAACAAGCCATGTAAGAAAGTAATTTCATTTAAAGAAGTAATCAATAAATATACAGCCTTGTGATTCACAGCCTTACACTTCACATTGTTTCAGACATGGCCAGTTATTTTTACTTTTAAATGCAGTGTAATCTCAATGTTACCACCACACGCGATTATCTAGGCTGCAGATCTGTTACCAGGAACATCATACCCCATATTGGTACAGCTGACTCACTGTGTGCATTGATCTCTTCTGAGAAGTGCTGTGCACAACATCAATAACTTATATATACAAAAAACAATAGAAAACACCTGCCTGGTGAAACCCAGGCCTCAACAGAGCCAGTGAAGCCATGACCATGTTGGTTTTTTTTTTTTTTTTTGGTTACAATTCCAGTCTGTGTGGTCCCTTTGCCTATCAGCCCTCTGCAATTCCATCTGCCAACCACCCTAGTGAGTTTCCCATTTTTAGGGTCACCTATAAGCAGAGTGGGCCTGTTGGATGCAGGTGAAATGCAGACTGTTTGGATGAGAACACGAACATTCTCATGTCTCCTTTTTCTGCCTCTTCTGTTTTTTTCAGATCAAAGCTGCTTTAAGTCAGTTATCTTAGCACAGGGCAGAAGCTGTGTTCTGTGCTGCCTCTGGATTCTCACACAGAACTGCTGAAAGGCTTTTTTCACTGCATTTCTTTGCAAACCTTGCAGAAATCTTCACCTCTCACTATCTGAGGACATACAGAGTCAAGGACATCATTACATCCTTCTTCATTCATGTTTGTGTTTAAATAACATTACATTATACTGCCTTGCTTTGCCTTTTTACTTTTTTTGTGATACATATGAATGAAACTCACGCAGCAAAAGCAGGGATGGGGGCTGGGAGGAAGCCACTGATAACCTGTGCAGGTACTGATGTGGAGGGAGGATGATATAAACATTAATGTAGCTCTGATTCAGCAACCTATCAGCCCATCTACACCAGTGCAAATTCCTAGGCACCCAGTCCCCACTTTCTTTTCTGGGTTATTTGCCAGTCTATGTTGTCATCAATTCTTTGACAAAACTGTTTTTAGCCTACTATAATGTTTCTCTACTTCAATATTTATCTATTTATGATTTAAATTTTTCTCCCACATTCCACACAACAATCTGCTGCTGTTCCTTAATTCCTGTGTAGCCCTGAACACTGTTACTGGTGCAATTTCTCTCGTTTTCACCTTATTGCCTACATTTTCCTCCCTTTAATTTGCTTTCTTCTTTCTTTCATATTTTTTCCCATCTGGCAGCTAAGGTAACATTTTCCTGCTTTTGTTTTGTCTTTTACTTCTGCCTGTTTATGTCTGTCATTTCCTCTTTTTTGCTCATTCTATTCTTTCCTTTCTTCCCATTCCCTTCCCCATGGCTGCACTGTTTGCTGTGTCTGGTAAATGGGCAGTCACTCTATCTCACCACTATCCACTATTTCTGCTGGTTGCCAGGGAGACAAACAGGCAGTGCAATAGGTGTCAGTTCTGCATACAATTACCTGTGCAGGGAAGAGGACTGTGCCTTCAGCAGGGACAGCTGCCTACAGAAATCCCAAAGGGGACCAGCACTCTGGTCCCTTTTAGGAGCTTTATGCTGGAAGGTTTGTATGCTAACAATCCTCTCCTGTTCACCTGCTCTGAGACGGCTTCTCTTTTCTTTACTAAAGTCACTTGGGTGTAAACAATGAGAAGTCATCCCTTCTGAAGTAATTTTAATGAAAAGAAAGTTTGAAAGAGACACTAAAATTGCTTTATTTTATTTTTTAAAATTTCTAACCTGTCTATCATCTGTTCTCAAAGAGCAAAGGACTCCTCTTTTACACCAATTTAAGATTTAAAGCAAGTTAGTGTCACTGGAAAGGGCAAAATGTCTTGATTCTGACATTTCAGACACTATAAAATCTGCCTTCAGAATTTTACTCAACTGTTACTGATTTCTGCCCTTGAAAATAACATTTGTACTTTAGAAAATATCTACAAATAGAGTAATATCTACAATACACATTTTATATAAATTCATAAACTTTTTGCACAGGACAATATAAAAAAAATACAAACCTAACTTGAACATATGATTAAATAGAAAGTTTCCCTTTAGGAGGAAGGAGGGTATTACCCATTCCTTAAACACAGGGTGAAATTCTGACAGCACACTTATCACATATGACTATACTGAACACTTCCTTAACAATCCCAAAGGTAGCAGTAGGTTTAAAATCCATTTTTCTGGTCTGTATTCTTGGGGTCAGGAGGCAAGGTTTAAAACATGATTGCACTAGATTTGGAGGAATTTCCAATGAATATTTGATTTTGCTCTCAAATACTATTTAATATAAACACGTTTGATTAACTTGCACAATTCTAAATGTCCAACTACATCTATGAGCCCATACAGCAGTAGTTTCCCTAATCCTGAAAGTCTGACCCATTTAAGCATATCAATGGTTCCACTGCATTCAGTAAGTAAATGACATTCAGCTGAGTAACACTGAAGAGTGGTGAAAGGATTTCTAGTCATAACTGACAATATACCAATAATATAAGCAGTCAAAACTGATCGCAAATTATCAATAAATGTGACTAAAAGCAGTATTTCAAACTATGTACCAAAAATTATGACAGTAGTTAGAAACTGGCTAGAATGGCTAGTCCCAGCATAAGAACCTAGCAGGCCATATATTTGTATTTACCCTAACACTTCAAAACCTAGCTCTAGGCCATTTTGTCTTTCAAACATAGAGGGCTGATCCATGCATGATGGTCTTTAATAGTCTTGTCATAAAACACAGGATGCTTTGCTACTTTAAACATAGTTAAAAGTATAATTCCTCCTGTTTGCTTAATGGTTTGTTTCGTTCAGTGTTTTGTTGTTGTTTTTTTTTTAACTTTGGAAAAGAAAATAATTATCTCTAGTGTTTCTACTCAATACTAAAAGTGTCAGACTCATCTGATGAGTTGACAGAATGTGTCAGTGTTTAGACTGAAGTGTTCACCATCTGTCTGAGGTTGTGGGCCTGACTGCCACTTAAAAAAAAAGGCATCATAGGGTAAATGATTTTGGAAGCCCACGATTTTTGAAAACTCATGATTTTGAATAGCAAGTATAATTTACCATTGTCAAGATTATTTACAATTCAACAATTTAAACACTCCTTCAAGCCCAGGTCACTTTCAGTTATTTACACATTTCTAGCATGTAGCCCTGGGCTTGGAACAGATCATCTTTGCTGATTTAAAAACACCACTCTAGATTTGGGATTTTTAAACTTACAAGTGTCTAGAGGCTATGAACTATTCCTGTTCCTTTTGTAAACTGCTACACATACAGACTGTGTAATTAGAACCCCAGCTCCTCTGAGCTCCAAAGAACAGACAGGTTATTACACCTTCAGACAGAGGAAGGACTAACAGAACTGCTTGTGAACTATACATTTCCATGATGTCCAGCTACTGACAAAATAACCTTAATTTCTCCCTGCTAATGGCAGTGTACATGTCTGTATCTAACCTTCTGGTGACTTTCCAAAAAAATAACTGATACCTGGAATTAGCTTTTGGAGGTTCATGGGAAAAGCTGCTGTGCTATATTTCTCTCCCAACCACACAAACTCCCAGATGCCTCATTTGTAGCTCTGTAGTTTAAAAAGGTGCAAGGAAAACAATAGTTTTTTTGCAAAAGCCAAGATCAAAACTTTTGGTGAATGAAGGACATATGGAGTCTCACACTTGTGCCTTGTGATGGCTCCCTCTCAGGCATTCTTTGTTTCAAGATAGATGTCTCCTCTGGTATTTATTGTTAAGCAGTTCAAGCAGGCATGGAAAATATTTGACAAGGCTTGTTTGGTCCCTAAGCAAAGACAGAGGTGCTTTCAAGGTCTAGAATGATTCTATCAGCCTTGTGCTATTAGCCTTAATAAGGAAACAGGTGAGTAAATATTATGGTTTAAATGAAACTCATTCAGAGTTTCAAACAGGGAAAGGAACCTGGAATGAATTTGCAGAGGGAGAAAACAAAACCTGAAAGAGATTGTCTGTCATAAATGGCATGAATTTCACTCATACTTATGTCAGAAGAAATGGAGGATAATTATTGCCTTCTTGGGCACTTGAAAGAGGGTGCAAGATAATGGTTTACAAGACACAGTTCTTAATGGACAGATGATCTAACTTTAGCTCCTTTGGGGGAACAAGGGAGAAAAAGCCTAAAATTCACACAAACCACTTCCCTGGACTTCCTGCACCTGAAAAAGGCAGTCCTTTCCAGGATGACCCCTGTACTACCTAACTGGGTATACACACTCCCTTTCCCAGAAGGCTGAATCTTTCAAATAGAAAGATTCTGCTTTCAGGGCAGACTGGCACAGGGTGTGCTCCAGGGGCATGCCACTAGGAGTTCTAAACTATTCCCAATCCCACTCGGGCTGTGAAACACAGCTCAGCCAGGAATTTTCATGTCCGTGGTGAGTGATGCTGACAATGAGAGAAATGAAACTGGAGAAAAGCTAACTAGCAGACTTCTCCCTAAAAATCCCATATTTGGCACTCTAGTGTACAATTATTAATGATCAAGAAAGATATTGAACAGTAAGGTATGAAAATCAATGGAGGGAACTTGACAATTCCTCTATAGGCAGAAGAGAGTATGCCAAAATAAAACTGAACTCATGAGAACTTGTTTTATTGACATAGATTTCTATAAGACAGCATCTGAAAAGTCTTATGCTACTGCAACTGTGCTATCCTACAGAACCATACAGTTACATCCACACCAGTGAAACAGACAGGTCTTGGAGTGTCCTCAGGCATCAGTTCCAGCTGGAATGGAATAACTCACATCTAAGTTATTAACCTCTCCTCTAAAAAAAGGATGCTTACATTCAAACTCCTAAGTAGTAGATTAACTCATGTTAATAAACACCTTTTATTCTTGCCCAGAATTATTTGGGAGACAATAAGCTGGCCCAAATCAAAACCACAACAGGCACCACTAATGAGCTCAAGTGCCAGTGGATGGTATCTGGCATTGACTGCACTGCTTGCTCTTGAGACAGTGTGATCTGGTACATAACCAAGATCACAGTTACATTTCTGAGTTCTAGTACCAGAGCTATTCCAATGATTCCATGCCAATCTGTGACAACTTGGTCCCACACAGATAAGGGAATAATACCTTTCCAGAAGGACAATGGGTTTGCTAGACTTTGAAAAGCAAGTGAAGATAACCTTTGCATGCCTGAAAAACATCTAGAGAAATGGGAGGACAAGCTGCTGTAACTAGTGATCTCAAGCATTCAACGTTCAGCAGCAGCACAGAGGACATGTGTCAGCTGTCATTAGAGCTAGTGGACTTAATTTAGATCTTGTTCAGTACATTGCTGAAGATACTGAAATGAATTTATTTAAATTAAAAAATCCAATTATTAAACTGTCTTTAATTTACTTTGTACTTGAGTGCTTCTGTATTTAGTTTTGTACAGTGCTTTCAAGTTCTGAGACAGAAATACAAATTGTATCTTTATGAATCTCTTAGAGGCATCAGAGAGAACTATTTTATATGAAAGATTTACTAGTATAAATTGAAATTAGGTGCGTGGTAGAGATAAATTTCAGATCATTATTCCTTGTAACCTAGCCTAATATGAACCCTGATGTTGGAAAGTATTAATGAAAAAGATTCCAAATTATTAAATTCATTAATGTTAGCACTGTCTTCATTGATACTCTTGAAAAGCAAAGTTAATGTTTGGAAAAGCAAAATTACTTTTCAGCTGGATTAAGTCTCAAAATCTGTATCATTAATACTAGCTTCTAATGCCAAATATGAAACAGACTAAAACCTTAATTCTGCTGTACAGTTTCACAGATCAAACCCTTTCAGATGAAAATTAAATAGTAAGTTGGAAAACTCACATGAAAATAACCCCCAAAATACAGTTAGATTTAAATTAGTTTTAAAAATTTTTTGTGGTAAAACTATCATTAGGAGAATGTCTTAAGAAAATTATTTATTCATATTAAAACAAACACATGATGGTCCTATGTGTTGTTTAAACAGAGGAACGCCACAGGAAGAGAGAAAAGAGTTCACATCTAACATCCTGAAGGCTTCCCAAGTTACTCTGGACTTGGAAGGCCTTTAGAGGTCCCCCTTTGAGATCTACAAAGATGGCTGGCAATACCTTCAGTTCCAAGTACCACAAAAGAATGCTTTGGCTTCCCACCTCAGATGTTAAAACCAGTTTTACAAAAGTAATGTATTAAAAAAAAACCTACTACAAACAAGAGCATTGCACAACAAAAAATAAACCACCTAAACAAAAATAAAGAAGCCCAACCCCAGATGTCCTTAAGTCTTTACCTGGAGTTCCAACCCACAGGAAGGAGAAGGAAGATGGAAAGAGGGACAAAAACCCCTTTCTATTGCATAGCATATTTCAGGTGATTTTTTTAGAGGCTTTTGCCTGCCTTCTGTAGCTTTAGAACTTATTCAAACAGATGTACAGCTAAGAAAACTAGCACTGATTTTATTAAAGCCTTTTGTAATTCCCAGGTTCTGCTCCCCTCTGTGCCAGCCACACAGACTATGCACCAGCACAGTACGGCAGCTATCAAGGCTGATTGGAGGGATCTCTGCTGCTCACTTTTAACTTTACAGTTGTGTATGAAAAGTCACATTATCAAAACCAATTTTTTTAATAGTAGCATTTTTACATTAATCATATCCAATTTTTAATTTCTTATATAATACAACTTTAATCTTTGAAATCTGTTGTGAAACACAGAACATTCACCAACTAGATCAGAAAGAGAAGGTCACCTGCAGCACTCATACACAGATATCTTCAAGCAAGCCCAGACTAAAATACCTTCAAGCCTGGGAGTCCACCAGCCAAAGGAAAGACCACCTTTTCAGTAAGGCAAAGGACCTTATAGCCTCCAAGTTACCTCTATAATGTAGACATTTCTTTTTTATGAAATGCTAATGCAGGTATTTAGAAAAGTCCATCCTTGTGAATTAGACATACAGTAAATTGCTGATACAAAAGGGAAAAAGTCTGAAGTGACTTTTTCCATAATTATTAATTTAAAACTTTTAAGTCTCTAAAAAAGATTGGCATTCTAATATTTAAGAAGACATCCCACACCTTGGTAGAGGTCATTTATTACCTGATGGTACTTCTTGAGTATGTTGTGCATTTCTGCTACATCTTCACTTGTTATAGTTTTGATGATATATCTTTTGTCGTAAGATGTGTGAAAGCGGGCACCACTGCGTGCTTGGGAATCATTGGCAAGGGGTGCACTTCTTGTCAATGAATTCTGTCAATTGATTTAAAACAAAAAAAGCATCAAGTCAGACAGAAGTACGTAACTTTTATTTAGAGCACATGTAAATAATTTACACTTATATTAAAATACTTTGCAATACATCTGCGCCAAGTTGAATTCGGAAAAGCACATATTCACAGAATACATTATCTTGAGAAAACACTTCAAAAATATTCTGAGAGGTGTGTTTGAGGAGGAAGGTATTGCTCATCAGTGGTTCAAAACCCATCCTCAACATTTAATAAGGATTTATTGGACACTGGTACACATATATTATCAGCTTTGGGGAAGAAAACATACAGTAATTAAAAATCCAGAAGGAACACTGCATTACACCACAATAATTATAAAGAGACAACTCATCCACAGTTATAGCTTCACTTAACATTAGCAGGATTTGCTCTTGAGACAGTGTGATCTGGTACATAACCAAGATCACAGTTACATTTCTGAGTTCTAGTACCAGAGCTATTCCAATGATTTCATATCTAGGGTTAGACAAATAACATTGTACAATACCTCCTTTTGTAGAATAAACCTATCTCCACACTGTTTCAAGAGGAGAAAATTAGTTAATGACTGTACGGCATTTAGAAGAGAGATTAAGGACTATTTTTAGAGTGGAGTTTAAAATTACTGGTGCTTCAACAGAAGAAAGAGAAGCCCTCTGCTTTTTTCAGAGAATAAGCAGTATCTAGGTTAGATTTTTTTTATACTTATAAAAACAAACCCCCAAAAAATTAGACTAAGTATAACAACTTTTTGCCTGGAAACATCTTTTTTTACCAATAAGAACATAGGCCAATTGTTATATACTTGAATTGCAAAAAAAAAAAAAAAAAAAAAAAAAAAAAAAAAAAAAAAAAAAAAAAAAAAAAAAGTAGTAACAGCAGCAACACAGCCATGAGAAAACAACAATGTTTTGGACCCCTTGTATATTTCCATAAATACAAACATACTCTGAAATGATTAAACAAGTTAATGGTAGACTACTACTGGAACACTTCTATGTTTATGAAACAAACTTGCAGTGACCATCTGGTATGTCCCTACTTGTAGCAGAAAACCCGAGCTCCTGCTATGCTTCCTCGTTGTACCATGCTGCAAAAACAGCTCTTGTTAAATTGAAATATACCTCCCTTCTTTCCACATTCACATAGAAAAATGTTCTCCCTGCTAGGTGAAAAGCCATTTTACTTTCAAAGATAATTTAAATAAAATGTTATATATAAATGCAAACATTGCAGATTCCTAAACAGCAAAAGTTCAGCTCCAAGTCACAGAATGAATGTTTGTGTGGTTCATGTTGTGACCATGAACTAAGTCACAAAACAGATTTGCACTAGAAGAACAATGATGCTCTTGAGAGAGTAATTACCAATACACTTCATCTACCACATTCAGCTACCAAAACCCACACAACCTTATTTTTGTAGGGCTTATGTTTTATTTGGAGATTTTAACCATTGGTAAATCTGTTTACATGCTCTAAGGACTTCAGCAGAAGCTGGACATGCAGATTCAACCCCTGCAACAGAAGGTCAGTAATTACTATAAAGTAATAACCTCAACCAAGAAATTAGCGTAACTATAGCCCCCAGTTTAAGAAGACACTTGAAAACATACAATTATGTCTCTGTATTTTGGAGATTCATTGATTTCAATAGGCCTTCAATCATTGTTTAATTTATCCCAACTGTGGGGTGCTTTCTGAAATCAATTTAACATGAAATAAAACAATTTTCCCACAAGGTTACCCAGTTCAACAGAAATACTCACAAGTAGTGGGAATAAACAGTAAATCAAGTAAAAGCACACAGCTCTACAAGGGCTTATTAGAATGAAAACCTTAATTATTACATGTAGGAGAAATAAATCTTTGGCACCTCTTTCTATATATTTCTAGGCTTGTACAATGAACCAGAATAATTACTGATGTCTATGATAAAAAGTGACATCTTTCTCTATTATCCTCTCTACTCAGTAATGAATGAAAGGATGTGGGTGCTTCTTTAAGGTTTATAAATCAACATTTTTTCTAGACTAATCAGAAGAGAGCTTTAGGGACCACGGTAGTTCCTTCTCTACACTGGATTTTGGACAGTCATTTTAACAAATACATGTCCTGATACACCATCACCTCACACAGTATTGAAGATCACAGAGAATTCAAGTATTACAGCAGTTTTCTTTGCCTATTTTCAGAATTTTTTTCTGTTGAAATTGGTTTCCCACTACTCCATTACTGAAAAGTTGTAACATACTGAAGTCTTCAGTACATTAAAACTTTCAAGGAAACAAGTATTACAAACTGATTAAATTTTCTTAATGCTAGACTTGATACCAGCAGTCCATTAATTTTCAAATTGAATTATGGAGCTAGTGGTAGAAACCCTTTGTGCTCTACAGTCAGAAATTGGTTTTGTTTCCAGGCCTATATTTAATAGTTCAAGATGAAGAGCGGATAATAACAGTTAAGATCAAAAAAGAAGTACAAATTCAGTTGCCTTCATCACAAATTGAAAATATGATGTACTGTAATGATTATTTTTAATTTTAAAAAGAAGTGAACACATGGGTAACCATTAGTGCATGTAATGAATTAAACTACTGCTAAGTTATTCAGCTATAATTCAGTTAGTAATAATAAAGGCTACTGGGTAATTACTTGTTATTGTTCCCAGCAGAAAAGAGTACATTATTCTGAGGTTAACTATTGCAATAAAGCAGTAACCACAGTATTCTGAATGTATTTTTCCCACAGAACTCTAGTCTTCAGACTCTAATCCATATAATATAAACCTTGAAAGCAATTAACCTAGCAGGAGACTTAAGTTGTTTAGCTATAAAAAGCTGCAAAAGAGGGTATTGGCTGATCAGCCACTAGACATCTGAGGGAGGAGAAGAAGGAAAATGTGAAGTACATGAACTCAGGGTTTCAAGTACTCTTAAGGTGTATTTTAATATCTTTCATGAAGAGATTTTCATATTTGAGTGAAACACAGGTCTGGGTTGCACTTGGTATAAAAGAGATGCTAGTTGACTGGATATTACAAAGTGTGATGCCCACCTACAAGAAGATCCAGAAGGAAGATCCGGGGAAGTACAGGTCTATCAGTCTGACCTTGGTGACAGGGAAGCTCATGGAGCAGATCCTCGAGTGCCACCACACAGCATGCACAGGACAACCAGGGGATCAGGCCCAGCCAGCACAGGTTTGTGAAGGCAGGTCCTGCCTGACTGACCTGATCTCCTTTTCTGTGATAAGATGACCACTCAGTGGATGGGTGAAAGGCTGTGGATGTGCGTACCTGGACTTCAGGAAAGCCTCTCCCACCATTTCCCACAGCATCTCCTGCAGGAACTGGCTGCTCATGGCTTGGCTGGGGCTCTGTTGGATGGCTGGGAAACTGTTGGCATGGCCGGGCCCAGAGGCTGCTGGTGAATGGAATTCCATCCAGCAGCGCTGCCCAGGGCTCAGTGCTGGCACAGTTCTGTTTAATGTCTCTATCAATGATCCACATGAGGGGATCCAGGGCACCCCCAGGCAGCCTGCAGACACACCGAGCTGGCTGGGAGTGTTGAGCTGCTGCAGGGCAGGAAGGCTCTGCAGGGGGATCTGCACCGGCTGCAGTGATGGGCAGAGCCCAGAGCTCTGGGGTCCAACGAGGCCAAGTGCCTGGGCCTGCTCCTGCCCTTGGCTCACAACAACCCCTGCAGCTCCAGCCTGGGGCAGAGTGGCTGCAAAGATGCCTGGAGGGAAAGGTGCTGGGGGTGCTGCTCAACAGCAGCTGAACACGAGCCAGAGAGTGCCCAGGTGGCCAAGAGGCCAATGGCATCCTGGCCTGGATCAGCAATGGAGTGGCCAGCAGGACCAGGGCAGAGATCATCCCCCTGTACTCAGCACTGGTGAGGCCACACCTCAAATCCTGGGACTAAGTTCTGGGCCCCTCACTACAAGAAGGACATTGAGGTGCTGGAGAGAGTCCAGGGAAGGGAAATGGAGCTGGGGAAGGGTCTGGAGCACAAATCTGATGAGGAGAAGCTGAGGGAGCTGGGGATGTTTAGCTGGAGAAAAGGAGGCTCAGGAGTGACCCCATCACTCTCTACAGCTGCCTGAAAGGAGGGTGCAGCCAGGTGGGAGTCAGTCTCTTCTCCCAGGTAATAAGCAAAAGGACAAGAGGAAATGGCCTGAGGTTGCCTTCATCTAAACACATCCCTGTTCTTCCAGCAGTAGCTTTTTCTTCCCCTAATGAAAATTTATTCTGCCTGATTGCTAACTATAATAAAAATCAATTTGCAAATACAACTATCATACCAAAAATGTTGCTAACAAGAAAATACATCTCTGGATAATTATTTAGCTGCACTTTACTTTTTATTAATGCTTTAATGGGTTACAGATAGTGATGCATTTATTTTTTAGTAGGTGGTTATTTTATTAGTAGTTATCTATATCAAGATTAATTAAGAATGCACATAGCTATCATTTACCACATGTATATTAATTTGTCAGAATAAACCAACCTACTTCATGCTAAGCAGCATCTTTCCATACATGCACAGATAACCCAAGTGCCCTCTCTACAATACTTTGACTACTAATAAATTAAGAGCAAATGTTTAAACATTAAACATGTTTAAATAAAAACAACCTCTACTTAAACCTTTAATTAAATTAAAGTCTTTGAGGCTTTATTTTTACTAACTCCCCACTCTTGTGATAGCTCTTTCAATACAATGCACTTTTCAGGTATAGAATGTAGTTACTCTGACCTTTAAAAGCACATAGAACATAGAAGACATTTAATATTACTATTTTCTGTGTTTTCTTTTGATACTTGCCCAAGTTTGTTAAATAAGTGTGGTTTAAAAAGCAGAAAAAAATAAATCTAATTATATCATATTGTGCAGATTACTAGTAATTGCCACTTTCTTGTGTTGATAAATACATAGTTGAGTTTTGTAGATGATTTTATTTGCAATGGCTAATTCTCCCTTCTGTGAATAGAGAGAAGTTCAAATTCCTTCTCAAGTAAACCTTGCAGGTACCTTGCAAAATACCCCATCTCTCAACTGTACTAGTTATACTTGTTTATAGATAGAAATCAGTCTTCAGTAAAACACAACTACTGTTGCCTGGTGATGATAACAATGAATCTTTAAGTAGAGAGATAGCAAGAGTTGGCTTCATTGGCAAATCACCATTAACAAGTAAGATCAAGAAACAGCTTCACTGAAAGGATCAAACTGGGAGATTTTAGGGTCTTCAAAGAGGAAACTATATGGCTTTTAAAATCCATTATGATTTTTCCCTTTTGATGTAGGCAAGGCTAACTTACCTGTTGGACTCAGACTGTTCAGGCATCTCATTGAGCTAAATACTAACATTAACACTATGAACAGTAACATAATACAAACACTAACTAATATTAACTAAGTTAATAGTACATGTTTGGAATTGAAGAGATTCTTCATTAGAAAATGTTTCTTTTGTAAATTAAGACACTAAATGGCCAAGAAGGTCCCGCACTTAAACCACTTTGAAGCACAGACATCAGAAAATCTATAACTAGTAAGAAGTATCAGAAACACCACATGTGGTATCAAATTTCACTTTTAAGTTAGACTTTAGATATATCCAGATAAGTTAACAAGTTTAACTTACTCTGGGGTTATCTTGTGCTAGTTTTTAAGAACTTTATCTTAAGGCAGACAATAATAAGAAAGTTATGCAGTCGTACTCATTAGACAGACTAAAAATACACATTTATTTGAGTTGTACTGCCCTGCTGTTCAGACAGGTATTGGTCACATTGTAGAGACTCTTCTCTTACTGTTGAATGCAGTTTTGAGATATAAATGGTAGCTTCTGGGACCCAGACAGCTTTTGCCAGAACACACAGACACATTTCAGTGAGTACTGGTACGAAAAGTAAGATAAGTTGCACTGTAGACATCTGTGCACACATTCCTTGGAAGCAAAGCTGATTGAACCTGTCTAAAGAGAGCAGCTGTAGGACTTTCCCTCTGCTTGAATCCTGGAGGAAATTCAGCTAAGAGAGACCCACTTAGGTCCCCGACAGAAATATCTCCTTCTTAAGTGAGGCATCTCTAGTGGACTAGGGAGGAAATAAATAATGAAACAGAAGCATCTCCCTTTTCCAAAAGGAAAATATAAATGGGGTTGAGGGAGGGGGAAAGGAGAGACAGAGAGAGAGATCATGGCAAATACCAGATTGAATTCCCTCTGGCTCTGCTTCTTAATTAGGGGAAGTCTAAGTGGAATATGAACAGATGGGAAATGAGCCACTCCTCATTTAGCACAGACAGATCTATGAGCCACAAAGCCAGAACAGGGAGGATATCCTTCAAAAAAATGAAGAGGCACAAAAAATGCCCAACTCTTACCCTCCAAGAGACACAGGTTTGGTGCTGTAACAACCCTTGTACCATCACTTTGCTAGGACACAGCTCCTCCCTACTGTGCCAGGAGCCAGCAGAGCATGTCTCTAGCTGTACAACATTGGCGGTATTAGCCCCATTAAGTTAATAAAAATCATCTGCTTATACAATAGCATTAGTGAGCTCAAAATTCAAAGAAGTAAGGGTCAGACTGCCCTATACCCTTCAGATTTTCCCAGCCTTCTCCAACTCTTCCATGGTGTGCCTTGGATCTCTGGCACAATTAAAACATCTGTCAGCCACGCATACCCTGTTCCACTTAACAGCTTCACTTAGCAACTCCCTGCAAGTCTCCTGCTCAGAGTGTGCCAATTCCCCATCCACTTCTCATTTGTGAAGTTTTAATCTTGTGCCTGCTGGTTTTTGGTCTCAGGAGAAAGAAAAGGTTTTGTACTTTTAAAGTGTGAATACTTTCATGAGGTCACTTAAAGACCTAAATTACTTGTGTAATTACTTATACAACTGAAGACACATTTAACGTGCCAAACTCACAGATACCTCTACTAGATAAATTTCCCCATACATTCCTCTCTTTCCCAAACAGTTTCCCTCTGACAAGTCACTGTCTGGAAGCTTAAGTGCCCTTACAAAAATGAATATATTAAAAAAAAAAATCACCCATACTGCATTGACTAGCAGGCAACTAGAAATATTCATTACATCTTTAGTGCTGAGAAGCTACAAATCACAAAGAATTTGTCCCATACACATAATTAATTTCTGATAAAATGATAAAAGTAAAAAAAAAAGAAAAAGCTTTAAATATAAATTATTGAAAGCTACACCATTTACTAGCACTTAGCTACCCACAGAGTTCTTGAGAAAAAAAGGTTAATGAGTACACCCAAATTACATGTTATCATTTCACCCAAAACCAGGATATTCTCCAGCAAATTACCTAAAAGGTAATTTTTATTTTCACTAATTTAATTCACTAATAATAAAGGAAATTTTAAATTTCACTATAGACTCACTCTCTCTTCTTTCCCAAACCCTCAGCAATCTGCACAGTTTTATTTCCTACAACAAACATCAAACAGGTAAGGAAAAAGTTTTTTTCCATAGGTGTTTTTAGCACCTGATCTACAGTTCTTTGACATTCACAGGAGCTTCTTCTGGAGATTTCAACAAAATTTCATAAACTAGAATCCAACAGAACTGCTTCCATCAGAAGCTATTTCATTTCACCAGCACTTCCTAATCCAATCTCTACTTTTGGATTAGGTAAGCTCCAGAAAGGCAGTCTTGATTTTTTCTATCTTCAAAATACCAAGATCCACCACAACAGATTTTCTAGTATTTAGCCATTTGCACTGCTGGAAAGGTGAGTTTAATTCTGAATTTTAATTATTTTCTTCTCTGGTCATTCATATTTATTCCTGAAGTACCTAGTATTCTTTTTCTGCAAAGATACTCACACACTAATTACTTCCTAACTCTAATTTATGCAAGTGCAGCAGATCAGACTCTGTCACTCCCAACCAAATGGCATTTTCTATGTCCTTAAATTCCTCTGACACTTTTCTGGTATTTTTTCTACATCCAAATTTCAACTTCCTTTTTTAAAGACTACTACCATCAAAACTATATATAGTATTAGCTTCAGGTATAAAACAAACAGATGTCAAAAAGAAGTTAGAACTCTTCCGGATCTTCTTTTTATGCCTTCTAATTTATCCACCCTAGGGTGCAGTTACTCCTAATCTGAAGGTCCCCTAGTGCTAAATTCTGGTGCTCTTTGACCTCTTGTTCCTTCTCAGAGCTACCACCTCCCTGAACAAAGCCCTCATCTCTGTAGTTCTGCACTCCTTTTTTAATCATATAAGTATCCATCTCACCATATTAACAGGATCTCATTTGGACAGGCTCAGAATGCCAGATGATCAAAGCAGGTTTTGTACAAAATCTTTGACGTTATATTCTGCTTCAACATTTGAATGGATTTTGCACCCTCTGCAAGATTTCACTACATGAAATGTCAATTGCTTGTTGACAATTAAATTTTGACTGTTATTTAATTATCCTTTTTTTTGGTTGTTGTTTTTGGTTGGTTTTTTTTTGTTTGTTTGGTTTTGGTTTTTTTTGTTTTAATTATAAAGCTCTGCAATAATTAGCATTTTAAAAGTCCAGGACACAAAATATCACGGCAAATAGTTTGTAAGAAGAATCCTCAAGAGTCCTTAGACGCCAACTAAAACACTAATGCTTTATCCTTTGGAAATTTATTTTTACCTTACACATTGCTCAACAAAAATAGCAACCCAGTGTAATTAAATAACAATAATGATCTGTCACAATGTCAGATATCAACAAAACTAAGCTAATTTCCAGAGAGGCTTTGATTATTTCTAAGAGTAACAAGTTAAGCTTGTTTGGAGCTATTTTATCTAATTGAAACTATTTTTGTGAAGAAAACACATGGAGCAAAGCCACTGAAGTACAGGAAGAACTTGTCCCCCATCTCACATCATAACTGCAAGCTATATTTATAACTGGCAAAGCATTGCTCCCCTCTTCAAAGACAAACTGCTGGTGAGGCTCTTCTTCTCTGCCCACTTTGCTTAAAATGTTCACAGCATGAATTTTTATCTCCACAGTGGGAGGCCAAGGATTAGCCCCAGTCTCCAAGAGGGTGGAGAGATTTAAAGGTCAATTTAATTAGCTCATTCTAATCTCTCACACGCCTAATGTAAATGTCATTGTTTTCTAACTGCTACTTTAGCAGACAAGATCGTATTTTAGAAACTTTGAACACATGAACTATGTGTTGGATGTAATACAAACACTCTGTGTAACTAATTTTAAAAGGGTCCTAATAAAAATTGCCATTGAGTCAGACCTTTTTCTAAGAAAGAGAAAAAGGGCAATAGGAAAATTCTAGTGGTAAAGCATAGAGAGCTTTAGAAGAACAGTAATCTTTCAAACTGACTGGCTTAACAGCTTCTCATTGATTTAAATCTTCCCTGTTTCAAGACGTCTGGACAAAGGCAAACAACAGTTACTGGTGCTGTGATCTCATCCAAAAGCTGTGGAAAACTAAAATGAGCCTTACAAGCTCAATGTACCCTAAAGACAAATCAGATCACATCCCAGACTATTTAAGAGTGCCTCTGGGCAAGCTTTGCATGAACAAACAGGCAAAAACAAGTGCACAGATGATGCTCTGTGATTACTGAAATCATAGGTCAGTGGAAAAGCCTGACAGTGGCTCATGGCTGTTGGAGGATGATGCACACACGGTCAGGCTGTTCTCCTGCAGCACAAGTCAGTGCTGCTCTCTGGCCCAGGCACAGCTTCCCAACAACATAAACCTGGAGCTTCCCCCAGCCCTTTTAAAAAAATCTTTTACAAGACTTCAGGAATCACAGACATGGAAATTAGACCAGGATTACTGATTAAGAATGACATCAGAGAGACAGTGTCATACAATTGACATAGATGCTCCAAGGTTATTTGCTGTAATTTGAAACAAGTAGCCCACTTCTGAGATGATTTTCAGGACAATGTTTTGTCAGTGACTTGCAGAGGGAAGAAAGGCAAAGAACTGGGCTTTTTTCAAAAACAGAAGCACCAAACCCAGAGATATCTGTGTGGTCATACAGGGACAGGTAGGGATGATTTCGGGTCTATTTTGTATGGTGACACTGTTCTTGCCATTAAGCAGGTGCTTATCTGGAAACCCTGTTGCATGACCCAGGCAGCATGGATCTCTGACACTGGAAAGTTTATAAGGAATCTGATGTGGAGAAAAGCCTACCTGACCTACCAGTAACATGCTACAAGCACATTCAGGGGTGTAACCTCCCCGGCCTTTGCCAGATTTATGGACAACTTTGCACGATGATTTCTTGTCAGCTCATAAGCATGGCTCTCAAAAGGCCTATGGCAAATGGCATGGGATGCCCAAAAGATGAAAACAGGACACCACGGGTCCTGTGCTGCACCCATCAAAAATATGGAGCTCCTTCAATGATCTTGTTAAGATGTGGATGCACAAACTCTAAACACCTGTGAACATTAATTAAAAAAAAAACTGTATTCAGGGAGTGATTACTACGGAGAAAGATGTGAAAAACTTTGACAGAGAAACATGACCAACTTATTTTTTGCATTGACCAACCCTTCCAGGAGAAAGGTTATGGGTTCCTTGACTTCCTTGAATAAGAGTTAATGAATAAAACATGAGAATCTTTCCTAAATCAAGCTATCCTATTGAGACCATAGATCTGGATTTGGAGCTGTCAGCTTAAGGCTGCACTTGCTTTGGAAAGGGTTGTGGCTCTTTTTCTGGAAGCCTTTTCCCTTTAGCCCTGCAAAGCTTGGCTTAATGCCTTCCTTTCAATATCTGTAAGAACTCAGGAGTACCTATCAGTTTGTTCTTTTGATGTTGCCAGCACATGCTAAATTACTGTTTTCCAGTTTGAATGCCCAGTTGTGAATGACACTCAGTTTAGGCAAGGAACAGCCAAAAGCAAGGCAAATTAAATGTTTTCTAGGGAAAACTGAGAAAAACCACAAGTTAGAATTTCTGTTGCCGTATGTACTAAGGTTAACTCCCACCATCAATAAATTATTATTTGGGCTGACACTTAAGGCACTAAATCTTAGAACATTAGATTTAGATTGAAAACTTCATTTTTACATGCTGGAAAGCCTACAAACAGCAGAGGTTTTGTTACTACAGCTGGTTCAACACTTTACTACCACCACTGCCTATATTCACATCAAACAAGATGTCAGCAGATCTGAATGGTGACACCAATGTCTTGGTGTCAATGTCCATTTGGGATGCACAAACTGTATACTCTTAGGAATCTCACCTGACAGACAAGCCCAGGAACTTTTCAGGCACTGACAGACTTACCATGCTAAAATAAAATGACTAGCACTGGTATTCTCTTTACAAGACAGTTCTTACTTTGGTGATTTTTTAATGGAATTAATTTAATCTTCAATTAATGAATTAATTTTCAATTAATTCCACTTTATGGAATTAATTGAAGAGACTGTCTTAGGAATAAGCTGCAACTTCTAACATAGTTACTGCTGACCTCGCTATCTGTAGTTTGATGCTGCAGGCGGCTTGTTCTTTCCCAAACCAAGGGCCAAGAAATAAAAACATGAATTTTAGTGCAGAAGCACCAGCTGAGATCACTGATTAGTATTTGTTTGTCTGAAGAAACATATCATCTTGGATTGTAAAGTACTTTAAGTTCTTAAGATGATGTCTTAGGATTGGGTAAGTCATGTAAAATGAACAAAAATATTTAGAGACTGATATGAATTTTGATGATCTGAAGTTTAGATACCTCAAAATAAAATTATATCGAAGGCTGACATCTAAAAAACAAGCCTGGAATTTGCATTGTTTTCCTGATGCCTTGCTATGAGCCTAGACTACAAATCTTTCAGCATAGAAAGCTCTGGGAGATATTGAAAAGCATATTTAGCAGCCTTGTCAGAAAAAGTTGGACACAAGTTCATATGGTTTGTTATTAGAGAAATTGCTTAAAAGCAGGAATTCTCATTAATTATTTTGGATTTCAAGCTTTTACGTGGAAAAATGTTTAGAGAAATATCAAGCATAGGTAAATGAAAAAGAACTTACAGAACCATCTGCTAAAAGTTCTTTATTAATTCTTTGTCCCATACAGAGAATCTCAACAAACTGCTCCTGCAGACAGGAAAAGTCAGAGCTGAGCCTGTCTCCTGCTACAGCGAGTACCAGAACTTGAAGGGCAGTGAGCTGCTCTCTCCCTCATCCCCAGCAGAAGGCTCATCAGGTACACTGGGACATTGCTGCCCTCTGTATGAGCAATTGTACTTTACTGGGCAAGAATCCAGTGTTCCTCCTCTGCCTGGCAGAACCCAGATGTAGGATTCAGCAATAACTTTAAGCAAGAACAGATGTGTTGGAGCATAGTAAAAGAAGTTTTCCTTCCCAGAGCAACAGCAGCAGAAGCATTTGTAACAGTAGTAGATCCTATTTTTCTACAGATTGTTGGGGGTTGTTAGGTGAGCTGCCTGCCTGTTAATCTCTCATAATTTTGCAGTTTACAGAAACTAACCCTGTAATTCTTCTAACAGAACTCTACTCTTGGATTTTCTAAGGTAACAAAGTATATCAAATGACTTGAGAAGCAGCCCTAAAGAGAAAGAACTATCCCATTAATTGGGCAGGGAGGGAACAGGGTGGGGGGGTTGGTAGAGGGGGTAGAAATCTTTCTGTAGAATAACCTTTACAGTGTCTAAAGCTGAGGGAGAATGCAGAAATTAAAATTTAGTGCTTAGTGAAGGTATTTACAATATCTGTTTTCTAATAATTTTTTTTCTGTTCTACTAGAAACAGTTAATGTTCTCAAGTATTCTCCCGTGAATAGGAGAAGGATTCTTTTTCAAATAAACAAGAAAACACTAACAAAAATACATCATTTACCCTATCAAGGCAAAATCTGTCATTACTTAATAATCTGGCTTTTGGATTTGACACTTTAAAAAGTAATCTTCAGTCAGAGATCCATATGTGCTTGTAACATCCAACAGTACAAAACAAAACAATAGTCTCTTTCCCTTTGATAATTTATAGTCTTTGTAAGTGGTTACAATGGTTTTGAAGTTCTTCATCACTCAAATGCAATTTTGATTCATACCAATGATCATCAGTTGCTTTCCCCCTTTTAAGAAAAAACAGCCAGACCAGTTTTCAATTTAATGCAGTAACTGTTTTAGATTTTTTTTTAATAGAAGAACAAAGTTCCTTAAACTAGATTAAGGACCTCATTTATCATAACAAGTTTGTATAGACAATCTTTGAATGAAATTCAATGTTTCACTAACTTCATACTATATTTTCTACACTGCTGTCCATTATAAAGCACAAAGCACAAAAAATTCCACACTGTATTAGCAGCTGCACATGTATCTCCACGAAACTTCAATCCCAGTTCAGCGCTAAATGTTTCCTGGAGATGCCCAACTAGCTATGGAATATAGACAGATGCAGGACAGATTACCAAAAACGTCTCAAAAAAGGGAGTTGGTTTGTGTCATGCCAAGGAAGGGAGTTAATTCCAGGAACTGAAATTGCCATTACTAGAAATGGATTCCTGTAAGGCACGAACCATACACAATTTAAGGAATTCTTCTGACTCCTAAGTCAAGACTACTTGCAGGAAAAAGCCATGTACTTTGTGAGATTTAAATCTCTCTTCACAGACATAAGGAGATCTCTGTAAGACAAGTTCCATATATTAATTATTTCACATGTGAACCAAGTCTATGTGTTAAACAGTCCACAAAATTACTACAAAATGAGAAACACAATGTAAAGAATTAAAATTAGTGTAGCCCACTACTTAGAGCATATGCTACCAATTTTTTTCATGAGGTAGGTTTGGGTTTTTTAGTGCTTACTCAAAAGGAAAGACTATTTGCCCTCTGGAACAACTCATCAAGGATATCAGCAGAACATTCTGAAAACAAAGGCATTTAAAATGAATGTTCTTTGAGACTGTGACTGATGTCTGACTAATGAAGAAGGTAATTGGTTTATTTATCTAAACCAATCCTTTCTGGCTCAATAATGGGAATGACATTGTTCACAGTTGACTAGGACTCCCATCCTGAAAATCACTATATAAGAAAAACTACCAGAGAAAGTAACTCGGTATTTCTTCAGTAAGCTTTCCCTTACTTTTACACTGCAAATAATTTTTCAGTTTCAGGTTTGATTCTAAGAAAATTATTTTAACCAATAATAATAGGAATTACTCCTTGAAGCTAAAGGTTATCTGAAAAAAGAGTATATATATTAGATTCCCTTTTTAAATCACAGAGCATATAACATTAATTTGAAAGCAACTTCTATTTTAATAGGGATAATCCCTATTTTACACGTGAGGAGACAAATTTTCTTTATGTTTAGTTCTGTAAAAATAAATGCTTAAACTATTAATGTATTTTGAACTCACTTTCAAAATTAAATTATTTTCTTTTTAATCAGTTAGTCCAGTAGAAAAAAGAATTCAGAGTGATAAATTGCTTGGGCTAAGGAAAAAAGCAATAGTGAAGGCAGACATTATCTTCCCTTAGGTTAAAATTAACTATCTTCTGTTTTTCTTTAAATATGCTTTAAATACTAAAAACCATAAGATTCTTTTTGTAATACATAATTTTGCTGTATCAAAAACCAGGATGTAGTTACATATTCTTATTTTGGGTTGTTGTTTGGTTACATTACCAAAACACACAGCTACAAAGAACTATTTTTGGGTTTAATCTGAAAATACGGACAATTTATCTAGTGACAGTTACTTAATGCTGTTTTATCACTGTTATCATTAATAAATCCAAACACTAGTATAACATAGTTACAACAGGAATTTCTGCTGCAGAACAGCAGTGAATTTCACAGTGGTGTGGAATGCAGCATTTTTGATTATGCCAAGTTGGCCAGTTTTAACTCACTATAGCATCTCAAGTCTTCTAACATTTACTGAACTCTACCTTCCACTGTCTAGTAATGTCAAAAGCACGTGCTCTCAAGACAGCAAGCACGAACTGACATCACAATTTAAAGAGCAATCACGTCTTCCTTCTTTGTCAAGAAAAATGAAGTCTTTATATAAAGGGATCAAGTAACTTCTCAAGCAATAGGATCCTCCTTGAGGGTCCAAGAGCAGAACTGAACCAGGAATGCCATTTGATACATCTATTTAAACTGCTGGCCTCAGCCTTGGTGCATTTCCTTTCAAACAGTTCTCCATAAACAGGATAATGAAAAATCATGGAACATGATCATGACAGCTCCAAAATAAACCAACAATCCTCTTCTCCACTGACTGGCAAAGTGTCTTAGCAAGGCTACAGTGCCTGTAAACTGAGATTCATAACCTAATCTCTGTCTACATCCCTGCACATTTTAACCCACCTATACATTTCTCCTGAAATGTATACATTTGATCCTGAAAAGGGGCAAATTGGTAAAAAGAATTGTTGAAGGACTCAGATATAGATTTTGGCTGCAACATTCAGTTTACTCCATTGGCAAGAATGGTAGTGTTATTGTACAAATGCATTTTGTACCATTTGTTTAGCTACTTAATACCATTTCTTAAAAATTCTCTTAATATATCTTAGTGACATAGTAAATATAACTGCAGCTCACATCAAAATAGTTTATAAAAGCAAAAAAGTATGAGAGGAAGCAAGCATTCTTTAGTTCAGGACATCTTGCAGTGTGACTGCAGAAGGCATTATCCCTGTGACTGAAATGCTGTGCATTAGGAACTGTTAATGGAAAAGGGAACTGTCAGTGAGAACTGGCAAATCAGGCTGAAGCAGAGTTCAGGGACTTTCTTTTGCAAAGGCAGAAAGAAACTCTGACTGCATGGAACAACCCTGCCAAATCTAGAGGTTTGCCGTATCTACTTTACACAAGCAATTTGTTTCCAGATCCTCTTAACATCAGGAAAATGAGACATGATGAAGAAGGATGAAGCTGGCAGGCCATAGGTCACTGTCCTGTAACCAAAAAAAGCATGAGGGGAAAAAAGAAAAAAAAAAAGGCTGTGGTCATTTCAGAAACCACATCTCATACAGACAGAAGACTGAAGCAACTGTAATCTAAGCCACTGGGCTGAATACAGAATCTCTTGCCAGAAGTGTCCAGACATTATTTTTCCTCCTTATTGCAAGAACTCTTACCCTGCAGCTTCAATAAATGTGGCTGATATGGAGGCACTCTAATGAGAAACACAGAGGACTAAAGATGGCAGAAGGGCAGGAACCAGAGGAAAGCTGGGGCAGGCTGAAAGGTTAAACAGAAATGTTCATTTTGCCAGTCTAGGCTTTTTCAAAGTGAACTTACCTGAAAGTCTTGATCATCAATTCCAAATCTCTCTCTTAGATTGCGGAAAACCATTGGACAATATTCCTTAAATTTGAAATGACTTGGCATGTTTTCTCTGAAAGAAGATAAAACCAATTCAACTTCATTACTGCGCATATATAAGCAACTTGAGAATTTTGTCTCAAAGCTGTTCATAGAAAGCTCAGGGTAACAATCCTCTTACAATTTCTCTTCTAATGCTTTCTTTTTCTCATTGAGATTGGGTTATCGTGTTTTTCTTCACAATGTTTAATGAAGGTTTATTAGCTTACTATAACATCATTATGTCGTAGCTAAGGAACTACAACAATAATGAAATGAACACAAACTGTATTTTGACAATTCTGAAACACAGACTCAAAAGAAGAATGCTTTCCCTCAGCCCTAAACTTACTTCAAGAGTGAAACCTTAGATTGGATTAGACAAGAATTACTATACCATCTGTGACATCAAAAAATACTAACAGTGCCAAAACTTCAAGAAAATTTGACTCATTCAATAGAGAACTAGTTTTAATATCCTAGTGTTCATTTTAGACTTATACAATAGAAAAGTTATTTTCACCTTTGTCACTGAGCTGAAGACCCAAAGTAGCAGAATTTTTCTTTTCTACCTATGTTCTTGAATAAAATTCAGGTTATACACACACCAATATTGAACAGTTTTGTATGTCTGTACATACTGCTCATGAGGCATTTTATTTTTAAGAGACAATAGATACTACATGAAATTACCATAATGCTTTTGCAACTTCTACATGATGGGTATGATTTCGTATTACGGAAAATAAAAAGTTGAACATTATTCGCATTTGATATAGGGTTTAGATTTTTCATTCTTATCCAAATACAACACTTAATAAAGAGCACATGAAGTTATGTTTTTAAAATACACAAAAAATAAATTCTTATACAGCCATAAATAATCACGCCAAGAAAAGATTACCTTCAGTATCCAATATACTCATAAGGCAATAATAAACCATATGGAGGAAAAAATTCTACCCAGCAGCCTTTGCTGTTGCTTTTTAGAACAGCACAGACGGTTATGTTTATCTCAGGATTAACTTAATCATCAAAACTTCAGTTCCATGCACTGAAAAATAACAGAGTTCATAGTACTTCATAAAAATATCACTACCACTATCCACTTCTGCACAAAACTGTTACTTGTACTTACTTGTTGAAAAGGTGATTGTCCACCTTTATCTTTGAGTACGCTTTGAAATCATCTGGCATCAACATAACAGGGATTTGAACATGGCTCAGTTCATTGATCTAGAGAAAACAGAATATATTTAGTTGCTGCTGTCTTTGCAAAGATGCTACATATATGTCTTAATCCTGAAAGTCTACTATTTCCTGTGTATATATCCCAGGAGTGAATGCAGGTAATGGAAGAATGTAAAAGCAGGGTTATTCTTTCCAGATCAAACACAATCTCAAGAGTGACACTTTGGAAGAGAAGAAACAGCATTCCATATTTAGACTTGTTTCAGAAATAAAGTGTTTTACAGCACAGCTGGAGTGTACTTTTTATGGAAGGTCAATGACAATGCCAGCAAAATGCTTTCCTATACCAACACATTGTTCTTGTTTTGCCAGTCAAGTTATGCCTTCCAAAGATAATCCAACTTTTTATTTATTTCCAATGACTATTTACCCCTGCAGCTTATGAAGAAATTTTATATGCCTGTGTCTTGAACTGTTTGTAGAAAACAAAGTGAAATTTTGCACGCATGTGAATGTACGTATTTTCAGTTCAATAAGCAGAAGTTTGTTTCTTACAGTAGTGCAAAACTCAGATGAGTTTTTATAAGTCACAGTATTCAGGCATTTCTTTGATTGTTCACATTGGATAAACCATTTAATTAGATAAATTTTTGCTTAGAAACAGAGGTGCACGTTAAGTCCTAAGGTTTTCCTTATTTTCTTACATTGATGTGGACCACCTACTCTTTCTAGCTTTGAAATTAACATTGTCAGTATTGTCCAGATTTGGATTTTTTCCACTTATATTTCTAATTTACTTCTGACCACATGTCTATTATAGAATGTGGACAACTTTACCATGACCTACTTTGGACGTGTGTTTTTGGTATTGCATGTATTAATCTACCCTTACTTAAGTTTAACTAGAACATGATAAATACAAGACAGAATTGTTAAGCTTGCAATGGTCCTTCCAAACCAGGAATGAGGTACCCACTACAACAATAGTCACCAAATACCCATGACATATGTTTTATCCATGTTTTTATGGCACTCTACACCCTGGTCATGCATCTCAATTTACCCAGTCAAATATATTACCTTTTTGCTCATACAAAGCACATTTTTTCTCAGCAGTTTTCTACAGGGTTTAGACAGAAACCTCACCCTTTAAGAATGGGAATGTACACTGGTGCTGGATGTAGCAATACAGGTGTGCTCCTCTGCTGCCCAGCACTGCTTACCCACCAGTGTTTCCCAACTAGGAAGATGTTAATTGCCTCTAAATGCTACTCTGCTTAAGAGAGGCTTTTGGAGAAACCTTCACTGAAGCAGCTATAGGTTAAAAACACTGGAGGAAAAAAAAATTGCTTGCACTCCCTGCAAGCATGACCTTTAGAAGAGCTGAAGTTAAAGAAAACAGGAGAAGAGTGGAGTCCTCTAGCTCTTAAGCAGAAGAAAGAAACCTTCCTTCTGTCAGGAAGGTCAGGTGGTCTCCTTACCTTTCAATACTTTAAAGCCCCAGTGATGTTCCCTGCTATGTCTCATTTTTGTCATTCAGATCTTGCAGCCCACATGAAAAGTGCAAAGAATGCTTCTTTTTGGAAAGACCTGAAAAGTTTTTGATAGAAGTATGGCAGCTCTAAGCAGAGCAGAGAAAGGAAAGAGAAAAATGTTGGGGATGAGCTCAAAGTGCTCCACTCCTTGGTGTTGTAGGGAGAAGGCTCTTTTCCCACTCCAAAGGGAGAGAAAGAAGAAACTCCAATAAATTTTTGAAAACACAGCTGTACAAGCCTCATAAATCATGATGACACCTCATTAAATACAACATAAAATAACAAAACGCTGATTGAAAAATCACTACATCCAACATACAGGCTCTTTACTGAAGCTGATACTGCTGTACATCAATCTCACCCTGAAGCCACAAGGCAGCTCACAAGTCTGCAGAACCAGTCTAGCTGCTGTACAAATAAAACTAGGGACACATAGATATATTACACAGAGATATGAAATTCTGAATTTGTTTTACAGAATTACCATCTCTTTCAGATTGCCAGATCACACAACAAATTTCACACTTGAACGAAGAGTAGCAGAATGTACAACGTGCATATACATTACAGACAAAAATGATCCAAGACCACCTTCTGCTGAATACCGTAAAAAATGCTGGACTCACATCCTCAACTATCTACAACAAAGTTTGCTTGCAAAATTGCATTTTAGGTTATCAAGACTGCATTGATCAAATTTTTATGTGTACTTGCTTTCTTAATTTGCTGATATGAAATTTCTCTGCATACATCTATAGATTAGCTTTCATGCTGTGCATATTTAAATTTGTGCTATGTAATGGCACAGTTTTACTTGTGCCTGTAGGCCTTACAAGCATCACCTACACAGTGGAATGAAAAAGCCTTTGTACGTGCATACTTTTAGGATTCTTTGATTTTAAGAAAAAAATTCCAAAATACTTCTCCTAAGAAGTTCCCTACAAGATATAAATGCATACTATTGTTGGAAAAAAAATCACTATTTAAGGAAAGTCTACTATTTAAGGAAGGTCACTATTTGAGGAAGGCGAAGGGGAGACATGCACATCTTAGGGGTGAATGATCATTGGTCTTCAATTTATTGATCTAGGTTACACACTTTTCTAATAGTGTTAATGAGCTCATGCATATTTTGTAAACTAAGTATTTTATGCGTTAAGCTATATATCAACGCTTCTTCATTCTTTCAGCCCACATTCTATTTTCCCACGTCTCTCTGACTCTTTGTTATCGCACCCAGCAATGTCTAAGGACACAGTGTTTTCGCAGGTGCAAAAACTCAAATCAGAAGGCTAAACACAGTATTTTTCTAGCTTCTAATAACTAACATTCCCACACACTATCCCCATTCCCCAATCAGAAGGGTTTGATGGTTTTGTTCTTTTCAGGAGGGATGAATTTTTCAGGGTGCTTTTTGTTTTGGTTTGTCTTTTTTTTGTGTGTGTGTTTTTGGTTGGTTGCTTTTTTTAAAGATTCATTCAGATATGAAGTAAGTAAAAATAATTTCTCTAATATTTTGGGGAATTCCTCTCTAGAAGAGTAGGAAAATAAAAAAGCAGGTGATGAACACACAGTAGAAGTGATCTTTGGTGTAGCACACCAGCTGAGTAATGGCATAGCCCAGCAGCACAGACCATTAATTAATTTAAACCTTTTGAAGTATAAGGTCTGGTTCTCTCTGCAATAGGACATTTTTGGATAGATTTGATGAGGCCAGACTGGAAAATGTGCACAAGAGAGAATGGAACACCCGTGTCATTAGATCTTGGTGGAAACTGGAACCACATTGTGGGGGGGACGGAGAAGAAACATTATCCAAACCCCCCCCCCCCCCCCCAAACAGCTCTTGAAAAGCTAAAGGAAAAGGGAAAGGTCAGAGGGATCAATTCTCTACTTTACCATCAGTGTGCGAAGAAACAGTCACATCTGAAAGACACTAAATATGAAATGCAAAGAAAACATTTTGAGTCTTCCAACTTATCGCAAATGAATATTTTGCTTCTTTTTCTGTGTTTGAAAGTTCAGCACAACAGAACATGTGTTAAGATGCATGTGATACCTTTGACAAGTATCATGTCCATCTCTTCATGTTACCCATTAAATACAGTGAGTTCCCTTAACAATAGCAAATGAGATGTGTGCATGAGGATGAAAGTTCAGTATTCCAAATTACAACAGAAACTGTTACAATAGCTGTAATAATTACATAAGAAATACTCATTTCCCTCTAAGGAGTGCTTTTGAATGTAATAAAATCATAAGCAAGAAACAATTGCCCAAGAAATTGAGGTAAACAAGCGATAATTGCGAAGCATAAATGAAACAAAAAGAGCTCACTGGACAGCAGATTAAGAGTTCAGGATCAAACATTCATTTAACTGCAATTTTACTTCTGAGAATTCCCATGTACAGCATCTCTATAATAAATGCATGTACATCATATTAGGAAAATTCTTTTAGTCCTGCAACCTATATCTTTTAATTGCCTTGAATTATTTTGCTGCAGTTTGTGTTTTTTTGAAAAGGACAATGTTTGCTGTATCTTTGAGGAATTGAAATCCCATAAAACAGCCTTAGAAAATATATTGCTTTAAATATGAATGACTAAAATTTTAGTTGCACAGTAACCACGTATATTATGTATAAATATTTCATGTGTATTAATACCATTTGTAAACTCATGCACACATGATATTAACAAGTGACCCAGAAACCTCCCTTGAAGTAATTCATTCAGTATCTTTTGTGGTATTAGTATAAACACAGGTGGTTATGTGACACTTGGAAACATCTCTGGACAACTTACAAGCTTTAGGACAGAAGAATGTTAACAGCCTGAGACTGGCATTGCTCCTTTAAACATGCATGCAAAAAATTGTGGCTCAGAGTGGTGGCTTGGCCATGGGAGGTGAGAGAGGGCCAAAGCAAAAGGAAGTTTTCAGGCAAAAAACGACTGATTGCAACTCATTTTGCTCCTGCAGGTTTAGCATTGAATTCACACTGTCAGGGTAACAGAGGTTGTAATTAAACTGAAAATAAGGGAATAATAAAAGCCTACTGGACATTGAATAAATACTAAGACTCAGCTGGTAATGATTTTGAAATTAGCACACAGAGAGGTGTTCCCACAAAGCCATCTTATATTGGTGACATTTCAAATAAGCTTCCCTAATTTATATTATTTGAAATCAAGCAATGACTATATCATAAATTGTTAGGCATTATTAATGGCCCTTATTTAATTCAGATACATTCACCCTAAACACCACATTACTAGGGCAATGCATAATTAAGCATTAGTTTTCATTCTGTCAGAACATAAGCAGCAATAAATTGCTTGTATGCAAAGCAGACAATGAGATATTTAAACTGCATATAATAAAGGCAATTTACAGCATATATTGCATGCTTAGCTAGAAGAGTCAGAACAATAATCCTGTTTTCCAACAGATACAAGCTGATGCCCATTGCTACAATGTTACAGCAAGAAACCTGTGTAACACATTACAGCTGGTATTACTCATTTAAAAACCCAGATCAAGCAATCGACCAACCAACCAAAAAAAACCCCGTAAAAAAACCCAATAAAGCCATGTACAACGTCCAAAATTTAATCCCAAGAAGACCACAAATCATACTCAGACTACTTAGCAATGCCTGGTTGCTTTTGGAACTCCTCTCTTCCTATTTAAAGCCTTCATGCTCTATGGTTTTTTTTTTTTTTTTTTTTTTAAATTTAATGTTGCAGCTTTGGTATACAGCATATATACTGTTTCCTTTTATTTTAACATATCAGCCCACTAGACTAGCTGAAACTATGGAGAGATGAGGTGTTTTCACACTGAACAGCCTGATAAAACATCTCAATTGCAGTTACAGCTCTTGGCAGTTTCACACACAGGAAAATCCCTGCTGCTGGATGTGGCAGAAGTTGTGGAAGTGCTACTTCTTTTCAGCTGTTTATCTCCCAGCTCTCCTTCTGTACTGAAAGCTAATTCACAGCAGTCTGATCTGTTCAGACAAACAAGCTACAACTGGTTTGTTACTCTAGGAGAAAGTCAAGCTCATTTTTCACAAATTTGTGTATTTTTAAACACTGATTTCGGAAGAAGTGGGAGTGATAGAGACTTCAGGAGAACGAAATTATTGGGATGTAAAAATAGAACTGAACTTTTAACACCACCAGCCGCACTGAGATTTTTATGTTCAGGGTTTTACTTTCTGCATCACAGCTTCTACTTTGGCAAAGAAACTTGCACAGAAATCTGAAGAGAAAAATATCAAACCATTTTTTGGTTCAGACACAAAGTCACCATTTTGAACAGGCCACAGACTTCCTCAACAGCACAGTTAACTCATTTACTGGTAGGTTATGCCTATGAAAGCAAGCCTATGGGCTTCTGGTGGACTGGTCTTACAAAACGGGGCTGTAGAACAAGAACACAACACAGGAAACTCTTTGGAGTATAAAATTCCACATTTGGGGTCTTCCAGCACCTTGTTGATACTGAACACCCTGCAGGTCTTACCAAACAGCATTTTCCTGATCACTAGAGCAGGCACCAACAAGAGAAAGTTTCTTCGACTCATTCATTTTATTGTCCTGCAAAAAGCCCTTCCCAAAGCTGTTCCTATTTTGTAAGGAGCAGAGGTTTAGGTTAAAGCAGCAGGCCGAGTGGTGACAGGCAGAGCTATAGGCAGACATTTACATCCTCTCTCTCCCAGATGTGGAACACACTGCGGTATTGCTACCAGGACAGTAAACGCCTTGTGCTGAAGTATAAACTGAAAGTGAAGTGATTATTTTACAACTCTTTGAAATCTACCTTGAAGGGTCTGAAAAGGGTGGATGAGGTCAGCAGCTAATCAATTTTGTGGAAGACATTTGCCTGTTACAGGGCAAAACCATCATTTGATAAATGTCATTTGACAGCTTAAATTACACTCAAACCCATTCTTGCAAGAGAAATAAAAGGTTAAGTTAAATTCTGCTGTAGAGAAATAAATCAGTTCAGCAAAATACTCCTTAATATGTTTTAAATGAGGTTTTCATCATTTCAATCACACAAAAATTCATCTCTTTCCCCTACCTCTCCCTGCTACCCTGCAAGGTAAAAACTATCCAGGCTTTTTTTTTTTTTTAATAATTTTGCAATGTGTTAGACTTTAAAGGGCATAGAAGACTTCTATAAAAGGAATATCCAGTTACCTATTCAGAATCAAGTCCCAAAATTAATACAATTATACGACTAAGAAAAACAGAAGGTAACACATTAAACTTTTTCTGAGTCTTTGGAATAATTGCAATTTAAAGTATATGAACAGAAAAAAAGCATAACAAAAGTAAAAAACCCACAAAACCAAAATCAAACAAACCACCCTGCTGCCAGGTAACAGGCAGCTACATAGAAGAATCTAAATTTTACATGTCTCAAAACATCTACCAGTAATTACCAGAGCAGCTTTGTGTTTTTTACAGTTCAGGTGATGCCTATCATTAGATATCTGGTTTTCAATAAAATTCAGTAATTTAATACTGGAAAAGTAGGCCAAACTGAACCAAGAGTTTTCCAAACTGCCTTAACATATACTTTTCCTGAGGTACTAACCACAGGATATCTGAAAGACTCTGCAAGAGTGTTAAATATGTATCATATTTAGCAATACTAAAAAATGAACAGCTCAACAACAGCTATCACATTTTATCAAAAAGAGTAGCAAGACCTTTGTGAAATCTTATGATCTGCCTTTGAATTAGTAAAAAACAAACCAAAAGAAAAAGTTTCACAGCAGACCCCAGATATTTTCATGAGACTTCTTGGCTGCTGTTTTCCACAGGAAAAGGATCTGTTTGGGCAGGGTAGGTCTGTAGTACATGCATCCATGTGGAAAACAGGATATTGTGACATACTCAAGAAAGCTCCGGACAGGATATTGTCCAAACACAGTCCTAAAACAGAGCAAAGAAATGGTTTCCAAAAAGCATTCATGTTTGCTTTTAAATTTGGAGTATCAGGGTCAAAAAATCTAGACAAAGGGTTTTATAGCTTGGTTATCACTCCTGATCAGAGAGTTTGGAATGACAGGGTTTAAAGAACCTATAACAAAAGCACTTAAATTGCATTTCCTTCCCAACTATTTTGATTGCAAGCTTTTAAGTCTTTCAAGTCTCTTGGACACTTGCACAGTCTAGAATATCCAGAACAGCTGCTGTACACTGTCAGACAAGCATTAAGTCACATTTCTACAGATTTGGTTAAAGTTCCCATGAATCTCCTTACACATATCAATGAGTGCAAAAATCGACACTTCATAATGTGCCAAATAATCAAAGGCCAAAAATAAATTAAGCAGCTCAGATATAATGTCTGCCATGATAATCTCTCATTCTCCTAAAAGCTAGGTCAAATGCCAGCATATGTACAAATACATTAACGCCCATTAATGAACTGGGAAATAGAATAAAGAAATATGACTTGTTTGTAGTGGAGATTTTTGACAAGCTAAACACTTCTAGAAGCAAACAGCACACAAAAAGAAAGCCCTATCTCAGTCCAAAAGAAAATTGTAAAGGACTGTAAGCTCTTTGTACTTGGATGAGTTGTGAGGCACACTTTAGACATGAGCTCATCCTTGTTTGCAAATGCAATTGTTAAGAAGACAACAAGATAAGGGACACAGCTCAGACAACAATTTGCAAGCTATTAGCTTCCCACAAATCTGATAAAAGAACATTTTATTTTTTGAGCAAAAATATCAAGTCATCCTCTTGAAACTTAAATTTGTGCAGGGAGGTTGATGTACTTTGACAATCTTTCATATCAATGGGCATCCTCAATTATTGTTTGGAATAGGGACTCAAAATACACACACTTGTCACAAGGTCTGATAGCCATCTGGTCTGTATTTTTCTAATTAAAAACAAAATGCTTATCTGGCAACAGATAAACTTTTAGTTCACTTAGCTTTGTCCTAAAAGCTTCACAAAAGAATGACTAAAAAGAGGAAGATGATATGAGGCACCAGGTATTTATTATGACACAGGGAAAGATTTGAAGACGACATGATCAATTCTATATACAAAGTAGAATATACAACTCACAGACAGATGCTCTGCCAAGTCTCTAAATTATCTATTTATTGTGTATTCTAGAAGAAAAATTCAACAAGGAAGAACACAATGAAATAAAATTATACTTATATTCCATGAATCGTGTTACTAAGATTTGGAGAAAAACCAAACTTGTCAACCAACCAGAAAACAAACAAAGGAATCTATTAAATAATCCTCATCTCATAGCAGCATTTAAGATTATATTTTTCAAGTATAATATTTCTGAGTAGGAAAAATGAGGTAATGAAATTAAACATAAAATTCAAGCATGCAGTTGAACAAAAAAGGAGATGCTGTAGCCTTACCTGAATGCTCTAATTGAAAAATGAAAATCAATAGGAAAAACTTCTCTTTAATATAGAAAGACAAAGTATAATGGGAAAAGAAACCTATGGAACCATTTTGTCTATAACACTCGGCTGCTTAATGAAGAGAAAGGCTTTAAGAGCATCCTGCCTAAGAAAAACAACCTGGGAAGTATGCAGAATAAATGCCATGAAGCAACAATTTAAGGCATCAGATGGGCCTCATTAATTTTCACAAGTTATAACAAATGTAGAAAAGCTAATTTTTGGCCTATTTTTACACTGGTATAAAGAAGGTAATGCATTTCACGTTATTATTAGTAGCAATAGTAGCAACAGTATTAAAGAAGACCAGTTGTAAAGGGGGTTTGATGTGCTCTCATATATTCCAAACTCACAAATATGTTATTATTTAGAAAACTGTTGACTTGTGAAAAGATGACATTAAAGCATGATTCCTTCTGGCCGTTTCTGACTATGCATTAGGTGAAAGCTGGAGCTGTGAGGCAAATTTTCTGCAAACAAACAGCAGCAATGCTATTTGCATTATATAAATCTAATTTAAAAAGTTAATGAACTGACCAAGAGTGACCCTGGAAGTACACGAAGGTCACACCACCCGTATTTCCATGCTCCGTAAGGTGATGCAGCAGTTGCTCTCGGGAACATGGACCAACAGAATAATTGGAGAGCACAAGGGACAGAACTTGCTCTGCCAGCATGTCTTAGCCTGCAGCTAAATGAACCTTTTTTAGCCTCAACCTAAATCTCCTATCCTTCAGGAGAAGTAATAACTTTACATGTAAGCACCATGCAAAATATTGTCCTAGAGGCCCAATGGGTAAGAACTGCATTTCCTTGGTTTAGAGAAACTCCTCCATTCACCTCTCTGATGCATTTTGGTTGTGGCACTGTATTTCTCTTGCATTTACCATACAGTCTTTTACTTCAAAGTAGGGCAATGCCTGATGTTGGGCTAACGGGTCTGTAGTCACCTATGAGTGAGGGTTATCAGCTTTCCAGGTTTTATCAGTATTTGATATGGTGCATTCTCCTCCATACCCTTTTTAGGCTGCACTGTGATCTGAGAAATGCTCATTAGGCCTCAGCCTTGAAAAGAGCACCTGAGCTCAGCTCCACTTGAGCTTATCAGAAATACTATCTGCTCCCAGGAATGGCTAATGAGCTCCTGTTTCCCTTAGGCACAGCCTTGGAAAATCTTTCTTGCCTGAATGGCATAACGTCTCTGTTCTTACACTTTGAAAGAAAGTGCTAAACCAAACTGTAGCCAGGATGAAACTGAAACAAATTATGACTAAAAAAAATAATAAATTTGTTTCAAAACAAATGAATTTGTTTTGAAAACAAATTATGAGTAAAGCCCACTCTCTCGCAACCCTAAAAACAGTGGTCCAACATGAGCTGTTCTGGGCTGCAGTGGGCTGTGACCAGTGACCTGCCTCTGACTGGGGCCTCTCAGAGCCAGAGAACCCTCATGGTTTGCCAGACTTGGAGGAGTGCTGAACAACAAGTCCTGGACTTGCGTCTCCACTCCTCGAGGCTCAGCCTTTCCCCCAACAGGAGATGGTGGGCATCCAAAGGAAGTGTTTCATTGACCTCCAAAGGGAATTTTTCACAGGTGCCTTGCCTGCACTGACTCTTTACGTCAGTGTGCATATGCTACTGCAAATCTGAGAGGAATGCTGCTTTCTTAGATGTTTAAATACCCTAGATATTGAAGCAAGATAGGCCTGTAAGTAAGCTTGTGACATATGACTTAACCTTACTTAAATACTGCTAAGTGTTCTTTTGCTGAGTTGCTAAGTATAATTTCAAAGTTACAAAGTCAGGTTAAATGCTAGTAAGTGTTATTCCTTTGTTAAATTGTCATGATTAAGTCATTATTTGGTTTAAGGTAAAAGTAAAGCACAGTTCGAGTGCTGTTAAATGCTGTTTTAGGCCATGTTCATTTTTATCTTGCCCTCACTGCAATAACACACACATCCCTAGACAGTTCACAGTTCATTTCTGTTTTGTCTGGATTTTGTTTGGTTTTGTTGTTGCTTGTTTCTCCTTGCTGTCGCTTCTGTCCTGTAAGTAGTAGAGTGAATCTTGCCAATGAACTTTGTCATGCTGTCACTTATTATTAAATCTGGCTTTTGCTGATACCCGTGCTGATGATTTTTAAGCGATCTCAAACACTCCTTCATAACAGGATGCCATCCAGACAGTTTTTGCTGCATGAAGCCGCTTCATTTAATGGGCTTCATTTAAGAAAATGCTCTCAGAGCAATAGCAGAAGCTCTTGCTGATCAAGACACCATGACATCTGGAAGAAGACATGAAAGGCCTTAAAGTCCCAAGGAAACCCAAAGAGAGCCCAAACTGAGTAGCAAGCTCAGAAGAGACATCTGGGATTGTTTAAAGGTTGTTTTAGCACTTTCCTGTCCACCTCGTGGTCACTGACTTCTCCTGTATATAGCTTCTAAATATGCATTAATCTCCCCTTCTCACAGACAGTAAAATACACTTGTTTGGATGTAAACTCTGCAGCTTCTGGCTACTGAAGCAATGAGTTTATGTGCCACTCCTTCAGTGTTTGGGAAAGACTAGTATCCAGGTATGGTTATATGGAGCTGGGTTTTGCTACTGCTCAGGATATCCTTTCTCCTCACAAAATCTCAATTTATTTTCGCAGTAATACCACATACAAAATTTCATTACTTTGTTATCATTACTTATGAGATATTAACTGCCCAGATATAACAACTCTAATGTTGATTTTGCTGAAGGCCAAGTATTCCAATCACGGCACATTATTTCAAAATCCCAGAAAGCCTTCCCAGCCCTGCAGAAGAAGAGGGGTGTAAGGGGAGGGTGCAGCAGAGACACCAGCGGCTCATTGTCTCCCAAGTCCTGTCACCCTCCTAGTTGAACTAAATTTTGATTTGAGATAATTATTCAACTCAAGGTAAGCATCTTCTTTATCCCTTGATATGAAATAAAATATAATTTCTTAAAAGCAACATAATGTAATTGTGCAACCTTTTTCCTCTGTTTACAGGTCAGAATTCTGCTATCAGAGGATTTCCATAAGCTTAGGGGGACAATAGGACACATTCAACGGGCAAAGATGACATAAATCCGCTTTCTATTTATACTTTTTATAGCCCATAAATAAAAAGCAACCCCAGTGGTTTTAGTGCTGTTAATCTGAACATGTACCAGTGCCACAGTGCCTCTGAAAGGAGATCAAACAGAAATTACCAAAGTTTGTCATTCAGTAAACATGACAACAGCAAAACATCGCTTCAACTGTGAGGACAAAACCAAACTGTAACGACACAAAGTTTTCCACAGCACTTTCTATTATGCTAGCCATGGTCACACTGCTCCAAATCCAGTCAAAAAGCATTTCCCATGATGAGGTGGTTGGTGACAGTATTTGATCAGCTGCCACTCATTTCCTCTCCAGAACCCAGGAATCACATTTCCACAACTCAGAGAGTAGAACCACCCCACAGAAACTCTCTCTCATCACTGACATTTGACTCAGGTTATGTATTGCTAATGAACAGTATGAGAAAGAAAATCTAGCTTTTTGATGATTTCCATATGTGAAAATCCAAATTAAAAACATTTAATGATTTAATTTATCCCTTAAGCAAGAATTTCATATACATACATACATATTTTATATATACACACAAATAATTTAATGAAAAAGGCCCTGAGCTGCCAACACGCATTTTCAACCATTAATGCTAATCTGAACATAGCAAATTCTCCAATGCAAATTAAAAAAAAAAAAAAAAAAGGCAAAAGGAAGAGTTTTGAATAATGCACCCACAGTAAGCAAAACACTGCATTTTTGAAGAGCTGAAGCCACATGGTATCAAACCAAGCAATATTTCTGGGACCAGAGGCAGGAGCAGGCTGCCTGCACAGCACTGGGGCCGCTTAACTCGACTCACAGCTGCTTTGCATCACTGCACCAGCACAGGCGATCTGGAATGTGCGCCCTCCTGCCCTCCACGTTCCTCTCTGCACACAGACTCATTTTCCCATTTTCAGGCTAAGAAATATTTTCTGAAAAACAGCATTAAAAAGGAAATACTGCCCTTAGTTTACATTTAAAGATCTGAAAAACATGATTTTTTTTTTGAAAGAGAAACTCACAGTAAGAGCCACTGCCATTTTTCTCAAGAAGACTGAGATCACAAGCTGCCATACTTTGTAAAATACATCATAAAATGGGAAGTAACAGTAATCTGCACTAATGACAACACAGACACTGATTTCCACAGCAGCAGAAAAGTGAAGGAGCTGCAGGGTCAGGTGTGGTGTGATGGCCCTCCAAGCCATAAGGAGTCAGAGGGAAGTTCACATGCACCAAGTTAAGGATCCTGCTTGTCACTTTGAATTCATCAGGTAACATACAAAACCCAGAATGGATTTAAAGTATCTACTTCAAGCTTGTAAGCTCAGGCTTTTATTTCTGGTATTTGATGCCCCGCCATTATTTATAGAAACATTTATGATTTTGTACAAATTTGACTGAAAATGCTCAGTTAATACTGGGGCACTTTACAGGAAATCTAGAAGAAACACCTCTGTGTAGTTACAAGAAAGCTTTTGAGAAGAAAACAGGCAGTGAGCCACAGGTGTTCTCAGAAAAACACACAAAGGCCTATGCTTCAAACAAGTCAGTGTCGCCACATCACCACAAAAGTAACATTTCAAATCTGACCCATTTTTTTCTGCTTTTGCACCAAGATTTTTCCCCTTCTGACATGCCTGGGTGTGTTGTCAGTTGTGCGACAAACCAGAGCTAGAACCCAATCTAAACCTGCCAAAAAAGGATTTTTGTTCATTTGGCTTGCCAAACCTGCTCACTGCGAGGTTGCAGGGAAGTGGAGGCAGCAGAGAAATGTTTCCTTCTGCAATTCCTTACCCTAAAGTGTTTGGACTCTGAGCTAAAGCCCCTCAAGCCGGGAGTACTGCTTGCAATCTGAGATGTGATTATTACAAAGTGAGGAAAAATTAATCCAAAAAATGTACTTTAAAAGTTAAATGAAATTTTTAACTTCAATACCTTGTACAACATATGACAAAATGAAAAATAACAATAGCCAAAACTAATGACTGAACCTCCTGCACATAAACCTATTTTGACATTTGATTTTGCTGCCAACATTTAAGTACTTAAAAAACCCCAAGTTTGCTGAAATGCAAAACTAACTTTGGGTAACAAACTTTTTTTTTTCAGGTGAAGACAGAATATTTTCTTCATTTCTGCTAACAAAGTTGAACAGATAGGTCACTCAGAGTTGAGAAACCAATTGGGACTCAAAAAAAGACTTGTTTTCCTTTTCTGGTCCCCTAATTAAAAAATGTTATGGAAGATGAGATCTAGTTTTGAAATCTTAAAGCATGTTTGTGATTTGAACTGATTATAGTCTTCAGATAATACTTCCTTTGTTTAAAAAAAATATTACGATGTCAAGTATAAAACTTGGTTTGATTAACTTATTTTCCAGTTTGTGTATCCAGGACATTTAAGGCTGCTTTACTTAAGAAAAAGAATGCTGGTTTAGTGCATTGCTTTGCAATTTATCAGATGGAGCTTGACAAAGGGGACTTAAAAAAGGATCTCTCTTAAAAAACAAACTCTTGCCTGCCAGTCCACTGTCAAGAATCTTCAGAGGAGACTGGCATTCAGTGGACCTTCCTATTTAGATAGTACTGACTTCATATAAAAACAAATACAAAACTGAATTAAAATCAGTTGCATATCAATACCAAGCAATTGCTTATCAATTTAAGCTTCATTTAAACTTCTGCTTTAGAATTCACTACAGTCTGCTGCCTCAGAGTCATTTAAGCAGAGCCTTGTTTGACATGTTTTTTGTCTCATACTACCTTTTGGAACCTGAATAAATGAGATTTCTCTAATGCCCAAGTAAACAGAATTTCATCTACTCAAAGCAAGAAAATGTACAATTGCAAAGCAGCCATCAAGAAAATAGAATAATCCTCAGTTCTTGGTGAAGAATTGCTATGCCTAAGCATCAACAAGACTGAAAAAGTATACATAATTTGAAAGAAAAATATTAGGTCTGTTTTTATCTTAAAATACTGTTCTTTAATTCAAGTCTGTATGACAAATTTTCAATATTTATACATCTTTCCCAGGTAAATTTACTGTCTCAGTATAAAAAGACTTGTTAAAACTTTGCATATTTGTCAAATGCAAAATATGCAACGTATCCTTTTTTGGATAGCCGGATATTAGAAAAAACCCATTTACTCTAGTATTTCTGAAGTTCTACAAACTTAGTGGTAAATTTTTCTTTTTAAAGTTTGAAGCAACAAGTACTGACACACACTATCTCTGCCTAGGCTTGCAGAAGCAGTTATGTCAATGAAATCTTTATCAGCCAACAAACTTTATACCACAAACTCTAAAACTTGAATTCAAACTGCAGTGAAGCCAAAAGCTCCCTGAACTTTTGGCTAGGAAGATTATCTTTCCAATTCTTGTCTCTGTTTCCCTTAGACTGAAGACATCTTTGCAGGCTTCAAACACAGGAAGGCTGCCAGCACTGTAAGGACATCTTCCTGTCTTCAGGCTCCCTGAATTGTCTCCCTCCCACCTCTACTGTCTAGCAGTAGATAAGCCCAGAAGGCAAGACAGATCAAGTAAAGCCAATTTTCAGAGCTGCACTTGGCACAACATGAGGAATATGTTGTTTTTATAAGGTCATAATCCAGGGGGAAAAAAACACCAGAAAAAAGAAATAAAAAATAAGAAGAGGTAAAAAAAAAAATGTTTTGGACTACAACGTGTAAAATCAGTCGGATAAAAATGACTCATACAGCCTGGCTAGCTCAAGTGACCTCAAATACTAACACAGATACCATTAAAGAAAACACTAAATAAATACACATTCTAAAATAACACACCATCTATCTGCCAGTGCTAAGAATAGCCTTGTACTAATCTTTTCAAATACTGAATGATGGATAAACAGATGCTGTCGTACTGTGATCTCTATAACCACAGCAGTGGCTGTGCTTACCCGACCCAGGACTGAAAGATCTAAAAGCAAGCACAAGTGTTTTGTGCATGTCTGCCCACTGCCCAAGAGAAAAGGTTCTCCACTTCCTCCAACACAAGGGCTCCTGAGAATCACTGGCAGTGCAAATGGGCTCTAGAGGAGCCACTGTACAGGTATTCAGAAACAATCAGGGTAATTTATCTCTCTGAAGAAGCAGAGGTTTTGTTTCTCAGCGTCATCTTCATTACATAAAACATGTCAAAGAATACAACTGGCTCAGATGAATCCCACAAGGAAAGCATCCCAATTTCCTCAACAGTAAGGTGGAATTAAGGACTAGCACCAACCAGGAAGGCATTTGATCTACTTCTTTTGAAGTATTAGCCCATACAAAGCATATATACAGAATACCATATTCTCATATTTCATTTTGGTTTACCATCTGGAAATCAGTTTTATTCAAGCTGTAATGCAGGTATAACTAGCTCTGCACTTGACAGTGTCACCATAAAACCACAAAGTAGGCCTAATTTATGCTAGCAGAAAATTGCACTTCTGCCAGCATAGCTTCCTTCATCTCACGTGAGCTGGAGATATAGGTATGAGCTGCTTTGGAGGGAGTGCAGTTTCACAAACAAATAAAAAACACAAAACAGCTCTTGTCTATCAGCTATGCTTGTCAGAAACCAACTCCCTTTGAAAGCATGGCTGGTGCACCTGGGTCTTTTGCATCCAACCTTACATGGATTTTTGGGTGCCCACTTTCGAGTACTTCTCACCTGGTTTTCAGGAGAGCACAACAAAAACAGCTCCCACCGACTTGTGTTCAATTTTGGAAAGTCTGGGCTTCCAAGAATTAGCTCAACAATGTTTCTAATTAAGGTTTGAACGTGAAAAATTAATGTCTGCAGATAAGGTTTAAGTCAGAGCTTTCAAACTGGGGTAGCATTAATTGTTGTTGAAATGTCTCTAAATTACAGTCAAAATAAAAATCCACTATAGATATAAGTTAGCATTAAATGATGAGTTTACTACTGGCTATTGGTACTATACAAGCCATGTTTTCTGTAAAATATACAGCTCTTACAGCCTTAAAGTAATAAAAGGTCAGTGACATAAAACAGTGACATAAAACTTTAACTTCAGAAAGTATGAATTTTGCTATTTAAAGAATCTCCTGATAAAGCAAATGCTGGAGAGAGTGTGATATGAAAACAACTATTGTCCTATTTCCCTTTCAGAAGTGTTAACTCACAAACTGTCACCAGCTACAACGTTTTCTTTGTTTTTGAAAAAGTAGGAACAATTTTTAAAACCAGTATCACTGTAATAACCTCTCTTTCAGCTCCTGACACCATCTCACACACCAGACATTTCAGCTCTATTTTAACGAGTGCTCTGGAGGAAGTAAAACATCCAGAGGACTTAAGGCTCCACTCAGAGATAAGAAATGCATTTGCAGTAAAATTATTGAAATGCTTATGTGGCTCTTTAATAGCATGCATCCCATCTTTATACAATTAGTCACTCTAATTTTTTTTTACAGTAGATTCTTTGAGAAGAGTGTGTTTAAAGGAAAGATATTCCTGAGGTCACAAATTACCACAAATTTGTTGTTTTATAGAACCTAGGGGAAAATACAAGTATAATTTATCCTTAAAACATCCACTTCATTGTTAACACTTTAAAAGTATATGGAACGCATTTCAAGCAATAAAGAGGAAAATAATATTCAAAACATTAAATAAATTGTTTCAACAAAGAAGTTTATGCAACTTGCTTTTTACCTTAATAAGAATTACAGATTGCCTTCTTTCCTTGTGCCACTAATGTATTTGAATAGCAGGCTGAATTTGGCCACAAAGTGCTTTTTAACAGTATGCTTAAGTGCTCTGCTTACATTAATGCCTTCGGGCAAGCAGTAAAGCCAAAAGCAAATCTGGCTTTCACTAGCTGAGGTGTAGGCACTTCCAAAGCAGTTTAGTTGTGTGCTTTTACTAAAAAAAGCCCAAACAAACATTATGCTCCCAAACCAACCCCCCCGACACTTCACTAGCATCTACTTACCTGTCAGATGGTTGCTGTTCCAGTTGCTGTGACACACTTCCCATTTACGAGTGTAAATCAAATCTAAGATCCAGCCTGCCAGAGCCTGTTACCAGCTCACAGCTATACAGTGACCAAGAGCACCTCAAGTGTTCATACCAAGTTGTTAACAGCCTCTTAACCTCCTCTCTTCTGCATCCCATCCAACCAAACTCATCTTTTAACAACTCCTGATGTACAGGAAATACAGCAAACACCTACATAATTTCTCACTTGCTTCACTTTCCTTCCTCTATCCTTCTTCAACAAACTTTGGTCTTCCCCAGATAGAAATTACATTGATTGAAGGATTTAACTGTAGGCTGCTTAAAGATTCAATGCACTCATTTAAGTTGTAAGTAATTAATTCTGCAACTATTAATTAAGCAGAATTCAACTGACAATGGAAATAACAAGAGATGAAGCACAAGTTGGTAAGTGCAGCTGGGCCTTATCATGATGGTGACCTAGACAACAAACTGGGTCCAGAATGATCTTGCTGTGGTCAAGTATTTAAAACAGGAAATAAGATGCAATGACCTTAGTGCAGAGAAAGAGGTGCTTTAATTCCCAGTGGAGTCGAGGGCGACTAGTTCAGCTCTAGACATCTGCTACTGTAGAGGCATGGAGGATTGATTTCATTTATCATTCCTTTGCTGCTCTGCTATTCAAATATTTGCAAAGCTGCTACTACTTACTGGGAACTATTATGTAGTACGAACAACTTTTGGAGACCAAGGATAAAGACTGTTGACTCTCATGCAAAATACATTTTACCTCGCAGAGAATATAAATACACACAAGCAAACAGCCAGGAGGACATGCAAAGGTGCTAGGAGAAAAAAACCCAAACCAGACACACAACAAGCAGAGGGTCTGTGAGCAGCTGCTCTTTTTGCAAGAACCAGACCTCTGCAAGTGCTCTGAACTATCAGCAATGCTCACTGCAGGCTGAAGAGGGGAAGAGAGGAAGGAAGAAAAAAAAATACAAAGCCTTAGTTTGGTTTCTTAAACTTGATTTGATGAGACTTATAAATAAGCATGTGTCTTGTCAACACATTTCAACATGAAATATGCAGTGTTATTGACAGAAAATATTTTCCTGGCTCCAAGTCTGAATTATCTGTCATTTACATGCAACTAGTTTGAGATCTGTTCTCTTTTTAAATAAGTACATTTTGCTTCCTGAATAGTTTTCTGATGTTTTTAAGTTGTATTTTGCAATTAGCCACAGATTATTAACTGTTTTTTAATAAAAGTACAGGCAGACAAAAGAGAGGGAAAAAAAAGAAGTCATTAGTTAAAATAATCCTAGACTAGAAAGAGCAAGTAGCAAACACATTTATACCACCAAAATTATTTACTCTTTTCTGAAGTCTTAACCAGGCCAGACTTTCCACCTCATGTGGAGTGAGTCTAATTTTTTTATTAGTATATAACCATTAGTATATATAATTTCCATGTGGAATCTTTTGTATTTCATGCACTAATTTGCCCATACTTTCAACTGTAGAAGGACTTCTAAACAATTTAAATATAAAATCCTGGGTACACTATTTAACTTATAATTGCATCAACTTTGATTTTGTGAGATTTTTAGTTAGGAAATCTAAGTTACTAAAAACCAAGACTGCTGCAATTCAAGGACAAACCATGCTCTTCTTATCAGTCATTGCCCAAATGACAACACTTAGTTATAGCCAAAGCATTGAGAAATGGTTAGTGAGCTGGAGGTGCTTAAAACTACAGGAAAGAGCTGACAGGCCTTCGATCAGCTCTTACAAAATGCAACACAACTTTATCCCAAGAACACAGAGGGAAAAACCTGCTGCCACATTGGTGAGGAGCCATTTAGCAATGTGGTGACGTACAGCACCCTGGAAAGCTTGTGCTAAAAATATCCACTTTTTCTTTTTCTGGAAAAACCAAAACACGCTCAACCTCCAGAAGCAGTAATCTGCCTTATCAGAAAAGGAAGACTGCAACAACAATAAAAGTCATAAATACAGTTCCTACATGCAATACAAATCATTAACTGATTACAGGATGGATTTGCTTTTTGAGAGGACCAGAACAATCCCAGGAGGATGCTCTGTTCGCAGTAGCCATTTACCTCCCAGTGTTACAGCTCCAGTGAAGATCTCTGCCTTTGGGCAAAGCAGCATTTAAATCCAAGCATCTTCATTTCCTTCTCCCCCTCCCTCAAAGTGTGCTCTACAAGGAGCCTTAGACCAGGTGTGACAAATCTGTGGCTGCAGTCATAGTCAAGTCAAGTTATTATGAGAAGTGCATGAAAGTTTACAGTCACAAGAATAATTCCTTGCAAATACTTTCAGCAGTCAGGAACAGCGACTCATCTCAATGGTGTCTTTGATAAATGCATGTCAGGGTCTCTTCCAAAATAATCTTTTTTTTCTGCTGAATCATGAGTAATAAAAAAAAAAAAAAAACAACCCATAACAGATTAAACTAGTTTCACAGCAGGTTTTTTGTGGGTAGCTTTCCTCTCTCTCTGAAATGCCACACCAAGATATTGAATTTGTAATAAAACAAGCCACAGCCTTTAAAACAGAAAGAACAAAACAATTCTTTTATCTAGAATAGGAAAAAAAAGCCACCGTTGTTTGCACAACAGAATGAATGCTGATGGCAATATTCAGTTTTAAGAGCAACTAATACTGTACGGAATATCCAAGGTAGGACAGATACCTTAAAGACAAGACATTTGAAGTGCCTTTGACAGGAGTCTTAAGTGTTCAGATAGATAAGCAGTGCTAAAGGGACCTTCAGTGTTTCTGCCTTTGACATAACCACTGCCATGAGTGTCTCAGCCAGTCTGTAGCAGCCTGGTGTCCCCTGGCACCAAACATTATGCACAGACATCATGTTATAAGCTACTGCTTGACTTTGTATCCCAAAGGCTGTGGATCAAAAACATCTAGGATGAGGTCTGTGGAGTGGCCTCCTAAAACCACTGAAATAAAAACATGAATCACACACTCAGGGTCTGTCTTCCCTATATCCCAGAGAATGAGGGCTAGGCTGCAGAACTGGAACTACAGTAACTTAATGGAAATACCTACTCACACTGACAGGTTAAGAGGAAGAAAAGCCAAGAGCTGTGTAGAAGGAATCTCTCTCCTAAATGAGGGAGAGAGAAACTCAGTGGTAGGAAGGAAGAAACAAAAAAGAGAATCCAGGCAACTCCCAAGGTATCAGCATGACGCTCGACCCAAACCAGCTATTTTTGGAATTACAAGTTGTTCTGGGCACATCACCTGCCCAACCATCTTTGTAGTTGTGCATGTTTCTAAAATAAACAAACCAACAGAAGGTTACCTGGCTTTCATACACAGTGATTTGGAAGGGAAACAAAAGACTGAATAATAATATGGGTAAAATGGCAATTCTGCATTGTAAGCATAGCACTGCAAGTTCATCAGTGTTATTCTTCTTCCAGCCTTTTCTGACCCAGATCTTGTTATTGCAAGGCAGAGGTAAGTCGAAGAGCTAAGTCAGCTGCTTCCTGAATTAAATTTAACTGCTTTTCTATAAGCTGAACAACAAAAATTGTAAAGCCTCAGTAAGAAGAAATGGCAAAAAGCCCTCAAAATGGTATTTCCTTTTTTCCTGAAAACCACTTTTCATATGAATCCTAATGTCAAAGCAATTTTTTGGTGGGGAGCTACAACGAGCCTGACACCCTAGTGCATCCCACCCCATGCCTCTCCCCTTGCTGAGCCACAGGAACAGCTACTGAGATTCCTCCTTCCCCCTTCAGTGGTTAGTTGGCTGAGATGGCTCATCTCTGCACCACATCAGTGCCACAGGCAGCACGAGACAGCAAGACAGGGTGACACAGCACCATGGCAAGCTGCAAATTAAGCAAAATATTACACTATTGTACAGTATTTCATCCTGAGCAGTGCCCAGCACGACCCGATGACAGTTCTGTCCATATCAAGTCTTTCATTTGTGTCAAGTTATCAACTGGATCTAAGCAACTGGTGTCTTGCCTCAGACTGAAGGGGACATGAGTGTGGCAGTCTAAATTGCTGGACCACAGATATAAATAAGCAAATGACAGAGCATATATTCTGAAGCTCCAGAAGTCTTCTGAGCTTTCTAAGCTTTCAAAGACTGAATTAAGAAAATTAATTATTCTCATATCATCCTATATTGCTAAGCTAGCAGTAGTTCTAGCATCTGATTATTCCAAGGTATTTTCAGTTAACTAAGAAACCCAGAGATGCTTTTCCCCAATGTTGAAAAAAAAACCCACAAAAAAAATTCAACCCCCCAATAAAAACAGTGTTTGTAGTAAATCCACTCTACAGCCTGCTTAAGCAGGGATATTTAGTGCTCACATGGAGTCTACAGTTCACTCGATTTTCACTTTACCCATTTAGATAATCTCTGCTTTCTTGAATGACAGAAATCCTTATGAACCACCGTATTTATTGGTTGATATTACCTCATGTAGTAACTTCCACTGTATTATACATGCAGCCATAATAAATTATTAGTATTAAGAAAATCACTTTTTTTAAACTGTTATGTCTCACTGCCTGTTTGGAGACAGCTTTAACACCAAACAGTGTGAAACAGCACTCCCCTAGTAAGCTACCACTACTTCCCTGAAAAAAAACCAAATCAGAGATTCTCATGAGAAATTATGTATTTGATTACAGCACTTATCTTTCTGGAAGTTTAAAAATTAGTTTAAAAATACTGTGCCCCAACTTGAAAACATAAACATGCATTGAAAGCCCCACAGGTGGCTCAGATCCAATAGATCAATCCAAAGCACGTCTTCAAGATTTGGAAACACAAGGCAAGATTTTCAAGTTTCCTCTAGCAGCACTTAGGGAAGCAAGCAGTAAAGCTGAGAACATACATGCAAGTAATTTCTACCTTATCAGATCTGCAGTTTTACCTAGATGTACACAGGGGCAATAGGAACTCACACTGGTGTATATTTAAATAGGCCCCACCTGCACAACAGTGAAACCCTGCCCACTTAGAGCCTCACCCAGGGCACAAAACCCATCCCTGAAGCTACAAGTCTTGCACTTCTGGGAAGCATAGAACTCTGTGTTGCTCCTGCAGTAGCAACAGATGAGTCCAAGTAACACCGCTCTGAGGATCTGTAACAGCATTAGAAGTCCCTAACCAAGCAAGGAGAGGTCTTGGATTTGGACGCTATTTACACTGATGGTTAAACCTCAAAGCAAAAAGAACTGGGACAGAAATAAAAGGGTTGAGTCTGCCTTCAACTATTGTTATTTCATTATTTTAGCACTTAAAAAAAAAAAACAGTAACACTCCCTCCAACTCAAGAACTTGAAACTACACCACAATTTTGGTCTCGTGATATTACCAGTACAGATGTAAGAACTTTAGAGTGGACTATTCTAACAAGTCCTTCTAGTCTCAATTTAGTCGTGTTTTGACTTTTTAACAGGAGTTTCTTATCTATACAAGTCACATTACATTATCTGAAGATCTGTGAATAAGCTAGCATGAACTCAAGACCAGCATTTTTTCCCCAAATTACAAGCTCACTTGTGCAAGTCCACTGGAGCACACTGGCACGCACACTGTCAACTCCTGATTTTTACACATCCCTACTGTGCTTTTGAGAACTATAGAATGCTGCGGCAAAACATGTACTCTGATTGAACTAAAGGTTTAAGAACTTTTTTATGAAAAAAGAACAAACGCCAAGCATTGCTAATTATCCCAAAGACTTCAAAGTAACAAAGATATATCTGAAATAGGAATAGTAAAGTGACACCACAAAACACTCTTCCTCTGTCATTGCAAGGGTTAGGATTAGAGGAGTAGTGCAGGTCTGTAACTCTGGCTATATTTTACTCAGTGCACACTTTCAAACCAGTGCCTGATAAACAGAAAACCAAACACCTAGAAAATCTCTATCTTATAGATTTTAATACATTGATTTTGAAGTGCAGTTGATGGAATTTTGAGCAGGCAATATAACAAAATACTGCAGGCCTGGTTTTTGTCCTGTCCTACCAAGTAAGTGTTAAATATAATGAAGAGAGCTTCTATCACTCCCTCACACACTTTCTGTTTGGTAAGGAAACTAGGCACACCAAACATAAGAAGCTGACTGTTCATTACATGAATCATTTGTTCTACAAGAAGGAAATACCTTTAGTCCTTCCTGAAGCCTATCGCCACTGCAGTTTGGTATCCCAGGCTTTGCAGAGCTCCCCCCAGTCTCACCTCTTTGGCTGAGCTCCCTGCAAGCACAACAGCTCAGGGCAGCAGTTGCCACTCCAGTTATGGGCTATTGGGCTGACTGATCTGTTTTTGTTTCAGAGAAGAAAGCACTGCTTTCCAAACTGCTGGGCTGACTACAGACGAGATTCCCTTTCCTCCTGCAGTAGTGATGACAAGGAAAATGCAGGGCCTGTGCAGCTCCTGTGAGGTTGAGGGCAGTTTTGGGAGATTAACTCCCACACCACTGAGCACTGCAAGCTGCTGGAATTGTCTTGGAATAGCCAGGACCACTGCCACGTGCCTTGCCACTGTCTTACAGCTTGCCTCAAGAAGAAGGTGAATCATGACAAGGAGACAGTGACAGTATCCAGAAATTACCTTAAGGATGCAGTGACTTTTTTAAAAAGCATCAGAGATGAGCGTGGGCTAAGAGAAGCAGACTATGCCACTCTGATCAGCTACTGTACGATGCCAGAATGAAAAGGAGCATTTTTCTTCCCTTCTGCACAATCCTGAGCTGTAGAGATCACACAGTACCACAAGAATCTCTGTTCTGTTTCAAGCCAACTATCATCAGCTGACAGCACGGCAGAAATCAAAGGATCCATTTAATTGCTAACCACTTGTTGTCAGATCAGCTGTAGATGCTTCTCTGACAAGGATGCATGTAATTTAAAAGAGAGATATATCACAACAGGAATGAAACTTGATATTTCATAGTAAGATGATGGTGCTTGTGTACAATTTTTTCATTTATACTACTGAATTTGTTATTTTTGATACATCCTTCAGCCCATAAAAACAGAGGTCTATTTTGTTTGCTCTGGTGCTTGACCAAACCATCACACATTCCAAACACTTCCATGGAACAATACAGAATGTTACAGAAGCCTTGTCTATTTTTCTTTGAAAGTTTCCAGCTCAGTAGCAGCTTACAGCAGCATTCACAGGCTCCAGTATTCCGCCTTTCGTCCTTAGAATCTCCACTTATATTCTGCAACCAAGTAACTAAAGAAATCCCTTGACTGGTTATTTGCATCACATGAAGAAACCAACTTTTACAGTGATACAAGTGCACGGAAGAGCAGCAGTAGCAACAAAAAATCAAGAGGCTTGAAACTCCTGAGGTCTAGCTACAGTGAATTATAAACACCATGTTATCCCAGCTGTATCTTAAAATGTGAGGAAGGTGTAAGTAATCAAGTCTCAACCAATGAACACCTCCTCCTGAAACAGAGACTACCACTACTGAGTGAAGTTCTTCTCCAGAAAGCAAATTCACTCCTAAAACATCTACTGCTGGTAAGGGGAACAATACCCTTTGTCATTTACACCCTCTTTTTCAACATGCCTAATTTTTTGTCAGCAAAACATCAGAAAAACAGATTAACATACTGTTTTTTTCCCCTCTGATTTCACACAAAAACTATTAAACACTTTACTGATAAAACTTCATAAGTAAGGAGAAAGCAGCACAAATAACATCATTACTGAGACATACCACTTAGTTAACTAATGTTTTTAAACCCTAAGGAAACAGTAAAAGTGGAAATTGAGTGCTGTTTCCAGCACCAAGAGAGCTAGGCACCAAGTTTTTCTTAGATGCTCACTAACCAACCTCTAAGATGCTTAAAAAACCCAATTAAAAACACCTTCTCATTTGTCTAATTCAGAAGTAGTTAAAACCAGATATCAGAACAATTAACATTCCCTTTATTCCTTTTTAAAATTATAACAGATATTTAGGATAGAGAGCATAAATGCAACCCATTACTCAGATAGCAAACTGACCTGCTCTCTAGGGTACATCACATAAGTACAGACTGTTTGATTAAGGAAAGTCTTGACAGCAAGTTTCTTGGCTGGTAACAGCTCATTCTTTCTTTCTGGAGGTGTTTGAAGGAGTAAGGAGGGAATGAGATCCCCTGTAGCACAAACCTGGAATCTTCCACTGAAATCCCCTGCCCATTGTCACAGCTGCATCAACTCCTTCTGCAGGAGCCCGTGCTATTTACTTCAGTAACATGTTATCCTGAAGACAGTATCCAATTCTCTGAGCAAGCAGTAACTCATATTCCGTTCCATTTCCATTAGACTTCAAGTCTCTACAAGTTATTTAACTCTGAATTTTATATTCCCTATGTTTTTAAGTTTACACAGAAACTTGTGAACAAAGCACTCTATTCTACAAACCAAATAACTTACTGATAAAGGTTATGCTACAGCTGGCTCACTGTTGTTTCCTCTGGGGCCTCAATATTTAGGGTTTAAAATGAGATTTCAGTGGAAACTGTCAGTTTGATTTCTTTCATTAAATCATCAATTGCCTCTTTATACAAGGATGTTTTTTCATTGTAGGATGATCTGTACTAGCCATTCCCATCTCGGGAGGAACATGGTGTCATTAATTGTCACACAGTGCTCTGAGGCTGCATAAACACTGCCAGGCTTGGCCAGTTTTTGCTCTTTTCTCAGTCAATATAGAGGCAACTGAAGGATCTAGACTAATTTATGTGTAAAAATATTTAAGTGTTGGTCTGTAAGCTGTATTTCTTGTAATTTTCCTGTCACAAAAAATATGTTTTTCTAAACATTCATCACTCGCAAAAAAGTATTTAAAAAGAGAGGCATGATAAATTTGCTACAGCTGCTATTTATGATGCATTTAAAAGTCTAGCAATAGTATTTTAATTGAAATAGTACAAAAAATGTGAAGATCAAATTCCTTTTAATAGCTCAAAGGCATGCATTACGAACAGTCAGTAACAAAATTACATTGAAATGTTTTAATGGCAACCATACAGAACTGTAATCCTCTAGTCCAAAATGGCAAATTCTAGAATAAAGTGATTATAATCCTTAGTAGAACCATTGTACAGTCTGACTTTTTCTACTGACAGAGAGCACCCCCATCCCCACAATCCAGTCTTGTCAGTTTGGAGTCAGATGCCATCATAAGAACTACCCTGTACAGACAAGAATCTGCAGTAAAACTTGGCTAAGAAAGTAAGAGAGACTGCTGCTGGTGTCAAGATGCAAAATTTCTATTCAGAAACACCTTTGTGGGTTCTAAAGCTTGGGGATTAAGACGTACAGCTGATGGCAAGTGAAGATACCAGACCCAGCCCAGACTAAGCAGTTTGTACCAGATCCTTCCCCAAGATTAAGAGGTTAAACTCTGGCTTGAGCAGCAGCATGAGGACCTGAGCTGCAGTGCTCCTGCAGCACAAGCACAAACCCTGCTTCACCTGCACACCAAACACCTGCAACTGGTAACCATTGCAAGAGTGGGAATTCTCCTTCAACTCAGGGAGCAGTTTGAGCCTGATGCAGGTTGATAAACCAGCCCTATGGTCTTTCAGACTTTTTAATAAAAATGCATTATTAACATGACAAAATGAAAAGTAAAACTTTCACTGGGTTGTACAGGACAACGGCTGATGGTCTTGTTAGAGAATTTCGGATTACCTTTTTCTTCTCATTGCTTGATCATGGTGGTGATAAGCAAGTAAGAATTATCTATGTTCATCAACCATGAATAATTAACTACACTCATAAACATACTTACACAGTAATATGAATATCACATACTTTACATACTTACACAGTAATATGAATATCTTTGGTTTCACAGAAGTAATAAATACTATTAAGTCTTTGCTTTCAGCAAGAAAAAGTGGTTATTTCCTAGAATGAGGTGCAGCTTTCCTTTCTCCCTGTCCTTACATTTGGCCATAGAGTGTCTTGCAAATGCAGATCTACAGATAGTGTTTGCTCACTGTCTACCAAGAACCACCTCTTCTCCTCCACAAGTCAGAGAATTCTTTTTTCTCTAGAGTTGGAGGTTTTACAAGTTCCTGTATCCACTTTAATTAGTTCACAGCGTAATGTGGTAGCTTCACATGCCAGTACATCTGGCATATCTCTATGATGACCCTTGGCATTCCTCACTGCTTTCAGCAGCCTCATGTAATGCTGCAACTATGAGGGCAGAAGGACACCACTTCAAGAACTCACAGAGCCCTCCAATGTTTTACTGCAAATTGTTCCCCAGAAATCTTTTAGGGCCAACATACTCAGACAGCAACTTAGGGGCTCTTATCCTCAGTTTTTCATCAGAAGTGCTGTCAAGACAAATGTTGAAGATTCACCAGGAGCACTAAGATAGCCCATTCCTAGATAATGATGGCAGAGAAGGTGCTACTTCCCCATGGTAAACACCATCAGCATGACAAGGAATCCCAAATTTAAGATTTCCCTTTTTATGTACAATAAACACTACAGAGTTCTTAGCTAACCTCCTGTATTATCTACCTACCTCCGTGCAGAAAGCTGGATTATAGGTAAACATACCTGATACTGTATTGCTTCTCCAAGTCCAGGGATCTTTCAACCCCATTTTTAGCAAACTTAAAGTTCCCTAACAACTTCAGAGGTCAAAAATAGTAAAGTAAAATAGCAGTAAGTTAAATATTTATCTTACAGAAAGCTATTGCACGGGAATTCGCACCATGCAGCCCAGTACAGGACCTACAGGAAGGATAAAATAAAAGGGAAAAAAAACCAAGTTGATTTTACACCTTCACACTTTGAGATTTCACTCACTCCCACATAATCCAAAGTATCAAGATGCTGTTTCCACCATAAGCTTTGACAGAAAGAAAACAACTAGTCTTAAAATTTTTGGGGTCCCCAACTGGTAATAAAAAAAAAAAGAATTTTAGGGCCTTTTTCCCCCCCTGTATTCTTTAAAGAGTCACTGATTAACATCAGGTAGCTCTTTGTCTCAAAAAAAATCACAAACTTCAGTCTTAGTGAGCATTAGATCAGGTTGTCTGTCCATTATCAGGTTTTCCTTCCCAGTTAAGAGGAATGGGGAGCACATGGGGCATGCTGCTCCTTCATAACTGTTCTCCTGGTGCTAGGATGCAGCATCCTCAGGGCCTTCTTTCGAGCCTTTTGGTCTTGACAAAAACAGCACACCCCTCACGTTTTACAGCTGGGAATGGTGACCTTGGCTATCAACACGGGCCACATTCTGAACCCTTTTTTTCTGCAGTTTTCTAAGACCCTTACAATCCACGCTTCTATTCACATTGCATCTGGATCATCTTAATGTTTCTTTTACAAAACTTCAATTCCACAATTTTTTTCAAATGACCACAGAGTTCATGCCTACATATGCTTAAGGGATTAAGTCTCTAAGATATCTTCGGGCTTTTCTGTGGTCTAATTTTGCTACAGAAAAGACACAGAAAGCACAACACATCTTGTTCTTTCTCCTTTTGACTCTGCACGTAAATGCCCAATAGTATATTAGGACTATTTCAAGCTCAAAAACATGGCTGGGATGTCACAACCAACCACTTGTAGCCTTGAAGCTTGTTGTTAAGCTAAACAGTAAGAGGTCAAAGGAGAAGCCTGTTTCAGAACAGAAGACTACTGTTGCATGAAACAGAATGGGTATAACATGAAGGGATGCATCACCCACATGAACACCCCCCTTGATTTATATAATACCTATTAATCTTAATGCTTGAGCTTTAGCTCTTATTTTAATTTACCAATGACTGCATATACTTTCCACTGTATTCATTCTATTTTTATGTTTTGCTGAGTAGTAAGGTATGTGCAGGCACACATGTAAACTTGTAGAACACAGAAAAAAACTAAATACTTCCTTGGCTTTTTAGAATATTAGAAAATAGCAATTGTTTATCATAAAACAGCTTTTTAATTCAGAATTTTTATAGCTTACTGAAAAATAGCTTTAAAATAGAAACCAGCCCATGATAACTGCCTGAACGTCTTGACTAGTGACTGTAGCAAAGCTGCTTTTTACAAGTTATCTGTGCTTTTCTACCCAACCTGGTTACTTTTAATCACTTTCAAGACTTTGGAGCAGCATATTTCACTGTCTTATACCTCAGTTTTATTCACAAGTGGAGCAAGAAAAATAAATTCTTCAAATTTTAAATTACCAAGCTGAATAAGTTTAAATAAAAAAACCCTTTTAACACCTACAAATAGACCTCTGCCAGACAAAGCTAATTTTAGCAGTCTGAAGTTTGAATCAAGGTACTTGCTGTACATGAGCTTTTATTCAGTTTAACATTCTGATCTTTAAAATCTGAAAAAATACTTTAAAATTTCAACTACTGTAGCACTACTGGCACTACCACTTTCAGCTTTAGAAAATGACTGACATTGTTGCCTATTGAACCAATTAAACACAAACCCCTCCTATTTAAAATGCAGTTTTGACCATATTGTGTAAGAGATGACTGCTTGCCTGAGTAACTTATTGGTGCAAAGGCATTAAAATGATGCCTTCATTGGCACCGTCCTTGTAAAGTCATTTTCAAAACCCTAGACAAAAGCTCTTGTTTTATTATTGTTATTCTTCAATCATACCTTTCACCTCCTGAGGTACTAGGACAAATTCCTAGGGAGATCTGGTGAGCACTAGGCTTGAGGAGGAGAGCCCACCTTCCCAAGGGAAATGGGGAGCCACAGGGGATGTAGCTTCACATCTCTGCTTTAATTAAAGCCAACATACATCCAAACCACACTTTGCTTTTCAGTCCAAACTCTGTGCCCAGACAAAGCTGCTGACAGTCCATTTGGCAGCAGAGTCAGATCTAGGATGAGAAGCGAGTGCCAGAAATAATTTTTACATTGAGTTGGGAGGAGAATCAAGTCCCTTGTGTCCCCAAAGCCATCAGCAAATGGACAGTGAGAATCAGAACTCCATTAGGATCAGTTAGTCTTATTGATTAAACTGGAAACTAGATAAAGCCTTAGATATCTGATTTTATAACAATGCTTTTCTACTGTGCTTCAGTCAAACCATGGGTTGTCCTGCTGGGAAGCCATGGTACACCTTCTCAGAGGAATCACTTTTTCTTTACTTTCAGTTCTTACTGTTTTTATCTCCAGTAATGGCCAATGCACGTCAAATGAGACTATAAATGCATTAGAGAAAATAAACCATATTTATGCTCTTACCACATTCTTCATTGTCCTACTCAAAAATGATTTTATGAGATTATTTACACGTTCAAGAACATTTCTTTAATATTAAAAGCTCAGATTCTACTGCTACACTTTAAAGCTGATGGTGACCATTGCTAGGAAGAAGACCTGGGAGAGCCAGCAATCAAGTGACCATACACCTTCTGCCAAAACACACCCCCGGGCAAAACCAAAAACCATTATTGGTACAGTTTATTCCACTGTTGTTTTGTCATGAGCACTTACCCCTACCACCTGTTTTGTGAATTCATCTCTTGACAGGTATCTAAAATGGTATAGTTAAATAGGCTAAAAGAGTTACTGTCTTCACAAAGTAAAATACTCTCTTCTTTCCCAGCAAGGGAAAAAAAAAAAAAAAGGCGTCTACTATCCAAAGATCTAAAGAAAAAAACATAGTAGCTTCATTTACTATAAATAAAATCCTTACTTGCTCCAGTTATATACAGAAATCCATTCCTACTGAATGTTATGGTGCAACAACATTGGTTTGAAGTTAATAACTCCTGCTAATTTATAAAAAGTATTAAAGTTCCAGTTTCTAGGATTATTGCTGGCTGTTTCTATATAAGAGCAAAGTTAAAATGTCTAGTCCACATGCTTGCAGAAAGAAGCCCATGTATATAACCTACAAAAGTTTGACGCTAAAAACAATCGCTGAATGAGTTTTAATTTTTGTAATTTCTTCCCATTCTACATTTTTCAGACAGAGCTAGTCAGTTGACTCTGCTTTGTAGGTAGTGGAGACATGAACTGAATTTACACCCTGGGACAATCTCCTTCTTAGTTTTAAAGGAGCAGTTATTTAAAAACCAGTCCTAATTTTCAAACAGCCTCCTTTACCTTTTACAACTCAGTCTCTCCACCAGGAAAAAGCCTGAGCTTCTGCCCATCTTTGCCTGGTGCATTCAATAATCAGCTGGATAGAGCAGGATTAATTCTGACCCTCAAAGCAACACTACTGTGTTGTAGTTTTAGAGGAAAGGATGTCAGGAAAAAAAAAAGTCCCATCTTTCCCATCGCCAGCTTCATCTGCTATCAGCCAGATTTCTCCAACTCACCCTTTAGAAACATGGTATTGGGGCAGTTGGGGTTTTTGTAAACAGGGGGAGGAGGAAATGAAAGGCAGGAGAAAGGCAGCAGTGGGTGGTTTGTTGCTTGTCTCCTTTAAAAAGAGCTGCCCAACCATTCTGCTGGATGGATTAGATGAGACCTTTTAATGTATTTTCTCATGACATATGTTTAAAATTCCTACATTATGAACACCGGAATCTAGATGTTTATAAATATAATTAATGCACTCTCTAAAAACTGAAAGAAGCCATTCATCCATCTGGAAAATGGAATGGGCACAGTGCTAACAGGTCTGTGGCATGGAGGGCAGAGCCCACCCTTGAGAGAAGAGGTTCTCTTTTGCATCAGCACCTCAGCTCACCTGGTTCTGACTCTGTGCACTTTAAGAAAGTTACAAGACATTACAAATCTCTTAAATTTCCTTTTATTTTTGATGTTTCTATTGTTTGCTTTTCCCCTCTAGACAAGGCAGAGTTATTTTTCATTCTGGGGGGGCACTGACAGCTGTTACTGATGAATTCAGGCTGCAAAACATTACAGGGAAATTTTAGTTCAACAAAATCTCAATTTTGATACTTATCAAAAAGTTCCTGAGAGTATTTGCAGACATAACATCAGGCTCAAACCTTGTAATTGCATATGTCTTTGTATTTGTGTCAGGGACACAAAACACAGGAAAATAACTTGCTTCAGTATCAGGAACTTAGCTTTGAAGTTTTTTCTAAAAATTTGTTGGTGTGATTAAATTTAGGACTAATTTGACCTCTCTCATTCACTGCAATAGATGTTTTAAACACACAAGAGTCTGAAACAGGTGTACTTCTCCACATCCTCTCTGGCCCCTGCACACAGTTATCAGTAACTAATAGCTGAACACATACATGGAATCCTGAAGAAATGCAAGAACAACCTTCTTTTTCCTTGAACTAAAACACATTTACACTTTTAAGCTCAACATTTTTCCTTAGTACAGAAATAATTGCTCCTTATTGAGGTCAGTTCTGCTGGGGAATCAGTCTTGCAGTATCTTCTCCCATGGGCTTTAGCCACCACCCAGTGAGTGCATTCTACTCAAACCAGCACTGTTAAATAAAATTCAGCTCCTGCTCTTTCTTCCTTCTAGAGAAGTCATCAGATGAGACTGTACACACAAATTACTCCCTTCTCTTGATTATGATAAATAAACCTGCACTAGTTTGTTCTTCCTTCAAAGCAGCAGAGTTAAGTCAAGCACAGGAGTTTAATACACTTTTCAGGGATGACAGTAATGATTGGACCAACTTTGCCAAGACAGGAGTCCCCAACCAGAAAAACAGAGCTGGTATCATTTCTACCAGATATTGGTAATCTTATGGATTTTTAAAAGTTTAACACTTTCTAAAGGTATTGCTAGAATCTGAGACCAGACATCTATTTTTAAGGATGACTCTACTTTCTTGTTCTTTCCCTCCGCAAAGATGCAAGAGACAGAGGCAAACAGAAAATAAAACAACCTTCTATGTGTGGAAGTGATTATAAAGACTTAATGCTACTGAATCTAACAAGATGCATCAGCATATGAGTAAACTACAGGAGTTAGAACTGTAGTCCAAGTTCTTTTATATACTTTGAAGCCTTAGAGCAATTTACATCAAAGAGCAGAAACATTATCAGCTAACAGCATAACACATCAGACCTGTGTGAGGCAAAGGTGTTGTACAACCAAAACTGCCTTGGAATATTCATTGAGGTTCAAGACAAAATGATGAGACTCTGATGGCCCTAAAACAGGCTAAATATCCTCAAATGACTCTAAAACACACTCTAAATACCCTTTAAATCAAATTACAGATTACAAGTCAACAGTATTTTTTCAGGACCATGAAATGGAACATTTTGCATGTTTCAATAACACATTGTGATGCTGCTTCATCAAGGAGCAGAACCAATGTTGTCCACATCCCCGAAGCCTGATGCTGAGGAGCTTGCAGATTCAACTGTTTAAATTCCAAATAAAATAAGTGAGAAACACAATTAAGGGAGAAGCTATCACACAGAGAAAAACTTAGGTACATTTTTATCCTCTATGAGGCACAACAATTAGATTGACAGGCTACTGAGAATACATGGAAGCTTATTTATAGCCAAGACTGATATAGTCATGTCAACAAGATTTAAGAGCTTTTATATCAAATTATGCCTAACTTTCAGCTATATTAATTACTAGTTTTTACAAATCATCTTTTCCTGTAAGCTCAGTCTAAGCAATTTAAATTATAATCTTACAGAGCACATGAGTTCTGCTTTATAAGTGGGCAAGTGAATCTGATCACAAACTATCCAGAAACTGCAAGTCCACCAGAACATAATGAACACAAGGCATTTAAATTTCATTTCATTTCATATGAAAGCCTTTTTTTATTACAATATTCATCTGAATAATAAAAAAAACCCTTTCACATTAACAAGAGGACACTGAACAGAAAGCCTTTAACTACACATCATGTAGAGAAGTAGGTAAGTAGTCATTAATTGATTTCCTTTAATGCTTTGATGTTTTGTCATAAAGTCATGTTAGGAACTGCTTAGATCCTGTTAAAGCCAAAGTAAAAGCATCAAAGCAATTTTACTGTTCGTGTTAGACACTGTAAAGAGATTGACTAGTTTTCACCTCTGACCACTCATTGTGGTTCCTTTCTTTCACTTCATCATTACATTTTTTCATTAAGACTCCAACAGAACGAGCAGCAACCTCAGACTTTGATAAACGGTCACTTCTCACAGCTTTGTATTTTATTCATCTCCTAAAAGTTGTATGAAAAATTCAAATTACAACTCATTCTTATATCTCAGCAAAAAGTAAATAATGATATCACTCCACGCAAGACCAGATTTTAGTTATGTTTACAAAAAAAATGGTACCTGGTGAAACTAACACAGCACAAATACACATGTGCCAAAGGAAGCCAGTGGTCATGGGAGTAGGCACTGCTGCTCCTGGATGATGCAGCAGTGAGGTGAAGTTTTGAAACTCATCAACTGTAAAAATCCTGTGTTTAAAAAAGCTATTTAACCAAGCTGCCAGCTACATGATTTAAATAAAGAAAGTAATCTTTAGTGAAGCAATCTTTAATTTTAGCTGACATGGTGTGTTGAGGACAAGGGCAAGATTTACTTCTTATAATCAACTCTTCAGCAGAGCTTTCCCTCCATCTGTCCCTTTAGAAGGGTCATCTGTTCAATTATTCAGATGTGCAGCTGAAAGCACCAAGAGTAGATGGTGAAGCAAAAACTAAACACAGGTCTTGATTATCAGCTACCTTGCTCCCAGTCATGAGCTTTTTGTAGTGTCTAACATAAAAATCACTGAACTCCTACAGCTCAAACTGAGGAAGAGAACATTAGGCTTGATCAGAAGAGCATTCCCATGTAAACTTGTACAAGCAACTACAAATCACAACACTTGTCAAACAGTAGTATTTTCTTTGGATTTTAACATCAAATATAAAACACATAACCAAAGTTCAACTAATCAGCTAAGAAAAGCTTTACAGTAAGCACAAGAAACATTTAAAACAAAGGCAGCATTATTTTGGATTGGTTTCAAATTCATTACAGTAAAATCATTAGAATGCATGTAAGTTGCTACTGTGCTATGTTTAAGAATGAACACAAAAAATACACATTATTTTTGAACTGGAGGAGCAGCAATAGCTTGTCATTGACAAAGTAGAAGTCTATGACCTTGACAGTTTAAAATTCAGGCCTTCACTTCCAATGTAGACAGCAAGTCTATTGTACATCACAGTAATTTGTGCTCAAAGATGAAATAAAGATTGTTTTTATCTTCTAAAGTCTCAAATTTGCTGCATGAAGAACCACTTGGTGGTTTTGAACCTGACTTCTACATCTTTCACGGAAAAAGGCAGAAATCACTTCCTGCTCAGTCCTCACTTTAACTTTTGAGACTTCAGATCTCCTTCCTGACAACTCCTGATGCTTAGTCAAGTATCTACAGCAAAGCTGTTCTGTATTTTTCATCATCCTTCATGCCCTAAACTGAGCTTTAAGCTCTACTATACATTTTAGCAGGAGGAGACCGTACAAAGTATTCTAAAAGCTGATTTACAAACTGGATTTGTACAGTAACACAGAAACCTTTTCTACTTTACTCTGTATTCCTCTTCTGGTAAATGACAATTGCTTGTTTGACACCCACTAAATAATAACAATACTAAGACCATGTTCCTGCACAGTTATGGCCAGTTTAGCATCCACCACTGTATGTAAAACTGGGGCTGTTCTCCTCAATGCAGCTACCTGTTCTCCTGACAAACAACAGCACTGGAAATTCAGTCATATTACTTTCTCTGTGGTTCTTTCCAGCTGTACCTCACCCTTACTATCCCCATTAATTTGATATCAGCAGTAAGTTTTCTTCCCCACTGGTCACCAGGGCTTTTAAGTAATTTAGCAAAGTCCTATATTCCTACAGCAATTTGCTGATACAGCCAAGCATTTATTTCCACACTATTTTCTTTACAAATTAAGGAATTATTTATCAGCACAAAGACCATCCCTTCTTATGCTATGGCTTATTAACTCCCTTTAAAGCTAGTGAGGGACCCTCTCAAAATTCACTTAGAAACTAGAGACACCTAAATCACTTTTATCCACATGCTTAATGACCCTCCATCAGCCTCCATAAAGTTAGAAGACAGGTTTCCTTACAAAAGGCACATTGATTGTAAGAGAGAAGGCAGAGACTACGAGGACAGAAGTAGTGGATAGCTGCATAAATAACACTGTTAACTGAACTGTGTCAGACATTTGCACCAGAGCCTTACAAGTGCTATAGTCTCCCTTACCTAAATTTTGGCACCTCACCTGCCATTCTCTATAGCACTGCCTACACAGTGGATTTATACAAGAATTTATACATCAGCAGCATTCTATTTCATCCCTGAGTATGTAGAACCAGAGGGAATGCCACCACCCTGTCCTTGTGCTTTGCTGATAATGCCATCAGCTACATCAACAAACTCTTCTCCTGCCTCCACCATGTTAGACCCACCAGCTGAGGAATCCCTCACAAAGTTCCAAAATTGAAACCTTCCATTTCCTCCCCACTGAACAAAGACACAAGTAATTCATTTCCCTGCAAAAGCTGTATCTACTATATATGCTTCATTTGCATCCTCATCCTGAATTCCTACAGGCAGTGGAACCCTTCTGATCTGTAAGAAGAAAGTGTCATTATCAGTTTTGATGCCTTCTGTTAACCACAAACTTCTCAGTGCATTTCTAGATTAGATTACTAGACTCATGATTTTAACACACTTGAACATTCCCTCTGCTCTTATGTTTGTTTCTTTTGAAGGCAGTTGTCTCCATGCTACCCAAGTTTCTTCTGCTCTCTTGTAATTCTGCTAGATGGCACACGCTGGCACTCTGCTTCACAGTCCATCTCCATACTGTACCCACACCTGGTTCACTGTGCTCTAGGTAACCTTGAGAGATCTAGATTTTAAGAGCTGTCTGGCTACTTTCTTTTTAAGGCTTTTTTTCCTATTTTTAATACCATCTCTTTGAATGAGATGGACTTTGATACATGTATTTGATGGTGAACAAAAGACTAGAATGACTTAAATTTTCCTTTAAAAATGCAAATTAGTCTGTTCTCACCTACCATTTGTTTGAAACATGCTGTGTGGTGATAAGTGTGTAATAAGAACAGCTGGGCCACATCACATGTGGTGTGCAGTTACAAAAGCAGACACTTCCATTGACTCAAGTTATGCTCCAACATCATTAAAAAACCAAAACCAAACCGGGGCACGAAGGACAATACAAAAAAAAAAAGAAATGAAACCCACAGAAACATGGATTTGATAAAGTTAGATTTATGGCTCTCCTAAATCTCTGCCAGATTGTTTTTTGTTTTGTTTAAAACACAGAGAGGTAACTGAACTTTATTTGTTCATCAACTTACTCTCTTATTCCAAGATATAAGCACTGGAATAAATCCAGTTTCCACATAAGTAATTCATATGCACCTATAACATTACATTCAAGTCATAAAACAAAATTTGTGCTAAACAGTAACAATTAAAAGTCTGTAAGATCTATAAAGACTGAACAGTATTATTCTGACTTAATTTTGTTCATTTTCCCACCCACAGACTGCAGACTGTGCATCACTTCTTATAGAAAAGAGATATGAATAGCTATAACTTACACCACAACATTAAATTTGCATTAGCTATAGAATCAGTTCTCATCAGTTTCCAGAATAATGGTGTTCAGAATGAGACTAATGCATTGCAAAACAGTTTAACTTATAGCTCAAGACTGCAAAAGCAGGACCTTGATCTACCCACAAGACAAGGTGGAGGTTCAGAAATATTATTTTTTCCATCTTTCTCCAAAACCTCAGTGTTTAAAACAACATTTTAGTACTTGGCATTTTTAACATCTAACTGACAGTCACAGTTCACTTTCCGATATTCAGTATTCCTTCAGAGTAAAACGCTTGCTTTAGAACACACTGAAATAGGTGTATCTAATGCTCACCACACCATAGGAACTAACAAGTCACTTAGCTACAGTTTTTCAGTGAGGGACAGAACATAGCTCCCTAGTTTCACCTTAGATTTAGCCTTAGTATCAAAATAATTTTTTCTAGCTCCTCTACACAATAAACATTCCCATTTTTGTAAGAATCAAGGTACTACTCTGCACATAATGCTCCCCCTCACTACAGAGTCTTGGTTGACCTCTTTGGCATGAAAAAAATGCATAGTGAAGACAAAGGAGTCTTGGTTAAAGATGTAACACAGTTAAGTACTGCTGGAGTCTCATCAAATTCTGGGAAGTTTAGCAGGAGCTTTGAAGGCTTGCTATACAGACTTTCATCTATTCACTTCCAACAATTTCCAAGCTAACCAGCATAAGTAACAAAAGTAAGACTGGACAAAGAAATGCATCAATAAATCAGATTTTTTTTCATAACCATTAAGTAATTATTTAAAATTCATGGACCTCTATATCACATGTAAGGGCACCCTAAAACATTGCAAATATTACAGAATTTAACAAAATTGAAGGCATGAAAAGGTATTTCAAATATACTAAAACCTATCTATTATCACTGCAGTTACATCACAGTAGTATATTATTAATTGGGAAGAAAAATAATTTAATTAAGAACCTAAAAAATTTCTCAAGTAATTCACATGGGTGACTTCTCTTACACATACAGTCTTCCTTGAAGGTTTCTCATCAACAATTCTTAAAAATCATTTTATTGAAGCATAGCCATTCATTTTTGTAGACTCTAATGCAGTTGTATACTTGCATTAAGATATTTTCCATGAAAAGTATTACTTCACCTTTTACTGTTGGCTTCAATTAGATTGACGCCTTGACCTGAAAAATTCATAAGGTAAAAAAAAAAATAAAATCTAACACACTTCTATGTAGGGAGCTGAACTAATCCAATATATAGCCACCTACTCTGTAGGATCATACCAGCCCTCACACAAATGCTACAGTAATCTACTTTCCCCTTGTCTCAAACTGTTGGTGGTATTGATGTAAAAAGCATTTGTAGCCTTTTAACAGGAGTGCTCTTGCAGAACTGAACTTGCCTTTGGTATGAGCCTGGCAATTCCTATGAATTTATTCTTTGGGGTTTAAGATACTTCCCATTTCTTCCAAATTAGAAGAATAACCTCATCCTAAAGCCATCTTACTTTAATATATTCTTCCTTTCACTGATGTATCTGGAAATACAAGGGATTGCCCTATGAGTCCATTTCTTTGCAACATTTTCAGCTACAGTAAAATGGAAAAACAGCCAGTCCAGCAGGCTCATGTCCAAACTACCACCCTGAAGTCTTGTCAAAGACCCCATTGACCATGCCACAATTCTACTATATTAGATTTTATTTTTTGTAATCAGTTAATTATGTCAACTATAGAATGGATTTCACATAACTAATGCAGCAGTGTTCCTTGGGAGGCTGCAAGGCTGCCAGCACAAATATTTCAAGGCTTTTACAAAAGCTAGTTTTTATGGTAGGGCTTCTCTCATGCTGCTGGTGTTTCAGTCTTCATTGTGCTTAACATAAAGGAGAGATCTATGTTGTGAGGATACCGTAAAGCTGCTTTTGGTTATTAAAACAGATTTTAAAATTAAATATTAATTGTTAGAAAAGCGTACATTAACACATACAGAGACAAGCAGGCCAAGACTCAGTGGCCACAGTAAATTTAATCAGAACCCACACTCCATTAACAGCTGGAAGAGTTCCAGAAGCCGCTTGTGCCCTTGGCCATCTGCCAAGACCACTGATTGTGTTTTAAGTCCCCTGAAATTACAAGGATTTACTCGAATATGCCATTCTCCACTCTTGGTGCAGTATTTACAATTTTCTTTTGTGGCACACATAAAAAGTAGCTGTCTACCTCACCACCAGTACACTTGCATGCTACAGATGTACACAGTCAGACGTACTTAATGCCACCTAAATTGCAACTCCGGTACATTTGGCAAATGAACTGTAGAAAAGGCACTAGAGACACCTAACATCAACAAACCATAAGGAGCATCTAAGATTTGAATTCGAGTATGAAATTTAATCTATTGAGACAAAAAATTAAAGCTTTCAAGCATTTACCAGAGCTGTCTACAAGTGTGTTAGAGACAGGCATCAAAATGCTCATCTCCATAGCTTCATTCAAGTCTACTGCTCATTAGTTATGGCATGCACTGATACACAGCTCTTACAATAGTGTTGTGCAGAGAATCCTGAAAGGAGGAGGAAGTGTTAAAACTAATCACAATACCTGAAAGTGTTTAATATCAAAATGAGAAGTCAGTTTGGCCACAATCCAAGAAATCTGGTGAGTATATCTCCCAAGAACATCTGCCATGCAGTAACAAATCTCTTTAGCGACCTTCATATGATACAGTATTTTACTTTGGTAAGATACTAGAATATCCAGGTTATGAAAATAAATAAAAAACAAGGCAGGTAGTGATGACTAAAAGCTCTTGCAGAAGCAGTGATAGAAAGGGAAGCAGAAAACATCTCACAAAGCACAATACTTGTTCAGTTGCAGGTCCAGAATACTCTGGAAGTATTTGATGCACATGTCACATGTGGGGTCAACTCAACTCTGAATTCCTCAAGCCCACACCAGGGTCTGCCATCATTAAAGGAAGAGCTAGAATATTTGCACAAAGTGTGTGCATTACAGCTCACACCAACTAGAAGCTGCTCTTGAAAGCACATCAGTGCAAGTACCTAAGTACTCCCAGGTTTCAGGTTTTATGGATGGGAGCCTAACAGCATCAGGGAAAACAGTCATTGTCAGAATAACTCAAATTCAGAAGCCCACTGTACAATACAATGCAGCCCCAGAGTGCTAACTGTGCTCACTGCCTTCTCCAGTGTAGCTCCACAGCAGAGTGACCCAGCTTGTCAGGCAGATCCAGCCTCCCACCCCCTGGCATTCAACATGCCTTTTGTTGAGCTCAGCTGGTGACCTACCCAGACAGTAGCCAGCAGCAAGACCAGCTCAGGCTGTGGTTTTTCCAGCCTTTTGCTTCCCAGCTAAGCTGAATTACATGATTTGCCACTTGGCAAGTGAGAATAGTCTTGCCTCCTTTTCCCCTTTCTACCAACAACCCCTTCGACCAGAAAGCAAGTTGATTCAGCCTATGAACCCAGCAAAAATGAGAACAAAATAAAAGCCCAAAATACAGACTTTTTGCCAGATTAGTCTCTGGTCTTTTAGCAAGCTGAATTGATTTACTGGATCATCAGACAAATACTAGAGCCAGCATAAACTAAGCAGTAGGAACTCAGCCTTCTTTTATTGAAGCCACAGACACAGCTGAGAAGGGCTTGATCAGAGTTATTTATCCTTGTACCTAAGCCACAGGTAGCACTGCTGCTCTGCTGAAATTCACACTGCTGGGACACAGACTAATAGAAAGACCACAGGAGAAAATACAAACAGGTCACTAAGGAGAGAAAGCACTTGAATCTGAAGCATGTCTCTTATTGAAACAGCAGAGAGAGATGTCAGTCTCTGAACAAAGGCAAATTAAAATGGTATGTTGGACCAACACTAGATGCTGAAGGTTCTTTTTAGTAAGCCAGTTAACTATTAGATGCATCATGTAAAACATATGGCAGTGCACAGTGGCTGCACAAACATATGTAATTTCAATTAGAGTTCCCTTTTTTGCCCATGTAGATATTATACCTGCTTGCCAAGGCGCCTACAGAGCAGCACTGCTGTGAGAGCCTACAAGTGCTCCCAGTGTGTGAAGTTAAAACTGGGATGCAGGACACCAAAGCCAACGGTTTGCTCCTATCACAAGGGGACAGACTCATTGCTCCTGCATCCCACCAGGCAGCTCTGTCTGTCCCTTTTACAGTGACTGCAGTACTTGTCAGATCCCACCAGAAACTAAGTACTCAATTTCCTAAAAATATTTCCTTCTCTTTATAAAACAGTTTGGCCAAAGCTACAATATAGGGGGGTGGGGGGGGGGGGGGGGGGGTGGGAGGTAAGGAATGGGACCAAAAACCAACAACTCTTGCTGAAAGAAAGTAAAACACTTGAAAATGAACCACAAGCTATCTATCACTTCCAAGACTCCTACCAGGAGCATACAGTCAGAGTCCCTACAGACAGAGATGCAAGCAAGCTAATACCTATCTGGCAAATTGTTCAGAGTAAGCATAAATTGTTTCTCAGGGGAAAGATTTATTAGAGACACAACCCTAAACTGGAAGGGGACACAGCAATGGAGATGTAAGTGATGTACATTCAAAAATAGAAGGGAAGACACTCTAGGCATGGAAAAAAGGATATCATTTCTGTGAAGATTTCCTATAGTCTCATATAATGCCAGGAAGGAGTCTCATCAGAGGACTAACTGAAAGAAGTAGAATGACTTTTCCATTTATTGGCAAAGAGGCAGGAGAATGGTTTGTTCAGGTTTCCTTATCACTTACTCCAAACCCCACAACATTAAAGACAGAATACTGTCTTTATGATGGACTAAGTCCAACACATTCATTTTTAAGTTCAGCTGTTGACTAAAACTGGTGTCAGTGTCTCCCACTGGGACAAGCAGAAGCACTTCCAAGATACCAAAAGCTACCATGGATATGGACTATCTGTATTCCAAAGGGATTTTTACAAAATCACATAGCAGAGACTACACTTTCACTTCCTTTGCATTTTAGTTGCCTAGCATTTCTTGTATATACATCTAAAAACATCTCCTCAAAAAGACTGATATTGAAACTGGCAATATCAAAGTTGTCAGATTTTACTGCTTCTTTTCTTGACACAAAGCACAAAATTGATTAAGTGTTAAGAGACTTGGTATCTGTTGTTAGAGGACAACAAGCTCAAAAATAAAGAGACATTAGAATAAGGCTGCTGGTAAAACCTATAGAAGCAGTAACTTCAAGCAGCAGCTTACAGATTTCATTTTTTCATCTCTTGCTTCTCCTCTTGAGGATCACCATTACAACCTTCCAAGTTTCAAAATCACTACACTCCATGCAGGGAGAGAAACCAACAGAGTCCCAAAAAGGAACTATGCGAACTATGCCAGTTCACAGCTGGCACAGATCAAGGCTTAGCCTTATCTCTGCAGCAAGGCATCACACAGCTCAACTCCCAGTGGGCTCTCCTGCCCACTGTTCCCAGGAGTGCTTGCATCCCATTCCTGTCCTTTCTGCTCTCCCCTGCCTGCCTTCACACAGAGTTAGTTTTCAGCAGGCAGGCAGGCAGCTGACCAGACACAGACAGTACTGGCAGCTGAGCTCAGCCCTGGAAAGGACAGGTTTTAGGGAGGCCCGCACTCATGATGAAGCCATGGTTTTATATAACAACTTGGCCAGAAATCAGAGAAAGACAACTGAAAGCCATGTAAATCCCCAAACAAAATTCCCCTCTAGTCTGCAAAACACCCTTCCTCTTCCACATGTGGAGAGTGAAAGTACAATGCCAGCTTTAGAGCTTTGGAAATCTTCAGGAGTGAAGGTATTACACTGCAGTATCACTGGCGTCAGGTTAAGTTATTTCATACTTCCTGACCTTAAGTACACCTTGGAAGGGGGTGGGGGGGAAGCCAATACATTTAAATAGTTCATTAGTAAATCACCATGGAAAACTAACAAGATTAAACATCTTCAGTTTCATAATGCTGGAGCTAAGTGACAAGGAAAGTATCACTTAGGCAAAAGATGTTTATACCAACACAGGATATATTTCATATTTACAATAGAGTCACGCAACAATTTTGCGGTCATGGCCTAGATAATTGAAGATGACTAACTATGTTGTGGAGTTTTCATTGGCAGTTTACTTAACTTGGCTTTGAAGTAATCGTGCACAATTTTTTAATTCATTCTAATTTATGGCGGCAATTACCATTCTAAAATTTAAGACATCCACAGCATGGGCACCTCTCTCTGATCAGTCACCCTGGATTCTTTAAGAGCAGATTTCAGTGTCCATGACCTGTGCCAGCTTGACTGGCCCAAAGGCAGAGCTGCAGGCTGGATTTGTTTGACTGCACTTCCGTCACTGTTCCATTTACCATGCCCCTCCAAGGCGGCTGCAAAGCTGTCTGCTCGCTGAGGGAGCTGTGAAACAGGTACCTTGTGCAAGAGTGAGCGCTGCCAGCTCCTCCAGAAGCCCCAGTCAGATTGTCCTGAGCACTTTCCTTTGTGCATTACTTATGCAAATACATGTAAATGCACAGGATCTCAAAGCTTTAGGAAACACTTCAGAAAGCAATAAGTTAATTAGGCAGGAAAGCAGCTTATCTGTCCTGGAAGATACAGTAAAATTCAACAATACCAGTCCTTTGGACAGGCCATTAAAAAAAATTTAAAACTTGCAAGGTCCCCTCAGTTATTTAGCAGCAGTGCTGTGACTCACTGCACACTGTTTATTTTATGTTCAAAGAGTCCAAAAGCTGAGCATTTTCATTGCTGGTTTGTCTGGTCCCTTTTATCCACCCTACCTCAAGCTCTGAGACATTAGATATATCTGAAAACTCAAATAAAACTGCATGTTTTTTAAAGAGTGGTCACGAAGTCTAGCACAAATTGTAGAGATTGCTGTATGGCATAACTACATCAACAACTACGCTGTAACAAAGTTTAGCATTCCTGGACAAAACAGACTTCAACAACTGAGAGAACATTTCCACAAACTAAGTACCCTATATGGTTACAGCCCACAGAATTATATTTCAAGTAGTTGACATACTCTAGGAGTATTTCTCACTTGAGGAGAGAGACAAACACTACTACCCAAACAACACTATTAGTCCATATTGCATGGTGTGGAAAAGGAGGATGCATCAAAAGCGTGGAGCAAGGCTCCACATACACTCCACAGTACCCAGAAAGATTCTGTACCCCTCAGCAGAGCTGCCTAGCATGGGAGGTTACACAGCAACTTCTGTGAAAAACTTATATTCAAGTAAGGGGAAAAACACAGCAAGCACAAATCTGACAAACCAATTCTGAGCTCAGACTTGCTAGCTAGTGAAGCGAAGGTAAGTAAGTAGTAAAGAAAATGTAGCTCAAGGATCATGCTTTACTATCTTGGCTCTCAGTTGCTTCTTTCTTGAAGCCATAGTATTAGATTTCATCATCCAAATGATTTTTGCTAGCTCATACCACTATTTGACTCTGCAATAGCAGGTGACAAAAATCAGGAAAACCTTTGCAGTAAAACTATTTGTCTATGCAACTTGATCTTGAGAACGTCACACAACCAAATCTATGTTCTTCCTTTAATGAAGGACTAGGTTTTTATTATTTAAATACAGTGCTTCCCATGTCAGAAGTCAGCGTGTCCCAAATTATCTCATTTCAAAACCTTTTACCAGCAAGTCAAATATTCATAGAACATTTGAAAGTCCCCCACTTTTTTATTCCCTTTTTTTTTTTTTTGAGGAATAGGCTAGATATATATACATTTCAAGACTATCAGCAAGACACAGAGGATCCAGGTTCCTTTCCATTTTGCTCATCAAAAGGCCACTATTGGTCAGAACACAAGTCTGACTGAAAAATAAGCAATCCTGAAATCTCAGTTAAGTGCTTATATGTGACACAGCTCTCCTGGATGACGTCTTCAATTCAAAAGGGGACCCATGGTAACATATATAAAACCAAGCCAGTTACTTCAGTTGTTACTTTCCACCACCTGAGTACATGGATGTCTATGCCTTTCTGTCCAGGTTCCACCTGACATCTTGGCCAACTCAATTACATAAAGTTACACCCATTAAAATATGATGGTTTAAATGAATTTCACCTTGTAAATAAAAAAACCCACAGGATCTCTTAAGCTGTGAATGCAGTTTTAAAGTGAATTTTAGCCTTGCTATTGAGATAATCATATGCACATAGTAACAGCATGAATTACTGTCTGCCAGCTAGACATATTTCTATATCCCTCATCTGTTTTTCATTTCTGAACTTTTCAGCATTGCGCTGCCACAAGAACAGTATTCTATCTTGTGACAAAAATCAAACAAGAATGCTTCCATGACACTAGTAAGTCTTAAGGCACATGGATAAAACAAGCATTTTTACATGTCAAATACTATAAGGATGGCTTAGCAACTTCAGCAATACAAAGATACCCCCCAAATGACCAATCATTACACAGATTCTCCTGTAAAACAGTAAGAAACATGGCTTTTCAGGAAAGAGTCCCAAGATTTTGAAAGGCATTTACAATGGGGTGAAGAAGACCTCAGACACATTGCTCCAAAGTAGTGAGCAAGAAGCAGCCCATTGTGAAAATGTCATCACCCATCAGAACCCAATATATCTTCATCTTTCAGGTGACCAGCACATCATGCAGGAGCGACCACTACTTTCAGGCTCTTCCAGTAACTTCTTAGGTGCTTAACCTTTTATTGTGAAGCAAGTCACGTTCAGACAGGAACCTCAGCAAGTCGTTCACTGGAAAATGAAAAACTTGACTTAAATATTAAAGTCTGGGAGATTTCCTCAACAAGACAGGAATATTAAAAATATCCTATGGCATGGCATCTTCCAAGGAGAAACTTGCAATATACTTCTCTGATAGAGTCATTGAGTACAAAAAAAATGTCTGAAGAGGATAGTGAACTAAAAGCACCAATAGCAACACCAGGTAACTGCTGTAAAATGGGAAAAAAAACCTCAACAAGTGGAAGAAATTGTGGAGAAGAAGAGAAATCCACCACACTCACACCAAGAAAAAGGCATACTGAAATAGCAATAGTCAAAATACTCAATATTTCAATACTGTTTTGCTTTGATGTGTTGCAACAGAACAACCAAAAGAGTGACAGGGGGTGCAGGATTCTGTGAGCTCACAGACATCTGAACCCTATTAACATCCCTGAGCCAACAAAGCCTGAAGGACATTGCTCACTCAAATGAAATAACCAGCCACAACTGCCTGCAGCTATAGGTAGAAAGAGAAAGCAGCATTGTTGAATCAGCTGAAGCCCAAAATAACAGCTGGAAAAGCTGCTATATTAGGAACAGAATGGGCAAGAGGTTCCAAAATCAGTGGTTGCAGTGCTTTTTGCCTGCAAGCAGGTACACAGGTTTGTTAACAAGCACTATGGTTTTGTTTCTGTAAATGACTTTTACCACTTGTCTTCTGTAAGCCTAAGGAATATCCAGAAAGCTTTTCTTGTTTGGTCCTGTCCACTCTTTCATCACAGGAGAAGGCTGGGTTAACACACCACACACTGCAAAGCAAATCATGAGTCAGACTGAAAGCACATTAATCTGACAATTCTGCTTAAGACCTAAAAGAATTATTAAACGAGAAAATTTCTTTTCAATTCTCCTCTGCTACTAAGGGCAGGAGGAACACACACTGAGAGCAGCAGGGACACCCTAATTAGCATCAACCCCAAGGCACTGCACAGGAAGCTGGTGTCAAGCATCTGACACCACATTTCAGTTTAAGTGAGTCATTTCTAAGCCCTCTACCTGCAAGCTTGCAGTGACTGAGGAGGTTTGGAATGGACTTTGCAGTAAAGTCAGCTTGTCTGAGACTGCTGTCTTTCCCGAGAGAAAACCAGCTCTTTTGAACAGCCAGCTGAGACAGCATGTGTTGGTAAGTCCTTCCTCTTCCAGAAATAAAAATAGATATCCCATTCCTCAACTCAACCGTTTTCTCAACTTTTGGTATTTTGCAACTTGGTCTCCCAAAACTAGCTTAATGCTCAGCTCAAAACACAAAAAGTCAGAAAGACCAAAGCGGGAGCTCAGAGATTAGCAACCTTGCTTTTGTTATGTCAATCTTCTCCAGCTTTTGCTCAGCTCCAGGAAACCATAATACATGAGATTTGCACATTGTAAAGGGCCCCAACAACCACAAACTTTAACAACTATTTCTCTCTTAACTCCTCTAGAAAGTTTAGTTATAATCACTCAGAATCCAACCCACAAGGGTCACACCACACCACAACACCAATAAACACTAACTACAGAAAACTTACATTTCTGAGAGAGAAAACCATATTGAACAAATAAAAAGCACAGCCAGCAACACTGACATCATAACCCGGTGTACCAAAAATGCTTTTGTTACCCACATGATCTAGCAAGGGTGTACAAAACACTGAACAACATGCTTATTGCGGCTTGGCACCACAAGCTAATCAGATATTTCTCAATTTCAGTTCAGTACAATTAAACTATTACTAAGCCACTTTCTTTTAACTGGTCTTGGCTAACCAAGTTGGGTATTTTCCTCTCTCCCCAAAAAAATCCCCAAAATACCCCCTCTCCCCTCCAAAAAAGTCAGTGACTGTTACAGCCACATACTTGATAGGCTGCAGGAGACTATTTAAAGGTAGGATTCTCAAGAATTATTATTGTTTAGAAGTTCTTCCAAATGTTGGCAGTTACCTCTAAAAGCAACCTTAAAAACTCCAGCCCCTAGGAAAACATTACAACTTTTCTGAAGACACTCAGCCTCTGGATATGCAAGTTATAAAGTTAGGGGGTTTACCATGTTCTAAAAACAAAGACTGTAGAGATGACCAGAAACCACTGGGTGCCATATAGACACTCAATGTGTTTTATAGTTTTGTCTTTTTCAAAATACACTATTTCAAGAGACTAAAATAGTTAAGAAAGGTCTCCTCATTACAAGTGCAGAATCCAGTGAGAGTTCTCCACTCAAGTGGGTTTTTTTACTGTGGACAACAGTTTAACTTGAGGTTACTACACATGAAACTGAGCTATAGACAGGAGACAAGTGGTCAGTCAAAAAGCCCACTCTAGAGCTATACAAGTCCCTCCAACTGTCCTTAAGCTACTATAAAAACCCACCTCAAAGTATACATATATCAGACTCTTCCCTTTATGCTCCCTGCAGTGTTTGCAATTCCTATTTCAAGCTGGGACTGACAGGAGTATGGCCTTTTGTGGTACACAACTCCTACCCCATTCACTCTTCTGCATTTGTTTTTCTGTTAGTGTATCTCCCCAAATGAACCTGCCACAGGATCAGACCAGTACCAGAGAGGATGGAAACCAGTCCAGCAGCCCCAGCTTTAGCAGCCTTCAGTATTATGGAGGTTGTAGTTTGCCTAACCTTACACTAGCTTAAACTGGCACTTCCTTACAAGGAAGTTATTTTCCTCCATCTCTTCTGTTTTTGCATCAACTTCACATTCTTGGTGCTGGCACAGCTGTCTGCATAGCTGGACCATGAACTTCAATGAATTATGGTCCATCTAAAAACCTCCTCAAAATGTATTATTTTTGCTGGATTATTACTTTGGAGCTGAGTAATCACTAATAAGGAAAGCAGATATGGCTGAACTTGTTAACCAGGAAGATGGTAATGTCAGAGATTGATAAAATGCAAACACAGGTATGGCAGAGTTGTGAGACAGCATATGACTAAGACATCAGGAGGGAGATGAGGAAAGGTGAGACTAACCCACTTAGCTCAAGCAGCTGAAAAGTGGTCCTTTAAGTCTCAATCTTACCAAGGAGCTCCACAGGCTTTCTAAAAATGGCACATAAGGGAATGTGATTTTTTTCAGTTTTGTCTTACAATCTAAAAGGATCATGCATATACTCACAGTTCTGTTAAGAATGTTAGGATTGCCTTGGGAACTTACAATGCACATGAAAGAGCTGGATTAGACTAATTACCTTGTTTCAGTACACAAAGTAGCTGTTCAGCAAGCCAGATGAAAATCAAGGACTCTAAAAGGTGCATGGCCATTAAGTACTTCTACTGCAAACTATCCAACCCCATCCTTTGAAGATAAAGCTAACATTTTCTTTTCAGTTTGAGATCCATCACTACAGCATTCAGTTACTTCAAACAATTTTCACAACACCCTTATTAAGCAATCTCTCAACACAAAACTAATTAACTTATTATAGAGGCTCAATAGGAAGATCATAAGACAGATGATCACGTAGCAAACCACATGCAAGAAGTCACTATCTCAACAATTCAAAGCTAACCCATTTTACCATGCACCAGGATGCAGACTATGAAAACTAACAAGGTTTGTCATTCATTGGCATCCATAGCAAGGCAGCCACTTCTTAGACTGCTTCAACTATTTTGCTAAGTGCAAACACATGAGTTACCAATAGCGAAAATGAGGAAGGGAAATCAGAACATGGGTAAGATATTGCATAGTTAATACCAAGTAAAAGAAATGGAAACATGTCTTGGAAGTAAAGATAAAATAATGAATTCATACTGGAGAATGGAGATGAACATGTACTACTTTCAAACCTTTAAAACCTCACAGCTACCAACCAAGATGACTAACCTCTCAACAAGTCAAGATATTCATAAGCCGAAATGACTACAACTCCCAAGTGCTTAGTTTTGGCAAGATTACATTGAAGACCTATAAATAATGGGTAGTTTCACCTTACTCTAAAGTTGTCATGAGGTTGCACAATGTACAGGCAGTGTACAGATCCCTAAGGCACAAGATGTTTTCAAGGAAGAACAGAAAACAGGACTGTAGAACAGGAACTGAATAATGGGGTGAGTCAGTTATTGTAAACAAAGTTTGCCACCCTGAAACTACAAGAGGAAAACAAACATCTACCAGGCCCTGGCAATGGGCATAATGCAAGTGTCTGCTTTAATAAGCGAGGAATTAAAAAACAATACCCTAGAGACTCTTAAGGCATGTGGTGCAGGATACTCAAATAAGACAACTAAGCCGAGCCAACAAAACCAATTCATGCTGCCTATTTGCTTCATGGAACATTGTCCAGCCCTTTCTGCTGGGGTTAATGAAATTCAGTTTCAAAACCCACAGGGAAAAAAAAGTGACCCTAGCCTTTGCATCACCTTATCTTGTAGATTGGAAGAAACTACAGAAAGTAGTTTTGTAACTGCTGTCAGAGCTCTTTTGTAGTGCTCCCACTCTCATCCCTAACAGAAGCTATTGTGTCTCTTTCAATAGTTTACAGAAGGACATGAACTATCACTCCCATTTGTATTTCATGGAGGCATGTTTACTACCCTTAACCTAACCATAATATTTACAATTTATTTTTATTGGTCCATCCACTCAGTTGCAAAAGCAGTATCAAATTAATTTCTTCAGTACACAGAGCTTGACACCCAAAAAAGAACCAAGTTTTCAATAAACAGCTCTTCCTGCTCTGCTTCCTTCTATATGCAAACATCTGGGCTGAGTGCCCAACTGACTAGTTTAAAATAGTTTTAATTGCTTTATTATCTGCTCTGATGTAATCAATGCTTTTTAATACATTGTTTCTTCCGGCTTCTTAGAAAGAGCCTTCTCCCATAGTCTAACACCACCTTCAATAAACAATTCAAAAGATGTTTTTTTCCAAACTCACTGTTGAAAATCTTGATTAATACCTTCAGTTTTACTTTGCCTTAGTTTTGAAAAGCCACTTATAACACAGCTGCAGCAGTGATGTTTTGCATTAAACACAAATAGTAAGAACACACCTGACAAGTGATGCGTAGCCCTCCCCACCCCAGAAGAGTTTCCAACCAACCTGCTGTACTGACAGCCAATGCCATGAGTCAATATTATGATTCCATATCCTCAGGGTGCCACCAGTCACACCATCATTTATGACTACATTAAAAATACGGACACAGAAGTTATCAGTTCCTGTAACTTCTGAAGGCACACCACTAGTACTAAGTGCTGTGGGCTTGTTTAGATCAACCAATCTCACTCTTTCTTTAATGAAAGCCAATCATAAACATGGAGTTTGTATTCCAGAGGGCATCACCTTGTTTTCAATTACTTAGCTTTCATCTTCCTACAGAACAACTCAGTAACACTTTTTCAGTGTCATTTTCCTACATGTGTCAGGATAGAAAGTTCCTAGAAGAGATGCTAGGAAAGTCAGGACTAAGCAAAGTTATTTATGCCACAACCAAGAGGTTCCACTTAACCTAACAAGCTCTCCAGTGGCACGTTAAAATATAAGGACAAGTATTAATTAATAAGTGAGCTACTTGTGCATTTGTCTGGATGGAAGTTTGTAGCAGGAAAGACCAGCATACTAGGTGAGAAAACCCCCCAAACTGAAAACTGACTAGAACAGACATTTTATAGCTTTCTGCAGATACAGAAACATTCTGAAAGGGGTCAAATATATCTTACTGCATAAGAGGGGAAGAAAGATGCATTTATTTGTCATGCTTTTTTCCCCCCTCCCAGTTTCTAACTCTAAGGTGAAGGAATCCAAGAGGTACACTGGCAGATTGGAGTCCCATAGCTCTCTTTTCATTATTCTATCCCGGTGTTGTTGCACTCCTGTTAAAAATAACAAGAAAGAATACAAGGGACAGTGCAACAGTAGCATGAAGCTCACAGTGCCTCATGTGAGCAGTTGAAGAAGGTCATGGACTTCACTGTGTGTTGAATTCTTTAGCCACAGAAAGTACACTCCTTCTGATGTACTCCACAAAGTGCTGGGGGGGGAAGTAATTTTATCCCTGTATTCTTGTTTCTCCACACTTGCTTATTAGGCAGCAAGCGCCACTGAGAAGTCAGGCACTGTTAAATTTTTGGATCAGCTTGTAATCATCCAAGAAACAGATGGTGATTACAAATTCCAGGGGCTGGGGGGTGTGGGGGGGCTGTTTGGTTTTGTTTTTTTCCTAACTAACTTGTACAGTATGCTCAATAACTTTATTAGGCATTCATGCTCTTCTTCTAAACACATTTAATTTAAAGGCTGACACAGTAGGCAAGCTCTCCAGCAGTCTGTTTTTTACCTCAAAATTAGTTACAAAAACCCCACTTGTATTAGTTTTCTGCCATCTTTCAGGGTGATGTTTTGAAGGACCTAAGCCTACAAATTCCCAGCTTTCCTAAAAAGCTCCTAACAGAAGCAGGCAACCAATTCTAGTGAGAGCACACCATCATTGTGCCAGGGTTGATTATCATAGGATGCAGAAAGCACAGAATCTATGGCTTTCATTTTTAGGCACAGAAAACAAGTTACATGCCACCTTCCTTCCCACCGTTATTGGAAATCCAGCAGCAGTGACAATATAGAGGCAAGAATGTTTTTTACCACATCGGTTGTAAATTAAATACAATTATGGTGCTAGCTAAAAATACCACTGTTAAGTCATACTAACCACTGAGTTTAAATATTTATTTCAGTAGCACAGCCAGATTATCTTTGACACAGGGTAAAAGACCAAGATAAAAATCAACTGTTAATGATGCAGATGCCTGCAAGATCCAAGCACTGACAATTAGTCTTTGCTGCTACAAGTCATCAGTATTATAATCAGATCTACAAAATGGGACACAGTTGCTTTCCCTTTCACTTAGCAGCAAGCTTCATTCTACAGCATATGTCAGAACACTCTGAAATGAATTTACAGCTCTGAATGTGAACACATTTTTTCTTGCTTCTTAAGACATTGGGTAATGTTCATGTGTTCTCCTCTCACATGCCCTCTGAAGTTGACTGAATTTGACTGTAATACCAAGCAGGATTGTACATTAGGTATCTCTCTACTTCTACCTAAACAGCAACAGCAAGTTGCTTACCGTTTCTTGAATGTGTGGGTAATTGATAAGAACCTTGGGTAACAGACATGCCTCTGCAAATTTTTCCCCCATTAAGAATTCACACCTCTGCTGACAGCCCTCAGCTTTGTGACACCAGTGCTCAGGTTTTCCCTTTAGTCATGTTTCCTTCTAGGACAGGAGAGTTAAGACAACAGTTTGTTGGAGTTTTTTTTTTCTTAACTTCTTCACATTCAATTTCAAACTCTGAAAATCCTCCAAAACTCAACAATCAAGTGTAGTCCTAAGATTAAAAAGCTAATAAACCTGCAGAAAAATAATATTTTTCCTTATCTTCACCGTTTCCTTCCAAAACACGCAGCCATGTCAGAAACATAGTAACTGCATCTCAGCTTCACTGTTTCAACATAAATACTCATTCCCCAAGAGAGTAAGACTGAGACTTCTATTGTCTCATTAATTGATAGGCACTACAGGCAGTCTTAAATATAATTTTTTAGATGATTACTGTGTTGTAAGTGTAATTACTCCCATAATGAACTATGATGTATGCTGTGTTCTCAGTCTAGCCTTTACTTACTGATTTCTGTTTATTCTGCTAAGAAACCTAAGGATTCCTAATTCCTGCTCTTAATTAATCCACACACATTGTTTGTATTTCTCCCATGAGAAACTCTTATTTGTGATAACAGAGTTAAACCATGCTGCACACTTCTTTTCATTTGCTGGACATTGCCACATGAAGCATTACAAAATGACAGGAAAAGCATCTAAGAGAGGAGCCTGCAACACTTCAATGCTGCATTCTTGGCCAGGAAGAGATGTTTAATTTGGACGCATCAAATTAACTTTTTTTCCATGCTCTCTCATTCAGCAGGATTTCACTTCCACAGGGCCTCCAAGCATTACTCATGACTACATTTTGCAGTGGGATAAGGAAATGGAATGCCATCTGCAGAACACAACAGATATTCACACCTACAACCATCACCTTCATGTGAATGTGAAGCCTCTTTTCTCTGAGCCTGTAGTGTTGCTGGTGTTGTTTTTTTGAGCCTTTCCAGTGAGAGGATTTCAGTTCACAATTTCACATCTTCTGTGCACGAACCAACACACTTTATTACATTTTCTACTGGGAACAGCTATGCACACTACAGCACATGACTGCAGGATGGTGAGGATCGCATATGGTGCTGCATTTGTCACTGTATACTTGGTTATTACTTGTAGCGAAGAGGTCTTTCCTCTAAAAGTAGCGGTATTTCCACTGTGAACTCACCTAGCAACGAGCTGTTGCAACAGGAAGATCTCTGCTTTCACCAGTGATCTTCTCCCTCTCTGCTCAGGGAGACAGTGAGCAGCTAGCACATGCTGCCATTCAGTACAAGTCTCTCACCCTGTAATTACTAGCCTGCTTTCTTTCATTAAAGAGGCCTGTTTGGGAATTTTCTATAACACTAGCCACTACAAAAGGAGCAAGAGAAATGTGTGTATTTAAGCCCAAATCAGGCAAACAGAATATCACGCACTTCCACACGTAAAGGTATTTCTGCTTTGTAGATAAATAACTACTGTCTTGTCAGTTCATGACATAGGATGTCACTGCTCACAACTGACCTACAGAAAACTTGAAATCCTTTGTCACCATTTCCTACTGATTCACAGTGCTACCTTAAGCAGAGTATTCAACTTCACTGAAGCTTCTCCTCTGTCTGGTACATACAGCCAAAGCATTTCCCCATGATCCTCACTTCAGGCACCGTGCTGTTTAACACAGCTCTGACAGAGCTCAGTCTTGATGCACAGACTCCAGGCTTTGGGCAAAAACTACTGAAAAATCCACAGAGATAAAAAACTCTTGGGATATGGATGTGTAGGAAACAAAAGGAATAGTGAGTAATACTACAGGCTGCTCTGTCGGTTTCATGTGGCCGTTTCAAAATTTGTAGTCTGATCTCAAATTGCACACTGACATTCTTACAGGCTCGTTACTCAGCAGCAGACGTAACCCATGCAAACCCGACACAGGCGTACAGGCTCCGCTCTTTGCTCAGCTGCCCTGATACCCGATTTTTGGCGATCTTTGGGCTCTACACTTTTAACCTGCCATGGTGGCTATTTAAAGATGCAAAGCTGCGACCTGAACCTCGTAATGCCCAAACCATGTGACATCTTTACCGGGCTCCTAATTTTAACGCAGACCAGCGCCCGGCCGGGGGTTCTCCCGGAGCCCGGCCGCCCGTCCCCGCAGGGTGATGGAGCACTTCGCAAATGGTGCAGTTCTGCCGCCTTGCCACACCAAGCCCTTCCTCTTCCCCTCCCCCGCGCACACCGGCAGCGGGCACTTGCCGAAGCGAGCTGCACGGACACGGGACGAACTTGGCCGGCTCCCACTGATAACCGGGATTTTTCCCAACTGCAGCACATCCATGCGACGCCCGCGCGCGGCCGGCGGCAGGAGCGGAGCTACTCGGGCTGCGCTCGCAGCACCGTCCCCTCCCGGGCACCTCCCGCCCGCTGCCGCCCCGCGGAACCGCGGGGCCAAAGGGCGGGCACGGGCTACCGCGGGCACCCCGCGCATCACCCGCGCCCGGGCAGGGCACCGCAGCCGCTCCGCGCCGCGCAGCCCGCGCTCGGCACCGCGCTCCCGGCCCCGCCGGGCGAGGGGCGGCAGCCGGCGGGGGGGCTCCCGGCGGGACGCGCCCTGCCCCGGTCCCGCCCGCGCCTCCGCAGCCCCCGGGGGCGATGCCCCGGCGAGGCGGGCGGGCTCGTGTGGGTCGAACGGCGGCGCTTACCGAGTGGTTGACCCCCCCACATGAGGACGCTGAGCAGCGGGTCGCTAGCCCGGAACAACTTCACTTTTTGCGCCACGAAGTGCTTTTTCTTGGTCTTGGTTTTACTCGCCATGACGGGCACGATGCTGCTGGGGGCCGCCCATGGCGCTGCCGGCGGCAGAGGTGGAAGGGGCTGGTGTGGGGGTAGAGCGGAGGGCGGGCAGGAGAGAAGGGCAGGGGGCGATCAGCGCCGCAGCCCCGCGGGCGAGCGGGCGGCGGGCGGGCAGCCGCGGGACGCCGGGCGCATCCCGGCCTGGCGGCTGAAATGGCCCCGCTCGGCGCGGCGGCCCCGCCCCGCCCCCCCCGCGGGGAGCGGCCGCCGCCCGCCCGCCACGCACCGCGCGCCCGCCCCCGCCCCCCGCGGGAACCGCGGAGCGCCGGCTCTGCCGCCCCACTGCGCATGTTCCCCGCGCGCGGCGCCTGCGCGGCCGCCGGCAGCGAGGCAGGGGGGCCGCCCGCGCCTCCCTCCCCCTCAGGGAGAGGGGCCTGCCGAGGTGGGGGGGAGAGGGTGGTGCTCGTCCGCTGCCCTCCGTCCCTGACGCCCGCCGCCAGTCCTCTGAGAAACCAAACCTCCCTTCGCCCTACTGTTTAGCTAGCTAGTCGCTCACACCGTAACTTAGTACAGTTTGTGTGCTAGTTACTCGGGTTCCAGTTCCCTCTCCGTGAAGGGATCTGTAGGAACGAGAGGGATCTCTGCGGCAGGGGCTTTGCCTGCTGCTCCCCGCCGCAGCTCGGCTCCCTGAGCAGAGCGGCTCCTCACAGCCGCCGTGCAGCAAATACAGAAAGCTCGGTCCCCTGCTGGAGTATTGCACCCCTGTAACCTCACTGTACTGTTACTCCCCCAGCTGAATGTTTCTTAATTGCCTCCATGGCCACCGAGGATGCGGTCAGTGACAGGCGACGTCCTGCAAAGGCACATCTGCCCAGCTCAGAAATACCAAACGCCACACACGCTTTGCTCTGCTGTATGATGAGGAACTCAATGACATCTGCCATCACTGTTGGGGTCAGTATCCACGGGTCACACAGAGCATACATCTCCTGTGCCTTTACAAGAAGTCATACATCCGCTTCTGAATAACACAAACTGACCTGCCTGCTGTAGATTGTGCTGTTCATTGCTTCACCAAGGTGACCAGATCCTTAGGGGGAAGCAAGAGCAGGGCAGCTCCATGAGGTGGATAAACCACAAGTGAGGGTCATCCCACTGCACCCAGTGCCTCAGTGGCAAGGCACGGGCCCACACTCAGTGGGCAGGGTGCTGGCAAGAGCACACATCGCATCAGCAGTCCCAAGGGAAACTGAGGAGATGAACCAGGTCCATCCAGCCAGAAAGGCACAATGTAGGCACAGGGTCTATCCAGAGCCAGAAACAGAGGTGCAGGCAAGCTGCCCACGAGAGGCCCAAGTATAACCAGAACACAGAGCTGGAGACAAGTATACCTACAACACAGCTCAGCAAAGACCTAAACTGTGCCCTGCCTGAGCTTAAGTGGAGGTCCTGGGCAGAATGTGTTCCCAGGTGTGGTTGTTCAGGGCAACTAAGGTCGATACAGGAGTCTGGGACCCCAACACAGGCTTACATAAATTTAAAAATGTGTTGCACATCTCCATTTCTCTTTTGCCATTGTGATCTCAACAGCAATGTTACCTGTCATGCTGGAATCCAAAGAAGTAGTGTTTAATCTCCCTCTTGCATAGAAACAGTTACTGGGATTTATTATATGGTCCCTTGCCTTCAACTTATGGAGAGTAGGACAAAAAGAGATGTATTTAATTTTCTGTCCTTCCCCCCCCCCCCCCCCCCCCCCCCCCCCCAGCAGAATTACTTAGGAGTTACAAAGATACTAAACTGTAATTTTTTGTTCTTGAAAATAGATTTGACAACAAAAAAATCCCTTATATTCTGCTGCAGTCAATGGAAGCAGCTGAGCAGTCAGCACCTTTGAATAAAAGCAGGTCACTTATATGCCTAAATATAGATTTGAAGTCAGACTTTTGGAAGAGTTCAGTACCCATTTTATCCCTTACATTACACTTAGAACATGACATCTGAGCATTGTGCAATGCTGCACACATCAACATGACTAACATCTGCCACATATGTGTCTTTCTTCATCTTTCCAGAGTAAATCCATATAGCGAAGCATTTTGGTTTATAAATAATAAAAGTAGCAAACATTTTGGTAGTTTTTTTTTATAGGAAAGGCTGAAGAAGGAAGTTGCTCTTTTTTCCAGGAGACTATCTTGTCATCTTGGCGTGGATTCTGAAGAGCTCTTCCCTGCCAATATGAGCTCTCACTAAAGAAAGTCATTTTATCAGAAGAACAAAAGATCTTGACCATAACAATTACAGCAAAATTTAAAAAAAATTCAAAGGCCTGGGCTATCTACATGACAAGGTCTGAGGCAAATATTTGTCCTTTTCAATTTTAAGTACCACAAACAAAGATGGTTGCCTGTGCTTGCCTTTCCTGTAGGAACCACTGTGGGCACAGGTTTTCCACTGAATCCATGATACAGGGGCCACTTGAAGAGACAAAACTTGATTACATTTGCAGCCTACCCTCCTCTTGGGATGTCTTTCCCTCAGTTGTAATCCTATCTCTTAAAACAGAACAGAGGCTGAGGCCCTCCAGCCAGTGCCCACAGTAAAAATGTTCCCAATCCACTTCTTGCAGCCTAAACCTCCCTTTCAAACCTCATTTAACTCACCTTCAGCTGGAGCTCCAGGGCTCTCTCTTCCCCAGTTCTAGCACTGACCCTGAGGGAAAATGTAATTTTTTGCTGAGTCACGATGCAGGGTCCCCAGCCATTGCCCACACCAAAATCTTGTCATAGGCACATTCTTCTCACAATCTACCCTTTCCTTTGACATGTTGCCTTTCTAAGTTCCCTCATCTGCAACTCTAGGGTCTCTCTGTCCAAATGCCCACCTTAACATTAACACAGATCTTTAGACCAGGACTCCTAGCAATGCCCTCAATAAAATATTCTCCCTGCCACATTTGCTCTACCCCACACCTTTTTTTTTTTTTTAATATCTCCTTTCTAGCTCCACTCCAGCTGCAGCTCCAGGTCCTCTGTGTCTCATAGCTCTAGCCTTAAGCCTCAAACAAACTATATGCTGGGCTTTGGATGTGGTGCCAGTGCCCACACCAGGAAGTTCTTGCTGCCAAGTTCTTCTGGCAGCCTACACTTCCCTGGGACAGTCACTTTCTAGCCCTGAGCCAGCTGCAACTGTTGTCTCTTTCCTTCTGTCAAACATAACCTCAAATCTCACCCTACACCTAGAAGTTATGTTGAGCCTTGGACCAGGCCCCTCAGCCATTGCTTCCACCACCAAGTTTTTGCAGGCAAGCTATCCCTGTGGCCCAACCTTTTCGCTATCAGCTGTTCTCAAGCTTCCCTTCCTCTGCAGCTCTAGGCTCTCTTTGGCTCCCAGCACCAGCCCTAACCCTCACACAAGCTGTATGGTGGACTTCAGACCAGGATTGGTCTGAAGAGCACCAGTCACAACAGAAAGTTCTTGCAATGAAGTTCTTCCTGCACCCCAGGTGTGCTAGGCCTGTTCTAACTGCAGCACTGCACTCTCTTGTCAAGAATAACCTCAGCTGTAACTCCAACCATAAAAGGAGGCTGGGCCTCAGACCAGGCAGCCCTGCCAAGTTCCTTGAACTTAGACTTCCCCTTAAAAGCCCTTCTCCAACTCTCCTCCTGCTGGAATTCTAGGCTGTCTCTTTCTCCCAGCCTTAACTCTAATCGTGATGTAAACACAATCAAATGCTGTCACCCCCCTTTTAATTCCCAAGCCAAAACAGTCTCCCAGCCAAGTTGTCTTAGCAGCCCACCTCCTTTCTAACTCAACTCTCTGTGCAGCTCTGGGCTCTCTTTCTTTTAATGCTAATTTTAACCCTAGCCTCTATTGGATTTGCTTGGCAAGGTTTTGGTTGTGCAGGGGTCTATAGGGGTGGCTTCCGGGAGAAGGTGCCAACCCACGCTGGAGCAGTCTGCTCCTAAAGGACTTGCATCCTGCAGAAATGGCCCGTGCTAAAGCAGTTTGTGAACTATAGCCTAATGGGAGTGTCTCATGTTGGAGAAGTTCATGGAGAACTGTCTCCTGTAGGAGTGACCTGACATTGGAGCAAGGGAGGAAGAAGGAAAACAGAGCAGCAAAGACAGTGTGAGATGACCTGACCACAGGCACCCATTCCCCCACTGGGGGGAAAAGATTGATAAAATTGGCAGTGAAGTTGAACCTGGCTAGGAGGCTCCCCCTGTCCAGTTGAGGAGGGGACTGAGAGCATAACTTGATGGGCTCCTGATATCCAGACAAGGTCAACACATCTCAGCCATATCAATAAACCCAACCCAAGGCTGAGTCTTGGGCTAAAACTTACCTTGGGCTAAGTCAAACAGAAAACTTTTGCAAATGAAATTCTTCATGCAGCTAACGCTTCCAGTTATCCACTCTTTCACAGTCCTACTGCAGCAGAAGCTTGTGGCTCCCCCTCTCAAGCCTAACCCTGACTTTAACCTCAGAGGCTGATCTTCAGGCATGACTCTCAGCTACTGCCCAGAACAAGGAGTTCTTGAAGCCAATTTCTCTTTGCAGCCCACCCTTCACTTTGAGCGCCCCTCTTCTAGCATCTTCCAAATGTCTAGCCTTCCCCTAGGCTTTCTCTTTTTCTCAGGCCTAACTATAACCACAGGGTGAGCCTTAGATTAGGACACCCCAACAATGCCCACACCAAAACACTTTCCCTTCCAAATTCTCTCTGCAGTGTTTTTTCTCTGAAGCTCCTTTGTAAACCCATTCCAACTGAAGCAGCAGGCTGTCCTTCCCTCGACCCTAATTCTAACTGTACCCTAATCCTTGCTGTAAGCTAAGCCTTGGAGACAGGCTATCTACAGAGACAGCAAACACACAATCCAGGTCTTTTTTTTGTTCCCTTATGCCTTAGTTTTATGCAGGTGTGAGGGAAGTTTTATTCATACACCCTGTCATGATGGAATGGAAGTTGTATTTCAGTCCATTCACAGATTTTTTTATAGCATGACACTGTTAGTATATGTTGCAGTCAGCATTCACAGTGCCTATACAGAAATGGGAGATGAAAGACCTTCAGGGTCAGTATTTAAACACTTCAGAGCGAAGACTAAACCTGGTACCATGTTGCCTGTAATGCCCATGCAGAGACATCTCCATTAGGAACCTGGTTTTGTGATGGACTTGGGAGTGCTAGGTTAATAGTTAGACTAGTTCTTAGAGGTATTTTTCAACTCAAATGACTCTAGAATTCTATCTCTTGGATCACATATCTCCACAACTGCATTCATGCTGCATTGCAGACAACACTGCTTGTTTCACTTCACAGATAATTGGTCAACAAATTAACTTAAATGTTGTGATGGTGGTCCAGACACTAACAAAAAAATGAAAGGCCAAGATGTGACAGTAAAACCTCTTTTGAAGTTTCTGTGAGTCCTTAGCTGCATCTTAGAAATCTAGTCAGGATCTAGTTCCCATGTAAAGCACTTAGGAAAATGGAGGAGGAGATTAATTCTCTGGGTTCCTGTGCATTTCAAATCCTGACTGTAAGTTCCTACTGAACTTTAAAGAAATCCACCCCGCAATATATACTAGTGTTTGAGACTCTGAATGTCCAGTTTTTTGATAACTGAACGTAAAGCTTTTGCACTCCACAAGGACTGAATAAAAGAGCACAACCAGAACAAACTCACATTGCTTGGAAACCTTATTAAAGAGGTGTGATGCCACCAGTGGACTAGGCTGATCTTTTTGCAAGCACAGAATGTCCTCTGCCTCTCATGAAGTAGTTTACTATCTTTAATAGAACAGTGTGTATGTACGAGCATCAATGGAGACCAAAAGGAAGAGCCTCTAGGCTTGTAAAATGTAACAAAGTAGGCTTGGGGTAAATTATTTATTTTGCGTTGTGCAGTCTGCTCCATTTGTTCTGCCATTAGTACTAAAATTCCTGCTTTGTCCCATTTTTTGGTGCAAGATAGTCCCAACTGGAAGCTGGTGGACAAGGGAGAGAAAAATGATAAACAATCCAGCAAGATTGTGCTAATGAATGGCTGTTCTTGACTGACTTCATCAATGGTTAGAATAAACTAAAACAGGAGTGTGAGCTCTCACCTTCAATTTTAAGAAAGGCCTGGGATTAACCATGATTTAGCAAGCTTGCTTCTAAAACCTATGTGTTCTTTTTGGTACTTGCCACAGAGTTTTGTTTAGCATGGTTGTTTAAACATAAAACTAGTTTGTTACTTTATTTCAGTATGAAAAAGTATATGAATCACTTGCTTTTTCTCTCAGTGGTCACCCAGAGCATTTCTGCTGGTGAGTTAGGGTCTCCACTTTGAAGGACAGGGATATCACATAGTTTGTGAGGCTTTGCTTAGCTACTGGAAGGTAATATTCCCCTTTACAATTATTTTCTGCAGCTGCAAAGAACAGAAGGCTCACAGAGTTTCCCTGGGCCAACTGCCATAGAAACTAATTTCAGCTAAGGCAGACTCATAAATTGTTCCATTACTCCATAAATTGGTCTGGGCACATGTCACTTCAAGCCAAGCTGGGTTACTTTAAATCTACCCTGTAGTTCTGAAATGCTGCTGCTTTTTAAAAAGAACATGTCTTGAAAAGCATGATGAAAATAAATAATGTCTGAAATCAGTTAATATGCTACAAGAGCACAAAACCTACAAGGATGTCAAATTATTAACCATTACCATTTTTTTTTGGAAATACAAAAAGACCAGACCACATATTTTTAAGACAAATACTTTCTTTCATTTGCAAAACAGAAAAGAATAAATAAAAATGCAGGACTCCTTAATTGCTCCATATTCAGAAGAACAAGTCAATCTGTATGGGGGAATGATTTCTGGATACATATGTTTATAGGCAGAAAGCATTGCCTGCACTTTTCAGATGTGTCATTAAGAGCTATAGGATTCACAGAATTTCACAGTATTACAGAAGATTCCAAGTGGTCTATGGAACAAAATTAAAATAAAAATTCAATTTTGTTAAATTTAATTTGCAAAGATAAATGTAATAGTTTCTTAAGCCAAAAGGATTCTGACATTTCATTTTAAGTAGTACCAGTTTATTTTTGTTCCTCAACAGGAAGCACAGTACAAAACCAAAGCCCTGCAAAGAGATTATCAGCTCCAATTTGAGATCAGGCAACTAACATAAGTGATGCTTTCTTTTTTTTTTTTTTGTTTGGTTGTTTTTTTTAAGGGTGAAAAAATAGCATCCCACTTCAGACTAGGCTTGGGAGATTAGTACAGCCAGGTGCAGCTCCTGTAGTCACAATCCTAAAAACAGTGGAAGCCAGGACAGCTGATTTTCACCTTGTTTGGCTCTCCATAAACAAGCCAACTAAGTGTCCCTACTATCAGCATCCAGCAGTAGCAGTGTCCATTTTCATTCAAACAAAGTCAGTTCTCCAAAGCAGAGAAATGCAAACCCCAACTGTCCTGCTCCCTCTGGGGCCCTCTGCTTCCCTTTTATGACTTCCCCACTTTGGCAGCACAGCTGCCAGTTCCACCTCCCAGCAGTTTAACAAGCCACAACTGCCAGGTTTTGCAGCTTATATGGTCTTTAAGGGCTAACCTCTTCCTTTTTCTGTAGAAAAGGCTTTTAACCCTTTTTAGGTTCACAGGGCCTACAGCTCAGCCTTGTGAGTTATTTGTGTGCAGCTTTCTAGAGTAAGTGAGATTTTCCAGTGTTTCTCTGGAGATTCAACTCCTGCTTTATCAGGTTTTGTCAGGTGGGAAATTGCAGAACTGTTCCTGTACATTGTTACTCCAGCTGGGGGGTTAGAAGGCAGTATATACAACATACAAACCCTTTATTCCCCCAGCAAATTTCTCAAAACTTGTTAGATTTCACTGTTAAAATAATGATATTTTACAAAAGGCATCAAATATAAGCTTAATAAGGACATTCTGTATATACATTTTCTTGTTTGCTCTTCAACTTGAAAGGTGTTTTGCTCAACATAAGGTAATAAATATCATTTTGAATAATCTATTAATTGCTCTCATGCCAGTACAAAAGCTTACATTAAAAAAAAAAAAGAACTCTTTATTGTATTGAAAATATTTTAACCTTCCTCCATCTGCTTTTAATAATCCTTAAAACATAATAGATGGAGAAATAAGATGTAGTATTAAATTCTTTATATGCACATCCTTTAATAAAAAATGCTTGGTGCAGAGTTTATCTAATTTTTTAGAAAATCCCAAACACTGTAGGTTCAATTTTCCTCTAGCTGTTATATTTATAATTTTCAACATTTCAGAAGAATTTTCAATTCAGCCCAGAAATACAGGTTCCTTAGCATCTGCTATTTTAGCATTTTGTGCTTACTGTGGTTAATCACAGGAACTACAATAGCTAAAGAGCTGTCACAGAATTACAGTTCTAAAATGTTCAAATTAGAACATGTTCTCACATGTTCTAATTTGGACAGTTGTCCCTGGAACTGCAGGTTTTGTTTTGAGAAAAGGTTATGCTTGTGCATTCTTTCAGTGTTGCTTTAGGACTTTCTAGCATTCTTCTGCTGGAGACCTTGAAACACTCCACTGATAACAATTAGGTTAGCTCTGGAAATTCTCCTGAAAGTTATGGAAAAGTAGGATACAGAGTATTCAAAGCTCAATTTACAGAAACATTCTTTTATTTTGAATGCCTCTATTCAAAACCTCAGATACCAAGACCCTGAATGCTGACAACAATTACTGAACTCTGAAGCTATAGTAGACCTTGCAAAAATCAGGTTTCCCATGTGTCTAAACAGTATCTAAACAAAGTAGCAGGTAAACATCTGCCCAACTTACATTGAAAGAAATCCCATGGTCACCATTGCACCACCTATCAGTTTGATCCATTCCAGTTTTGAAGTCTTCAACCTTTCCAGTATTTGGCCACCTGCACAGGGGAAACATTTTTCAGTATATCTAATAATAATTCTAAATGATCCAACTTGTGGCTGCTGCTGCTTGTCCTGTCACTGGGCTCTTCTGCAAAGAGCCTAGATCTGTCCTCTCTGTGCTCCTCTCCCATTAGGTGTTTGGAACCAGCAGTAGGACCTTCTCTTTGCCTTAATTTCTCCCAGCTGAACACACCCAGGTGTCTCAGTGTGCTCTCACAAGCAGGTCACGCAGCTCCATAGCTCCTGGTGGCTCTTCACTGCACCTGCCCCGGTATGTCAATGCCTTTCTTGTCCTGTGTACCCCCAAAGAGACAGCTCAGATACAGCCTCAGAAGTGCTGAACAGAAGGCCATAAATGCTTTCCAGACAACTGGCTACATTGTTGTTATAGCAACCTATTTAATCTGTCCCAGGTGCAAGATCCCAGACCTCATTTGCCCTTGAACTTCATGAGTTTCTGTCAGATCATTCTCCAGTCTGCCCAGATTCTTTGAACCACAGCTGCTCCCTCCAGTGTCATATTGCCTACAAACTTGCTGAGAGTGCACTCCATCCCACCACCCAGGTCACGAATAAAGATACTGAACAGTGTTATGCCTACTATGAATCCCTGAGGGAGGCCACTTGTACAACCAGTCACCAGTTCTGCTTCATGTTGTTGATTGCAACTCTTCCAGCATGGTGGTCCAGCTGATTTTCTACCTCTGCTATCATCCACTTACAGAATCCATACACCACTAATTTGGCTCTAAGGAGATAATGGGAAACCAAATCAAAGGTCTTGCTAGAATCAAAGTACACAACATTGACTGCTCCTCCCTTCATCCCAGAGCGAGTCAACTCATCACAGAAGGCAATCAGGTTGTTCAGGTATAATTTACCCCTGATAATTCTGTGCTGGCTGTTCTCAATCATCTTCTTATCTTTCCTGTGCTTGGAAGTGCCTGTAGGAGATTCAGTATGTAACATTTCCAGCGACTACAGCTTAGCTGAATGGCCTGTACAGCCTCAAATTCTCCTTGTCTTTCTTGAAGATGGATGTGTGTTTGCCTTGTTTCTTTCTGGCTCTTTTGTAATATATTATTATTTTAGTCAATTAAAAAAACCCTACAATGGACCCATATATGCTATTAGAGGGTTAAAATCTATCAGATCTCTCTTTTATGGAAATTTTTTATTCTAATGTAAGAAACTCGCAATATTTAGGTTTCAGAAAATTGTGATGTGGTTCTGCTAGAGAAATTTTTACCCTAGATAACAATCTTGTCTCAAATTCTTTTGATTTACATGAAAAATACACATTTTCCAATAAGTATTCTTTAAGAAAATGAAAACTACACATAGTAATCTCCTTAAATTACTTTCCATTATTTAGAAATGTTCCATGGTGCCAAAATATATTTAAAATACTCCTTTTTAATAAAATAAATGCAAACAATCAGCTTTGTAAGTACCAGAATACAAAAGGAAAGAAAACAAATTATGTGCTTGTCCATCTAAACTACTTTGTAATTACTACATAAAACCAAAGGATTTCAGAGAAGAACAAACTGATTTCTCATGAGACCAGAAGGAAGATTGGTGTAAGAGCTTCTTAAGCATAAGACCAAAAGATATTCTAGTGACATCTCCAAGAAACTGCACAAAATGCTGTAGACCAGAAGATAAAGGTGTTTGTGCATGGCAATGTGCTACAAACCTGTGCTTGGTCTCATCTTTGAAAGGTCTATGCAGCTGCAAGCCACAAGGCCACCACTGCCCTACCTGAGGCCATAATAATGGCTTTGTTCAGTTCACTAAAACTCTTTGTACATGTTTGAAAACACTCATGTATGAAGCCTGATCTACACATTTCTTTTTTGCTGATGTTTTGTCATTAGATGGGTAATGCAATGTTTAATGTAAATAGTTATCCAAGTGCAGAGGTAACTGCAACTCTTTACACTAAACAATCTTACTAGCAAAGGTAGGTTATTTCCTGTTCTTGGGAGAAGTTGCTACACTGTAAGAGCACCTGTATGTGCTACATTGTAAGAGCACATGTATGCCATCTTCTACCCTCAGATACTGTAGTGCTTTGCCTGTTCTGGTTTAAAAGAGTACACTGAACAGAATCATTACAGCTGTTCTGGAGCTGAGGAGGTGCCTCTTTGTCCAAGGTTTCTTCTTTGGTAAGCTTTAACTGTGGAGGTGGCACTTCCTGGCGATCATGGGGATGATAAGACACTGCTCAGTCTGCCTGGCTTGGTGTCAGTGACCAGAGTCCTGGTGTGAGATTAATTAGCAGGGATTATCAGTGTTGTTCAAGCACTGTGACCTGCGTGCACACAAAGCTTTGATCATGATACATCATGGAAAACTTCATAGCAGTCTTTAACAGCACATCTCCCAGGTTTGTTAGCAGAGCTAACAGGTTTTAGGTTCTCTCAGTTTCACTAGGGAAGCATGACAATTTCCAAAAATTCAGCTTTGGACAAAGCCAGTGGTCCCATGAGGAAAAAGGAGTCATGCAGGTAGGAGCTGGATCAGTTTGTTTGCTCCAAATTGATTATGTTACATCACTATCAATCTGTAGTAGAGGACTTCGGAGGCTAGATATGGCCAGGGCTAGGACCAGCACATTTACATTGCAGATATTGTTTTGACAAGTAAATGAAAGTAGACTTGCCCCATTTTTCATTGCGGCGAGATTTAAAAATTGTAAAAATGTGGCCAAATGATATGAGTCATGTTTTATTTTAAAGTGACACAATATAAGCATGAGATTAATAATAGTTTAAAATTGGTTATTAGTGTATTCTTTGTTGGTTTTAACTACATTACTTACTTATTTTTTTCCCTTTGACATTCAAGAACCCAGTTTGTATTTATTTTGCATGAGAGCAAAATCCAGCAGAGTGGGATGACAATTGACATAGCACAGAGGAAGTGAGGGTATAGAATTATCTATGTGAATTACTATAAGCAAAAAATAATGTCTTTTCTAAGCACAGAACATACTTTAACCCCAGCTAGTTCCTTTTCTCACTAAAAAAAAAAAAAAAAAAGAGCATAGCTCCTTCAAAATCAAAGAAGCTACAATGATTAGTACCAGGAGAGCATCTTATCTATGATTAAAGTAGACTTGGTGATTGATTCATTGTGGGGGCTGGAGGATGTTGAGAGGGGGAGGACTGAAATCACAGGTGAACAAATATATATGCCCAAAGCTTGCTCTCTAAAGTAAATGGGTTTACATGTTGGGTGGGTAGGATTAGAGGGCAGAAAATGGAAGCAGAAGAAGAAATACCACAAACCACAGCTAATTTGGCCCTCCGCTTTCTTATGCTGTCACTGTTTCTGCACTTGGAGATGAAGCTGCAGCCACATTTCCTCTGCAAGGCATGCAGAAAGGGCAGCGGAGACACTTGCAAACTGCAGAGTTAAGTGCAGCACTGCAGGAGTTCTCATACTGATGAAAATGGCAGCTCTTTGATGTCAGGTACTGCACAGTCCTGCAGAAAGTAAGGCAGAGTTCCCATCCTGTGTTGAAGAAGACAACAAGGAAGACAAGAGGCTTTGTTTTTGCTTTGAAGCAAAGATAAACAGAGGCTGTCTACAAATGAAATATTCACGTCTTCCAGTGTGTTTTTCAGTTCCTTGAATAGCTGTAGTTTGGTTTGAGTTCAAGTGTAAGAAATGTTTTAAACTCCCACTCCATGGAAGGAAAAGGCTCCAAGGCCTAAAGGCTGTGCTGAGTACAGAATCAGGATATTGGTGACACTGGACCAGCACTACACTTATTGTTGCAGACACTTATAGAACCAATATTTACTCACAGAAAATTGTCCAAAAAAAAAAAAAAAAAAAATCAGACATGCTTAAATATTTGTAATGGGGCAAGAAACATTTTCCATCCTACTCACTGTTTGCAGACCACATGGTTTCTGTTCAGGTCTTGCTGGGAAAGAAAGGGGAAGAAAGAAAACCTTGGGCAGATTGTAAAGTCTCCTCTATTTCCAAAGCAGAGACAACACCTACTACAAGAGTAAATATAACTATTTAATCTAATATTTTTGTGTCCTTTTCTGTATTATTTTGGCTGCTGAATATATTGCAGGATAATAAGGAGAGGATTTAGCCATCCTTATACATGGCAAACAGGTCAGCTCTTCAGTAATTGTTGGGCAGAATCTATTTTTCAAGATAATTATCTGAGTACCAAAGAATAGTCCTAAGACACTGTTAAAAATTACAAGAAAATATCATTTATTGTTATTTAGTGCTTGCACAGCTAGGCAGAAACACACAAATACATAAGCCAGACACACTGTTACAGTGAAGATTTCAAAAAAGGGAAATGGATGAGAGACAAGTACATAATATAATGAAGAGGGAGGGAGAAAGCAGTGGGTGTTTTTTTCCTCTTCTGCATGCTCTTTGTGACAAGAAGATTACTTTGGAGGTTTAGGCATCAGATTTTTTTTTTTTTTAAGTAGCAGAGAAACCATGAATGAGACTGTTCTTTTGAAACAAGAATTACCTTATAAATGAAATTAAATATCTTCTACGAGGACAGCAGGTGTCGTGAAGTATGTCATCAAAATGACCCACTGTCAGATAGCAAGTTATGTTTCCCCTTTTGCTCAGAGAAAAGAAACCATTTGTATAGCTTATCATGTCAGTATTTTATTCATTTGCTTTCTTATCCACTACTGGGATGTTTTCTATCAGTTACTAGGTTCCTCTTGGCTCTGTCCTTCATTGTGTTCACTTGCAGAAAGTAGTATTAGCTTGAAACAAATCTCTCAAGGAGAAAGATGTATTTCTCTGAGCATTCAACTAAGCCTGAAATACTGTTGCTTCCAACAGTTTCTAAGGAAAAGTAGGAAAAAAGCCAAGTCAGAGTATCTTTTGGATGAGAAACTATTTAAAAAATATATGTAATTTTTGTATGTTAATTTGGTTTCTGTGAAGAGAGCAGAGTTTGCATGTCAGGGAGCAGAGTGGATGCTACAGGAGTGGTTTGTGCTGTGGTTAACCCTAACAGGCTGGAGTGGAGATTGTGAGTCCCTCTGTGCCATGGGGGGAGCTGCATGGGTCAGCTCTTCACTGCCTTGCAGGAGTGTCACAGGCACCTTTCCCTGGCAGTACTCCCTGACCAGCTTCAGTGTATCCCAGCTGGTACTCACAGAAATTATATAATAAACTCCTACCATTCTTCCAAATGCCATGCCACTTGTTAGGTAATAATAGCAGTAATACCTAAGTAGTAATTATGAATATAGCAATAGTAAACATTGAAAAGATAAAAATATTCTCCTATGAAACTTACACAGAAAGTAATTTCTCTACACTGCAGCCAAGATTATTCCCAAGTGTTTCAATAACAATGCTTTAACAATTGTAAGCCGCAGTCTAACAAAGTGTATAGATACCTTAAATATAAAATGAATGTAGGATATATGTGGAAATTTACAGCCATGTAAATAACATGAGCATAACGCATTAAAGTTGATGGCTGAACCAGTTAAAAGCTTCAGTTTCTAAAGGTTCTACCACTGTCCTTGAGAGTTTCATAACTGAATAGAAAATTTCACATGAGTTTCACATGAATAGAAAATTTTAAGATTTAAAATCTCATTCCTGAATACTGTCTATTAACATGCATGCATGTTTTCCATGATGTCCAGGTGAAATTTTCAAGCTTAAAAGTAATGATAAATCTCAAAAATCAGCCTCCCATTTGGAGATTCCTTTTCTCTTTTGCTCCACATATTTCTGACTCTCAGAGTTCAACAGCATAACTGGTGCCCCCATTGACTTCACCTGGTGAACTGACTGGGCTGGACCTCAATAAAGAGTTTCAGTCACACCCAAAGTCCTTTCAGAAAGATGAGCTCTGGGCTGTAGGAGGTAGTGAAGCACTGTAACAATATTTCAACCACTTCAGTAAAGAGTCGTCTCACCAAATATATACAAAGGAGGGATCTGAGGAGTAGGAAAATACCAGTGATTACACATTTCTCACCTGAGCAGAAGTGCACTTGAAAAAACATTCAGATAAAAAGAACTACCTGAAAAAGAGCTATCCTATGCTAAAACTACTTCAAGCTGGTACCTAAAGTGAAGAAAATGTGACTAACAGCATCTGAGGACTGGTTCTTCTGGTTTTTATTCAGGAAAATCACTCGGATTGAGGAGAATTTTACCCAAAGCATGAGATCCATTGGGTGCCTTGGGGTTTACTTACACTGGTCTTGGCAAAACCGTTTTTGCTTTGAAAATAAAAATTGATGGCTTAAAGGAAAGGCCCTATTCCAAAAGGAGGTAAGGCCTTGGGCCACTATGAACTCAGATACAGCAGGGTCTCGGTGCAGAGCAAGTGACCACAGCATGGGAAGCTGCTGCAATGAAAAAAGAGGAAGCAGGCAGCCTTGATGTCTGAAATCAAATGAAACCATGCACCTCCCATCTCTAAGGCTAGAAACAACCAGTTTGGGCATTGTTAGCTTCCTGATAGGGAGAAATTTCCAACATTTTGGAAATTTCCAGAATGGACATTTTGCCTGCTGAGAGAAACCTGAAGATGTAGCTGACAGGATATATAAGACCTGTTGCTATTTTACAAAAAGTTTATAATGTATCCCAAAGGAAGTTACTAGCATTATTTAGTATTTATGTATTATATTAGCTTTTTAAAGCTTGGAACAAACTACAGTTGATTTCTTAATTAACTGTTTCTCAGCAGATGGGGAAAACAGACATTGAGAGGTTATAATAAATTTGCCATACAAGTAAATGGCAGTCAGGAACATGAATCAGCATCTTCTGGCAAGCAGGGCACAAGTCTTTGCCAGTCTGTGACAATATGGGCAAATCTGGTATCCTGTTTGCCTCCTGCCAAGAGGCAGTGCTTTATGCTTGCCCAGAGGCCCCTCATCCTGGCGTGTGGGATGGTCTCACCACAGCCACTGCTCTGCCCCAGTCCTCTTTACCCAGTGAAGGACTTTATTGTTCATGTACAAAAAAGCCTTCACTGTTGACTTTTCAATACTTGAATTCAAGCTTCTTTCTTCACACCATTGTCAAAACCCTCAGAGACCTGATCCAAAGTAATTAGATTTACTAATGCCTTTTAATCCTCAACCCTTTTAGTAATATTCTAAAAAGTTATATTTTTTATCAGATAATTTATGTGATTCAAATTCTTAATTTCTTGAGATCTCTGAATTTCAGCCAATGCGTTTCAGGTACAGTGAAGAACTTTTCAATACAATCATCTTAAACAGTCTACAACCTATGGATTGGTTTGCTCTGTCCAAATCTGTTAAGTTTTCCCCTTTAAGGCTGGAATCTGTTTTATATGTCTCTGGATGACACACAACCTTTAAAGACCATTTAAAAGCACCCCTCTGAATGCCCTCCCATTTTTCTGTAGAGAGCGCTCACTTCATTTCTATCTGGGGACACCAACACCAACACTTACCCTACTACAAGGAGAGATGTCATGTTGCAAGCTCAGCCCCTTAGGGTTGATTTCTGCCAAACCAGCAGCAGGTCTAATTGTACCTAGTGGGACAATTGCTGATGTTAGAGAAGGACTTGATTTGGGGTTCTAAAGCATTGTTGTCTGGATTAAAATCTAGATCTTTGGGAACAGTTTTCCCAAGATAAAATTGGACTACTCACTTCTTAAAACATTTCCATGGGAAGAGAAGCCCAACTTCTGAGAGTCCCAAATCTGAAAATTTCTGCAGATATTCAAAGCATTTCTCATAAAGCCAGTTGGCCATGTAATCATTCCTTTCAGGGGAGCAACATATCATCTGTCAGCTTCACATGAATTTGTTTTACTCATAGAAAACTTATTATGAAATAAAAAAATATTCTTGGCATAATTGGAGAAGAACTTCCCTCTTGTAAATATTCAGAAGCATTCTGGATGTATTCCCGGGCAACCGGCTTTTGGTGTCCCTGCTTGAGCAGAGGGGTTAAAGCAGATGACCTCCAGAGGTTCCTTTTAGCCTTATCAAGTATAAAAATGTCACTAACTAATCTTTTGTCTTGACTTTCACTTATGCTGCAGTTCCATTACAATTTAGCAACTCTTCAGCCCTCACCCCCTCCCACCCTGTTCCCCCTTCCCTCCCTTGCGCTACCACTGCTGCATGGCTAAGCCTGGGGAGATCCAGTTCACAAAACCAACATCTTTTGTGCTTGAGTAAGTCCCTCACTGGTGCACTGTGGATCAGATGAGTACCAACACCAGCACAAGAGAGAGGCGAGGAGGTAGGCAGGGTAATTTACCAGGGAATCACAGCCTTAGACATATTCTGAGGTGTGTTTTGGCCACAATAGCCAGGAACTATCATCAGCACTACACTTCTAAAACACCAGCTGTAGGAGTATGTTCTCTTTCAGTAAACATACTCTTTCTCAAACAGTAAACTTGGAGGTTTTCTGTTTGCCACTGGATATGCAGAGAGAGTCAACAATTTCTTTTAAGACCCTTCTGTTTCTCTACAGACACTGTTTATCTCTATCTCTGTATCTCTTTTATTACACTGCGATTAAAGGTGTGGATTAATTGCTCAGCATCTGTGAGAATGAAATGGAATAACCTGAAATTTGCTTGAGACCTCCTGCGATGTGCAAAGTTCTGTTTTTTCCAGTCTTTTGTCTTAGGAATAGAAATTTAGACATATTTCACTGTAATTTCACTAATTTTGAGAATCACACATAATTAAAATGTTGTTACTGTATGGAAGTTTCAGCCTTTTGAGATTAGTGGTGTTTTACAAATATCATGCACACCATGATGATACTGCAGTTTTGGTTTCAGAGGCCAGTGTGGCACACTGCCTGTGTGTCCCATTTGTATTTTTTGAAATATTGCTGCTTTTTTTGCACTTTCAGAGGCTTGGATGCATCCTTTCCTTGCAAATGGCCAAATTTGGATGCCTTGTTCTCCAAATATTGCTATTAAAATCAAAGAATGCTAATGGCTAATAAGGCGCAACTCAATATTGCTAAATTAATGAGAATATATTCTTCATCTTTTGCAATATAGGAACCTGCTAAAGTGCTGGCTACAAATTTGTCAAAAGAAAAGATATTCAAAAAATATGAGAACCACATTGGAATCTGCCTTAGCCATTACAAAGCAAAGTAGCTTTCTTCATGTCTTAGTTTAAAGAAATAGTGAAAAGAACCACAAAGACCACCTTGCTCCAACACACATACAGTAAGATTATTTCTTACCCTTTCTAAAGATTTGGGTTAAAAAATGGGGAATGATTCAGTATTACCTGCCAGACCTGTAATGTATAAATTGCTGTTGTAGGGGCAGTTTAGGGAGCAGATACTCAGGACATGCAAAGGCACTGAGCAGTTACTCATATGCTGTGTTTTCCCCTTCATATTATCCTGCACACCAGTCTCTACCATTCAAATGTACTTCATCCTTTTGCTCTGTTCAGATCTGATCCCAGATTTTAAATGGAAAAAAAAGTATTAATAGAGCCATAATCATATTGCTCCCCGAGGTTCCAATAGCTTTGGAAGAACTGCATTTCATACATTATATGTAACCAAATTAAAAGGCTCAAATTTTTTGTGTGTGATTTCTGGCTCAGAGAGGCTGGGTATAATTATTTCTTCTAGAGTATTGTATTATACTGCAATTTGCACAATGGCCCAAAAGCCTTCCAGTGTGCCAGCAGAATCAAAAACTCCACCACTTTATAGTCAAGTGCAGTGCTGCTGCTCTGCTTGTTTCAGCATGGGTAGACAATTAGATAAATAGGGTGGAATTAACCCCCTCATCCCCAAATTAGGGGTTGTATTAATATACAAAAAGAAACACTGAGATTGGAACACAAACCTATTGATTTCATTTCATCAAAAGTCACCAACATAATATTAAATAACATACGAATTAATTATTTTGAAGTGTGGAACTTGAAATGTTGAAGAGGTTCTACAATAGATTTTCATACTGATATTCATGAAATTGTTTTCCCCACAACCTGCGAAAGCAGAAACCGTCCTTTCTGTTCTATATGTGTAAAATTAGGTACCATTGAGTCACAGCTGTCTCAGCTGTGGACAGAAAACATTTTTATTGTGACAAAAAGTACCCTTATATGAAGCATTTCAGTAATGTCACCATTGCAGCTGTCAGCTGACATTCAGCTTGACATTTGCAAGGTGACTTCAATGACATTTCTGTAATTCGACTAACTAATGAACCTGAATAATCAAGAGATGATAGCCAAGATAAAACCCAAGCATCTGAAGTGCATCTTCAACTTACATTCATGTCACAAACTACTATGAAATTTTGATGATTCTAAATGTTTTAGTGGTCTCTTTAAATCTTGGTTGGATAATGAATATTGCAAAAGGAAAAAATGTAAAGGAAAATTAATCTCAAATCATTGTTAAATTTGTACACCTGGGCTCACCATTCACTTCATACAGAACTGAATATCTTATTCTTCATATACAGACATTTTTTAATAGCTTGTAATAATGCCCAATAGTTTTTCTGGTCCCAGGTTAAATTGTGCTTTCTTGAGATTAGATTATTGCAGTGAATTGCCACTTTCAAGACATTGGTTGAAATGCAAACAATAGCTGTACCAAAGAGAAATGCCAAAAAAGTAAGTGCAACTTTTTTCTTTACTCATCAAAGTAATTATTTAAGGTCTCATTTAATAGATTTTTGAAGCAATTTCAGAGTTTCCATTATATTGAGAAAATTATGCCAGTTTTCCTGCATTATTACGGGCTTTTTGGATATAGAAAATAAATGCTCAGGGAAGCATATAATACTTTATTTTTCATATACTGAAATGCATAATTTCATATATATTTTCTGTTAGTGTTCTGAGTTCACCTAGTACTTACTCTGCAAGTATTCTTTTAAGAATATCTGGATCTGGAAAATTAAGGCATGTCACCATAATGAGTTGCTGTAACTCATTCTTTCTCTTGTTACAGCATGGCTAACATCAACATTGCAAGACATTGCACCTATTCTTTAAATATCTTTAATCAGGTGTATCTATTTTCTTTTTTACCTTGGAAGTGTTGGAAGTGAAATGTATTCCTTATCATTATAATTTTCTAAAGAAATGCAGTTGCTTTTAATAAGTCAAAGAAACCTGTTATCTTTCCATCATTTCCCTCAAGCTCTCCTCTCCTCTCCTCTCCTCTCCTCTCCTCTCCTCTCCTCTCCTCTCCTCTCCTCTCCTCTCCTCTCCTCTCCTCTCCTCTCCTCTCCTCTCCTCTCCTCTCCTCTCCTCTCCTCTCCTCTCCTCTCCTCTCCTCTCCTCTCCTCTCCTCTCCTCTCCTCTCCTCTCCTCTCCTCTCCTCTCCTCTCCTCTCCTCTCGAGGTTGCAGTTCTCTGAAAGCTTTGCTTTTATGCTTAGAAGCAACTTAATGAATAGCAAAGGACAGGGAGATTTTAATTTCAATAGAGGGTGTTTTTTTCAACTAAGAAGACTTCTTCATCTGAATTAGTCATCTGGACTCCTTTCTAAGCACTGAAGATCTAATTATCATTATAGCAGGACAGTTGGACCATGCTTGGAAAGTTTCTGTTTCCTCTCAGGGAATATGCAAGGATGACTTAGTCTGACAGAGACCTTTTTCTTTTGCCACCCAAAGTTAGAGATAAAGCTCTCCCAAAGCCCTACCTGTGTATCAGCCATAAAAGAGCCACTGGAAACTGTCAGTTCTGGCTATGAAGAAAGATGAGCCTGCTTAAAAAAACCAAACCACAATAAACAACACGTGGGGAAAGATTTGTTTGAGGCAACCTAGAAAGAGTAATACTATTAGGCATCTGGCATTTGGCTCCTAATACAGGGAACAGTAAGGACAGGTCAATGATACAAACAAGAGAAATTAATTTCCTCACAGGAAGTGTACTGGCTGTCTTTTTAATTACTTCTGTTCCAAATGCTTCTCTTTTATGACTTTGAAAATGTACACTTAATTTTTATACTTCAGTGCGTGATCATGCACCTTTTCAGATGGGTAACCAGAGTGTTTTGAGAACTTATTGTTTAATTGGTATTTTGGGTCATGTAGGCATTGTATGGAATAGTCTCTATTGGTACAGAACTTCTAGGGCATCACCCCAACCCAATTTGCATGATTATACTGGAATGCAGCTGCTTTTATGTAGCTACCCTCACTCTTCTTGTATCTAAGTCTATCTCAAAGGTGCAGTGGCTGCCTCAACTAACCAGATATGATCTGAGAGAAAGAAGCCCCTGAGCAGAGAGAAGAGGCTCAGAAGCCACCCTGACTTGGAATGTTATTTATAGGACTGAGTGGAGATTTTCTGAACATACTGTTTTGTTATGAAATATTTATTTAATTAAAGAAAAAACATTTGCAGGCATATTTGTACCACTATTGTAATGGTTTAGACTGCCAGCCTCCCACTTTCCTCTTGGTTGTTCTGTTGGCTTTTTTTGGTTCACACTTTCCTATTCCACTGTGCTTTTCTGGCTCATTATCTTTGTCCACTGATGGGATACATGGCTGGGAAATTGTACAAGCACAGGGCAAGCTTGCAGTCACTCACCAAGTTCCCTAGTAAAATACTCTCAGGTCTCAGTACTCCTTAAGTTTTGTTATTTATTGTGTGTATCAATGGATTTCACATAGGACAGGATCAGTTTCAAGTTCAGCTTCACCTCTTCCAAAGTATAGCTCAACATAAATAATGTTCAGCTTTGTCTCTAAGTCCTCAGGTTGCAAAGATGCTCTTGTGAAGTCTTGGCAATCCTGGGAGCTGTCAGATACATGACTACCCTAAGGATGGTGGAATTTGCACATTTTTTAGTTTCAAAATGCAAATTTCTCTACTGAACATGAGTAATCTGTGAGTTTATAAGAATTTTAAAATCTTACAAGAAGGGAAAATTGACCATCTGAATATTTTTTTTCTGTGCAAGATGGACCTTTTTAGCCACAAATGCTGGGGATGTGCAAAGCTACAAGTAACAGGAGAGAAAAAAAAAATCTGTAACAGAAAAAAAAATCTATAACAGAAAGTATCAGCTGACCATGACAACTGTGCTGATCTCTGCCCTGCCTCACAGTCATCTGCTGACCTATAGGGCACCACACTCATAGCACAGTGAATTAGGTACTTGAAATGTTGTTTACCCATTGCCACAGACAAAATCAACATTGTACCACCATACTAGGAACACATACTACCCTGCTTCCTTCTCTTAACACTGTAAGTGTTGGATATATGCAACAGCTTGACTTTCCCTGCTATCCCCTGTGATCTCTGCTCCTTCTGCCCTAGTCACTCAAAGCTCAGGAATGATGCAAGTCTCATTCACTGGGGACTTCAAGCTCTTGCCCCAAGCTCATCCTTCAGCTTGAAATGTGGGAGCCACACTCAAGTCTTAGATCTGGTCATAGCAGTTTTTGTATCTTGGCCACTTCAGTTGATGTTTCATGCATGAGAGGCTGCATCTCACTCTGCATTCCAACAAAATAACATTTGCTGAGCCTGGGTCTAATATCAGCTGAAATCAGCCTTGAAAGCAAGGAGGAGCAGATCCAGCAATCCTGATTTCCATCAGGAGACACTTCATGTGCTGCCAGTGTAGACCAGAAAGGTAGACAGGGACTGCTGGTGTTGATGGTGATGTCATGAAGCATCACAATATTCAGGAAAAGTATCACAGATAATACTGATAAAACTGATACATTTTGGGGTTGGGGGGGGGGGGGAAGTTTCAATAATGGTTTTTTATCACAGCTTTTGCAATCCGTTCTCCCCAGCACTTTGAAGAGATATTTTTGGGCACCACAATATAAAGCTGTTAGAGAGTGTCCAAAGGAGAGTCTGTAGAGGGGAAGCCTTATAAGGAGTGGCTGAGGCTACTTGGTCACTTCAGCCTGGAGGAGACTGAGGGGAGACCTCATTGTGGTCTTCAACACCCTCACAAGGAGAAGAGGAGGGACAGACACTGATCTCTTCACTCATGTGAAGAGTAACAGGACCAGTGACAGGGCCTGAGGGAGTGGCCTGAAGCTGGGTCAGGGGAGGCTTAGGTTGGACATCAAGAAAAGTTGTTCACCCAGAGGTTGGTTGAGCACTGGAACAGCTCCCCAGGGAAGTGGTCACAGCACCAGCCTGACCGAGTTCAAGTAGGACAATGCTCTCAGGCACATGGTGTGATTCTTGGGGTGCCTGTGCAGGGCTAGCAGTGGGACTCAATAATCCTAATGGGTCTCTTCCAACTCAGCATATTCATATAATCACTATGATTCTGTGAGTCTATGATTCTATGTTCTCATCCCTCACATCCCTGCAATATCTTAATCATTTTGTAAAGCCTTATAATTTCAACAAGGTCTACTTCCACTAGTATACCCCTTATTGCTCTTTATTGCAACATACATATTGAAGCCAGGCAGCTAACAGAACACTGTACTTGCTTTTAGCCTTCCTCCTATACACACAATTGCATGTAGGGAAACAATCATCTAAGGACACAATGGATTTTTGTTTACTTCTATGGAAGCTTGTACAGCTAGCTAGTAAACAGAAAGCTTTAAGCTATATTAATGTCTCTGACAGTTTTCAGGATGTATGGTTATTACAATGGAAAATCAAAATATACTAAATTCATACCAGTGTGAAATAGTGTTTGTAGTCCATTGTCTGATGATATTTTATTTGGCTAGAAAAAAATAATTATACCACACAAAAGACTAAGCCAAATTCACCCCATACCTCAGTGGGTCTCAGCTTCAAACTTACAATCACTGGTGATCTACTGAGGTAGCATATGGCCCATACCTTTAATCTTGATTGATATTAGCAGTTAGCTAATATAATACTCCATATGAAAAGATTTTGCTTACATTAATATAAATATGTTAAGTAAAGACAAATGATGATGCAAGTAAGTTAGCAGAATTTGGTAAAAATATGAAGCAGAACATTTGTTCCTCAGATTTGGACAGTGAAAGCTTACACATTTATGAATAATTCCTTACATTTTTTATCATTTTCTGCCCCAGCAGCTAAATTAGTTTTACAACTATTAATTGAATTGTCTAACTTCACTATGCACTGGGTGATAGAAAGGATTATTAACTCCACTTTACAGATAAGGAAACTGAGACAGGGAAAGGAAATGATTAACTGGAGATCACACAGGGAATCAGAGACAGATAAATCCCAGATCTCTCCATCCAATGCATTAAGCAATGAACATTGCTACTTCTCCTCACAAACAGCCATCAGAAATAAGACACATTTCAAAGAGAAACAATTAAAGCAACATTTCATCAAAGATAAAAGCTTCTGAAATTCATCCTACGCTGGTGACCCCAAACATTGTTCTCTTTTGTCTCTGTCACATTGTTTTAAGTGCAGATTATCCCTCCTTCCTCGCTTCCTGCACCATTAAATAGGCCAGGATGTGCAGCACATGATTCTCCATCTCTCCTGTAGCCCCCCTGAAAATATCTGTATGTATGTATCTACATTCAGACACTGCTGTGTATGCACATGAACACCATTTCTATTGTACAAAAGCTGCTCATTCCTTAGCACTCTGGTACCTGAAACACGTCTGCCTCTCCAAAAAAGACAGTTCAATACAGATGGAGGACACTTTTTCTATTAAGAAGTTAATGAGCAAGTTTAAGAGCAAGTTGAGGATGAGGAGTGAGGGGGTAACAAACAAACAAACAAATAACAGTATACCTTATACATCAGAGATTTTCTTGGCCTGACCTCATTCACATGCTGGGTGACCAGGAGAGCTCTGGCATATTCAGCTTGTACAGCACTTGACAATTTCAGCTATCACTTCTCTAAATAATCAAGGTTCTTGATTAAACTAATTAAAGTAGTGTTTGTTAGCTGACAGCCATTAATAAGCAAGCTGGTTAAACACTTGCCATAATGTATCAATCAACAGATTAGAATTTTCTTTGTTTTACTGTAAGCCTACATGTGTTTGTTATAATTATCTTAGTACTTAGATCTAATCCTGAAATTCCATGAATCAACAGATATGTTGCCATTAATTTACACAGGAAAAACAACAGGATATCTATTAAAAACTATTTATAAAGCACTGTATGTAAGCAAATCAGGCGTCTATATGATTATGGTTTTGAAGAACTTTAGTTTCTGGCTTCAGCACTTCTACGCATACTCTTGTCCCAAATTAATGCTTGCATAAAAATTCTTTGCTCTATTTCTAGCAGAGTGAATGCTGTCTAATGACTTTCATTTAATGGGTCAGGTCTATGCCACTAAAGAAGAAAACAAAATTATTACATAGCAAACATTAGGGGAGCTGTGTAGATTCATATCAAGCAAAACAAAATACTTAAAGAGATAGAAATAACTATTAAAAAATCTTACTTGAGCTACAGCATTTCGGAAAACCATTCTTAAGTTTTGATGTGCAAGTTTGTAAAATAAAGACTTTCCAAATAGCAGCATGGATCAAAAATCATTGTATTTTTAAAACAGTTCTTAATGATTGCTAATTTAGTGTGGAAATAACCTTCCAAAATGTTCAAAGTTAAATAAAAGTATGTTTGTCTGGATTGGTTTCAGTGGAATCTCTGGGAATATGATCTGATGAACAACGTGCTTAGTACTTGAAGATTAAGCTTCAAAAAACTATCTGAAAATCAAGAAAATGCAGTTAGATAAAATTAGAGTGACTTACTAATCATTACTGTCACTACAACAGTTGTCTTTGCCTATCACTTTCCATAATTATAAATAGTCTTCTACTGGATTGTCCTGATGCCTCCTACAAGGCCCAGAACATGAACACATTTTAATTTACCCATGACATTACTTAGCTAAAAAGTATAATGCATTAAATTGTAATATTTGCTCTAGATACATTAAAAGTCTTTCTTTTGCTTGTGAGGTGAATATTATGGTTATTGACTTATAATTATTCTTGGGACCAGTTATATTTTGTTGGAACAAGGTATAGTATGTAAAGAATGATAGAGGAACACTCTAAAAAAAGCCAAAGTGAGTGTGGTTTGTAACAAGACTTTTTTAGGTAATCTAAAAAAAATAATTTGTAATTAAAGACTTTTGTCTTCTTCGTAACAGCTATAATAGTCCTTAAACACAAAGCCAACCTGTTTAGACTTCAGCTGTAGGCCATTACACACCTGTGACCTTCTCCCACCAGCAGCTGAAGAACCTTCATATTAAATCTTTACCTAATGACAACTGTGTTTTCAAAAAAAACCCAGCCCCAAACAAAAAAAAACCAACAAAAGCAACTAACCAAACAAAAAAAACCCTGTACCCAAAATTCTGGAATGAAGCACTGCCCTACTTCCAGGAGTCCCTGCCCCTGTTCTTTCAGGCTAGAAGGGGCTCAGAAATACAGGAAGTTCTTCCACCAGTGTTATTCTACAGAGGGAAAAATTCATGGTGTATGATCTCATTAAATGCCTAAGGCTGTGTCAAGGCACTGGATTGTCATGTCTGCACACAGATTAATTTTCAAACTCATCTCCTGAAATCCTTCTCATCCTTGCCTCCCAAGTCTCAGTGCAGAGGCTTGGTCTGCTTCAGTTCCATTTTAGATGCCAAGAAGAATTGAATATTCTGCCACAAAATCCAGGCTACAACTCCATCTCTATTAGTGCTGTGTTTTGAGGCAATGGAATTCCTGCACACTGGTGCAGTCCACAGAACAGTGTTTATGCTAACTGGGTTTCCTTTCAGGGTTGTCTAACCTGGTGGTGGTGCTCCATATGGCCAGCAGTTTCACTTCAGCCCTGCTGGGAACACATGAGACTGTAACAGTTCTTGCTGCTCCAGAGCACCATGACATTGCAGTGAGTCAGTTCCATCAAAAAAGTGTTTGAAGCAGATCTCCTGGCTGCCCCACTCTTTGATTTGCACTGCAGAGGAATCTCAGAGAGCCTAAACTGGATTCCTTGTAGATGAAATGAAACTAGAAAATGTACCTCAGTTTCACCTAGGGCACTGCAGCTATTAATGGACATTCAGTGTAGAAGATCAGATGAGGTCCAATTTGAAATACACCCTCTGAAACACATAGAGTGTGGTCCTCAGCACCAGCTACTCCCCTCTGCAGGCCTGCTTTTCTTGCAGCACACAAAAAATCTGCTAACTTAGACACAGCCTCAGAGAGTTTCAGACTGCATCTGTGGTCATCATGATTGTGGGGGTTTGGCAGTCCAACTTCGAACTGCTGCACAGTAAAACCCCTGGACTGCACATAATGTAGATGTACAGACCTCAGAACTGTTCAGCTCAATAACTCTTCCTTTTATTGCACCAAATTACTCACTAATGTGGACATAGTAGAGAGCTCTTTGCCATTAGACAGTAGTCATGCAAACAGGTATTTTAGACCTGTGAAAAAATATATGCCATGTTATCACAATTTTTACACCTGAACACTTCAGCTCATCTCTCTGTTGCTTTAACTGTGTGGCACTACAGACAGTACGGTTGCAAGCAGGGAGAGACCTGCCATCATAGAGACCCTGAAATGGGTTGAGGACATTGGTTTTCATATCTCTGCTTAGTTAAGACTAAAATTCCATCATGCAGCTTTTACTGATGGTTTATTTAAATCCTGCAAATGCAGTTTTATTTTATTAATGTACTGTATATCAGATTAAATTTTGCGTAGTTTTTTTTTTAGCTTGGTATATCACCTAGAATTAAAAGTGGAGTCACTGAAATATAAATACATAAGTGAACTCAAATCCACCATAATTCTGCCAGTCTAATTCTGATTTTATGCTAGCATTAATCAGAACTAAAACAACTGAAAAAAAATTCAGAGTGATATACTTCCAGAGCTGGTATGAGTGCACCTCACAGAATCAGAAGGTTGCCACCTAGCAGCACAGCAACTTCTGCTGTTGTAGATTGCAAACACTGAATGATGAAAGAAATCATGATGGAGCCTAAGATTGATCTGATGCCAGCCCAAGAGAGATCCTTCATGATACCTGTCAAAAGGGAACATGAAAGATTCAACCAAGTATTACTGGTCAGGAATTAAAAAGTGGAAATGAAGGTTTCCACATACCTCTGACTTCTGCCTTGTGATTTTAGTCTGCAATAGAATAGACGTACAAAAGAAAATAAATTATGACCGAACTACAAAGACCAAGGCTGCTTTAGATTAAGTTGCATCAGGGATCTGCACTGTCTGTTTTGTATTCAAAAAGAGCAATATTTTAAGACACATTTATTTCAATATACTAAGCATCTTAGGAGCTCACATACTGGTTTAAAATATATATTGAAATTAAAATCAAAGTCCAACAGTGGAAACTGAGGGTCCTCAGCATCTTTCAAGAGACATTCAACAATTTCACAATAGCACTGTAAATGGAAAACAAGCCTGATATATATGATTCTCACCTGAATCCTGTAAAAATAAACACCACTAATTATAGTGGGCTACTCACATATTTTACATTCATATCCTCATATGTGGAGAATAATCTCCAGTCATAATATTTACAGATAAAGTTGTTATACCATTTTATGGAGAATTTTATAAAACAAAGTATTTGTTTCTTTTTAGTCATGGATGGACCAACTGAATTTTCATACACTAGACTTTAGATAAACTGGATTTAAAATACATATGGCTTTTTTTTCACTAGATAGAAAATTCACTGGTTTTGTTGGTTTGTATAACTTTTCTCTTATTATTCAGACTTCACAACGTCCTTGCATTGTATGCCTTGATGAATTCCCTAACTTCAGGTTTTGTTAGCAAAGAAACAATTGATGAACCACCACATATTATCCTTGAGCACTGCAGTTACAGTTTCTTTTCGACAATTTAGGCAACTCATCCATGTTAGGACAACTCTCAGTTGTCTTTTTAGATGAGTTATCCAACCTCATAATATATATAAAAGGGCCCTCTAATGGGATCTGGGTTTTTTTAATGGTTCTCAGAAACTAGGGTTACAAAGATGGCTTCTCTGCAGCTTCCCTGTTTGCAGGCTCTGGCCGCCAGTGCAGCGGTGCTGATGCCATAGAGCTGCATGAGCAGCAGCACGGCCTCCTGGCTCACAGAACCAAGTGGGCCCCTCTATTTGACACTCGTGTCCAATTTTGGCAGCCACAGTACAAGAACAACACAGGCATACTGGACCAAGTCCTGCAGACAGACACCAAGATGTTTAAGGGACCAGAAACACAACATACAAGAAGAAGCTGAGGTATCTGGGTTTGCTCGGTCTGGAGGAGAGATGACTAAGTGGAAATCCAGTTTCTGCTTTCAACTGCCCTAACTGGGTTTACAGGAAAGATGAAAGCAGACTCTTCTGAGAGCTGCACAAGGAAAAGACAACAGTCAGGTTGAAATAAAGGGAATTCTGAGTGGATACAGAAAAAAATTCCTCTGTGAGAGTACTAAAGGACAGGAACAGTTTGCCCAGAAAGAGCAGGAATCCATCCTTGAAGATACTCAGACTTCAGCAGAACTACTCACAGCAACCTGAAAGCCAATTCTGCTTTGAGCAAGGAGCTGTATGTGGTGACCTCCAATAGTCCTTTCCAACTAAATTCTAAGCCTATGTGCATGGCCTGCTACTCCTACCACAGTAATACTTCTCATATCTAGCTTCTATATCTGCATCTATACACTAAATCTGTCATCTAGATCCTCATAATCCTCCATCCTGATTAATTTAAAACTGCTGCTTTCAGGCCATCTGTTATACATATTCCTTCCTGCCCGCCCCCCCTCCATTGAGTATAGACAAGATACAGTGATTATGGTATTCCCTGACCACAATTCTGACATTACTGAGTTTTTGTGTCTCATCACAGCATTGCTTATCTCTCCCCCACAGCACAGCAGATTTGCTTGCCCATTTGTCAGATTCTGCCACTAGGTTCTGCCTGTGCTGGCAGATCTGCATGGCAAATCGTAGGCCGTGACCAGTCCACTGAACTGGTGCATGAATGCCTTCCAGCCTTCCACGTTCTTCTGCACAGAGTTCAATTATTGAGAGTTTTTGAAGAAGCTGCTGGATGAGGCATAACTGGAAGGGTTGTGGTGTTTGTCAGCAGCTTTCTTTAAATTGATGTGATTAGAAAATTAGGGAATATGCAGAATATGCTATGTCAGAAATTACATTCAAATAAATAATTACATGGGTCTAGATATAGAGAATATAGAACAATATAAAGAATCCCAGCAGTTTTTCAAAGTATATGAGTTCCCACAGATAAGGAACCTTTTTGCAAGAGTCTAGGTAACAGCAATAAAAATACTGCAAAGGCTGTTAATTAATCTAAGTTCTTTTTCAGTCCAGTATTCTTTAGGCATTTTGATGGTTGTGTTTTTGGAGAAGACTGGAGGATGTTGTGCTCTATATAAATGCATAATTCTGCAAAATAAAGTCCATCACAAAGGTCTGATTCACATACTTGTACACAGGCACCTGGTGATCTCTGAGATGTCCTAATTTCTTGCAAACCCACCATGGCCTCTGTCTAGGCACTATATTAGGCTGGAGAGAGAACTAATCATACACTACATTTGGCAGCTACCTGAGGATTCCTGAGATCCTCTGGGATGTCTGAAAAGATACAGAGTACCTTCAAACACAGGGAACTAATTTGGAGGCCCTAGTCCCCAGTTTGTATGTAATTTGTAAAATAATAGAATAACAAAGGAAACAATTCAACAAAATACACTGAAATTATTAAAAGAATATTGTAAGGATTTCAATGGGGAAAAAAATGGCCATCAGGTATTCAGTTTCAAATGTTGGGTGTATCAGTACTTGGCATGCTGGAATGGAAAGTGCTTTCAGTGCTGGTGAGTCTGGTCCCTGCCATCATTGGCATAACCTATAATCCTCTCCACACCCACAGATTTTGTCCTTGAGCACATATCACCTGCCCTGCCAACTAACAGCCAAACCTGGTAATCAGTTATAACCCCTAGATATATGTGATACAAATATGGGTTATATTTTCCTGGAAATATCTACATTTTGTTTGTTTCTCACACTCTTTCCATTCTTTTGGAGTGTGTTTAGACCACGATTTTAAAGAATTGTCAAGCTGGTTATCAAGCTGCAAATTATGGAATACTTGTCTTCAACTGTCTGACTATAATGTTCTTAGAGAAATGGAAGTACTTTCTAGACAACAACCCTGCATTTTTCACGTCTTTCTGATAAAAGCTACAAATAATGATATCTCCTTTTGTACTGCCTCTGTCCATTTTGGACAGACAATCAGCTAAAAACTGATGTTTGGTTTATATTATTCCATATAAAAAGAGAAGAAATAAATTCAGGACAGACCAACACAGAAAAACAAAATCCTCATTTTCAAAGTGGTCTGACAAACAACAGCTTCAGTAAGGGAAGATAAGTAATGCAACTAAAAAATTATGATTTTACTGAACTCTCTACCTAATGGGAAGTTAGAAACATTTGGGGCTGGACCTCAAACTACACAGTCAACAGAAGTCAAACCCACTGACTGGAACTGAGATGTGGATTTGATTCTCTTCACAAAGGAAGGGAACGCTGCTAACTTCCCATATTTTTGGTCATCTTTTTGCTTGAAACTCTTCACTGAAAGTGAACTGGAACTCTTTTGAACTCTTCACTGGAAAGTTCAAAAGTTCAAAATAATGTAGAGGAGGAGGACTAAAAATTTAGTGTTTCAAAAAACTGAAGGTAGTCTTCATCAAAACTATAGAGAGCCTTGTTCACCAGACCCCTATGAGGTCCTAAACTGTAAATAACTGCATAACTCTGTGAATATAACTACAGGGAAAATCATTAATAATACTGTCTACATTGGTCAAAATATTTGCATATTAAGCCCACCAAAATACCCCCAAATGCATCCACACAATCATTATTCAGCACAATATATTAATTACATATTAAACTTAACAACTACAACCAGCTTCATAAAAGCATTCTGACATTAGGTGTAACCTCTCATTTTACTTATAGTAAAGGATTCTTTTCTGGATTTAGGTGACTTGTTATAACAGTCTCTATCTTTTTTGGGATATCATTGCCATATTCTCTCCTTCCTTAGCAAAGAAATTAAAAATACTTGATGGTGTTAATTTTCTTGCTGCATGTTGCTTCTGGCAGAATAAGCACAATGTGGTTACAGCATTCTATCTCTTTTATCCAAAAGATGTGAGTGAATGTACAAGATGCTAGTCTGGGATAATCACATCCATTACATAACTGAATTTAGACTTCCAAGTATTTCACAGAGCTTGCAGGGCTCCCACAGTTGGCTCCTGCCTGGCCTTCTCTTGCAGCTGGGGATCCAACACACACATGTATTCAGCACTTACACAGATCCTTTGATTTGGGACATGAGATCATGGTGCAGGAATGAAGCTGTCGCAAGCCCATGCCATCTTAATGGAGCCTTCTGCTCGCAGAAGTCCTGCTAGGGGATGTGCTGGGTGCTGCCCAGTTCCCCAGCTGCATGTTAGCACATCCCTCAGTGCTCCCTCTGTGCCCTGGCCTCACACAGCATTCTCACAGGTACTGAAATAGGACGGAAAGCACCGATATCTGATACCACGCAACGCACAGAACTTGCAGTTTATTACTGAGCAGACAGTGCAATAAATCCCTCTGTATTATATTTAGTAATGGTATCATTTGTGCCATTCAGGAAAGTGATCTGGATAGTTTTGTAAAACCCCACGGCTTTGAATAAATCACTTCCAGAGTGAAGTATTTGACTGATGAGACACTAACTGTCCTACAGCGAGAAAATTATTCAGGCTGGGAAGATGACAGGTTCAGAGCCTGAAAAACAATACACCATAGAGAGGCTGGAAAGAACAACATGTACAGAAGACCAAAGGGCAATTGTCACTATCCCTGAGTAATGACCATAACAACAGGTGCTAAAACATACAATACAACTATATAGTACTAGCCAATTTCTAAACTGGCAGAAAGCTGAATAGCCAAGTGAAACCCTTTTATAAGCAAGAGAGTCATTAGCACAATGAAAGGGACAAATAAAAATGACTAGGTTTTGTTTGCAATACCCGTTACAGTCGCCTGCAACGTGAAAGAACTTCCTGTTTTCTACTCACATTTGATCGCCCTATGCCATAGCTAATATAATGGTTGCCAAATGGAAAATAAGTAGAATCTCTTGTTAAAATTGTCTATGGCCTTGCAATGGTTATATTTTTCCCCATCTTTCTTTCCAATCAGATCTCTGTCTTACCAAATACAATATATAACTATTCCAATTTTCCTTCTCAAAGATGTTTATCCTTTCTTATCTAGCCTGCCTGTCATATCTTATTATAATTTACAGAAATCTGAAATACACTGTTCTGATAAACCTGTCAGAATAATAACAGAAACACATAATCATTATGATAGAGTTTTCATATTATCCTGGGAAAGACAGAACTGAATATTATGAATAATGCTAAATATAATTTATTTGAATATATAAATCCTTACCAGTGGTTTCAATTTTCTAATAAACTTGAAATTTTATCAGATACTAATTGCTAATAAGCATGGTTCATTATGACTTACTATACACAGATTTACTATTTGTGACAGAGAAGTAGACAGCAGACATGGGCACAGAGTATTCCTGAAAATTTTAAAAAAAGTTGTAGCTATCTATAAGTCTGCCTAATATGAAATACTTGTTCTAAAGAATGTCAGTATGTCTGTGTTGGTCTTCAGTAACTATGTTACTCTCAGCCTTTTTTTTTTAATATAACATGCAACCAGGCTGAGGTAGCTAGAGATAAGGATTGGCATCAAGCTGTCATTTGGGAAAATATTGCATCTAGATTCTTCAGGTCCAGTCAGGGAGACCTGAAGGGAAATTTATCTTCTCCCATAAATTGCTAATGACTTCAACATTGAATTCACGAGTTTGGAGAACAGAAAATATAAACGCTAGAGAATGGGTTTTTTTCTTTGAAAGGCACATTAGCTGTAATCCTAAGCATATGACCCTGCCCCCTGCACAAATATAGGAAAATCCAACAGAACAAGCAAAACCATTCTTGATTTATTTCTCTGACTGTTCATGCTCCAGCTTTGTCATCAAGCAATCCATTTCAGCCTCCTCTGTGCACCTTGCACGTCTTCTCATTTCGCTGTTTTTCACTGCAGCTCTTCTTGCTGCTACTGCCTCCTAAGTCACACACAAATAGATTTAGTAATGAACATTTAATGGCAAAGGCCTTTGAAAATGATAGAACTAATTTTTTTTTTGTCTAGTTGATAGCTTGCAGCACCAAACAAAACAGAATCATTAAACGGTTCAATGGACTAAGATCAAAGGGAGACACCTGTAAGCAAAATCCTCTATTATCCTTTCACTGTCAAAAGTAATTGTTGCTAATTGAACAAGTTTGTTTAATTGTAATATAGCTCAAGAGACCATATCCTGAGCTGCTGGAAATAGATCTGCTTCTGCTGAAGTCAGCTCTGCTAATCTATAGCAACTGAGGAACTGTCACAAGGAAACAGTTAACCCATTGCTTAACTGCATGGGCTGCATGACCAGCTTTTGCAACCAAAAATGTCTCAAAAGTTGGGCTGAACAAGAAAAAATGGTCACATTAATCTTTGCCCAATTTGATGTGGGAAGCTATTAAATACACACTTTGGTATCAGTAGACTAAAAACTTCCAATATAATTTTATGAAGGCTAAATATAAAATATGCCAGCAAGTCTGCAAACAGACACCAGCCATTCTTTTGTAAATGCTTTTAAAATATGATTTCCCTTTGCAAGCAAGCAAGCTTCTCTCCTACCATCTCAGTTTAACACAGCACCACAATAAACCAAGCAAGTGATGAGAAGCAGTGCTAGTGTACAGATTTAAATGTTTAGAAAGCAAATAATCATAAATCCAGCACATCTTCAAATCAGTCATCTTTATAAAAAGAGCTTAAAAAAAAAAAAAAGGGAATGCTTCTGAGTACCCTGGTTTGAGTGTGCTCAGCTTCATGCATCTTGTGTCAGGAACTAAAACCCATGAACTCTCTGGCTTGCATCCTTCCCCTTCTCACTCCTGATTTAATTCTGCAAGACAGTTCCTGAATGTGAATGGTGAAAAGAACAAGATCCCGGGGTACCACAAAGACAGACCTATTCCATCTGGGTACAATCATTTGTGTATATCAGTGACCATAAGGCAGGCAACAAAACACAATTATATATCTAAAAGCTTTTTCCAATACCATTACTCTCTGCATTGCAAACCATATCCTCAAGCCTGAACTTCCCAAGTTCTTTGAAAAGTTTCTGTTCTGCTCCATAAATGAGCCATGTAAGGCAACTAACTTTGAATTATTGCTGTTCTGGACAACAGTGATTTTGCAAAACCACACAGCATTTAGTCCTCGTCCAACTTAAGCATAGGAAAAGGTGCATTAATTAGTATGTATCTACTCAGAAATTAGGAATGGGCAAGTACAAAAACTGCAATTCTTCTCGAGTCAAAGGGAGTGCCAGATCCAATGACACCTAACTGAAAAAGCAGAAAACACAGGAGGGCTGTGTTGCAAGAAATGTTAATGTTAGTTAGCATCTTATTTAATATTGCAAACTAAATGCAGCTCTGAAACAATTCTGTGCAGAAATCCTACCAAAACCTCTGAACGCACCCTGAAAAGCACCTCAAATGACTGGGCTGATGACCAATTTCTTAACATCCAGAAATATGGAGCATTTTGGTAGGCTGACAATATGCCAAGGTAATTTTCAACACAAATAATGTCAAACCAAGAACCGGATGGTAACTGACACAGGAAATGTGTGAAATTCAAAATAATTTCAAGTAAAAAAAGAGAGTCTCATTTATTTCCATGCAGTTCAAGGTCACTGACTAAAGCACGGCTTATCTTGCTTTTTGTGCTCCTCTTCCATGTTGTCTAGCACTTTTAGGATCAAAAATATAAGAAGAGCTTGGCTGATAGATCTAAATCTATATCTAGATCTAATTGAAAATGTGAATGACACTATTCTAACAGTAAAGCCTGGCACTGCAAGCAGGTAGACAGCATTGCTGGCTCCTTCCAAGTTACCCATTCATTGAGCAGTTGGCCAGCAAGATGCTGGGCTCTCATTCTGCTGGGAGTCTGGCAAAAGCACTCCAAAACAAGCATTTGTAGGGTGTGGGAACAAATAGGTGCACTGAGTCTTACAAAAGTTCCACTAACTGACTGTGATGGGAAAAGGGAAGAAAGCAGCTTGAATACATTTAGATATCTCTAAATACAGGTATCTGAATTTTTGCAACAGTTAACAGGTTATTGACATACTCTCACAACTTAACATCAGAAAGGACAACAGAGACACATATCCTAGGTAAAAGTAAAGAATGTAATAAATAATAACTAAAACTCATATATAGACTGACAAAATATTTTAAATAATATTGGGTTCATTTCTGAACCCATTTTCTAGACATAAAGGAAATTTTCAGTTTAAAAAGAAACCAACACAACGGGACTTTCATCCAAACTAGTATCTTTCTAAGGAAAATTTATTTTTATGACTCATGTGCATAACCTCAGACTTTAAAATGTTTATTTCTTTTATGTTTTCAGAATTAAACAAAACAAAGCCTATACAGGGGATTTTTTCCTCTTAAATGCAGCGATATTTTGCCTTAAGATTTTAAAAGTTGCAGAGAAAGAAAAAGTAAAATGCAACTGTATTCGTGTACTCTGTACTGTTTTTTTGAGTTGAGAGAGTTATGTAAATTACAGAGTAGATTTATGAAGAGGAACTGAAGAAAAGTGAAAAAATTGCTCAATTTCCCCTACAAGTCTGAAAGAAACATAGGGAGAAAAAGAAAGGGACCAAACCCTCAAATTCTGAGAATTCTGTATCTATCATTAAAAGAGCAAAGGCTTTGATAAAGAATAACTTTCATTTTGAATGCTAGAGTATTGAATCAACTTAAAAATATTCATTAAACTATCTTCTATATTTTGTGACTCTAGCCTTCAAATGCAAGATAAGAACAGAAAACACCACTGCCTTGCTGAAACACAGCCTTTGGCAAGGCTTCAGAGGATCGGTGCCGTTACAAGAATGGAAACAATGCAGCACAACTTGTCCTGAGGACACTACAGAATATTTCATCTTTGAAGAATGAAGCTGTACATTGAAATTTGGGCAAGAAAAGTCTTGGGATTTTTAAACACAATCTTTGTATTTCTTCATTGGCACAGGAGATTATGGTCTCTCAGAGCACCTGATATCAAAGTGTAATTCTTTCCAGGATTACACTTAACAGTATCCCTGAGAACTGATTCAGTTTAGCCTTTAAAAGGATCTATGTCTTGGGAAAACAAAGTTTAAAATATATTTGCTAAGAGATGTGAAAATATTTAGGCAGAATTATCTGATCTGTGTTAGATATAAGGTCAAAAATTTCTTCAGTTTCTTCCCTTCCTTCAATCATTCCTTTCCAGTCATCCTTCAACATCTCTGATAATATCTACAGTTTTCAAATACCACTTTAGACAAAAACCACACTTGTATATGTTCATTTATATTAGCTTACAGTGGTCACTCCTAACCTACTTTTACAAAAAAATGTGATAGTCATAGTGGGTCTCATTTTCTTGGGATACATATGCCCTAAGGAATAAATGCCACATACTGATTTCCCAGGTACCACTCAAGCATCTTCTTCCTGATTTTGTAATGTTTATGTGCTGCAGCAACAGTTTTTGAGGACTGTAAAGAATTTCATCTCAAAACACTGGGTATGTTGAAAATTGCAGAAGTCCCCAGTTTCACAGGTAAAAATTCACCTACAGAAAAACTAAAGTATTTGGTAATTTCTGTTAAATAACTAACATTATTATGCATTATGCATTTTATTCAAGATTACACCAAAAGTTCTGTGGTCACAAGTCCTGGCTTAAAGCTTTCACTGCTGAACCACCTGTCCCTTTCTGAGAGTCTCAGGCTATGAAGTACACACATACACATGCACTGATGTGACATATCATGACCAGCACTAGGTACAAGGTGTGGCTGCAGGTCATCAGTTTCTAAATTATAGTGCTGCATTATTTACTAAAAGTTATAATTCATGAATTTAATTTTATTGTTTTATAGAAGAGAATACAGCTACATTGGGGGAACATTTTTCAATACTCCCATTCCATACACTTGTTCAGGCAGGGTGCCTATGAAAAATGAAGACTTACAAATCTCACTTGCAAATTGAAAGAAGGAAAGGCTTGTTCTCCGTTTTGATTTCTTTTTTTTTCCCTAGAGAAAGAGGTCCATTTACATTGATATTGAGTAATTTAATGTGTGAAGTAATACAGAAAACTGAAATGCCAAGATGATGTGTTGTAAATTCATCACTCCTTAAGCCAGCTGCTTCTTGTCAGAAAAGGAAAGTTCCTTTTAAGTGTCTTTTGAGAGTGATATAAAACATGTTATGTGACAAGACTGTTTGTACTCTATGTCATCAGGTATTTCTTAAAGCATAAATTATGATTTTTTTAATGGAAAAAAAATTATTTCATACGAGCATTGCAGCAAATAGTAATTCTACTTCTGATGTTTCAGGAAATGAGAAATTACTCCCCCAGTGGCACTTCCAGTAAAAGCAGAAAGATAATTTCAAACACTTCAACATGCAAATTTCCAACACTTAAATTCAACAAGTACTTTAATTTGGCAGTAGCTTATTCATTTAAATACCTTTTGAAATTAAATATTTTAAATGTTTTAAAACGTTGTTCCCCAATATTCTTTCAAATATGTTTTTAATTCATACTTGAGGGGTTTTTTCCAGAACCTTTAAATTAATCAAACTGATTAGACCTGTCCCTTCATAGGACAGCACACAAATTCTAGTGGCTTTTTCAAAAGTTTAGTCACAAAATTTCATTAAAATGTATAGTTAATGAAGCTCTTGTAATTATAGAGTTTTTCACCCTATTAGGAAGTTCTTTTATTTCATAATCTCCTATCTTTAATGCAATACGTATTATTTTGGTTTGCCTATTTTTTAGCATTAGGAAAAAAATATATTTCAATAAAATATTGAGCTCAAGAAGTGTTTGGACAATGCTCTTAGGCCCATGCTGTTATTCTTGGGGCTGTCTTGAGCAGGGCCAAGAGTTGGACTCAATGATCCTCATGAATCCCCTCCAACTCAGAATATTCTGTTATTCTGTGGATTCTGTCATTTCTGACTCTGCCTGTTGTGAGATTTCATGGCATTTAGCAGCTGTTCTCATTTGTTCTCTCCCTTTGCTTCCTTATTAGTAAGTTGTTACTTAATGACACATTCAGAAAATTTCCACAAAATTAAATTTAAAAATATTTTTTATATATTTGTATAATTTCTTTGTATATATTTGTATTTCTTTATATAGTTGTATAATATTTTGCCAAAACACGGGTAAAAATGCTTCAATTTTATGTCTGTCACATGGTGTTTGATTGTCACTTCTCATGGCAAATACAGATGAAAAGAAAAACACCAAGTCTTCATTCTGTCTCTGCAGGCTTGACTTTCTCCTGGTCATCTGCTGTTGTCCATCTTCCTTTCTGCTTCACAAAACAGACTCTCAATCTTCACAAAATTTGTGAAAAGTCCTGGCTGCGAGTCTAAGAGTACCTGTGCTTCTCCTACCTGCAGAAGACACTTTGGTCTTCAAGGACAACCGAGCCCATGGTACCATGTGAGGGTATAGAAAGTGAGTGTATTGAAATGCAGGATGAACGTGCACCTGATTACCATGCCCCTCCTCTTCCACGTGGACTCTGCATCTGTATATCTTCTATGTGATCATTTATATGAAATATGAAAAATATCTAACCAGTTAGCAGTTGGCCAGAATTATGTTTGAAATAGCAATAAGAACTACCATTACTGATGACATAAAAAGACAAACTTTCCCAGTAATGGATATTGTGTTTGGAATAAGGAGATCCCAAGCAGCAACTATGTACCAGTGGGCCGCTTGATCACTGTACCTCCACGCCCACAGCAGGATGCAGGACAGAATTAGAAAAAGAGAAGTGAGAAAACAACAAATGGCTCAAGATAAAGACTGAGTAATAAATGAAGAAAAAGTTTTTAAAAACCCCAATGATCTGCAAAGACTTAGCACCTTCCAACAGCAGGTCAGTGCCCAGCCAGTCCCCAAGCAACAGCTACTTGAGGAAGACCACCCTCCAGCTTTATTGCTGAGCCTAATGTGATTGGGCATAAAATCACCCCTTGGTCAGTTGGGGTCAGCTCTCCCAGATGTGCCCCCTTCCCAAACTCCTGCCCACCCCCAGGGCAGTGAGAGAAACAGAGGTGGCCATGACACTGTGCAAGCACAGCTTAGCAAGAGGGTAATTAGCTCAATTTTGGTCACAAACCTACAACGTGGCAACATACAAGCTGCTACGAAGACAAGTATCTGCAGCCCAGCCACACCCAGCGCAGTTAAACCCAAATTTTTGCCTTTGCTATTCACATTAATCTCTTACATTTACAGCATCTACCTGTCACTGTGGTGCCTGACTGTTTAGAGAAAACATGAAGAAGTTAGGGAAGCTGGTGACTTGCCTCTACCAAAAGTTTTTGCTTCCTTTCCTGCCAGGATGAGACTCTACTAACCATTGTAAACCTGAGAGTTCCATTGGTCAGGCTTTATGGAAAGTCAGCCAGTCAGTCAGTCACAAAGTTTGTGAAAACAAAGCGTGATTTCCTCTATCTCCAGAGGTACCAGTCAGTATAAATTGTTCTTTACTTGTCATGGCAATTACTTTCCAAGGAGGATGACTATAAATCTCCATAAATTTTCTATAGGAGTTATGATGTTGAAAGTGAAAGGAGATGCCTTTACACGTGTCTTGCCTATGGCTGAAAATGACCCACTGGCTCTTGTGTTATGATGGTACATACTTGTCATAGTGCGAGGCCAGGATATGTTTCTGCCATGATCTCAACAGAATGATATGGCTTATAAAAACAGAACTAAATTTATACTTATAACATTGTAAGAAATCTAAGGAGAAAGCAATGATATTTATGATTAAAAGGAATCACAGGAGCGAGACAGTAGCAGCTGTAATTCCTTTACCTATTACTTACCTGACTTTGAGGCCCCCAAATGACTATATTTGTCTGATTTCTGTTACTCCTGCAGCTACTGATAGCAATTATGCTGCATTTCAAGTAGAAAACGTTATTTGATTTCAGAATTCAGCTTAGGATTCCTTCCAGAACAGCCCTGGCTGGCAGAAGAGAACACTGGAATGCATTCTTATTGAGACTAGCACAATTCTCCACAGGGCAGAGTTCCTGCATCACCAACCTGGAGCTGAGGAGAGAGGAGCTCGTCCCTCGGGCCCCGCTGTGCCCACGGGGCTCTGACAGAGCTTTGCCTGAGCCGTGCTCTACCTGGGGAGAGGTTTTGCCCATTTCTCCTGAAAACTGCTGGCTTCCACTTTTCTATTTTTTCTCCTCCATTAATGCTCTGAAAATAGACAGTGAAACAGGGTAGAGAAAAATCACAAAAGTAAGGCGTGAACATAGCAACTTGCACTTTTTAGACAGATTGCACACGTTGGTTAATTTTCAAAAATTGTGTCTTTGGGTGAGTAAGTAGCCTTTTCCTTTAGTCTGCAGAAATAACTGATTCCTTTTCCCACCATTACCCAGGGCCCATCAGAGTTAAAGACGCGAAGTTTCCCTCAAAGCAGCGTCACCGGCACTTCGGAGTCGGGATACACTGCGAAGAAATGGATTAAACGCGTGTGTCACGACGAAACGCTCCCCGAAGGCTTCTGGGAGCTCACACGAAACGCTCGAAGCCGTTGCCCAGGGACAACTGGCAGAGCGGAGGGAGGGAAGGAGGCGCGGGGGCGGCGGGCCCGGCTCCCTCAGGCCCGGCCTCCCTCAGGCGCGGCCGCCGCCGTCTCCCGGCAACGCCGAAGCAGCGGCGCGGGCGGCGCTGCGCGATCGCCCCCGGGCGGCGCGGGGGGCGCGGGCGCTGCGCTCCGCTGCCTGCGGGGCAGGGCCGGGCAGCGTTGGCGGCGCCGAGGGCAGCGGGCTCGGGGCAGGGAGCACAGATCACCGGTACAGCCCCCGGGTCCCGGGTCGCGGCGGTGCCGGGGCGGCATCGGGCGGGCGGTGCGTTAGCGGCCGGAGCCCTCGGGCCGTTCCCCGGCTCCCGGCGGGTCTGGCTCCTCGGCTCTTGCCAGTGAACTGAGGGCCAAGTGTCTGTAGACCTTCAAAGTGAGTTAAAGTTTTAAAAGTTGGGGGGCTTTTTTGTTTGTTTTGTTTTTTTGGGGTTTTTGGTGGTTTTTTTTGTTTTGGTTTATTTTTGGTTGGTTTGTTGTTTTTTTTTTTTTTGGGTTTTTTGTGGTTTTGTTTGTTTGTTTTTGGATTTTTTTTTTGTTTTGTTTTGGGAGTTTTTTGTTTGTTTTGTTTTGTTTTGTTTTTTGGTGTGGTGGTTTTTTGGTGTTTTTTTTTTTTGTTTTGGTTTTTGGGGTTTTTTTTGTTTGTTTGGGTTTTGTTTTGTTTTGTTTTGTTTTGTTTTTTGTTTTTTTTTTTTTTTTTTTGTTTTTTTTTGTTTTTTTTTTTTGTTTTGTTTTTTTTTTTTTTTGTTTTGTTTTTTGGTTTTTGGTTTTTTTTTTGTGATATCATCCTTCCAGGTACCAGAAGAGAACTTACAGAAAGGACAGAGCAAGACTATTTACAAGGGCATGTAGTGACAGGATAAGGGGGTAGTAGTGACAGGACAAGGGGGTGTGGGTTTGAATTGAAAGAGAGTAGGTTTAGATTAGAGCTTGGGAAAAAATTCTTGACTGAGAAGGTGGTGAGGCACTGGAACAGGTTGCCCTGGGAAGCTGTGGATGCCCCATCCTTGGAGGTGCTCAAGGCCAGGCTGGATGGGGCTCTGAGAAACCTGGTCTATTGGAAACTATGCCCTGCCCACGGCAAGGGGGTTGGAACTAGATAACTCTCAAGATCACCTTCCAATCATTCTAAGATTCTATAATTCTTAAAGGCATACACTGAAGTTTCCTCCAACCACAGCCAAAAAGCCCACTAAGAACTTACTGACTGCATAATAAGGGTATCTACCCCTTTAAGAACAGCAGTGGCAATTGCAAGATTTCTATTGAAATCGTGGTGTTTAATAGCAGCTGAAGTGCATCAGTGTGAACATAAATAAAATTTAAACCCAGACAGAATATCCTGCACTGAAGGGCTCCTCACACTATTTCATACTAGAAACTGGGAATTTAGGAACTGATGTCAGCAATGAATGGACACATTCAGCAGATAACTGTACCGGTCTTTTTAGATGTGAATTGGAAAGCAAGAAACTGCAGTAAAAAAAGACCTGCCATAAGGAAACTTAGATGGTAGAGGAAAAAGAATTTTATTTAAAAATCTAGATAGATAATATGGAAAAAGAAAAATAACAGTTCTCTTCAGTGAGACATGGAATTTCTGTGTGACAGTAACGTGAAAGATATGAAATCTAAAATTCTGTGGATTGGAGATGAGAATTTAAAAAACCCAATTGGATACAGAAGCTTTCTCTAAAAGAACAGTAACGGGTGATTCGGCTATTAGGGGGAAAACCTCTCCTCATTTATTAATATTTCAAAAGTCTTGGGACGTTTGTAGATAGGAATTTCAAAGCAAAATATGGATCAACTGGTAGAGAAGCATCGTCTGTAGTACAGAACTCTTTTAAAATCTGTTTGGCTATCTGATGTTATCATCTCTACAAGATAGTCTGAGATTATGCGAGGTAAAGACATCTGCTTTCTATTGTTGATTGATAGTGAGCAAGATAACTTTCACATTCATTGATGAAAGCAACATTTTCTTTTTTAACTTCCTTTCATTTTTTAATTTTTATTGGGTTGCCATTTTCTGATTATCTCATATTCCTCTAACACAATGAACGCCAACATGGGCTTATATGTCCACTGCTGTCCTTAGGTTTGCAAATCTGCTACCTGCATATTTGTCTTAAACTGCAACAAATGTCTTTTTTTTTTTTTTGGTTTTTTTTGTTTTTTGTTTTTTTTTTGTTTTTACTGCAAACATAATAGAGCCTGGTAAATGAGCAGTTCAAATGAAACAGTAGGGCTACCCTTGCAGACATAACCATCAAAATCATGAACGTGATAGTAACACATCTGAGACATTTCCCGTGTTGACAAAGAAGTATGAGTATAATTTTGTACAAGGCAGGAGAAGCTTCATCTGGGATGCTCAGCAGAGGTCATCCATGTTTTCAAAAGGACTTAAAAAACGCTTATGAGGATGATCTTTCTAAAGCAAAAATTCAGAAAAGGAAACAGCCAATACTTTTCTTTGAAGATAAAATTATTAATGGAAGCAGTTTCCATATCCCTATATTTTTACCGAGTCTCGGAAAAGTAAGGGCTAAACTTAGAGTTTATCTCATTTCCTGGGGTTCTACTTATGTTATGGTGTTCTTTACTCATAATTCATGTGTGTGTGTGTGTGTGTGTGTGTGTTTTGTGGTTGCTGTCTTTTTTTTTTTAATTGTGTCCCCTTTACAGCCTGCAGAAACTCTTTTGTTGCCTTTGCTATGTTGCATCACAGTCATTTTTCAGAACCTATTTATACTGTTTAAAATAACTTCATTTTCTGAAAAATACTTCATACTCTTCAACTGTACTTTAGTTAGCCAGATGGTGACATATGGCCATGTCTCTTCTTGCTCTTTTGCTTGCACATTCATATTTGCAGTGGTAAACTTTTTTACCAAGAAAGGAAAAAACATAGAATTTCATTATGTGCAGTGTAAGAAGTCATTTAATTAAGGTTGCAGTTTTACATCCTTAAAATACACAGAGCCTAATATATATGTAATATACACATACATAAAAAATTTATTATAGATAATATTATAATATGTATTATATGTGTATTATTAATTGAAATAGAGAGGAGGATAAACATTCTGTGATTAGGATTTTTATTTGTTAAAAGCCTGAATAACTATAAAATTTCACTATAAGATATAATTATTATAATGTTTTACAATTTTTATTAAAACATTATTCAATGAATAACATGCTTCTGAGACATGATTTTTCTTTCTAAAGCAATCTGAACACTTCACTCAGCAGCCTGTGTCTTCAGAGAGCTTGTGAAGCTCCTTATTTGAGCATCTTTTTCTGTAGATAAGTCTTTAAACATTCTGGTTGAATTTAGATACGTTTCTTCAGTTATTTACATTAAAAGAGGCCCTGGGGAAAGATCTGGACTAATTAGAGGATTGGGCAATTACCAGATGTGAAATTTAACAAGATCAAGTGTCAGGGATGAGACAACCCTAGATGTATGCACAGGAAAGGGACCTGGGGCTCCTGGTCCATGGCAAGCTGAACCTGAGCCAGCAGTGCCCTGGCAGCCAGGAGGGCCAGCCCTGTCCTGGGGGGCATCAGGCACAGCATGGCCAGCAGGGCAAGGGAGGGATTGTCCTGCTCTGCTCTGAGCTGGGGTGGCCTCACCTCGAGTGCTGGGGCCAGTTCTGGGTGCCACAATATAAAGAAGAGATTTAACTGTTAGAGTGTCCAAAGGAGGACCATGAGGATGGTGAAAGTATGGAAAGGAAGCCATGTGAGAAGCAGCTGAGATCACTCCTCTTGTTCAGCCTGAAGGAGACAAAGAGGACCCCCCCCCCCCCCCCCCCCCCCCCCGCGACCCGGCTTCAAAGGGGGAAATGGAAGGTCAGGCACTGATCTCTTCTCTGTGGTGACCAGTGACATGACCTGAGGGAATGGCCTCAAGGTGTGTGAAGGGAGATATTTTTTTAGGAAAAATTTCTTCACCCAGAGGGTGGTTGGAAGAGGTCCCCAGGGACCTGTTCACTGAAGCAGGTCCCCAGGGAAGTGGTCACAGCACTGGAACAAGTCCCCAGGGAAGTGGTCACAGCACCAAGACTGACAGAGTCCAAGAAGCGTTTGGACTCTCAGGCTCATGGTGTGACTTTTGGGGGTGCTGTGCAGGGCCAGGAGTTGGACTCAATGATCCTGATGGGTCCCTTCCAACCCAGCATATTTTATGAGTCTATGTGGGAAATAAGGAATCTTTTTTTTGAGGAAAGTAGAATTCTTTAGGCTAACAAAATGAAATGTTACCTTCAGATAGAGGAAGGGCATGATTAGAGGGCTGGAGTACCTGTGCTAGGCAGATAGGCTGAGAGAGTTGGTGGTTTTCAGCCTGGAGAGGAGGAGGCTCTGGGGAGACTTCAGAGCACCTTCAGTACCTAAAATGACCCCACAGGAGAGCTGGAGAGGCACTTTTTACAGGGGCATGTAGGGATTAGGCATAGGGGAATGGCTTTAAAAATCTAAGAGAGTAGGTTTAGGTTACATAGTCACTCAGAGGGTGGGGAGACATTGGAAGACAAGTTGTGGGTCCATCACTGGAAGTGTTCAAGGCCTGGTTTGGTGGGGGTTTGAGCAACCTTATCTGGTGGAAGGTGTCCTTGCCCATGGCAGTGGGGCTGAAATGAGATGATCTTTAAAGACCCTTTCAACTAAACCATTCTAGGATGCTAAATATATTCTGATCCTGTATATGAAAATATATGTAGAATTTATATAATATACTATATATTATGCATAGAATACAGGAAATATATATTGTATAGTATAAATATTTACTATAAATATTATTTTCATACATGCTAGCAAAGAAAGTAATTTAAATAATTGAACAACTTTTTTTTTAAAACTTCTTAATGAGAGAGGTGGGAAAAAATATTTAAGGTTTTTAAGATATAGTGTGATAGGTGGGATTAACATGATGCAGTGGCTGTGATTGGGAGAGGGACAAGTACACTCATTCAGAATGTCCCTTTCCCCCAGTGTCCCCGTGAAACTGACAGGAGGAAGCATTAATTTTAATTCATGTAGATTGTCACAGCTGGCTAAAATCTTAAATGTATCTTTAATTTTTTACTAGTATTTCTTCCTGAGTCAGACCATCTTTGCCTTCTGAAGGGGAAGTGTCCAGCTACTATAGCTCAGATAATGGTTGTGCACCTAGTGTCTCTCATTTGGTTTAGATTAAGTCAATTTTTCTTTAGTCTGTTTCTCATGGGATGACGGATTTCACTATGCATCTCAGACATTTAGAATCATACACAAAAATCTCCTTGATTCATCTTGTCAAAACTTGGATTCTCCAAGGATAGATCCTAGGTCTGATGTTATTTAATATGTTCATTATAATTTGGAAATTAGCAATAACGTAGAGAAATAAAAATATTCTGGTGAGATTAAAATAATTTGTTACAACTAAAGAGGACTTGTAGAAACTTCTGAGAGCTCTTCTGCAGTTAGGTGAACTAGTAACACCATGACAAATAAAACTCATTGTTGATGAAAGCAGTGTAATTTATGTCAGGAATACTTGGAACAATATATTCTCTTCAGTAGTAAATCTAAATTAATTGTGATCGACTGAGAAAATGAGCTGTTTACCATATGTGGATAACTTAGTGAAAATCTTCACTGAGGAAACTGGGTTGAAATAAATATCCTGAAAGTTACAATGTCACTTGAATAAGTCAGTAGTGTTCTAGAATTGATTACAGTATTTCCCGTTAGGTATGTCATATCTGAGAAAGGTTTAACAGTCACAGAGGGACTCTGAGACAGGAAACATACATGTCTGGAAAAGCTATATGGAAAAAATAATTAAGACAGCTTAGAAAGGAGGTAAATCAGAATGTATAGTGACTTATAAAGGAAGGTAGAAAAGATCAAGTCAAGGCATCTGGTAACTAAAGTTGTAATATAAGAAGGAAGGGTTATTGTGTTGGATTGAATAACACAGTTAAACTATTTACATATTTTTAAATCTAAGGAGTAGTTCCTTATACAGGACACTTGACAATTGGATATATGCTGTAGCATGTCTAAGAATGAGGAGTAAAAGGATTAGGCGTTTATGTGGACAGTAAAAATAGCTACTATTGTTAGGAAGAACATAAAAACTTTAGGAGATCTAAACCTTGGTACTTTAGGGAAATAGAAACCCTGTAACAGATGGAAGAAATCTGACTTTAGGGACTTTAGTTTCAGGCATTTATCAGAAACATTTGTCTGTTGTCATTCTGGAGGCTGGATACTGATCAGCCATGTGGAGGACTGTTCTTATTCACAGAATCACAGGGTGGGTCAGGTTGGAAGGGACCACAGTGGGTCATCTGGTCCAACCTCCCTGCTCAAGCAGGGCCATCCCAGAGCACATTGCACAGGATTGCATCCAGATGGTTCTTAAATCTCTCCAGTGAGGGAGACTCCCCACCCTCTCTGGCCAATCTGTTCCAGTGCTTGATCACCTGCAGAGTAAAGAAGCTTTTCCTCATATTCAGGTGGAACTTCCTCATCATTTTTTCAACAAATATACACATGCACACAGATAAAACAGTGGGCAAATTCAAAGGCCTTGACTTAATTGGTCTCCTATATAATGTATTATTTTCATATGGCATAAATATCTCTATCTGCAGGAACTGAATATTAAATTGGACCTGCTATCTCTTTTTAACTCTCTTATTATATGAAGCCAAGTTTTTTAATAGTGTGGTAATGCTTGCACTGTCATGACAACACAGGGAAAGGGAAGTCTGTTGATCCATATTTAAGGAGTTGGGCAGACAAAAAGATGAAAATAGAATTTGGGAGAAGGAAAGGAGTTTCAAGACTATTCCACATTATTCTCTTAATTAAGATGGAGCTGTCTGAGAATGATGAGGATATTTAAGCTGGTATACAGAGGACATATTGTTTTATGGGCTCAAGAATGGAGTGAGATTGTCTGCTGATGATACGATTATCTTTTGATTCCATTGGAGGGCAGCAGTACTAGAATGTCCATACAAAAATGAGTTGAAATAATCAATGATAATGACTGATTTATAGGCAATTTTCACTGTTACCACAAGAAAAAAAAATAGTTTCTCTGAGACAAATATAAACACTATACTTTAAATTTGCTCAGCTAAATTGACATCATGAAATTATCACCTGTAAGGCAAAAAGAATCTCACTTGTGCATCATTTTCAGTAAGAACCTGAAAATCATGGCTAGTTTGTAGTAACACGGATTGAGACTATCTTAAAGTATTGGACTGTTAATTTGAAGGTGGATCATGTAATAAACAACTGGTTAGAAGTTATTTCTAAATCCTTCTCCTTGCATTGCTTTTCCATAGGGGTAATTGCTCTCAGCACAGACCTTTGATTTCTTGGCTAAGGTAAGTTCCACTGCTGGCAGTGCCTCTGACTTATTCCTGTTCTTCAACTCAGCTCATGCAGTATGTGCAGGGTCCTAGGTTGTTGCAGCTGTTATTTAAGGTTTTAGAAAACAGAAGATGCAAATGGAACAGGAAGTGTTTTTTAAGTGCATTGTCTGATTTAAACCCAGGAAATACTATATTCTTTAAGTGTATGAAACAGGACTCTAACAGGGTAAAGGAAGTATTTATAAGACTTGGATACTTCAAACAGAAAAACAATCAGAAATCTTTCCTCATATTTCAAAGTACAATTTATAGATTCTTTCTTTGTTAAAGCTCACTTACTCTCCATCATCTCGTGTTTTTAAAAAATAAAAAGTGTAGTGACTAGAAATAAGTGGGTATCTCAAATTTGCAATCTAAGAAACTATTCACACTGAGAAAAGCAACTCTTCACATTAAAGCATCACAGTAAAAATAAATAAGTACAGGGATCAGGGCCACCATTATCTTATGATCTAGTACTTGGAGTCTGCTCCTCTGAGCAGGCATCTGCAGGAACTCTTCCAAAAACGAAATAAATTTTCTGTACTTTATTTGACATGGTAGAGATGCCAGTTCCTGATAAAATAGTTTAGAAGTTAGAGGCTTCCACTTTGAACCAAAAAATCTGCATTTGTGACCTTCTGCAAAATCATTTTCCAGTCACAGGCAGAATGTTCTGGTCATAGAAATATTACTGGAGATGTGCCTGTTCCTGCAGCCATTGCAGAAAAGACAAGGTGGCTGTGTTTTTTCATATGCCTGGTGTTCAGTCTGCTATGATAGTGTCTGCCAGACCTAGCCTGGCATGTGGATTCATGTGGAGAAATGGGCTAATAAACTTAGCTCACAAACTTAGATGTCAATGTAAATACATGAGCTAACAACTCCAGACTCTGGTCTTGGTCCAAGGAAAAAGTAGTTATTTTTAAGGTGCTATTCCATTTTAGATACCTCCTCTAAGATGAATCTGCCTTAAGAGCTATTGAATATGTTGACTAGATCTCCATCAATTATCAAGCAGAGTGATTAACTTTAGTGCTGATACTTAGTTTTGTGTAATGGACACTACTCATGGATTCTGGATATAGGTTTAACTTAGGATGCTCACGCTGGAGTGGTTCTGGCTCTGTGGGAAAGCTAATGAAGTTCAGAGTGAAACAGGGAAGTGCCTACTGAGCTAAGGCACTAAGAATAGCCAGAGCTGAGGGAGAGCTTTGGGGATTGTGGTTTTGGAATGAGGATTTAGTTAGACATAATGACTGTCCTGCTGCTTGAGAGACACCACCTGATTGCACCACTGCACTAAAACTGGGTTGGAGAAGGAAAAGCAGGCTAGGTTGTCTACCACTGAGGCAATAAATTCCAGGTGAAGGACAGGAAGTAGCGTAGAATGATAACTTCATGGATTGCTTGGCTATGTATTGACTACATCTGCTAGGTCAAAGTACTTTATTACCTCTAGCTCTACATGATTTAAAACAATCAACCCTTTAATCTCAAAAAACATATGTAGAAAAGGCATGCTCCTATGATTCTAGAAATGTGCAGGACATGGAGTAGAGGATATTACTCAAATGAGAATTTATTTTGTCTTTAAAATTTAGAAACATAGAATCATTTAGTTTGGAAAAGACCTTTTAGAACAATTCCAACTGTTAACCTAACACTGCCCAGCCCACTACTAAGCCGTGTGCGTAAGCACCAAATGTCTTAATACCTCCAGGACTGGTGGCTCAAGCACTTCCCTGGGCAGCCTATTCCAATGCTTACAATCCTTTTGGTGAAAAAATATTTCCTAATATCCAATCTAAACCAGCCTGGCACAACTTGAGCCCATTTCCTCTTTCTGTATTGCTTGTTATGTGGAAGAACAGACCAGCCCCCACCTTGGTGCACCCTGCTTTCAGGCAGTTGCAGAGAGCAGTAAGGTCCCCCTGAGTCTCCTCCAGGCAAAGTGTTAACCCATCCAAGCCATGAGCAGCAAGTTTTTCCAGGAATTAATTAATTTAATTACATGTTCATGTAATTACTAGTGAATAATTTTCATTTTAAAAGTAAGTTTTACAGGGAATATTAAGCCAGCATTTGATAGATTTAAAATCAAAATTTAAGCCCTACTACAATTGTTTTCCAAATTCTAAATATTTAGATTGGTAACTGAGACCCTACTGAGAAAAAGACAGCATGCAGTTATCTTGGAGAGAAAGGGATTTGGATAAAGAAGCTCTTTTATGGGTCAGTAGCCTTTCAATACCTGTACACATTGATTGTCTGTGATAATTACAGTTCAATGCAGAAGACACATTTTTAATTATCAGTAAGCCAAAGAATTCCGTGTCCATCATTCTCTCAAGCCAGAGAATGACCACTGAATACGGAGAGGTTTATGGAAACAAAGCTCACACCAACATTTGATGGCAGAATGTATTGAAACCTAGATTATTAACTGCACCAAAGAAATAGACTGAGAGCCATAACTGACAATAAAGTAATTGACCAGTTCTCTCTGCTTTTTGCTACAAATCACACTGCTTGTTTTTAAATGAAAGTTTTAAGGAACCAAGTATTTCTGAACACTGAGAAATATGGAGAAGTTTCTTTAAAATATGCTCAGAAATTGGATGTATTTATACAGAGTGAAGAAATATTTGCCATTAAAAGCCTCAGTTATTCTTGGTCTTGAAATATATATAATTTGAATCTGAGAACATTAATTATATAGCATTATAAATAATTTTACATTAATTAACTTTTAAAATTAGTTTAAACTTAATTAAACTCACTCAGAATTAAAATTGCCTTTTATGACTGCAGCTTAATTTATATCTGAAATGAATTGAGCTGAACGGAATGATTCTGTGTATGTGTCCATATCTCCATACCAGGATCTAGTACAATTTAAATAACCCAGATTTCCTAAATGTCCATCTAAATCTAGTTCTTGCATGTATGCATGATTCTTACTTTCTACAGTGACTGCATAAATCAGAAGGTAGTATGTCCATCACACCTGTTGAATATACTGTCAGTAAATTGTCCTTATGCTTTTTCTTATATAAATTAATTTGTTGCTGGCCAAAGCTGTGCTTTCTGAAACACTGAGTTTGTGTGTGTGTTTCATACATGTGTGTGTGTGTGTGTACAGATGCAAAAGGGTAAAGCAGATTGCAGCTGAAGAGTCTTTGGCTGTGTGGATCTTCCTCTCAAAACTCTAGTTAGTGACCTGCCTATGAAGTTTGAAATTTCAGATCTGTTTCTAGGATGTGCTTTATCAACTGCTTTCATTAGTGCTGTGCTAAAATTTATTTGTAGAGATTGGTAGAGGAGCAGTACCCGTAAAATTCAAGAAAACCTCCAAATTTTTGTTGAAAACAACAAATAAGCAGCCAGGCTACAGCTCATGTTGCACTAGAAAATAATCTCTTACAGCAGAGGTAGGCTCTCAGTAGACTCTGGCTGAGGGTGAATGTGTGGTCTCCCTTTGAGAACTCACCGAGGAATTAACAAGGGATACTAGCGGTGCACATTTAACTTTTTACACAGTGTTAAAACAAACTTAAGTTTGGCATAACTTGGGTTATGTTCTATGCATAGCTAGTGCTAGTGGCTCAGGTTGCCCTTTACTTCTGCCTGTACCTTAACTGGAAGGCTCTTTTGAAATTTTGCAAGCTACATGAAATTAAGTCCACATGAGGTATTGCATCCATATGCTTCAGAAGCTGCTATTAGACACAGCTGAGAAGGTCTTCTTGGTTATGGGCATGTGTGCTAATACAAAAAAGAAAAAGAAAAATTAATAAGACAAGCTGGACTTTGTGTAAATGTAACTTTTTAAAATCAATGACATTTATACTGTGCAGAACTGTTTCTTAATACCTGCAGACCTGATTTTTGTCTCCTGTGAAGTATGAACAGAGAATTCAAATTGTATTTGAACCATGTTTTCAAGGTAGAACTTATTTGTACATTCTGCAGTTGTATGGAATGTTTGCCAACATAGAATGTATAGACAAACATGGGGAAATGCCCTTAAAGGACTTTCAAGTTCATATATAATATATAGATGCAGATAAAACTAATTTACAGAAAGGGATATTCTGTGTATTTGTACCAAATTACAACCTGAGCCTGTGCTGTCTGAGACCTCTTTAGCTATGTATGTTGTTGGCAGATGCGTTTTACCAAATGTGTACAAATGTTAGAAAGAGGGACTACTTTCTCTATAGAAACTACTATGTCAAAGAAATTTTCAGACTGATTTGGTGGGTCAAATGAATAAGAAAGTCTGTCTTAAAAGGTTCCCTGAATCACTGGTAAACTGGTTCCTAAAACACAGAAGGGAGTTTGTTTGCCTGCTTTTATTTTTTGTTTGTTTGTTTGTTTTTAGAATGGGTAAAAAAGTAAAGAAGGAAACAGAGTCTCCACCCAAGGATGTGGTAAGTTTATAAACTGCTATGTGCTATAAAATAAACATTACACAATTACAGGCCCAGCTCTACTGTCCTTACATAGTTCCTTATTCTCCTAGTTTACCCACATTATTCTAAAAATGGCTTTTAAAGATGTCTCTGTTTCTGCTTTTCTTGGACAGCATACAAACCAGAGTGACTGGGCATGTGTAGTTCTTTGTAGAGATTGTTGTCTTTGGCAGGCATTGCAAACAGTTATGTATGAAACAATCCAGGCTTCTTTTTATTTGAAGAACAGTGTTAGCTTTCTCTTCGTAAAAATCAAAGGAGAATGGAGAAGAGCGACCTGAAATCTGCCTGTCTTTTCAACTGTGAATACATTCTCTTTCTTTAAGGATGAAAGAGTTAAAAGCCTAGATGGATCTATGTTTTTTTACAGAATACAAAATTTGACAAATATTTTGAATAATACTACATACTCTGTCTCTTTTGCAAATATCTTACAGTCTTAAGAGGCAGTTTAGGTTTTTCTGTTGTCGTTGGAAGTACAGTGAAAAGTAGAGGAGCTGTAGCCAAATATAGAATAATGGTGATAGGGAGGCCTTTTTTTTTTCAAAAGGTGGGGGTTAAGGGTCTGACACTAGCAGAGTTTTCAAGAACTTCTATAAATTCACAAGTTACAAAGAGACTCTCAAAAAGATAATTGTTCAAAACATAACTATTTTTTAAAGTTTAGTTGTTTTCTTCAGAAAGAAGTAGAGGAAATACAGAAACATTAAAAAGAGTACAGTATAAACTCCGTGTCAAATAACAACCAAATTAATGAAAATAGGACCTCAATGAGTCCCACAGAGGGAGTCCCACTCCCTCAGTGAGTCCCACTAAATGCCAAGTTCTTTACACTGTTTAAAAAAAAACAATGGATTTATGTGTAAAGAGTTGTAGTACTGCGAGAGCTTTTTCAAAGGTCACAGAAAAGTTAGCAAAAACTACATTGAAGTTTTAATATTAAATAAGCATATATAGTTTTGACTAGGACAGTAATATCCAATAGTCATGATGTCACTGAGACATAGCAGTTGACATCAGGTTTACCCAGCTGTTCTGTGGAAAGGTGAATATTACAAATGTAATTCATAACCTTCCATCAATAATAAATCCTTATGAAAGGAAATTGCATAAAACCTCAGCATAACTTCTATCTGTATAAAATGACCTAGAAAACCAGGACTCACAAAGAAAGTGTATGTGGATGAGTCTAATTCAAACAGGCCTGAGAAATTAAGACTAAGTGTCTTTGCAGCCTAAGAAAAGGTTTGAAAGGCATGGCAACACGTTTAAGTGATACAGATGAACTGAAGTAAATAAGCTAGAAAATCAGTAGATGCAGCACCACAATACAAAATATACAATTAGATTTTCTAGAGAAAATGGTGGTACAGCATGCTAGGTACTGCAATAACCCGTGAATACACAGAAAAAGTCAGTAAAACTATCAAAAAGAACGAATTGGAAAGAGTGAATTCCAGATGGCATCTACAGCTTTTGGCTTAGTTTTTACCCTTATTGTACTTCAGCCTAGCATGTCTATTCTGACAGTTGTAGCAGGAGAAATGTTGCATATCAGGACAGTATTAAACATGAAAATAGATCATTTTAACTATTAATGAAGAAAATCTTACCATAATAACAATTTTGTTCATAATGATTGAGTAAAATCAAATCTGAAAACTTTAAATTTCACCTGGGTGTTTCAGATGGCAGGAAATGAGATGCAGACAAAATAAAAGATGTATTAGCTATTATCTTGTGATTGATAATCTGTTTATGAAAATGTCAAGTCCAAGAAAAGAAGCCTTGAGATAATGTAGATGGGCTTATGAAAGAAGGCCTTTGTGCATGTGGAATGCTCTGAGAATATATGGTACTGCAGATGACCACTAATTTTTTATAGATTTCTAGGAACAGGTGGGAAACACATCTCTTAGCCTAGCCACTGCTTATATGTTTCAGAAAGTATTCCTGAGGACTCTGTTTTCACTGCCTTTCCTAATTTGTCTTTTAGTATTCTCTGTTCTGAGAATTGATGTCCAAGAGGAAAAACATTGCTTTGAGCCTCTATCTCTATATGAATGACCTAAGACAGCAACTCAGGCAGATAAAATATGCTAGCTTTGACACAGATTGATAGGAACTTTTCACATGATATCTACATTAAGTTTGGTCTAGACAATACTATTATTTGATCATCAACTAGGTCATGGATATTGAAAGAGGAGCCTGAGATTATCCCTAGAGAAAATGCTGAAGTGTTATCACTTAAAGAAAGCTATGGATACCTGAGTATTTTTGAAAAAGGCTTCATTCACAAGACTGATGTTGAAAAAAAGTGGAATGTATGAATTGGCGCAGTCAGCTCCTGAAACTGTCTCCACATAAACACCTTCTTTTGATTAATGTTTAAATATTAATTTGACTTGACTTTATTGAGGCTTTCAATACTGCCTCTTGTAACATCCTCATAGGTAAACTGGTGAAGAACAGAGGAGATAGACAGACAGTGTGAATGAACCAAAAGGTAGCTGAACTGACAGGCTCAGAAGGTTGTAATCAACCTCATGAGATCCTGTTTGGGGTCAGGCACTCGTGTTGTGCTCCAGGGGGTGATCCTGGAGCAGATGCTGTTTAACCTCTTCCTTAGTGATCTGAATGATGGGACAGAGTGCACACCCAGCAAGTTTGCAGATGATACAAAATTAAGAGAAGTGATTGACAGACCAGATGGTTATGCAGCCATTCAGGGGGACCTCAACAACTTCCTGTACCTGTATAGAGAAATAGGAAATTAGGAATTTAATTAAGTTCAATAAAGGGAAATGGCTAAATCCTGCACCTGGGGGAAGAATATCCGGTAGAGACTGGGTGAAGACCAGCTGGAAAGCAGCTTTACAGGAAAGAACCTGGTGATTCTGGTGGACATGCACCAGAAATGGGAAACTGGGACAAAGAAAGCTAACAAAATCCTGGGCATTAGGCAAAGTGTTGCCAGCAACCTGAGAGAGGGGGACTCTTGTGTTTCACTCAGTATTGGTGAGTGAGGCCATACCTGGGGCACTGTCTTCTGTTCTGCATTCTCTGGTACTAGAGAGACAAGGCCTTACTGGAACAAAGTCTTGGAGCATTTGTCTTAGGAGGAGAGACTGACAGTTGGGACTGCTTGGTCTTGAGAGAAGGCTTGGAGGAGTCTCGTCAGTGTAAAACTTGCTGATGGGAAGAAGTAAAGAAATCAGGCCAGGCTCTTCTCAGTGGTGTCCTGTGAAAAGATGAGAGGCAGTAGGCACAAATGGAAATGCAGGACTTTTCCATTTAAGCATAAGAAAAAAAAATTCCTTTTTTACCTTAACAATGATGGAGCGTGGCACAGGTTGTCCAGGGAGCTTGTGGAGTCTCCATCCTTGGGGTTACTCAAAATCAGACTGTGCACTAGCCCTGAGCTCTAACTCACCCTGCTCTGAACAGAACAGTTGGACCAGATCGTCTTTGGAGGCGCCTTCTAATATCAACTATTTGTGATTCAGTGAATATCTTGGGATTTATTGTTAGTACAGGAGATCAGACGCTCACAGAACTGGAATGATTAGCATATCCAGGTATCTGCTAATCTGTTTTTCTAGGTAAAGGGACTAAGAGTAGTGAAGATATCTGTAGTGCTTCTGAAGATTCTATGAGAGGTGAAAGGTTAAAACTGACCATAAATCAAATTTAAGGGATTAAAAAAAAAAGAAAAACCAGCATGATTAAACAATTGAATAATTAGCAGATAAATACATCCTTCAAAAGTTGGGATTTTTATCCAAATGGGAATACAAAAAAAATGCTTCCACTCCCAAATAAGAAAAAAGCACTGTCACCCTGCATCAAAATATTTTGGGAGAGATACAAAAAACAGCAGTAAAGCTTTTTCAGATTGACTAGGTGCAAGAAGCTTCTTGCTATTAAAAACACTATTAGGTGATTGCAGTTATGAAAGAAAAGCAAAATTACTTATTTTTGTGTCAAAAGACAAAGCAATGTGGTAATTACTAAAATAAATGTGATGAAATTGCCCAAGTCGGAATAAATAGTGTTTGCCCAGGTCTTGTGCTAAACGAAAAATAGCTAACATGAGAAAATGTGGTACTAGAAGAATGGATGGTAGAAAACTTTGTTTTTGAAAGGAAATATAGCAATAATTACATGAAGTTTATCTTTTGTGCTAATTGGTGGAAATAGTTCTTGAAAAAAACAAAACCAAACCCATGGATAAATATGATACTAATGGGGAAGAATCAATAGTGCTTGTGTAGAGGAATGTTTGAGCTATGAAATCTACCTGAGTTCTTTGGAGAGGTATTCTTTGGACAATGGTGTTCTGATGGATACAGTTGCTTAGTTTTTCCAAAAGTTTTGAGACTAGGCTTTTCACTCTCATAAAGATGAACAGGTAAAAAGAAATTACTCTTGTAGCAATAATGTCTGATTATAAAATAGGAAGCAAAGGTGAGAAAACAAATAATTGTTCAGATTTCATAATGGGAAGAAGTTGCCAGTCATGGGATTTTAATTCTGCAGCTGTGTCATCCAATGTATCAGAATTAATATGGATATTTTCATGAAAATGTCATCTAGTTCCTAAGTAGGAGAAAGTGAATAAGTTCAAAATTTCAAATTCCAGAAATAAAAGACAAAACATCGTGTTACTAGCAAATGCCCTATTACATGTAAATGAATGCCATTAACAGTTCTGGTGTTCCCATCCCAAAAAGGTAGAGCTGAACTATAGAAAGACAACAGAATGAACAAAGAATGAACTAAGAAAGACAATAAGAACAGACAGGGGGATCTCTGTTTTAGGAAAGATGACAGGGGGATCTCTGTTTTAGGAAAGATCAAAGGGAGTTGGTTTCTTCATTCTCAGAAGGAAGCACTGTGAAGAGGAATATCATAGAAACTTATGAAATTATGAATATACAGGGAAGGCAAATGAGTGTAATTTATTTCACCTTTGCTTATAGTCAATGAACTGTGGAGGCTAAATAAAATTATCAGGTGATATTTTTAAAACAAAGAAGTGGCACAGTTATTTTATGAATATTTAACTTTGATACTTGTGTCTCAGAATATTAAGGGTGTTAAAATACAGATGGCTTCAAAAGTTATGTAGCAAGTTTTTCCTGGACTTTTTGAACACAGAGATAAAATCACTAGGCTCTCCAATTCTCTAGGTTGCAGAGCTGGTATCTGAGAGGGAACATAAGTAAAATTTAATAGTCTGCTTTCCCACACCTATTACATGGCCCTTGTCAGAGACAGCATGAGGGACTAGGTGGGTCTTTGGTCCGACTGGAAACGTATTTTGTATTACATTCAATTTCAACTAAATTAAGTTGATGGAAGTAAAAAACAACCCAAAGCATGAAAAACAAAACACGCCCCACAAAAATCCCTAACAGAAACAAAACAAGCAAAACCAAAACCAACCAACCAACCAAACAAAAACAACCAAAAAATCCCAAACCAAAACCAAGCCCCAGATGCTCTTCAGTTGCTAATGTCTTTGAGGTCGAACACACACAGAAGTCAAGATCAAAGACATGTTATAGCTTTCTTTTTCATTTAACTTGCTATTTTCTTAATATAAATGGAATGATGGAAATGTTGTTACTTATAAATTAGTTAAATTTCTGTGTTTAATTCAAGGTTGTTTGTAACTTCAAGTATATTATTCTAGCACATAATGTCCCGTATGTGCCATTACAGGAAGAGTCTGCAATAATGTATGACGATTTAGATGCAAGCCTTGGATAAAAAAAAAAGGTGGAACAGTAGCTATGCTGACATAATGATATGGAGAAGTCATAAGCAGTTCTATGATAGTTTTGATGAACAACATTACCTCCTAGCAAATCATAGAATGGGTCAGGTTGGAAGGGACCACAGGGATCCAATTTCCCTGCTCAAGCAGGGTCATCCCAGAGCACATTGCACAGGACTGTATCCAGGTGGTTCTTGGGTATTTCCAACGAGGAAGACTCCACACCCTCTCTGGGCAACCTGTTCCAGTGCACAGTCACCACACAGTAAAGAAATTCTTCCTCAATCACTCACTTGCTCAGGTCTCTGATTCTTAAAGATACATTGATTTCAGTGACTACTTTTACTGCATTTTAAGCACAAAAGTGCTTTTAATAGAAGAATGCCTATTTTATTATTGCATACAGTAATAGCAAATCTAATGTCTAATCAAATGGGTAGGAGATTAGACTAATTCCACTGTGCTCATGTGCCAACCTGTCATTAAATCCCAGGAATTTTCATTGAGTTGGGGTTTATACAATTACTTGTTAACATGAGAAATGCTGAAAATGGAGCAATGCAATTCTGGCTTTGGTATTAGATCAATGTATAAGTATTATTATACATGTGCCTCTGATGTAGCTATTAGAAGTTTTTTTAATGAAGTAAATCAAATGATTGACATTTGTAAATATATATCTATATATATTGTAATAATATTTAAAATTAATTTGTATTGCTATTTTATAATCTGCTGTATTTTAAAGATAAATTGTTTTTGAGAAACTGCTTGACTCCAGTACTTAGTAGTTTCTGTAACACAGATACTGTATAAGCCTGAAGTGTGAGGATACAAACTGTGCTAACCATTTCCTTTAAATTCAAGGAAGCTTAAAACTTTTTAATGAGTAGAATTTTCAGAATTCCTTGAGTCTTCTTAGGAAACAAAAGGCTTTTTTAGAGGATTCCCTTGCTCAAGTGATGTTAGTCCTAAGGAGTCTATTAAGAGGGTGAAAACTGTCCGATTTGTTGGAAGATTTCTTTCTGCATGACAGAGCTCAGAAATGGAAATGAAACCTTTGTATCATTTCTAGCTGGGTGAGCAGGAATTATATCTTGGAAGTACTTCATCTAGTACAGCATCATGGTGAGCTGGTGAACTGAGCTGACAAAGGCACAGAAAGTGTTCTTTTATTTTTTAAGCAGCAGCAAAGTGATATTGCCACAGAGGAACGAAATCCTCTTCCTTGTACACCTGCTGAGTCCATGGCTCTGTGTACAGCTGCTCAAAAAAACTTCTCATGTCTGGTTCTGAAGTCTCAGAATGCTCTTACATGTATAACAACTACATAGCTTGTTACCTTCAAAAATTTCTAGATTTGCAGGGAAGCATGAAGGTTTTCCCAAAATCCTCATATGTGATGAAATCATGGTTGTATTTATTTGGAAGTCAGTTATTCTTTCTAATTTTTCAAAAATGACTGAAAAAATTGGACTTTTCCAAGGAAGCAGTGACTCATTAATATTTCTAATTCAGTGCAAATATCAAACAAGATTTTATTTTATTTTGAATGAAATGTGGGAGCACACAGGAAGACTCAGTATAAATCAAACTTCTTTCCCTTTTTGTTTTTTTTGTTTTGTTTTTAGTTCGATCCTTTATTGATTGAAAGCAAAACACCAGCAACAGTTGTGCTAATGCTTAGTTCTCCTGAAAATGAAGTTTTGGCCAAAGCATGTGATGCTCTATATAAATTTGCATCAAAAGGTTAGTATTTTTGCAATAAGCTTTGTTTTGCAGTGCTTGTATTTTGATAGTTGTTTCATTTCCTAGCATTGAAATCTTACTTTCTCCTCAAAGGCATCTGTTAAAGTTTGGGGGGGTTTTTTGAAACGTCTATCCAACCTGTAGTTGCAGTAATAAAGAAGTCTTGTAGTTTGCATGAAGGAAACTTTCGTAATTTTGTTGGAGAATTTTATATTTACTGTTTAATAGAGCTCGTTTTAAATATAAGATTGATACAGGTTTTTATAAGCAATAGATCTGCAGTTGAGAAAGAATTTGTTTTATGTTGGAGTTTGAAGCATCTGTACTAGTGTAGTAATTTTAATCTGCAGTTTTCAATGACAAGAACCTCTTAGCCTTTTTCTGTTATTTTGACACAAAGTTGTTGTGTTGGTGTTTCTGTGCAGGTGATTCATTGGAGGCTGCTCAGCCTCCTTTATCAAGTGTATTTCTGTAGGAGTTGGGAGTCTAACAAGTCTCCAAAATTCCAAATCTTCCAAGGGTCCCTGTATAATCTATAGCTAAACATCATGTTCAAGGTGCTCAGGAGACAAACAACTGTATAACAAAGGCTCAAATTTATGTAGCACATGATTTCCTAAGTTGTCTCCTACTTATTCCATTTATTCAATGTTAGTAACTCACATTGGTATACACTGGTCGTATTCTTGCTCTGATTAATCTGGTTTAATTTTAATTTCCATTTCATTTGTGTTTTCTTTAAAAATTATGCATTTATATGCTGATTATTATACTGATGTAAATTACCAACACTGATGAATTTGTGAGAATGGCTGAAGTCTTTGACAGCTGGCTAGGGGTCACTGGGTTCTGAAAGATATTTAGGGTCTGCTTAATATGGCAAGCTTGGTTGAGGGCATGAGATCAAATTCTGAATATGTGAAGAGAGAATGTGGAACTGTAGGGGGGGACAGCTATGAACCATAAACTCTTGCTGGCTCCTTCCCTCCTGTCTGCAGCAAAATATGTCACACTACAGAAGGACAGATGTGTTATGTCTTTTTTGTTTAAAAGAATAATTCTTTAAATTATTAATGTAGATATTCCCGTAATCTTCCAGAAGAGTAGACTCTAACTTTGTGGTGGAGCACAAGAGAAGGGGTTGTTTTCAGTTAATTAATTGCAGTTAATCTATTTTTTGGAGTGTTTCTAGTAAATAAAGTCCCATGATAAATAATACCTTCTCCATTTTAAGCATGTCTTGTCCTGAGAATGAGCACAGATCTCCAGTTTCCTCTCACATTTCTCACTTGTAGCCAGGAAGGGCAGCATGGTTCATTAGAAAATGTTGTGGGAACTGAGAATAGGAGTAGGATTGGGATTTTGTTTCTTGGGGGTTTTGTGTGTTTTGTGTGAGCAAGAACAGAAAGCTGTAATCACATTAAACTCCTCTGTTCTTTGCATATCCAGTACCTATTCAGCTACAAAGCACTTCATTCTCAGGTGGTAGAAATCTCAGGTAGGAATTAATGCTACAAATCCTGGTAGTTGCTTCCACTGAGGGATAGTGAAGAGTCACAGAATCAGTGAACTGTTATGTTGAGGAAAATACAATTGGTAGGCAAGAGAGGAGGAAAATAAAATGCATAATTACCTGAATTTTACAGGTGTACAGTATTCACCTGATCCTGTTCACCTGACCTTTGCTAAGTAGGAAGCTTTCCTTTGTACTTCCAACAAATGAGTGGAGTGTAAGCATCCTTTGCTTGAAAAAGTGAATTAATCTGAGATACTATTAATCCTTGAAATATTTGACGCATATTTATTAGGGGTGTAAATCAGATGATCTTCAAAGGAGCTGTCAGGCTTCTGTTCTTTAGTTCTGCTGTTCAATAAAAGATTGGTATTGGTTTTACCTTGATCATTAGAGCTGTGAGGTTGCTGGCCTTCTTCTTGGGCTTTTAACCCAGTTCCTTTTCAGGTGATGAAAACAAAGTGACGCTTCTTGGTCTTGGAGCACTGGAACTTCTGTATAAGCTCCTCTCACACGAAGATCCACTTGTACGCAGAAATGCCGTCATGGTATTTGGCATCATGGCTTCTAATAGTAAGAGTCTCAAGGTTTACTATTTTTCAGTGTGTGGTCATCAAAACAAGAGGTTGATCATGTGGAAAAATCCTATATTAATGGCCCAGAGTAAAGTGATGTAAGGTTGAGTTTCAGTGTCTGTTATTTTATTGTGCTTTATAGACCTGTATCTGATTAATGTATCAAACAGGTCTTAATTCAGTGAATGTCTTACCCAGTTGTCTTCTGTGAGGATATCCCAACCACACTCTAAGTCTTTTCATCAGTTGCTACCTGCTTGTCCTACTGCACTGGACCTTGCCCTCTTAAATTACTTTTAATTCAGCATTAGCATATTGTCAGTGGTGCTGCACAAACATGGATTTGAATGAACAAATATATCCCATTTATATTCACATCTTAATTGGCTTTTTATTTAAAAGTAAATTAAACTCATAGCTTTTTTTTTCCTCACATTTCAACATGTTGAAAATGTTGATAATAAAAACACAGCCCTGTAGGATCACCTGAAGTCTGTCCCAAAAAATATTACTTGATTTTTCTATCCAAGGGTTGAGGTTTTGCTACTTTGCCATTGACAACATTAGAAATGCAATCTGAAAGACTTTACTGTGATTTTAGTAAGACCTGTGTAATTCATGTTTTCCATGTGCTGTGTGGGCTGGCATCAGCATAAAATTGCAAGTGATGGCTTGAAAACTAAATAACAGAAGGATTGCTTTTAATTTGATAATTTTAACCACAAATAATTTTAACTATCAGGGTATGACTTCTTTGGCAGCTAAAATTGTGCAATATTTAACAGTACTTGCTAGATGGAAGTATTTTGAATAAAGTTTCAATGAAATATAGAGGAACTTCATGTGTATCAAATGTCATAGAATGTCATCTGCAACTTGAAAGTCTCTACTTTTTTTTTCTGGGCCCATTATGATCTTGGTCTAACTTTAGTTGTGTGTCTTTCCCAGTCAGGTCTTTTTGTCACTCAGGGAATAACCATAAGTACATTTTGCTTGGAGCGGATTCTGTTTCTTTACTCAGCCAACACGGCCAAACAAATGACTTGATATTTGTATTTTCTTCATTGTAGATGATGTGAGGAGTTACTGAGGGAACTGGATGTCACAAATTCACTTATATCACAGCTGGCTCCAGAAGGTACCTTATAGTATTCATTCCTTGGGCAAAAGTACAGTCAGAAATAATTTATGATTGCCGTTTTATCAGACAATTTAATAAAATCTACCCTGTAACATGATTTTTTCCTAGTACATGTTAAATAGGTAAGTGCTTTTATAGGAGTAGCTCTGTAGCTCACTGAGTAGTGTTTTGTGTTGTACAGATGGAACAAGATGGTTATGGACATATTTGGTATGGTTAACAGCTATTGTTTATTGACTTCAAATAATGCTTTAAATTAAAATTAATTCACTACTGAATTAGTGAAAATATTCTGTACTGAATAAAACTTAATCAAAATGTTTACTTTTTTTCCCCACAGAGGATGTAGTTATCCATGAGTTTGCTACTCTTTGTCTGGCGTACATGGCTGTTGAATATACTACTAAAGTAAAAATATTTGAGCAAGGTGGGTTAGAACCACTGATCAGACTGCTAGGTAGCCCTGATCCTGATGTTACGAAGAATTCACTCGAGTGTATCTACCTTTTGGTACAGGTAAAGTCTGCTCTTGTTGGTTTTGTTAAACTTCAGAGGCAGATAAGCATTTGCACCCCTACCCCTGAGATTCTCTGTGGGGTTAGTAATTTTAAAATATTTGCTTCCTTTACTCCACAGTGTTCATGAATGTTTTTGAAACATTGAGTCCTTGCACCTGAGTCCCTAAATGTTAAATTAGTCATAAATAGAGCTGTTTTTAATTCTGTTAAACTTAATGCAATTGTCTGTGCTGTACTGCAGTAAAAGTAAAAATCAGTAGGAGGTTCAGATATTTAAAACTAATAATAATTTTTCTTATGTCTTAGTTGAAAATATTAATCTTAGTAATGAGAGTTGTAATCTGTCTATCCGAAAGGCTAGAATTATCCTGTAAATTAAAGAACTACCAATGGCATTGTTCTTGTTTTGACCGGCAAGTCCATAGCACAATTTGGAACATCTTTTTAATGATAGGTGAATGCTGTCAACAGCTACTTTCCATACTGGGAGGAATAGATTCGTTATTGGCTACGTCCACTAATGTCATCCATATGCTGCTTAGCAAAAGAATGGTGCATTTGTGTGGCAGTTCTTTCCCATGGCTTAAGCGAATCAATCAGTAATGAATTCAGTTTATAACTCTATCTCTTTTGGGGCATCAGAGCATGTCTATTCAGAATCACATTTTACTCTTTCTCCTTTTTTACTATCTCGCTGTCTTTGTTGCAGGGTATATCTGGATAACTGCACCTGGTGCTTGCTTATATTGATAAGGATAATTGCATGCTGCACATGTGCAATAAGCTATTTAAAAGCAAATTGTAATTTATTTATTTATTTTCTTTTTAATATAATCGACTACTGTCTTTTTATTAAGCTGCACATTCACTGTTTAAAGTTGAAATTTAAATTGTCATTTTATAATTACAAAAACAAAAGAAGATATAACCAGGCAACCACAGCAGAGTGCAAAAAACTGTTTTCCTCCCACTGAGGTAAATAAAAATGGTGAAACTAAATTTTAAAACTTTCTCAAAAAACATTTATGTTGAGGCAAACATGGTAAAATCAAGAGTGAATAGACTTTTTTATGCAGGACTAGATTTTGTGGTGAGTATGTCAGTCATGCAGAAAACCCCTAGAATTTCAGGTTTTTGGGGCTTGATTATATTCAGTTTGATTCTTAGCTTAAAAGAAAGAAGTCTGCAGAACTGGAAGCTCTGCAGTATTGACTCATTATTTAATGTCTGAATTCAGATTTTTGGTGTTCTTTCTGCAAAGTGAGATATTGATGTATTGTTATATTCTCTATCACTAACATTCTCTGTTGGAATATTTTACTGCAGGATTTTCAAAACCGTGCTGCAGTTCGGGAACTGAATGTAATTCCACCCTTGCTGAAACTACTGGAATCTGAATATCCAGTCATTCAGTCATTGGCCCTTCAAACCTTAGAAGTAATAAGCAAAGACAGAGAAACCAGGATATTACTGGAAGAATATAACGGACTAGATTGCCTTCTGAATATACTGGAAAACAATGTACGGTTTACTTGCCTTAAGATTTTTTTTGTTCTTGGGGCTGATGCTTGTATGACTAATGAAAAATAATACTTATTTTATGGAAGAGAGATATAAGAATAAAGATTTACTTAGTTGTAGGGAAGTTTGATAGAAATAGGATAAGCTAGGATATCTAGTTTACTAAGAAAAGAAGCAAAGACATTTCCCAAAGTGTTTATTATTCAATTTTTGAATTGAGTTTACTTTATAAAATGGCTTTAGACGCTGTCATTGTTTCTGTTATTATGAGACTCAGTTTAGGGCACTTGGGTTCAGGTGTCACAGTGGGAAATACAATGCATAGAGGTATTAGTGAAGTTTTTTAAGTTTTAAGATCACAGGCCCATTTACCTGTTTTACCCATTTACCATTGACTGAGTACCTGTCTATGCCGCTTTCATGTAAATTAAAAACTTCTGGGGGTTTTACTATTTTTAATAAATTATGTTGAATCCTAGAGTCATCATCAAATAAATTATATGAAAATATGTATTTGTAAATGCAGTACTTTGCAGAATAAACTGTCCAAAAGAAAGTTGCAACAATTATCTTGCAAATTTAAAAGCCTAAGATATTTTAGTCCTGATTTCAAGGTTGTTTGTGGTTTTTTTTGCTTTAAATTTTTTTTTATTAGGAACTCAGTGATCTACATGTTGAAACTCTTGCTGTGTTGGGAAATTGCCTCGAGGATGTGCATACTCTGCAACAGATTCAGCTGACAGGAGGCATTAAAAAACTACTTTCATTTTTAGAAGTCTCTACTGTTCCTGATATTCAGAAGAATGCAGCAAAGGCAATTGCCAAGGCAGCTTATGACTGTATGTGACTTTTTCACAATCCATGGACATGAAATTGTTTATGAAGTAAATTTTTATCCAGAATGAGGCCATCTTCTCTGGTTGAGGGTAGTACTTGTGTTGAGGAAAGCACTGGCAGGAGTTAATTACAGTGATGAATCTTGCCAATCAGAGCAGCAATTGAATGCTAGGAGATTTTATATATATATTTGAACATGTTATGGGTTTGCCTAAATTTATTTTCAATTTATTTTTATTATTGTATTTTAATATGTTCTTGTAAAATGATGTCCTCAAAGGGAAATGGAGCTCTGAAAATATGATCCTTGTCTTTTGTTTAGTGATGCCAGCTGACTGCCATCTTAAGCCACCTTTGCTGGCACTGTTTCTGCCTCTATCTGTTAAGACTTCATTGCAAGCTGACTTCCTTTTGCATTCAACTGCTCTTCTAAATGTCAGGCAATTTCAAATACAAATTCCTTTAACAGAGGCATGAAAGGAAACCTTTCAAATGGCTTGCAGATTAATATTCCCAGGGGAGTTAAATAGTTTCATTGTAATATTTTTATAATTATTCGTCCTATAGTTCTTTTTTATATACTTTTCTTTAATTCACTGAGGAATTCTGAATTAGGCAGAACATGCTCATCATTTATGCCCAAAAGGATGCTCTTTTAATCAAACTACATTTGAAATTCCTTCCATACATTGGCTACTGAGCTGCAACATGTGCCAAGTAGTGTTGTATAACAAAATGCAATGCAACTAATAACATACTTCTGACTATAGATTTTACTTCTGTCAAGGGATTTTTATGACAGTAGAATTTAAATATTTCATTCATAATTCTGGCACCTTGTGGTTGAATCATGGCTTTATGTGTATTTTAAAAATAGGTCATTTAATTTAATACATGGATAAAATAATCTCTCCTTTCTGCCATATTTCAGACCTCCTTTCATCTCTCCCCATGCTATCTTTCTGATTCTTTTCTCACCTTGCTTAGTTTGATATCCTGAATATTTGTAATTATTTGGATTGAAAATGATACACAGAAAGAATGTCTGAGTATTCTGTGGGTTTTTCTTTGCTTTTGTCATTATCTGTTAGAAGCTTGGCAAGTCACTGAAAATTGTTTTCATTAATGTTCAGGTATCAAAGACAGGAAGGGACCTTCTTATGTCAGTATTTTCTTTGTGTATTTTCCTGTGTTGTTATTTTATTACGCTACTTAGGACTGTCAGTATCATTTTTATAGTCCTGTGACAGGCTTGTAAGTTGTATGCTAAGCAGATTTATATTTGCTCCCACTGCTTTCTACTGCATCTTCCTCCTTTATCATATTTATTTTCAAATAAGCATAGCCTTCTTTTCCTCTTTCACACTTTTTTTTTTTCAGTTTTTGTGGCCTAATAATTTAGCAGCTGTTAGTAGAAGCATGTCTGAGCACATTTTTAAAGCACGGTTGCAAGAACCACAGATAATATATTACAGTACTGCCTGTGATCTTATATCATGGGATGTTACCGTCAGTGAAGATGCATCTTCTTGTCATGCTTCTTTACAAATGGAGTCAATGAGGTTTCATTATAAAGGTTTGCTCTCTTCTTCAGCCTATGACAGTTAGTATGGATGCAGCAAGCTGGGAAAATACATCAAAAGGAGATTTAAAATATTTGCTTTCAAGCTGTGGAATTTTGGTGACACCCAGTTAGTCAACAGGAAACTTCTTGTCCTGGTGCAGTGGAAAACACAGTCCAGTAAACTTGCTGCTCAATGTAGTCCCCAAAAGCACTGAAAATGTTTCAACTACCTAGAGATACTGGTCTAAAGTCAGGCTTGCAGTGAAAAGAAAAGGCCATTATAAGAAACAGCCCAAGCACAAAAAGAAAACAGAAATATTTTCAGTTCTTGTTTTTTGATTGGATTGTGGTTGTAAGCATACTAAACAGCCTATCCAAAATGCAACACTGACATATACTATACTAGTACTTGCCTTGATGTGAATCCAGTATAATACAACTCAGCTCTTAGTTCTCTAGTGAATTTTCATTAAATTTGCAATAGCTATACCCACATTCTTCAGGTCTCATAATCATGGTTGCAATTTACCAACATTTCCTGTATACTTGGGTAAAAAAATACTGCTTTTCATTGGAATGAAAAACCTACTTCTGCCATGACAGAACATGTATCTAGCTGGGTTTTTTTAATCCTGGCAGCTGAGTATACAGCAATATCTGGTTTTGAAATTATTATTGTTGACAGATGGAATTTGGTTTTGGATTGGGTTTTTTTTTCCTGATAGATGTGATCATAGCAAGCAGTTTTGTTTTATGTCCCTTTCAACCCTTTGGAGAGGGACTCTTGTAACTTGGTGTTGTTGTTATAAGACATATATATCCCTTAAGAATTATTCTCAGTATCAGAATAAATTACATGGTATAAACATGATATTCCACTTTAAATAGCATCTTTAGGATGCTTCTCTGTTTAAGTACATTAAAATGGATCATATTTCTATACATAATCATTATGCCTTTGTCCCTGATTTTTTTTTTGTTCTGTAACATATTTTTGAATTTATTATATTAATTTATTATTTTGTGTTGTGTGCTCAGAATTACACTGGTGAATTGTACTGGGATTCCTGCCTTGCCCACCAAATAATGCAGTCATTTCAGAATGCCAAATTGTAATCTAATGCTATAAATTATTGAATGTCTTTGAGTGGATTATCTGGACTGTTGATTAAGGAGAGCCTGATTTTCCCCTGACAATGCCAGACACACCAGCAACAACAAAATGCTGTGAAGTGTATATGGAGAAAGTGATGATCACTCTTGCTCTGTCAAACTTCTGGTTTGAAGCTCTCCACATTCTTTCTGTGTATCTCAATGCATCTCATGCTCAAAGGGAAGCGCACTAAACATGCTCTGTGGCCTGAATAACAAAGGCATTTCATAATACAGATCTTTGTTTATCTGAGTTAAATCAACTCAAGATCAGTGGGAGGTCATGATACTATTTAGCATTAACTATTTTCATTTGAAGTTGGTATAAATAATTATACAAGGTGATGACAATGACTAAAAAGTAATCAGTAGAATTCAGATTTTGGGGTATGAGAGAAAAATAGGAAAATATATTGAAAAATAAAGGTTGTCTCACCACAAGGTCAATGCATTAAAATCTGGACAGAATGGTAGGTACTCCAAACTCTTTTAGTGGTGAGTGCTTTATTTTCCTTCATGTTAAATCAATGTATTCAAATCACTTAGGGGTCAAGAAATTAATCACTGTAAAATTGGTGTTGGCATTGACATACGAAGTTCTTCAGTATAAACTATGCTTTTCAGTTGTGCAATCTTTCTAGTCTGTAGTAAAGGACACAGAGGAAAGAACTCTTACACACAGAGAGAGGATCAGCAGAAAATGTTCATCCCTTAGGTAAAATTGGCACTTGGATATTGAAATATTAATAATTTTCATTGATCTAACTACCTAAATATACATCCATACTCTATATTGTAAGTTCAATTTCAAGATGACTTTATTATTATAAAATTATTTTTCTGTTTAAAGTATTTTAATTACTGTTTTCAGTCATTCAAATTGTTTATTCATATTATTATTTTGTTAGGCATAAATTATCTTTAAAATAAATGCTTACCCATCATCATAGCTGCTTTTTAAAAGCAAGAATAATTTTAAAGAAAATCTGTAAACAAATAAGTAACTTGCTGTACAATAAACAAATTACTGAGGCATGAAGAACCTCTAGAGATCATTATTAGGGATTATGGACTACCTTGGTAAGCAGCAGGCCAGCAACACACTTGACAACTTGTCAAAACAGTCTCTCATCCCAAATGAGGCCTTCTCTTGAGAGCTGGCTGATATGCATCAAGCTTGTGGCCAAAGTTCTGCTGATACTTAAAATCCTCTCTGTTTTATTTTTTGCATCTTTGTTTTGAGATTTCAGTTGTGTATCTGAGGGTTCTAACAGAGTTTAAAACTGAGCTGAAGAGGAGAAATCAGCTGCACCTGTCTCATCTCCATGCTTTGAGTAATTTCTGCTCTATTACATTTTTGATCAAACTTGCTTTTCATTGACTTTGTGGACTTGTATTTGTTTACTTTTATTCACTACAGATTCAGATTTTTCTAAAATAATACTTAAAATATTTTTTCCCTTTTTTTTTTGGGGGGGGGGGGGGCACAGCAATCCAAGCAAGAGAGTGATCCCTCAGAATGGTAGCATGCAGGGGTAAAATTTCTAAGTATTTTGAAGTCCAACTGACTTCTCAGTTCCTGAAATTCTTTAATACTTTCCAAATTCTACTATGTCGATATGACTTCCAGCATGTAATTAGTCTGGTTTAAATTATGCATATGGTTAAATGTTTATTGTCTCTCCTTTTATAGAGTTTCTGTGCTCTCCAGTGCCTTTCTGCATGAGAAAGTTTCTTTCAGGGATCTTTCTAGCAAACACCTGCATTTCTGATCTTGTCAGTTTTGAGATGAGGGAGTTTATCAGTTTATTGGTATCTACGTACAGATGTCTGTAGGTACTTCATGGGTGCTGTGTGTTGTTACTTGTGCAGAGGAAGGAGCATCTCTGTCCTTCCGCAGCTGCTGGTCAGTGAAGTGTAGGTTGGCAGTGAACCTTTTCTGCAAAGTGGGCAGAAAATTTTCTTTGTAATACTCCTTGCCTATTTTTGGCTATTTAATACATTGGCTGGTATTTCACCAAGTTTAATTGTACATTTACTGGTATGTTCTTCAGTTTTATGCGTTTGGACTTTGTTAGCATAAACTGAAGTTCAGCATGATCCTGAATAAGTGTGATCTGTTGCATTGGAAAAGTTGTTTCCATCAAGCCTGTATGCAGTCTGTGGTTTAAAAGTCTTGCAGAGAACAAACTTTCCATTCTGTTGGGCTATGTATGTTTATACTGTGTTTAATAGTCATTATTTGGGGCTTGTTTCAGAATTCAATGAAGCCTAATCCAGGAGCTGGATTTTGGATGATCCTTGTGTGTCCCTTCCCACTCAGGATGTTCTGTGATGGGATTTGGCTCAGGTCCTTTGTTCCTATTTCTTAGTGGCTGGTGCCTCTGTTACCAAAATATTTCCAACAACTAAATTAAATCAAATTAATGTCCTTTCACTGATTGGGAAAACAAATGCAGATTAATGCTGTTGTTATTTCTCATTTAAAGCTGAAATACGAAAAATCTTACACTGGGAAGAGGTTGAGAAATTTCTCCTAATCCTTTTGGAAACGGACAATGATGAAGTTAAAGTTGCTGCTTCCCAAGCCATTTCTGCCATGTGTGAGAATATAGACAGTAAATGTGTCCTTGGACTCCAGGGTAAGTGTGGTGGGAAAGGATGAAATATGAATTTGTGGTTTTCTGTTTATAAGAAGAATATTACAATTTTGCAGATTGCCATGGCTTATTTAAATGTTCATATATACAATTATTTCTTTCAAAGGGATTCCTCAGCTAGTAAAGTTGCTAAGCAGTGATAATGAAGAGCTAAAAGAAGCTGTAGTGACAGCATTAACTAATTTGACAACAGCCAATCTTAGAAATGCAAGGTGAGTCCGCAATAATTAAATTATTATTTTTAAACACTTATCTGAAGTGTTAATATTTTGATTTTTAAAGAATGCCTCATCTTGTTCTTATGCTACAAGGCAGGTCTTTTTTGAATTTCACTATAAGGCACTTGTTGGTGCTTATGAGTCACCTGGAATAGCTAGGTTCTCATCAGTGTTACAAGAGTTGTGCTGTCTCTACTAAGGTTAGCATCATCAAGGAGAGGTATGAAGCAGATGTAATGGAAGCAGAGCTGTAAATCGTGGTTTTGAAGAGAACATATGAGCAAAATATGCCTTATAGTCTAAGGCATATGATGTGTTTTTTTTTTAAATCCAAAATCATTGATATATTTTAAAACCTGATGGTTCATACAACCTTTTTGACTGATCTAAATCTGTTCTTTGAGGGTGATAGATCTAAATATTGGTATTGTTTTGCTCTTCCTTTTTTTAATTATTTCCCAAGTAATAGAGAATGCTTGTAGTGCATTCTCTGAAAGAAGTGTACCTTCAGAATACAAAATTACTAACAAAGGTAACAATGGTTAGCTCACTATATGTTCCAAAACAATTATATAAACTAAATTCTACTGTCAGCTCTGCAGCATTCTTTTATCCCAACAGAAGTCCTGTTCAGAGAAGAGTAACAGAGCAGTGTGATGTATATGAGCAATCACATGTAATTTACAAACAAAAAAAAAAAAATCCTTCAAAGTTTCTTGGAATATACTTAAAGAAGTTATAATAGAGTCACAGGCATTCTTTGAAGTGAAAAAGTAAAGTAACTCATAAAACAAATTGTTTCAATTTATTGATTCAGCTCTAATAGTCACTCGTATTCACTTAATGTTACCAGATGGAGCAATAATTTGACACAAGAGAATAATACTCTGTTCTCAGATTCACATAGTACATTTTTTTTGTCTGATATTCTGCTCTCCTCATGTGCTGGACTCTTCAGTTGGTGTCAGTGGGAGTCACACACACATAAAATGAGCACAGTGCTGGAGTCCAGAGGTCAAACTTTCAGCTCTGCTACAGCTGGTTTTCGTAGTGCAGCCCTTTGAGGTTTCACATTGTGAAAAGGGGATCTCTGGAGAGTTTTGAGTTGGTATAGCAGCTTATGCCAACTCATTCTATTTCTTTTGCTAAGGAGATAGTCAGGACATTGTTTAGCTCAACTGCTGGAACAATTCTCTGAGACCTCAGGCAGGGAAATAGCTGTCTCTGTTCCTCTGCATTATAATGAAGTCCGTATTTGTTTCTTGCTGGGCAGAGTCAGGAAATTGTAAAGGTGGCTTACATATACTTCTCTCCCCTCACAATCCAGCTTCAAGTACAATATGGAAGCACCAGATAATCTAATCAGAGGTCTTCTGTGAAAATCAGGAAGCAATAATTTACATTAAATATGTATATTGGATGAATTCCATGTGACTATATAATTACTTCAAAGCTTCATTTCTAAATCAAAACCATTAATAAGTCACAGAAGGGTCTGAGTGTGACTAGGATCTATAAATGAATATATAGTGTTGAACCCTTAGCTGATACAAATTGGTATAGTTCCAGCTCACTGACTGACTATCAGGCCCATATTTATTTTACATTCACATAATAGGAAAAAAAATAGTTTGGAGAAAATTCATTCCATATTGAGTTACCATAATCATATTTCATACTAGAATGCTTCATTTGTATGTCCTGTAGACCACTGAAAATAAGTGTATAAATAATGAAGATGCTGATGCACTTTTATAATAATGTGACTTCGCTGTGTGATTATGTTGACAATATGCTGATCTCAAATGAAACTGATGAGACTAGTGCCCTTTTATCAGTTATGTATTAGATTCTTGTTATAAACCCTTCAAGAATATAAAATCGGAAAGGTAGTAGCAGCAGGTGGACCTTATGTAGCAAGAACAAAATGGGTCCAGTGATGGGGAAGACTATTTGCTGTAAATGCTTTCACTTTTTACTGGCCAGTCAAATATTCAACCTTGCTGAACTCATATGCATGCATTCTGCTGTATTTCATTTCATAGGCATTTTTCTATATTATGTTGATTGAAGGATGTGTACCTTGCCCTTTTATTTTGTACAGTATATATTTGAGGATATAAAATGAATACAAGACATTTCTATTTTTGCTGGAGATTTTTTGTTCTTATTAGGCGCATCGAAAGGTGCTGCCAGCTTTTCATATAATACAGAAAAAATGCAATTTAAAGCAATCGTGTAATTAAAACTCCCGCCATAGGTAGCTCGTAATGATAAAGTCTTTCATTGATTAATAGCACAAGAACAGCATAGGCAATGGGCAATACTACCCCCCACTAATGTATATTAACCTTGACCTTTAGGTGCTTCCCCACAGCAATGAAAGGCTGGTTCTATACCCCTACCCAATCAATCCTTTGTTCCTCCACTGAGACAGCTAATAACGGTGTCAAATACGGTGGAGGTTTGGTAATTAGAACACCTGTTCACAATGAACGGGACAGAGACCAGCTTGTCATTTGACACGAGTCCTCAAGCAACCACGATTTGGCAAAAATAAATAAATTAATTAATTACTCTGCTTCCTGGTGTATTTTAACAAAAAATCTAGAGCAGAAGAGGACACAAGTCCCATACAAGTGGTTTGGGTTCTCAGGTTTACTGGAGAACATGGATTTTCAATAGGATCTCTACCAGAAAACATAGCAGTTAATATAAATAACTTTTAAAATGTTTCAGCATTTAAGTTTTTGCTGCAGAGCTGATGTTGTGTCCCACTTCAATAGCACATAGGAAGAAATAAGGTGGTCAAATGCCTCCTTAGTTTACAGACTGACATTCTCAGAATATGCTTTTATAAGAATTTTACCATAAGGACAGAGTTTTAATGCTGATCAATATTGATGATAAATCCTTGTTAATAATTAGGCTCAGTAAAAATAAAATTGCAAAGTACATTGCAGTTTAAAATCTCGTGTGCTTATTCTAATGTCTTATGTTACTATCTGTGCATGGCTCTGAGGTCATCCTTGATACATATGTCAGAATTTGTTTCTGTGGTCTGCTTCTGGACAAAAGGAGAATTATGTTCAGCTGGGTATTTGCATCCATCTTTTCTATCACATTTTTTCAATCCAGAGCAATAACTTGCTTTACTGAAAACAGTTATTTGGGCAGCAGAATGCCATTTAAAGGACTCCTGAAGCTCTCTGGGTTTGCTGTGTCCAGGCACCGGGCAGTGTGGGTGCAGTCACTCCAGTAACGGATGTGATGCACGAATGGAACAATTGCACACGAACAAAGAAACAGCAGCGTCATCTGTTGGGCAGGAAAATAAGTGATTCTGTGCCACACATCTAATCCTGGAACAAATGGCTTACCTCAGCCTCTGCCTATTTTTTCTCATTTAAAAGCATAATCAATTATTTTCGCTTTTCATGAATTTAAGATTAGATAATCATGTTAAATATAAATACGATATGAGAAGTAGCACATAGAAATAAGCTCTCACATATACCAGTTAGTCAGACATGAATTTGACCAGCTCTTTCCTTCAGTATTGTCATAGCATAAATGCCATTTCTAATAGCTGCCTTCATAAATCTGGCAATGTCTGAATTCTGGGCACCTAATGGATTTGCCACTAAAGGAAAACATATGCTCTGAAATTTTGAACTTCGTGCTGGACATGAAAACTAATTTTAAGCCTCAATAATATTTGTCCTCAATTGTTTATTTTAACATCAAAATTTATAGCATTCAGTTAGAATTTGGTATGGGGGAGGAAGAAGAAGGATGGTTTTTCTTCATCTGTACCAAGGAACTGCAGAAATTTGGGGTACATGACAGACTTATGACAGAATATTTCTCCTCGGATTTATAATAAGTGTCAGGTGACAAAATTCTGTTTTATATCTGGATTCAAGATAGTAAAGTATCATCCCAAAATTTACAAAGTCAGCAAGCTTGATGTTATTTAATTTTCTAATTCTTAAATTCACAGGAATCAGAGAACCTATTTGAATTCACAAAGGTTATATCCATATAGGCAGTTCCAGGCATTGGTGCAGCATCTGAATGTATGCTTTCTGAAATGTACCCAGATTGTCAAGATTTGAGAGCAGTTTGGGATATAGGAGCAGAGGTTGGGAACTCATTGGTTCTGGATAGTGCCCAGTGAGGAGGAAGTGAGTTGTTCCCTTGACTTTAGTGGGTGTTATATCTTTTATTCCAAATTGAAATTCATACACTGATCTAATGACTCAAAAGACATCCTCAATCGGTTTCCCCTGTAGTGAGAGTGTCTCACCTTTTTCAACTGAGATTTTCAGTACCCAATAGATTTTTTTATTGTTTATAAGATGAGTATGGCTGTCAAGGAATAAATTTGAAGAACGTCCAGTTTTTTTTTTTACATTCCAAATATTCTTATTATTAGGAAGTAGGGATTAATACCATTAGGTAGTAATATCACTAGGTAGTAATCTTCTCTATTAGAAAATAGGAAACTTAGTAATAGCTTTTCTCTTTCAAGACTGTAAATAGAACCTAATTCACATAAATATTAAAGTGTTGATCTTATGTAAGATAATACATTTGCATGAATATATGTGTTAATTTATGAGAACAGGAACACAAATTTAATAGCATAAAAAGACCATGATCCACTGTAGGTTTTGTCTTTTTTTGTGGTTTTAGTTCTTTATGACATAAGTTCATTTTTCTGAAGGAGGAAATCAACAATAGAATGCTGACTGTATTGTGTAGCAGTAATATGTTTTAATACTGACCCCTAGTGACAGAATTATATTTTTGAGCTAATGTGCTGCAAGGTAAAGGGATATTTTTGAGTTTTTTGGGTTGTGCTGTTACTTTTTTACGTCAGCATCCACGTCTACGCTCTGTAAAATATTATTTCAGGCCACCAACAGGTTCTTCTTTTTCCTTTCTCTTACTCTATATACATATTTTGGGAGGAACTGTATTAAAAAAAACCAAAAATAAACAAAAAACAAAAGATGACAAAGTCATTACCCACTACCTAAGAGCTCACAAGCTTTTCCCTGCTTTTACATCTTGACTTCCATTGAAATCTGCAAAATGTTTTGTGACAAATTTCTCCCTTGGCAGAAAAGCTGAGTTAAGCCCTGTGCCTGTTATGTCCCTCAGAAATGGGTTCCCATTAAGACTTTAATATCACATAGATGACTGATACGCAACCCACAGATATGGGGCTGTGCCCTGCTGGCAGTCAAAAACCTTTCATATGGCCAGCTGTTGTATTTTTCTCTTAGATTGGGAAGGTGTGGCTGCATGGGAAAGCCCTTCTGTAGGCTCAGGCATTGTAACTGTTTTCTTCCCAGTAGACTTTCACCAAAAAAAAAATTGTTATGCATTCTCCTGGATGTTTTTTGTTTTTGATTGGTTTTTTTTTTTTAACTTTGGGGTTATATTAAAGACAAAGACCAATATAGAACATTTATCTCTATCTAACACAGATCTCATGTCACCACATTGTAAAGTGAATGGAAACCTAAGCAGGTCCAAAATAGTTTCAGACAGAATGCAGAACACTTCTGATCTGGGATGATGCTGACTACATAGAAATTTTACTCCTTGCAGATACTGCAGAATGTTTTGGCCTGTTTGTACAATCCTACCTTCAAAGCCTTGCAGCATGATCACTGTTTATCTTAGCTGTGGACAGCTGGAATTTCACTTAGACCATGTTTGTTGTCACCTGTAACTTCCCATGATGGATTTCTGTGGGATCAGGTGAAAACCTTTTCTTCCTGGATCGAGACTCCTAAGCCTGGGAGAGAAAACTTTCTTTTGTGTAGTGGCACAGGTATCACGATTACTCTTGTGTGTATCCTTGCAACGTCATTCAGTGATACGCACTGAGATAATTTATGCTTTTTATGAATTAAAAGTGGCAAGGGTTATTCTACATAAAAGTAAATATTTCAGGCAAATGTATTGGTGCTTTTGCATGCACATTTTCTTTGTAGTAGATTTCTAAATTAAATTATTTAAGTGTATGTTTTAACTTACTTAAGTATAGCGTGAAGTTGTTTATTTGAAGTAAGGAAATTTTTCTGTAAGGAAATTTCAGGGTTATGACTGACCATGCAAACTTAATTCTGCCCTGCTGTGAATTTAACCTGTGCACTGACTACAGCGCCTTGGCCACTCAGACTGTCATCTGATAAAAATAAGGTTTCACAAGTAATTATAACATTTTGACATACAACCTTAGGAATTTTATCATAACATAGTCGTATTATGTGTATTTTCTTAGAGATGTCATTTAAAGAGAGAAAGCTAAAAGCATAAACTTCTGCACCCTAAATCATCATAAGAGCTTGAACTTGTAGCAAGGCAAAACAGACAGCTGCCATTTGAGATGTGTTCAGAGTTGTCCAGAAAAGAGTTATCCAGAAGTGAAAGCTGCAGTTCACATTCCAAAGTACTGTGTGTAGAGACTGACTTGGCACAGCTCTTTCATTCTTCCTCAGCTGCTGCTTCCAAAGAAGAAACACGGGATCTTTCAGAAGCAAAAGGTTTTCTATTGTTGAATTTTAAGCCTTTCACATAATGGTGGAAATATCAGAAATTCTTTACAAAGGTTGTAAATATTATTATAGCTGAAAGTCTCAGGCATTGTGGACAGATAGCTCATTACCAATGTTCCTGTAATATTTTAAATTAGGTATGTTACAGTTTTAGAACTGAGACCTGTGTAACTTTATCAGTTGAGTTCAATGATAGACATTAGAAGATCTCTGTGAATTGCTAAATGAGAGTTAGATATTACAGTCTCTGGTAACCCAGACAGTTTAAGCCTTTATTGCATCCAGACGATGAAGTTTATTGAATTTTGGTTTTGTAACAGTTTTAAAAGGTACTTGTGATTAGAAAAAAGGACTAGAGGCTTCAGTTCCTGAAATGAAAAATTAATATGATTTGTTGATATCATCAATATTTTTATTGGAGCACAAAGAGCCCCCAGATTGTAGATCAGAGTCTCTTGTGCTAGATTCCCTTACTCAGAATAAACATACTGACATTAATCTTCCTTGTCTAGTGAAGAAAATGGAAGTAATATTAGTCTTTAAATAAAATACGAGTGACTATTTACAACAGTCAATTGCTTTTGAAAATAATTAAATCACAAAGTGAAATTTTTGATAAGTGCAGAAGACATTTATTGGATGTGATTATTCTGATGGCATAACAAGGCTAATGAAGAATATGAATACATTTAAGGAATAAAAAAGGAAGCTATTTCTTGATGCTTTTTCAAACTTCTGGTTATGATATTCTTTCTCAGACAGAAATTGCATAAGAGAGCTGGATCAAAAATGTCTTGTGTGAAAAAGAAGTCATACGATTTAACACAGATAGAGTTGATTTTAAAAAATGTGTGTAATTAGATGCATAATTCTTATGCATAATTTACATGCAATTATGTATGAAAATGAGCTATGCACAGGCATAAATGGCTAGCTAAGCACCTCACACACAATCACAGTAATTTTGCTCAGAAATTAAACATGCAGTTGCAAACACATTTGAAAAAAATGAAGTCCAGTGAGGAGGAAAAATTTGAATTTTTTCTGAGCAGAAATTGTGTTAAATCCTCAGTCAGGAGGGGGGGGAGTAAACAGCATAGAAGTGAATAAAAATATAATTGATTATAAACCAGTTTATGTTCAGTCATGGTAGAAGAAACAAAACCAAACATACTTTACCATTTTTATGAAGTGTTAGTCTCACTAGTGTAAATTTAGTACAATCCTGAGTAAACAGTGGTGTCAAGCTGTACAGCTCTTCTCCTCTGTGTCCCCTCCCCCAGAGGTTGTTTAGCTTGGGGGTTTGAGGGGCAATCTCAGTGTTTTCTGGCAGCTCTTTGAACACTCTTAGTTGCTTTCTCCCTTAGGCTAGACTTTCTCTTCAGGAAAAAAAGCTAACTGGACCATTCCTGATGCTCTAAGTAAACAATCTGTTATTTTCTTGCTGTGGCTAGAAGGTTTGGTCACAGACCAGAGCTTTTATGGTCCTGTGATGCCAACAAAGAGATGGTTCTTGCTGCAGAGTGCTAATAGTACTAAAAGTAAAATGAAGTATAAAAACCCCACAGGATTTTCATCAAATTTTTAGTGCTGATTGTTTTCACAACACACTCCCAATATCTGAGCTTTCCTATCACACCCCAGACAACCAAAGTAACAAAATACTCACTTCAGTGACATTCATACAAATCTCCAAAATGTCTGTTAAAAAAAAGTTTGTATTGTGAAGTTTTTGGTAATGATTTTGTTGTCAACTTGTAATTTATTTTTGCGGTAAAAGCAGTAAAGAAAATGTTTGTTTTTTTCTCAGTCTCTCAGCATTATTCTTTGAGTCTTGTATTATCTCTTAGAGAATTTTCAAGAAAATGTCTTAACATTACAATGCCTATTTAAAATTAACAAATTAAATATTTATTATATAACCTTTTAATATTTGTGTTCTCAATAAAAGCTGAAAAAATATTTTAGCTATTCTTGAATACAGTAATTTGAATCCAGTTGTAATCAGAATTTTTCTGTTTCACTAAAGAGCATGCTTAGGCTCCTTAGGGTACCTGAACTGTGTATATTTTGATTAAAGTAAATGCCTAACCCCTGTTAGGTTAGGCATTCTAAGGATCATAATATGCTTATAATTAATAACATTTCAATTATTTTAACTTTAATTTAAACTCTGCCATTCCTACACCTGTCTTCTCTTTTTTTTCTTCCTGTTTGTAGTTCAGATAGGCAGCTTCCGCCTCTGAGGAAGAAAAAGGTGATGTGGCAGATGCACCATCCTTTTTTCTTTCATCTCTTGTTTTTGCCTTCTTTCCTTTTCCCTAACCTCTTTTCTCCTTGTTTAGGAAGGTACATACTTTGAATATATACAGAACATAGAGAAAAAAACTTGTGGATTTATTTAATTTGCTTCTTTTCCACATCAAAAAGTGAATACTTCTTTTCTGCTAAGCCAAGGCTCACTTCTTCCTTGAAGATATAGTTCTGTAGTGGAAGAACTGATAAATTGCACAGTCTCAGTAGGATGTGTCTGAAGGAGAGTGCTCTGGAGGCAGGGAGAGTCTAGTGCTGATCTGCATTAAGCAAAGACAGAGCTGGTAAAAGCATTCTCTGGCTTTTGTTGGCTCAGAATAAAAAAATTACATAGTGCATGTCTCTGCCCAAGATAAAAGGGAACAAGGACCTCCATACTGAGTGTTGTGGTATTTCAGCACCTTAAACTTAGCCATGTTCATTCTCTCCCCTCCCTTCTGAGGTCAGGTTCCGTGGGCCATGGTGACAGTGCTATTTCTGTGTTCTCCAGAGGCCTGTGGAGTAGGAGTGAGTTGAACTATGGATTCCCCATTCCTCCTTCTTCTGTGTGCATCTCTGTTAGCAGGACACAGCCCTAGCCTCAGATGTTCATGCCCTCTTAAAAACTTATTCTCAAAGGTATTGGTTACCTTCAACTCTTGTTACCAGCCGTTGTCACTTCAAACAAATTCTTTTTGCCTTGTGCTCAGATGAGCTACTTGATTAAACTGGGTGCAGGAAACTGGGATTCAAAACGAGTCTGCGCAGAAGTAGAATGCAGGATAGAAATAAATATGTATGATCTTCTAAATCAGTGGTTCTCAACCTTTTTGAAGTTGAGTGGCACTTGAGAAAATTGGCTGTGCTCTGTACCTTGCTGAGGTCAGCTCTGAGCTCATGAGGAGCCGTCACCTTGCTCTTTTGTTAAGTGCCTGTGTACTTGCTGGTTTTACGGAAATTATAGTAAATCTGCTTATGATGTGAGCTACGTCATTCAGTGCTGTGTATCATTCCATAGCCAGTCTGTTAGGGACTGGATCTTTACTAGGAGATCCTGTGGGAGAATATGTGTATTCTTGGGTGTACTACAGGAATAGTAAGTCCTGTACTTACTGCAGAAATATTGGATACTACACCTGTGAGATACAGTGCTGCATTTTATGACTAGTGAATCTGTCCCATAAATCCTGGAATTTCTGTGTATCCATTGTAAAGGAGAAACAGGTTGATTTTGGTTTTGGTTTTTTTCCTTCCTGGGTAAAGTGTGTGTGTGTATGCACCGCATGATGCAGTAAATCTGATAGCTCGCAGACACTCAGCTCACTGTGTGCAGCTCTGTGTCTCTGTGTGTATGGTGGGTCTCACCCAAGCTGTGCCAGCAGGTACCTCATGGCATTGTTACACGTGCTGTTAATGTGATGTTTTCCAGCAAGCCTGTGATACATGTGGTGTACAGCTCATTCTTACACGTGCAATCAGCATGTCTAGAATTTCTTCACATACAGCAGCCTGGATAGAGCTGCAACAGTCCTGAAGCTGAAAATTTGGATAAAATTTTCATGGGCAAGATAAGACAGTATTAACCAAAAAAGTATAGAGACCTTACCTAAGTAAAAAACCCAAAACAACCACAGGGAAAAAAAACCACCCAACAAATAAAACATTTTCAGCTCTTCTTGATCTGGTCAAGTAGGAAAGGGAAAGGAGGACACAAAGGGAAATCCTGCTACTTGAAGGAAGACAGAGGGGTGCAGTGTGAGACATCTGAAAACATGGGATTTACTTCTGAATAAAGACCAGAGTGCTTGCAATAAAGCTACTGGTGCTCCAGGAGGGTTAATTAGGCAACACCAAACTGACTCTGTATCTTAATGCTGCACCTTCAGTCCCTGGATTGCTGCTTTTTTTGGTTTTCTAAGCAAATAACTGTTGTCTGCCTGCCAGATATTGTTAGATCCATGCTTGAGCACTGCTTGTGAGCTGCCACTGCCTTGCACCTGAGGCAGAGGTGAGAGTAACAAACCCCATTAGGCTCTGCTCATTCATTCCAGGTATGCTCAGGAGCATCTGTATCCCCCTCTCTGACCATGCACTAAGATGAGCTCACAGTAAGACCTACATAATTTTGCCCATGTATTGGGATTATTTTAGTAATTATCATTAGTGGCACAGGTTGGCATGTATTCTACTTTCTGTCTTGTTTGCATAAAAGTGTGACTGTCAGCTTTCCTCATAGGTTTTTTGTTTGTTATCAATGCCAACAGTCTTTGGTAATATAGTGGTTTCTTTTATATGTGATACTTCTAATCTTGGTTTATTTTGTAACCATGAAAGTTATCCAAATATTAATCAAATTTTGGTGTAAGGTACTGTTACAGTAAAGGATTTTCACATAGAGATGTCTTTTATTACTGTGTTCACAGAAATTCGGCAGGACTTATAAAAAGTGTAAACTTTTTTTGAATATTTTTTTACAGTTTTGATGTAGACAACATGTACTAATAGAGGGCATGAAAAGCAGTTGCAGTGAAAACTCAACTTGCCATCTGTGCATTCCCATTGCTAATAGTATTGCCAACTTTTGTTTAACAAACAGATTAGCCTTAAGTAAAATTATATATCCTCTAATAGTACAGCTCCTTACACCTTCTGCTGTCTCGTGCTCAAAGTTGCTATTTCATTAATAATGCTTCTTCAGCTATTTTTTCCCTTGACTGTTCTCTAACCTAAATCTATGAGGTTCTCCTTAGAAAAATTCTTCCCCAATATTATTTGAAATAACATTAATATATATTGAAATAACAATAAAATAATATAGATTATTTTGCACGTCTATCTTAGGACTTGTCCACAGGAGCATTTGTTCCAGTGCTGCTGAGGGGCAGCACCCTTCAGCCATAGATGCAATATCATCTGGTAACAGAGGGAATATGTAAACTGGATCTGCTGTTGATAGACTAGATGATCTGGATACTCTGTTCACTGTAATCTGCATTAGTAGTGCTAGAATGATTATGGGGAGAGGGGGTAAGAGGCTGTGTAAGAAGCATTTGCCTGGAACTAAAAATACAGAAATTCTGCACCTTTGAAAAGATGCAGGATTTAATTGACTTGTTCAATACCTCAGAAAAAATCCTTTTAAGTTAAAGAATCCAGAAGTTTGTGACTTGGTCTGTCTGTGGTTCTGCCTCTTGAACTTCTCACCGTGAGCCATATAGAAATCACAGAAACACACATTTTTATGTACAGATGCTTACAAATGTATATATGTAAACCTTGAATTGGAATACTAGTTTAGTTGATAAAAACAGCATACTGACAAGAAAAAATGGTCCTAAAATAACAAATATTTTTCCCCTTTTTCATTTTGCTAGTGTTGTAGCTAAGGCTGAAGGAATTGCGCCATTGATTAGAACCTTGAACGCCCAGAGGGATGGAGCCATTTCCAATGCCATTGCAGTGCTCACCAATCTGTCCCTGCAAGAGCCCTCCCGTGCCAGTATCCAGAGCCAGGGCATCATGAGTGCCCTTGTGGGGCCACTGCGCTCAACCAACAGCCAAGTGCAGAGCAAAGCAGCCTTTGCCGTGGCTGCCTTTGCTTGTGATGCTGAGGCACGAGCTGAGGTAAAACTGAGGTTGTGTTTATTGGTGGTGTTTCTAGATCTGAGGTGGGAGTTATATTGACCAAGAATCTGTTGTGCCTGACCTAGAAGTCCTGAGCTCTCTATGTAGTTACTTATTTTTGTGATACTTGTTCTGCTAAATATAGCTCCGTTTTTTAGGAGATTTTGGGAAGGGTTTTCTTTAACTTGAATTTTTGCGGCTGTGTTTGCTTGCACCAAATGAATGCTTTGCAGATTTTCAGTGACTTCAATGAGCTTTAACTAGGGCTATATCTTGATCTGTATATTTAGGAGCATTAAACATCAAGGTTTCTTTCAGCTGCAACTGTTGGCTCAACTTTGAAGATGGGAAGTTCAGTCCTCTTTACTCTCCCTCAGTGTTCTGTTGCCCATTTTCAAGGCTGAACGGCAATGTCTGACCTTGATTAATGAGATACTGGATGTGCATGGAGTAAATGTATTTCAGACAAAACTCAAAATATAATTAATCCTTTGATCAGTGACATCCAGCAAGTTGAACTCTTTTCTGTTTATGAATTGGTCATAGTATTTTCTTCTCACAAATAAGAATGATGCTATGTGCATTCATAAATCATAAGCTAGGGTTTTCTCATGGGTCAAGTCTATTAATTAGGACGTGAATAAGGGGCATAGATAATTAATCTACTTCTTTCAGTGTCCTTAAAATGTCTTTCTCTTCGAAAATCCAAATGAGCAATATTTCCTCCAGCATGTATAGGAAAGATACTGTAGCACACAAGAGAATAGGATGTTAATAAGATTGTCATACATACAATACAAATTCAAATGTATTGTGATGGAAATTAGTTGCTAGGAGGCACCAGAACACAGAAAAAGCTGTGTAAGTCTCTATGGCAGTCTTGGGTTGCATAGTCTCTTTGGGTTCCACACTGCAGCCTAATAACTGAAAAGCAGGGCAGAGCCAGAAGGGATGACTGCCTTGTACCATTTAAAAGCTCCATCCTATGCAGACTTCACAGAAGCACAGAATCCCCATAAATGACCTTTTTTTCAGCCCAGTATAGCTTTTCTACAAAGCTTGAATGTTTTGTGTAAATTTCACAAACTGTTCTTGCTGGAATAGATGAAATATGTGAGTGGCAATGTTTTCACTTTTTTAATAGTTAAGAAATGTCGGTGGGCTGGCACCACTCGTTGAATTGCTGCATTCTAGGAATGAAGAAGTCAGAAAAAATGCCTGTTGGGCTGTTATGGTCTGTGGAAGTGATGAAGTGACTGCTTTTGAACTGTGCAGGCTAGGGTGAGTAGAAATAATATTAAAAATCAAAAGAAAATTTTTGATAAGAGAAGTTGATTTAAGTCAATCTTTGCATATTTATAGCTGAATAACAAAGCTTTCTGATAAGCTGAAACTACTTTTGCACCACAGATGTTACAGATGAAATGGTATTGATTTTAAGGAACAGGATCTTCTGACAAAACATAAGCCTGTTGATAGAACTGTCTAGAATTATAAAACATGTATTGTTTCTGTGACCAAATTAGGCTTTATATTGAAGATAACTTGTATCAGTCAATATTAGGGACTACAGTGCCCCATACATTTGAAAGTGAAATAAAGGTTTCAGACTAAGTTTAATATACAGTAAATTGTACTTACTACACACAGGCTAGATTTGATTTAAAAGCTCTGGTTAACTGCAGGTGTGCTGAAGTGTCATGGAAAAGTGGCTCTGTTTTATTCTTTCTTAGAAACTCCCAGGTCCCTATATTAATATCTGAATTACAAAAGCTGCTTTAGGTTACAAGAATTATGACACGGGACTCCTCAGACAAGGCGACTCTTTTAGTTACCGTTAAATTAAATATTTGTAATTGCCCTGCTCCCTCTGCTGGGCACTTCTCTGGTGACTGCACAGATACTTTAAATCTATCTATGAGGGAATTTCAGAAACTCTCAGAAATTCAGATCAGGAGGGGCCCTCAAAGGTGATATTATCCATCTATCCTAGTGTAAGACTGAATAAGGTACACTGACATATTTTGGGTTGGGTAAATTTGGGTAAATACTGATCCTGCTGGAGTCTGACAACTTTCTGAGGTAACCTGTTCCAGTGCTGGAATATCCTTACACTTAGAAGGGGTTTCTCAGTTCTAAATACCCCTTAAAACAAATCATGTTGTCCTGCTTTCAGTGAGATTGAATAACCACTTTTTATAACAATTTGAGTTTAACTCACTGAATTTTCTCATTTTTTATGTCCTCCTTGTTTCTTTTTCACGACAAAGTAAAAATGTTAGACAAGTTTTGTTTGTATCATTTCATCACACATCTCTGAATTTCTCTAAGTTTTTATGCCATTTTGAAGTACCATCTACCAGCCAGGATGAGGTACTTCAGGTGAGGTCATACACCATCAAATAAAGCTCAGTAATTATTTTCTCTGTCCTGCATATGGCACTGTTCTTATTTAATATCTTTTTTTGACAGTATCCAACCAAGACTCCAATTTAAGTGTCGTTCAAGTTTGACAGCATATTATTGATAATAGTACATTAAGCATAGTTTTTCAACTAGTCAAGCACTACTTCATGTTATTTTCATGTCGATCATATTTCCCTGACCTGCTCATGAGTATCCAAATAAGAATAAGTGAAAAGACTTACAGAAGTCAAAATGTATCTCAAATTCAGCTCATATCTCACATCTACTTCTTCTGCCTATATGTTGAGTCAATTATCCCATTGCAGCAAGGATTACATTGACTTTTTATGGTTGATTCTTGACAAATACATAATGGCTATTTCTCATTTCTTGTTGCTTGCCTACTGATGGTTTAATAATTTGTTGTGGTGTTCTTCAGACGCTGAAATTTGGCTGAATGATCTCTATTATAATTTCGTTGTTCATAGTTTTTTCAAAACTATATAGTATCTTTGCCCTTCTCCACTCTCCATCAATCTAGCCAAGAATTTTCCAATACAATTATAAATAGTTCCAATGTTGCTTTTGCAAATTAATAAAGTGTATGAGGTAAGTGTCCTCAGGGACTGCTAACTGTGTCTCCTCAAACTTATCCTCGACATTTTGAGACTATTAGTTCTACCTCCTTGTTAATATTACTGCCAGGCATCTGTTTGAAACCTTTCCATGAAAACTGAAGCAAAAAAGGTATCAGACTCTTCAGTCTTTCTGTGCCATCTGTTATGAGTTTTCTTCCCACATTGAGTAATAGATGTACATTTTCCTCTCTTACTTGTAGCATGTGAAACATTCATTTTTCCTTCAGTCCCTGAATAGTTGTGTCTCACTTTGCCTGTTCATCTTTCAGGTTTGTCCCTTAGTTTTTCCATTTTGTTGAAAGTGTCAGTGTTTCCATTTCCATTTGATTCCTGGCTTTTTTTTTTTCTTTTTTTTTGCTTTTTAACTCTTCTTGGAATTTTTGGTGTAGCCGTTTTATTTATCTGGTTTTGGCTTATCTTTCTTCCATATGAGCGTAATTGTGCCTGTAATGGCATTTGATTTAGACCCTGCTGTACACATTTTACCTGCCTGCTCTTCCACTATCTTCTCCCACTTCTCTCTTCTGTAAGAAAAGGATGTCATTTGCCTTGCCTGAAAAACTTGTTCTCTGGAATTCATCTGAATTCATCCCTTCAGAAGTCTGCATTGTAGATGTCCACAGCTGAGGACATCTAGTTCACAGAAATATATATATATAGTGTATATATAAAATTGATTCCTTGGGACATGAAGAATATCTGCAGGTGTGCATAGTCACACACAGATATTTGAAAATGTACTCTTACACGCACATGAGAATATATAATCCTTTTTGCCTGGTGGTTTTTTTCATTCCTGAACAGTCTTAAAACTGCAGTATGCAATGTTTTCCTGATTCAGTTTCCTTAATTTTCTTAGTGATGTTTTCCTAATTTTTTCGGGTCAAAAGTTGTCAGTTTGTGGATCTCAGCAACAGAAAAAGCTCAGGAAATTAATTCCTGTCTTCCCATGTCCCCATGTTACTATTCGTTTCTATGTCTATACTGCAAAAATCCTGCCATTCTGGTGGTGTTGGTACAACTCCTTGTGTCCTTGTGTTTCCGTGCTTGTTCATGTTTAGCAAATATCTGCCAGCTGTGCTCCCCCAAACACTGTAACAGTGCTAGACTAGAAGGATTCACACATTGCATAATGCACAACTGAATCTGCAAATTGCTTTGCAGCTGAAAAGAGAGAGAGAGGGAGAGAGGTTGCCTGGACTGTATCATATGGTCAGCTCTGATCATTATTCCTTTCAAATGTTTTTTCTCCCAAGTTCTCTGTAGTGCTCTATAACATCCTTCTAGATAAAAGGTTGTGGCATCCTGTCCGCATTTCTTTAGGTAGCATTTAACTACCAAAAGGAATTGGTTTTGCTTTTGAGCACTGCTTTTGCGTTTGAGCACTGTTTTCCTTCCCTAGAGAAGGAATTCTCTGCAGCACAGCCACTCCTTGCTGGCCCAGAGGGCACAGGACCAGCACTTGGAAGTGAATCTATCTTGGCCTTGGTAATGCTGAAAACTAACTCTGAGCTGTATAATAACATTTAATTAGTATTTAATGATTAATTAGCCTTTGTATTTAATTTATCAGTTCTTTAGACATCCTAGAAGAAATTAATCTGTCAACAAAGCGTAAAAATAAGTTTAGTGAAGCTGCTCTGGAAAAGCTACTTGATAATAATCTTTCCCAAAAGTACAGCCGGATGGGATATTTATCACCAAGTAATATCATTACTAATGGATTCTATGACTGTGGTCAGGTAAGCTATTCTAAACAAATAACTCTATTTAGAAAGAGTAATATTTTCCTCTTAATTTAGAAAGAGTACTGTAGCAACAGCCAAATTCTGGCTACAGAAAATACTTTGTTTTCTTGTCCTGAGGTTTCACAGCTGTTATACAGATCTCTTTTGATTATCTTTCTTAATGGATGAAATCATCTTCATGGTATTCCCTAGTTGTGATCTTCCCAATCCTACCTCAGCTGTTCAGACCCTTCCAGATCCTTTCTCAAACTTTAGTTCTTCTGGTCTCTTTCCCTGCACTATACTTAATGCTAACTTGACATTTTATGACCTATGGATGTTTTGTTTGTTGATTTTTACATAAGGAAGCGAAGAGTTCATATTTTCACCTTGGTCATGACCCTTTCTCTCACAAAAGAAGTGTTTGTGTATAAAGTCTGACTCCAGTATCACTTATTAGTGCTGTGCTCAATTTAAATCTGAGAAGGACTTTCCAAAATACCCAGAAAAATTAGAAATATCAGTCTTACTGACAGTCAGTGAAATGCCTGCTCCTAAACCACGTGGTTGCTTTTGAAAATTCCGTCCTATGTTGTAAAGCCTTCAGAGGCAGGAACATTTCCTTATTCTGGAACAGTTTGGAATGCTTCAAACCAATAACTACAAGCTAAAATATTTATTAACAATCTTTTCTTAGAAAAAAATTATTAAGAAAATGCAAATTGATTAATTTCAGATATTTTGAATAGCTTGAATAGCTTGATTAATTTCAGATATTTTGAATAGCTTTTTAAGTTCTAACATAGTCGTTGGCCTAGGATTAGGAATTTTTAATTACTGTTTAGGTATCTTTTAAATAGATTCTTTTCTCTGCATCTTTAACTTAGCAGAAAACCTTGTATTTTATGCTAATTTCCTTGTAGGTAAAACATGGAGGAAAATTTTTGTCTTTGGAAGAACTAAGCAAGCAAGAGCTTACTGACCGTCGGGCAATAATCTTCATTAATGCTAAACCCCAAGAAAGGTGAGTCATGTTAGATCTATTAGTATTTGTTGTAATAGCTCATCTTTTTAATGGTTTTCACTGTTTCCAGTACAAACTTCATTCTATCTATCTATCTATCTATCTATCTATCTATCTATCTATCTATCTATCTATCTATCCACACACACACATATATATAAATAGAGACATCTATTTTATTCCCAACACAGTACTTTTATGTCCTAGGAGGCAAAACATTTGTATTTTATAATATAAGTATTTGGAAAATAGCTCGTTCAGTTGAGTTGCTTTATTTATCTTAGCCTTGAAGACTCATTCATTTAACTCTCTTTGATTCCTGATGATGGGACACCCAGTGTTTTATTAGTTATAACAAAGCTTGTCATCTGCTGTAATAATTATGTCATCTGAGCTGAATGTCAACATTCAACAGTGAAAGCTATGATTTGATGGTCCTCTTGTGCAGACCAATGCATGGAATTTTAAGCATATCATTCCAAGGGGTGGGACAAAGCCAAGCATTAAGCTCTCAGGCTTGATAAAGAACCAGTGTCCATTTCTTCTCTGTTTAAGTTGAAGCCAGCCTGACAAATCTTTTTAGATTTGAATGCAGGAAATTGGTATTGGGCTTGTTTAACTGGGAGCCATTTCCTGTAAACAGTCTAACAGATCAAAGATCACTCTACCAACATTTTGCAAGTCCAAAAACAACTTCTCTGTCAACACATCACATATTTGGGTTACAGTATCATTAGCTTCCCTTTTAAGCTTGTATATGGCACCATAAAGATGTCTGGGAATATCTGTGACAAATTAGACTTCCATGCTCTTTGCTGATCCCTTGAGCTGTCTCTTCATGCTTTGACTTTGATACAGCTTTTTGCTTTTGCACATTGGCAGCAGCCTTACTCCCCAGTTACTTTTGTGTTCATCATTGGGCATTCTCAGAAGAAAAAAAGAATTCTAGCACAGGAACTGGTAGGGCTCATTGGCAGAGCTTTAAACCAGCCTGGAAGGGGGAAAGGGATAAAGCCAGGTTGGCCAATGATGAGGGTTGGGATGGGCTGTCAGTACTTGAGGAAAGGAGCACCAACAGGATCCCACAATCTGCTTCAGGAGGTGCTGGCTACAATGCACCACACCTGAAATGTATCCACACTAATGCACCCAGCAAGAGGGACAAACAAGGGGAATCCAGGCTTTGGCCCAGTCCCAGAGATTTGACATCTCTGGCAGAAGTGAAAGCTGGTGGGATGGATCCTGTGCCTGGAGTGCCCTGTTGGATGGTTCCAGGCTCCTCAGGAGGCACAGGCAGGGCAGGAGAGGTGCAGGGGTGGCACTCTCTGGAATAGAAGGGGCAGAATGTGTGGAGCTCACAGCTGCCAATGGCACAGCTGAGAGCCTCTGGGTAAGAATCAAGGGACAAACAAATAATGCAGATGCCATCATGGGAGTCCACTACAGACATCCTGGACAGGACAATGATGAATTATTCTTTGAGGAATTAAGGGACTCTTCCAGGTCAACTGCCCTTGTCCTTATGGGAGACTTCAACTTGCCAGAAATTAACTGGGAACATCACACAGCTGGTACAACCCAGGCCAGAAGATTCCTAAAAGCCTGAGTGACAATTTTATGGAACAGGCTTGGAAAGATGCCCTCCTTGATCTACTCCTTGTCAACAGAGTGGATCTTGTGAACAAGTGGAGATTGGCAGCCATTTTGGCCACAGTGACCACAAAGTGAGCAAGTTTTAAATCTCTGTTAACAGAAGGGAAAGTGCAAAAAACTCAACTCTGGACCTGAGGAGACCAGACCTCAGACTGCTCAGGGAATTAGTGAGTAAGATCCCTTGGGAAAAAAGCTTTTGCAGGTGCTGCAGTCCGTCAGTGCTGGTCACTTTTTAGACATCGCCTCCTAAGGGCACAGGAGCAGGCAATTCCCAAATGTCAGAACTCAAGAATACAAGGCAGAAGGCCATCTTGGTTGAACAGGAATCTTCTCTTGAAAATTAGGCCAAAAAAAAGGTGCATGGCCAGTGGAAGCAAGGTCAGGTGACATGGGAAAAACACAAAGCCACTGCTGGCCACTGTAGGGAGAAAATTCATGTGGCCAAAGTTTGGCTGGAAGCCAGCCAGAACTGTGGGGGACAAGAAAAGGAGTTTTTTCAAATATATTAATGGCAACAGGCAGTGCCTTGAGGAGAAGCCATGTGAGAAGTGACTGAGGTCACTTGGTCAGTTCAGCCTGGAGGAGACCTCATGGCAATCTGCAACTTCTCATGAGGGGAAGAGGAGGGTCAGGCACTGATCTCTTCTCTGTGGTGACCGGTGACAGGACCCAAGGGAATAGCTTGAGGTTGTGTCAGGGGAGGTTTAGGTTAGGAAAAGGTTCTTCCCCCAGGGTGGTTGAGCACTGGAACAGCTGCCCAGGGAGGTGATCACAGCACCAAGCCTTACAGAGCTCCAGAAGGATTTGGACAATGCTCTCAGTCACATGGCATGACTCCTGGGGATGATTCAGTGCAGAGCCATGGGTCCCTTCCAACTCAGCATATTCTGTCATTCTGTGATTTCATACTTCATTTTTGATCCCTGAATTAATGTCTGGTTTATTAATAGTTATGTTATTTCTTTCACTTATATACCACCTATGAATATATTTGTTGTCCTTTAAAATCCAAACTCCATTTTTATAGCTTCACATGCAAATATTAACTCTGCAAACAAATGCAAAAATATCTTCTTCTGTTTCAGTGTTGTAGAAGTACAAGAAGTATCACCGTCTGTTTCAGGAAGAAGCAGCAAAGAAAAATCAAGGTATGGTTCTCAGATTTGCTAGTTGTCAATGTTGTATTATTGCTGTAACACTAGAAATAGAAGTCTGAGAAAATAGTGACAGATAGTTTCTGAATGGAGTACAAATACCTAAACACAATGTTAAATATATTTTGGGAATCTTTCTTTCATTCTTTCATCTCCTATTTGCAGTAATATTCCTTTGTCTATCTTAGTGATTATTCTTCCTCTCTTCCCATGCTGTATTTGAACAGCTCACACTTATTTGCTCTTTTTTTTTCTTCATTATCCCTTGGAAGCAGTGAAATACTGTTATTTTACAACTTAACAACCAAGACACAGGGAAATTACAGTAGAAGTTCCCTGTCAGTTTAGAACCTAAACCCATAAAATGTTCCTACACTGTCTACATGCCTCCTTATTTCTAGATTAAATCTCTTCCAGTGCAGTTGACAGATGACTAAAAGCTGAGAAGGGTGTGCTCAGAGCTGTCCTGATTTTTAGGCAACGAGCCTAAAAATGCTTCACTCTTGCAGCGCTTGTCCTGATCCATACAATACACCAGGTACAGGGCTGCAGTCTGTCTCTTCATACCAAGTAGATCAGAACCTCTACTCTTGTAGTGGAAAATTTATTTCCTTCTTTTACAGAAAGAGGATTTGAGTCTGTCCCTCACACCTGCAGAGAGCTGACCGCAAAATATTTGGGGTTTAGCAGTCTCTTTGTGGTTTGTTGTAGATGATCACTAACAATGAAGTGTAATGAACAGGGGGTTTTGCTTGAGCTATTCAGGTACTTAACTCTCCTCACTCTCACCAAGACCGGGCTTTTAGTCCTTGTCTAATATAAAATACTTAAACTGTAGTTTGTTCCTGTGGAAGGAAACTGAGCCATGTTCTCCCAACTGTCCTTCCTGTAAAACAGCAGCACGGTTGTGACCACAGCAGAGCCCTCTGCAGAAGGCAGGTGTGCATGCCTGATTCCAGGGGAATCCAAAAGCAGTCCAAATGGAGCCTCCTTGCCATCAGTGGAATGGTCTCTAGTCCTTGACAGGAATGTCATACAACCTACAACTGTCCTTGGCTTTTCTGTTAGCTAACTTAGTGAGGTGACTATTTATCATGCTGGTTTCTGTGGGTCCCAGTCCTGACTTCTTAATTTTCCTTTCTTTATGGTAAAGGGAGCCTTGGCAATGGCTAAGGGCTGGGAGTTCTAGTCAGTGATGGAAATGCTGATTGCTGCAGGGTTGGAGAAAAAGGAGAAATGGTGTGTCTGTTGTAGGAGCTGATGTACTGTGTTTCCAGTTTTTATTGTGGAGCTCGTTCATAAACTGATACCCTACTGTCTGTACAGGCGTTTTATCTACAGAGATAATGGCTGATTTCTGACACTGCTTGTATATTTCTGTGTATGATTGCATCTGCACTTGAGAAATGAAATGTGCAGTAAGAAAATCAAGACAAAACTGAAACCTGCTTTTGATTTCAATAATTCAGTGGTATCTCCAATAGGAGAAAATCAGAAGTTACCTGGACAATGGTGTTCACTCAGCAAAAGCAGCACTAGAGAAAAAGGCTAAAAGTATTATACTTTGAGTTATATTTGAATATGTTTAAAACAGACATGCAAATTACTGACAGCATATAGCTACTGACTGTGAATGTTTGAGGTTTTGACTTAAATCAGGACCCAAATTGTCAGACTATAGTCTATCCAAAAGTTATTGACTTACAAGGCAGACATTCCCATTTGACTAGTTATTTGGACTGCAAGCACTTCTGAAATTCAGTTTAAATCATTTTATAGTAGATACCTGGAATGGATTGTATGAATTGCATTGTGGAAAGTTCTTGTTTCAGGACACACCAGAGTAGATACAGCAGCTTGAGTGCCTTAGGAGGCCTGTCCCAGCCTCTGCCCCCTCCCAGGTTCTCCTGCTGCCCCATGTGCCCTGCTCATGACCCACTCTGCCTCTGCCAGTTTAATCAAAGGGAGCAGAGGCAAGAGGAGATGCCGAGCCCCATTTATTTTTTCTCTGCTCCATTGGGGAGTTCCTTCACCTTGGAAGATGCTCTAGAGTCATAGGCCGTTTTGTATAGTCTCGGGAGCTGGGAGACCTGTTCTGACAAGATAATATATTTGTTTATTACAGTGTGTGATGAGGATACACTTGGATAGTTGCATTCTAATGTAATTTATATCACTTACAGTGTAAATGACTGCTCTGTTTGCAACCATAACTCCTTTGAAAAGCAAAAAATTTTCTTCAGGAAAAAATAAATATCTGACTCAATTTCCCATAGTAAACCTTGCAGGGGTACAAGGGCTCCTTTCTTCAAGTATGAAATAATTGCTTTTGAATGTCATGATCAAGTTCTATGATTTATAACCCCATTGTCATTCATTTTGAATCCATAATTCATACATCATTATTATTATTAATTTCTGAGATATATGGGAGGTATATGACCCTTACTTGAAGGTCAGTAGCTGACTCCAAGTCTCAAACATGCTTAGACTTTTTTGCTACATGTTTTTTCCTTTGATCATATGTTTCTGTTCATCATTATTTTGCAAAGTACTACTGAACACTGTTTAAAACCATTGTTTTGAAAAAGAGATACTACTTTATATAAACCATAGTTGAAAGCCAAGAGGAAGGGCAGTTGTAATTGTCTGCTGGAAATGTTTGAGTTAGATGTGAGGAAGTGCCTAGATGATAATTTGACATATATTTTCATTGACAGCAACATTTTTAATCAGGCAGTTTCATATCTGATATACACATTGACTGGGCTGAAAGATTGTATTTAATGTAGACTAATAAATGTGTATTTATTCCCTCCTATGTTTCAGTACTGCATTTAAGGAAATACTTCCCAATGCTCATTTGCTCCTTTTCAAAAGAGAACCAGGGCATTTAAGCTGTGCAAAATGGGAAAGAACATAGGTGTCATGGCTGCTTTTTGATGGTAGAATATTGTATTGGCTGTCTTCTTCCTCCAGCTGATGCTCTGGTGACCTGTTGGACTCTTGTACTAAAGTTGCAAAGAATCAGAAACAGCTTGGAGACTATGAAGTGCCATGAGCTCTCCTTTGCAATATTCCTCTGCTTTCACAGCAAGTAGTCTCACGACTAGGAAGACAGCTCTGAGAAATGAGAGTGATTTTTTTCTGATGTCACAATTCCCACTGGCAAGAAAATGGGGATTAAAAAGAGGGCAAGAGAAGAGGGCAATAGAAGTCTCCTGTAGAGGTTACTGGTTATTTTATAGCACTGAGCTGTAAGACAGCAGCTCCACAGTTCCTTATGAGATAAGGATTAGACAGATATGATGAACTGAAGAGCTGAGGAGTAAGACAGAGACAAGTGTGGAAGACAACCTTAAATCAGCTATTCCACCAAGGAACACAACATAGTCATACCGGAGAGAAATAAACAGCAGCAAAAAGCCCAAACAAATCACTGTTCAAACCCATCTCTCTCAGATGTTTTGTTCCTGAAAATTGGAAAGGAGGTGAATAAGTGTGATTCATTTGAATGGGTAGGAATAGGAAACAAATTCTCCTATAGCACTGTAATTTAATGGTGCACTTCTCATAAAGAAAAGAAAGTACTGGAAGGATAGAAGGGAAGAAGGAGGGAGGGAAGGGAAAATGGCAGAGAAACAAGAATTGTAGCATTTGTGAATGTTGCTCTCTTGAAAACCTCCTAAACTAGACACCAGAGAGTTGGGAGTAATTCAAGATTTTTTTAAACACAGTATTTTTAACCATAATGTATAAATGGATAAATTGATAAGTAAATAGTTATTTAATCTAGCGTTATAAGGTTCTCTGGATATAGTTAGATAGAGTCAAATTAGATAAAGAAAACTGTTTATCTGCTTTTTTCCAAGTGTAAGTGTAATTAATAACCAGAACAGTTTATTTAAGAGGGTGGTGAATTTTCTATAATTTTAAGATTAAATCTTAACTGGTTGCCCTTCTAAAATAATGTGCTTTGTGTCACCTATTTAAAGGGCTCTTTGTGAATATGGTAAATCTCCATAGGTTAAAGAAAAGTTTGCAAAGTATTCTGAAGACAAATTGATTGAATTCAACTACTGATAATGATGTATGCCCTTTTGCTTTGTTCAATGCCTTCCATCTTAAGAGTGCTATTCATAGTATAAATTTTAAGAATGATTTGAAGAGCATGCAATAATGATAGTGTGTCTTGGAGCCATGTACTCTAGTGGTCCTTTATTTCCTTTTTTTCTTTTTCCTTCCAAGATCACCAGAAGTATTACAGATTTTAAAAAATGAGCCAGAACTGTAAAATGAAATAAAGAAGTTTTGTTTTATTTCGCAGTAAAAATTTTTAGGATCTGCACTGAAAAAAGACACAATGCTTACAAAACATTAGTTTCATGTTTTCCCACAAATGAAAGATCCTAAACTGTCTGATTGTATAGACCTTAATAATACCTCTGGTAAGATAATGATTTTATAGTTGCTGCATAACTTGTGAAACACACAGTATTTAATTTAAGCAGAAGAGTAATTTCATTTATACTTCTGCTGGGTGCTTAAGATGCCTGTGTAGGGTCATAGTCATTTTTCAGATCCTGAGCATTAGGAAAATATGAAGCACGTGCCTTGAAAAAGAGTCAGCAAAACACCAGAATCATTGTATTATCTTTCTCTGACAAGCCATGCTGTAGTTTGCATAATGCTTGAAGTACCTGAACTTGCAAGTACAGAGGCTGTCTTTTGGAAAGTCCTGTCAAGATTTCAGCTGTGCTTTTGATACCATTTTTTCCTTTATTTGAAGACCAGATTTTTATCAAGTAAAAAATCATTGGAGTTTGTGGTTTTTAGTTCATATCCATACAAAACTAAACCATAACTAAAAATATTCTCTATATGTATATAGTAGGTAAGTGTCTCCTCCTCTATATAATCCATACATGGGAAAGGCATATCAGATACATTAACTAAAAATAAAATGAGAATTGACAACAATGTTAATATGGAGCTAGTGGCATTTTTTCCTAACCACCTCCTGTGGTCATGTTCCACAAGTGTTCTCTACAGCTTGGTAGATTATGGATATTTGTTATCGAGAGAAGAGATGTCTCCTACCTTCCACCTCTCCCTAATCAAGTTGTCTAAATGTCCTGTTGGAGAACCAATGTGTTTGAATTTGAACTTTAGAGAATACAGTATTCTAGATAAGTGTATCATTTTTTTTTTCTCTGTAAGAAAAGGGAGAGGGAAAAAAGAGGAGGAAAAACCAAAAGAAGTTATTCGAGTTGCACCTACAATCCTGGAGGAAATAAAGCTAGAAAATTCCCATTGGGTACCACCACCTGACTACGTTTTAATGGATTACATTAATGATGCTTCCAAAACAATTTTACCAATAGCTTCTACCCGGGAACAGGTTGTGGCTCTTGCACAGTGAGTACCAAATCGTATTTCCATAAGCTGAATTGGTAAAATAACTGTTTGTTTTCTTATCCAAAGTCAACTTTTTCAAAATAGTTATTTTCCCATGCTTAAGTGGAATCCAAATCAGCTTTGGCCCAGAATGCTGACATATTTGGATTTTAAGCTTCTTGTTTCTAATTTTGTTGCAATTTATTTAATATATTTTAAAATAAAGTATTACTTGCAACAAAATAGTATCAATTTCTCATTTTAAAAAAATATTCTCATAGACAGTTTCAGGGTATTTTTCACATTTATACATCTGTACTAATTCTTTCCAGTGAACACATCAGCTACATATAGCATCTACATAATCAAGGAGCCCCAGAGTTCCAGGTTTTGCAAAGCCTAAAAACATGGTTAAAACCCAAACCTAATAATCAAGATGGTTGCAAGTGACATGTATCATGTCTGTTCTCCTGCCATCGTTCCTGCCTACTTGGTTTTGGAGCCCCTTGGGACCCCAACTCTGTTGTATTTTGTTTTCTATTGAGCCAAAAGCATAATACAAGTTTTCTAACATAGCTTTTAAGTGCTCTTGTAGTTAACATCCTGATGATTTAATAGTGCCAGAATATTGCAATAGTGCATGTACAGACTGTTGGTATCAATGTGTGATTCATTGGTTACACTGACTGCTCAGCCTGGGCACCAGTCACTGTCACCTCCAAGCAGTGTGTCTGTTTTCATCTTCTCCATAGTTTAACCTTTACATCTTAGCAGTTTCCAGGCTGCCTCCTGAATCTGGAGAGTTTGGCATCAGATCCCACTTACTTTCACAAAATTTGTTACTTTTACTAACTCTCATTTTTAATGAAGTCATCTAATGTGGTATGAGGAATGAATTTTCCATTGATTGCAGAATTTGACAGGACAGAAATTCATCCTTAACTATCCATCTGTGTATAAATCATGCTGCCTTCCTCAAGGTGGAATCCATAAAATTCTCTTATAAATCTGCTCTTCTAACACACCAGTGAAATACTTGCAGACACACAACCCAGTGAAACAATCACGGGACATTTAACTAGAATGTTTTCTGTGGGGATTTTTCTGTCTGTGTTCCATTTCAGGCTCCTGCCTGAATAGCATGTGTTGAATAGGGGGTGGGGGAGAGGGCAGCTGCAGCATCCCTCAGCATCCTGGCAGCTTGGCTGGAGTTCCTCCTGTGCTCACTGGGGATGAGGTCAGGCTAGATGAGGGGACATGAGAAATGCTGGATGTGTCCTTTGGAACAAACACAGCACACCTTTGTGTGGTGGTGAGCACGCTGGCTGGGGCAGCCTTGCTCTCTTTAGTGAGGGCTGCCCATGGGCACACACAGCACAAGGGGCTGCTGTGCTGCCCCACACTTTCTCACCTTCACCCAGTAATTCCCAGCTTCCAGATACCCTGTCTGACACACTTGGTGATAGCTCCCTGTGCCCATGCCATTGCAACCAATGCTTCCTCAACTCTAAATTTTGAAAAGTGAAGCCTCGGAGGTTGCCTTGCTCGTGCTGAGCAGAGGAACACATTTACTGCTTCTGCAGCAGAGGGGATGCAGGTTTTAGCTCCCTGTTGGAAGCAATGGCTTGTCATTTTCATGTCAGCTCTGCAACATCTTGTCCAGAGTGAGAGACCTCAATAACCCTTGTGCCTGTGGCTGAGACACTGAGGGGAACAAAGGTCTTTGCATACAGTGACCTGCACAGGGGAGATGAAGGGGTGTGTGTGCATATGGGGAGACTTACAAATCAGGGCTTGGTCCTGTGTGTGCATAGTCACCCAAAATACGTGGTTTTGGCAGAGCTTGCACTGACAGTGAGTTCTGATCTGTTTCTGTTTCTGAGCCATTTGTTTAAAAGGATAAATAATGCTCACCCCCTAAATATTGGCTTCAATATAAGAAAGCACATGTAGAAGATAAGTACCTTCAATGAATACAGCTGCTTTTCTCTGTTGACATCATTACCTATGGCTTTATTTTTGTAATATTCTCATGCCTTTATCACTATTTCAAACAAATGATAGGTCTGGAGACTGTAATATGTAACTCACCTAATCTGTTACCTGTAAACATGACCATCAGCTTCTGTAATTACTTCTTCAGTAATTACACTGTTATTGATGACTTTGTGCCTATACTACAGCTCTCCAGAATCTCTGCTTTTGCACCTTGGTTTAGGTGACAAAATATGAATGACCTGAGTTATGGTTATCTGTATTAATCAGTAAGTATATTTAAAATATAAATTACTGAATAGAAAAAATAAATAGGCAAAAGTAGAAAAAGTATTACAGTCTTAAAGGTCATTCACTTCTTGCTTGTATACATTTTATTGTGCTACATTTTTGCAATAAATACAAGAGGAATTATAGATGTAATTGATCCCAGTATGCATTTGAAACAGGTTTGTTGCAGACAGGATGGGTGGCCCTGTTGAAAAAGAGGAACTACATAATTTCTGCTGGGAACTTAACATGAGTGAAATAGAATTTGACCTGAAAAGCAACATTGTGCCTATCGGGAAAATCAAAAGAGGGACATTCTATCACAGAGCTTTACTTTTCAAGGTACATTATCATTTATTTTACAACATAACATATTGTTGTTAAATGGATAATCTAAACTAAAGTATATTTGATACATTATTTATATTAATGTAAAATCTTTTGTATACAGTTTCATAATTTTTTCGACAGCAAAGTTGATTTCCCAGTGAATGAAAGCCAGCATTGCTTCTTTCTGTAAACATTCTTGTTGTCATTAAATTGTCTTAAGTGATATCAGCAGAATACTTGATAAATGGCAAAAAGCCAAAGTATTTGATTTGGAGTCAAAACATTTTACATTTTCTGTAAACTGCAAAATATTGAATTATGCAGCTTCCTTCTTTTTCCATGCTGCGAATGTAAACTTGTTGAGACAATTTTTTATTTGGTATCTATCCAGTATTCTGTGATAGTATATAACAGCTTCTATGTTCTAGTTTCTTAGAAGAAACTGGGAAGTTTAATTTCTTCTTTCTTTGTATGAAGATGTACTGGTGCAGTCTGGTTATCTGTCCCGTCCTTTTTCCTTGGCTGGATTTTTCTCTTTCTTGAATGGAAAGAAATAGAGAATCAAACACATTAAGAAGGAAGAACCTAGGAAAGAGTACACAGGAGAAAGTGTACAACCCTAAATTTATGGTATCCCTAGGGAGATAAAGTTTCCAACTTATTTTATGACATTCTGTGGCTGTGCATTAATTATGCTCCACTGTCCTAAGAAACATTTATAGGGACAGGTGATCTCTCTTAAAGCCACAGCACTCTAAGCAATGGGTATCTGTCCATTTGTAACAAGTTAAAAATCTTCCAGGATTTCATTCCTTCACAGCAGATGTGTGTTGAAAAAGCAGTTTGGTAGCTGGAAACCATTATAGGTCTGTCTGTGATAGTGCAGCCCAGAGGAAGGGCAGGTGTTTCATCTAGCAGACACTTGCCTCGCATTTCATTGCTTTCCACATTTCCAGGGCTGAAAAGCAAGGAGTGTGCTTTGGAGTGAAGCAACAGTCCTAAACTGACACTGATAAAAATGTTACCTTTTTACACTTCATATTTCATACTAGCTATATGTGTGCAGCGTGCCTATGCCTCATTGCTTGATTATACTTTAAAAAGTTACCGGGAAGTAAGTCTTCCAAGTAGACAAAAAACATTGCTGGGTACTGTGGGTGTTGCACTTCATTTGAGATCTGAAGGACTGGCTGATAACCATATCAGTGTTTGAAAAGAGTTAAAATGAATGTTTTTCATGCTGTGCATTGGAAATGTGAGAAATGACATTTAAAAGCCTATACTTTCTACGCAAAACCAACAATAGAGGTTTGAAGTTTGGAACACTTGAGAAATTTATAAAGTATTATTCAAGAAAGCTCTAGCTAGGCCTTTCAGGTGTTGGTTTTGTTTTTTAGGCATCACTGGGCCTTGCTGTATATCACAGAAGCTACATTAATTAGCTGCATTAACTGCGTTTTCTTTCTTTTTTAGGTGATAGCAGACAGAATTGGCATTGGCTGTAGTTTAGTTCGTGGCCAGTATAACAGATGTTGGAATGAAGTTAAATTGGTTGAATACTCTGCCAAAGGGCTTCTGCTTCCTCCTCAAGAGTATGTTGTAGATGTAATGTTTGAACCAGGCTGTTTGCTAAAACAAGGAAGTGCAAAAGCTGATCAATACAAACGTATTTAATAATCTTGATGAATATCACCAAAAGAAATATTTTAAATATGTTTGCAGTGCTGTATCCAACTATCAAAAAGAAGCGTATCTGGCATCTTGTCTGAAATGTTTAATTAAATGTGGTTTTGATATCTAGCTTCAATGCTTAGAAATTTTGTTAATTTTTTTGTAGTATTTGAAGACTAAATTGCAAAACTACAGATTAAAATTTGGTAATCAATAATATTTGGTGTATGCTAACATTACAATGCTTATTAAATAGGTTTAATTCCAATACGGCATATTCTTTTTTTATTTTTTAATTTTCCTTCAAATCCCATGCACACTTACAGGATTTTCATGTCCATAAAACAAAAAAATGTGACATCTGATGAAATGACAAGACACCTAAAAACAACTGGACAATTTTTGTGTGAAATAATTCAATAACTGAGAACTAGAACTACAATAACATTATACTTTCAGCCTCTGTAGAAAAAAAAAACCATTTATATTTCTTAAAACTTGGCAGAGTTAATATTTACAGATAATAGGATACTCTGGATGAAAGTATATACTGTTTGTCCTGGCACAGGAAAGACAGATGATTGATAAGTTAGTGCTTGTGACCTGTTTAAGTTCTTTACTTTTGACTTGAAGATAAAATGGACTCCGAGAAGGAAGCTGTTTTAGACAGGGAATTTGTATTTCTTGCAGCCTTGGGTAAAGTGGTGCTGCTGAGGAGTGGCAGTGCTTTTAAGAGAGGTAAAACACTGGCTAGAACACTCTGGGAAACACTTGCTGGTGAAACTGTCAGGGATGTACTGGAGTATTTCAGAGAGCACCACTATCAATTGAGTTTACGGTGGAAAACTGAGAGAATGTACTTTACAGCAGTTAGGCCAGTGCAGGCCTAACAGAACTGAATTTCAGAAGACCAGAACACCTACAACAAGGCATTTACTTCCTGCCTACCAAAAATGTGATTTAAAAAAATTGGGGTCTGTATTCTTTTAGCTTTTTAATGTTTGTATAAGGACAGTCACGTGCCTTGACTGCTTTGGTTGAGGAGGAGGAGGTTTGTATCTGTTGTATTCATTACTGCTTATGAGCATGATCCCACCACTCCCTCTCCTTCCTCCTCTGACATGCAGCCTGATTTCCTGGTAGCCCTTAGGGAAACATTTTATCTAAATTTATATTGTAAATTTACTTATATGGCCTCATGTTCATTTTTTTTACCTTATGTTCAGCAGTCCTCTAGACATCAGAATGAAAGAGAAATCTGGAAACAAAATGCAGGATGTGCTGGCAGAACTGAGAGAAAGGTGAGGATGTGTTTCTTATCATTGCTATGTAGCAGGTAGGAGACTGATGGAAGGTCATATTCTCTCACTGACAGGTATGATTGGGTATAGAAACCCACAACTTTGAAAATCCAGTAAATTGAAGTAAAATAAGAATTAATTTCCTGCTAGCTATCATTTTGTATAGTTTTCTTACATTGGAATTTCATTATTTTATATTGGAACCATAATGTTAAGGTATGACTTACTGTGTTTGAGGAGGTTTTGAAAAAAAAGCAATTTCTGTTGTTTCTAATAAAAATCAGTATGAAAAAACCCAGACAAAATGCAGTTTTTCAAAATAAAAATTGGGAATTTTCTAGACATATAGGGTCATTTCACATAAAATAATTATCTAAATAAATAAAACCAAATACTTACTCTGCATTTCATAATGCAGAATTTGATGATCCAGAAATGTAGGATCCAAAAATGTTTTATGTCTTTCACAGTTTTGAACTTTGTACTGTCTGAGTTCTGTCACTTCAAAATTGTAATGCACCTGGATGTCAGAATTAAGATCTGGGTAGAATATAAACACTTCAATCTAAAATGGTTACTTTGAAAACTGCACTTTATTTGTCAAGAACGTCAAGAAATGCTACACTTTTTAATTTGATGTTAATCAGGGACCTGTAATTGTGTCCATGGCCTGGTGAAGAATCCCCCCCTTTGATAAGAGCAGCTCAGCTCACACTCATTCCAGAACTGAATCAGAAAACAAAATGTTTAAACATTTCTACAGGGCTCAGCTGGGTGAGTATTCCCAGGACATGTCCAGCACACACCATTTGGCTTGGGCTGTGCCTGAGGGAATTGAATGCCTACCTTCATTTAAGGAGCAGATGGGGAAGGGCTCGTATTTCCTTTTACATAATAGTTCACTGGGCAGATCAGTCACACAGAAGGAGTCAGGCTTGATGCCTTCCTAAGCACAAACAAAACAGTCTGCAGCTACCTCATTGCAGGATCTGTTCTCGCCACTAAGCACTCTGCATCCCTTTTTAAAGATCTGCTGCCATGCAGAAAAGAGTGCAGGATTAATAGACTACAGAAACAGAAAAGCTGAGCAAGCTCTTCAACTTCATATTTGGGAGTAGCAATTAGGCTTTTCCTTTAGGAAAAAAGTAGTCTGGGTCTCCAGTAGCCACTTCCAGAAATGTTCTTATGTTTTACTGCCTAGACTTGTAAATGTCTACTGTAAAATGTAGAAACTGTACCCTACCTAGAACAAGATCCTCATAATTAGGTTCTCTCCTGCAAGGTGAAAAGCTGTCTTAAGCAAAGATAAGAACTGAGACAAGGTTCATTCCTCCAGAGCTGTAACCACCAGGCAATGACACAGAAATGGCCTCATGACCAGCAGCTGTGCAGAATGAAAACCAAATGAGATGTGCTCAGCTTCTTGAAAGAGAGGGCACGTAGATGGTTATCCCAGGACAGTGGTGGGGACTGAAGATCCTGATTAGAATGAGGCACCCCCAAGTCATCCTCACTGTCATGTCTGTCCTTCTGACAGAAGCTGGCATAAAGACTTTCCTCCTGTTCATGGGAACTCTCCACCTTAGTGTTTGTGCAGAAATGATGAAGTGCCCTGCTCAGCTTCCTGCATGGTCTCTTCCAAGGCATCTGCAAGTGACACATCACACATGCAGACACATACACATCCCACTGCCCCCACTACTCATTAAAAAGAATTTCAGTTTTGGTTTGGCATTGAAAAGCACAATGCTTAATATATAGCACATGTGCATATCAAGAAATACAAATCGGGACTGTGTTAATAAAAGGTCAGGTATGATTCCTACCTGTCTGATGAATGTGAGTCAGTAAAGCAGCAGACCAAAGTGATGGTGCTATCAATGGGATTGCAACTTCCAGTAAACTCTCTCTCCAGTGAGAGAGTCTAATGCTTTGGCCCTGCAAACCTCTGCCTTTGCTTGTCTGTGTGTTTGGAACCATTGTGGCTAAGGGAGTAATTCCAGTCTCTGCAGATGAGTTTTTGGCTGAGACCTGTTTCTGAGGGGTGCTTCTGGTAATCACCTCACTGCAGAACTGGACTCTGCTTCCCCCAGCAGTACAGATTGCTGGCAGCAGCAGTACCAGCTCTTCCATGCTTCTTTTCTATTGCCCTCCATCCTGAGCAGTAGGAACACTGAGGGTAACTTACACTTGTTTTATCTTTATGCTAGCAGGGAAGAACTGCAGTGTAATTTATAGATTTGGGACATTTCAAATAGTTTCTGATTACCAACTGCTAAACTAGAGCTTTAGCTTGACATCCCTCCCTCAAACTGTGCACTCCCATCCTTGTAGAAATTGAAATGAACTCTTCATCCAGGAAATCTCTGTTGCTGATTAACTCTGGGTCCTGAGAAGAATCCAGAGCTCTCAGAACAAAATGTGTAATTTTTTTTCAGAGGCAAGAGGAACTTTTTTCTGTTACTTTTCTCACTAAACTTGTCTTCAGGGAAAAACAAGTCTTTTATTAGTAAATGTGGGCTTTGAATGTGACATATTATTTCATCTACAGCTTCTTTGCATGGATCCGCACCTCTTCTACTACGTGATACATTTCTCTGTAAATCCGGCTCATTATCACCACAGAGTGTCAGAATCGAAGCTGCAGAGGCAGTAGACATTTACTGGTATGTCAACTTGGTTAAGACAGAAAAGTGCACTAAAACATTTATTATATTCACAGCTCCCTTACTGGTTTATACAAGGGTCTTCCTCCCAACAACTCTTTGACACTACCTATTTTCCTTCAGAAGGCTGAAAAATAAAGAAAAAAAGATCCCTATATAATTAAAAGCCCAAACACATTGCAACAAAGTAGAAGAAGAAGCAAGAATGGACGGACGGACTCAAGTCAGGAGTCTGTCCTTGAAAGTAACCTATCTCCAACAATAGTAAGTATAGAGAAGGTAAAAAGCATGGCTCAAATACATTTTTGCATTTCCAGAGTACTCTGCTAGGTTCAGCACTTCACAGCTGAGGGAATTTCTGTGTGTCTAGGGATTTAATAACACATTTACACAGAGATGAAAGCACATAGCACAGATACACCTCTACAGCCACCCACTGGCACATCCAATACACAAACCCTCTAACTCTGCAGCTGTGGCGCTGTACCTCCCCTCCTCCCAGGCAGCTGTACTGCTTCCCAAATAGCACAGAGGGAAACAGCCAAAGGACTCTGCTCTGGCACTGGCTGTGGCCTTTGCAACACAGCTGTGTAAATGGGACATGGGACAGTTCTCCAGAACTGCTACTACAGCAGATCTTTGCAGATAAATTAACAGCTCTTTAGCCCTCTTAATGAGCTTATTATTTTTCTATTATACAAATACTGTCTCTGACACTGAAAGATATCAGAAATAGTGGAATAACTTTATCTGGCCTTCCTTGTCCATTGTCACCCAGGCAGAATTTAGAATTCCTGTACAGGTAGAGTATGCACAGGAATGAGTGAAACACACTGGAGAGACATACACACATATACATACCTATGTGTCTTTGACCTATAAAAATGTTATTCATAGGACATGGAAGAAATTGGAGTATTGGAGATACAATGAGCTAGTAAAGCTTTTCTTTCATGAAGAGTGAGTTCATTTGCATGGTAATGAACCAGCTAGTTCTTCCAGGTCATTGATGTTTCACTGATATGCTAAGACACCATCTATGGAAACCTTGTACAAAGCATAATTGAAGCAAGTTCTTACTTGAAGTTGGATAGGTGTTGTGGGAAATACAGCAAGATGAGAAGAACAATCATATCACAGTAGGCAACAGATCCTGTTACTCATGCAGCCCTTTGCCCAGGCTACACCCACCTACTCAAATGCTGTCCACAACCAGCTCCCCTCATGCTGGTCCTACCTGGCAAGTGAGCACAGCAGACCCTGTCTTCCAGCAGACCAAATGCTTGGGCTCCACAGGATCTCTTTGCTTATTTTAGAATAAGAGACAAAAAAAGCTCTTCGGCAAGAGCTGTTCACTGCTGGTTTTCACTCCCTCATCCATGCTGCATAAAAGTAACAAAACTCTCTCCAGGCTCCATACTGGGTAACATCTTTCCTTTTTGTGGCGCCAGTGTTGTGCAAGTTTGCTGTAAAAACATGGGGCCAAGTTCTTGTGAAGCGGAAATACCTCCAAAGTTACTTCATTCTTTTGTTGCAAGAAAGGTTGAGCTAACCACCCGACCAGAGACCTCAGTGCCTGCTGCTCCCACAGCTTGCAGTCTTGCTGTTCTCCACTTCTTTGTTGCTTTCTCTTACTGTTTCCAGGAGACATCCCTAGATTGTCTTACTCTGTCTGATACTCATCTCTTGTGTTTTCTCATCCTGTTGTGGTTTAACATCAGCCATCAGCCCCACACAGCCTCTCATGCACTCCTTCTCCTGTAACTGGGGGGAAAGAATCAGAAAATTTAGTTTAATAGGTAAAACAAAAGCTGCACATGCAAGCAAAGCAACCCTAGGAATTCATTCACCACTTCCCATGGCCAGGCAGGTATTCAGCCATCCCCAGGAGAACAGGGCTCCATCATGTGTTAACAAGCAGAATCACAGAACCACAGAACCAATTGGGTTGGAACAGACCTCTGAGGTCTCTGAGTCCAACCTTTGACCAGACACCACCAAGTCAGTTAGACTGTGGTTCTGAGTACCATGTCCAGTCTTTTCTGAACACCTACAGGGAGTGGACCAACACCATGAAGGACATCACCCTGAATGTCCTTTCCCTTCTTTCTTCTCCCCCCTATTTTATACATGGAGCATGATGCTATGTGCTATGGAACATACCTCTGGTCACTTGGGGTCAGAGTTCTTGCTCTGTTCCCTCACAGGTTCTTGTGCAACCCCAGCCCACTCACAGTAAGGAGTGGGAGTAAGGAGCAGAAGAGGCCTTAGTGCTGTGTAAGGGCTGCTCAGCAGTAACAAACACATCCCCATGTTACCAACGATGTCTCCAGCACAAAACCAAAACACAGCCCCATACCAGGTACTGTGAAATAAATTAACTCTATCCCATTCAAAATCAGCACACCTTTTTCTACAGATCAGCTGTTCTTCCTAGTTATAAGAAGGATTTGAACAAAAACCCCCACACCATAGCATGTTTTTAATCCCTTTTTAGTATGAGCTTCTCTGAACAAGGTGCTTTTAGTGACACAGTCTGAAAGAAGATTCCTTAAAGGCCAGGTGTCAAAAAGATTTTAAGGAGTCAAAAGGCTTTTCAAAATGTCAAGTCATTAGTTTTAATTGGCATTAGGGAACATATTATGAAAGACTGGAGGTCTGCTCAGTGTCCCAAGATATAACAGATGTTGGTAATGATGCCTAATTTCCAAAGCTGGAGAATTCTCTGACAAATGGGCACTCTTAAGACTCAGTTTATCCATGGTAGATCATACAGAAGAATCACATGCTGTGAGTGCCAGTTTCTTTTCATTACACTGTTTTTTCTGCAGACTTCTAATGTAAGTGGGTTTAATCTCAGATTCACCTGCTATTAATGGGAGCTGCATTACCAAACAGAGACCTAGTGACTAAAGGCTGGCTCCGAGGTATAAGTATGTGCAAAAGAAGCCAGGGACTATAAGCCCAAATATTGGGCTTTTCAGTTACTAAATTTCTACAGGAACTCCCAATGACAAGACAGCATGAGGAACTGACAGGGACTTGGACTTTGCAGCACTGGGCCAAATTTAATGTTGAGCCTAAGTAGGCTCCCTGCAGGTTCCACAGGGCAAGAGCTGTGTGGCATGTGGTACAGACACCTGTACAAATCACAAATAATGTGACATGCAGGGTGAGCTCAGGATGCAGGGTAACATGTGCCAAGGGTCACACTGGTCTGATGCTCAGGGTGCCTTCTTCTGAGCAAAACCTTTGCTTGGAATTCTGGAGTTATTTACACAGGGATTACTCTGTAGCATTTGTTACCATGGCATAGAGGAGGGATGGGAGTCACAGAATCCTAGAAGGGCTCATGCCAGACCCCACTCTTCACTCCCTGGGCACCTGGGCACACAGCACCCTGCATATGACAGGTCCAAGACAAATTGTTGCATGGTGAGCTCCCACGTGCTTCAGTGGAACCACCCCACAGGATACACATAGATCTGACAAAGAGAGCAGAGGAAAACCAATTGCATACAAATGCATACAAAATAAAACCACCGCAATTTCTTTCAAGTGTTTTCTTCCATACATGGTAATGTCAGGGGGCTTTATTAACAAAAGCTGTGTAAGCAGAGGTTTGAATTTGAACACGGTTTGGTTTTATTTTTCACTTCTGCACCTCGTTGCTGCCTGGCTGAGGGCTCAGTATCTGCCAGCACAGGCATTACATGATGCTCTGCTTGTCCCCACAGCCAACAGTCCAGGCAGAGCCTGAGCTAGGAAATGGCTGGAGCCTAAATAAATATTAGCAGGATAGTCTGGGCTGAGACTGCTTGCCCCTTCCCTTCTGCTCTCATCTGCACATGTGATGCTGCTGCTGCTGCCTCAGCACAGACCCACACTGCAGGAGGAGCTGAGGAGCTTTTCCCCATCCACATGTGTCTAATGGGACACTGTGCTTTGGATGAGTGACCCTTCCCTGGATGCAGCTTGTGTACATGATGGAGACAGGTGACATTTTAACAATAAAACTGCTGAATTACAACTCAGGGAGAATTTACTTGGAAATTTACATAATGTAGCTAGTGGAGATTTTTAAATGCTTCCTCTTGTGCATAAGGGAGAAAAAAATAGGAGGAAAATTAAGTAACAGTTTAATTGGCTTTCAGAATAGTCTATGGGGAGAAAGGCAGGCCGGATGTCTGCCTAGCTACACGGCTTGGAGTGTGCTGTAACCATGGGAGGCAACATTACAGGCATGACAGGACAATGATTTGGTTTTTCAGCACTGAAGATCTGAAAAATGAATTACCTCCAGCTGGGGGGTTGTTTTCCACTTGAGGAAGACCTGTCATGCTGGTTGGGATGACTGCAGGTCAGGCTTCTGTTGGAGGGGAAAATGGAGGATTTTCTCCTGGTCTGCCATGCACCACCTCAAATATGGATCACAGCTGTTGGGATGAATGGGATCTGCCTCTTCCACCACCCCCCTCATTTTAATCAAGGAGTGGCTTGTAATGAACTGGGTAACTGAGAGGATGATGAGGCTTGGGCTGATGAGTCTGATGCCTTGTGCTCCTTCTGCTCCCACTGCCCCCCAGACCCCTACTTCCCTCCTCCAGAATCTGAGGAAAATGGTACAGCAGCAGGCCTGTGTCGGTTCAGTTCCCACTGCCTCAAAACTGCTGCATTTTGGGATGGTACCAGTAACAGAGACCTGCAAGAAAGACACTGACAGTTCATTTTTTATTTAATTTTGTCTTTAAAAAAAGCACCAGTTAAATCGATGTCAATTACATGAAAACATGCAAGTTTCAGGACTAACCACTTTCTCTCAGCCTCCTTCATTTCTCAGATAATTCAGGGAGAACTCTATTGATTACCTGTCCTCCTCAGGAGCAAACACCATCTGAGAGGGATTAAGACCAGGAATGTGAGGAAAATGCCTCTTTTCTACAGCTGAACTAGAGACAGAGGCCGGGAGTGACGCCATCACCTGCTACCACTTTCTAGGCCTAAGCCACTTGCCAGAACTGGGGAAGTGTCAGATTGGGTTTCTCCTCACCAAAGGCTCCCTAACCTGTTCCAACTCCCTCCTAAACCATGGCTAAATGACTGAAATAAGATGCCATAGGGGCAAGCTACAAAGTGTATGGAAAGATCACAGGATCACCACTTGCCAAAATGGCTGAATATGGAAAAATGTTGTCCCTCTGCCTTCTGCCAGCACCAAAGTGGGGTGGCAAAGCCCTCTCCTCCCTGCCAGCAGCGCTGCTCTCCTAACACCCTGAATCACAGTCCTGAGGACTCACAGGCATCACACCTCCAGGGATTTTATCCAGCTACTTGGCTTCACTCCACCGTGTCTTATAGCACAGGACAAAGCCGTAAATCAGCCGTGTGGTCTCTCCCCCTGCAGCACGGGGGAGCCTCGCTGGTATCCATGCTGTGCTGCAGTACGCTGTGGGTCCGAGCAGAGGCAGTGATTGCAGCATGGTACTGATCAGATGTTGTCTTGGATGTCCTCAGCTGCCATGGAAATCACTGTCTCAGGCATAAGGATGGTTCAATGCAAACGTGTATATACAGGACTGATCACACAAGACTATTTTTTAGCTTTGATTTTAGAATTAGGCTAGAAGAATTAGACTAAAAGAAAGTAAATTTATTATTAGCTTTGTTTATTATTAGCATCATTATTAGCTTTGTTGTCCAGTGTAATCAAAACACTTCCTTCTCCATCCTTCTGAAACAATGAACTAATTCCAAATCAGAAATGAAACTATTGGAAGAGAAGCAGACAGTAGCATTAAGGCTTAAACTAGAAAATTAACTTGTGTTTAGATCTATCTTTAAAGGACAGACTGCCAAACTAACACACGTGTCCTATTACAGGTATATTTATAGGACAAGCCAAGGCAGCTGTGACTGCAAATCACTGCAGGAAAGCCTCAGATGGCACAAAGCAGGGAAGCCTCAGCACAGCTCCTTCGCCATTCCTCCATCAACAGCTCTGAGAGCAATGCCTGTAACACACATCCAGGACAGCAAGAGCGCTTTTGCGTGCAAGTACCAGACCTGTTCTCCTTAAAATCAACCTAGAATAGCTGCAAGCAAATATATCAACAGGATTTTGTTGTGTTTACGGCCGCAGAGAGTGTTCGTTTTTAAGCTGCTCTCGGTAAGAAGTGATTGAAACCTTTACCTGCAAATGCTGCATCGGCATTTAAGCGGGTGCTTTACTCATTGCTTTTCTGAGGTGCGATTCTTTAGGTGGAACGCAGGGATTACACGCGGCCGGAATCTTCCCCAGCGCCGCTCCGCCGCTATGGCGGCTCGTCCGCTCGGGAGGATGCTCGGGAGGATGCCCGGGATGATGCTCGGGAGGATGCCCGGGATGATGCCCGGGATGATGCTCGGGAGGATGCTCGGGAGGATGCCCGGGAGCGGCCGCCCGCTGCTCCCGCTGCGCTCCCCGCTGCCGAGCGCCGGCCGCACTGCGCACAGAGACGCAGGTACCGCATGGGGAGGGGAAAGGAGCCCCGGCTCGCCGGCTTCTGGCCGCTTAGGAAGGGCTGCGTTAGCATGCTGTAGGTTTTTGTCTTGAACTGGCAGGCTGAGCTCTAGGTTTTTTGGTTAAATTATCATTTTCAAATTAATTTCCCTCTGCCCTCTCCCCCAGTCTCGCCTCTACCTTGCAAGAGATGAATTCAGGCAAGCATTCATTCCTCAGGAGCTGATTGTTTATCAAGGATCCTGTGCTGATGGGAGACAGGCTGGGAAGCAGCTCCCCACCTCAGACATTTTGATTAGGAGAGTATTAAACTATTTTACTCTCTGTTTTTCAGCCACTCTATTAATTCTTTGCCAATCCTGTACTACCACAAGTGTTCTTGGTGTGTACAGACTCACAGGACATGCTGCTGGAGGTTTTCACCATGATGGGCAACTTCTGCTCTGCTGTTGTGTGTCCCTCACTTAACTGTGGCCCCCTTCTCTGTAGGTGCTGCTTTCTTCCAGTCCTCCTTCTTAGCACCACATTTCACTGGGGCCTGTGGGAGTTGCCAGTGCTCCACAGCCCACAGATGAACATTACTTCTGGTTTCTGAGAGTTTCCAAGAGGTTTGCCAAACCTTTTAGTGCTTTAGGGATGAAGGAGGAGCACTGGCAGAGCAGGGGTTATCCTGAGCCAGGGCAGGGGGCTGTGCTGGGAGAGTGGGTGGTACCTGGGGCCAGAGGTGCCCATTTCCTTTACAAGCCTTCCCAAGCTGTTTGCTGGAGCTGCTCTCTGGATGTAGCACTCCAAATGGAAAGCAGATGCCAAGTCCTGCACGTGCCCCTGCTCATGCCCCTGAACCGCCCTCTGTGCTTTGTCTGTACCCACAGAAACTTTCAGAGAACTGAGATGATAATAGAAAGTATCAATGGAATCTAAGCTATCTTACTAAATTATCTTTCTATATCTAATTGAAGACACAGATCCCCTCACTAAACAAGCTGAAGCAGCTGCTGCTACTGACTGGAAAAAAAAATTGACCCCGGAGCAATTCTATGTCACGCGAGAAAAAGGAACAGAACCGGTGAGCAGAAGTGCTGATTCTGCCCAAGGGTGAGCATCTCCTCTGCCTGCTGGGCACGGAGGATCCTGCCCTGGGGAGCTCTCACCACTCCCTTTCTTCACAGGACTTCCCCTGCCTTCCTGTGGATGGAAGTTAGACTCAACATACAAAACAGGGTGGATTTTGTTCTGACCCAGACTGTTTTGCAGATGAAAAACACTCTGCATTCTTTTCATATTTTATTGGATTTTTTTTTTCTGGGATACTTTCCTGCCAGATTAACTGTTTGTGTGGTGGGAGTAGAGGCCTGTCTGGAGGACAGGGAGATCCTCAGATATTTTTATCCTGTAGTCTCCTTTTTATGGCTATTTGTAGATTAGCCATGGAAATCTGAAACAGCACTCCCTTCAGGAGATGGGTTCTCCCTCAGGTGCCAGATCACCCACCCACATGTTCCTTCTGGGAAGGAAGCCATGTAGCATTGTGGGGTGGAGTGCTGGCTGTCCCTAGCCCAGAGACAGGACTTCTGCACACGTGGAGCACATACCATGTGATCTGTGCCCAAATCCATACCTGTAAAATAAGGATCCCAGTACCAGACCATGAAGGAAGAAGGAGAGTCTCTTTGTAAAGCCACTTTAAAGTTGTGGCAGTCCATAGCAGAGCCCTGGCCTTTGGGATCCTGCACATTTCACCAGTTTCTTGGAGGTCACGACTCCATCCTTGGTACCTGGATGATTTATGCATCTGACTGGTCTCAAAGTTTGTGGGGGTAGGGGGTAGTCTTCACTACTAGCCCAAAGACATCCTCCCCTTCATTTTTTCAGGCTGCTAATGTTTGTTCTTCAAAGCCCCCCTGCAAAGCCTTCTTTTTTATGGTTTTTCTCCTGTTTTGAATCTGATTCCTACATGCTTCTTCCAGATGGTGAGCTTTTAAAGACCTACATTATTAACTTCTCTTTTTTCCTTCCTATTTGAAAAGCCATTCAGTGGGATCTATCTGAATAACACAGAATCAGGAATGTACTGCTGTGTGTGCTGCAATGCCCCCCTCTTCAGGTAACATCCTCTGATTTACCAGCATCTTTAACATGTACTGATTGTGGCAGGAAGGGCAATGTCTTTTCATGAATGGCATGGCAAGTGTTGGTCAGAAGAGCCATCCCTTGGTGCCCATGTGCTGTGTGTAAGTGTTCCAGGATGCCTGTGGTGGCACAGACCCATGGTATGCCTTTTCCTTGAGCTGATGAGGATTGCCCATGGCCAGCACACAGCTGTCAGGCTGTAGTCTGCCTGTTTCTCCTGACACGCTTCTTTCCAGTTGAGAATAATTCTCCGGTTAAGAGTCCTTAAGCCACAAGCTGCTGCAAAATCCATGTATTTATGCATGAGCATCACTGTGTGTTTGCTCTGTTCTTGTGCTCCTCCATGCTCATCTTCTGCCACTCGTGCTGCTGGGCTGGAGAGACCTTGGTCTGCCTTTGGCTGCTGTTGTGATGTTCTCATTGCTGGGGCCCTCACACTGCAGCTGAGAGCTTCTCTTCACCCCCACCCCTTCCTTGTCCCCTAAATTAAATCCCACTATTCTTGCCTTTTTGTTTACATCTACTTTTTAAAGCCTGGCTGTAAATGACTGCACAGTTGACCTCTGTGCTCTTTACAATACTTTATATTTTGCAACTTCATTAATGTCTAAGTAAAAGGAAATAGAGTGCCTTGGAGTAGGATGTGCAAAGAGTGTTCTGTTCTCTGTAACTGAACCAGGAAAGGCAGTTTCTCATATTTTTGGTCTAGAAAATAGCCCTTATTTATTCCCAACTGAGAATTGAATGAAATGTGGCTGACTTAAAGGATGAATCACAGATCAGAACTTCAAATGGGATGCTAAGGATCAAGAGATCTGGATAGTAAGAAAGGAGGGGAAATGTAATGGATGTATTGAAAATAAACCTAAAATAAGTAATTAAATTAAAATTGTGTACAATTAGTTTTCCTTTGGCCAAGTGCAGGAAACTATTGTTATGCAAATATGCATTTGCTTGAATGTATAATTTTCCATAGAGGTTTGCTAACGAATACTTCTAAATAAATTAATTTCTGGTGTTAGCTCAACTTCACAAAATACTCTGAAGAGAAATATAAAGCCTAAAAACACCTCTGGAAAATTCAGATAAATTGGAGAAATTGTAAAGTACTAAGCTGTGGAAGAGTTCCTTCCAGTCCTTCAGATTTTCCTTCAATTTTGGCCCCTTTTATATTAGTCAATTGATATTGACAGGCCAACATGAAAAGAGACAAACACTGGAGGGAGTTGCTTCTGTTGTTCAACTAGTAACAAAACAGCAATATAACCAAACAGCCAGGCTGCCCTTTGCACTATCCAGCTCTCAGAGAATATAAGCACTTTTCTTTGCAGCACAAATGCTAAGCCTCACAGACAAAAAAGGCCAAACTTTCAGGAAAAAATTTTTTATAAGAAAAAAGGAAACTATTAAATGTGAAAAATCACCTGAAAATATATTTTCCATGGAGATGTGCTGTGGAGAACCCAAGCAATGAGGAGGAGGAGTGCTATTGGATAAGAGATTCATTCATCATATGTATTTCCTAGTCCATTAAAAATGTTCCTGTGAATTTTTGTTTTTTTCAAATGCATTAGATCATTAGCTACAGGTAAACATGAAGTATTTCTTCCTTTCTTTGAAACATGTGTGTATACATTTAAATCATAATTTAGTACCTTCTGCTACCAAATATACATTTGAAAGAGTTGGAAATACATGGAACAAACCCCTAACCTTTACAGATAGCAAATTGTTGTGCTTTAATGAAATCACAAACCTTCATCAAACCATAAACCTACAGCTGAGATTCATACAGCAAAAAGCACTTTTAGAATTATCTGGATTCCATCCAGGACAACTGAAACAGGGATCAAAGTAAATGACATGTGCTGGAGGAATGGTGTGTCGAGGTCTAATCTAATGCATATGTTTAAGGAAAGTCCATTTATCCATAAATTAAGTGGTGAAATACTTCAAAGGACAAATATGATCTTGAACAGCAATATTTTTGGGTACTAAAATGTTTCTATTAGGGAATCTAAGTGACATTACTCTTAATAAAACCACACAGAGACCATTTCTGTTGAGAGCTAGTTTAACAGCTCAAAAGATTGTTCCTTTAGCAGTGGAAAACATCTACAGTAAACTTCAGTATTGTGAGTGGCATGTGAGGGACAGAGTCACTCAGGGTCAGATGCAAAACCCACACAGTGTTAAAGACCCTCCTTGACTCTGTGGGTTTTCAAAGAGGATCATTGTATCTACGTGTGAATAGACATAAGGATTCCTGTGTCAAAAAATAAAGAGTTTTGATAAAAAAGAAACAGAACAGATGTATGTCAGAGAAGCTCAGAAGTCATGTATGGATTTTTGTCCCCCAGGCCATTTTTGGGGACTCTGTGGCTGGTAGGGACAGTGTTCATGTGAGTTTGTGGCAGGGAAAGCAGGAAGCCTTCTTGAGCTGGAAAGAAACAGGCCTGGAGCCCTGAGGACCTTGATGTACAAACACAGAATCTGCAAACTGCATTTGCTTCAGGGCAGGCTGTTCCTGTGCTATGCCCTATTTCTCTCCAGTTTTGTGGAGAGGAGGAGAAGGAGATCATTTCTCATGGCAGTGTGTTGATGTAAATGACTGAGCAACAGCCCACACAAAAACTAGCCTCTGGTCATCCTGTGCTAGCAAATCCTCTTTTATTTCCACAGCTGCATTAATCAATGACAGCCCTGTACAGATGATTATAAAAATGCTGACTCATGCACTGCTCTTTGGGTTGGATTTTTTTGTCCAGTTTGTTTGCCTTATATTTCTAAAAGGCACTGCAATTGAGATTTTCAGATTTTTCATTGCCGTGTGAACAACCCACCAAAATATACATGATATATATTACATACTTTGTTTTAAATTCTGTGGTAACTGACCTTTCAATCCCCTTGATCAAGAGCTGCTAGTGGTGCTGATGTCTCCATCCACCACTAGATGCCAGTAAGAGCATTGGGTTTGAGAAACTGGGAAAAAACCATGAGAAATCGTGAGGAAATGGTTGTGGTGAGTCTCCAGACCACTAATCTGAGAAGTATGTGAGCCTATCTTAATTTCTTGTTCTAATTCACACTAGGTCCCTCTTTGATGCGAGAAGGTTCATATTGCGGCCAAAGCTTGCACAATTTTAAACAAAAAGGATTATCTCATTTCTGTACCAAATCCCTAAAATGTCTTTTGATTAAATTTGCCAACACCCTCTGGGTTTTAATATGCAGCTAAACAATGCTGGTCACCCTGGATGTTAACAGGAGGCACCCACAAGCTGACAGTCTGTTGTACTGTTTCTGCCATTTTCTCTTGGGAAAAGTAGATCTTTGTGCTGTGAGGATTTGTCATTGGTTGATTGATGGTTTGAGCAAGGCTCTGTTTATTTTCCAAACCAGCTTGATGGCTGACTGCAAGACAAAGCCTCTATCATCATCAGGCACGAGCCTGGTCTGGTGGGCCAGCCCAGCCTTTGTCTACTCTTCACTTCTTCTTGTAAACTCTCTTCTCTGAGATTGCTGGATTGAGCCAGCCTTCAAACTGCAGCTCTGCAGGTGTAATTCAGCTAAACACTATAGCATAATGTTAGAATAGCACAGTTGTCAGAAAAAAACCCCTTTGCTAAGTTTTATAACATACCAACCTGATACTGAAATAGAAAGAGTGAGGCAGAATCTCCTTTTGTGAGCTCATTGAGAATTCCCTTTGGAAAAGAGTTTCCAGCACAGTTCAATGCCAATGAGAGAACTTCTACTGTGCCAAATATTGATATTGGTACAACACAGGCATGAGGGAAGAAACCAATGTTCTTAATAGAAGCAGACTCTTTTGTAACATCTCTGTTATTAACTAACAACAAGATCTGGCTTCCACTACAGCTCAGAGAAGAAGTACAATTCTGGGACTGGATGGCCATCTTTTTCTGAGGCTTATGGTACTTGTGGCAGAGATGAAAGTAACACCAATATTGTGAGACGACCAGATAACTCACTGGGGTCAAGAAGAACTGAAGTTGTCTGCAAACAGGTTTGTTTATTTTGGAGATGATGCACAAAGTCACAAAACTTAGCAGATAAGTTTTCTTTGTGCCCATGAATGAATCTACCTAAATACAACAGTGAGAATTACAGTATCACTGGAGCCACTCTTTCTCAGTCTGAGCTGAAGAAAAGTATGTGACTGGGGAAAGCAGTTGTGTATGTATAGCCAAAGGCTGGAGATTACACAGAAAATGTAGTCAAGGTGCACTGCAAGGTGTGACAAGAGAGGGTAGAAGAGACTCTGAGATAGGGTCCATGCATTTGGCCCATCACAGGGACAGTTCCTCCTCATTCAGCCTTGCTAAATATTTGCTGTAGATGTTCTTAAAATATTCAGAGATTGAGACACCAGCTCTTGAAGCCATTTGCAGCCATTACTATTTGCCCTGCGGGGTGGTAGCCGTGCTCTGCATCTCCACAGCTATTTCTGTGGATTCTCTTGTTTCACAGAAGCTACCCTTCTATTTTTTCTAACTATTTTGACTCCTTCAGTCATCTCTTTTCTAGACTAGAAAGTTACAGTTCCTTCAGCTGCTCCTTTTTATGCAGTGCTTTTTAGTGTGCTCACCATTCTGTTGCTCTGTTTTGCATCCTTCCCAATTGACCTTTTCCTTCTTGTAGTAGAGAGCAAGGTTGGATGCAGCTGGGCCCAGCCTGCAGCAGGGTTGGAGGCTGTTCAGGTGTGTTAGAAATGGTGTTCCTGTCCTTACACCTTTACCTTTCCACAGACCATATTACACAGACACCTATTTATTTTGGAATATGCTGCAATACCCAGGTTCTTTTTCTAAGCAACAGCCACCCAACCCTGAATCTGTTTTTTTACTTATGTTAAAGTATAAAAGTATGCAATTGAATTTAATGAATTGCATCTTGGATTTGGGGTTTATTTATGTCTCTGTGTGTCTGATTTTGTAAACTGCTAAGATTGTTAATGCTGTCCTTCAGTGTGCTTGCTGCAGGCTGAGGTACATCTGCAAATGTAGCTAGAATTTGCTGTAGTCCATTATCTCAGAAGAGTTCACATTTGCAGCCATATGCAGCAAGCACCTTCAAGAACCCCAGCTGAAGACATTCCAATTTTATTATGTCACTGATATCTATACTGTATGCAATATTTTCATGTCAGGAATTTGGGAGAGGAATCCTCAGTTGATCTGTGAGAATGACCTACAGTGACTTATTAACTTGAAATTCTCATGACATATGGAGATGTTTAGATCCTCTCATTTATTTCCTATACTTTCTGGCAATAATACCTTTTGAATTTCTTTTCTGGGATCTGCTTGTTTGGGGGCAGATACTTGCCCACTGACAAGATGTGATTCCTTGTCACTCCCCAGGACTCTCCCACTCACAGAACTCAACAGTGATTTAATCATGGAAGTTTCTTAATTCAGGATAGCACAGTAATAATAATGTTGGTCCATAATTCCAATGATAATAATGCAATGACACAGGTTTCTGGTCACCAGCAGCGCTGCCCAGGGCTCAGTGCTGGCACAGTTCTGTTTAATGTCTCTATCAATGATCCACATGAGGGGATCCAGGGCACCCCCAGGCAGCCTGCAGACACACCGAGCTGGCTGGGAGTGTTGAGCTGCTGCAGGGCAGGAAGGCTCTGCAGGGGGATCTGCACCGGCTGCAGTGATGGGCAGAGCCCAGAGCTCTGGGGTCCAACGAGGCCAAGTGCCTGGGCCTGCTCCTGCCCTTGGCTCACAACAACCCCTGCAGCTCCAGCCTGGGGCAGAGTGGCTGCAAAGATGCCTGGAGGGAAAGGTGCTGGGGGTGATGCTCAACAGCACCTGAACACGAGCCAGAGAGTGCCCAGGTGGCCAAGAGGCCAATGGCATCCTGGCCTGGATCAGCAATGGAGTGGCCAGCAGGACCAGGGCAGAGATCATCCCCCTGTACTCAGCACTGGGACTGGGACACCTCAAATCCTGGGACTAAGTTCTGGGCCCCTCACTACAAGAAGGGCATTGAGGTGCTGGAGAGAGTCCAGGGAAGGGCAATGGAGCTGGAGAAGGGTCTGGAGCACAAATCTGATGAAGAGAAGCTGAGGGAGCTGGGGATGTTTAGCTGGAGAAAAGGAGGCTCAGGAGTGACCCCATCACTCTCTACAGCTGCCTGAAAGGAGGGTGCAGCCAGGTGGGAGTCAGTCTCTTCTCCCAGGTAATAAGCAAAAGGACAAGAGGAAATGGCCTGAGGCTGTACCAGGGAGCTTCAGGCTGGACATCAGCAGGAATTTCTTCATGAAAATGGTTGTTGGGTGTTGGAATGGACTGCTGAGGGAGGCGGTGTCACCATGCCTGGAGGTGTTCAAGAAACCAAGGGACATGGCAATTAGTGCCATGGTGGTGATCAGTCAAAGATGGGCTCTGTGAATGAGAGATCTTTCCCAACCTAAATGATTCTGTCATTTTGCAGCAATACAATAATAAAATGGTAATAATTTCTGTTGCAGTGTGATGCCCATCTAGGCCATGTGTTTGATGATGGACCCACTCCTTCTGGGCAGAGGTTCTGTATAAACAGCATTTCATTAAACTTCAAACCAGGCTCTGGTCAGTGACAAGTGGCTCTCTCTGGCTTACAGAACATTCTTTCTCTGCTCCTACAGCGTGCTTGTGGAAAACTCACGCTTTTAATATATAACTCAAATTTTAGTATTTATGCTGTAGCAGCTTTATTTTCCAGCTGCTATCATTGTTGATAAAATACATATTTTTGTTTTAACTCTTTGTCAGTCTGTCTTTTCATGGTTAGTGTCGTGTGTTGATCTGCTTATTGTATTTTTAATTAAAAAAAAAAATCTGTGCAATAGTTCACATTTGCAGTTATCATCATTAGTTGTATTGAGGCTGCTGAAATGAGGTGCTCTCCTGAACCTGACTGCCTATTCTGAGCAGTAGTTGTGGCACACAGATACACAGATGTACATGGCTGATCACAGTAAACTTATACTTCTACAAAAATCATCATATCCTTCTAAAGGGAAGCAAAAATAACATTAATCTTCAAATAAGGTCTGAGAGTTTTTTTTTTCCCGTGATGTGAGAGACCCTTAGCTGAGCCAAGTGACTTTTCTGTGAACCCATAAGAGCAAAGTCCTGAAGTAGAACCTAATTAAAACTATTTCAGGCAATGGAACCAATGAAGACATGAAGTCTTTCTTCTTTTAAATCAATTATTTTGATTCTGTATCCAATAGCAGAGTTGAAATAGGGTTCGCTCCAGAAACTTCTCTTACAGCAATTAAATTATAACAATGTAATGATATGTGTAATATTTGCAGACTTCTGTTATCACTTATGCATTTCAGAATCCAAAAATAAAAATCAATATGGAATTTACTGTATTTGGGGGAAATAAATCAGCATTAAAAAAACAGGCTTGGTAGTGTTGCTTTTGATGCCTTGTCTGTTCTTCCTTGTACAAGTTTGTAAATACTTCTGCATTCTCCCAAGCATTGTCATTACGGTTTGCCCTAAAAGCAAAATAAATCCTATGTCTGTTAAATTGAGCTTTCCTTCCTTCAGAATTTTTTCCAGGGAAAATAATCTCTGACTCAGAACATCAGCTTCACTAAACTGGCTGGGTTTAAATGCTTCCCTGCTGAGAGTTACTAGGCAACATCTCATTTGGCTTTACCTATAACAGCCTGTTTCCACTCTCCCCACTTTGGTTGCCTCAGTGATAAAAAGGGTGTGTTCATTTACTAGTGTAATCTTAAAGCTGTTTAATGTCTTCAGAAAATGGACCTCTACTGCACTGAATTTATTTCTGCTCCTTCCATCTTGGAGCTCTGTGGTTTTTCATTCTCCTCTTCTTTCTACAGGGGAGCTCTACAATTCCCTGACATAACTCTACAAATCCAAAAACATCATAGAAGCAATGATGACTACAGCCAACCTAAACCAGAATGGCACAAAGCCCACCAGAGGTGTGAGGCAGCACGAGTGAAGCCAACACTTGGTGCTACTGATTTTATGTAGCGTCTGAGCTGGTGCCAGCCCCATTGCCATCAGAGGCGTCTGTTAGCAGCACTAACACACTGCTGCTGTGCCTGTGCTGCATCATGCTCTGCCTCTCAGGATGGCCCTTGCATCACCCACTGTATATTCTGTCTGCTCTGGCCAGGCTGTGCATGCCCAGCCTGCTCAAGTCTCTGCTCTCAAGGGTCTTCACAGGTTGTACAGAAATCACAGTCTTTGCACAATCTGAATTCACGCGCTCCCTTTTCCTGATATACTTTCATCCACTGTTTGTATGTTTCTTTGCCTTAAAATCTATTGCACAGCAACTGAAAAGGTTTTTTGACCTTTAAAGGCATTCTTTAGACAGACAGCCTTCTCTCCTCATGTTTCCTAGCAGGAGAGGGTTCTCTCAGAAAGGGGGAAGGTTTTCCCACAAGGACTCCTGTGTTCAACCAAGTGCTGGTGGAAGAAGGCAGCACCTGCCTTAGAGGACTGACATTTGGCTGGGATACCAGTGGAAATGCTCCTCACTTCTGCAAGTGGCCTAAAGTAGAACAGAACTGGCAAAATACCTGTTTTTCCTGTCCCTGGAGATTCCAGGTCTCACTTGGCAACTTTTATGAATGAAAGTACCATACAAACAAAACAGACCATGAAGCTGACAAAACAAGTATCCCACACAGACCTACATGCAAACCACACTCAGTTTAGTACCTTGGCTGGGTGGACATGGTTGCTGGAGATCAGCTCTTAGTAAACTGACAAGTTAGTAGCTACTACTCACAGAGGGAGCTTGCCAGAGCAGAGAGCACATTTATTTCACACCTACAAAGATCATTGTATGCAACTGCACATTTGGGGTTAGCAGCAGCTTCTGCCTCCTCAATCATGGAGCAGGATGACCTGAGGAAAGAGTCCTGGAAGGCCTCAGTTCCACTTGTGCAGTGTTTCTAATACATGATCACATGAGCAGATCCTCAGCTCCAAGAGCAGCACTGACCTGCCCTACGCTGGTGTGACACCAAGCAAACACAGCGAGGCCCCCACTGAGGGGGGAGTCAGAGATAAGCAGCCTTGTTCTGCTTCATATGAAACAGGGGAAAAGGGGGAATTTGAGCACGTGTGTAAACTCAGAGCAATGGTACATGGCCTTCCAGTGAGATGTAAACTGTTGGGCACTTGGGATCTCTGACCAAAAGCTCTTGGGTCAGGGCACTTCGTTATCTTCTGTATCTGTGGTACCAACCACACCAGGACAGATCCCAGCTAAAGGCCCAAAGTGTTGTAAGATTGTGAAAAATAAAGACCAATAATAATGGAAGGCATTACCAAGGAGTATCATGGGCTACAAGAATTTCCTCATGTATCTGCAATTACTTTGTTCCACCATAGTGAACAAAGAGCAGTTGCTTTTCCAAGTGCAATATACTCTGCCAGGCAACTGCAGATTTATGTTCCATTCTTCATATCTGAGGAGTTTTTACCATGGATATTTCATTAATTAGTTTCAATGGTGGTACTTTTTATCCCATTGTGGTTTTAAATAGCCTGTTTATAAACCCTAATTGAGGTTTCTATGTAATTCTTAAGAGATTTTTTACATATTAAATAAACTATTTAATGACTTTCTCAGTCTTTACAGCATCTCTACAAGGCAAGTAACTATTCCCTCTTTTGCTGAGGGAAGACTTGATGAGAAAAATTTATTGGCTTGCTCAAGACTTCAAATTAAATTTGCATCCAAGCCAGAATTAGACTCTGCATGGCTCATTACAACATCCGTATCTTCAGACCCTACTTTTTCTTGGTAGTTGATTGTTTAGGGGGGAGAGCATGTCTATTGCCAAAAAAGAGGAAGTAAACTTAGCATGTGTTTTCCAGCTATGGTATTAAAACCAAGTCTAAGCCAACACAGGCAACTTGGCTCATAAAGAGAAACTTGACCTCTTTCTCAGAGCAAATGTGGTAAGGGCTTGGTTAGAAATTATAGAATAAAAAAGAGATAAAATAGGAAAGAAGGAGCACGTTACCCTTACTAGTAACTTCACTCAGAAGAAAATTAGAATTGGCAGAAGTCATAATGCCCCTTATTTTAGCCATGAATCCACAGAATTGTAGTGATGCTCTTTTCTACTGCACCATGCTGCAAATCATTTGGACTCTTTTTATGCTTGTGGACAGCCTAATCTGATTTTGGTCAGAACAGGAAAAGAAGGGAGACTACTGTCATTGCAAATACAGCATTTTTGCCACCCCTAAACACCTCCAGCATAAGGTGGCTCAGGAGGTAGCCTGCATGAGAAGGAACTGGAGAAGTCTCAGCAAGAGATTTTCTTTATTTCTGAGTATTTAGCTGGTACTCCTAAGCATGTTTGCATTTTCTGGTCTTAAACCTTGGCCCTACTGCATAGAAGAAATAAGTCCTGTGACATGGCTCCACTGCCTCCTCTTTCATTTTCACTTTAGGGAGTTTTGCACCGAGCAGTGAAGTGTTTTAAACCTTATTCCAGGGCCTGCCCCACCTCCTGCCATACCCGAGTGATGAGCTGATGGTAACACAACGCTCACAGCGCGTCATGTGCTGCTCAGCACCCTCATGGATTTATTCCATTTATTCCATTTATTCCACAGCTCTTCACGCACCAACGATGCCTCGCCCCAGCCCCTTGAGGTGGTGCTGGGCCACGCGTCACAGAACTGGGAGCTGAGGGACAGCTGTGGGAAGTGGCTCGCCCACAGTCCCCTGGGGCAGGGCAGGGAAATCTGATTACAGAAAGGGTTCTCAAAAGCTCTCCAAGTGCGAGCTGCTGCCAAAATTCACAAAGGCAAAGCAGTTTAAAAGCAAAACGCCTTATTGAAGAAGTGCCCAGATTTTTTCAAGACTAAAAGAATTTGTCTCAAGGCAGGTGTGTCCATGGGGGCTGGTTTTAGTAGCACTGAGGAATTTGTGTGGAAGAGATTGGCGGCTTGCCACGGGGCAGAAGAAAGAGAAACTCATGCCCATTATTGCGCTCCCTTTTACTGTCTTCTCTTTTGTTGTGGTGTTTTTTTTTTTTTTTTTTTTTTTTTTTTTTTTTCTGTTGCTCTGTGGTATCCTTCCTCGCTCCTCCTCCCTGGGCTCTGGCTTTCTTGACTGCACTCACCCTCACCTTGTGCCTGATCCCTCCTGGCTCCACGCTCAGTTCCCTCCCCTTGGTGCCCGAGGGATGAGCGAGCACACGGGAGAACACGGGAGAGCACGGGAGGCTACGGGAGAACACGGGAGAGCACGGGAGGCTACGGGAGAACACGGGAGAACACTGGAGAGCACGGGAGAACACGGGAGAACACTGGAGAACACGGGAGAGCACGGGAGCACACGGGAGAACACGGGAGAACACGGGAGAACACGGGAGAACACGGGAGCACACGGGAGAACACGGGAGAGCACGGGAGAACACTGGAGAACACGGGAGAGCACGGGAGCACACGGGAGAACACGGGAGAACACGGGAGAGCACGGGAGAACACGGGAGAACACGGGAGCACACGGGAGCGCACGGGAGAGCACGGGAGAACACGGGAGTGCACGGGAGAACACGGGAGAACACGGGAGAACACGGGAGAACACGGGAGAACACTGGAGAACACGGGAGAACACGGGAGCACACGGGAGCGCACGGGAGAGCACGGGAGAACACGGGAGTGCACGGGAGAACACGGGAGAACACGGGAGAACACGGGAGCACACGGGAGAACACGGGAGAGCACGGGAGAACACGGGAGAACACGGGAGTGCACGGGAGAACACGGGAGTGCACGGGAGAACACGGGAGAACACGGGAGCACACGGGAGAACACGGGAGAGCACGGGAGAACACGGGAGAACACGGGAGCACACGGGAGCGCACGGGAGAGCACGGGAGAACACGGGAGTGCACGGGAGAACACGGGAGAACACGGGAGAACACGGGAGCACACGGGAGAACACGGGAGAGCACGGGAGAACACGGGAGAACACGGGAGAGCACGGGAGAACACGGGAGAACACTGGAGAACACGGGAGAACACGGGAGAACACGGGAGCACACGGGAGCACACGGTCCTGCAGCCTCGTCCGAGCCAGCAGCTCCCTGCCCGTGCCGGGGGTGACGGCGGGATCCAGCCGGCAGATCCGGGGGTCCGATCCCTGCAGGCTCCGGGGTTGGATCCCCTGCAGGCTCCGGGGTTGGATCCCCCGCAGGCTCCGGGATTTGGATCCCTGCAGGCTCCGGGGCTTGGATCCCCTGTGTCCAGGTTTAGAGCAAATTTGGGAGAGAATCCCCCCAAAGGAGCTCCGGTAGGAAAGCTGATTCAATCAGCCCCTCCCCACAACTGGTCCAGGAGAAAATATCTCCTTGGAGAAAGGTGGAAAAAACCTGTTTATTAAACAATAAAACCTAAACAATATCAAGCAATAAAATCCCTTGCCGCTCCAAAAGAGATGACAAACTGAGAAAAGCCCCTCCCCGTGCTGTGGCTCAGCTCACTCAGTCTCTGATGAAGTCTGCCGGTGCTGGAATGTCGCAGGCCAGGCCTGGCCCGGTGGGCCACAGGTGTGAGTTGCCGGTGCTCCCCTTGATGTTCAGTCCAGAGCAGGTTTCAAGAGGTCCAAAGAAAAGGAAAAAAACCAAAAATCCAGGGAACTTCTTTGCCTCGGCTAGCTAAACTAACTCAAAGCAAAGGAGAGCTCTGTCCTGCCGTCTGTCCATCACAGATAACACAGTCCAGGAGCAGGAATGTGGGGGAGTGAATGCATTGTCTGAAAAGAAAAACCTGCCGCCTCTTCTCTCCCCCCCTTCACTCTCCAGAGCACTCTTAAAGGTGCAAAACTCACCATTCAGAATGAGACAACTGGGGATAGAAGCATCATATAGTCAACCCAGGACACCCTGCTAGAGCAAACCTCGGCTGTGCTCATTCCGCTCACCTGCTTTGCACACACAGTTTGACAACATTTACAAGGCGACATCGGAAAAACTCATCAAGGGCTGAGGAGCTGCCACAGAAATCAGGAGAAGGATGGTAAAAATGTCATGAGGGATTCTTGCACAACCTGCTTCATTCAGCAAACAAGGGCTGTTGTACTACTGATGCATGAGATGTAGAAATGTGGACCACAACCAGGTCATCTTTACTCAGGTGTCATTTGTGGAAGATCAAAAGATGGATCCAGACATCTTGTAATAGTGGGAAAAGGAACAGGGAAGAACAGCAACTGTTGCCCAACTTCCACGTAAGAGGCAAAGGCAGCACAGAGGACATTGCTGAAGTCAGGGACAGCAAGAATTTGTGTTTTCCTTTTCAGAGGAGTCAGCACTGAAAGATGATGACATAGCTGGTGGATGTCAGCTGAAGAAATGTCTGTGAGCTCTCAGAAATGGGAGAGCTGAGATCAATCCTCCCTGGTGTGAAAGTCTCTTGGGGATGGTTCTGACAGAGACATGGGATGCCTATGCATTTCCTGGGATTACTGAAGGGGAAAGCCTGGTGAAGGGCTAGGATATGAGCTGTGCTAGAAGCAGGTGTTCATGCTTGGGAAGTTCAGGAGATTGACCTCACTGTTAATCAGAATACCAGGTGCAAAATGAACCCACATACGTTCACTGCCCCAGGAATGACCCTATCCCAATCCAGAAAATGTTCCCTCCCTATTTCAGCCTCTACATTTTACCTCTTGGTCCTGGGCCTCTCCTGAATGCACTTGGGTTCACGCTTGGATCCATTATGAACAAAGATTGTTAAACCTTGTCATGTACAATATGTCTAGCTGGAATTTCCTTAGGCCCCCAGAGAAGGAAAAAAGGGGCCTCCATGACTCTTCTCCTTGGCAATAGCTGAAATAGCCTCTGCCTCTGGGCTTAGTCTGTAAGAAGGGCATTTTCCAAAACTGGATCACATGTAACTTTCTATGACCTTGTAGCCTTCACTTAAGTTTTATGAATGAATCTCTATTAAAAGCGGGGGGTAAATGTTTTTCCTTTGTCCCTCTTTCAGTTTACAAATTTGTCTTCTCCTATAGCCAGCTGTTAAAAGATTGGTTCTGCCCCTGCTTTCACCTTTCCTGTTTTATCAGCTGGGACGTCAAACTGAGGGCCTGACCACTTGGTGTTAAAGACCCATGGCTTTTTTTGTAAGGCAGTGGCCTGGCCAACTCTCTAAATGCTGCCTTGTCCTACAGTTTGAGTTAGCCTCTCAAACCCTAAATCACCAGGCATCCTTGCCTTGAGCAGTGAACAGCTTCTCTCTCCTAATTCAGGGATGACAGCAGTGAAGCAATAGGTGAAAGAAACTGCACATTTCTGGTGTATGAGCACTGCTGAGAGGCTTGATTCTTTTAGCTCTGGAAAATTGTTTGACTTGCACAGATGAAAAGGACCGTAGAAATACTCATGATGGCTTATTATTTTGATCCTGCTTCTATTTTTATTTCTATTACCTCCATGCCAATTTATCTTTTCTGCAAAATTTCACCTTTTTGCTCTACTCCTGCCTCATGAATAACCAGAAATTGCCAATTGATAAGTGTTGGAGGAAGCAGACGAACTTCTCCAAAGAGGCAGTAAAACTCCTCCACTCCACCCATGACACAGTATTTACCAAAGTCCCCTAAGCACCTCCCAAGAGATAGCTACAGCTGATCAGAGGGGTGACTTACCAGCCTGTGGCAACCACTGCAAGGACCTGTCCCTCTGTGCCATCAGAACCACTCCTCTGGATGAAGGCAAACAGAGCTATTTGATGGAGCCACGGTGGGGTGAGGGGGCAGCCGGTGCACGCTGGGGAGATGCGACACAGACGGGATGATGAGACTGGGCTGCTCACACGGGGTGAGGTGCGGCAGAGGGAGCAGGTGGGAGTATGAGGTGGAGGGTGTGGCATGAAGGGGGTGACATTCTGCCTGGGAAAGGTAACAGGGTAGAGTTTTGGGATCCTGCTCCATGGAGGTATGGTGCATGGTTGGGTGGTTTTGGAGAGAGATGAACAATGACTACTGAGAATCACCTCAAATAAATCTGATATTCCAAAGTGTTTTGACAATTTTCCCTCGAAACACATTGCGACTGAATGACTGCTCTGCAGTGACCTCTAGGGCACGTTTGCTTTCAAACCTGCTGCAGCATTCAATCACCTCGGAAAAACAGCTTCTCCCAAACGTATTATATGGATCTACTTTCTCTTCTAAGAGTGGCTTGTGCCATTGCCAGGCTGAAAGTCCTTCTTCACATAATGCCCTGCACAGGGCACGTAGAGACGAGAGGCTTGTTATCTCCAGTTTGCTGGTGCATCAAAGGAAGTTGCAGATGGTCTGCATGAATCTGATCCAACACTCTTTGAAGTCAATGAACCCCTTCCCTCGACCCCTCATTCAGTTCTCTCTCAGCTCCTTATGCAAATCGTAGTCTATTTTGTGTGTCTCTCCAACAAAACCAACGTGTTCCTCCCAAGCAGATCCCTTTGTGGAACCTGATAGCAAACCTTTCAGAGTTCTTGGTGCTCTCTTTTTCTGATGAAGCGTGACTTGAAAGTAGATTGATGCTGCCCAAAGCAGGGGGGAAGAAGTAAGCCCTAACCTACAAATCTGTTTAAATACTAATTACAGACAGCTATTATCACTGGCTGCAGCAGGACTGCTCACCTGGGTAACAGCCAGGAGGAAGAGGCTTCAGAGAGGAACCTGATGAAAATCAGACACAACGCCAATGAATGCAGGCCACTTGATGCAGGAGGTTGTCATGAAGCCAAACTGGAAAGTGCTGTCCAAGCCTAAAATGAAATTGACTGCATTTGCTACAAACAAACAAACAAACTGATGGATGGATGGAAGGACAGAGTGCAGACATCCTAGAAAACTCAAGAGGAAAATACTGAAAAAATAGACCAAAATTCATAGTGGAGGCTAAACCAAAAAACGGGCAGCCCTAATTGTGGTGCCTGGGATACAATCCTAACGCTTTGTGCCTTACAAGATAGTCCTCATGTATTCATGTGCCAACTGCACCCCCACCCCCAATAACAATTAAAAATCCGGGATACGGATTAAAGCGATAGCAGGTGGCAATCTAATTACTATCAATCTTACATCTGAATCTCTCATTTGTCATATAAGCCCAGCAACAGCTGGCTCTCAACCCCAGTTATCCTCGTGGCTGTCACAGCAGGTTCAAAGAAGGTGCGGAGGGATGGGAGGCCCGGGAGGGATGGGAGGGATGGGAGGCATGGGAGGGATGGGAGGGATGGGAGGGATGGGAGGGATGGGAGGCCCGGGAGGGATGGGAGGGATGGGAGGCACGGGAGGGATGGGAGGGATGGGAGGCCCGGGAGGGATGGGAGGCATGGGAGGCACGGGAGGGATGGGAGGGATGGGAGGCCCGGGAGGCCCGGGAGGGATGGGAGGGATGGGAGGCCCGGGAGGGATGGGAGGCATGGGAGGCACGGGAGGGATGGGAGGGATGGGAGGCCCGGGAGGCCCGGGAGGGATGGGAGGGATGGGAGGCCCGGGAGGGATGGGAGGGATGGGAGGGATGGGAGGCCCGGGAGGGATGGGAGGCCCGGGAGGGATGGGAGGCCCGGGAGGGATGGGAGGGATGGGAGGGATGGGAGGGATGCTCCCGGATCTGCACGCCGCCAGGGAGCGAGGGCAGCAGGGGGTGTCCGGGCGCTGTGACGAGACGGAGGGAACTCCAGTTACACCTTTGCTCTTTCTCTTCACTGGGGTCGTTTGCAGGGCGGCTCGGCCGCGTCCTCCATCCCCGCTCGCCCAGCGCTGGCTGAAAGGCATCGCCGAGCCCGGGCTGCGGCCGGGCAGCAGCGCAGCAAACCAAAGGCCGTTCCAGTGAGAGCCAGGGAGAAGGCCAATCTCTGTTTTCCGGGGCTGTTCCGTGGCATCGCGGCGCTCCAGGCGGCGGAGCCATCCCAGCGCCGCTCCCGGCCCGCTCCGAGCGGCGACGCGAGGTGGCGGCAGAGCCCCGAGGCTCCCGGCCGCTGCTCCCGTGGGGAATCCGGAGAGCTGGCCTGGGAAAAGGTGGAGTGAACCATTGTGTGGTGAGCTCTGGGGATGTCTGTGTTCACACTTAAGGGAGACTTGGTCGATTTTTGCAGCCAGGTACCTCATACACACACCACACACGTTTCCTTCTGAACAGGTCACACTTCCACCCCGGAGCGCAATCCGGGCACAAACTTATTCATGGTCCTGAGAGCTCTGTGTGGAATTTGCTTCTGGAATTAAAACATGGAGGCTGGCAGCACCATCAACATCTTTTCTGCCAGCATTTGGTGAGAGACAGTCACCTTTGAAATGAAGAGGGACAGATCTTGGGTAGGGAAGGAGAAGAGGGAGCAAAAGGCAGTGACTCCAGGCACAGGGCAGGGGAGAAAGGAAATGAGGCACGCACTGAAGTGAGGCAGCATGGACAGGGGTTTCAGCAGGCAACTGGAAGGAGTGGAGGAAGAGACTGAGGTCCCTCTGTAGAGTCACAGTATGGTTTGGGTTGGAAGGCACCCAGAGGATCCAATCCTCCTGCCATGGGCAGGAACACCTCTCTCTACACCCGGTAGCTCTGAGCCCCGTTCAGCCTTGTACACATCAAGAGATGGGGCATCCACAACTTCTCTGGGCAGCCTGTTCCAGTGCCTTACTACCTTTACAGTAAATAATTTCTTCATAAAGTCTAGTTTAAACCTACTCTCAATATAAAGCCATTATCTCTTGTCCTAGCACTACATGCCATTTTAAATAATCTCTCCATCTTTCTTGTAGGCTCCCTTTAGGCACTGGAAGGCCACAATTAAGTCAGTCTTCTCTTTTCCAGCCTGAACAAACCAAATTTTCTTAGCCTTTCCTCATAGGTGTTCAATCCCTCCAATAAACTTCATGGCCTCCTCTGGACTTGCTTCAAAAGTCCCACCTTCCCTGCTGGATGCAGGGACCCCAGAGCTGGATGCAGCACTCAGATGGGGTCTCACCAAAGCAGAGCAAACGGCAGAATCCCCTCCCTTTTCCAGCTGCCCAGGCTGCTTTTGATGCAGCCCAGTGCAGGTGTGGCTCTCTGGGCTGCGAGTGCACATGGCTGGGTCATGTCCAGCCTCTCACTCACCAGCACCCCAAGCCCCTCTGGGCAGGGCTGCTCTCACTCTGTCCATTCCCCAGCCTGGGTTGACACCATGGGTAACAGCACCTCTGAGGACTCCTTAGCCTGTGCAACCTGGATGGGTGTTGTGGCTCAAGCTATTGTTGCTAACACAATCCTTCAAAGACATGGGGCTATGTTTACCAGATAAACTCCATTTGCATCTGATAACAGTAAAAAACTGGCAATGTTATAACCAAAAATGTTAATGTTAACTTAAAATGTGCTATTGTGTCTTGACTGCTATTCCTAAACAATTGCAGTCCCCAGGGATCTGAAATAAAGGGAGGCAGCATCTCTGCCCTCTAAAGAGAGGACAATCTGGTGTGTGAAACACCAGGCAGAAGCCCTGGGAATGCAGCTGAGCCGTGAAGCCCTACGGAGGATTTGCAATGAATGCTGGCATGGCAGAAAGAGGGCACTGGATTCACACGATTGCCCCAAGCCTTTGTGTGCCAGGGTGCAGGGCCAGCTCTGCTGCCCACTCCCACAGCCATAATTAAGGGATTCCCGCTCGCCATGAACAGGTGCAGCCCCACCCAAACAACAAGGCTGCAGACAAAAGATTACAAATAAGGCCTAAATCCCTCTACTGTACATTGCAGTGGTGAGGGGGGACAGGTGGCCTAGGGCAATTCAGGTTCAGTCCCCATGCTGCGGTGGGAAATTGCAGCAGCTCGTTTGGATTTGATAGCTCCTTGCTGGCTCTGCTGATTGGGAAGCCGATGGAGGCATGGATTAAATCAAACAGCCTGTAAGATACTGGCAGTGGAACTTTTCCTACAGGTTTCTGACAGCTTGCAAATAAAGGCACAGATGATGGAGAAGCTGTTTTCTCAAGCTATCCTTTTCTCACACATATTCTATGTAATTTATTTATTCATTCATTAAGCTATTATTGATTATAAAAACCTTGTACATCAGATGAGCCTTACTGTATGCATGCAGGGCATTTGCAGTGCTTACACACCTTTGGGACTTGCTATGTCCAGAAGAGGTCTTGAGAATTTTGGTAGCAAAAAATTGTTCAGAATATTAAATTGTCATCTGATGTGATATTTACTGTTTTCCAAATTTACTGCGTGTGTCTGTTGCATATTGTTGGGTTAGGCATGTCTTGCCACCAGTGTCCTGTCTGTAGATTTGCAGGGAGGTGTTACCCAGCTCATGCAAATTTCCAGTTTCACAGTCTGTACTACTTCATGCATCTGCCTTGGGTGCCTGTGGCTCTGTTACCACAGATCAGAGTGCCCTGCAAGCTTTCCTCTGGTTATCCTCACCTGAGAGGGAGTGAAAGGCTTTCTTCTGCATTCAGTAGGTGGGGCTGAGTTATGAAACCCTCTGATTCAACAGAATTCCTCTGAATCAACAAAAACATGCCAGCTAAAGTTTAAACAGTGCAAGTTCTCTTTGTAGTTGTTAGTGACCTACAAGCATGTAAAGATGATCTAGAAATAATTTGAAGTAATTCGCTTCCTACATGGCATATCTTCAGTAGGGCTGAAAAGTCAGCCAGACTAAGTATGGGCCAGACTGAGTGCAAGGTGCTTGAGTTCTCCAAAACTCTTGTTAGGCTTTTGAATAATTTGAATGGCAGTATGCCTTGAGAGACAGGTAGCTGCCTAAATATTAGTTCTTTAACTTGCAGGTAAATTGTTTCAGTTCCTTCTGTTGCCAGTGAACCAAGAGTGGCATCTTCAATGGCCACCAGACTCCACCTTAAAAAAGTTGCCTCCTGAGGGTGGTTTGTTGTACCCATCTTTTCCCCTTGACTATAAATGAACACCTTATACTTAGGAGGGCAGTTACATTAGCAGAGATGTAGATGCCCAATCCTGTTGTAAATGTTCTCAGGTACCCCACAAGGATAGCCTGCATGGAGGTTCCAGCTGAGCTCCCAGAAAGGTGCAGGTCTCCTGTTGATCCTGTGTCATATCTGCAAGCCCCAAGTTTTGGATACTCTGTCGTATTTAACGTAGTCCTAGACTATATAAGTCATTGCTTTGTGTGAGGGACTGAATCCTTCTCCTGATAGTGTCCAGCTCCTGACTGGATGAGGTTAATGAGGACTCACACCCTAAGTGACTTGCTTGAGGACGTTGATGCCAGAGGCATGTGTTTACAAGCCTAAAAAAGAGCAAAGAAGAGAGTCCTGGGGAGTATAAATCCATCAGGGTAACCATGATAATGAGAGTCAATTATTAATCAATTTGTAAGCACATAAGTGATAAGAAGGCAGTAAAACATATCAGCGTGGATTAATCAAGAACATATCACTTCCAATTAATTCAGTGTTCTTATTTGAAGGACTAACTAGCCAAGTGTGCATATATATGTAATATATGTCAACTCTGTTAGTGTCCAAAGCCTTTACTCTTCTTATAAACAAAGCCATTTAATGAGATCTAAATAAAATAGGGATTGAAATGAGCCTATAATGTTTGAATCGTGTGAAAGTGTTCATCCACAGTTCACTGTCAAAGCTGAACGTGCCAAGTGGAGTCCTGCAGTTCCAATGTTTTCAGCAATAAATAGGCTACGGGGAAAGAGAGTGCTTAATTCCACTCCTGAGAGCACTGGCTGGGAGTGGTTGATTTGGAGAACAGGATTGGGACTCACATTGATCTTCACAGATTGGAGAGCTTGTCTGAAATCAATAAGCTGCACTGTAATAAGACAAGTACAAAATGCAGTCTTGGGAGAAAATACAGATCAAATACATAATTTGTGAAATTAGTAACTGATAAGGCAGCAGTAGTGCAGGCATGGATCAGCTGGCTGTTGTGAACTATGCACTATGCAAAATGGGAGATGCAGAAAAACAAATGCCATTTGAGGGTACACTAACAGCAGTGTTTTGGGTAAAACACTGAGGTAATTATTCTGCTCTACTTGGCACTGGTGAGGATTAGCTTAAGTACAGCTTTGGACACTACACTTGAAATGGTACAGGGAAATTAGCAGCAAACACCATAGAAATGTTAATATGTTTTAGAAGTGCACACTTGAAGGGATATGGATTTGCTTAGTCTCAGGAAGAGGTCATTCAGAAGAGACATGAAAACAGTCTTTGTTGTGAGAAAGTTTTCCGTAGAGTGGGATGAACAATGTTCTCCCATGCCTCCCAGAAGGTGAGCACTGGAGAAGAGCTACCAGGCTGAGTAAAACAGTACTTTCAGCGTGTGGACGACTTCCAAAGGAAATGCAGCATCTCCTTGTGTAGATGTTTTTCGTGTCCCTGGCTTGGTTAATAATTTGCCACAAAGATAAAAGCCTCAGGGCTAAATGGATGCAGAGATGTGGTTTTGCAATGCCTAAATTGTAGGCGCTGGGCACGCAGCCCCAAGGCTCCTGGGATAGTGAGAGGCAGGTGATCAACAAAGAATGTCGGAGAGACCCAGTGGGCTCAGTAGGGAGCCAAAAATGTTCTAACTCTGGGCTGGACAAAAACATAACTGCATTGAGAAGTGGGGCTTGAGGGATCTGCAACAGAAATCCTTTCCTGGAACTGAACAACCATGACAGGTCAGCCATTCTTGTCAAAAGACATCACGATTGTTTTAACATGATAGTATACCCAAGACTGCTCAAAAAACCATCAACAATGTAGAGTATTTCCTTGTGAGAGGCATTTGCGAGGCTATGTGGTAGCTGATGGGAGATTCCTGAGGAATGTGAACTCTTCAGGTGCTTTTAAGTCTTTGGCTTTTCCTGCATCTCTAAGCCTTATCTCTTTCCAAGACAGGAATCATAATTTCAAAACTCAGCTCTACTAAATAGTACCTAATACTTTTAATAAAATTATTTTAGTTTTAAAAGCCATTAGACAAGTTCATGGAAGGGAGAGAGAAGGAAATGTATCAAGAACTCTTTGACGCATGGATCTATGCATGGCCCAGGAAAGTAATCTCATTGCTCTTATGGACAAAACAAAATTTTCCAGGAAGAATTGTAGAACAAAAGAAATATTGTAAACAATATTTGCCAGTCATGGAGCAGGAAAGGCATCCCACGTGGAAGGGGCTTGAACAATCATCAGAAGCCTAGGACTGTGAGAATCAAAGTGGCAAAGAAGGAAAGAAATCCATTGTTAAGAGGTCGCGCTTCAGGCACGTGTGCTAGGAACATGTGCTGTGGCTGCGTCTGGATAGTCCTTGCCAGGAAGAGGAGGGAAAAGACCTTGGGTCACTAACTAATGACCAAATGGTCATGAGCCATTGAAGGAACAGGGCCATGAAAAAGGTAAATGTAACCTTTGCAGTACAAAATGAGGGATTTTGGCAGAAAGGCAAATGCTGACATCATTCTCCAAGGAGCTGTGAGATCTCTCCTGGAGAGCTGTGCACCATTACGGTTCTGGCTGCCCCAGAAGATTAACTTACATGGGGAAGAGGGCAGGGAAAGGTGATAAAGAAAGGGGGAGTCCAATCCTGAGCTTGCTTTGCTTGCCCTGGCAAAGTAAGAGCTGGGAAGGAACGTGTGTCTATAGACCTAAAGGGAAAATCCCATGGAGATTGAGATCTTTTGTGGGAACCAACACTCACACCAGAACAGATGGGCATAAACCAGGGAGGAAGAATTCAAAGGAGAAGGATAGAAAATTAATGGAGTCTCTCATCAACAAAAAGGATCAATGATTGGAAAGCTTAATTTCTATTTAATCTAGAGGTGGTTTTATATATAGAAGAGATGATGTAACACAGGTGCTTAACAGAATGAAGAAGTGCTCTGTTACCCATTGGGATAAGACTCTTAGTTGCTGGAAATTGTCAGGAATAAAAAATTGAAGCCAAATCACAGCGCCTCCTGCCCTCTGATGTTGGGGAGCCTTACTGCCCTTGCTGCACGGTAAACCGAGCCTCTAGCGCTCCACCAGCTGAGCCCTGCTCTGCTGTGTTTCAGCGAGCCCTTTTGCACTTGTGGGGACAGTCTCGTGTAGTGTTTCAAACGAGCGATCCTGCCTCAGAGCAGTGCTGTCGGTACCCGGTCTCAAGGAACCATTTCCCCTTCTCTTGAGTGATTTTGTGTCTTGGAAGATAAGAGACTCCTTACCAAATGTGCTTTTTACATACTGCTTCCCTCCAGTGGCCCTGTTTATGCATTCCCCACAGGGGAACGGGAGGGACGCCGCACACCCGTCCGGCCAGGCGTGGGCAGGGGGCAGCGGGAGAGCCCTACCGGGGGCTCTGGGCAGCCCGGGCAGCCAGCCCCTGCCCCCAGCCTGCCCACGCCTTCCGGAGCGGTCACGGCCCCTTGGAGGAGCCCACTCCCTGCGGGGACCAGTGGGGTTTGTTGCGGTCTCATTCCGCTGCGCTGCACTGAAGGAGTGACTGCGCCGTCCCCGTCCTGCAAAACCGGCACCCGCCCGCCATCCCGCACCCTGCGGCACCGTGGCTGCCTTTCCCTCCGGCTTGCCCGTGCCCCGGGCCGGGCAGGGAGCCGCGGTGGCCCCGCAGGCCGGGCACGGCCGCTCCGTTCCGCTGGCACCTGAGCAGCTCCCGCAGGAAGCGCCGGGCGCGGCCGCGGAGCCCCGAGCCCGGCCGCCTCCGCTGACGGGAATGATATTGACTTTAAGCCCTTCTATCGACGGGTCAATTTAGAAGCTGATGAAACAGTAAATTGTTGGTGGAAACGTAGGCAGTTTTGTGCTTTGCCAAGCAGGTGCCTGGCGGTTTTCGTCAAGGATTGGTAAATTTACAAGAGCGCAGTGAACGTGCCCTTCCCGGGCTATTGTGAAATTCAGGGGCGAACAAAGGAGAACGTGAATATTCACACAGCCGCCTTTCAGCGTGTGGCATTGCTTCGCAATTTTAAAGCGCTGCGCTTTTTGTTGTTGTTGTTTTGTCTAGGAAAAAAAACTACCAACACTCCTCCCCCCCGAATTAGAAAGTACCTGTTTGCGTTTTAAAGAACATGGAAATCATCCGTGAGCAACCATATAATTTGATTTGCTAAGCAATCTGCGAGGCGATTGCACATCATTTATAATGTTCATTGAGCATTTTGCTTAATTGTGTCTCTTTTTGTAAAGGAAGCACAGCCCCCTCCCGGCTGCGGCCGGCACAAGTGGCCAGATTCCCATGGAGCCGCAGACAACCGCCGGCCCCCGCGCGGGGTTTTCCCAAGAGGAGCCGAGCCCGTACGCGCGTCTGGGGGGCGAGAAAAGGGCTCAGGTACGAGCTCGCTGTCTGAAACCCCTCAGCTCACAGCCCGCGGCTTCGGCAGGTGCTGCCGTCCCTGGCGGGTGCCCGGCTCGCCTCTCGCCGGGGCGGCGCGTCCCGCGGGCGGCGAGCCCCGGGATCCGCAGGTGCGGGACGGGCCCGGCGGCTGCGATGCCGGGAGGGGCTGATTCCCTTTGCCGGCCCCAGGCCCGCGAGAGGAGCTCGGAGAGACCTGAGACGGGCACCAGAAGAGAAGGGAGGACCTCGCTGCTGTCCGTCCCGTCCCGTTCCCCCGCACTTTGCTTTGCCGTGTTCGGTCGCGCCTCCGCCCGCCGGGGAAGCTTTGCTCGGGCCGGCGGCGCGGCCGGAGCCCGTCGGGCCCCTGGGGCGGGGAGGGACCGGCCGGGGGACGGCGTTTAGCGGGAGTGGGGCGAACCCCCGCCTTTCAGGCCCCCGTAGGGAGCTGCGGGAGAAGCCGAGCAGGGCTCGGTGGGAGCGCGGCTGCGGCTGGCAGCCCCTCCGCTCTCCGGAGGAGGGAAGCCGGCAGCCCGCCCGCCGCCCGCCCGCACCTTTTGCCTGCCGCGACCGCCCAGCCGCACCATATAATTTGATTTTCCCCCGCGCCCGCAGATCGATTGCAGCTCATTTGATACATTCAGCGGTTCCTCGGGACGGGGAGGGGGGAGAAGGGCGGGCCGAGGGAGCCGGCGGCACAAGTGTTGGGATTCCCATGGGCTGCGCCTGCTCTCCAGCTTGCCGCACTGGCACCCCGGCCCGAGCGGCCGAAGGAGGGGGGTTTGCAGACACGGTGACCTCCGCGATCTCGGTTTGAAAGAGCCTGAAAGGCGGCCCGCCATGGTGCATTACCCGCCCAGCGCCCAGGTACCGGCTCGGAGGGGAGGGCGCGCAGCCGGGCCGACCCCGGCCGCAGGTGCCGCCTCCTCCGCCGGGCGGGCGAGGCCCGGGGCCGCCCCGCCGCCTTTGTGGGGCCGCGTCCCGCCGCTCCGCGCTCGCCCCGGGAGCGGCTCCGAGGGGGGAGAGCCTGTCCCCGCCTTGTTTATGGGCCTCACGCGGTGGAGGGGGAAGGGGTGGGCTCGCCGCGGCCTGCTCTGCTCCCTCCGCACCTCCCGGGCCAGTCCCTGCTCCGGGAAAGCCGCCCGGGTCCCGGGCACCTGCCCCGGGGGTGCTTGGGCTGGTGAGGTTCTGCTGGCCCGCGGGAAGCGAACGAGCTCCCGCAGACGTATCTGCAAAGCGGTTTTGGGTCTCCAGTACCTGGCAGCTCGGCCCTGCCTGGTGCCTGGCCTGCGGGACTCCTCGCCAAGCCTTCAGACCAGGAAAGTTGTGGAAAAGTCTATTACCATGAAAAGCACAGTGCCCCAAGGTTGCACTGAACAAAGTGTGATTTCAATTGTGCTATCAGTGGTAAAAAAATCCTAGAAGTTGATCAACAAAATGCGGGGGTCTTTTTCTCACTAAACCTTTCCTGGTAAATATCATTTGCACAGACACCGGGCAAACTCTGGTCCAGTCTTTTAAAATATTCTTGCTTCCTTTCTCAATCGAACATTGCAACTCTGAATAAAGTGCAGCACGCCAAGGAATCCCAAGAGATGAGCTGTTGAATTTTATAATTTGAGGAAAAAAATATCATACTCAGAATTTATTCCACTGAGACTTTATGGACTTCAGACTTCTTGTTTAACCAAACGCTGACAGGGTGGGTATGAAGATTTGAGAAGAATATTGGGTAGAGCCCGCATGGATGAAGGTGGAGCTCTCCTGACTTGTCTTTCCATGCCTGTGGAATGACCCCTTGAAGGGTATCGGATCAGCAACAGAAGTCAGGAAAATTACACAGGTAATATAGGAATAAGAGTTGGATGGGAAACCAAACGCACCTGAGCACTTTCTGGGGACCTGGGGTTTCGCCTCAGCTTCAGCTAACAGGATTCGTTGTTCTGGAATATCACATGAGTTTGGAGCTGCTTCACAAGACCCTGGGCTGAAAGGCAGCGTGCGGGGTGCGGATCTCGTCCCTCACGTGTGTCTCCCCTTCACCTCGGAGTGCTGCCCCTGTACCGCCCCCGTTATCCGTTTTCCGTGTCCCAGGTGCTGGGTGCAGCGTGGCAGGCAGTGGAAGCCGGGTCCCCGCGGTGGGGCGGCTCCGGCCCGCCCTGGCCCGCGCCCCTCACGCAGCACCCGCGGGGCTCCGGGGGCGCGGACGGGAGCAAGGACGGGCGCGGCCGCTTCTCACCCTGCGGCTCATCCCCGCAGAGGGGCTGAGGAGCAGCGCCCTGTGCCGTGCTCCTGCCTGGGTGCCCGAGGGGAGACGCTCCCCGCCGCGCCCGCCGCTAAGACGGCCCGGACATGGGCGTGTGAAGGTGTTCGTGGGGATCGGGACAGGCCCTTGGGGAGTGCGAAGCCCGCCGGGACCCGACCCTCGGGCCCGGCCCGACGTGCTCAGCGCGGCAGGCGCTGGGACAGTCAGTGAGCCGGGACTGACAGCCTGTCCCGCTAAGGACAGAGCATGGCAGGAGGCCGTGAGCTTTGCAGACCCTCCGGGACGAGGAACTGGCCCCGCTTCCAGTCCCTGTTCCAAGAGACCTCGAGAGGGAAGCTCTCTCTCAGCGGGAAGCGATAGGTGGCGGCGGGCCAGGCGCGATTCTTGCCCTGGACAAGACGAGCCTCTGAAACACCCCAGCTGGCCCAGGCCTCTGGGTAAGGATCCGCCGCCAGCGACACTGAATAAACAAACACCACCAACATCCCCCCTAAATAAACCATAACAAGCACCAGCGACACAAAGGAAACCCCCAAGCTTACCAACCAACAAACCAAACCCTGCAGCTGCCGCTACAACCAGCCCCAGCGCCCCGTCATAAGGGGAGCGGTTCGATGCAACTGCCAACCCCCCCCTAAAACAAAGCACAACCCTAAAAATAAAACAAATTCTATCATAAATCCCTACTCGGCCTCCCTCCTGGGCTGGGCTCGATTTACTGCGCGGGGGAGTGCACAGGGCCGAGCACCCCAGCAGAGTCAGGGCCGAGAGAGCTCTGGGTCGCTTCAATGCAGAGTTCGTGCCCTCTTCTTACTCCCCCGGCGAGGGGCTCTGTGCGGTCCCGTGGAGTGTCGGCAGCGGGAGCTGGTGGGCCGGACTCCTCCGGCAGCCCTGCACGGCCCCATGTCCCGCCCTGTCTCCGGACCTTTGGCGAGCCCCGGCTCCCGTGAAGGTGGCTGCCAGCTAGACTTGCCGTGGGGTCATTGACTCCGAGGGAAAGGCGATGCACCTTTTGGCGCGCACCCAAAGGTCTCCAAAGGGGTTTTCGTTGTCCACCCCCCCTTCCCCCTCCCCCTTAACACTTGTTACTGCCCTCGGTGAATAGAAATAACGAAGTGTCAAGCGCTGTTCATCCGTTTTCATTGCTGCAGAGCGGTGCAGGGAGGTGTCCTTCCCAAGAGCAAAACGGGGCCAGGTGAGACATCTACGCTGGACAAATATTGAAAGAAGGGAGTTTGCGACACAGGCGGGGGTGGCCCAAGTGCGGTGCGGGGGCCCAGGCTCCGCTTGTACACGTTCCTGGTTTTTGCACATTTCCTTTTGTAGTATCTTGGGCAACCCGAGAGGAACCTTCCCGCACCTCAGGCGGTTCCTTCGGAGACGGTACTCATCTCCCAAAGGCAAATGTACAAACTGGAATCGTTCATCTTTAAAGCCATCACTGCCGCAGGGGCGAGGGCTGAGTCCGGCACGGCGAGGGAACCGCTTCTGCCGGGAGCCGCATCGAGCGCTGAGGAGCCGGGGAGCGATGCTCCATTGCCCGCGCACCCCAGCGCACGGGCAGAGCGCTAGCCGTGCCTGTCGTGGCGTTCTCCCTGCATCGCTTTCCTCCCTGGGACACTGCTCCCAAATTTTCCATTATCTGCTAGGTCTGACCGGTTTCAAAACCACCTCCGAGCAGTTTGGAAACAGTGGCTTCTCAAAATATCCCTCCTCTTCCCTTTGCAACTCGCTCCCTTCGCCGTCGGTCCTGACGGAGCTGTCTCTCAGGGACAGACAGACCGCACAGACTGACTTCCCAGGCCACCTGCCTGAGTTCTGCGGCCCGGTGGTGTCGTGCCACCTCCCCAGTGTGGCATTTGCATCACACCGTGCGCCAGAGCTGAGCGGGCACCGGCAGCCCTGAGGGAGGGGGAAAGACTGGCACGGTAAATGAACTGGGCTCCCCAGTCCCTCTGGACATTTGTCGCTCTTGGATCAACAGGAGAGAGATCTTCTTCTCCTCTTTCTTACCCCTTAAGGCCTTCAGTAAGGCTGTCGGGAAGGCGCTCCACCGCGGCGTTAAGGAGAGGTACCCTGGCCCCTTGTCATGCTCTCGAGCAGAGGGACATATGTGGTCAAAATGCTGTGCTGGGAGGAGGCTGGTGGCAGAGGTTTTGGGGGAAAGAGCCTGTTTGGGGGTGCTGCTCCCCTTCGGGATCTGGTGGCACTTAGCCCGTCTGACCTGGGGGAAACTTTGCAAGGCGGGTGTGTGTGGCTCTGCGGGAGCAGCGGGGTCAGGAGCCACTCGACATGGTTTGCTCATCGGCTTTCAAGTGTCCGGCTCCAGCCAGAAAGTGGCCGGAGCAAGGACTAGCCACCCCATGGGTGATGACTCCTTGGGAGGGCGGGAACAGAGCCAGCTCTGTGGCCAGGAAATTCCCCGGAAATCACCTCGGTGTTGCTAGGGGTTTGCTTTCTTCATTTTCCGTGTGTTTTGCGGTAGGTGTGACATGGATTTGAGAGGGATGCAGGGTATATGTTAGACTTATACTCGTGCTTCTGGCTATGGTGGTCTGCCCGTAGCGATCATTCCCTGGCTGCGCTCAGGTCCGTTTGCTTTTGAAAAAGGAGATTCTTCTGCGTTCGCGGGGCCAAGGCGGGGAAGGAGCAGGCTCCCCTTCAGGTGTGTCCCAGCGGGACAAGACGGACCGGGAGCTGAGCCCCTGTTCCCCGGCTCTGCACAGGCCCGGAGCCCGGGCTGCTGGGGGGACCGGGCGCGCCCCTCGGCAGAGCAGCACAGCCGTGGCGCCGGCTCCTGGGGGCCCTGGGGCTGCTGGGGAGGCCGTGGACTCTCTCGGACTGCCCGGCCTCTCCACCGCCCCCAGCAGCCTCAAGGCTGGCCACGACAGGTCCCTGGGCTCCCACCAGCGCCTCACATACAGCCGCCGTGGGGTGGCGAAGCATCTAAGCCAGCCAGCGCTGAGGAGGGCAAAGGAGGGACAGGGATGCTCGCAGTGTAAGGGGGCAGCGCGACCCCTTAGGGACTCCCGGGGAGGGGAAGGGAAGACATCTCTGTCGGTGCGGTGCCGAAGCTGTGTTTGCTCTCCCAGGTGGGTCTTGCGGCTCAGCAGGACAGGGCTGCTCGGGAAGAGTGATCCGAGGGCGAGCGATGCCTCTGCCAAGCTACAGCTGGGAACGCCGAGGGGCCTCCTGGCCGCCGCGCTCGGTGCCGCTCGGAGCGGTGCCCACCAGGCCACCGGGCAGCGAGCAGGGCGGAGGCCAGGCGAGCGTCCCGGCCACACGGAATGCCAGCAGCAACTCCGAGCGGTGTGAGCACCATCACAGCCCACGGAACCGAGGGAAGGGATAATGGCCCGCACTTGACGCTCGTGAGACCGCATCTAAGATTTATGGGCGTTTTTGGGACAGCCAGTGCAGCAATCAGTCTTGAGGGGCGAAGGGCTGACGAGGCAGAGGAAGCCGGGGCAGCTGCCTGGGGCGGGACGGCTCTCCTGGAGAGGGGCTGGCGCAGCCTGGGGCAGAGGCAGTGCCGGGGGCGCTCCGCAGCGCTGCGGGGATGGGCATCCAGCAGCCCGGCTCTTGACAGAGTGCGTGGTGAGAGATCGAGGGATGGCGGGCGTCGATGGGAGCAGGAGTCCGGACTCACTCATCCCTGTCCCCTCCGAGGTCCCTGGTCCCACCCCTCGGGTGGACGTGAGCGGGGAATTGCGCTGCCGTTGCATCGCCCCTGTAGGGGGACATTCCCTCAGCTTCCCCTTTCCGGGACGGTGGGAGCAGTCCCACGGCCACGCGTGGGCGGTTCCTGACTTCGCGCAGGGGTCTCCGCCTTCCCTTCTCGTTCTTTTCGCGTGGGCCGTCTGCAGGCGGGACTTTCCAAGAAGTGGTTTTTGCAAAGCTCTTTGTTCCCCCCCCGTGACTCACGCGTTTCCCTGCCCTTATCACGGCGATGTCAGCGGCTTTGAAGTCCGGTCATTTATTACCTTCCCGGAGCTGGCCCTGTCTTGCTCTGCTGATAGAGCCGGGTACGTTTCCACGCGGAGTTTGATCTCTGCCCGCGCTGGTGGCACGCTGGAAAGTCACTTTCGATAAACCTCGACAGACTCTGCCGAACAAACTATTGCAGCGCTAATGACAGAGATAATCCTCTCCTAATCTGGCGGGTAATCCATTTCACTCTAGTGAGAATTTTTAAGGCTTTAATCAGTGAGAGTCTGTTAGGGAATTATTAACAGAGCCTCCGCCGAGCGAGCTCGTCCGGAGAGGAGCAATGGGAGTGGGAAAAGGGAGGATGCAACGGGGCCCGAGGAGGTCAAAATCGATGCGCGGCCGGGCGCGAGAGCTGACGCGATGTATTTTGATGTTGCGATAGAATTGCCTTCAGTTCGAACGCCACGAAAAACCAGCGCCATCGATTCCCTCCACGCCCGCTCTGACAGCGGCTCTGCCGGCGGCGGGGACCGGCCCTCCCGGAGGAGCGGGAGAAGCGCTGGGGTCAGACGCGCAGGGGTGGCGCTTCCCGGTGCCGAGAGGGAGGCCGTGCCAAAGCCCGGAGGCGCGTTTCGGGAGCGGCTCCTGAGGAGAGGCGCCGAGGCCCTCCGGGGCCGCTCGCCCGACGTGCGGGGCAGTGCCGCTGGGAGCGGCGGCCGGGCGGTGCCGGGCGGTGCCGGGCGATGCGGGGCAGTGCCGGGCGATGCGGAACGGTGCGGGGCAATGCCGGGCGCTGCCGGGCGGTGTCGGACGGTGCGGGGCGGTGTCGGGCGGTGTCGGGCGATGCGGGACGGTGCGGGGCGATGCAGGACGGTGCGGGGCGGTGCGGGGCAGTGCGGAACGGTGCGGGGCGGTGCCGAGCGGTGCCGGGCGGTGTCGGGCGGTGTCGGGCAGTGCCGGGCGGTGCCGGGCGGTGCGGGGCGGTGTCGGGCGGTGTCGGGCGGTGTCGGACGGTGCGGGGCGGTGTCGGGCGGTGCGGGGCGGTGCCGGGCGGTGCCGGGCGGTGTCGGGCGGTGTCGGGCGGTGTCGGACGGTGCGGACGGTGCCGGGCGGTGTCGGGCGGGGGCTCCGTCGGGTCCCGCCCGCCCCCCCCCGCCCGGTGCTGGGCGCCGCCCCCCGGCCGCGCGCGGGGTCCCCCGCCCCCCCCGGCGCGCCCTGATTGGCTGGCGGCGGCGCCCGGCGGCACGCGCCCGGGGATGTCGTTATAAGACCCCTCGCGTGCCGGCCCGCGGCGCCAGCGGCTCCGGCCCCTCCCGGAGAGCGGCGGCGAGGCCCGGCCCCGCCACAGCGCGGCGGGCAGGGCAGGGCAGGGCGGGGCGGCCCCGGCACCGCCACCGGCACCGCCACCGCCGGGGCGGCTCGGGCAGCGGGCCGGAGACAGCGGCTGCGGGCGCGTCCCGGCGGGGCTGCCCCCCTGCCCCGTCCCGTCCTGCGCCGGGCCCGGGAGCAGCATGGAGACCGTGCTGCTGGAGCACTTCCCCGGGGGGCTGGACTCCTTCTCCTCGCCCCCCTACTTCGACGAGGAGGATTTTTTCTCCGAGCCGCCTCCGCGGGACGTGCTGGCCGCGGACGGGCTGCTGGAGCCGGACGTGGATTTCCTGAGCCGGCAGCTGCAGGAGTACTACCGCGACGGCGGCGACCCCGAGGGCGGCTACCGCTGCCCGGCGCCGGCCGCCGCCTTCCCGCCGTCTCCCGCCTCGCCCGGCTTCGCCTACGAATGCTGCGGGGCGGCGGGCGCGGCCCTGCTGTCCCCCGGGGGGCGGCTCCAGGCGCTGGGCTCGGCCAAGCGGCGGCGGCGGGTGCGCTCCGAGGCGGAGCTGCAGCAGCTCCGTCAGGCCGCCAACGTGCGGGAGCGGCGGCGGATGCAGTCCATCAACGACGCCTTCGAGGGGCTGCGCTCGCACATCCCCACCCTGCCCTACGAGAAGCGCCTCTCCAAGGTGGACACGCTGCGCCTGGCCATCGGCTACATCAACTTCCTCAGCGAGCTGGTGCAGTCCGACCTGCCGCTGCGCAGCGCCAGCAGCGAGAGCCCCAGCCAGCCCAAGAAAATCATCATCTGCCACCGCGGCACACGTAAGTGGCGGGCCGGCACGGCCCGGTACGGCCCGGTAGGGCCCGGCACCGCGCTCCGCAGGAATGCCGGCCCCGGCAATAACCCCCTGCCTTCCTTTTCCCTCCTGCCCTCCAGGATCTCCCTCTCCGAGCGACCCCGACTACGGACTCCCCCCTCTGGCCGGTCACTCGCTGTCGTGGACTGATGAAAAGCAGCTCAAGGAACAAAACATCATCCGGACAGCCAAAGTGTGGACCCCCGAGGACCCGCGGAAGGTGAACAACAAACCCTCCGTCAACGACATAGAGAACGAGCCCCCCTTCGACTACGTGGCGTGAGGCGCCGCGCGGGTGGTCCCCGCCCCCGCCCGCTCTGTACATGCTGTATGTAGAGACCTATATTGTAAATGTAATTTAAGATTCAGACTCTAAGGGCAATCAAATTTATTTATCTATTTATTGCGGAGTAGTGATAATGAGGTAGAATCGTTTGTTTTGAATATATAATTTATATAATTTATCTTGATTTTTTAAACATATGCAATAGGTTTATTCCACCAGCACCTTTTTTTTCTTTTTCTTTTTTTTTTTTATTTTAATGAGGGAAATACGTCAGAACCTGTGAAAATAATTTATTGCCGCACGTGGACTCTCCTTGTGTTTGTTAATAATAAACCCGAATTGTACGTTGTGGAGCAGTATATTTGTGGGAAGCGGCTTCCGAGAGCCCCGCCACATCCCGAGGAAGCCTTGCAATGAACGCCTGGACCGGTATCCCGGCAGGGTGATCCCCAAGGCTCAGTGGCACCCTCAGATGCTGGCCCCACTCTGCCCCACCGCCGGCTCGGGGGGACGGGGACGGGCGGGGACGCACTTTCGCCTTCTCTCCACCCCTTTTGACGTCCTCTCCTAAAGTGCTTCAAACTGATGTCTTTGTCTATCTCTAGAAGGTCCCCTCCTTTCGGTGTCTCAGCACCGCTAGTGGTTTCCAGCTGGAAGACCCGAGCCCCCAAACGCAGACCTTGCGAGGGTGCGTGTCCCCCGCCTCGCACCCCCGACCGCGCAGCCGTGGGAATGGGCGCGCTGTCGGGAGCCGCACGAAGCTGCTCCTGAAGTTGCCGGGGAGGGAATGACGAGGCTGGGGGCCGGGCAGGCTGGGGCTCTGCCGGCTGCCCCGAGCCTGCCGCGGCTCTCCCACCGGCCGCGCCTCGGGAACAGCCCCCGAGCTCCTCGCCCCGGGGCGGCCGCGGGGAGGGGGATAGGGGGATGGCAAAGCCGTGGTGCAACTGGTGGCAGAAGCGCTCTGGTAGCCCCGGCTCAGCGTGCCCGGCTGCGGGAGGGACGGCTGGGCTGCACCTGCCCGGGGGCGAGGGGTGGGCCGGGGGCTGCGAGCGCTGCCGGCGGGAGCGGGGGGGCGGCCCCGGGCTGGGACGGGGGCTCGGCCCGACGCCGCAGGTGCTGATTTTCCCGTGGCACCCGCGGCTCAGCCCCGACGGCTCAGCCCCCGGCAGAGTCCCAGATGCCCGGCCCGGCCCGCGGCCGGAGCAGAGCTGTCCCCGCGCGGTGCCCAGGCGGATGGGAACGGCCCGGGTGAGACAAGGTATAATTATAACTCATCATATACTGTACATCTCTCCTTCTCCTTTTTTTTTTTTTCCCAAACTGCCTCAAAGTGGGAGCAATATGTTGCATGCCTGCTAATTGCATTAACCTAGTTAAACACATTTAGTTCCCTAGCGCGGATGGCATGGATCTATTCCAATAGCAATTAGAGGAGCTACTTACACACACAAACACGCCGGGGCGGGGGCTGGGTGGGGAAGGGGGGGTCATTGCTTATTTATTTGCTCACTTTTCGTGCGATTCTGGGCTGCAGCGAGGCTGACCGGCCGCAAGCCTCGCCCCGTCCGCGGGGCGGTACCGGTGTCATTGAACTTAAACGGGGCTCTTTGAGAGCAAAAGAGCCGACCTATAATTCGATCTTGTCCTGTATTAGGACCTCATTAAACACAGAAAGTCGCTTTTTCACAAATGCTTCCATCAGGCATGTAATCTCATTACACTCATTAGAAAGTCAAATGTTAGTCGGACTTCAGTTTAATTATAAGTTATGGAAGTGTTGTACCGTTTCCTTCTGTGTATAGCCTCGTTCGTCTCAATTGGCTTTGGTGATGCGATTCCCCCACAATTAAAACACTACAATCATTGTTATGTGGCACCTTTTCTTTGGCGTGCCACTTTTTTGTGATTCAATGCTTCAACACATCCTTTAGTATGGTGCAGATGAAGCGGAAGAGCCGGCCTTCGCATGTAAAGCACCAGGGTCTCTATCTTGTCACTCTCCCGTCTTGACTTGGCAAGTCCCTTTAAACGCAATCTTCAAAGAGACTGACAGCTCCTTTTGACTGACTCATCATCCATTCACCCCAGCGCCGCGCTCCTGCGACAAAATCCGCCGCACAGGGCAGGAGGGACCCGCCTGTGCAGGTCCCCCGGCCCAGAGGGACCCGGCGGCTCACGCAACGCCGCCCGCAGCTCTTGCGGCAGCTTTGGGGGGTGCGCCGGTGGGGAACACGGCTCGGCGCGGTACGGACCAGCCTGGGGAAGGCGTGCCTGACAGCCCCAACGCAACCCCAGTTCCCAGCCGCCTTCCCCCTCCTCCCCGCGGCCGTGAGCTGCACCCTCTAGCGCTGCCCCCGAGGCCCCGTGGGCAGCGGCTCCCCGCCTCCCTGCCCCGCTCCCGGCGCCCCCGCTGTGCCCCGAAACCCCGCACCGGCTCCCGTGGGGCCGCCCCTCCGCGCCCGCGCTGCCCGACGGCGCCCCGGGGGCGGGGGGGGCCGGGACCGTCCCGCCTCCCTCCGCCGCTCCCGCAGCCCCGCGGGAGCTGGAAAGCAGAGTCGGAGAGAACAAAAGGGGGGGAATCCCCAGCCCCGCTTGGGGTAGGAGGGAGTGTTAGAGGCACTTGCAGGCGGTTTGCTTCCCGCAGTCTCGCAGCAGGGAGGTGCGGATTCTAGGTGTGCGGGCTGATGCTGTGCTTCCGGAACCAGCATCAGTCATGATGCCCCAGGTGTAAAGACAACTTAATTACCGAAACCGCCAGTCCTCCATAAAAAAAAAAAACCCAAAGCAAACAAAAAACCCTAAAACCCAACGACAACAACAACAACAAAAAAAACCCAACCCGAAAAACCAAAGCAACAAACAAAACCCAAAAATCAAGAAGCCCCCGGCCCAAAGGAAGGGAAGCATCAGACCGCTCGCCTGCACAGCCAGCAAAGGGACGGGAAGGCGTGCGTGACTTCTGGGCAGAGCCGTGCGCAGGCAGGGGCTGCCGTGGGCACTGTGAACCCGTCCCGCCGCGGTTCCCAGGGCCTCTCATCTGCCGGCAGTCGGGTGAGCGCCCTGCGAGGCGCGGGGCGTGAAGCCTCCCGAGCCCGGGATCTCATCCCTCTTTCATTCACGCATCTCTCGCTGGCACCGAGTACCAGCTGCGAGGTCGAACAAACACCAGTTGAGTGTCCCCTGGTAAACCTCCCGCTTTCCAAAGCATCCCGCAGCCGGTGGGAATGGTCCTAAATAACTCCACAACAAACCGCGCTGCCGAGACCTGGAAGCGTGGGCGGGAGGCGATTCCCACGACGGGGCCGGGGTCTGGCCAACAGGTGCTCGGGTTTGGCGGAGGGCGCCGGGGGAGCCCGGGGAGGCAGAGCCTCCGCTGCCAGAAAGCAGCCTGCTCCGGCGCCTCCGGCTTTACATGGCGTGGAAGCCGCAAACAATCGCAATGATATCTTTATTGCTAGGTTCATGTCCTGGGCTATAACATATCAATCCCTGTCGTGGTTCTCTCGGATGCACCTGGTATTTCAAACTTGTTCTTTTTGTGCTTCTGGGTCCTGGACTGCAGCTGCCTAAAGCGAGCAAAGAGAGAGGCCCTTACAATGTGTCCAAGACGTGTTGGCATGGTTTGCTTGTCTTTAATGTACCATTAACTATTGTCTTTACACAATATGGGAACTGTAAAGCATGACATGTGTTATAATAAAACACATTTTCAATGATACACTTGGACTCGGCGCTGGGATGCAAGCAAACAAACAGGCCCAAATCTTGTTTTGTCTCCCTCGCTAAGCCTACTGGCAATTAAACTTAAGACCACTGCTTTCCCCTGATCAGCCAATTAAATTTTATGTCTCCTAATTTTTCACATAGAAAAAAAGTCTCGGTGCCGGCCCCTAAAGACATTGATTTTCTTGCTATCACCTGGCGCTCAGACCTTAGTTCCATTTATCAAGAAGGGAAACGTCAGGCGTTGCATAAAGTGACTCTGTTACCATAAGGCTCTCACCATCCTGCCCTATTGTTTTCCCTTGTTAATAACTCATTACCAGGATTTAACAAATCAACCATTACATATGTTTTGTGTCTCCATATTTTGATCCGTACGATTAAGCAGATGTTACGATTGAAAATTGAAAAGTCCAAGGCTACTCTCGTCTGAAAGAAAGAGGGCAGCCTCAAACAACGAGCTAACAATGAGATTCAGAAGATCTTCAGAAAAACATTTACGACCAATAAACAGACTCCAACCTGCTCCATTTCAACCATTGTGCGCCTTAGGGGAATAATTAGGTTGAATAGGAAGAGGTCCGCGGGGTTTTCAATGCCAAGCCCACAGGTGCGGGGTGGCACGATGAATGATCCGCCTGATTTTTGCCAGGCTCAAGGGCCCTTCTCCTGGCCGGGCGAGCAGATACGAAATATTGTCATTTCTTTTAATTCACGGCGTTACTCTCAGGGCGAACAAAGGGGCGGGGGATGAATGGCTCCGGCTGCAGGCGAGGCGCGCCCGGCCGCCGCTGGCCTCTCCGGAGACCGCCCGGCGGGGCCGAGCGCGCCGCCGCCGCCGCTCCCGGGGCCCGGCCCGGCTCGGGGGGGTGTCCGAGCCCCCCGCGCCGCCGCGCGCCCCCGCGCCGCTCCCCTCGCGCCGCCGCCGCGGCCCCGCGCCGCCCCCGCGCCCCGCGCCGCCGCGCGCCTCGCCGGGACCGGACCCCGCGCGGGCGCACGTGCGCCCCGCCGCTCCCCGCGCCGCCGCCGCGGCCGGGAGGGGGCGGGCGGGGCGGCCCCGGGCCGGGGGCGGCTCCCGGCCGCGGCCCCCGGTGCGGACCCGCCGCCGTCGGGGCTCCGGCGAGCGGCAGCGGGCGGCGGCAGCGGGGCTCTCCCGCCCGCCGGCCCGCGTTGCGCATGGAGGTCTCCAAGAGGGGGCCCGTCTGCCGGGAGCCCCCGCGGGCGAGGGCGGCGCCGCCCGTGTGCGGTGGCCGCGCCGGGGGCGGCCCCGGGGGGGGGCCCGCCAGGAGCCGTCGCGTCGCGCCGCGGGGCCACCTCTGGCGGCGGCCACGCCGGAATGAGCGGGGCTCCCCCCGGGCGGCCCCTGGGGCGGCGGCGCCGGCTCCGGAGGCAGCGCTTTACTTTGCGTCTGCGGGCGCAGTACCCGACCGGGCGGCCGGGAGCCGGCACCCGGGGGACCCACGGGAGCGCCCACCCCCTGCCCGCCCCGGTCTCCGCGTCCCCCGCCTCCGCCCGCCGCCCCGGATGGGCGCGGAGCCCGCTTTTCCCGTGCACCTGCTCTGCGCAACCTGGAACGCCGAGCGGCTTGGAGAAGGCAGGGCCGGCCCGGTGCCGCCGTGTCAGCCCCGTTCTGGCGCCCCGCAGGACAGTACCGGGGTGCCGAGAGGCTCTGCCCGGCCCCGCCCGGACGGACCGTGGCCACCCCGGTCCCCCTGACCCTCGCCACGCCGGGATTTCCAGTTGGAACGGCGCGGCCCGAGCCTCCGGCCCCGCCGGGCGGAGGCTGCCCGCTCCCCGCGGACTGGCAGCGCGGCGGGGCCGCACGGGCGGGAGCATCCTCCACTAGCGCCCCGCGCCCCGACGGGGCCGGAGCCCTCTGCCGTGCCGGGCGCGGTGAGGGGACCGGGGGACCGGGCGGAGGGGACTCCTCGGCGGAGGAGCTCCGCACTCCCCGGGCGGATGAAGGCGGCTTCCCGTTCTGGGAAATGCCTCCGCCGAGCGCCCCGACGGCTGCACAGGCCCCCGAGTTCACCGGGGGCCGGGACCGATTCAGGGCGGCCGCTCACCGCCCCCGCCTCCCGCGCTCCGGCCCCGGGCAGAGCCGTGGCCCGGGCCAGAGCCGCGGCGCGGAGCCGGGCGGACGCTCCCCGGCGGATGGCGGGCGGGCACGGCCCCGGGCGAGGAGGGAGCTCCCGACGGCTCCGACCCCCGCTCGGGCGGTACCACGGGGAGCTGCCCCTTGCCGCCGAAGCGAGAAGCGGCTCGAGGCGCGTTGGGGCGAGCGGGGAGAGAGCCTGCAGTGTTAACGCGGCTCGGAGAGCCCCTCTCGTGCCTGACCGCCGCCGGTGGGCTCGGAATGGCTGTGTTGGGAAATGGGGGAGAAAACACGGCGCCTTCGGGACCTGTCTGGGCCGATCGTGCCCGCCGGCGTGGGGAGCGCGGGGTCGGCGATGCGCGGAGCACTGTGGCCCCCCCTCGGCGGAGCGCAGCCCGCGACACTGACCTTCCCGCGGGGGGGACCGGGACGCGCCTTTCACGGAATTAGCCGCACAGACGTCTCGCTATAACTTTTGTTCCCTGCCACCGCCCGGACACAGCGCACCCGCTCCGCAGCCAGCCCGTCCCGTCCCCGACGGCTCTCCCCGTGCCCTGCCCCGACAATGCGTGAAATGCATCACTGTCACCGGGCGCGGGTGACAGATGAGGCGAAGGCGCGGACCCCTCGCCAAGGTCAAGTTGAAGATGCCGGTGGCGGTGCGGTCGCCGCCGGCTGAAGCTGAACAAGGCCCTGGCGGGGGCCCTTTCCGAGGTTTTATTTCCACCTCCCCCGTTTCCCCTTGGCCAGCCCTGGCTCCGGGGACCGGCGGGGCCGAGGCGCGCTCCGAGGGCCTGGGGCGCCGCTCGGTGCTGCGCGGGGGTGCTGCTGGCGCGGAGGGCCGGAGCTCCGGGGGTCCTGGTCCGGCCCAGCCGGGCCGTGCTGCGCTGGGCCGGGGCGCGGAGCTCCGGTTGCGGTCACAAGCGCGGTCACCGCCTTGAAATAAACTGCAAAACGCTTCGGGGTCAGTTTTACCCCGCGTTCAGCAAAAGTTTTCCAAACGGAGTCTGGTTAAACAAACACTTCGCCCTGCTCCCGGCTCCCTCTCTCCCTCGCCCTGTGATGATTGATATTTTTTATTCAGCCAACTTTTATTTACCTTGCAAAAATGTTGGGGACAAATGTGATAAATTACAGATATGCAAATTTCTTTGAATGGCGTTGTAAGTGTGTCTCGCTGGAGCTGAATAAGTCCTTGCAAGTCGGTCTGCGCGCACTCAGGACCCCAGGGAGCTGATCAAAGCACCCTTTCTCTTTCATCCCCAGTATTCTCCTCCAAACTATTTCGATACAATATGTTTCCATGATGCACTTAATGTGCTAGGGACACAGAACTCATTACAACCTAGCTAGTTCTGCCGACCCCTTTGTTCAGAGGCATAAAGTTAAAAAAAAAAGGAGGGGTGGAGGGGGGGCGAGCGCTGCTAGTTGCCAGCTTTCTGAAATGTTAAAGCATGCGTCATTTTTCACCAGGTCTCGTCTTGATATCCTCAAAAGACAAACTATGAAACCGGCCTCAGCCCTTTCTGGCATTAATTACGCTGCTGTCCAGCCGATCTGTTTTTCCTATTATATGCATTTCTCAGCAGGGATTTTTTTTTTTTTTTTTTTGCAAGACTAATGCAGCTGCAAGTCGAAGTATGAATACGTTGTATCGGTATAGAAAAAAAAATTAGTGGAAAGGCTGAAAAAGATGTCAAAGTCAAAGCTGATGTTTTTCTTGTTTGCCCCACGTTTGAGACAGTGACTTTGGAAAAGAGTTTTGAATCGCCCTGCTACGTTAATTGAATTTGCCTCGAATTATAAGCTTCTTAGAAGGGAAAAATCTCAGCTGGAGGCTCCTGAAAGCAGGTTACTTGTTTATTGAATGCCGGTACGCCCAACAAATATTTTTTCGCCAGAAAAACGCTTCAAAGATTTGGGGAAATCACTGAAAATTAGAATCCCCGAGTTCAGGGCGATCCATTTCAAACCCGTGGCGAGGTGGCGGCTGTTTGGGGAAATGACTCCAGCGGGATGACAGTAAGAAATAAACTCTATTTCAGCGGATGGCGCGTTTGTTTACGGGGTTGATTGGTTGACGGAAATGGCTGGCAGCCAGTTCTGGGAAAGATTCCAGACCTGACTCCGATTAACCCTCTCTGGTGAAACTCTGCTGGAAACCAACTCACCAGCAATTGCCATTAATCTACTTACTAATTAAGCCAATTCATTTCTAAAGGAGAAAAATTCCTTTCTTTGGCCAAACTGATGGGAGGAAATTTGAAAGAAGCGCCAAACTGTGTAACTGTAATTCAGCCAAGGACTGCTAAAACAAGGTGTTGATATATAGCTGGAGATTTAAAACAAGTTTCTAGGGCAACAATCCTTTGGAGACGGTGGTATATAGTGCATAGTAGATGAAGCTCGAATAATGGTGGACTGCAGTGTGCAATTGTACGGACATTGGTTGGAACCAGGACTGCTTTTCCCAATTAAGCCGCTCGAGGCTTTTACTCCTAATAATTTATCTGTCCCGTTTTAACGTTTCAGGCTTGGGTGACAGCTACAAAGAGCATCTGTGCCGGACCCAGTCAACGTGGTCATAGAATCATAGAAAATACTGTATTGGAAGGCACCCACAAAGGTCACAGAAATCCAACTCCTGGCTCTGAGCAGGGCAACCCCAAAAATCACATCGTGTGCCTGAGACCATTGTCCAAACGCCTCTTGCACTCTGGCGGGCTCAGCGCCGTGACCACCTCCTTGCTTGCGGAGCTTGACGCGCAGCTTTTGGGCGGCGAGGGCACTCCATGTCCCCTGGTCCCGGGGTCCGGATCAGCCCAAGAGGACACAGGGACACACTCTGCCCTCGCAGGGCTCTGTGCCCGCGGGGACCGGTCAGGGCTGCTCACGGCAGCCTGGCGTCCCCGAGGTGCCGCTCCAAGGCTCTCCGTGGTGCTGAGGTGTCACCTTTAGGCGAGCAGGGAAAGAAAACATTTTCTTTAGTTCGGTCTGGGCGGGGAAAGAGGAGTCCCAGGGTGACCCGGCCGCCGGCCGAGGCCGCGGTGAGCCGGCCCGGAGGGCAGGGTGTTCTTTTCAGAGCAAGCCGCCACCCCCTGCGCTGCTGGCAGCAGAGCACCTGCAAGGTGAGAAGTAGAGGTCATGAGGGAGAGCTTCACCCTTCGAGCCGGCACCTGCAGGAGAAGGAGCAGCCCTGGGCTCCCTGCGCTGTTTGTGCCCCCGCAGCCAGCATCCCTGCCCGCCCTCGCCCTCGGGGCCTGCCCTGAGCGCACTCGAGGGCACCCGCCCTCCCGGGCAGACCCGGGGCCCCTTCACCCTTCGCTTTTGCCTCTGGAACAGCCGTGTCCTCCAGCTGGCCTCTCCCCCGCACCTTTCTCCGTCCCGCACCGCTGCAGAGCAGCCCCGCCACCGCTCCCCGCGCGGTCCCTTCTGTGCCCGCGGTGACAGCAGCGCTGGCATTCCCCCGGCCCGCTGGCATTCCCCCGGCCCGCTGGCACTCCCCCGGCAGTGCTGAGGCTCTGGGGGCTGTGGCAGGCACGGAGCGGGGAAGGGAAGCTGCCCAGCCCCAGGACAGGCGCTCCCCGCGCCCCGAGCGCCGGACAGGGCGCGTTAAGGGCGCAGCCCCGGGGGTATGGCGCTGAGAGACGACACATTGAAGGAAGGATAGTTTTAAATCAGTGCAACCGATCCTTCGTTTTTCCTTGCGGTTGTGTTTCGTTTGCTTTGGTTTTGTTTCTTTTCAGGTGCGGGCAATCGCAGGAGGAACAAATTAAGCGCTCGGCGGAGCCGTCTCCGGACAAGGCGGCAGTGGTCAAAGCGCTCGGCGGGAGGTAGGAGGATGCTGAGCCCTGGACATGAACAAACCACCCTCCCAGAAAGCAGCAGCCTCGTGTCATTGCACTAAAATGACAAGATCTCGTGAAATACGCGGTACCACCAAGTGATGACAGCAGAGCTATGGACGCAAGCTGGAGAGGAATGGGGAAACATTTCCTCCAGCAGCTGATGGCAAAACTTAGCAGGTGCTGTAGGTAGTGCGCTGTGTCTTCGTATCTTAAGAAAACACTCGACTTCTTCATTTAAATCTCTCTCTGAGATCATAAAAAAGAGGATGCAATATCCTAAAAAGACTAATGACATTTCACAGGTAATGCAATTTAGAAAGAAACACTTCCATGTTTTCTTTTCCAACAATGTGCATTTTTGTAAACTGCTATAAATTGCAATTCAAAAGCCCTGATCTCGCCATCCCCAATCATTTTTTATACTGATCAAATGAATGCAGATACTCCCATTTGGGAGGGGCGACATGACATTTCACTTGGCAGTTCTAAACAGGTCACAGACCTTTCACAGACCCTAAGGCAGTGGGAGGGAGCTCTTTACGAAACCGTGTAACCAAATCAAACCAATGGTTACCCCTTTTCAATACCATTGGAATGGTTTGCACAATGCTATTCACATAGCAGCAGAGAAACTGAAAGGATGGTCATCCAATGGAAATTTCTTTTCTTTTGTTTAAACTTGTGGAGCTCCAAGAAAAAAAAAATTACTTTTACAAACAATTACTTTTTGTATGACAAAAAGCTAAACACTTCTACGTACGTGTACACCAGGGCCTTCAGTGCGCCTGGATGTTTATACAGATATAGTCACACATCTGTGTGTGGGGATGTACATTTATTGGAGATGTTGCTTTGTCTGAAGCCATAGGCACAAAGACACAACATGGCTGCCCTGGAGATGACCTATTGCTTTCAAGTTGCTTGAACACATCAGAATTTCTATTGTTGAGGTTGATTAATTGAAACTGATAAGTTACCATGAATAAAGATTGTTTTTCTGTTTAATGTGGTGGGCCTGATTTGGTAAATGCTTCATTCATGTAGCCTTGCAGCGCAGCATATGGGCAAGATTCATTCAGTATCGCAAACATATACAATTTATTATGCCCTTATGGTCACAACCAAAAGGCCTTTCTATTTTAATGACAAAGTTTGAATGAAAAATTCCATTTAAAGAGTCACTAACATTAAGTGCGGCTTTGTAATTTATTCCTGTTGCCGGCTGCCGGGCAATCGAGCCCTTGGAAAAGCGAAGGCGCAGCGGGCAGGGCCGGCTCCGGGGCCGAGCAGCCGCCGCTCGCCGCCCCACGCGTGTGGAGGCGCTCCCGGCGCGGCACGCTGCCCACGGGCTCGGCGCCGTCGGGTCCCGCTGCGCTGGGCGGGACGGGGCGGGCGAGGGACCCGCGGGGCTGCAGCGCTGCCTCCCCGGGCACAGCCGGGCACAGCCGCCCACGGGCCCCCGGCGGCTCTGCCCGGAGCGGGGGCGCCGGTGCCCACCCGGCCCTGCCCGGCCCCGCTGCGCCCGGGGTCCCGAACGGCGGAGGCGCAGCGGGGTTCAGAGGGGCTCAGCGGGGCTCAGCGGGGCTCAGCGGGGCTCTCCGCACCCCCACGGGGCTCAGCGGGGTTCAGCGGGGTTCAGTGGGGCTCAGAGGGGTTCAGTGGGGCTCAGCGGGGATCAGCGGGGCTCAGCGGGGCTCAGCGGGCTCAGCGGGGCTCAGCGGGGTTCAGTGGGGCTCAGCGGGGCTCAGCGGGGCTCTCCGCACCCCCACGGGGCGCAGCGGGGCCCCGGGGCGGCGGGATGCCCGTGGGTGCTGAGGGTGTCCCGCCCAGTGCCCTCCCCGGCCGTGGTGACGTGGAAAGGGCGCGGGGAGACAAAAGGCTCCGTCTCCAGGAGATGGGCTGGCCCAGGGCGTTGAGTTGATGCTCCAGAATGAAGTTAAGCCCCGCTGTGGCCATTTTGCTTCAAGGCTTTACACCCTAATCTTTCTCCTTCCCCGCCTCTTGCTGGCTAACCACTGGTCTAAAATTTTTCAGCAGCCTTGACCTCACTTCTGCTTAAAAAGACCATGTGGATTTCTGCATGATCCATTCCCAAGTGTAACAGGTCAAAACAGCAACAAAGCCTCACCCACCAAGGGAAAAAGGATCAAACTTGAAATGAAGATGGGACGAAGACATGTCAGGAGCTCCTGTCTGATGCAAATCTTTTCAGTCCACGTGTAGGGGCTTTGGTCCCATTCCTGTCTGTTTGAGGGGATTTGTAAAGCAACATTTTGCAAAATCAGCATGTTCATAGAGGTTCTGCAATATCACAAATAAGCAATTAATTATGAGGGTTCTGCAATATCACAAATAAGCAATTAATTATGGGGGTGAAATTTATGAAAAATCCCTTGAAAGAGCCCTTTCAAGCATTTTTTTAAAAACATAACCTCTTAACCTCCTTCTTCTCGATTGACAGAGTAATTTGAAACATAAACAATGTAATCTATCAAAATAAGTTGTGTTACTTCTGTAAAGCAGATATTTATGTTTGAGCTTTCTCCTACTGACAAGCTGTAAAGGCCCACTGTTATTCCAAGGCTTTATCTCTGAGATTCTTGTCTTTTCTGCTCATTAAGAGTCTGTCTATAGATTACAAAGTCAATAGATGCAAACACCAGACTGTGAGAAAACTCTCCCTGAGTACATAAAAATCAACAGCCCTGGATGCTGTACAATGGAAAGCATAGATGTTTGTAGGTGTTCGGTTTTATCATCTTTAAACAAGGAAGAAAGTAAATATTGTGGCAAAATTTCACCTTCCAGTGTTGCACACTTCCTTCTGCCATCCCTAAAGGTGGACCTCTCAGCAGCATCATTTCAAAATGGCAGATGTACGTTTAAATGAAAGATAGTTTACAACTGTTTTGAGTTTTCTACCCATAGCTGCAGTGCTGATTATGAATCCAGCTAGCTGGTGGTGGGCCTGGATGGGATGAGTTTACAGCTACTTTTACGGATTATCCTGTAAAGGCATGACGGGATCTAGTGGAGCTCTTTCACATCACTAAAAGACTGAAGGGTCCTGGGCCCTGAGCAGGCTCCTTCAGGTCTTGAGAGGTGCTTCGAGGGGCAGATTTTCAGTATTTCCTACGCTATTGCATCCAAGTTACTATATGTACTTTAAAAAAAATTGCTGCAATGTGTGCATTCTCAGAATTCCTCTGTACTCGCATGTTAAAACGAGACTAAAGTAAAACATATCCACAGACAAAACTCTCAGCTTCACCCCAAGCCACATAAAGGGGAGATTATATAATGAGGAAGCTGAAGCACAGAGTCCGATGGATTTTGCCAACCTACTAACAATCCAATATTACTGTGTATAACACTCTTTTAAATATCTACAAGTAGTGTTTGGGGCCGCCCTTAAAAGCTGGCAAAACCGCGAAATGATTTCCCAAGCTTCCCGTGGGGGCCAGCAGGTCTGGGTGTGCACAGCTGGAGAGGAACCGGCCCGGCCCGGGGGCTGCGGTGCCGCCGCGGCGGGAGCGGGAGCGGGGCTGGAGGTGGGAGCGGGGCTGAGCGGGGTTGGAGGTGGGAGCGGGGCTGAGCGGGGCTGAGCGGGGCCGAGCGGGGCTGAGCGGGGCTGGAGGTGGGAGCGGGGCTGGAGGCGGATCGCAGCCCACCAGCGCCTTCTTCCCCGTGCTGCCAATGGTTCTCATCATACCTTTGAGACAACTCAGTGTTTCGTGTTGCAGGAGCGATGAAGTTTCAGAGCAAGGTGCAATCAACACTTTCCCGTTTGCCCAGCAGCAGGCTAGACCCGGCGTCTTCCCCGATATGAAGTTAACTTTGGGACGGGAGGGAAGTAGGAAACTTTAAGATGGTTTGGTGCTTTACAGTTGGCACCTCGTTTATTCCTGCTGAATTAACTTTTCCTGCCCATAGTCTTGTCATGCACCACCCACTCAGGCGTGTGGTGCTTTTCCACTTCTCGTGCTACACGGAGCAGCATCTCCTCGGAGCCCTGAAAGAGCCTCCTCCACAGCAGAGCTTTACACCTGGGTACACGAGCCCAGCAAGGCTGGACTTACAGCTTATGCTTGTAACTGCTTTACGAAAGCAGCATAGAATTGAGAAAGTTCTTCTTGAAAAAAAGGAAAAGTCTACAGATAAGGTGGGGGCAGGTGTACAACCTGGAACCTAAGACAAAGGATTTATAAAATATTTTGTTTTGCAGGATGTTAACCTAGCATATGATTTTCTCAGCATTTATAAACTATTTTGTTCTGTATGATGTTAACCTAGCCTATGATTTTCTCCTTTACCTGTAAAAGGTTTAAGATTCTACATACTACATTTTAAATAAAAATATATTTGTATGGAAATAAAGAACCTATATTGAAGCTGGTAAAGTCCCAATTATCTTTACTATAAATCCTATTGTTTTATTAGACTTGTATGTGGAGGTAGACAATTGGGGGAAGTGATGCACCACTTGAATCTTAAATTCAGGAACTTCAAGAATAGATAAAAGAAACAGTTGACTTCCTAAAATGTACTTGATTTATATTATCATACATTCCTAAGCCTCTGTTTTTTCATGTCTTTGCTTAAGTAATTATTTATTTCAAACTTATTCACAGCAACAATCCCATGCATTAAAACATTGTTATTTTCTTGCTTTAATAATAATTTCCCAGGCTGAAAACAGTCCTAGCAATTAACATGCTTGAGATTCACTGCAATTAATTCTACTTTGGTATACAGAATTCTCTGGATTTATCCATGAGATTTATCTGGATACAACCAAGAGATGATTTCACTGGTGTTTTGACATGGAGCTCCAAAACTGTTCTCACTTCCACACTGTTTGTGAGTGTCACCAGAGTGATGCATTTCACCCTTTTACAAAGGAAATTCACATTATTTTCACTAAGTGAAAATTTCTGAACTGATATCAATAGTACTTCCATAAGCTGAGAGTTCACAATAAAATCAATCAAGGATATTTTAAATAGGAATCATATACCCAAAGCATTCCTCTATGTTTGCATCAGTTGAGGGCTTTGGTATCTTGAAAAGAAATTCTAGCTTGTCATTCTTGACATAAAACTGATAATTTTAAAATCAAGTACGTTTGTACCATTCCTTTCTGAAACTGGGCTAGCAGTGTTCTAATATATTTCTTTGGAAAGCTGGACCATGCAATTTCCAGTTAGGAACTTTTCAGAGTTTTCCTCTCAGAACATTTAATCAGATGATACCAAGCAAATTCCTTCTATTCCTTCTATTATTGAAAGAGTAAATCCTTGCCTGTTTTTGGACCACCTACAGTGCTTAGTAGCTTAAAAATCTTATTTCAATAACCTCTCTTTTCTGTCTGGTATTTATTTATTATTTACCTCTGATTTTTAGGGTAGGTTGTCTCTCTGTTACTACAGGTACAAAAAATTATGAATTTGAGACTGGAAGTGTTGGGAAGCCTTTTCCTCATCCTCAGCTCACACTTATCACAGACAGCTCCTGGTAACTTGCTTCTGTTGGTGTGTGCTTATGTGTACATTCATCTGATGTGCGACTCCTAAAACTCTCTGGAGAAAGCTCCTGCAGTCAGTACTGAGTAAGGATTCTGGGACTGTGCTCACATGTCAAGATGTCAGCATTCACAGAGGGGGAAATGAGATATTTTGCAAAGAGACCCCTCTGAGCACTTGCATTCTGCCCATTTTCTGTATCCTGTGATAGCTGAATGTTCAAGATTTTCACAGAAAGCCTGTGGCAATAGTCCACGAGAGAGGACAGGCAAAGTATTTTGCAAGTACTTTAACTTGGGAAGAGGTAAGAAAAAGGGCCATTTCTTTTTTAAAATTGTTCATTTTCTTCGTATTTTTTGTTCATTCCAGCATTCACGAAGAGAGGGCGTAGGGATACCAAACAGAAAATCCATATGCCCCAATAGATGGGATGCCTTCCAATAATTTACTTGGATATGGAAGCAGGGATGAGTTTGGTTTCTAGAGAATATTCAACACAGTTTGTCAGCAGTCAAGAAGAGACTTCAAGACTTGCAGGGCAAAGGAGTAACTGAAAATGTTAAGGATTCCTTCAGAATATCCCATATGCTCTTTGAGGGGAAACTGTGGGGCAGGTCTCTAACCAGAATGACATTACTCAGCACTGGTAATTAGATCAATTATTTCTGTATAGCTTCAATTATGCATGCATACATTGCACTCTCCAGCCTAATCAACTATTCATGAGAATGCCATCAAGCCTTGTGCAGAAGCCAAAACATGACTATATGTTGGAGGAGCCTTGTTGAGTCACAGTTTTCCATATACTCCTTCAAATAGCTGAAATGATGAATTTATTGTAACTGCTTTTCAATAATATAAAGGTGTCAAGGTTAGGCTTGCTCTAAAGGAAATTAATAATTAATTTATTTCTAAGAATTTTCTCTAGTTAAGGGAATATTTTCCTTTCAGTAAACTGATAATGCAGTGAATGTTCTTGTTTGGCTAACTGATACTTTTTTTTCTCTCCAAAGTTCAGAAATCAGAATATATTACAACTATGTACTAGACAAGCTGATTTTGCTATGAAAGCAACTGCTGAAGTATTTCAGAAATAGGAATATTCTCACATATTTTCCTTTATGCTCCACATTGCCCCAGGAGAGGTAGCGATGATTTTTTCAAGTCATCAGAAAAACATGACATCCTTGTTACTGGAAGTGTTGTTTCTTTTTAACACAATCTAGCTGATAGTCTTTCAGTATCTAAAAAAAAACCCAAAACAAACAAAAAGCCCCCCAAACACAAACATTTTTCTTAATTCAGCCAATATTCAGTATTCAGTAAGAGTGATAGGTCTAAAGAAATAAACCAAGTCCATACTACAGTTTTGTAATGTGGAACATGCTTCTGTCTTGCCAAAAGAGAGTGCAGAACATTTCCCATGCATTTTTGATCAGAGTGAAATGCATGGGAAACATTTAAGTTTCTCTAGGCTTTTTTGGAGCCTTATAGCTTCATTCGTCCCTTGAGACTTTAGTAAGCAAGACTCTGAAGAATGCTAAATGACATTTGGCACCTAGGTATGAGATGGAATCACAGATTGCACTTGGAAAACCAAAGAATCATAGGCTGTGTTATGCCTGGCTTTTTTTCTGTTCATCATCTGTGAAAAACTCAGGTGGAAATTACTGTAGACAAGGTGGTAGAAAGAAGGCGAAGGCAAGTCAAGAACAAATCCAGGCCAGTATCAATAGATGAGCAGCTTGCTAAATGTATTAGAGGCTTAAGAAGGTAGCAAAAGAAGGAAGACAGTTCAGAAGTCCTTTCATATGGATGAGAACAATTGATACAACATTTGCCTCAAATTCCCAGAACCATTAGCAATGACCAAGACATGTTAGTAAAAGTGTCTAACTGGACTAGTTGGTGCTTAGTAGGAATTTGTAAGGCTTCTGCATTTGTTAGACAGTCTTTGTAGAGTGGAGGAAGCCTATGTGAAACCTCCAGTCACTGAAGCAATCAGACTTTAATTTGTGTATCACAAACCTCATTCACAATGAGTCACAAACACACATTCCAAATATCCCTTCTTAGATAGCCAAAATAAAACATTCTCTGAGATGTTACCTCCAAACCTTCTGATCCCGTGCCTTAAAGAACAGAATTTTGCCTCTGAGACACCTGCTCTTTAACTCAAAATGTGGGGTCAAAGAACTCCTTTGCTTCCTTCCCAAAATCTCTCCTTCACTTGGATTTTGGGTCAGATAAAACAGTCACTGACAGCACAAATATCACCAAATGTGGTAGATTCAAGTCCTTTTGAATGCAACCATCTCTGTTACTTTAAAAAAAACAAAAACATACCCATGCTATTTTTGCACTTCAAAATTGTATGATTGTGACATGCAAAGCAATGAGAAATACTTAAACTTCAGAGTATGTTACTATGGATCAAAAATTTCAGATACATTGTCTTCAAACACTCTATTTTTGTTGCATTTGGAAGTCCAAGAAATTAATCTTTGTCTTCTTTTTTTTTCTGCTCTTCTGTAGTCTGGATATTCTGTGGCTCTATGGTTGTAAGAGAAATATTTTTTATCAAGGTTGATTAGAAGCTATTGTTGACTACATAATAAAAAAAGCCAAGTTATAGTTAAATTTATCTGAAACTCAGGAAAAAGATGTAAAATTAAAACCGGTCTTAAAGAAAGAATAAAAGACTTTAAAACACAGAAATGAAACTTATATAAACAATTTCCCTGCTTAGCTTAGTAACTTATGTAACTTAGTAACTTAGCTGAGTGCTTAAAGAAAACCTCCAGAGCAATGTTTGCACTACAAGCATTTAAGCTAAACTTAATCCCTGCGGGACTTTTCTAGACCCTGACTCATTAAAATGAGCATAAATACTTTCACTAAATTATGGGAACTGGAATTATTTCATACATGCCTTTTTTCCAGGCTAGAACATGAAGAATTTAATATTGGTCTGCATATTTACATACATATATGTAAATTCAGATAAATATATAAGAAAAGTGCTTTTCTGTATAAATATCTGAATCTATATATGTAGTTATGTTATCTATACTTTATCTGTGTCTATATAATCTATATTTACTTACATTTATTTCTGACTGGCAATTTGCTGTAAGGAACATTTCTATCATCTTCCTTAAGAACCCAGATTTATTCAATAATTTAAAGCAGGTCATGCACTCACAGTCAATCAGAGTGCTGTTAGAAACAGGCACACCAGTGTATCATGTAGGCTATTAATAGCCATAATTTTAAGCACTTCAGCAACTAATATTCCTTTCAAATAATTTAACTGTTCTTAAAAAATTGCTAAGATATTTTCATGTTCTCTTCTGAGAGAAGCATCTGAAAGTCAATGAATCCATTGCTATTTTCAGAGACTTGTTTAGAGAATCAAAAAGAGATACTTCAGGGTGCTTTCACTGAAAATGTTCCTTTTTTCACTTTATCTGAATTGATAGCTAAAATGGAAAGCTCATTAGTTTTGTAACCTTGTTAGCTTTTTTTGTAATTACCTATAGCATCCTGAACAATATCTTATTCTTCACTAGCCCTTATTTCAATGTAATTATTTTTTGACCTGAAAATTTTCTGGCTTTATATTGGCCCCCGGATCCCCATCACCTTCTGTCATAATGATGCCTTAAGTTTTAGCTTTTATATTTTTCAGATTCTATACTGCGTTAGGATATAACTCTGAACTTCATATAAAGTGTTGGCAAGTTCTCTCCACAGTTTAGTTAGACAAAACAATATGGGACAATATGGACTTGTGCTTACCCATGGCCATCCAAAGGATTGACTGAAGAACTTTCTGAACTCTGGAGCATTTAAATCAAATCCCAAAGGACCCAGTCATTATGGACTCCTCTGCCCTGTTCCTCAGAGTGAGCGGACTGTGCTAATCCTTCGTCTAGATGAGAATTTACCACCCTATATTTAACATCCCTGGAAAAAACCAGGGCTCTAGTTTCAATCCAGCCTGCTGTTTTGCACCTGCCTCCAAACCAGAAAGTCAGATGGCTTTTTAGGGGTGGCTCTGCCTGCTGGGCCAGGACTTGAAACGTGAGCAACCACCAGGAAGAGTCCCATGCCAAACCCCAGGGCTGATGTCCCTGCCCTCTGCCAGGGGCAGCCTAAAGCCTGACTCTGAGTTCAGGGAGCAGCTGACGGAGTTATTGTGGGGTTCACTGGGAAACCCACCTGGCTGGGCTCTGCTCCTCAGCCCAGGAACACCATGGTCCTCTGAAGTTCCCCAGAGGGCTGGAGCAGCTCTCCTACAATGACTGAGTGAGAGAGGTGGGATTGCCCAGCTTGGAGAGGAGAAGGCCCTGACCTTCTTCACTGCAGCCTTTCCAGTACATCGAGGGGGCTTTTAAAAAAGTGGGAGATTTCCACAGGCAGATATAGGAAAAGGAAGGAATGGTTTTAAACTAAAAGAGGGGAGATTAAGGTTAAATATTCAGAAGAAACTCTACTCAGAAAGTCATGAGGCACTGGAACAGGTTGCCCAGAGAACCTGTGGCTGTCTGCTCCCTGGGAGTGTTCAAGGCCAGGCTGGATGGTCTTTGGGAAACCATGTCCCCATCCCTGACAGGGTGGCTGGAGCTAGATGATCCTTAAAGTCCCTTCCAAGCCCAACCATTTTTGATCCTATGATTCATTCATATGCCGTAGAAGGATGTCTTGTTTACCCAGCCAAGGCCCAATTTCTCTGCTATTTGTACACACCAATTATGTACACAATATTTTACCACATCCAGCTGAGCATACCCAGCTTTAACAATCTGCCTTTGCTGGACTTGTTGTTTTATAACTTCCATTGCCATGTGGCATGAGCAAGCTTCTGTTTCTTGATGCGTTGAAAAGGTTTCTTTTGACAGAAATGAAACATTAAATAAAATAAACCAGTTGCCTTGTCTTTACTTGCTATCTCACCGAGAGATGCACATTTAAGTGCTTAGTAATGGGTGCTGCAGATACTTTTCAAGAAATATGTCACTCAACCACATGCAGGGGGAAAAGATCTTCATATTAAAGTAACCTGCATTAGCTTGTTGTCATTCTTAAGAATTACAATATATCATTAAAACCATCCTGAAATAAAATTCCCAAAATATCTGTAATACTCCCAAAAGTAACTGTAATGAAATGGACATTTGATTGATATTTCCTTCAGAGCTGTAAATATAAGGTACTCTTAAATGTAGATGGAACATCTCAGTTCAGGGTAGACTCCACTTATCTCATATGAGAAGTGACTCTGGTCAAAAGGTCTGGAGCTGAGTTTCTCTTCATGAAATAAATCAACCAGCCTATGAATTATTACCCACTGCCCTGCCCAATTAATATTTACATTCCTCCAAATTTTGAAAATGAGAAACGTACCTAATTTCACTATAAAGGAGTGTGAGGTTTGGCTTTTCCCCCTCCTCACCTATTTCACTAATCTTTGCCTCTTCCCTGACATATTTTCTACAGACTCCTGCATATTTCATGTGCATGTAATTTCTCTAGGGTATCAGGTACCAAGTCTTAATTTCTGTTCATTCTACAGTGACTCCTGGTAAAGAGTTCCTTAAGAATTTATACTAAGGATGCAGTAATAATAATTATAACAATGAATACCTGTTATGTTTGTAAATATGGAATTTCTTTTGCTATATAAATGTATACTACATTTCTTAGGGGAAAAAAGAGATACAAAGTTACAGAGCAAGAATTAAAAAATACACTCCAGTTTTAATCTGATTCCAGACTACTAAAATGACTGTGATAGAAACAAATAAGAATATAGGAAACCAAAAATAAAATACCAGAATAAACCAGAAAAATACAAACAGATGTGTTGATTGTTTGCATTTCTTGAACATATATATAAATATATCAATGTATAAATAAATAATTATACACAAGTACCACAAACACTGTGACACAGAAGATTAAGGCATTGCAACCAATACTCTCCATTGGAACTTTAAAATAGCCAGTTACAACAGAAAGTATGTTTTTTGGTCTCTTTTCAGGCCTCAGTTGAAATAACTAAGCAAATGCTATTGATCAGCAGAATTAAAACAATCAGTAAGTGTTCAGCAATCCATGGGACATATATACATTAAAATACCATTATTATACTACATTAAATATCTGAGCACAGTAACAGACCTTATGCAGTGGAAAATTCTGTGAGGAGTAGAACACAGAGTTTGAATTTAAAATACCATCCATTTTCTGTCTGCAAATTTATTATAACTTTAACCACAGAGTGCTGATATTTTATCTAATCAATGAAAATTACTACCTAATTTCTCAAGGCCCAGTTCATGGGTTAATTTGAACAGCTGTAAAATTTTTCCTTTTTCTTTTCAAAGAAAAGCATTACACTGCAGAAACAGGTCTTTTTAATCAAGAGAAGCAAAAGAACCCTCAAAAATATGAAAACTGTTGTATCAGGTGATAAGAATGTTTCTTAAATATGAATACGTAGTTTGGATTGTTTGGCATGTTTTTTCTTGAATTCATGAAGGAAAAGAGTGATAAGTGGCAATGAAATAAAGTCTCTTCCACCTCCAAATCACCTCAGAGTTCAGCTCCAGATCAGTAATAAGTAAAGCTCTGACTGATGGTCATATTTGGTCCTATATGATTGAAATAATTGATAAATGTGAAGACTTTAAAGTGAAAACCCCTGTTACAAAGCCAGAAGTTCCTGGGCATTTTAGCTACAAATAGTAAATTAAGAAAGATATAAAAGAGAAATTAAATTGATTTCATTGTTATAAAAAAATGAAAGAGAACTGATATTAGAAGTATTAACTAAAAAAATTTACACTTAGTGTTCTCTTGATATTTTCAGGCAGTTACTTCATCAGGCCACATAGTTTTTGATGATTTCATAAGACACATAGAAGATATTCTGGCCACAAGAGGGCTCACATATTTTATAGTTTTTTTGGGTTTTGTTTATAACAAGTACAACAAAATTACAAAAATATACAGGCTAAATTTAGGGGAATATCTGCTGCCCAGATAGTCATGCTGTCAGGAAAAGATAATTTTCCTGGTTCTTTAACAAACCATTGGAAAAAATGAAGGAGAAATAAGGATGTTCCTATAGTCTATTTATTAGTCTGTTTATTGGCTTTTCCTCAAAATATTTCTATTTCTATTACATTACACATTACCTATGTATAAAATGACATATTTATCTCTTAATTAACAAAAAAATTAATGGTTTGTATGAAAAAATATCCTCCAGCACCCACCTACTCAGGCAAGAGAGTGTACACTCATTTGAGTAGAGTTAACAAGAATAATAGAACTTTATTTTTCCAAAGACACTTGCATTGTTGCTAAAACACTGATAACATTTTCATTATATAATCAACAACATAGTGTTGATTATATATGTTGATCATTTTCAGATGAGAAGATGACTTGGGGCCATTTCAATGAATCCTGAGCTTATAGAGAAGCTATCCATTGTCCTCAGAGATACTGGATCAAGCTGAATAAGCCTGAAGTACAATACAGAGTTTGCTGGGCAATGGATGTGTCTTCATTGCAGTTCACCATCTGTAGGACAGGAATCACTGCATTTCCTCACCTTTGATTTGTGTTGTGGAGATAAAAAAAAAAAAATAAGAGAAAAGAATTGTCTGAAAGGCAGCAGAATATGCAGTTGGTGGGAAATATTGTTCAGCAGAGACCAGTATCAGTACAGATGAGTTTGAAGTAAACTTGAATTTCTGAAAAAAAAATCCTGGAAAGAATGAAATGTGCTGTTTACATGATTAAATAGACTTTTCAGGACTCCATAAATCTGAAGTTAATATTTGTCTGAATCATCCCTAGAACAGTGGCAATGACCCCACCAATTCATACTGAATTAACTGATTTGGTATTTACTCAGGGTCTCCTATTCTGCCATTCCAGACACCACTCAGGCGTAAAATACCTCAGGTTGTAAACCCTACAACTTCCCCAGAACCACAGAAGTTTCAGACTCCAGCTCCTGGGTTCATGGTGGGGGCCCTGGGAGCTCTGACAGCCCTTGCTAGAGCAGAGGCTCCTGAGCCTTTCCACTCCATTTGTGCGCTGGGGAGCTCTGCCCTGCACTTTTCACAGACAACAAAGATGCTGTGTGCACTCCATGAGACAAACACCACAAAAATGCTCTGCTGCAGGGAGGAAATCCCAGCCCTGAGATGTGGCACTGATGAGCACCAGGGACCTGCAGAGTGGACTGGTGGAGGGGAACACAGGGAGTGAAGATGAAGATTTTGGAGAGGCTGGATAGAGCAGAGAAGTGGCTGAGTAAAATGCATGAAATAAGAGAACAGTCATCACATGAAAAACAAAAGAAAGCACTGAGATTCTGGGAAAGAGAATGACAGAAAATGATGTACGAAAATGAAATATGGAACAGGGGAGATGAAAAAGAATTCTATGAAAGAGACATTAGAAGAGAAGACAAATAGGGTAGAAAAACATAATAGGAATAAAAGCTCATTCAAGGCTGATATAAGAAAGACATAAAGATGCAGTTTAACAGCACACAAACCCCTGTTTTTAAGAACTCTCAGTACTATTAGCGCAGTCCACAAAATTACTGTCTCTTATCATTGTTACAAGCAGTTTAACAGATTACTATTCAGTTCATTAATATTTAATCCCAATCTTTTAAACCTAGCCATTAAATCCTCAAAAGCTAACGATTAGGTAACTGAATAATGTATATAATTACCTTAATTTTAATAAATATAATTTGCACAATCTATAGGCTTGAAGTATTTTATCAATGCAATCATGAAATACTTCTAAAACTGCTTTATAAAATCTGAAATTTCTTTTTAATATTGTATTACTTTGCTCAGATTCTTTACTAAGATTGAAAAAAAAAGTGCAAAGAGAAGTTAAATCATCACAGAGGCTTCTAAAATGTGCAAGAAGTACAGCTTAGAAATTTTGGCCAGTATCTTTCTGTCCTTTGCTTTTCCTGACCTTTATGTTTCTTGAGTTTCTTAATTTCAGCAGCCAGGCTTGTCTCACCAGCTTGCTGCTCAGGTACCATGCATGTTATCTGAAAGTAACTAAAACACTGATTATTCCCTTTGCCAACTCTGCACAAATAGGAAGTTTAGTTCATACACAGTGCTATTCCTGGAAAAAGTATTCCCTTTTTGGCATTGTTAGATTTTTCCAATATCCTGTTAAGAATTGAAAGATTTTGTAACCTAAGTCAGTGGTTGGAAGTTGAAATTTTTGTTTTGTTTTGTTTCTAAGGATTTCAACCAGCAACATTTTGGCAACTACAAGAAAAACAGTGTTGTGGATAACTAAATGCAACCTTGTTGCTGCTATCAATGGTAAAACTGCCATTGTTTAAATGGATGAGAACTGAAGATCTCTTTTTAGAAATTCCCCCTGGCAAAACCAGTGCTCTGTGGAAGGTGGCCATGTGAGCAGAACAAAGAAATGAACTCCTGACTCACACCTAACTCTGGTTTTTACAATCATGTCTATCCTTGGAGACCAGAAATCCTTCTTAATCTTGGTTCTGTGTGGATTCTCTGACTCAGATCAGTCCCAAGGCAGCACTAGGAAAATCCAGGGACACAGCCTAGAAGGGAGCTGTGGCACATTCCCGGTCTGGGTGCTTGGATGGACAGATGCCCATGGAGCATCCTGGCAGATAACTCACACACATCCTGCGTGTGAGCCTTCAGATCTTCACCTCCCTTTGCTGGAAGCTGATTCCTATTGCACAGAAATGGCCTGAGGATTTTTGAAGGGTCTAGGATAAAGCTGCTATGCAAACGATTGCTACTACTTTAGTAATTAAAATGTTAAAGATGCCATAGTTCTGCGAGATCCCTAGAGTTTAGAGAGATCCACATGTAAATATATATAAAATGTATATCTAAACAGAACCACAGACAGGTTGGGGTTGGAAGCAACCTCTGGAGCTATAGCAGGTTCACCTAGAACAGCCTGCCCAGGACTGCATCCAGGTGGGTCTTGAAATCTCCAATAAGGGAGACTCCACAACCTCTCTGGACAGCCTGTGCTCTGCCAGCCTAAGAGTACAGAAGTTTTTTCCTCACATTCAGATAGAACTTTTTTGTATTTCAGTTTGTCTTCATTGTCCCTTATCCTGTTGCTGCCGCACTGAGAAAAGCCTGGCTCCATCCTCTTGGCACCTGAACTTAGCTTGTAATAATTAGAAGATCACCTTGACAGTAAGTTTTTCCATCTATTTTTAAGATAGTTCTTTCTCATAAGGTGTTTCTTTTCCAATTTTCTTTTCTCCTTGATCATTATACTTTCAATTTCACTTTGTATTGGCAGACTGGTCATTATAACTTCCTTGCAGTGGTGAAAACTGACAAATAAGGTCTAATGAGCACACAAACCTCTTTTAATTTCCTGTGATATTTTTATTATTTGGGCACAGAGAGCACCATTGATGAGGCACACTGTATCAAAAGTCTGTAAGTGACCAAACAACCTCAAACTTCCCACTGTCTCTCTGCAGGGGATCATATATATAACTTTTCCAACTGAAAATTATATTCTGTACAGAACAGACAAAATCTGAAAAAAACAAGGATGAAATTCTTGTTGTGTCCTCTCCCCAGCTATCTCCTTCACACCCTGCACAAACACACATTCCCTCCCCTGTTACATTTCCACAGGTCTCCTGAACATGGACATGAACCTGGCAAATCAAACACTGTATCCACCCACCTGTTTGAACAGAACTTCCAAGTTTTCAGGCACGCTTTGTATGAAGTCCTAGCCCTATCCAGATCAGGTCCTCATTTTGTTTTTTCAGCTGCAGATGCATTCCACTTTCCCTCACATCCACATGCTGGTAGCTATGTGGCTCATTCAGAGGTGTAAAACACCAGAGTTAAAGAACAGATAATATTGCAGATGCATTGCAGTATCAGGGCTTTCAAAAGAAAGAAAAGAAATCTGCTAATGAAATTCACTGTAAATATTCATTCTTACTAAATGACTGCAAAACCAAGCACATGTTCAAATCCTCCTTACAACAGAGGAATTTCATACTGATGTAGCACCCTGGATTTCAGTGTCAACATAGCTGGGTGAAAGGAGAGTCTGCAAAAGCAGAATCAGGCCTGTTGCAGCTGTACACAAAATGGGCTGGGCTTCAAGCCATGGGATATTGGTCCAAAGCAGCTCCAAAGTCACAAGATTTGATTCCCATCTGTGGGAAATAGAAGCACAATAGGGCTCCTGTAGCCCTTACTGATATCCTCACTAACTGCTAGGACACAACAGAGAAGAAAAGGCCATGTCTAAAGAATTTCCACTGTTTGAAGATGTTCAGCTCTTGGGCTGGCTCTGTGAGAAAGCAGTGGCACTTCTGAACTCCAGCTCGGTACGACAGTCAATAGGGGTGAAGGACAGCTGCACTTATGCTTCCTATAGTATTTATTGTGAAAAAATGGTAACCTCCCCAATATAAAACTAATACTAAAGGCAGTTGCATAAAATTTAAACATATAAATGTTTTAAATAAATAAATTCTCTCCATTATGTTTTCCCATCTCACTTTTCCTCATTGCAAACAATTATAATTTTTTTCATTAGATCACTTCAGCCACTCCTGTATTTTTATATTCTTTCTATCCTGCTTCTATTTACTCCTCTGAAGTCTCAAAACAGTGTTTTCCTGCCTGAAAAGAAGAGCTAATACCTTTGCAGATGTGCACAGCAATGACAAACTGGATTAAAATTCAACTTTTGAAGACAAGTGAGACTCCAGCCTCTTTCCAAGGGTGTCTCCAGTGTATTCTTAATACAGAAGGAGCCTTGATCAATTTCTTGATTTGAAAATCCTTGCTATTTAAACTGTATCCTTTGGCTTTAAAACTTTAGTCAGGCTTAAGTAAGATTTTATTCAGATTTTATATAAAAGTGAAAAGAAATACTAAACATTGAGATAAAAACCATTAGGGCATTCAGATTTCTGTTTTTCAAAAGTTTGGGATGAATAATTCTAAATGTATTTATTACTGTCACTCATTCTGCTTACTGCAGAATGATGAACTAAATTTTAGGCCCTCCTGCAGCTGACAAAACAGGTTTCTGCCTACTACTGGTGTATCAACAAACCTGGGTGAAGGGCTCTGAAACTACTGCCTTCTTCCTTACATTTGATTTAAGCTTTATGCCTTTGTTTTTTATTGTAGATATTTTTGCCCCCAACAAAGGAGAGGAATGATGAGGAGGACTCCATTTGATCAGAAGGCTAACTAATTACTCTATTATACTATATTATTCTATACCATATTACATTACATCTAAACTGAATCTGCCAAGCACTCAACTGCACACCAACTGCACAGCATCTCGTGACTGTCAGCCAAGAATCACACACGTGGATTCAATTGGTCAGTGAATCAAAACACTGGCACCAGAATCCAATTACCAATTCCCTTCAGGTAAACAATCTTCCACCATGCATTCCACTTGTGAACAAACACAGGAGCAGTAAATGAGATAAGAATTGGGTTTTTCTTTCCCTGAGGTTCAGGGAATGTGAAACCCAGCAATATTCTTGGCAAGAATTGTGCCTTGCTTTTCTCTGTGAAGAGAAACGAGGTGACAGCTTTTCTTACAGAACGCTGTGCAGAGTAGGACACCCCACGAGCTCGAACCCACTGTTTTCCACTGTGAGGCTCAGCTCTGAGCAGCCACCCTGGTCCATGTGGTGGTTTTGGGCTGCCCCAGCCCAGGGCCATCTGGCAGGGTTGATGGTGCCTCCCCACAACTGGGTCGGGTCCTTGCCTGAGGGCATTTGGTTCCAGACAATGCTGGTTCAGATGAACGCTTTGGCTGACACTGCAAGTGCCATCTGTTCTACAGGAAATCCTTCCTCTGGGCCATTAATGAAGTGTTCCCAGCACATAACTATGTATTCTTCTCTCTGCAGAAGGTTTCATGCAGTAGGGATTATGAGAGGATGTTATTTGAAAATGAATAGTTTGCAAAAATACTGCATTTCATGACACAAATTTGCTTGACACACTCAGTACAGAGGAGTCCTACCCACCTCTCTGGCAAAGGAAGCAATTACTTGGATGGTGTTCCAGCATGGTGACAGCGCCTCAGCACCTCAGGCAATGTAAAAGAACTGAACCTTGATCTAAACCTTGATTCCTGGGAACCAAAATATGAATCCATTGAACAGAGTCCAAAACTTAAGTAAGGAATTTGAGCTCTTCTAGCAGAAGTTAGGATAGTCTGTATTTGCATGGTGATTGTAAGAGTTATGCTTCAGGGAAGACCTTTCATATATTTCAGATATATAATCAAACATGACATTATTTTTTGACAAAATACACATGGCCAGAATCTAATAACTAAAGCTTTTCCTGTTTGCTAAGCTTTCATCCATTCAGTCACTGGAGCTGGAACTTTCTGGGTAGCAAAGGGCATTGGCAACCATTGGTTTAGGTAACATCTCTCCCTCCTTCCAAACTAATTTTTATCTTGAAAGATAAAAGTTTGAAAAACAGTATATGCTGCTTGACTCAGCACAAAAAGCAACTCATAGTTATGTTACAGAAATATTATTACTGCATTTCAAAAATACTAGATTTCCTCCTCAGTAACACTTCTAATTGCCTGAAGAATTCTAGAATGAAACCCTTTTGGCTGAACAGCCAGAAACACTGCAGAGGGATGAAGATACCCCTTTGTAGACAAGCTCAGAGACAGGATTTCCCTGTATGCCTAATGCAGAATAAATAAGTCATAAATATCAGATGCAGTAACTTACTGGAAATCCTCTGCTTTGGGAAATTTCAGGAATATTCTTTCCTCTTTCTAGAGTACTGAAAACACAACTACAAAAAAAAAATCAAACCAAAAAACCAACCAAACAAAAAAACCCACCAAAAGAACCAAACCAAACCAAACCAAACCAAGAAAAGAACAAAGAGAACCTTTAGAGGTTAATGTTCTCTTTTTTGGGAGTAGTTACAGTTTCCGCTACTTGCAATTCAAATTCACTCCTTTTAGTCTACTTAAGTTCAGAAAGGTTTGGCAAACTTGTACCCAACTATGAGCCTCCACAGTATTATGAAAAGATTTCACTAATAATAAATATTATTTTCCATTACTTATTGTATTATTCTAAGGTTTTATAACAAGGAGACAACCTTGAAGAATATAAATACTGAGGAAGGAAACCCTTCAGTATGTACTAAATATCAGGAGCTGAGGATTGAATTTAAGGAAGTTAGAAAATAGAATAGAACCAATAAATTGAACTACAAATATGACACATGGAACAGATTTTGGGAGAAATGTGCCAATTTCATTAGTTGTGACATTATTTCTGTTCTACTCTTACACCTTTCCCATCATTATATTGTTTGGATATGAACTATTGCTCTAATGAAAACCACTCACTAAGAAAATTTTCCCTTTGATGGGACTAGTTAGAATGATCCAGTTTGTTTCCATCTCTAGTCTCCTGGTGCTGTAATGAACATTATTTCTTACTGCTTATATCTCCCTTTTTATCAACAGTGCATTATGCAGTCATCAGGTACCACTGAAACAGAGGATAAACAGATATCCTATTATTTTCAAAAATCTTAATCTACACCACAATGAATTTTCCAGTGTAAATATAATCCCTATCTAGATACATAAAAATGTATAGAAGTGAATGCAGGTGTCTCCTGCTCTATCTATAAAAAAAAATAAATTACACAACCAAGCCTGCAACAGTACAAATACAGTGTAAAAGATCAGCTAACACTGGATGTGTACTTAAAAGCAATTGAATAGTAATAGAAAAGTAGTTGAATGTTATTGAATGTGCTGTTGTGTGCTTCCCTCAAAAATTAAAACCCTCAAACCATAGAGCAAAACCTCACTTATCATTCAGTATTTTACCCATTAACAGCACACTGTGTGTTGGAGGGGCTCCATCCCCCAGGGCTGCAGGTGGGGAGGGCTGGGCACAGCCCACATCCCCTGCACCACATCCCCTGCACCAAATCCCCTGCACCACATCCCCTGCACCACATCCCCTGCACCCACATCCCCTGCACCACATCCCCTGCACCACATCCCCTGCACCACATCCCCCAGACACTCACATCCCCTGCACCACATCCCCTGCACCACATCCCCTGCACCAAATCCCCTGCACCACATCCCCCAGACACTCACATCCCCTGCACCACATCCCCTGCACCACATCCCCTGCACCACATCCCCCAGACACTCACATCCCCTGCACCACATCCCCTGCACCACATCCCCTGCACCACATCCCCTGCACCCACATCCCCTGCACCACATCCCCTGCACCACATCCCCTGCACCAAATCCCCTGCACCACATCCCCCAGACACTCACATCCCCTGCACCACATCCCCTGCACCACATCCCCTGCACCACATCCCCTGCACCCACATCCCCTGCACCCACATCCCCTGCACCACATCCCCTGCACCAAATCCCCTGCACCACATCCCCTACATCAAATCCCCTGCACCCACATCCCCTGCACCACATCCCCTGCACCACATCCCCTGCACCAAATCCCCTGCACCACATCCCCTGCACCAAATCCCCTGCACCCACATCCCCTGCACCACATCCCCTGCACCACATCCCCCAGACACTCACATCCCCTGCACCACATCCCCTGCACCACATCCCCTGCACCACATCCCCCAGACACTCACATCCCCTGCACCACATCCCCTGCACCCACATCCCCTGCACCACATCCCCTGCACCCACATCCCCTGCACCACATCCCCTGCACCCACATCCCTCAGGCAGCAGCACCCAGGGGTGCTCAGGTCTGGGCCTTTGTCCTCTTGCTAAGAGCCTGCAGGGAAGAATTATGCTTTGCACTTTTTAGGAGGGTGTGTGGAGGACAGGGAGTGGTCATCTCTCTGGCAGGATCACTGCAGGGCTGTTCAGTATCCATACAAAACCTTACAGCTTTAAAAAGAGCACCTGCAAGCACAAAAATGATACCTAACAAAGAACTGGAAGAAGAACATGTCATTCTTATTTTATCAAGCTGCACTAGGATCAAAGTGGTCATCTGAAGACCAGTCCTTAAAAGAACCAAAAAAAGATTTTAGGGGTGGTGTGGAGGCTGATGTTTTACATCGATTCTACCGAGATTGAAATTGTATGTAGTTTCTGCTGAGATTTTACTTTACAGTACTAGGGCAAGCAGAAATCTGGGTAAGTGCAGTACTTAATTGAAACAGAATCCATTAAATGAGAATATTAATCAATTTTTTTCAATAATGGGTATTCCTCTGTGGCTATAATATTTTGAGCCACAAGTCTGAGTAAAAAATAGTTAATTAATAACAGTATAAAAACTTTCTGTTTTAATCCAATCAAGTGCCACTTTCCAAGATCACACATACTTCAGCTAACCTAAATGTGCTGTAGTTCAGTTTATCTCAGCATATGGCTTGTTCTCACCACATGCCATAGATTTCCAAATCTAAGTATAATTAATGGGATTTGTCAAATAGCTATTGAAGGAAATCCAGCCTCAAAAAGTGAGGCTGATTAACACATTGATTTAGATATCAACTTCTAAGCATTGCCTTGGTTCTTTTTTTACCTATTATTTGAAGATTGGGGATATTAATAGCTCTTTACTCAAATAAAGGCATTGTGAAATACAAATTCAATGTAAATTTAAGGATAATACAAACAGTTAAAAAAATCTTTTGTTTTTATAATGGTTCACTACTTTTATTCTGATATGATGAGAATATTCTGAAACAGTTAGAAAAAGTCCACAAATATATCTATACATGCACACACACACACATCTATATATATATACATATATATATATATATATGATATATATATATGCATATATATATAGACACACACACATTTTCCAGGCAAATACTTTCTAAAATGATTAAAATATAATTCATAGCAGAAGAGAAATCCAAACAGTTTCACTGTTCCCACACCTTTGGTAAATGACAGGGAGTATGGATAGATGACAAATCGTATTTTTATTTGTTTATGATCACATTTAGAAACCTCATAGAAGAGTGAATCTTTAAATAGCTCAAATAATTAATGACAATTGTTACAGATCCATCATTTTTATGAAGGAAGAAAGAGCTTTTTTTAAAGGAAAATATTGAAATGCTATTTAAATGGCATTTTCCCTCCTTATTTCTCTCACATGTTCTTTACTTGAAGTATTCAGAAGTTGGGAAGTGTACAGAAGGACTTACATGAGTAAGGATTTGGAAAGGGAAGATGACCTATGTAAAGCAGTCCAAACTTTCTCTCAAGAAATCAAGGAAGTGTTTTGGTTATTCAGCATGAAAAAGGAGAACATAAATGGAGATTTAATCTCTAAATGTCAAGAATACCTCAAAGACATATAATTTGATTATAAAACCATCTAGACCACTGCTGCTGGGATTGCCTGCCATGCCATTTAAAATGAAACTAGAATTTAATAGAGGAGAAATGAATTTCCTGAATGAGCTGTTTTGTGGGCATATTTTGAAGTGTTTCAGGGATAAATTATTGCAGGCTTTAAAAAATTATACTAAGCATTTAAACCATCTTAAAAATTGTTTATGTAGTCATGTACACTTTGTTTGCAGACTCTCCTATATTCCAATAACATTTCTTGGTTTGCAATAACCTTTACTTTCAAGATAGTCAAATGAATTCTTAATGTCCTGAGTACTGACAGCCACTACACAGAAGGATCACTAAATATCTACATTTGTTTGTCAGATTTCCTTCATCTGTATAAATTCATTACATACATATTACTGTGCCTTGAAGGCTGGAACATGTGAGAAGTAAGGAACCACACCTCACATCAGGTGTACAAAGGAACTACAGGGCTCCTGACCAGTGTCAGTAACTCCTCAAGAGCCTCCTTACTCAGCTGCCAGCTGTACCCAAATGCCCTAGCAGCATTTTAAATCCTGTTTCTTTCTCCACGGTCCCTACAGGATCACATCCTATTCAGCTAATCTCAATGAAGTAGAGGAAATACCTTTCACATGAGGAAAAATATGATTCTTGAGTGCAGAAAGAAAAGCCTATTCAATGCCTGGAGTACCTTTTCTGAAAACCTGCTGTGTGAAGGCACTACCACAGCTCAGAAAGCTGCTGGTCTTCTGCAATGCTATGGCATTAAGGTAGGATTTGTGCTGCTTTTGGTTATGAAATATATTGGTGAAATGGCACACAGCAGCCATCCTGGTTTTCTAGCACTGTGATTCATGTAGTTGCATATTTTTGGTAAAGCATTTTGTCCTGTGGAAAAACTAGAATTTGAGGACTGTTTAATATTTTCCAGTATTTTTAGCTGTCTGCGATGTACAGTGATAATAAAGGGACTTCTTCCTTCAGACGCCTGCGTTGCAATTTGAACTGATTTCAGACAGACAACCCCAGAGTGGCACTCCCCCAATAACTGCAGCTGTTAAATATTATGACCACCACCCTGAGGTCTGCCATGCTCTTCTCTCTAGACTGAAGGGCAAGGATCAGTGAGTACATGTTCAGAGAGGCAGAAGGTAAGGACCTAGTCTAGTAGTGATGTTACTCAACTCCATTTAGATTAAATAGCAAAAAAGGCTGTTTAAAAAAGTGTAGTTGTAAAGAAAGTTGCCCTTTTTTGATGTAAGGAAAGAATTGAATTACTTACATAATACTCATACATATAAAACACAAACAGAGACTTAAGAGAAACTTCTGGAAAAAGAAAAACTAGACTAAAACAAATTAAATAGAGGTATAATGCAAGGAGAGCACTTTGCAATATTGAGTAATAAAAATCTGTATTTTCCTTATGAGTTAATGTCATTCTTTCTGTGCCACACCCAGGACACTTTGCACTTTTCCCTTGTCATCTTCTCTCTTCTCCCTCTGCTGCTAAAAGAAACCACCAAGAAATATGAACAAAGCTATGGCCAGAAACCTTTGCAAAAAGTCTAATATTAACCAGCATTATGGTTTATTTGAAAATCATATTAAAATAAGGAACAAAGAATTCATCTGTGAATAAGTGTGTTCAAGAGGCATGGGACCTTTTTCAGATATAAAGCTGATTGTATTAGCACTTTGATCTATGCCAGTGGAAAACTCTTTTTCAGTTCACCATCTGGGGACATCATAATAACTAGAGGGAAAATATGCACTCTTTTTCTTTGAAAATGCTGCTCAATATGAGCTGGGACTGTCAACAACATTAGAAAGTGACAGCAGCTCCTGGCTTGTACTGAGTTGTAAAAAAGCCAGATATTTCTGTGTAGTGCTTAGCACTGCTCATGGATTTGTACAGCTCAGATGATGGGAAACTAACAATATTGTATATAGGTAATTAAATGAAATAGAATATTGATAGAATCATTAAAGACAATGAAAAGGGAACATATAATCAATTGATATTTTTCCCCATAGGATTTTTCCAGGATTTTACTATTGATTGAATATTCAGTACTTTGTTCCTGATTCTGTTTTGTAATTGTTAATTTTAAAATGTTAATCTAGCACTGTTGCATTTTCCAGGATTTAAGCCATTAGGAAATGTAATTTTCTATCACCAACATTTTTTATTTATTAAAATAAAGTAAAAAATATTCAGAATTTTATAGTAATACAGAAAACATCACATTAATGTAATAATCTTGATGAAACTGCTGTAAGAACTTGTTAAAACTTAGAGAAGATCTTTTGAGTGCACAAAAAGTTTATTCCAATCACACATTCTAGGATTTATATTTTCAGATTCAACCTTACTGACATATTAATTTTTATGTTCCAACTTCATCCTTCACGAGCATGGTGTTCTCTGAGAGTGTTTTTATTCCTGTGCTTGTCCATCTTTCATTTACACATTTGTATGCACTCAGAGTACCAACAAGAAGCCCCAGAGAGCAAAGCTTTTATGTTCTCACTGAGTCTTCTCCTTCTTGCTGTTTTCCAGAGGAGCAGCATTCCCTGTTCAATATTTCCCATCCACTCTGCACATTACTCCTTAGACTAACTTGATTTGGCTGCATTACTGCTTTTGTGTTTGTATTTCTTTTGTGCTTGATACTGATCTGTCTGATAATATGCAATGAAAAGATAAGGTTCCAAAAATTTAACGCTAAATAAGATCAGGGGTTGCAATCAACCAAAGTATCTGCATCACCTTTCACTATCAGTTGTGAACACTCCCCCTGTTTTGGGGACCTCAGAAGCAGACTCCAAAATATGCCCCATGTTTGACAACCATGTGATTGATTTTAGAATTAGGAGGAGAGAAAAGAGTGAGACCAAATCTCACTCAACTGCCTTTGCAAAGGCTGCACCCCCCTGCACTCAGACTATTACTACACCTGAGCAGAGAGGTTTGCCCAATTCCCCCAAGAACAGCCCCTTAGAAGAAGCATTTCTAGATAAAATTCTGAACTAACTCTGGATTCATAATAAACTAGAAGTGGGGGTGTCTAATAATATATATGTGGTTTAAAAACAATTTTTATTCTGAGAATTTTTCTCCTCAATTAATAAAAGCTTCCTAATATCTAAATTATGTCAAACCTGACTGCTTAAGCTTTGATGTTGAAGCTTCCATTGGAATTTCTAGAATTATCACAACTCAATTTGTGATCTAAAATTATTTTTATAGGTACCTCAGAGATGATCCAGAAATGTGTCTGAGCTGTTTTCATGTTACATATCACTTCAGAAACAGATGATGAAGGTAAATCAACCCTCAGTTACAGCACCTTACACTTTCAAATGCTTTTGGTAAATATACCAGTCAGACTGTCATTTTTAGAACCAACTAGGATTCTATGCTGGCAGAGTCTTATCCCAAAAGATTCTCCTGAAAAAGCAAAGTCTATACTCTTGCCTGACTTTAGACAAACAAGTTTTAAATTATTTTATTTATTATTTCCTATTTAATACAGTCCTGTTTACACCTTCAAAGAAATTTTCTGAAAATGTGATGAGAATTATAAGCTATTTTCATTATGAAGGTGAATACTAGAATTCATTCAATATGCAACTTACTTTGTAGGATTTTTTTAACCTTCAAAAACTGTTTTAAAACATCTACTCTACAACATTATACTTTGTTTTTTTCCTCTTAATTTAACAAAAAATGCAGTCCTACAGTACTTACCCAGACTCACTGAAACTGAAAACTGAGTAAGTACTGTAGGATTGGTCCTCTATTAAAAAAGCCCAAGACACATGGTGCTGAGATTAACAAAACAAAGTAAAGCAGCTATGACTTGGCACAAAGTTTGACAAGCTGCAGAAAAGCAAATGTTTAAATAACTGAAGTGGTTCTGTTTTTCTATTCACAACCTTTTCTCTTCTGAACAGTATCATATTCTTTTCCAGCACATTTAGATTGCAAGTCAAGCTGTGTTTTATTTTTTATTATAATAAACCCAGTCAGTTTACTGTAACAAAGACGTACTAGCAGTGATCAGTGTGAAAGCCAGTACGAAATCAGGCTGGGGAGAAAAAAAAGTCAAATGGCAAAATAAAGGACCAGCCGTCTGGAAAGTTCCTGGATCATGTAAAAAGAAAATAAAAGGCAGTGTTCTTATGAGACTAATGCAGAATACAAAAATATTTTAAGACAAAACTCTGTATCATTGCCTACAACATTTGCAAACAGCAGCAGCAAATCCTTTCAAATAATGTTGCAGATATTGAATATTTTCCAAATCCTCCTATATCAAAATAGTAGAGTTTAAAAAAAAATATTTCTAGTCATAATGTTTACCTCTGCTCTTTTCAAAATATGGTAAGAATAAAATAAAGCTGTAAAGTATTTTTTCTGTCTTTTTTCACATTTAAAGTAGCTTTCCTACTTTTAAAATAAATTTGTTAAATCTATGGGATATCACAAGACTTTGGCATATTTTTTATACTTGCTTTAATAAATGATAGTTGCAAACAAAAATTTATACATCAGTATCTTACCAGATTTTTAGCTGATGGTCTTTCATTTTCAAGTTCTGACTTGAATTTCAATCAACTAAAACACATACATGTGAGATCTAGTTTTGGATTTCATATTACAAACAGGCATACATTTCTAAAAACCCTTTCAAAGGCCAGTCTCCCTGATGAAGAGACTACAGGCACTTAGCTTCCCCCTGGGTTTAAACCTTGACACACAAACAAACATTTGTGTGATAACTTAGATGTCTTCACTCAGAGCTACATACTTTATTGGAGTTTAATAATGCCACAGGAGTCACACATATAAAGCAGAGTGTGATGTCACAGGAAGTAGGAAAATGATGAAATCATAAGAAACAGAGACTTCAGTGGCCTAAACCCTCAGAAAAGTGGCTATTTGTGGAAACCTGTTCCAGCCAGACAGCAGTGGCAGTTTGGAGCTGCAGGAGCAATTCCACTGTAGTGCTGTACATGGCAGAAAGATCAGCAGATGTCTGTATCATCTGCAGCAAGTTCTAACATGCCCCTGTGAGACAAACATTGTCAGGCAAATTACACATCTCTTCTCACCCAGGACAAAAGATTGTGCCTCAAGAGCAATTTACCCAAAATTCTTTATGAATTCTTTAGAAGTTCCAGGATCAAGCTCCTTTAAACAGTTACACTGCGTGGCAAAGCTTCCTCGGTTCTGCTGGGCTGGAGCTGTCTGTCAAAGCGACTGTCACTGGGGACTCACAAGTTAAACATCTATATTTCCCTGTGTCACCAGGAGCAGTTTGTTACTTACTGAATTTGCATTTTGAACATATTTAAAACCAGACAATGTTGAGTACAACACTGACATTCATTTTCTTTCATAAAACGGAGAAATGCTCCCCTTCAGCATAATAACCCAGAAGCTAGAATGCCCAGCCACAAATCAGGGCAGCCGACATTGTATGCTGCTGTGAGTTTTATGGGGCTTGATTACAATATCCCAAGTCATGGAAAAGTAGCCTAAGTACCCCTCTATGATGAGAATAAGCCACCAGTTCTGTTCAAGCTGTGCCATTGGACACAAAGAATATGAAATTCATGAGACTAGATACAGAATACTCATGCATGAGCTTGATGACATACCAAAGCTGTGACTGCATGAGAAAGGGACAACCCTGGGTTTTGGCTCCATAGATTATTTATGCATTTTATGTTAGACTATGAATTACAAGAAAACAATATACAAAATGTGCCCCCTTCCCCCACACTGCAACTCAACCCAAGGAAAAATACTCAGCAAAAACACAAAGAAAGAAAAACCAGATCGACGGAAATGTGTCTTCCTTTATGTCAAGTATCCTAACATGCATCCCAGGGAGATTAGGGCTCTTCTGTGCTTGCTCTCCCTGTATCCTGCTTTGAGGAGGAACATGGTGTAAACTGGAGTTAATTCATTAGCATATGGAGCTACAGGTTCAAAGGTCTTCAAGTCCAATAATCAGGACTCTGGACAAATGCTCCAGTCCCTGTGAGAAACTCAGTCCTTTCCATCTCTTATGATGCTCTTATGATGAGATAAATGAGAGAGGCAATGCTCACAGACAGTGCACAGCTTGGCTGCCTGGGCACAGGAGGAAGACCAAGACTCCAAGTCCCCCTGTAAGAAATCAATCAGTAATTTTTTGTTAGTCCAAGTGCTTCCAACAGGTTTCATTGCCACTTATGACCAGCTGTGTCTGCTTTGAATCTCATTTTTAAGTGTTATCTTTCCTTATACTGTGTATACTGTATCAACTTTGTGAATTTCCTTTCTGGAATAAAATGTCCAACTGCTGGGTACTGCAGCCGTGTGTGCTTCATGCCCAGCTCCTCTTTTTTAAAATCAAAACTTTTTCACCAAAGAATTTATGCACATTCTGGCTATCTGGAGGACATCATTCAAAGGATATGTAGTTAATCTTTAAGAACTGTAGCTTTTCTTTTGAGAATTGAAACATAACTAGATTTATGATGAGAATTATGAGGACTACCCCGAAGATTTCTCACAGCACATCACCAACCCTGACAGACTGTGCCTTGACTCTGAAGGGCCTCCTGTACAGGCAGCTGTGCTGGAGGCCATAGGGAGGAAGGTGTGTGGTCCAAATTTACACAGATATGTGCTTGCAGATCACATGAGTGGCCCACAGAAAAGAGTACCTGTGCTGCTGCTCATGGGAAGATACTAAATATTAGACAACGCCCTCCACTGTATGGAGATGAAGGGAAGGGGAAGAAAACAGACAGTAAGTTTCAGGAAAAAATTCCTGTGAGTGAAAGGGCGAAAAAAAGTACTTTAAAAATATTCTTTGAACTTTAGAAATGAACTAAGAAGGAACATTTGGTATAGAAACAGATGAATGGCCTTTTCTTCTGAGCATGATTCTTCAAACCTAAGCAGGATTCCTGAGCACTGCCACTGAGAGAAGATAAAAGCTTACAGAAGACACAATTCTCCTTCAACAGATCAATCAATTAGATCAATCAATTACTATTCTAATTTTGAGTTTGTATTTCATGTACAAAATGCCAATGAATTTACCATTTCAATGCTAAAGAGGTATCGCTATTTTAGGAGTGGGAAACGTGGTCACAGGGATATTCATCCAAGGTACAATAAAAGGCAACAGAAGGGATGATTTTAGAAATCCAGTGCCTCAGACATCACAAAAATATATCTATACTTGAAAAATATGAATTTGCATGAGAACATAGTAATAGTGGAATTCAAATATAGAAGTACCACTATTTCCCTTATGTTTCATCACAGAGAAGTGAATAATCTACAGAACATTTTGGAAATGTGTCACAGAAGGAATGTTATAGAAAGAAGTCCTAATTTCTAGTGTCTATTTCCTAATTTTTAGAATGAGAACTATACACTGTACAGAAGAGTTCTTTGAGAACTATTATAAGAAAGGAAGTCCACCGGGTAGATATCTAGATGTTATGCCAGAAAAACGCTTGAGTGCTGTCAACCTTTTACTGAGATGAATTGTTAATTAATAAATATTGGCATTGTAAGTTCTCTTTAAAAGTTGGCTTTTACACCTTGTGTTGATAGTGTTTTGCTCAGATAGCATATAAAAAATAATTCAGACAGACTAACAGCTCTGTTCAGGAATAGTGGAATATTTAACAAGTCATAGGTTACAAAAACTATACATTTTCTTTTTTGAAATTTCTAGCTATTCACCTACACAAATCTTCTTTCCTTGCCTTCAAAATCTTACTGATTGTGTTACTTTTTAAATTAAAGTTTCAATCCTTTTATCGTAGCCTATTGAGGTTTAGAATATTCAGTTTTTAAAAGAAATTTTCATTCAAGGAATACCAATTGATTATTACTCTACAATGAGTACTATGACACAAAAGGTAACATAAGTCAAGTTAAAGTCAGCTTTCTAACACCATTTGGACTATACACTGCCTACACTCCTGGACTGTTACTGTTCTGCCAGGAGTGTCCCTTACAGAAGTTAAAATTGCTTTGAACCCTTTGAAGCACTTGCTCATCTCTTTCAATTTTTAATTGCATTGTTTGAACTTGCTCATCTGAAAACAAGAGGGGAAAGAGGAAACCCCTGGAATCATGTGCCTACATTAATGCATTCAAAATGTTTGCTTCAGGTCAGTGTCCAGAGCCAGCAGAGCGCACTGGGATGGGGGTCCTGGCAGAGCTGTGCCCTTCCCTGCTGCCCTTGACATTCACAGCTCCTCCCTGCTGCTCTGCTGCCTGGGCACAGAGATGGAGAAGTAAGTTCAAGTGTGACTGAGTGCCCGCAGCTTTCCATTAATACTTGTTCTGGACATCCTTGCTGCTCCTCACACCCAGTACAGTGTTTTAGCAGGTGGTTCTTTATGTCTCATATAAAACTACCCCAAGATAAGAGTTTCCATGGGATCAGATGATAAACAGGAATGAGGAGTGCTGTCTGTATCAAATTAATCTTGCCGCTATTGAAGGTGATACTGAGCCTCACCTATAGAGAAATAACAAAGCTAAACAGCCAAAATTGATTCTGTTGCCATAGGTTCTAGTGCTTCATTAAATGTTTCACTCTGGCAATATATGAGAAGTATCCTGCAGGTAAGGACTGTACATTGCATCTGGAAAAACACTTTCTTTTAAAACTATAACAAAGTGCAGGTATCAAAAGTAGTGCTAACTTATTTGAGAGAAACTGATTCTGTTATAAACTTCACCAGAAACACAAAACTAATTATATGAAGAAATGTACATTTTGCAGAGCTCAAGAACTACTCTAGGGAGAGAGCAGATTTTAATATTTTAAAGAGAAAATAGTAGGCCATAATTTAAAAACATAACCGTCTACATTTGGCACTTTTCTGTATCAGTAACTTTACAGTATATATCTGTCACAAAATAAGCAGTCTAGTCACACTGCTAGGCAATATTAGAAGTCTCAAAAGCCACAGCAAATATTCCTTTGTCATAATCTAAAAATATGTAAATATATGCATTAGAATTAGAATAAGTATGTATGAATTTCGCTACAAATACATAGAAAATCAGCATTTGAAACCAGAAAAAGGCAACAGTCCAGAAACAAGTTCTGAAGGGCAAACAATTCCAACTTTAATAACACTTCTTATATGCTTTTAAACTAATCATTTTTATCTGATGGCAGTGAAAAATTTTACTGAATAACTATTTTTCTTTTTCAGCATCTTCAGAGCATTTTCAAGATGAGAAGTCTCATTGTGCAATTTAAAAGACTCATTATTTTTTCAAGCTTTTTTTTTTTTTTTTTCTGCATGGTCATTGTCTTCAAAGGCAACCTGAAAGATTGTGATGCCTTGAATTTATAAGGAAGTAATCAGGGATTTAAATACGCTGCACTGGTATAATATTATACATCACAGTATCATATAATTTCTGAATTCTATTACAGAGTCATAATATGAATAGAAAAAAAGTCAAGACTCTAAATAGGTCCCCGCTGGAAGAAAGGCTGCAGTACATTATATACAAAGCCCATAACACATGGGGACATTTTATTGACAGGAATAATGCATATCATACTGTTTGTGTGCCCTCATCATTCAGGTCAATTTATTATGGAGGCTGTGTCCAGGAAGGCAGCTGGGGCCTATCCACCCACACTTCCCCCCGTGTGCATGAAGCGCTGTCCGTAACTAGGCAGGCAGGAGGGACTGCGGACAGGCAGCACCAGGGGGTTGCAAAGTGCATGGCTAAGGAGGGGGGCTTGTTGCCTTTGTGTCATTTCTCAGTGACAGTGCTGCCAGTGTCATGAGGAGCACATCACATGTCAAGGCGGTGAAGTTTTCAGGCTGGGAGCCGCATGGAGTCCATCAGGCCTTCTGATATCAACACAGTTGGTTTTCCACTTGGTGTCGGAGCCACCCAGAGGCAATTCATATTCTGAACATTAACATGGCTTTGCATGCCTGTCACACATAGACCGTGCAGGGGTTTAATGCTATTGAAGACTACGGTTTAAATCTCTATGCAAACAGTGATTACCTTGTAAGAAGGTTCCAGGATAACATGCAACAAAAGACTTTAAAGTTATAGTTTTAGTAAAGCAAACTCATTTACATTTTTATTATGCGTGTCCTTTGTTTAAATCTTGCCACGTCCATTATGGAAAAGACTTCTTATGCAACTGAAACTTATTGGGACAGCTACTCTTTTTTTCTTGTTGGTTTCAAAGCTATTGAAAACATTTGAATATATTGTCTTATGGCTGTCTAGATTTTACTGCCACATATTTCTTTTAAAATTATAGAAAAGCTTTCAGAGCTGGCACAGATCTTTATAGTAATACCAGAATATTAACTAACTCCTGAAACCATTTAAAATATTAACACAAAAGAGGAGACTCAGACAACAGTTCCTTTGCTTGCTAAGGAAAAATCAGGATATTATTTGCATTGCTTGCTAAAAATATGAACTTTAAAAGGAATTACTCCAAACAAAAAAATCTTAACTTTAAAAATTAAATTTTAAATTTTTGAAATGGCACATAAACTTAAACTATAGTGTAATGATGGATAAAATATAGTTCATAACTATTTGTTTTTCTTTGAAAAAGACATTTTTTTTTGTCTCCAATTGACCAGAAGAAACTACCAGTGTACATAAAGTTTTGAGTGCAAAGTTTTCATTGATTTTATAGGAAACTGTGTAAATACAATGTCAAGCGCTTTGCAAATTAATTCATATTAGTTTGTGGTTTCCCTTCCTATCCTGAAGAAACAGTAGCAGCTTACATAAAGACCAAGTGTGAGTAAGAAGAATGTTATTTTTAATAACGTAGTATTTTCAATAAATTCTAGTGAAATACTTCATCAATATTTCATTTTAAGCAGGGTTTCTGCAGTATCTGATTTAAAATTATTCCTCTGAGATAACTGTGAGAGTGCATGCTTTTGCTGGAAACTTTTACCAGATCCTGCAGACAGCCGAACACCCTGCAGGGAAAGCAGTAGTGTTAAGAGAACAGCACATGCGACATTTAGGTAATTAGCTGACACTACTCTGGCAGTGGCCAACTCTAAACCACCGCAAAACAACCTCAGAATGTCAAAAAACCTTTCAAGTAACTGCTATAACTGTTTAAGTAACTGTTATAGCTCTTAAAAGGCTTAAGCATTTGTTCGGCTCCGGTTTGAGCATCAACAGCAGATGCTCGAAGAAGAACATGTACATAAAATAAACAACAACAAAAAGAGTTAAATGAACGCTGCGGGTGACTGTGAGCCGGCAGTGAGCGCGGTCCGGGTCCGTTCCGGGCACGGGACGCGGGCGCTCCACAAAGGCTCCCCCGGCCCGGCCCGGCCCGGCCCCGCTCCGCCGGAGCTGCAGCGCCACCGCCCGGCGCGGCCCGGAACTGCAGCTCATTAGCTATGCCGGCTCCCGCCGCAATGAGGACACTCATTAGCAAAATGAACAAAGGGACAATTTTCTGTAGCTACAGTCATCTGTTACACTTTGAGTGGCAGGTTTTGTAGCAATGTTCTCCCTACCATCTGCCCACAGCGGTAGCGTTTGGCTTGCCTTAAACTGGGGAACTTTTAAGTTGTAAGAAAAAAGGGCTAGAGGTTGGACGGGTTGCACAAGATGGCTTACACTGGAGACTTCAAGATTTCTCACCTTTTCTGATGTATTGCCTTCATTCCAACACTTTTATAACTTGTAGTAAAAAAAAAAAAAACAACGAAAAATTAAAAGCAGCACATTTAAACCTTAATAATTCTACTCTATATTTGCCAAGGTTTTGTACTGTAAACTTACAATAGCTTTTCTGATAACACAAAACAGATATGCACACATAGTTTTGGAGCACAATGAGCTTCAACTGGATTCATTCACCTATACTCATAGTACTTTAGCCAAACAGGTAAAGGTGAAAGAATATAGCCATTCCCTATGTAATTGAGAAATTTGCACTTCTGTTTTGGTGCACTGCAGTATTGAATGCACACTCAAAATAATAATTCTGCCTTTTTGAATAACTGCTATGACTTTTGCACTCTTACTGCATAGAAACATGATGTGAATTACTGGTGTTATTCTATGACATGAAAGAAGAACATATTTGAGAATATTCAAGTTAAAATGATAAAATGAAGTTGTTACTGTTGTAGATACATTGGTAATTTTCCTTGAAAACAAATCCATTCTCGAGAATCTGTCACCCGAATGATCACGTACCTCTGTTTCAAACTTGACTTTAGGTATTTACAGGCCATGCTGTGTGCACACCAGAGGGTGCAATTGCCCAGGCTGTCATTAAAAACACTCATTTACAAACACACCCAGTTCTGAGCGGCAAGGGAAATTATTTCAAATTTCAATATTTATTTATTTTTATTATCCATAACATCTTGCATTCCCATGTTTATAATATTAAATCTTTCACAGTTGGTAACTGTCTATTTCAAAGAAATGTGGTTTAAGGTTTAACACAGGAACCTGCAGTATGGGCACTGGCCTTTACCTTACAGTCATCCACCCCGTTATTAAACACATATCTTCAGTTAATGGATACATTTTATTAGGGCTTCCAAGGTCTTGAAGGAGATCAAGATGTCATCATTCCTTTGACAACATGCCCAAATCAGCAACACCATTCACATAATGGTGTCATCTTGTAGCCACTGTATTCTATTTTGGCATTTTTGGAGGCCTTTTAAAAGAAACAAAACACTGACACTGCTCAGGGAGGGACTAACAAGTGGCTACTGGCCCAGATAGCTCCATTTACCTTCTAATGTCATGTCAGAGCTGGAAAGATTAAAGACAGAATAGCTTTGAAGGGAAAATATTCTTTTCATTGCAAATTCTTTGACAGAAGAAAACAGTGAACTTTTCTTGTTCCTGTTTTGTATGAGAATGCTGAATTCTCAGAGAAGTTGATGATCACAACTTTTGCTGTATGGATTAAATAAAGATTGCATAGATCCTGAAGTAATCCTTGTAGTGCAGCCTAAGGATGAAGGGTTAGCCAGCCAATTTGACATGAAATGTTTATTGCAACCAGCTGTTTCTGTCCACCCAGAAGGTTGTCTGGGATGAAAACCAATAGTGAAGTTTTGTAAACTGTTGCTAGAATGCTTCCTGTGACCTGGAGAGAGATTAAGCATTCTCTTAAGAGAGAGATTCCAAACACTATGCAAATATCTCCAAATCTTCTCTTTGGCAAGGTATTCAGATTCTGTAATCAATTAATATGATAAACAGATTTAAGATGAATTTTTCAAGTTAGGGCACTTTCTCCGGCTCTTAAAAATATTTTGACTTTTTCTTTTCACTTCCCTATCTATGCAGGCTGGAACCAGTACTAGTACTCAAACGACTCCACAGATCTAGTACCTCTTTACACTTATCTGGAGCCTGTTCCAGTACCCAACCAACCTCTGAGTGAAGAACCTTTCTCTAATATCCAACCAAAGCCTTCCCTGACACAGCTTCAGGCTGTTCCCTGTCACTGGTCACCAGAGGGAAGAGACCAGTGCCTGCCACTCTGCTTTGCCTCACAAGAAAGCTGCAGATTTCCCCTCAGCATCCTCCTCTCCAGGCTGAGCAGACCAAGAGATCTCAGTTTCTCCTCACAAAGCTCCCCTCCAGACCCTGCACCATTCTCACAGCCCTCCTTTGGGCACTCTCCCATAGCTTTATGTCTTTCTTATATTGTGACACCCAAAACTGCACACAGGACCTGAGGTGAGGCCACACCACCACAGAATAGAGCAGGACAATCTCCTCCCTGGCCAGCTGTTGGGCTGCGCTTGTCCCAAGGATTTTCACTATTCTGCAATTTGTGCTTAAGAGTAAAGTCATACAATAGCATTCACATCCCTTGCTTCCAATAAATTGGTTATTTTGTACTTAATGGTGACATTTATAGGTTTTTCATTGATACATTGTCCATTTTATGGACAGGTCTTTAGCAATAGCTGTTCTCATCCTCAGTTATGTGGCCTTTCTAGCCACATATTTTCTTAGAAATTTCAGCTTTTTTGTTCATATTATTGTTTTCAGATTTTAACTGCTGGTCAGTTTTTCTCACCAATATATATCAAGCTTTGGAAATATTGCATGTATGTGCACCAAAATCTACTTGCATGCACAAATACATTTATGCATTTATGGCATATCTTACTAGCTTCTCATTACCCTTGGCTTCCCCTTGGGCCTTGTGTGCATTTCTGGGCCCCACAATTTCAGAAGGATGTGAAGGTCCTTGATCATGTCCAGAGGAGCTGGTGAAAGGGCTGGGAGGAATGTCCTGTGGGAAGTAGTGAAGACTTTGGGCTCGTCTAGTTTGGAGAAAAGGAGCATGAGGGGTGATCCCATTGTTCTCTAGAGCATCCCAAGGAGGGAAAGTGGGGAGGCAGGTCCTGATCTCTTCTCCCTGGTGTCCAGTGATGGGACACGTGGGGATGGCTCAAGGTTGTGCCAGGGAGGTTTAGTCCTTAGTGAGAGTGCAGTCACAAACCTCAAGAGGTTTCCTGGATAGGTGGGCAATGCCCCCAGCCTGTGTCTTTACAGTGGGTTCACAGGCATGAAGTGGTAATTAATACAAGTGCCCTTGGGTAAGAGGCTCAGACCAAAAACTGTATCAAAATCCCTGATGATCCACTAAATAATTCAGCATTACAGCACTAAAATCTACAACTAACTGACCTTGTACTGCTAAAAGCTGTGAGGCAGTTTAAGTATTGCTGCCAAACTATTTTGAACCCTAACAGAATGAAAGGTTTTACATCTGAATTCCAGTGAAGTTACAAACGGCTCTACAGGCTTTCTGATCCAGCTGGGTGTTCTAAAAGTACTCCCACCAACTCAGAACTTTAAAAAGACAGTGAGGAGATGATTTTGTAGTTCTAGAATTTCACATACCCTCTGCCTTAGGTGGCTGCCAGCACAGTTAAACGGCATTTTTAGATCTCAGTAGTACTACATGTCTCAATGATACATAGAGAGCAGGGAAGAAAAAGCAATAGAGTGCCAGGCTCAGCTGGCACTCTGGAAACTCTTTAGAGCCTGAGACTGCTTTTACCAGCCTAAAGCATATGTGGAATTTTGAAGAAGTGTTCCAGATTTGTCACATTTCAGTGAACTCCAGACAAGGACAGTCAGTTTGGGTAGAAGGACATGTTTATGTTGCAGAAGGGATACAAAGCAGATGTATGGGCAAATGAGACTGAATCATGTCTCCTATTTGAAGACTAGAGACTGAATAAGCAGGAGAGTTCTTTGCCACTATAAATAGCTATTTATGTCTGCATTTGCCTGGGGGAAAAGATTCATAATTGAAATACTTCTCATATCCATTAATGGTTGTACCCAAGTAGCTGTTACTTCTACTGCAGGTGTTAAGAAAACTCAAACAAGGGATTTTGTATTACATTTTATATTTCAAATGAAGTTATAACTTCACTATACATCTGAAATGCTGATTTAAATAATAAACAACACAATTCGGAATGAAAAAATAAAATATTTATTTTAGAACTCCCAGAAGCAGTGTTTCACTACCTAATTGTAAAAGGGAACATAGATTATCTTTCAAATAGTCTCAATAGTCTACAGTGCTCTTTTAAACTATCTATGCCTAAAACATTTGAAGCAATTGCAAGAAGATTCCTCAACATTCACAAAAAAACCCCTATTTTAAACTTGGTTTTGGAGCAGAATTTCTTTTTTCAACTAATGGTGCTACCATCAGACCATTATCCAGGAATGAAGAACAAAAGTAAAAAATGAACATCTTTAGTCTCTGTGAAGTTTTAAAAAAACTTGCAGTTTCTTTCTTGACACAATCTTCCATTTCCTTCTAAAAAGCTAAACCCTTGATTTTGCTTTCCAATCACTTAATTTAAACTATGCAACATTCTTGAACTGCATATCACCTTCTGTCACTTGGTCAGTGCTTTCTGCATTCTGATTTCCTCTCACATCTCTTTAAAATTCCTTGGCCTCACAGCTCCTCGTATCTTTTCTGTGAACTTTTCTCCTTTGCTTCACATTTCTCTATCCCATTCTGTGAAACATCCACATGATTAATGCTGGTTTAAACCCATTCAGAAGTGCACCTGTTCTCCTGTCCCTGCACATGTCTAGGAGATCATTCATGCTGTAAGGTCACATTCTTTTCTCCTTCCAGGATTCTCTACAATTTTTTTATATACTGTATTATTACACAGGAGATGCTGTTAATATACTGGACACACTTCCCATTACATATCTCCACTTGACTGTGCTATGTATAAACAGGAGAATAATTTTGCTAAATATTTTACCCACCACCTTTCCCAACTACCCACATAAGCGAAGTAACTTAATAACCCTTTTTTTTTTCAATACTGACTTTGTTTTGCCAAGAAGTACAACCATGTGTGCTCTGTTTGCATGTAGGGGAAGAGAGACGAAGTTTAGATCCCATACTTCCTAGTGTGGATTCTTTTTGCTGTTGCAGTTATATGCTGAAATTAGTTCCATGAGGGTTTGTGGCACAGGCCCTAGAGGGCACCAGGAAGCCACCTGGAGTGCCCACGATTGGCCATCACCAGCTGCTTGGGAGCCTAAGAGCTCAACTACCAAACTCATCAGAACATTTCTTTTTTTCAGATTGAACCAGTCTCCGTTTTATTTGATTACTGTGTTTCTGCCTCCTAACAGACAATGAAGCAGGTTCCCTTAATTTGCTGTGAATTAAAGCATGCTCATCCCTTCATGATTTGCTTATCCTGAGTAACATGGAAAAGTGGCACTGACTGCATATTTGGGTCTAATCCTACACTGCTTGAGTATTTTGTGGTCAATCTTCATGAGTCAAGAAATTGAAAACGACACTTTTTTGCATTCTTCCACTGGTATCTACTAACATACCTCATTCATGTTGTATTAATTATGATGTTACTTACCTAAAACTATATTCAAGAATGCTAAACTGCCTAAGAAAAAACAGTATTTGTTAAAAAAAAAAGCTTTGTGTGTTTATTTCTATTAAATATAGTTTAAATGCCTAGTCCTCACAAAAAATTCAAATACCTTCTCTAGGTTTTGAAGTGCATAGCTATATTCTGTAACCAGTTCATGACACATTAATACTCAGAGACGCAGTCTATATCACACTCATGATGAAAACCTCCCTCAAAGTTGGCCCTGAGAACAGCCAGGGTACAACATAGCTGCTGTTGTTACTTTGTTGAATTTGGACCTCGTTCTGCAATTCAATTAGTAATACATTACTGATAATTTTGATGTACAGTAAAAGGGCAGGAACAATTACAATATTGAACCAAACTACTTTTATTTTTTCTTTTTTGTTTAAGAAAATTAAATCCAAGCTCCTTTACTTAAATAATAAGCTCATGTATTTTCTCTGAATTATTAAAACATTTCTATTAATGTTCAAATAAGAAATTTGAATCTGAGAATTTATGTATATTTCTCTCTAGCAGCAAGGGCTCATTGATTGCAACATGATTGCCAAGGAGTGTTAATGCTGGCATGGGCTGTGATTGGCAGCCCAACACTCACTGACTGTATTTTATCAAATAAATAAGAGAGAAAAGAACTGTAAATAAATTATACACATAGGGAGTGTGGTACTTTTCTCGCCTATTAAAATATTTTTATAAAGTCTTTTATCAGAAAAACTACCAGACAATTTAAGAATATTTTTCTAGATATGGTGTTTAATATGCTGAGTACATTGTAATTCATGTTCTGTTCAATTGTAGATTTGCAAAGGACATCTTATACAGTAAATTTTGAATCTATATTAGTACTCTTCTTTACTTCCTTATTTCCAGTACTTCCATGGATTAGTTTTTGTTAAGTAAAATATTGTTTAAATCTGCACAAAAAGGACATATGATTGAAACCTGGTATCTAGTGAAGATTAACATGTAAGTGAAAAAGATTTTTTTCTTTACCCATTTATGTAAACAGTGGGTCTTTTATGTATTTACAAAGGTTTGGAGCCTGCTCTTCAAAATTTTCTTCATATTGTGCTTGATTGATGCTTTTGCAGATGAACAAATCTGGCTAGAGGGAGCAAATGAGCTAAAAATCAAAATCTTAGAATTTTTTATTTTTATATAGAAAGCAAGCTAGTCAAAAGAAAAGTATGGCTATTCCATTACTCTGTTCAATATGCCTATAACTAGATTGAATCACCTAAATACATTTCTATGCCCTATGTTCACTTGGCCAGGGTCTCTACACCTGTCAGAGCTCACAGCTTCATATCCACACTTTGGACATCTCAGGCTGCCAGCAGGAATGTCATCTGCACAGGGAAAGACCTAAATTGAAGTGTCTGCCTAAGAACTTGGAGAGTAAGTTTCTGCCACAGGCAATAAGGCAAATGAAACTTGACTCAGTTGCTCATGAACACATGGTTTAGTGTCAGAAGTGAGGTATGAAACACCTCCAACATGGGGCTGAAGGAAACCTCTCCCCTTCTGCAACCAGAGGCAGGGGCCAGCTCAAATATCTTTATCCACTGAACAGAAAGACAGATCTGTACTGACTGTTTGGGAAGCCTCTCCCATGAGACACCTAAATGTCTGTTTTCTTCATCTGTGAGCTGATTCTCAACCCAAAACAACAAATTTGACAGTTAAATAAAGTATCAGGAAGCCTTCTGTAAAGAAAATAAGAAATATTGCACTATGATGTTGTTAGATAAAAATTGAAAAGTAATTATATGAAGAAAACTGCAATTTGCTTCTGCAGAAGAAATTATAAAAACGAGCCCAAATTAACATATATTGCCATGTCAGTTGGACCAATGACATCTTTTTAATGCTTGTTGTAAGCATTGCTCCATTGCATCACTCTGGGGGATGATAAAAATTTAAAACTAACACTAAGAAAACTGTAACTCATGAAATGGAAGATCTGAATATACAAAATGGAACACAAATCTCTTTAGTCTCATGCAAGGAAAGCATGAGACTTGACCCTCAATATAAATACAAATATATCCTGGTGTACAAAGTGTTCTCTGTTAAACTAAAGACTCCCCCTCCAAACCTTCAGTACTGCATATTTAGGAGATACTTGGACTCACTATTTGACAGGCAGAGAATATTTATGCAGGAAGAATATTCAGCTTTCTCAAAAAATAACTAACTTAGGAACACTCAAGTATCTGCCAGATGGTAACTAGTCAGAATCTGCAAATGAGACCCACACATATGTATTAATACAGACATCAAAATGTAAGCTCAGTAAGTGGCCAAAGCTTGTTTAAAAATCCTAATTCAACAGCCTGCAAGGTGTTTTTTGATGAAAAGAATTGTAATTTTAGCATTGAGCATTTTAGCAAAGAACAGGTGAAGGGTTAAAGGAAATACACTCTACTTGCCCCTGGCTCAGATGAGCAAAATACACTGGAGTCTTTCAGGGATTAGAGGTAGAATGGCATACTGCTTCTAAAAATAAGCATTTAATTTTAGCTCGTATCTCTCTATACCACTGAGAACTAAAAAGAAAAGCTTATTCTTTCTAGGAATTTTGTGTGCATAATTATTTTATAAGCCTAGACAATTTCCTATGAAATTTCTTTCACAGGAAAGGGACAGCTAGAAACCCTTCGTTTTGGAGGCACACATCTCCCTCTGCAGGTCTCTAGAGGCACCGTCTTCCCGCACTAATTCCTAAGGCACTTTGGCTGAGCAGAGTGCACTGTGCCTTCTTTAGGACTGCACCCTCCCTCCCAAGCCTAAGCTTTGCATTTCAGAGACACACTGCTTATGATACACATAACTGCACAAGGCAAGGGTAGATTGTATTACCTGGATCTTCTTTCCAATTTGCTTTTGTATGTGATTTGCCAAAGCACTGCACTATTTCATTTATTCTCCTTAGATGTTTGAGATCAGTTAAATCAAACTTGTAGCTCACACCGGGCAAGTGTCAATGGAACTGCCAGGCCTGTGTTTATTTCCATGCTTTTAGCCACTACTCCAAACTTTCAGAATTTTTACTTATCTTTTTCTACCTAGATGACTTGTTAACTCCTGTGTCGTTTTCTGTAATCCAGTCTCTAATTAAGGTATTAACACTTGTACATTAACCTATTCTGAAAACACAAATCTATATAATTTAGCTGAAATGGGTATATGAAAACAGAAGAAAAGCCAAACCAGATTCCTTAAGGGTTACACAATACAGAGATAATAGTGACAGAAGTATTTTTCATAGCATAAGAAAAACTCTGTTATGATACTTTCCTAATTTATCTTGACAAAGTTTGCATAGCAATAGGTAGCTCCTTTATTCTGGTATTTCTTTGATTTCTTTGTTTATGTAGCATGATCACGTATTATCCTATTTTTAAGTCACCTGAAATGCAAGGGATACAAAACCTAAAAGATTCAAAAAAATCACTTGCAATATTAATCACATTATTAATCGATCTTCTGTTAGTAATGGAAATTCAGAGGCAGTAACTGTATTTCTTTTATAATTTCATTTGAGTTACTTTTGTAGGATAGACGGGGGTATTGGGTTTGCATGGCCAGGCTTTGGTAGCAGGGGGCTACAGGCTGTGGGAAATTGCCAGAGGCTTCCTCCATGTCCCATGGAGCCAATTCCAGCTGGCTTCAGGACATACCCTACACTGGTCAGGGCTGAGCCCATCAGAAATGGTGGCAGTGCCTCTCTTACCTGGTAAGAGAAAGAAGAAAAAAAGTTATTGTGCAAATGTGATTGTGCTCGGAGAGGAGTGAGAATATGTGAGAGCAACATCTCTGCAGACACTAAGGGCAGTGAAGATGGAGGGGGATGAGGTGCTATAGCCTGAGCAGAGATCCACCTGCAGCCCATGGAGGCACACAGGGATGCAGAGATTCCCCGGCAGCCCATGGAGGCACACAGGGATGCAGTGATTCACCTGCAGCCCATGGAGGCACACAGGGATGCAGAGATTCCCCGGCAGCCCATGGAGGCACACAGGGATGCAGTGATTCACCTGCAGCCCATGGAGGCACACAGGGATGCAGAGATCCACCCGCAGCCCATGGAGGAGCCCACGCCAGAGCAGGTGGATGCCTGAGAGAAGGCTGTGACCAGAGCCAGGAAAAAGCAGGCCGGGTCCCGTTACCGGCGCCAGCGGTGTCACGGCAGAGGCTCGGAGCTGCCCCGGCCCCGCAGCTGTAGACGCCGGCGAGACGGCCCCAGAGCGCGGCCGAGCCCTCACGGGCAGCCGGGAAGTGACGCGGGCCCGCTGCCGGCGGCGCTGCGCTCGGGCCCGGCCCCGCCGCTTCCCGAGGCCGCTGCTCCGCCCCGCTCCGCCCCGCCCGGCCCGCGGCCTCTGCGCTGCGCCGGGGCCCGGCTGCCCTGGGCGGCCGCGGGCAGGGCCCGCCCGGGCTGGTGCGGCCCGCAAAGCGTCCCTGAGCAGAGAAGTCGGGTCCGGCCCAAGCGCCCCGTGTCCCGAGCAGAACGCGCTTGTCCTGTTTGCTACTCGACACCTGTTGCTCCCCCAACACCCTCACTCCCTTCTAGATGTTCTTCTGATTTGATCCGTATTAATCTCATTCCGTAGCCTCTTCCCCGCCTTAAGCCAGGCTTCAAGCTGTTGGAGCATCTGTCCAGCTGGACGCTTCCCATTTAATGTAAAAGTGCTGTTAAGTTGTAAGTATCAGTGGTTGGATGCTCACTGGAGAGGTCTGGTGAGAGTTCACGCACGCAGGTGACCGAGGTCAGGAGACATTTTCCCCACACGATGACACATTTCAGACAGTGCTGCACATAATCGGGTACCAGTGCAGCGACTCCCACTACACACCCACCGTCCCGAACTTCTCACCTCTGGTTACAGACTGGGGGACAGAGAGGTGGATGAAGTTCAGATGGATTTTTAAAGCTGCAGAAGAATAAGAAGAAAATGTCAGGAAGAAACACAGAGTAGTGGTTTAGGCTCTGAAGGAAGAAGAAGAAAACATCTGGGCAGTTTATGGCTGCAGGTTAGAGGAAGGCGGTTCGAACAAGAGTATAAGCCATTATGAATGGCCAGTTTCTTTCTTTGCAATAAACAAACCTAGACTTTGAAATTCTAGTTTTTGTGTAGTTAGGAGACAATAGTGTGATGGCCTAGAGCTAGGCTTAATTTTCTCATAGTTCTCTCTTGATAGAAGTCAGTCAGAAAGTATGGACTAGCTGAAAAAAAGATAAAAGTATTAATGTGAGTTTGAGTACACTGTTTGATCTATGGTGCTCTTTGACCTCAATAGCTATTAGCATCTGCATTAAAAATCCCTTAAACTTTTTCAAACTCAGATTACACCTGGAGAGATGTCAAATATTGAATTTCAAATATCAACATATCACAAGTCTATAAATATAGAAGCAAATAATTACTTATAGATAATGTAAGGAGTTTTAAACAGGATGATTTCTTCTAATGGAGTTGAATTTTGCTAGTTCAATGCCTGTTCAATGTGACACATAATCTTTATGGCTCATAACTCACGATGATTAGATGAAAAAAACCATTTCAAGTTCTGTGAGTCCACAGAAGTGCCAGGGAATCATATGACTTTTAGAAAAAATGTGCCTTTATTTTCAAGAATGAAAATAATTTAACTAATTGTACCTTTTCTGCAAGCTCTGGGCATTATCTCGTTTCAGGTACAGAAGAAAGATGGAAAGTGCAACAAACTGCCAACATACAATTAAATGCTAGATTTTTTCTCTTCTAGCTCAAGCTGAAAAAGGGATAAAGAACTGATCTCTATTCTAATAGTAAAAAAGAGAAATTTAAGAAGCAACATATAGTGCAAGAGATAAATCATGAATACATTGACAGATGTTACTTAAATGAATATAAAAGGGAGATTTCATCATTAAATCAGATGTGCTGAGTAATGGTTTAAATTGATACTTGTAACTCAGCTATTCTTCTTAGAGGTTTTCTTTGGTTAGAAAAATAAAGATCATTGAGTGAATGGCAGAATTTATTACTTGGCTTCAAAAGACCATTTGTAAAGCCTGTCTTTAGGTCACATTTCAACACTAATAATATAGGGAAGAGTGCATTTTGGTTTGGGGAAAAATCTAATTAGCCATTTGAAACAGATCACAAGTGTATTGGGAAGAAACTGACAAAGATTACATCAAAGTTTTTATGACATATAGGAAGCAGATCACAGATTAGGCAAACTTATTTATTTATCCCATATATTGCTTTGATACATATGAAAGGAGCAAGTTTTATCCATTAGAAGTTCTGATCATCTGAGTCACATGTGTTTATGAACTGAAAAACTCAACACTTTGTTTGTGATATGACTAACACTGTTAGTTCTTTTCTTATTTTTGATTACTGTTGATCTAACTATTCTAACTAATGTTTTTATGTTAAGTAACTCAATGCTGCACACCCTAATTACCTACTGCACTCATAATAATCTTGTTTATTTAGAAACGTCTTTGCTCTCTAGCCTGGGCAAGGACAGCTATTGATTCTCTTAGATAATAATCAAAAGCTGTTTGTTTATAATCTTCATTCTCCAGATTGCCTGAAATGAATTTTATGATAATTTTAACCCAGTTAGAAGCTGTTGAAAATAGATTTGAAATGGTACTGATGCCAAATCTAAAAGAATAGTATTTATAGCCTAATAAAATACTGCTTTTAACCTTGCAAAGTGAGTTTACTTGTAATCTTTGAAAATGAGATCCTACTTGACTCTGGTTTGTGTCCCATTTCTCCAGAAGTGTTACTGTTTCACTGGCTGGGGATTCTGCTTTCTGTGCAGGGAACACTGTGGCACAACAAAAAAACCCAGCAAAAATTAAAAAAAAGCAAACCAGGAAACAGACATAATAGAACAAAGAAGTGGAATAAGATTTGATTGCACATTAAGATCAAAGTCTTTACCAAGCCATAGTCCTCTTTTATAATAAAACTATAATGGTCCTCACATTCATAGACCACCCTGGTTTCACCATGCTGCTGCCAGTATTTTGTTACCAGCATCCTTTCATAAACTATTTGCAGTTGTGTCATATCTGAAAGCCAAGGCTGTGAGTCAGGACTACATTTCTTCCTTGCCAGTTTGTATCCATTTCTTTTTGGCCAACATTACCTTTAACCAAAGGAGCTCTTCTTGCTCCGTAGTATTTAATCTGTGAGTTATTTTTAGGGATCCCTTCTCAACCTTAGGTAATGCAACCTGTTAGGTAATGCAAGCCAAGAGCAGTTGTCTCCTCTTGTTAGACAGCCACCAGTGCCCTGATCATTCTAATTCCCCCCTTACTCTCCTTCCAGTCAACATCCTTAAGCAACAGTGAACAGAAATGTATACATTATTCGAGATTAAGTTCCACAAGTCCTTTCTTAAAGAAATATTTATTTTGCATATGTACTCACTTGCTGTGTTCTATGATCCTGTTTGTCCTTTTGAAAGTTACATCACGTCAGAAACTAGAGTGATTCTGCCTCTAAATAGCATTTGTGGGTCTTCTGTCCTGCTGGTTTCCCACAGCTGAGATTATACTAATAATGGCAATACTGACCTGCCACCAGGTGGATGCCCTTTCATTTTGTACTGTTGAATTTCAGATGGTCACAAAAGCAATTCTATCTCTAGTCTTCAGATGTTTCCCATAAGACATTTAAAAAATCTTTAAATGCTTCTCAGCTCTCAGTCTTTAAGTCGGTAGCACAGCTAGTGCTGGTGTAAAATATTAAAGTCAGTCTCAAGATGGATCTTTGAAGTTCTCCACTAGCAAGTTTCTTTCAGTGTAACAGTTTATTTAAATCATTTTTAGTTGTCTCTCCCCATCATCATCTTTTGTTTCCTGTTTTAATCCCTGTCTTAATTGGACTGGTAATGACTCATACCATGCAGTATCAGAAACTTTATTTAGATACTGCAAGATTAGGTATACTAAATTTCCTATAATGATTTTATATCAAATTCAGATAGACATGCACAAAACCTTCTATGTCCAAGTCTGGTATAGTAAGCTGACTGTATTTGGGATTCTATCTCTGAATTACTAATTGATTAATGCTTAATATTCATAAAATTGTGATTACCTATAAATCATAACTTGAAGAATGTTTATTTTCACGTATGGATAATGTCACTTTAAAACTAGTGCTTCTTTGCAACAATGTTAATGCTTCCAATACACTAGAATAAATACTGAAACTCTTAAATTGCTAAAATCCGATTTTAAAATTTCTGTAGATATTTACTGGAAGACTCAGGAACACTAATTTATATTTCAGGCTAAATAAAGATTCCATTCTGATTGGAGTTACCAGTATAAACCTACTAACTGGAGAGTATCTGTCCCTGATTTCTTCCAGAGAAAAATATTTCACATTCAGGCTCATTGTTATAAATGCTTTTTAAAAATTGTCTCTTGTTATATTAGAACTTTTAAAATTCAGGTCAGAAAAAATAATTCCATATTGTACACTTAGGTCTGGTAAAGTATGTTAAGGAAAGAATTGGTTATTTAGGACGTCAGTCAGGATGAATTGATGTCATCCCTCCTCTCTAATGGCTCTACCTGTGTTATTTTTTCATGTTAAGACAGTGGAGTTAAATAGCTGTGATCCAGCCTTGCCATAACAGTTAGCTCTGTGCTACATAAATGGAAACAGAGCAGGTTTTTAATTGTGATGAGGTAAGCTCTCTCCCTACATTTCATCAGGGATTTGACATGACTTGCTGAGCTGGTTATGTAGCATATAACCACAGCCCTTTCCCACAGGAAGGACTTGGCACGGGAGCAGCAAAGCTGGTAAATGTAATTACCTGTATTCTGTGACTCTCAAAGCATGAATGAAGAAATGTTTTCTGTGACACTCACTTCTAGCTGCAAAAGGATGATTCCTCCTTTTGCTGCTTATTGGTGGAAGCAAGGCAGGGAAAGGTGGCACTGCAAGGTTGTGGAGGATAGAGGGGACGACACTTCCCATGGAACCAGTCTGTTTCCAAACAGTGGGGCCAACACGTGGTAGTGCTGGCTGCTTGCTACCTCACAGGAGCATTTTTTTCACTTCAAGAGTAGGCAGTATTGCACCTTCTTTTCTACCACAGTTATTTTATGCTTCCAGTTTTTTATCAAGATTAAGCTATTAATAATATTTCCTGTAATTGTGAGTGGTGATTTCCTGCTTCTGGTGTTTCTGTATTGCCCATTTCCCCTACCTCCTTCACCAGTCCGTCCTTGTCAGAACTGTGTTCTGCTCTTAGTCTTAGCCAAAGTATCTACTTTCCTTGACCCCAAATTGCCATTAACCAACATGAAAGGGAGAAAAGGTGACTGATTTCTTGTAACTGACAAAAAATTAGGACATTGTGAACACTTATATATCTCATCAGGTTTATAAAAATAGAGAAGATAACCTTTCTAAACATCATACACATTATAAAATTTGTCTATGTAACATTATTAACATTATTACCACATTATTAACTTTTTTTTTCAGAGGAAACAGCATTCTTGATTCCCACCCCCCCTTTTTTTATCCTGGTATCATCTTAAGGCCCTGTGCACAATGATCACTTGCAACTGCCATCTGCACTTCTGAGCAGAAATGTGAGGCTTGAATCTGCGTCATCGCTCACATTTAGAAACTCACTTATCAACTGGGAATACCAACTGAGCCCTTGAGACATGAGCAAATGTCTATATTTATCACCAGCAGCCCTTTTTCCACAAACTCCTGCCACATGATGTCATAGCACTAGTTGCATCTTTAATGCCTGGTGCACCCATACCATGAATAAAATTTCAATATATGCAGAAGCTGAACAACAAATTGTGAGGCAAAGCTCTCTGAGACATAAGCTCTTGTTTTATGCAACATTTTCACACCTCAGTGGAAGTGTGGATACAGTTTTCCTCCTTTTTATGTTAGTATTTAGGGTGAAATACACTAGGTACTTTAGTTAATACTAACACTTAGGCCATCACAAAGCAGGTGGCATCAGGAGTAGAAAAAAGACACTGGGAACAGGAAAGGGTTCTTTTGGCAGTTCTGTTGCCTTGTGACAGCTTTATAGAGTCACTGACCATAACCCAAATAAGTTACCTGTAACTGGTAATTTTATGAAAGAAATGATTGATATGATATGATATGATATGATATGATATGATATGATAATCTGCAGGCTACAGAGGATGAAATTGATATTTTATCAGTATGTTCCTTCTAGTTGAAGTGTATACACTCTTCTTCCCTGTATTGGAAGTTTCTTGATATATTTTTCTATTTTCTAATATATTACAGATTTTTTTCCTTGGTATAACCACTTCAGATTATTAGTATAAATTCAACATTTCATCTTCAGGTTACATACAAAAAGTTATTAATTTATTAAATATTTCAGTCAGAAACATCTTTATCTGAAGGGCTGTTCATGTCACCACAAACAAAAACAAAACAAAACAAAAGCAACGTAAATGCTTATTTAGTGCATTTCACTACATCATTTTAGCCAACTTCTTTCTTCACTAGCAAATGTTCCTGGTGATGTAATGAATTTGTTTCTTCTATGTCAATCATGTATCTACTACACATTAAAGTTAAAATTAGTTCTACTCTCATGCATTTCATTTTACGTCAGTGAATACCACTGTTGTTCCCCAGCTGTTTTGTGATTGTGGTTTGCCTTCTAAACAATCTAAAGTATTCCTGGAATGTGCAGGGTAACCAGTGATAACAGTAATGTCAAGAGAAACTTTAACCACGGGAGATGTTTATGCTTTATTACTGCAGAGCTTGTTTTGAGATCTATTCTGTAAGAGCAAAGGACTGGACATTACTCTGTAATGAGTGAATCAGAAGGTCAGGAATATTACTCTGTGGAAAACAGTGAAGGGAATATCCATAGTGTGCTCTCCTCACTTTCCAAACACCCCTAGTGCTTGTGAGGCCACGACCTATAGGCAAAAGTGGACAGAAGTTGGAAATGCAGGAGTATTCTGGAAGTAATCGATACATGGGTTGTGTTTTAGCTGGGTCATAATAAAGCAAAATTTAGTTTTTCCTTGGAATTAACAGCAGTTCTATATGTAGTGGAAAGAAATGTTAAAGGCCAATATTCTGGTAGTAAAAGGCACTAAAGGCAGCAGAATCATGTGCCCCTGGCTTTTATAGAGACTATTGCATTAACAGCATTCAAATATTTCTTTGAAAATTCTGTTTCACCAGAATTGTACTCATAGCACTTGATCATTCCAAGTCCTGCACCTGGTGGTGGTGTGTGTCCCTCCTTGGAAGTGTTCAAGGCCAGGTTGGATGGAGTTTTGAACAACCTGGTCTAGCAGAAGGTGACCAGGAGCTAGATGATTTTTGAGATTCCTTCCAATCCAGGCCATTCTATGATTGCTCCCTGGTGTAGACCATGGTTTAGGATGTTATTGTTAAAACCTGCCAGATACCTAAGAAAATTACCTTTAGGAAGTGCTGATTCCTGGAAACTCCTAGTTTGAGAGTTGGAAGCTAACCATGAGAGGCTTGTGTGGCAGAGGCTCAGTGGGATTTTTGTCACTGGTCATCCAAAAGACTGGATTCCCCTCAGGCCAAGTACGTGTGACTAACTCTGGCTGCTCACTTATGAAAAATGTTGTTGCATTACATTGTCAGGACTTAATAACAGCACAGGTAAAACACCAAGGTGAGCTTCTCTTTCCATTTACTTCACACAGGACATAATAAAGGTGTCAAAAGTAGTGTACTATTAACATCAAGACAGTGGTTACAATGTTTGTTTTGTCTCTCGGTTACCTAGCAACAGATCTTGATTGTATTTTAACACTACTAGTAAGCTTATTATGTGCATTTTAACTGAGCATTTAGGAAAGACATTATATCTCCTTATAAGCAAAAAGTGAAAAATAGAACAATCTATCTGCTACCATTATAAAAACCTGCTGGCATATTTAGCATGTGTTTCAGGATATTCCTTGGATTTCTGTTCAGATAAACAAGTTTTCTTATCCAGAATATGCTACATTAGAGCATCAGAATACTAGTACAAGGGTAATTTGGGCATGCAAAAATCTGTTTCTCTCCTCAAATGAAGCACCACAAACTTCAAGTCATACCTCATTGTAACCAGCAATCAGAATTAAACAGCTGCCCATCCATTAATGTACCACTGTTCCAAATAACCTATGGTTTTGGAGAGGCAGAACAGTCATTAGCAGGAGTTTCTATAATATCCTAGAAGAAAGAAATTTGCAGTACTGAGCATTCAAAATGCAGCACTTGCTCCTGCCAGAAGTGCTCTTATTCTGCTGCATCCATTTACTGTTCTCTAAGAGAAAGAGCTGCCTCTCCCTCCCCTCTCTCTGTTACCAGACTATTGAAGACTTTAAACCACCATCCTGTATTCAGCTCTGACATTTACTAGCAGAAAGAACATTCACTAAACCAAACTACAGATAGCTTTTGGGAAAAATAAAAAAAAAAAAGTAGCAAAAGCATTAAGTGATGAGCATTAAGTAATATACATTATGCATCTTTATAAATGACCAAACACACAATGAAGACAAACTGGCATTTTTTAAACCCACTTGGAAGGGGCAATTTCCAGTAGTTTTACATTAATTCTCCTAACAGTATATATATAAACATATACATGTTAACTTGGAAATAGACGTTGTCACGTTCTGACTAAGAAATAAAACTAGATGGGAATCTTTCCTTTGCTCCAAGCCTCCATTTCAAGGAGGAAGGATTTCAATTTACTGCTATTTGGTCAATATATATTCCTCTCTAAGTAATGATTAGTCCAGAAATAAAGACTCACTGACTGGGCTCACAAACTATATTTAAAACAAAGTTCTGAACATTCTGAAATACAAGAGTCACTCTGTAATTTCAGAGTAGTTGTAATATCTTATCCCACTCTAACAGGCTGCCAGAAATGCTCCTGGATAAGGCCCATCACCATTTGTTCTAAAGATATCAACTTTCTGGCTGGCTCTGTCAGGTAACTGAGGACATTTGGACTTTGATTAATATCTGATATACTTCTTACATTTCAGCTTTGAAGGCAAAAATTTTGAATATGTATTTAGTCTGTAAATTTTTATTAAAAGGTTCCTAATTGCATGGAATAAACTGCTGTGTTTTATCCAGAATAAAAAGATGTCTATGAAAACTTTTCCTGTAAATATCCATTTTACTTTGTATGAAGGGTTTGAGCATTTTTTGTCCACCATGCAATTTAGCTGAGTGAGTCATAATATGTTTTCCATGTAAAGAGAAATTCCATATTGTATTACTGGTAGCCCTGGAATTACCTGCAGAGGCTGAAGATAGGAAGTATATCCCTAAACATTGATACAAAACACAACCAAGACTCCAAAGAAAACTATTTTGGACATTGCAGTATATTGCAACTGATCCTCTTATTCTTTTTAATTAATGTAAATGGAATGAGGAAAAAAAACTTTTTAGACTATCCAAATAAAGGGTTTCTGTTTGTTTGTTCGGTTTTCTGTTTGATTTTAGAGTTCTACAATTTGCTTTGATTACTAACACTTTCCTGAAGATATTTGAGGCTGTGGGATGGAATCCAGAACTGTTTTTAAGTATCACTTTGAGTTTACATATGTCAATACCTTTTTTCCCATTTTGTTAGCAATGACTGTGTTAGCATTTGATCAAAGTGCAAACTGGTGTTTCTCGGTCAGCATGCCTGTTAGAACACAATCAAAACAGAGAGTGTACAGATCTCATCATCGTCCCTGGACAAAGGCTTTATGGCTTTATTTATACCGCAGCTAAGGCTAGAAGACATGGCTTAATTTTAAAGTGCTACCGGCGTTAATAAACCAATTATCAACGGTCTAGATGAGACCCGTATTTCACCTGCGTTTCTCCTGTTAATATGTGCTGGTTTGTATCACACACCCGTGTATGCATGCACTGCCTTTCCCAGAGCGGGACTGCAGGTGCACAAACAGCAGCTCGGGCCGGGCACGGCGCACAGCCGAGCGGACACACCGAACGCGGTCCGTGCCCGACCGCAGCGGGCACCGCGGCACCGCCGCACGCAGGCCGGGCCGGGCCGGGCCGGGCCGGGAGGGGCGGGGCTCGCTGACGTCGCGGGCAGCCCCGCCCCCCTCCCGCGCTCCCGCAGCTTCCAGAAGGGCCGGAGCGGCGGGGGGGCCGGCCCGGTGGCGCAGTCGGAATTGCTGCGGCCGCGGGGCCCGGCCGGGGCGGGGCGGGCGGTGATGCCCTTGTTTATTTTTACCCGGGCGGTTCATCCTCCTCGGCAGCCCCAGCGCGGCCCCCGCTGCCGCTCCCCGCCCCAGCTCCGACGGCGGCGCCGCCTATAAAGCGCCGCCCGCGGGGAGCCGAGGATGCAGCTCTACAGCTCCGTGATCACCCACTATCCGGCGGCCGCCACCGCAGCAGCCGCCGCGGCCCTCGCCGAGCTCCGCCGCCGTCTTCAAGGTCTCCTTGACGCCGGGACCCTCCGCCGCGGAGGCACCGAGCGCCGCCGACGCCGCGGGCCCGAACGCGGCCGCCGAGAGCTCCGGCAAGGACAGCTTCGTTCCCGCGGGGGGCAGCAGCAGCGCCGCCGCCATGCCCGCCTTCTCGTCCTGCCTGGAGGTGATGCCGAGCGGCCCCGCGGCGGGCCCGGCCGGGCGGCCGGCGGGCGGCCCGCAGTTCAGCTCCTGCGCGCAGGTCACCGTCAGCCGCCGGCGGCCGCTGGAGCGGATCGTGCCCATCCGCATCGTGCAGCGCGCCGAGGCCGCCGGAGAGCTGGTCCCGGGCTCGCCGCGCAGCCGCGCCTGGCTGGAGGGCATCCTGGAGAGCGTGCGGCAGGCCGGGGGCGACGGCGAGGCCGCCGCCGAGGAGCCCAGCAACCGCAGCCTGCGGCTCAGCGAGCACTGCCAGGCGCTGCAGGCGGCGGCCGCCGGAGCCCAGCCCGGGCTGGTGCCCGGCTGCGGCCCCGCGGAGCGGAGCGGGGGCCCCGCGCAGCCCGGCGGCCCCGCCGCGCACGGCGAGGAGGAGGAGGCGGCGGGGCCCGACGTGCGGCGGGGGCCCGGCGGCAGAGCGGAGCGCAGCGAGAAGCTGGCGCTGTACCTGGCCGAGGTGGAGAAGCAGGACAAGTACCTGCGGCAGAAGGGCCGGTTCCGCTTCCACATCATCCCCGACGGGAACTGCCTGTACCGCGCCGTCTGCAAGGCGGTGTACGGGGACCAGCGGCTGCACGGCGAGCTCCGCGAGCAGACCGTGCACTACATCGCCGACCACCTGGACCACTTCAACCCCATCATCGAGGGCGACGTGGGAGAGTTCCTCATCGCTGCCGCCCAGGACGGGGCCTGGGCCGGCTACCCGGAGCTGCTGGCCATGGGGCAGATGCTGAACGTGAACATCCACCTGACCACGGGCGGCCGGCCCGAGAGCCCCACCGTTTCCACCATGGTTCACTACCTGGGGCCCGAGGACCCGACACGGCCCAGTATCTGGCTGAGCTGGCTTAGCAATGGGCACTACGATGCCGTGCTGGACCGCGTGTGCCCCAACCCAGAGTACGAGGCGTGGTGCAGACAGACTCAGGTACAGCGCAGGCGGGACGAGGAGCTGGCCAAGTCCATGGCGGTGTCCTTGTCCAAGATGTACATAGAGCAGAATGCCTGCTCATGAGACCGCCCGGGCCGGGAGCTTTGCTGCAGGGACTGACAGAGAGGTGTGCTGGCTGTGATGGTGATGCCTTAATCCTTAATGAAGCAGCAGCACCCCAGACGGAGAAAGACTGTAGGTTGCGGGGGATAAATACAGACGTAGTTGTAATATTCTGTTGTAAAAACTTAGCCTCGGGTTCTTTGCAAGCAGATTTCTCTGTGTATGTTTGTGTCTCCCCTCCTCACTGTCTATTTTCTATAAGAATGTATTTTTTGCACACTATTTTTAAACTGTTACCTCCATCTTCTACATCTTACATTAGTATCTGGCTTTCAGCTGTACAGCCAAAAACGTTTGTAAACAGTTTTTGTAAATAAGGCTTATGATGTAACAGCTATTTTTTGCTGTGTTTTTTACCCATAAACCTTATATTTTTACCAAATGAAGTTGATGTCAAACTGACCCCCCTAGTTGATGAAATATTGTGGGTATTTTCTTGCAAAATTAAAATAATGGCTTTTGTAAAAGTGTGGCAAAGTGAGAACAGACTGCTTTTAGGAACAGTTGCTTTCTCTGCCTGGAGCACAGAACAGGTCCTTTGAGCCAGTTGGAATGCAGCTACACGTGAACAGAGCAGGGAGCAATTGACTCTTCTGTTTTTAATTACTGTTTTGAGTAAACTGGCCTCTTGTTGCCTGGTTGGCTCACTCTCCGCTCCATTTATATTATTTATCTATAATAACAGAACATTAACTTGCAATAGAATGTTGTGACTAGATAATAGTCTCCTGCTTTGGCAGTAATTGCCTTGGCTGCACCTCAGTGTTTGTGTTCTTGTTTCTGGGGTTATGGTGTCTTTCGTATAAGCCCTGCTTCTTTTTTGGCACTGGTGTTTCACCAACAAGTCATTATCTGATCACAACATTTTATTCACGTGACTTTATTTTCTAATCAAGAAATCAGGAATGGTATTCTACATTATGGTTTAAAAGAAAATACTTAAATTGAGGTTTGTATGGTTTGCTGGGTCAAACATTTAAATGTCTCCAATCTGGATTCTGTCTCTTCTACTTTCTGATTAACTTGTTAGATATATTTATTAAGTAATGCAGTTTGTACTTTTTTATTTTGTAATATATTGTGATTTTGGAATTTATACTGTATTTGTATAATAGGAATATTCACAGCTAAAATGGAATGAATAAAGAATATAATTTTACTTGTGCTTTTCTTTTCTATCCTGTGCATTCCTGGTGTGGGGAAGAATTGTGGGTGGGTTCACAGGACCTTTTATTTAGCTTCTCTGCCTTAGTCTTCCCTATTAAGAGGTGGGAAGATGGGGCATGGTACTTTATGGATGTGAACCACTGATGCTTCTGGTGTCTGTCAATATGTGAAAGAAAGAAATGCAAGCAGTTAAAGACAATTGAATATCTGTAATTATTTTCTTACTGCAAGAGATCTTAGTATATCTGTTTGCTAGTGAGAAACAATTTTCTATATTAATATGCCTTAGAAGAGGAGTTTTCAAGCATGAGCTGGTGACACCAGGGTTGGTGGTGAGCCAGCTCTGCTGGACTGTGCACACTTGGGCTTGGACATGGGTCTTTGGGAACCTGCATTCTGCAGTTAGCCCCAAACTTGCTTGAGATTTGTCCTGTCAGCAGTGATGCCTGGCATCCTCTTGTCACTCAAACAGAAGTAATGCCAAAGGGAGATACAGCTTTCTACTCCCCTCACGAGATGGAAATGCCTTGCAAGTTGTTAAAATGTGTTTACAAATCCGTCCCTGATCTCAAAATACTAAAAGGCTTCATCCTTAAATAACAGAAGGGTTCTGGGTTAAAGTTACAATTAAAAAGTAACTAAACAGCTGAAATGCATCAGTCTTAGTTGAGCACATGTGATGGAGCTGCAGGACTGATGTATATATTTGTTACTGGTTTATGTGGTACAAAGAGTAGATTTAAATATTATGTTATTTTTAAAATATTGGTAAATAGAATATTTTTCCTGTTCTCTTTACACCCAGTTGTCCTTTTTCTTTAGAGTGCAAACAGTGGTGGAAAAACCCCAGTCTTTCTAGTCCACTGCTGCTTAACCCATGGATCTTTGGAAAGCTGAGTTTTGAGGTGGGAGCACGGCAAAGGTGCAGTCATGGATGTGTTCATAAGGAGCAGAGGCAGTTTATGGGGAAAATGGCTGCTCACATGACTCTAAAAGTGAAGGTATTAATACAGCATCACTAAATATCAGTGATGTGTTGACCGATTAAAAACATTTTATCCAGGCTACTTAGGCTTTGGGTTGGATGTGATTAATTCACTCAAAGTTGTGACTTTCCCAAACTTAAAAAAATCCCAAACACATTTATTTTAAGTCTTTTAAAATTACCATTTTTGGCTGTATCATGAATTGTGATCAAAAATTTTGTTTGTGTTTTGGAACACAAACCTTAGAAATGCTCAGTAAGCTAAGCATTAAAGGATTGGTACAGCATAGTGTTCACTCTGTGCGATAAAAATGGTACTAAAATATCACAAATAAACAAAGCAGTGTTAAAAACCAACCATGCAGGACCATGGGATGGGTTCCCACAGAGTTCCTCAGCAATTTATCTACTGCATGAGTCACAGGGGCATGCAGATAACTTTAAGGAATTTAAAAAACTAGGTTACTTGTTGAACTAGTTTGCAAAGACATGGAGGGTATATTGCTGAAGTGTGTAACAAGGCACTTGTTTTTGCAGCTTGCATTATGTACTCTAAAAGGAAATTACAAAAATGGCATTTCAGATGTCTTGGACATGTGGAAAGTGGTTTGTTTTTTGTTTTTTTTTTTTAATAGCTGTGGTGTTTAAAGTTCAGCTGAGACACTAGGTTCAGATGCAAGCTAGTGGTGTCTGAACAGGAGAAGAGGCAGTTTTGTGGACCAATTTTATGGAAGCAGTGATCCTAATGTGGACAGAGCTTTACAAAACTGCTTGTAACACTATTCTTGCCCCCAGCAAAAGCAGAGGTAGATGCAAGTTTTCCTTTACTGTCCTCTGTTCAACAATTCCAGTAACGAGGGAAGGACAGACATTGTCCTGGCTCATAATTTCAGTGCCCAATTATTTTAACCTTGGCTAATCACTTACATAACCCAACTAATCCTTAGACCTGTCTGGGGACTTTGGTCAACAGACTTTTTATTATTGACAATAAGTCAGAAAAAGTACTTGATTTTCAGTATGCCACTTGTATGGTTCTATAAATCAGTATAAAATGCTTTAATTCTAAACCAAGCTAATGTGAACTTCAGTTGGTGGGAGCATAAGCTTTGTGATACCATCTTTGCTTGAATTTTATAACACAGTTGTGAATTAGTTGACATGTTGGATGCTGGATTTCAGGACTTCCTTAGGTTGCCAAGACTTTGACAATCTGTCACCAAATGTGCAAGTGATATGTTAAAATTGTCACGTGTGTTGGACAGACTTTGTTACATGAAGTAAGGTTTGCAAGAACTGAGTTGGTTTGCAATGAAGGAATCCCAAAATAAGGGTGATGGGCAGGTAGGAAAGGGAAGATTTATGTAAGTATCACTGCTTTCCATTCCAGCCAAGGGCTTGCTCTTCAGAAAGTTAAGTGGATGACACTTCGTGCTTAGTAACTTTTTTAGGACACATAGAAGTTCTCTAATGCCAGCTACTGTGGTTTATCTGTCCTTTTGTATTTGGCTGATACATTTGCAAGATAAATATTTTACATTAACTTGACTTGTAAATAAAGGTGTGTTTCAGTACTTCTTATACATGTACAAAATCACCTGAATACAAATATTTCTCCTGTCTGCTTTTGCTTTTGTGATGTCAGAATTACTTGGTAGGATTTTTGAGGATAATATTTCAATTTTGTTTTAGTGATTTGTCAGTGTGCTCATGCATAGCTCCTGAATCCAAGCAGAAAATGATGACAGATATTTCACAACAGAGACAAGTACCTGGCAATAACTGTTTTTTGCTTATAATTTGCTTATACTCTTTTATATTTATTCAACAGTTTATTGATATGCAGTGATAAGTGTTCCTAGGATGTTGGTGCAAAATGGTGTGAAATGAAAAAAATTCCTGAGCCTCATTGTTAAAAAGATTGTCCCATTTCAGAATTGCATGGTTGTGTGAAAATACACAGCATACAGTGAGATAGTGAGTAACTGTTTAAAAAGACATCAGGTCTGCCAAATGCAATTGTGTAGTCATCAGAACTTTTTAAAGAAGCAAAAAAATTAAACTTTGAATTTTTACTAACATACAGGCTGATTTGTAACAGGTACATGTGTGTTTCAGTTGAAAAAGAAAAGTGGCTTTCATATTTCCTGTTCAGTTTTAATTTACAATCTTTTTTATAACAAGTTTATACTATTGATGGATAAAAAGATATAGCAATGCAGTAATATATTGTTCTTCAGCCATTTTTTAATGGAGTTAGTATTTAAAATCTGTTGATATAAGGAAACCCATATACAGTATTCAGACTGCACATCAATGGAAATAAACCACTGTCATGTTCCAGGTTTCTGTGGCATGAGTGGTTATTACTCCATCTTCTCATAAATTTGTCCTAATTACTGAGTAAGATTCTGAAGCTTCTCAGAAGGAGAAAAGGTGAGTGTGCAATTGTAATAGCATGAGGCATGTACACAGGGTTGAACTCATCTTTCTTGTGTGATCTTAAAAAATGGCATTTCTTGCATTTTTAGTGTGTGTTTTTAAACCCTTATGTTTTTAATTCTTATTTTATTTCTTAGAAGTTTTACTGCAAGTTGTAGGAAACAAACTATTGAATTCTTACAAGGCATGCTTGGTTAATTGTGTTCGAACCTTCAGCACTGGAGCACAGTTAAGCTGAGCACAGAGTGGCATCTGCAGGGAACAAGGCAATTGTAGGAGGGAAGCTGGAGCTGGGATCTGGCTGTGAAGGAGCCCAGGCTGCCTTCTACCCTTTCATCTCCCCTCTCCACCCACATCCCAACAGGCAGGTCCTGGCTCACTGTGCCTTGGTCTGGTGGCAGCTTCAGGGTCGTTGCTGCTGCTCCTTGGGGTCTAGTTATGGAGTTCCTGCACTGCCCAGCTTTTGGGGGCTGCAGATGGAGGAAGGGATGCAACACTCACTAAAAAATGGGAAGGATTTCATGGGCAAAGACATGGTGCTTTTCTTGCCTGTGAACTTCTATTACTGAATTTCAAAGACTTAAAGCATGGTTGAACATCAAAATAGTTTGCAAAGGTCAATGTAATTTTAAAAACCACATAAAGTATGTTAACAGATTTTTGAGAGTCAAATGCTGAAGTATGCTGAAATACCTATTTTTTTAAAGTAATCCATAATTACATTAGCAAGACTATATTATTTTCACAGGTATAAGGATCCAGCCTTTTTCCTGCACAAAACTTCTATTTTTGCTCTCTGTAAAACTTCATTTTTCAGCTGTTTAGCTAACCAACATATCTGGGCAAGAAAATAATGATTTCAGATCTCTGGGTGTGATTTGGAATTTGGCAGTCTGTCAATTTAACCCAATATCACTAAGTGGAATATTTCTTCCCATTGCTGATGCTGTGCTCAATTTTAGAAGTCTGCTTTTAGAAATAACATGGTCACTGGAACTCCAGCTGAGCTTCTTTTGATATTTTTTAGGGAGAGCCCATGGTCAAAATGTACTCCCTTTGTAAATAAACAAAACTAGTATGTTTTATATCTAAATTGCCTGTCTTCCATATGACTTAAAGATTGAGATATGACCAAGCAATTAAAGAGTTAACTAACATGTTTATATTATTTGTTTGCTTCCCTGATAAACTTCAGCTCCACTGGAAGAGATTACTCACAGGGACTGATCTTGCCTTTTGTGGTTTAAGGTAGGAGCAGTGATAAATTTATTGTCTCGGTAATTACTAACACAATTCCTATTACTTCTGCAATTTTAAAATTTCTTTTCATGGCAGTTTTTGTTGATTATCAATCATAATGCCTATTCAGGATTAACCTTAGCAAGTAGTTATGCTGTAAACCAAAACCCAATTAAATAGGACATTTGAGTGAGTTTAGGAGTTGACAGGTGTTTTGCTGTTTATATATAATCAAGGGAAAGATGGTGCCCAAAATGAAGTGGTTCTGAAAGGACTTGTTTTGCTGTGGAAGATGGTTATGTCAGCTTATAGATCAGCTTTGTGACTGTTGATGTAAAAGCTTTAATGCACTTGAATTTATTATTTCTTAATTAAGTAATAATGTTATCTCACAATGGGTTGCATTTTTGCAACACTCAGGATCTCTTTGCTACGAGAGAGACTAATACTGCTAGATTAGAACTAAAATAATGTTTTGCTTTTAGAAATAATTGGGTTTTTTTTCCCATTTATCTCCCACCATTCTAATATCCAGTGAAAGAGAGCTTTGGCTTTAAGTAAAGAATGTTTGTGCATGTGGCCTGTGTTCTCCCTGAACTAGTAAGTTGAATACATGTAGAATAAGTTTTTTACTTCAGATTAATATCCATAAAAGTGGTGAATAAACAATTGGCTAAAAAACTTTCTGTTGTATACTGTATTTGGCTCAGCAAAGCTGCAGTCCCACTGGGACTTGGATGGGAGGCAGCATTATAACAGCACAAGCTTTACAGGTACCTGAAAACTTAATCTCCGTTTAGTTATTTTGTTCTTAGTTTTTAAATTTTTTTTGCATGCATGTTATCATACTTATCAGGAAGTAAATATTTATGGATGTTTTGTCAGTTAGGTAACTGTCCTTTTGGATATATTCATGGTAATTCATATGAACCATTCACGTGAATGGGATTCCTGGTAGATTTCCATTTTCAGTTAATATTTTAGAGCAATAGCCCTGAAGAGGCTATGCAACACCCGAAATTGCTAGAAATTATACCAAACAATAAAAAATTCAGTTATTTGATGGCATTTATGTAATGAGATTCTTCTCTTTCTCTAGTTCTGTGCAGAGACAAACGTTTCAAAATGGATAAATATGACAACAGAGGCAAACGTTCCAAAATGGATAAATATGACAACACTGGGATCTGTTAGGTAAATTAAAGAAGAATCTGCAGAGAAATAATAACTGCTTGCAATAACACATTCACCAAATATGTTATTGCAAAGGGGGCTGTTGGGATACAGTAGTACATATGCTCTTCAAAACTCCTTATTGTCATGCTGAGATTGTGACAATTTCAAACAAACAAAACCTAAAAAATCCCCAAACAAAAATGCAAGCAAAATCCCCAAAGAATGTAAACTTTTACAATTAAAAAAAAAAAAAGAACAACCAAGGGAGCTGCTCTGGGTAGGCTGTGTTTGTGAGGAACCATTGTCACAGAGACAGGTTATATAACATGAACCTTGGCTGTGGCCTCAGCTGTAACATCTACAGGAAATCATTCTGCCAACTGGGATTCTACCCTGGCAGCCCAAGTAGGTAATAGCTGATGCTCTACTTCAGTCAAGGGATTGAGTTAATCTCTGCTAAGACTTTTGGTGCTTCCTCAAGCCTTTGAGCTTTATCTCAGGGCTCTCTGGATTAAGCTCTTGCCAGCCAGCAGCAGTATCATTTCTCTTTGGGTCATTTGATATTGGTAGAGGAGGCAGTCGAGAGCAGGTACTGTCTCTGTGTAGAGAATCCTGTGCTCCATCATATCCCATCGGTGTCTTACATCTTCCTGTCTAGTATGAAGTGTGAGGAAAAAGAAATTGTACACCACTGGAACATGGAATCAGTTCTATCTCTGTTTACTCAGAAGTTCTCACCAAAAAAAAAAAAAAAAAATCCACACAAAAAACCAAAAAACAAACAAACAAAAAAGCCCAAATCTCTGCCAAGTCAGTTAAACTTACTTTTAAAATTTACTTACTTTTTCATATTTCCTTTTCCTACCTTGAGATTACATATGAACAGAGATCTTGTATTCTTGGAAGTCAAGTCCAAAAGTATTGTAGAAATTTTCATTTGATAAAACATGATTTATGTGTTGTTTTCATTTTTACAGCCTTTGTGGTGTAATTCAAGCACAGAGCTGTGAAAAGTATGTTTGTAAAGGAGTATTAATTTCCCCTTTATAGGCTTTTAAAGTAAGTGTTTATGGCTGGGTTCACTTTGATAAATAGTAAGGAAATTCTGAATGGGAAATATGTGAATAGGATGTTATAAAAATGTGACATTTCACGTTCTTATGCACTTTATTGTAAATTTCCAGATTTAATTTCTTCAGGGGAAAAATAATAGAGTATGGAGCTTATTTGAGCTCTTTGCTGCTGCACTGCTGGGCAAGTTCACCCCAGCAAAACCCTGAACTCTGTCACCTTCCTGAAAGATCAGTCCTTGCCTCTAGTTATTGCAGATGAAGAATTACATGCAGAGTCTGCTTACTCAGATTCTTGAAAGAAAATCTTTGAAAGGAAAAATGTAATAGCTACAGCTGTATGGAAAGTCAATCATCACCTGTACCCTGCTTGAAATGCCATTTTTGATTTTTCTTTCTTCTATGCTGCCCAGTGAGATGAAGAAAGAAAATGACTGTGCTAGTCCTTTGGGGAATGTTTGCTCTGCAGAGCACAGTGCTGTGCAGATGCCATCGAGCTCAGCAGGGGCAGCAGCACCACAGAATGGTGCTTGTTAGGCAGAGGGAAAGAGCAGGTCTCTGAAGGAGGTGAGTAGGTTCCTTAGTCCCAGAGTTGTTTTGCTCTCTCCCCAGTGCATGCACAGGATCCTGGGCACTCTGACAAATGTCAACACTTGGGAGCATATGTCAGTTTTTAAGGATTTAACTCTATAGCTTGGTTTGAAGGTATTACTTGGTGCATAGCTGCCATGCAACAGTCTTGCAATATTGAGCTGCAATAATTGCATGAGGAATATGTAGCCCTGGGAGAGAGTTAATAATACTATATTGTCTATAAAACTTCCATATATAACCAAATTGCTTTTTAATAGGAAGCCATGGCGACTGTAAGCAGGAAAATGTTATAGCAGTTGTAAATAACATAAACCACTTCTCAGCAGTTCTGGTGGAGATGAGAGGGAATTACATAACAGCTGCTTTCTAGCCCCAAGCTAATATGACTTGCCTGCTTTGCCAGCTCTTGGGACTCAAAGATCTGAATTGTCACCTCCCACCTACACTACAACTGCAGAGTGCAGAAGGGTGGTTTGAAATAATGGATGTTCCACAGTCATATTTCTCTGAAACATGCAAACTTGGTTCTCTTAGGGTGTTGGGGTTTTTTTGGGTGTTCTCCCCCCCCCCCCCCCCCCCCAAAGGTTTAGGAGGAATTTAGCTGTTCTAAAAATCATTTGTAAACTTGAAAGGTCAAATGCAGCCCCAATGCACATGCAAAAATTCTTTTCTGGCTCTGGCTAATTCAAAAATGTGTCTTTGACTCCCCATTGTCCCAGACAGGGCCGTCACTGTCCCACCAGTTTGTATTCCCACCTCCCCCTGCTGCATTACCTCTAACTTTGCTTTTACTGTCTGCGCTCTTTTGGCTGGGATAGAGTTAATTTTCTTCAGAGTGACTCATATGGGGCTGTGTTTTAGGTTTGTACTGAAAACAATGTTGATAATATAGAGATATTTGTCATTGGAGAGCAGTGCTTGCACAGCATCAAGGCCTTTTGTACTTCTTGTGCTGCCATGCTAGGGAGGGGGCTGGGGGTGCTTGGGAAGCTGGGAGGAGATCCAGCTGGGACAGGTGACCCCAAGTGACCAAAGGGATGTCCCACACTAGAGAACATCACACTCAGTAACTGAAGTGGGGGGAGGAAGGGTGAAGGGGTGCGCATTTGGAGTGACGGTGTTTGTTTTCCCAAGTCACCATTACGTGTGACAGGGCCCTGCTCTCCTGGAGATGGCTGAACTCCTGCCTGCCCATGGGAAGCAGTGAATTAATTCCCTGTTTTGCTTTGCTTGCATGTAGGGCTTCTGCTTTTCCTATAAAACTGTCTTTATCTCAACCCACGAGTTTTCTCACTTCTACTCTTCCGATTCTCTCCCACATCCTGCTGGCGGGGGAGTGAGCGAATGGCTGCGTGGTGCTCAGCTGCTGCTGGTGTGAAACCACAACACCCTCTCAGCCCCTTCTCCCAGTCCTTCTGCCTACCTATCCCTGGTGTCTGATCCCAGTACCTCTTCCCTCTCCCTTGCTGCATCCATCATTCCCAGGGGTGATTACCACTTTTCACAGCACGTATCCTGGTAATGCTGGATCTAAAGCCCCTGAGTCACAGAGTGACAGCTGTTTTTCAAGGGGACATAGCAACACTTATTAACAGCAAGCCTTGTTTTTCTTGGTGATATCCTAATAGGAGCTAGATTCCTTATTAATCATGGGATCTAGCAGTCATTTGGAACAAAGTTGTCTTCCTCTTGTTTTCATGAGCAGGTTAAACAAATTACAAGTTTGAGTGCAACCACAAACCTTCATAGCACTACAAATCTCAGTGCTGTTAGTAGAAAGGCTGTAGTGGAAGGCAGGGAGTAGGCAGAGCAGAGGAGCTGCCATGGCAGGGCTGGTTCTGCACAGGGCTGGTTCTGCACAGGCCTGGCAAAGCTCAGCTCTGTTCTGATTCAGGGCCAAGGAAGCTTAGGCAGCAGCAGAAAGGTCTGATGACTTTTTTATTATAGCAAGTCCTGCTTTTTCTAAATTACTTCAGTTCATTGCATAGTCACTGGTAAGTGCCAAAAGCTGTAACAAAGGTGATTTTAGTATCATGTTCTGCTTTGCTAGCGTTGCCAGAGAGATCAGAGCTGTAGACATCTGCAGACAAATCAGCCCACCAGATATCCTGAGGGTGCAGAGCCTGCAGCTTGATCTGAAGGGAGGTGAGTGAGACACCTGAGTAAACTGAGCAGTTGGTGAGTTTACTTGTGTCTTAGTTATTGCTCCCTGGAAACATGAGGTCTGACAGGATATATATGATGCCTCTCCACCCCATGGAAATGTGGCATTTTGTGAGGTGCATATTATTTTATGGTTTTGAAAAGCTGTGTTACACTGAAAATTCTTCTTCATTTGAATAATTCTGTAGTTTACATGCCACCCTACAAAATTTTCAACCTGACTGGGAACTGTAACCTATGATTCCTGCAGCATCACAGCTTTATCCACAGCTTCATCAGTGGCTCATGGCCGTGACAATCAGGCAATGCTCTTACTCAATTAATGCATATTAGAGAAGCAAGGAACAACTTTCTCACAGAATTAGCTTGACATGAGGTGAAAACCTCATCAAGTGCAACAAGGCCACATGCAAGGTCCTGCAGCTGGGTCGGAGCAATCCCAAGCACAAACACAGATGGGACAAAGCAGCCCTGGGAAGGACTTGGGGGTGCTGGTGGATGAGAGGCTGGGCATGACCCAGCCATGGGCACTCCCAGCCCAGAGAGCCAAACCTGCACTGGGCTGCATCAAAAGGACTGTGGCAAGCAGGTGGAGGTGGAGGGAGGTGATTCTGCCCCTCTGCTCTCATGTGACCCCATCTCAGGTACTGCCTCCAGCTCTGGGCTCCCCAGCATGAGAAGGATGTGTGCCTCCAGGAATGAATCTGGAAAAGGGTGACAAAGGTCATCAGAGGGCTGGAATAGCTCCCATATGAGGGCAGGCTGAGAGCTCTTCAGCTACAGGCTGAGCTGGGCTCTTCAGCCTGGAGAAGTCTCCTGGGAGATCATATAGCTGCCTCCCAGAACCTAAAGGGGGCCCACAAGAAAGATGGAGAGAAACTTTTTACAAGGGCATGTAGTGACAGGGCAAGGGGCAATGGCTTGAAACTGAGAGCAGGTTTAGGTGAAATATTAGGAATGAATTCTTACGAGTGTGGTGAGACCCTGGCACAGCTTGCCCAGAGAAGTTGTGGATGCCCCATCCCTGGAAGGCCAGGTTGGATGGGTCTTTGAGAAACCTGGTCTGGTGGAAGGCGTCCCAGCCCTTGGGGATAGGGATGGGAGGCTTGGGACTAGGTGATCTTTAAGGTTCCTTCCAACCCAAATCTTTCTATGAGTCTATGATTTTATGATTCTCTGAGTTACAACTAACAGGCTTTATAAACAGCAGAAAGTACAATAGAGTTGCTATGAGTCATGGTAGATAGAATACATGCACTTTATTTTCCCTTATTTTTCTGTGCTTGTAAATTGCTAACTCATGATAGATGCAAATGAAACATTTGGCATTTCTAGCTTTTTGTTCTGTTAGGATCCTTTTGCTGTTTTCCTTTAGGCTGTAACCCTTTTCTGTCAAACTTGCTTTGCATTTGTTTCTGAATAGATATTTATGCATTTTTTTTATTTATATACTAAACATAGCATTCATTTTCAACAACTTAGTAACAGAGAAATACAGCATTTTCTCATGGATCTTTGCAGATTAAAGACAAAACATATAGAATAGATCCAGTTACTAACTGGATCCTGAAAACACTTTATAAAAGCCAAAATAAGTATATTATATTCAAATTTGTAACAAATAAAATGCCTTAAGGAACATTATTATGTTCTGTCTCAAGACATAACAATGTCTTGCATTTGAACAGAACAGTGTCTTTAACTCAATTTACATTAACACTAATTCATATAATTATCATTAAACCCACATTTGTTTCAGTGAAGTTCTCAACTTTCAAAGAGACAGAGACTTGCCATACATTTCTGGTAGGGCCAGTAATGCTGTTTGTACTTTCATGGCAAAGGCACATGAAAAATGTGCCAGCTCTTTGATTAATAGTAATTTGCAAAATAAGTTCCCTCCTCCCAGGCTATTTCATATCACTAATTTGTTTTACTTTGCTGTATGAAATATTCCATCTCACAAACATTATTAGAGATAGAAACATGTTCACAAACCTTTTTGTCCCTAAACTTATGTGTTGTTTATTGTAGCATCTCTTTTAATGCCTCTGAAAAACACAAGATTAAACACCCTCAGTATGTTAGGTTCCACTGACAGATGAGATTGAGTCTTTTATATGTCATGTAACTGGGTAAACAATTTTGCAGGAAAACAGCATTACCATGATATGCTGTTCTCTCAAGCAGTAGGTGCATAATCTTCAACACAAATACGTTTAAAAATAGAAAGGGAAAAGTGAGTTGTACTGTGTACCTTTGACTTTTAGTACTACCAGTACTGATATATCTTGAAATATGTGCTGCTGTGCTATTTCAACCCTGGGGAAAATTTGGTCCCCTGTAAATGAGTGTCACGCACAGAGCTGCATATCATTGCAATAACAATTCCTGCTTACTTCTCCAATGATCAGAACTCCTGTTCCTTACTGTGCTGAACCTGTAAATAAATGAATCAGACACCTCAATAATGGCAATGAGAATAATAGTTATGTTGTTTGTGATGGGTCTTGTGTTTCATTACTCTTTGGAGCTCCTCACAGGTTGTTTAGTCAAGCAGAACTGCAGCTCAATCCTATCAGCCAGCGTGAGCTAATTATGCTTTTGGCTAAACTTCATTACCTTCCATTTTCCCGGCCTTCAGTTACTATGCCACAAAAGTCCACAATCTTGAAAACAGACACCATCTTCATTTGTTACATATGTAACTACAAACAGATGCTTATGACAGAGGAATTCAGTAGCTTCTTAAAGTGGATTAAGAGATTACATTATAGTTTGAGGGGAGCATTATTAAAGGATTAGAAACCTCTCTTAACAACTAGAAGCATGAGCAGTCTAAGGTGTTACATTGCTTGATTTGCAAAGATATAGGTATGTGGGTTTGGACTTTCCAGCCTTATGAGCAGATGTGGTTTTGGCTCATGTGGAAAGAATTATTGGTGCCAGAATTCCTAAATACACCCAGAACATGTATTATAAACACCCTGGGAGCACCTACTGCTGCTGCTAGAGAGGGGGAGAATCAAGGCTTAGGTTTACAACACACTGAAAAAAACACTGATGTGGTGAGCTACTTTTAAGTACAGTGTTAATTTCAACAAAAATTGGAATTTACATGGAAAACATTTTTAGAGTTATTTTCAATTATACATGAATAAAAAAAGGGAATAGAGCAGTGAGCTTTTAATGCCATATGTATGGTATGGCTCTTAAAGGCCATGGGTTTGCTGAAAGCTCTATGACAGGGTGCTTCTTGTAATGTTCATGTTGTAAAAATGGCATTGTAATGTACAACTTCTAATGGTTTTAAACTTCTCATTCATACAGTTAAGACCAAGCAACTCTATTCCTCTTGTGATGGATAAATGTGTTTGGATAATGCCAGTCAATGTGGCAGTGCCTGCAAGATAGTTACTGCAGCAGCAGCCACTTCAAAGAAACCTAACAGGTTTGCAGCAAATGGTTGAGCCCTTGGACCCAAGTGAATGGGGTCCAAGCTTAACTTTTTCAGTATTCAGGTCTACAATGTAAAAAAGTTTTTTTCCCAGTAACAGCACCCCTTTGAAATCATTGTATTTTTCAGAATATTAATTCAATACCAAGATATACTGCTAGTAATTGTATCTTCTTGGTAGCTTGGAACCTGTTCAGAAAGTAATTTAAGTTTTATAACCTATAAAACTATATCAGAAAAAAATCCATTCCAGGAGTTTTCAAAGTTCTTCCAAGAACTGCCCTTCCAGCTTCACGCAACCCTGCGTCACTTAGCTTGCCATTAGGAAAAAAAGAAATATTTGCAGGGAAGGGATCCAATTGAGCCTCAGCAGCAAAGAGAATAGCACACAGCTGTGCCAGTGAGGATCCTGTGCTCACATTCTGCAGGGGAACACAGGAGTAGCTTTATTGGCTCAGAGCAGTCAGCAGCACCCAGTCTTCTCTTTCCTGTAGTAATTGTAAGTATGCACCTGGGTGTTGCACTGAGGACAGGCCAAGCATATGTGATATTTCCCCCTGAAATTTTCCCCACACGTGGTTGCTCGCAGCTAGGGGGATTGTCTATAGGGTTGGTCTGCTTTGTAACCCCTTCTCTTCCAAGGTGTCCCAAGCAATGGGCAGTCTCCCATGGATTCCCTTGCATGTACAGCTTCCTTTGGCTGTGCAGGGCACCCTTCCATGTCTTGCATCTCACTCCACACACCACAGTCCTCAGGGAAACTGCAGAGATTAATCAGAATCACTCCTGCACTCAGGCAGGAATTCCTGGCTCCTGCTACCAGCATTTCCCACCATCAGCTACTGCCCTCTCGGACCTCTCAGTGCTGAGCAAAAAAACCTGTTAAAAAGATGAAGCTGGACCTTCAGAAGAATTGCAGCTGTCAATGTAAATAGAGAAAAAGGCTTTCCATCAAGTTCCACAGGCAATAATGACCTGGAGCTCCTGTTTCCCTGTAGGAGATAAACATCTCACCTTCTGGCCTCATTAGCACTGTCCTGGAGACTCCAGTTACCTTTTCTCTCAGTTGATTAGCATACCAGTCTAAAATCACACAGATTTCTTCAACTTGTATTCAGCTTTGAATGTCACTGCCCTGTTTGAAGAAAGGGTTGACTGTCTGCAAGCTTTTTTTCCCCTCTGTAACAGTTGGTCTATCAAAAATCTTCCCACAAACTCTCCCTTTCTTGTGCCATTGAAAGTTCATGGTGGTTATGGTTACTGCTAAGAAAATGGCTGTAAAGGAATGGTATTTTTTGAATTAATGCTTGTTGTGTTCCATTTTCAGTTTGTATTTAGTGTCAGTAACAGACTTAAGCTCTCTAGCACTGAATTTGAGGATAGCGGAAGTCAGGGCTGTGAGGTTGGGATATCTGGGTAAGTAGGCCAATAAGTAATTATGATAAGAAGGTTAAGATAATTAGTAGCAGCAATAAATGGCCAAAGTTATCCTGCTTGAGTTCTCTGTTCTATATTTTGTCAGTGATCATTTTCTTAGGACAAATTATGAGAAGCAGCAATACTTTGTTGAATACTGTTGCAGTCATAGAAGTTAAAATTAAGTTATAGCAATGGGGAGGGATCACTGGTTTTTGATGTAAAAAGGATGAAGTAACTGGTGTTAGTAAAGTGCAATATTATACAGTGAGTGATACTGAATGAGCACTGAAAGCCCAGAACTGAAAATAATCAAATGGAAATAGATGAAAAGCTTAACCAGCAATACATTCAAGGTGAAACATCCTGCAGCTAGCTCAACTAAAAAGGGATTTTAAGGAAAAAAAATGTGGTTAGCAGTTTAGTGCATATGTGATTTATATTTGCACACAGACTGTGCTCAGCACTGGAGAAATTCCAGGTGAAAGGTAGTTTTTGGCTTTCTTTCAATGTCTCTTCTTCTACTATTTTTAGGATTTGTGTCTCTTGTGCTTGGGCTTTTCACTCCATCTGCCCCTAGTACTGAAGTCTGGGTGACTTTGTGTCTAGGCCAGCCTCTGCAGAATAGAGTATCTGGTCCCAAGGAGGATGCAAGTCAGGTTGTCCAAAGGCTAATAATGCTCCTGACTCTTTCCTGTACTTTGTCTCGAAGTGGAAGATTGTTGTCTTATATATCAAGAGTTCTATTATAATTGTGGTGTAAGGATTCCATATCGCCAGAGCTTCATGCCTCCTCGACATGTCTCATAGGCTGCTCCTCTAAGCACTAACTGTTCCTGGTCCTTGTAGTAGTCATCTAACTCCTGATCCCCCAATCCACTCTTTCATACCATTGTTCTTATTGACTACAGGTGTGGCCTGTTAAGATCAGGCCTGCTCCTAATTTTTAGTAATTGGTTCAGCTGCAACTCGTTGGGGCATAAGATTACATTCTATGCCACCCTCATTTACCCATATTGTATCCCTCTACAGAAAATGTTCTTCTGTAAGTGTCACTTTTTCCTGGTGGAGCATGTAAATGCAAAGAACCACAGACACGTGGGTTGTAAGTGTACTGACAAGTATAAAAAAGGGTGCAGCTTTGCCATGAAGGAGACCTTCAAAGAACACATCACAGCTGTATATTCTGCTTTCTTGCTATTGCTGGTTTATTTTATTTTTCTGACCACATTATGGTAGAAATTAATGTTAGAAGTGTCAGTAACAAAGGCTGTATCCTTGTGCCTGAGATTCTTTCCTGAAGAACTTACAGCTTGAATATTAGTCTCAGAGTTGGCTGATGCATGCCAGCCTTTGTGTTCATCTATATTGATGAATATAGAGGGGGAGAGACCCGAACTCTTTCCTGCCGGAAACCCAAGAGAGCTTCCCCCACAAGTGCTCTGCTTTTAACCCCTGTGTTCTCAGAGGCGTATGCAATGTCCCAGTGGCCACACCAGGTGCCAATATTAAAATCTGAGCTTTGACCACCACATCCCAGAAAACCTACTTCCTCTCAAACCGCCACAATTGCCTTCTAGCAACGTCAAGAAAAACCTTGAAAAGAAGCAAGTTTAGTTGATAAATCAGTTACTATTGCACTCCCATTGCACAGCGGCCAGCTGCTGGATGTGGCTGATCTGCTCAGTCCAACATATGGCTTCAGTCAGTCAAGGGTTTCCCAGGGGTAACATCAACCACAGAGCAGCAAAAAGAGAGGAGAGGCTGTATCATTTTCCTGACTTTGCTGATGCTCTTCTTTCTTTCCTTTCCCTCACCTCAGCTACAGTGCTTGTATTGATTGTCTGCCTGCTGTGCAAGCCAGATGTGGGGATGCCATGCCCAGCTACTCCTCCCAAACACTTGGCACTGTCCATGGTCACCCAGGTTGTGGGTCAATAGGATTTGGATGACTGCACTGGGCACTGCACCTGGAGAACCCATTTCTCTTTCCTCCTGCCCTGCCCAGAGCCCTGTGGTTGCATTTCTGCAGCAGTTTCAGGCACTTGTACTGTTTGCAACTCCCTGCTTGGAAAATATAAAGCTGGCATTATGTTAGGGAAGAAATAGAGCTGATAGATGTAATTTCTACATTCAGAGAGCTGAAGATTTTAAAAATTTCTTTTGCAAGAGAAAAGTATGACAGTCTAAATGAGTCTGGATTTTCTCACTGTGTGATGGAAGAAAATCACACACTGCTTTGCCCTGTGTGCTTCTCTTCTGTTAGAGTGAAGCTCTGCACTATTTGGAGATTACAAGTCTCTGGAAGAGGACATGCAAACAGTAAACAAGGCACTTAACCACGATAACACTTGATTTCCACAGTGATATGCAGAGCCACCTAGTAAGAAGCAGAGTCTGTCCAAGCAACCCCACCAATACTTAGGTTTATACCTTCCCTTCCTAGCTGGTTCAAATCCTCTTGGAAACCTCATCTAGTCTTTTTAGAATGATCACCGTGCTGCTTATTTTTCACATCAAGGAGTGATAGCATTTAATACCTATAACTTCCTCATTGTTTTTCTTTTAAAGGAAGAAAAAATTTTCTTTAAAACACTTTTTTCCTCAAAAAGTTCTAAATGGAAGCATAAGAGAAGTGTCAGCAGAGAAACAAAAGGCCCCAACCCCAACTTTTGAAGCAAGGGCAGCACAAAGGAGATGGAAGCCCCAAGCCCACCCTGACTCGATGCACATTTGGAGTTCATTTTGCAAATTTACAAGCCTAGTTGGAAACACACCAGCCTCTTGCATAACCTCAGAGGCAATGGTTAGCTAAGTAAAATACTTTTCATTGCTGAATCCTTTCTACTCCATAGAGTGTGAAAAATTCAGGTGAAACATGCCTTACTAGTCATACAGGACACATTTCAATTAATGACAAAGTAGCAGACATTAAGAATTTTTAAGATGAAATTTTAGAAAAAATGTCAGCTCTGCCAAAAAGAAATAACATATAAAGTTTGTATTTCATTTGGTTCATGGCTCTCCTAAGTTAAAGAAACACAATGTTATTTCTGAACCTGTAATTACTATCACAAACATATTTTGACCTATGATAATGAACTGACTGTCTGTGCATGTGTGTGTGTGTGTGTGTGCATTACTTAAATGTTTTGTTTTCAAAAGGTTGGATGCCACAACATTAACTATAAAGTGTACCCCCAAGCAGCAAGCTGGTACTTTGACTAAACCGCTCACATCATTATTCTGATCTCCTCAGAACATGGAAAGTTGTCTAGCTTACTTTATTCATCTGCAACAACTTTGCATTTTTGCCAGCTTTCTGACAGGCAGAATGGACTGGTTTATCTGTTTATAGAGTGTTGAAAACGATCTTTGTCAGTGCTCTGGTATGTTACTACTATACATAGTATGTATAGGCATGTAAACCACCAGTTTATTTGAGGTTGTGTTTAGGCACACATCTACCCTGTAGGTCCTGATCAACCCTGCAGAGTTTGTATTTATCTTCTCAAAGAGAAAGATACACTTGCAAAATAAAAGGAAGAGCAGCAGTTTGAAATTTTTTTGTTAATTGGAAATATTATCCCTTTGAAAACTTGATGAACCCCACAATTTCTGGTTTATCCCTTTAAAAGGAGGGGGAAAAAAGAAGAACCTTCCCATTGAATCAAACCACCATAAGCAGTTTTGGTTTTCGGGCTGAAGACCAACACCTTTTATGGTTCTAGGAAACCTCACAGGCTGTGAAGAAGATCAGATGTAGACATGGGGCATTCCATAGCTCAATAATTTAAAATCAAAGGACTCCCTCACAATCCAATTAGGGCAGCAGGAAGAGAAATTGATACATGATGGGGGAGAGAGGGGAAAGGGAAAAGCCATGCAGCCGTGAGGTAGGCCGGGCCTCGGAGGTAGGCCTGGCCCAAGGGTGGAAGAGAGAGACAGCGGGAGCCATCGGGCAGTCGTGTGTCGTCCTCGTCTCCCCCCAGGAGATGGGGGGGGAGACGGGGGGAGAGAGAGAGAGAGAGTTGGTGCCTGGGACTGGACTGTTACCTTGAAATTTGATATCATGTGCAGCCGGCACAGCCCGCCGGAGGAGAAGGCGGGGAGGGGTGCAGCGATGTGTCCGGGCGCTTGTGGGAGCTTTTCACCCCTTTTTTGGACAACGAAAACTTTACAGAACATTAACCCTCCCTAGAAGTGAGATAAGAGTGGAAGATGAAGAAGGAAATGGGCAAGTGTTCAAGTGTTGAAGGTCTGGGCAAGGGAGAGATGTGAAAAGAATAGAGAAGAACCTTGGGTGGGAAGAGATGATGGAGTGGCTTTTTGCTGGGCTCTTTTTGTATGGCCATGGACAGAACCATGTTTCCTTGTGATACAGAGACTGCATCCAGGGGGAGGCAATGCCTCAGAACCAAGAGGGGTCAGTGTTGGTACCCCTTGGCCCCAGGGGGTGAAAATTTGGGGGGGGACAGGTGTCCCAAAGTTGAGACTGTGCCCTTTTTGGATCGGGACAAAGCATCCTTAAAAGGACAACCCTAGAAGCAGCTCTGGTCCATGTGCAGTGGTGAGAGCACTGGACATGAAGGGAAGAGGTCAGGACGGCAGAGGTACTCCGGGCAGTGCCACGAGTGACACAGAAACACACGAGGTTTCAACGGTGTTTCCAGGGGAAGCCTGTGGCACAAGAAGGATTCCTCACCTCTTGATGAACTGAGGATTGATTGTCTAAAGGGTGGTGCTGGACCGAGAGTTGGTGATTTGGGGGATGGATGGACGTATTGGAAATTTGGTGGGGGGAGGAGGAAATGTATTTGTAAGGTTTTCATTTTTCCAGTGTGTTCCTTTTTATAGCTAGTTGTAGTGTAGTTAATAAAGTTTTGTTTTCTTTATTTTTAAGTGGGAGCCTGCTTTGCTTATTCCTGGTCACATCTCACAGCAGAAACCAGAGAGAAGGTACTTTCATGGGGGCACTGGCATTGTGTCAGTGTCAAACCATGACACAATGAGTCGTATTTACCATCCAAAAAGAGTTGGACATAAACTAACCATAGAAAAATAATAAATTCATTATTTTCTTTATTGCATTTACCTATGAAGGTAGGCTAATCCTGATGGGATAAGTGAGTTGGTGACATGTCTGTTCAATTTAGAGGACTCTGAATTGAAGCCTGCACATATTTGCAGACTGAACAAGGATGAAATACTAATCCTGTAATAAAGTCTCTTATTCTAACGTGCACACAAGAGCTGTAGTAAGGGTCTGATTACAGAAAAGAACAATAGTAAGGTAGTGTGTGATTTAAAATAAAGAAGCAGCTTGTTGTGTTTACTGGATTTTGACCAGGAAACAGAAAATACTCAAAGCATATTACATTTGACTATTAATTTGTCAGAGAATGGTTTCAGGTTGTTCTCTTCAACATGGTCAGTGTATTTCAACATTTTGCCATCACCAACTACCAAAGTTATGATTTGAAGTTTATAGTTGATAAGTATAGGAAATTGGAAAAGTGAATCATAAAAGATCATATATTTGTAAACTATTTGAATAATCAATTATATTGTGAGGGGAAATAATATGTATGACAGCTTAATGTGATCTTTGGTAACCAAATTACATTTTCAAAGTTTGCATAATGTCTGTGAGAGCTCTGCAATTGTCCTCTGCTCAAAAGGTTGCTTAACTCATTATCATCACTATTTTTTGAGTAACAGCAGTAAAGCATTTGTCTGCTACATACAAAGCGGTGGAGAAAATTGTTGCTACCAAGTGTATATGGAAATGAGATTAGGTTTTTTTACATGGTTATGGGTATAAACAAAAATCTTGAACCATAAATGTCAGCATTAACCTTTAGCTTGAAGGTCTCTCTCAGCCTGGAGGCAATGCTGGATAAAACAGAAATAAAATTGAAATAGAATAGACCTTCTTCATAAAATGTCATTTTGAATGCAATAGCATTATAATTTAAGACACTACCAAAACAACACAAATAAATTCATATTAACATTAAAGATCTCTCTAACTTAGCTGTTTAAACAAAAGGCCACACAAGTGTTCCATAATGAATTAGTATTAGGAAAATGAAGGTCAGTCTCAGATTCAGCTACTTGCTTCCCCCTTTAAACAGAAACATCAAGAACAAGAATCAAAATAAATCAGTAAATAGCGAGCTCAAAATGAAGAAGATATAAGAGGAACCTTTTACCTTTTTTCCCCACAAAGAAACAATTCTATCTGCCAAGAAATAATTTTTAAAATTTCCACCCTTATCAGCTGTTCATCACTGCATTATCCTAATTTTAAAGAACCTGGCTTCTAGAATTATTCCAATACCATAGAAACTTTATTTATGGATACTCTTAAGCAGAATAAATAATTAAGCACTGTATATAGAATTCACAGGACAAAAAAACCCAACTATTTGAGTTAATTTTTTAATGGAACATTCAAGGTCTATTAAAGTTATGAGCTTTTAGAGTAATGTAAAGAAGCTGCTACACATTGTGACTCCTGCTTCCATTTGTAATACTTAACGGTCTTAGGTCTTCCTACCATTAGGCTAAATTGAAGAAATTATTTGTAATGTTGTTAATTGGGAGAAAAGGGGGAAATTTTAATCATGAGTCATTAATCATTTTACTTTTCATATCTTCCTTTACAAAAGGATAGGCAGTGTACTGGGCATTAAGTATGCCCTAATTAGAACAGAGAGATAAAGCCATAGCTTCGTGCTGAAAGAGAGTTGTTTTACCTGGTCTCTGGTGAACTTAGAGTAACTTAAAGGGCATTAAGACAATTTGTTTCAGAAAGACCCTTCTAAAGCTAATATTTTTAAGGCTTCCAGATTATCAGCTGATCAATTCTCTTCCCCACTGGGTAGTACTTATTTGCCAGCTGGGATTAAACTTGCATAACATTTAAAAAAACCCTGCTTAAACAAAATTAACATTAAAAACAAAAATACTACAAGGTTTAAAAAACTAAACCACTTGTCCCCTTACAAATGAGAAACAAACAAACAAAACCCAACAAACAAACAAACAAAAAACCCCACAAACCCAAAAAACCCCCAGCTGCTGCAATATTTTTCCTCAACTGCTGAAGTACCTGATGCTTCCCAAGCTAATATAGTGGCTTCAGCTCATTGCAGATGGTAGAAAACATGAAGGTTTTAACACATAGATTCAGAACTGTGGGATTTTGCAAAACAATCCTTGATCTGTCAAGGACTGCTGTGTGTAGGGTGGTATGCACACCAAAATTTTATCAGGATCTGATTAGAGGGATAAAAATCCCACTCTCAGTCCTGTCTTTTCATGCCTGTCTTTTAATGCCCCTCCCAGCAGTGGAGCTGTGCTTTGCCAATTTATGTGCAGAGAATGACTGCTGTAGAAAGCAAAGTTTTTGGTAGGAAATGAATGACGAGAAATAAATCTCTTCTTGTTCTTAATGATCATTTGTTCTTTAGAGTGCCTTGATTTGGCAGCCTGCCTACTCATTAGTATTCCCTGAGAATGCAGTGGGATGGTGTAGAGTGAGTTGGGATAGGGTGGGATGGGATGTGATGGGTGAGTGGATTTTCTTGTCCAGGAGTACTGGATGCTCTTTCCCTGCTTTTCTGATGGCTGCTGCTTTCTGCTGCCTGGCAATGTAAGAGAGCAGCTTGTGATGTCCAGTGGTATTTTGTCATATTACTTGTCAGACCACTCATTTATTTTGCCTTGTTTCATATTTCAGTAATGATTCAATACTAGAAAACTTGTGCTATAATCTCTGCCTGAGTACTTAGGCAGTGGTTTGGATACTGTTCCACCCTGGGAGATGGATCCACAAATGACAAATGTTAAAATACATGCTTTTATTTGTGGCTACTTCCCTGAGAAATGTTCAGTTTGCATTTCTTTCTCAAGGAGTACTGAGCCTGAGAAATCAATTTAATGCTGTTTTTAATAGAAAGGTCAGTGATGGCTGGCTGTATTTCAGAAATTCCTATGAGAAAGGACTCAGCTTGTCTCTTGACAGAGCTGCAGATGAGCAATGATCCCAGCACAACAGAGGTCAGTCCAGCTGCCCAGGGGATCAAGATGGCTCAGATTGTAACAGGGATTTCTGAAAACTGAGCTGTGGCTTTCTACAAACCAGTCAGCCAGGCCTGCTGTCTGTGGAGAAAAGGAAAAACCTTTATTCAGAGTCTGAGATTCAGCACATTCTCTAATGACCATTATTCTTCAGCCACTCCCGAGCACCAGTCTCTGCAGTGGCCCCTCATCCCCACCTCTGTCTCTGCAAACTCTGCTTCACTCCGGGTCTGCTCCACCCCCTGGCCACCAGTAAAGTGAGTGCTCCCCATTTTGGGATGGTTACAATTCACTCTGAGTTTGTTCTGATGATGTCAATAAATTTCTCTTCCAAACAAACCCCCTAATCTCAATCTGTATTTTCAACTTTTAGGGGCTTTGTTTCACTGCAATATGGAAATCTCTATGCAGTCATCTTTGGTACTGAAGCTCATGGTACCAGCCATAGAGACTGCTGCAGCCATCCTTGTTGACACTGACCCTTTTTCACCACTGAAATCAGAATCTCACTTGAGATATTTCTCCTTCTGAGGAGTATTTTTATTCCACTTTTTGATTGCCTCCACTTAAGAGGTCTTTTCTCATCATTTCCTGGTTTTTCATTTGGGGAACAAGCATCATATTGCCTCACCCCAGAAAGCACATAACAGATAGGTGGGATTCTCCTCCTGGGAGAAAGTCTTTGATTTTCAGTGTTCAAATTAATCCTACCAACCTCCTACCTTCCCTGCTGTTGCAATATCCTGTTTTGGATTCCAGACAATAAAGGAACAACATTCGTTTCAAATGTTTTATTCCCAGAAAGGTTTAGATGAACACTAGGGCGTGCAAGGTGATGACCTTTCATGTGGTCCTGACAGAAACTGCTAGTTAAAGATGCCAAACTTCTGTGAGGAGAGCAGAAACCCAGTGGGTGTTTAGAGAAAAATCTTTCCAGGGGAAAATTGGTTCTTGGTGGGTAAGCAAGTGTTAATAAACCCATCTTTTTTGTCAATTACTTTCTTTCCTCCCTTTTCATTTCCCCACCTCTAAAGAGATTTTCTTTCTCTGATTCAGTGGTCATGGAATGCTGTAGGGCAATGGAAGATAAATGCATTGTGCATTGAAAAGTAAGTAATATTGTATGCCAGCCAAGGAGATGTTCTGTGGCATCAGTTTGTCCTATTTGATTTGACCCAGGGACACTTCAGTCAATCAAGCAGTGCATTATCATTTCAGGCTCGAGGAGAGATGCACTATTAATCTAAGTGAGCTGCAGTCAGACCTGGCAGGCAGGGGACAAATCCCTAATCAATCTTTTAATCACCCACCTGGGGTGGTTTGAATGAAGTCAATTAAGGGATTGTTCATCAGCAGAAAAATCTGTACTCAGCCAGTTGAAGAAACATGCAAGATCTCCTTTGTGAAGGTATCTTTAGAATAAAACTTGTATCTTTCTCTTCCCTCATTCATTTAGTGGGGAGTAAGCTGGATGAGAAAGGAAAGATGTATGTAGGAGAAATGTACAAAATTTCAATATAATATGATCACAGACATGTATTTGGAGTAAGTATCCTTATTCTCCAGAAGTGCTGCAAGTATTCCAGAAAATGCCAAACTGGAATGAAACATAAATACTGAGTAAATATTTTCATAAACCAGCTCTATAAAACATCATGGTCAAATGATTGGATGAGGTGTTAAAGGACTGCTTTTCCTATTTTAGATAGTGAAGGAGTGACATGTATTGTAGAGACATTTATAAATCCCTTTTCTTCTGTTGATGTTTCTGATACAATTTGTCACTAATGTTTTGTATTCAAAACTCCTGCCAGAGCTAGCAAAGCACAGGATGGCCACAGAAAGCAAAACTTGGTTGTAATTTATGAGCAGAGATATTTTACTTTAATTCATTGTAGTATAACTGTAAGTTTTGAGCAAAAAGTTCTTTTCCACTGAAACTTGAATTGTGTGATTTGCTTACTGAGACAATATTTACAGATCTTTGAAAATACTACTTGTTGTGCAATTTTATTTTGTTCTGGACAAAGCAGAGCCAAAGTGTTGTAATCTGCAGCATTTTTCAGTCCTGTAAATGACATAGATTTGGCATTCAAAAGCAGCTTCATCTTAAAACCACCTGACAATCTACCTGCAGCATGATCATGAAAATGTGATTAAAAACTAAAAGTACGGTCTCAGGGCATCTCTAATGGAGCTTATTTTAGTGGAGGAATAAAATTACAGAAGGAATTTTCAGGATAAACATTAAGTAATCTGTTGTGATTGCTAGACTTCTTACTCAGCCCTGTTTCAATAACTTTGTTGGGCTATTTTTTTCATCCTTGCTCGTTTAAACTTATTTTGCATGTACATTAGGAAAGATCAAACCTTCAATGCTGTTATAATTTTTTCACCTTCCCTAATAGTCATTTCAGTGCTGTATTAGGAACTTAAGCACTGAAGGTTGAGCTGACAAATAAATTTTATTTTCCTCTCTACTTAGATCTTAAACTGAACAAAATCACCAGCTCCTGGTTCTATTATCTGCCATTCCTATCTCTGTAGAAGGCTGAGATAAATTTCAAAAGAAACAAACAAAGCCTAATTGAGAGGGACCTGAGGGATGTGCAGGATTGCAGTGGAATTTTCTGTAATCCTCTTTGGCACACTTCTGGCACTGCCTCGTGAGCAGCTGAAACCACTTCCCTTTTGAATAGCAGGTGTCATTGCAAGCTGGAGCCCAGATTCCTGGGGCCTCTTGGGAACCTGCCCATACACCTGAAAATCTGTTGTGTCACAGCTGATGGGAATCACACACCTGGTTGTCATGAGCCACCTTTGCACATCTGTGCAAAAAGAAATAAACCTCTCCTGTGCAGTTGGACATACATGCCTGCTCTTGAGGTGGTTGATCTGGTTGCAATGTTAATTTTGAAACAGGAGTTGAAGTTTGCTCATTGCTGCACATGGTCACTGGGACATTGGCTGCTATTTCAGATTTTATTGTCCAAAAAAATGCAGTAACCAGCACATAGGATTTAATTCTGCTTCTGATGAAACAATAGGAGAAGACAGAGACCACCATGAAGGACAGCTCACAGAAAAATGACAACCAATAACACACTACAAAGCTCATGGGAACCATTAGCTGCATGGAGAAAAGGTCAATTAAGGCTTACAAAGGAAAACTGACTTTTCAGTTCTTCTGGCTTATCCATTTCAGACACTGATTTCAGACAAATCACATCATAGTTACACATGTGATAAGAAAATCAGGAGAGTGGGCCATGCATGCCGGATTTATTGACCTGGAGGAGCCCCAAAACCAGTGTCTCCTTACTCAGGACCACTTCCAACAGCTCCCTGTGCGTCCTTGAGCTGCTGGGGTGACTCTGCTCTCCCTGCAGGGACAGGTACCTCATGCCTGGACCAGGTTTGGGCTCCTCTTCCTGTGTGCTGGGTGGGTGATGTTCCAGGCTGTGCTGTAGCAGTGTGATGTGCAGTAGCGCAGCCCCAACCCACCTTTGATCCTGTGCTCAGGTTAGGTCACAAGCAGAGTAGCTGAGAGTGTCTTGCAGAATCTGGGCCCACCTATATGCCCTGCTGTGTCCCAGCACTGCACTGAATGAAGCTGCAAATGTGCACTGTGCCTCTGCAGGGCCAGGAATTCTGCAGGAAGTGATTGGCACCTGTGAGCCAAAGGGGACTTGAGCTCCAATTTGTCCTCTTCCCTCAGGCGTTACCTGGGACATGAGAGCATGGGAGTTCAGACACATCCTCAGTCCTGTGCTCCTTCAGGAGACAAAAATTGCCCCTTATCTTTCACAGGCATGGTTCCTATAGTCAGAACCCCAAGAGGCAGAACTGAGCACCTCAACAGTTCACATGCTGCTGTAGGGTGTTGCTACCTCCATTTGTACAACAGCTCAGGGTGGGCATTGCCTTCGTGCGTGTTAGGAAGTGAGGCATGGGAGTAAAAAGCAGGTCTCATTAAACCTTTTGTCACTTCCAGTCCACAGCAAGCTTTTGTATCCTGAGGAGATGAGAGCAGCACTTTGGGTTGTGTGCAGTAGACACAACTTTCAGTAGTATGGAAAACAAATTTACTCTTTAGGAAGAGATTAAATTTTCTTCTTAATCACAAATCTTTCTTTTATATAACAATTTTTAAATTAAAATTCCTTAAGAATAAGTTTTTAAAAAATGGCTGTGCCTAATTTGCTGTTTAAATTCAAATGATTACTATGGTGTGCAAATATCCAAAATCAAGTGGGAAGTAGGCACTCAATGAAGGCACAAAAGACAACATGAAAAATGTTGCAATTTTTAAGGGAATAATGTGCAGTGTTCTGCTCCTCAAAGCCCTACCTCATGCTAGTCCACGGACTTCTCTGGGATCCTCTGGGAAGAGTCCATACGACTGGGGTTATTCCCATAAGAAGACAGTGTTTCAAATTAGTGTAGCTTTTCTGTTCTTAAGCAACAAAAATCTGAGATGAAATGTGCAGCTGACTTAGGATTTTAGCAAAGCAGGATGGCAATAAATCAATAAGATAGTACTTAGGAAACCAGGAGGTTAAATAAACCAGGAAAATGTGTGTTGGCAGTGTGGAGACTGCTTCAGAACACCACTTTAGAAGCATGGAGTTAATGTATACCACCTACCAGGGAAGAGTGTTTAAAAGACTGAAAGGAAAACAAAATGTTGTCATAATCAAACATCAAGGAGGTGGAAATTGCTAAATTAAATCAAAGGCTTTTTTTTCTTATATAAACAAGGAAAATGGAAAAGATCATAAACCATAGCAAGTTGAGTGTCCCACTGCAGTAAAGCAGGCCAGAGGTTTAGAGGGGGAGTTAGTATAAAGGTGTGAAAGCTGCTATAAAATCTGCTTTAAAACATCAAAGGAGAAAGTTTCCCAGAAAGTCAAGGGATGAAGGATAGAAAAGGCCCCCTATGAAGACAGGACCTTGCAGCAGTTCTAAATTATGTGTTTCTATTAGTGCTGGTTACAGGAGAGGTCAGTGAGGCTCCTACTGGAGTGATTCTTTGCAGGACATGAGTATGAGAAACTGATTGGCATAAACCAGCAAACTGAATCTAACCTCTGCCCAGGACCAGAACAAATTCATGCAGGAGCTTTAGGTAACTGCAATTGTCCTGTTTGAGATTCAGTTTAAAGCACTTAAAGACAAAATAATGGAAGGCTGCAAATGGGACATGGGTCTTCAAAAAAGGGTTGAGGAATAATCTAAAAGACTGCAGATTAAGAAGTCTGACATCCATACCAAGAAAGTCAGTAGAATTGAAAAGACAGTGGGAGATGGAAGGAGCAATCTTCTCACTCATAAGAAAGCTCTTTCCATGGATTCTTGTCTTCATCAATGGCCCAAGACAAAAACCCAAGAACCTGATACCAAGGATATCCCTAAGGACAGAGTCATAGGGACAGTCAGAGTGAAGTGCACCTCTCTGTTTCAAAGATGTGCAGCTCACCTGGGCCAGCTTTGCTGCTGTCACCTGATGCTGCTGGTTGGAAATGTCATGGGTGTGGTTTTGATGTGTGTTGATGAGGGCTCTGTGCCTCAGCTTGTCCTGCTGTGTCCCCCCAGTCTGCACCCCATGGCAGAAAGGAGGGTCACAGCCTGTGGGAGGGCACATTGCAAAAGGCAGGGACACTGCACAGTGGGGAGGAGTGTAGGGGGTAGGGTTTTGGAGGAGGGCTCTGAGCCTGCTTCATGTTCAGGTGTTCCATGGCTGTACACTGGAAAAAATAGGAGATTACTGGTGGATAATCACCTGGTTTGGATTTATGACTGTCCCATTTAAGACATAAAGGATATAGTAAGAAAATTTGAAAAATGAAATGAACGACAGCAATGCAGATGCTAAAACAGTATTTTCTTGGAGTTGTCTGACCTGAAGTTGTCTGAGAAGATTTGCAGAGATGACTGGTTAATGAAATGGCACCTGAAATTCAATGTCAGTAATTATGATATAATGCACACAAGAAAAAAATCCATCCCTGTAAGTATAGACACTGTCAGTAAGGGTTTAATCCCTAGTACCACTCAGAAAGGAGGCATAAGAATTAAGTGGATAGTTTTTTAGAGGCATCAGTTCAATAGTTGTTCAGAGTCAAAGGCAGATTGAATCAGACAAGCTTTTAGGAAAGGAACTCACAACAAACCAGAGCATGTGATTATTTTCCAGTGCAAAACTAAAGAATTGGCACTGGAGTGCTGTGGATGAGGCCCAGGACTGACAGCCCTGGTCTGCCAAACCTGTGTGGGACTAAAGCCAAACCAGGAGGAGGGTGCCTGGCTGCCTGTAGGGAGCAACTTGCGGGTTTGGTTTAATTTATACCTTTGGTCTCTTGTATCAAAGCCTGCACACGTGGCTGATTTCTGAAATAGTTAAAATTTGTTCAGTGAATATGTCTGGTTCTATCTTAGGAGAAATGTGTGCAAAGTCCTGTGACTAGTTTAACTGCAGGTGCTGTTACAGGTGGGAATACAGAGACAGTCTCCATTCTCGATGGACAGCTCAGCTACATCCTCAAACCACAGTCAAGCCTTTGACATGCAATTGCTCTGAGACCAAAGAAAGTGTCTTTTTGGTGAAACTTTCTCTCCTCTGTGTGGTCTTCTGATCTCATGATAGAATTAAACTTTTTTTAATATTTCTCTTGCCTTGGGGAGGGAAAGAAGGAGGACAAAGCAATCTGTCCAATGTATATTCACGTCCTCCTCCCATCAGAGTCACAGCCCTGAGCCAGTTCACCTATGTCAAGAGGGATGAGCTGGGCTTCCAAATCCAGGTTAGCAATGACATTCAAGCACTTCTCTCACAGACATCCTGCAGAAAGAATGTTTGTTCAGTTTATTCTGCTGCACAGTGCATATATCTTTCTATTTTTTTTATATATAACTATAACAGGTTTTGCAGGGAATTTTCTTTATTGCTATTGCACAGAAGATAGACCAGTTACAGTAAGTCTGTACTGTACACCCAAAATAACATAAAAGTTTGTGGTTTTTTTATTTAGAGATTATCTCATTATACTACATTATTATTTTATATTATGAGACTATTAGATTACTTTCCTGTATCTAGAGGGCTGTGTTTAGTTTTGGCATTAGAATCAGTGGTAATCTCTTTTAAAAGCATGATGAATCAAGAAATATTAAACTGCTAATAGTCCAAATGGATGAACTGTGTGAGTGTAATGTAAAGTTCTTACATTAAGGTAAATCTGTATGGTATCTGATAATTTGCTGTTTTACCATTAGTGCTCTGTTGTCTGGTTCTGTGATTGCCATAGAAATAGAATACGAAGTTATGCTCTGCTAGACAAACGTACATTAAAAAATGAAAAGCATAAACTCTGTTACAAGTAAAGACATGGTGTGGGTTTTTTCTACTAATACTGAAGCAGGCAGTTTCATCAGTTAGTTTGCCCTTTATCAGTGTTTTAAAATTGTTGCTCATATTACATTGCAGTGGGTTTGCATTTTGCAAGCAAGGGAGTTTTGTTGAGCCCTTCACCTTCAAAAAGTGCCCTTGAGCTGAGCATTCAGCTAATCTCTCTTGAAACTCAGCTTTGATTACATTTTGAGAGATTAGGAGCTGTTTGTGGTGTCTTTGGGAATGACAACACCAGGCTGGAGCAGGGGTGTAAGTGTTCTACTCCTGAGTGTGCTGCTGTCTCTCCTTGCTGAGAGAGCTGGGGGTTCTGAGCTTTGAATGTGTATAAAAGCGGAAGGGATGCAGACCTCTGCTGTCCCACCAAAGTGAACTGATCTGCTTGCAGGACTAAGGAGTGCACAGCCTGTTTTAGCAACTTGCACAAACAAGGTTTAGTGATGAGACACTTCTATCCACTAGATCTTTATCAATATCACCTTGCTGCTAAATTATAAGCAAGAATGTATTTATTCATCATAAAAATGTTAATAAATTCCTCTTGCATTCATTTAAGCACCAGCCAAATAGCCTTATGTTCTACAGTGACACTTAACATACCAAGGTAATCATTTTACTGCAGTGTTTCTACACTCTGAGCAATCGGGTTTGCTTCTTACTTGCTCAGCATTTTGCTGCACTGAATGAACAGGATGTCACTGAAACACTTGGGCACCTCTTGAGTTTTAAAAGACTTTAAGTGAAGGAGTTTAAACTCACCTTTGTATCCTTAGGTATCTGCTTGTTCTTGTTTTTTGCCTTGAAGCACCGACATTCATACTTTATTTACAGATCTCAACAGGCTTTGCCTTGTCAAATATTTTGAATTCCATAATGAGGTGTGTAATGTCTCTTACATAAGCTCTCATTTGTGCTCTCCTGGGATGCCTTGCTTTTGTGCTTAAATGGTTTTGCCTGTGTTTACTCTACTCATTTTACTTTTTGCTGAGAAATTAAGGAAATAACTTTTGGCTTATGTTCTCCCACCATGTTGTTATTTCCCTCCTTGAAAAAAAAAACCACCAAAATCAAATAAAACTCAAGCAATCACCCTGCTTCAGATCATCAGTTTTGTTTAGAACTAATGTCAGTTGCAAGAAGCAAGTGGGCTGAATTGAAGGTGGATGAATGTCTCCAGCAGGAAGTGGGTGCGCTCATTTTTCCTGGATGAGAACTTCTTTAGTACTGTGATCGACTGGATATACAATCTGAGCTACTTCTATTTATGGACTGGCTCTCCAATTCATGTTTTATGAGTTTCTTCCCAGGCAAAGCTGTTCTGTTTGGTTAATTGGAATCTGTCAGGAGAACAATCAAGAGGATATTAATCTGAAGCTCAAATGCCATGTCAATTATCAGGCAGGGGTTTTGTACTGTGGAGTTCAGAATGTACTTGGCAGAATAAATGCAAATAAACATCTTATCAATGAGAGAGCCTTAAAGCAGTAGAAAGAGACATTTCAGTCCCTTTTCTAAATATGGTCTTAAAATAGTTTACACCAGATGCCATCTATGAATGACACTTTGTTACTCTCATGTTTTAGATAAAAATAATATAACAGAACTTCACTTTCATGGCAAATATGTGGATATTTTGATCACATATTTTGGATACAGAAACAAACAATAATCTGTTCTACTTTTTTCTTATGGTACAGAGAAGCAAAGTAAGAGAAAGGTCACTCCTCTGGAAGCTGATGATATTAGATGCACTTTTTAGGAGCCCCTTCCTGAGTGTGGAACATTGGTAGTAATACACTGTGGGAAAGTCCTTTTTCACTGGCAGGCAAAAAAATCTTAGCTTTTTCGTGTAATCGTTGGTAGAATCCATCTCATTCCTTTAAGTCCTTACAACATTTTGGGATAACATTTCTTTACAACAGAATGGGATAAAATATAACATTGTGCTTGGGAAGCTGTGATGGGGACTGTCCAGGGATTGTGAACACCCATTTGGGGCCATGTCCCTGGTGCATTGACTCTTGCTGCTGGGAGGAAACAACTGAGCCTTGGCAGCTCTTGGGGCAATATGTGCTGCATTTGGGTGAGGTGCTTCTATTTCTAGGTTCATTTTCTAAATTATTTAAATTAAAATAAGTACTTCAGTGTTTCAGTCCATTAGAAGAAGTCTGCTTTGATGCAGTTACATTAAGGTCTGAACTAGCAGTGCCAGAAACCATTTTCAACCACTTATGCTGGGTAGTGTAGGCATAAAATGCTAGTAAATAGAAATCACAGTGTGCCACATTCACTTACACATGAACACAGCTATGTTTGCTTCAAGGCAGGAGACAAGTAAGGCATACATTTATTAGCTAGAAGAAACCCACATGCATGAGGCTTGAAGTCAGTCTCACTGGCCCATGTATCAGATTGCTCCGGGGGACAGGCCCAGGACAGCATCCCAAGCTGGAGTTCACAGCTACACTTTGTGTCTGCATCACACTTCCCACATGCCCCAGAAGTGTCCACACAAAGCAGCACTGAGTGTCCTTGGGATCTCCTATCCTACAGTGCCTTAGGCATTGTCACCAAGAGAGGTGCTGACAATGTGACCTACCATCTATCTCTGCCCAGCTGGCCCCTCTCGCCTGTTCATGATTGCCAGTAGCAAAGACAGGTAAAGAGCCTTTTTTAATTCCCTGGATGGATTCCCAGCTGGTCCCACTGCTTCCCCAGAGCTTGCCTGGAGTTGGAAGCAAGCAAAGCCCTGCTGGCTGAGCCTCCAGGGGGTTCCCTGATGCCAGGACAAGCAGCAGCCTGTCTGTGCCTTCCCTCACTCTGCTCATCTCAGGCTCACTCTCTCCCTGGATCTTTGTTGCAGCAGTGGTCCCCAGCACCCACACTGGGCAGCATAAATTCCTTGGGAGATGGGGAAGGTGAGACCCCTTCCCCTGTGCATGCTGCGATTGGATTTTTACAGCTTCCTTCTGGAACTGAGTCATGAGCTAGAATGTGGGTTGCCAAGTGACAAACACTTTGGGCAGGACTCAGCCTGGGACACTAAAATTAGTCATCCAGTGTATTTGTAGATGAGATTTTTAAGCTTCCACTATTGATGGTGGAGATCCAGTCTGCAAATCTCAGGGCAGGGACATTCATCAGAGGTGGTGGGGTCTGGAGGCTGAGTCTGCCCACAGTGAGGTAGACACTGAGAAGTTCCCTTTAGTTGCTCTGATATTAACAGCAGTAAGTGGTAACTGAGATGCCTGAGGCTACCTTAGGCATCAAGATGGGGCTTGCAGATGTGACACAGGACCTACAGGAGACATTTGGTCCTCTGGAGCAGCAGCTGGAGGCCAGCCAAAAAACTCCAGGGCATCCTAATATCATCAGACACCAACACTTCGCAGCTGAATCCCAGCTGATCTCTACTGACTACAGCAGGAGCTGAGATGCCCAGCTCACAAATAAATGTTTGCGATTAGGTGCTTAAATTTAGATACCTCAGTCTATGACTGGATCCCACCTTTCTGGCAAGAACCAGGAGCCATTTTTGCACTCTGAATAAACTTTCACAATACACACACACACACACACACACACACACACACAGAGGTATGTACATGCACAACATGAAACAAAGACAGTTCTTGCAGCCAACAACCAAACAAGCATCCCCTTGATTCCTCTCTTCTCTGCCCTAGGAATGCCCAAGGCATGGGGGCTGCAGGCCTTCCCAGCTTCCTTGGAAAGCTCCTGCCTCCTCCTTTCTTCACAGGTGAGTGAACAGCAGCTCCTTTCCCCCCATACCCTTGGTGCTTGGCTGGGGGAGTCTGACAGCCTGGCCTCAGCCCCTCCTGCCAGCACAGGACTGTGCTGCAAACATTTGTGTTGAGAGACAAATGAGAGAACATGTGTGCTGCCTATGAGAGCCCAGGGTGTTGAAGAGGTGGCTCCTTTCATCATAACAGGGAAGACAGAGGTTCTGGAAATGGTCAGCACTGGGCACAAAACTTTCCATCGAGGCTCTGACATGAAGTGGGAACTTCTGCTTTCCGTATGTTGTGGCCTCTTGAAGGCCACGTGGTCACTGTCAGCCACGGCCTTTGGTGCAGACTGTGAACAAGCAACATCACCTGCAAGACCCTGTGAGCACAGCACCAGTGCTGACACCAATGTTTCTACTCAATGAACTCCAAAAACCTCTGTTTTCTGAGAAGCTAACCACAGACCTCTTTGTCAGTGTGTGGTGTGGGGAAGAGTGTGACACCAGCTTTATATCCTGGAAACAACACATTACTTCTTGAAGTATAGCTATTGACTAGATATCCCCAGATAAAAGTGAGCTCCAATTACAAAAACTATTAATAATATATTTCCCATTCCTTGTAGATTCTATTTATGCATTTGTTAACAAAACCAGTTGCTATAGTTGCACTGAATGGTCTGGGTATAAAATTATTAATTCTGACAATAAGCATGTTCAGCAAAAAGTTGCACGTGACCTTCTAGTATGTTTGCCATAATTTTTTTGATAACTCAGTTGTTTGATCCTATGACAGAAGTACCTGTGTTTGTTATTACTTGTACTAATTCCTGTTATCATTGTAGACATTCACATCCATGGGTCCATATTTTTCATACAGCATAAACTGAACCTACCACATTATTCTGGGTAAAACCCCACCTTCTTAGCAATACACTGGCTCCATGTACCACCCCCAGCCCCCCTCTTACTTACCCATTACCTTCTCAGCAAACAACTGATTGCTTTGTCACTCCAGAAAATGTTTGAACACAAGAGACTCATTTACCACTGTTCAGAAATGTTCAGGTATTGCCTCCTGGATCTGAAGAGTGTTATCTTTTAGTAATATGAGCTACTGTCAAAGAGAAACACACAGAAATTATTTTATTTGAGACTTTACTAACAGAAATAATAGAATTTCAGAAAATTAAAGTCTAAGACTTTAAGCAAAAAAGACTATAAGCAAAAAAGGACTGAAGGTGGCACTGTAGGAACAGACATTTCCCTTTTTAGAAAAGAAAGATGGTAAATGCCTTTCTCTTTGAAACAAGAAGATGAGAAAAACAAGAAGAGAAAAGGAGAAAAGAAAAGGAAAAATAAAAAAAGCAAAAGAAAAGACCAGAAACAGTTGTAAGCCATGAACCTTATTTTCCCACCTATTTTCTCTCATTTTGCTATTCCACATCCTTCCTCAGAGTGAGAAAGAGCAGCAGGGCATTCCTTGTCCTTTCCAGCAGAGCAGACACACATCTACCCACAGTGGGCAGGCTGTCCCCACCATGGGCAGGGCAGTCAGCTGGATGTGGAAAAGCCCAGCCCGTTTGATGCCAGGCTGAGGAGTTATGAACTACAGCGCTTTTCTTTCCCAGACGGGTCTGGTCTGTGACAGGATATTTACTTCCCACAGATCTACCCCTAATGGTCACTAGAAGGGCACAGAAGGAAACACATCTAAACAAACCAGTTGTTACACAAAATTGTTTGGGGGTCATTATTCAGCCCTGTATCTCTTAATTCCAGTGAAACCTTCAGACTATCTTTACCTAAACTATTCCTCGATCCTTTACTTTGCCCCTTTGTTCTCACTCTGCTGTAGGTGGCCCTGCTTGCCCCCAGGCAGGAAGACTTTCCAAGAGCAGCGCCTTCATCCTATGAGAAGTCATGGTTATGTTGCAGAGAGGTTTTTGTATTCAGAAACATGGCCTAGAGCTCCAGAGGTATCCAGCACCTGCTCTAGGGACACACAGCAAGTACAATACCCGGAATGTCCGCACAGCCTGTATACCACTTAACTGCAGAGCAAAGGCTTAATTTTGCAACTGTTACAGGCCAGATGCACACATTTCAGAAGGAAACTTGTGGGTTACAGCCAGAATTCGCATCTACCATAGTGCTGTTTCACTGTATTCAAAAGCTTTTTTAGACAGGGATCTGCCTTTGCAGTCAGCCATGAGAACCAGACATGTTGGGAAGCAGCAATGTGACCTGGTCTGGGAACCAGCTCCTCCAGTGAGAGCACAGGGGTGGAATTCAGATTTTGTTTGGATTTGGAGCAGTTAGTGTCTATTTCTACTTTGTTTTGGACATTGTCTGAAGGTTCAGCCTTTTCTGGTCACAACTTTGCTCCTATAGTTCAGCAAATTAGCATGGGATTTATTGTTTTGTTTTGTTTTGTTTTTATGAGAAGGAAAAATCATCTGTCACTGTTGGCCTAAGTCAGCATGGAGGCTTTGACAATCAGGAAAGGGACTTTGAAGTGGGCTCTGCATCAGGAGCAGGATGCTGAGCAGTGCCCCAGTGTGTGGTGCATCAAAATGAGACAGATCTTCAGTCAACAGCAGCTCCAGCATCGGCGAGACAGCGGACAACCAAAAAGTACAGCAAGCCTGAGTGTGTGCACACATGCACATAGCACAGTGGAAGTTTGAGAAAACAACAGCACACAAAACAACACCAGCACATGTTATTCCTCATCAGGATACTACTGATGAGATGAGAGTTTTTAGATGTGTATGCTGGAAGCCAAAAAGTACAGTCATTTTGTGGAGGAGATATTTTCCTGCATGCTGCTTTGGTGTGCAGCACAGGACACCCCATGCCTGCCCCTACGGATTTGGGGACAGCCAGTGACATCCCCAGCAAGGATAGCTGGAGAGGTTTCACAAACATGAGAGCTATGAAAAGCATGTAAGAGCTAGTAAAAACAAGTATCCAGGGGAACTTGTTATTTCTTGTAGCAAGTTGCTACATCTTGTAGCTTATCACCTGTTGTAACAGGTTTGCACAAGATCTGTGCTTGCCTCCTATGACACTACTACAAGGTTTGTACCGTGGAAGTTAAGCTCTGTTGCATTTTGCCAGTGCTAAATTTCACTCTTAAGGAAAAATGCCAAGGAAACACTTTGGGAGGGTAAATAAAGCAATGTGGATAGCTCAGCATCCCTAAAGGAACAGCCATTCCTAACTCTGCTAGGAGGAGGTGGAGCAGGGTGTGGTGTTCAGAGCCACCTGGGGTGTCTTTGGGCAGGGTCTTTGTTCCAGGACCCAGAGTGTGTGAACCTGCTGTGCCTCTGAGCCCGGGGGTGAAGTTGGTGCGCACTGTGAGGACAACTCAGTCCTGCTAGAAAGTGGGATGTTGTCCCCATAGGGCAATTTGCAAAGTGCTTGTGAAGATTTTGAAGGTGTACCTGATTTAACAGACTGATGCCTCCATCTGTTGTAAGGGAGGGGTGTTCTGTGTGCTTCCTTCATGTTGGCATTGCCAGTCCCCAAATGTCTTTCTCTGTAGGAGGGAAAAAACAAGATCCTTCCATTGTTTTAGTAGGACAGAGGGAGTTTTTATCCTTCCATGGCAGGAGGTGTGCTGGTGTGTGCTCCAGGGAGCTTCCCTTGCCCAAGGAAGGTATTTGAGGTCTGATGCAGGTTTTAAGGCCCTCAGCTTCATCTTGGCTTCTGATACAGTAGTGCCCTAGGTCTGAATGTGCCTGGTCAAACAGGAAAGATGAACAAAACAAGCACATGCTGAATTTTTCTAGAGATGCCAAGGAAGATTGTGTAGGTGGGAATCTGGCATCAACCTGGATATTGTCCCTTTGGAGAACTCTTTCTTTCAGTAGTTCTCAGTTAGATGATCACATGTGGGTACCAAAATCTTCCTCAGTGAGCCATCACATGAAAGCATGTTTATTGTCCAAGAGCATTTTAACTGCCCAGACTACAGCTTCTGTGAGTGTTTTATCTGCATGGGAAATGTGAGGATGGTTGTGAGGAGGTACTTGTTGTGGGTCATACTCTGTCTTGCCTTGTGTAAGAAATGGGAGATCTGCATGCAACACTAACTGTATTTGAGTTATGAGAAAATAGAAATCCTTTCCATGTCCCCCTCTCACTCTGTCTGACACCCTCCTATTTAACAAGTCCCATTATCTTCAATAGGAGGCAATTCATATGTCAGTGGTAGGATAATGGCTGGCTGTAAGGTAGTAGATAACATAATCTGCCTCTTGGAGTTCTACAGAAACTGTCCTTTCTATTTATTTTACTTGACCTGGAAAGAGCAAAGTGCTGTTAGCCAGCAGGTTTGATTGATTGCAGATATATATCTATACCCAGGAGTCTTGCCTATCAGTAAGTTTCTTTCAAGTAAGGATGGGTTTGATTTGCAAGCTCTGACCTTAATCTAAACCAATGTGTAATGGAAAGCTAAACCCCAAGTCATAAGCTACTGTTATAAATAAAGCCAATCACTATGAAACAAAACAAGTTACTTCTTCAGATGATTTGTTAAAATAAATTAAAATACAGTAATGCAATAATGCTGCTCTTTAGATGCATTTAAACAACTTCCATCACTCTCTGTCACTTGGTAACTTCATTCAATAGCAATTGATTTTAAGAAGGAGATAAATGTGAATTATTCTTTTGGAAGTTGCTCTCCCACACATTCACAAGCAACATCTGTCTTTAAGAGCTATAACATGTCTGAGGCTATGACAGCTCTGCTCTCTCAAGTGAGTATTTATCACTAACCTGGGAAACTTGATGATTTATAGAAATTTTTGAAGCATGACAATTATGAGATAGCTTGTAGTAGTCGTTCAGTCGTGTGTGTTCATTCTGGTCATGGATTGAGCAGTGAGTGGTGTATTTTTTGCTTTCATTTTGAGCCACCTAGTGGTAATATAAAAAGATAATATTTCTGTGCTGAAGAGCTGTGAACTTTTCTCAGCAACTATATTTAAATTAATGGAACTCAGTAAAGTGAATTGCAACCTCAATATTTTGTCCCTTTTATTAAAGAATTTTTTGTTAGAAATACAGTAAAACTTTTAATGATGTCTAATAACAAGGAATCCCTCAGATTTTTCTTGACAATGGGGTGCTCCAGGATTCTGCTGAAGTTGTTTCAGGCCACTTTTAACTCTGGGAGCCTTTCTGGGGACTTTAAAACTCACCAGATGTTCTGCTTGGCAGATGTGGCAGAAGGGTGCATGTAGTGCCTCCCCCACCTCAGCCTGTTGCCTCTTCTGCACTGGAGACACAAGCCTGGGCAGGGAGTCAACAACCTTGGGCCATAACCCTTTCTGGCACTTGGCCAGAGCTGGTTTGAGAGGATTCCCCAAAATATTATTTGATTGGAGTCAGTTTCTTTTCATAAGAATGGAAACCCCTGGCTCTGAGCCTCAGCTTTGCCTTGTGTTTTCAGCACTTGCTGCTAGCTTTCCTTCTCCAGAACACTTTTATCCAGTGTATCCTAAGATTAAAATCTGAAATTAAAAATAGTGTTTTCCAAAATTGAGCAATCTGTCCAAATATTAACTACATAGCTGAACTAGAATTAGCAGGGAGCATTATACATTCATATATCCATGACAGAGCTGCATTTTCTAGGCCTGTTGTCTGAATGACAATCAATCACATGTCCTTTAGCACTCAAAGAACCAAAGTTAATTACAGACCTGCTCAGTGGTCTATGAGATACACTCAGCACCTCAGATATACTGTAGCTAATTTTAGGGTTGCCTAAATGGGAACTGTAGATCAAAGTATCTTTCATTTTGTCTGTGTGCTCATATAACGGTCTCAAGAGCATCCAGATCACTAAATCCTTATTGCTAATCTTTCAGGCTAGAAACCACAGTCACCTTTCTTTTCTGTGCTAAATTCTTGAAGACTTTCTAGTCTTTGGCTGTTCCCTGATGCCATGTTGTCTACATTTTCCCTTATTTTCATTTATCACTCGGTTCCCTGAATGTGTCTTCCAGATGCTTCTACTATGTAATATTCCAGAAAAACCTCTAAATACTACATCCTATATTTTCAGCTGCATTACTGAAATATGCTTTCAGAGCAATCTTAATAAATAAAATAGTTCATCCTCTGTTTTTAATATACAATCTCTAAAAGCAGGGCTCTTCTTTAGAGAGAAGAAAAAAAAATTATATCTTTAGGGCCTCCTAAAGGTTAAGGCATTCAAATAATGCCCCAAGCATTAGCAAAGAGAATATACTTTGCCTTCCCCACAGGAAAGTTAGACTTCCCCACCCACTTAGCATTTTTACTTTCTGTTTTACAACAGAAATTAAACTAAATTCAATCAAGATTCTGCTATTTCATGTTTCTATTTAATTTTGCCCTAAACTGGGTGCTGGAAGCACCAGGCCTATTAAACTGATAGTTACAGGCAGAGTATGGAGACAGGTGCTCGTTAATTCTTGTTCATTCTGAAAAACATGTAGGAAGGACTAGAAGAATTCCTTGTAAAATAACAGAGGAAGGAAATGTCAGCTGGGGCAGGGAAACTACAGGACCAGGCCAGATGGGAAGAGAATCTCAGCCAGATGTTTGTTATCATGTTGAACGCAGTGAAACCAGAGCAGGTCGAGGATGAGCCTGGACAAGGAGACGGATTTTCTCTCTTCTGCTGAAGGGCTGTGTCCAGAAAAAGATGTGTCATTTCCAGATTGCTGCCTGTGTGGTCTGAAAAGAAGCTCGGCGCTTACAGTGCTGCAGTTTTCGGGGTCAGAGCGAGACAGCTGGGCTCCAGCTGCCGGCCCCTCCAGCGCTGGGGAGCGGGACCGCGGCTGGCCCTGCCCGGCGGGGTGCGCTGCTCGGACATTGCTGGAGAGGAGCCGGGCCCGGGCTGCCGCCGTGTGTCCTCCTCGGACACTGCTGGGAGTGCTGGGGAGAGGAGCCGGGCAGCTGCCGCGGTGTGCCCTCCTCGGAGCACCGGGAGAGGAGCCGGGCCCAGGCTGCCGCGGTGTGCGCCCCTCGGAGCACCGGGAGGGGGGAGCCAGGCGCCGCCGCGGTGTGCGCCCCTCGGACACTGCTGAGGGGAGCCGGGCGGCTGCCTCGGTGTGCTCCCCTCGGACACTGTGAGAGCTCCGGGACAGAGGAGCCGGGCCCAGGCTGCCGCGGTGTGCTCTCCTCAGACACTGCTCGGAGCACCGGGAGGGGAGCCGGGCCCAGGCTGCCGCGGTGTGCTCTCCTCAGACACTGCTCGGAGCACCGGGAGGGGAGCCGGGCCCAGGCTGCCGCGGTGCGCTCCCCTCAGACGCTGCTCGGAGCACCGGGAGGGGAGCCAGGCCCAGGCTGCCACGGCCCAGCCGAGCCGCGCTGTGCCGGGGCTGTGCCGCTATAGCCCACTCCTCTTTTTGGACTCCTCTGGGTCAACCCCGGCCTCCACCGCTCCTGGCTTTGCAGGGAGGATGAGGGAGAGCTGGGCATGAGAACTGGCACCCTAACTGCTGCCCCGGAGGAGTTGTGGAGACCACACCCCGTTCCAGTCCACGTGGAAATACTGACTGTGAAATAGCAAAGCCCGAATTGCTGGCAGTTTCCTAAATTCCCAGAGAGGGATTTAGGGATGTCGTTCAGACAAAAATCGAAAGGATACACAGGCTGTCTGAATGAGTGAGGATAAGTTTCATTGATTTTCAGTGCTTGTAAGACAAGGCAGTAGTTCTTCAAAACTGGACTTTATCTCCTGCCAGGGTTGGTTTGCTCACAGGAGATGGGAATTCCTCAATAAGCCCCAATATTTTCCATCCAGTGGGATGGAAACACACTGCCTCCCTGGAAAGGAGGTTCTGGAGTTTGCAGCCATCACAGGTCTCAAGGCAGAGCAGTGTCACTGGTGGTTCCATCTAGCACAGCTTTGGGGTAAACTCTGCCCTTTTCTGACCAGAGAAGATGGGGGTGTCTGCATGGGGGTGTGTGCAATGAACTTGGGCAGGCAGTTACCATTGCAGGGGAAAATAGGCTGGGAGGGTAGAACACCTGTCCTCTGGCCTCATCACACACCAGAGATGTCCATACAGTGTACCTTGTGCAGAACATTGAAACCTCCTGATTTCTTTCAAGGCGTTTCCCCAGGGAAGGACTGGCAGTGGTTTTATATAAGCCCTGCCCAATGGATAGGTACCAAAGTGACTGGGGCTTAACAGCTCTTTACAGCTGCCTCTCTGGCTGCCCTGCACTGGAAGCAGCAGCGTGGTCTGGTCAGGCTGGCAGAGGTGCCAGGAGAGCCTTGGCATGACAGGGGCATGAGCAGATCCATGTAGGACCCACACTGTCACTGCCAGCAGCTCCTGGAAAACCTTACAGGCTGTCTTCCCTGCATCTCCATTGACATAGGCGGAGCTGTACCCACAGTTTTGGTGGCACCTCACTTCAGGGCATGTTTTGGACTCCCATTAAGTGGCTGAGAGGCATAAATAAAAAGGTTAGAAAGGAGCAATAGGTGGAATATCAGAACAGAAAGTGCTAGATAGGGTCTGCCTGCTCAAGAAAACAGTGTGCTAACAGAAACAGTGTAGCAAAGGATGGACTGTTTGAGATAAAGCCATTGAATTGACATATCTGCTGGTCCACAGAGATCTGCCTGTTCTTTAGCTGTGCTATCCACCACAAACCTGTCTTGTGGCAGAGTTGTTGCTGTGCCAGTCTGATGCAGGGAACAGTTTTTGGACTTGTGTTGGGAACTGCAGGGCACTACCCCTGGCTTTGTCATCTTTGCATTTTCAGCAGTCCTTCAGGCCCATATGCATGTGCAGGGCACAGAAAGGTGATTTCCACCTTGGGGTCTCATGAAATTTGTCATGCAGCATGCAGGTATGCTCAAAACCTTTAGATGCAACATAACTGCTGGACTGTAGCCACCAAGTATTGCCATTTGGTCATGGAGAAGGTTGCAAAACCCCTTCAAATGTGTCTAGACAAGGAACAAAGTTTAAAATTATTCCCACCGAAGACTTCTACAGACTCACAGGTATATTTGTATTTATCAGTCCAAAAATAACTTTGGATGACAGTACATTGCTCAGAGCTCATGTTCAATCAGTTATACACAATGTTGCCTGCAGAGCAATTATTTGCCTGAGAATATTAATGCATAATACAAGCCACCATTCTTATTTTTAGGTGTATAATTTTGTTTTGCCCATTTTCAGAATGTATGTTGCCTGGTACCACCTGCTTTATAAATTGATCCACCTCTCTCACTCTGCATTACTGCCATGTCCCCATTCTTTACTACTCACCAATTTCTCTTAGCTTCAGGATAAACTTTACATTTTCTTCCCAGTCACTGATGATAGTGTATAGCAGTTTCTTGACAAGAGGGAAGGAGCTGTCGTGCCAATCTGCCAGGTGTCTGTTTATTAACTGCAGCAGCCAAAAGCCCACATTGCTGCAGAGAGGTTGCCTGGCCTTCCCTGCACTGTTACAGCAGCAATACCCACTGTAACCCTTTTCTTCTCACCCACTTTAATTTCCCTGCAAAACATTGATAATGATGTCTTCAATTCCCAGACATGTTCTCAGTGAAGTGATTAAGCTTACAAAAAAAAAAAAAAGGAATTGCAATTGTTTAAAGAGGGATTGATTTCCTGAAAAAGATTCCACACTTTTCTGAACTGCATCTGAAGAACAAAGAGAAAGAAACAAAATAATGTGCCTCTAGTTAAGAAAGAGCTTTCAGAATTTATTTTGTTGGGAAATGTTTTAATGTTGCTAGTCATGGTTAGACAATAGGGACATGACCTGAACATCCTAGAAAAATACCAGCTGCTCTGCAAGAAAAAAATTACAAACATATGGTGAAATCAGTATCACTGAAGCCTTTAACTTGACAAATTTCACGTAAGTTAATTCCGGTGGTAATATAGTTTCTTCCAGGAACATTTATTTATTTGCTCACTGGTTTTCTAAGTGAGTTACATACAGGCTTTTTCACTAAGGTTCACTTTCTCTGGGGAATGCCATTCAATTTAATGTTGCTCAGAGTGGTCTCCAAATGTACTGCTCCAACTGTTTTCTGAACAGCACAGTTGTGTCTCTCTTCAACCCACCCTCCCTCTGCTATTCCCTGTCTCACTTTCCCGACTACACCACAATCTTACTTACTTTCAGAAAGAACTTCCTCCACCCTTACACATTTTTTGTTTGTTTGTTTGACTGTTTTCTACTGTCATATGTACTTATTTCCCTTGAATCAGCCTTCTACTTCATTCTCCATGCAGATATCTTGAGCTGGCTTTGACATTGTCTGCCTTTCAATGAACTCTGCCTGATGGGCTGTGAGTTGCTCTACTCAGATCTGTGCCAGCTGTTGCTCTCTTGAAATCTTTAACCATGTCCAAATCACCATATGACTTGACTATTGCAATCTTTGTTTCTGGTTCTCCTAAATCTTTGCTGTCTTAGCTCTGATATTTCTGGGATGCTGCAGCCAGGCTCTTCTTGGTCCTTGAACAATGCTACTTCAGGATTTTCCATGGTTATTGGTGTATTCATTTGCCCAATATATAAAATTAGATAAATTTTTGGGGCTTTCCTATTTCCTACTGTAGATTTTTTTGGCTGTACCTGTTGATGCAGCCTCTACAAAATGAGTCACCAATTACTTACTGGATTGGGAACTAAAAGCTGGATTTATGCTGCACCATTAGAGGTGAATCTCCAAGTCTGGGGAACTTCATATTGCTCTGTTTCTGGTGATCTGTCCTAGCTGAAGTTTCTTTTATCCAACCTGCTCCATGAGCACAGGCAATTCCCTTGTTCTGGGAACAAAGCCTGCCTCACAAACCAATCTGCTTCTGTCCCTGCTTGTAAATTTGACATGGTCACCTGCATGAGAAACTGCTCTTTAAGTCTGATATGTAGTTCTCTGTGTATCTGCCCAGCATAGGGTACATTCACTTTCCTCTGTACAGGGATATGTTGACTACCTTTTGATTTTCTGAAGTCAGTAATTGAGATACTGAGTCCATCTAAAACTATAATTTTTTTTTTTTTGGGGGGGGGGGCACTTATCTCCTTTTAAAATTTCACTTTCAATATAAAAGTATGTTTTATATTCCTTTACTGCCAAATACATTATTAATTTACATAAAATGAGACAGAAATTGGAGGACTGTGGGTAAGAAAGATCACATGGGTCCATAATTGTGTGTATACATAAATAATATGCCAGTATAAGAGGAAGAGCAGAAGTATTAGAGGAGAAGTTTCCTCACTGCATTTTTTTATACTGGATAGTACAAAACTGGGGCATGGGGAGAAAGCACAAGAAACATGTGAGATGAATGGGAGACTGGGCAGGTGGGGCAAAGATGTGAGAAACAGAGGTCCAGAGAAGGCTGGATGGTGACTTTAAATCTTTTTGGGCCTGCCCAACCCCTGTGCAGGGGTACATGTGGTGGTGAAGAGAGGGGGCAGCCAGCCCACCCCTAAGCTGGGGTGTGATGCTGGCACTGGGCTGTTACTGCCTCTGGGGTTTCCAAATGAAAACAAGGAGTTTATCCAGCATCTACCATAAGCCTCCCTTAATCTCAAACTATTTCTTTCAGCATATGGAGTGCATTAAAAGAGTATAAAACCATTCTCAGTGGAGGTTTACTGTGTATTATACAAAAATTGAATTGTTGTAAGAGCAACTGCAGTTGACTACCATCTCTAAAGATGTGGCATAAATCTGAGTTTTAGTGCCCCATGTTGTAACCACTTAGAAGGTAACATTGCACAGTCTGCACAAACAACGTTATGGAGCAGAGCCTCTCTCCTAAAACAAACACATTGCCACCAATCTACATCAGAAAATAGAAAGGCCACACCAATTTAGCAAAAATATGTATTAAACAAAACAGACCATTATTATACATATAAATTTAGGCTGTTGTGAGATGTTGTCTCAGCTACAACAGCATCATAAAATGATCCTAATAGCCTATACAGGCATTTAGCTTGATTTAAAAACACACATCCCTTTGACATATATGAGAGTGGTACACTAGTCCTGTAATTACCTTAATCTGGCAATTGCCATAAATAATTCTCCTTTTCAAGGAGGAAGATGCTCTGAGTAGTTTCTCTACTTTGTTCATACTATAGCATTATCCCAGTTGTTCAAGGCAATTATTTAGAATTTAAATGTGCCCAGTGAATCTGTTATGTAAATGAATTTATTGTATATAAATTATAAACTGCATCTAGAAAGAGGAGAAGTAGGAAAATAAAGACCCAGCATATGATTGAGGTCTTATCTTATGTAGCACAAAGTATATATTTTTTTATTTTTCCAAATTTTATGTCATTTTCCCCCATAAAAAGAAGTACAAGGTATCCTAATTCTTATTGTATTCAGTCATATGCTTGTGATTTCTACTAGAAAAATATGAACAAAATCAGCTTAGTTGAATAGAGAAAAGATATATAAAGGAAAATATTTTTCTTAAAATCTGACAAATGAAAAGAGAAAATATCACTAAATGGTAGAAAAAATGTTGACACACCTATTTTTTTTTTTAACTCCAGCAACAACTAAAAATTTCATTAATGGAATAATGAGATAAAATAGATAAAAAATGCCACAGGGTACACCTGCTTTAATCTAATGAAGAATCTTGCTGTTCCATATCTGTATCATTAGAAACACTACATGTATATATATGTAGTGATTCTGCAGGCTATGAGAACAGTGACTCCTCTGTCATTTATAATCCATAAACTGTAAAAAACAAGTCTTTCTCGTTTCACAGGTGAGATGAGATATTCAGTAGTGCAGTATTTCAATAGCTGAAGTTGTGACCCATTGAAAAAAAATGAAGGAACATTACGAGGGATGAGTTCATGAGGAGGTGCCTGAATGAATAAATGAATGAATGAATTAATTAATTAATTAATTGAGAGCTTCCATGAACAAAGAAATCCTCCAAGTACAGGCCTGAGTCATGGGTAGGAGGATCCAATCTACAAAGATAAAAGTGAACATCACAGTTCTTTGCAATTGTGACATTGATTTGAACAAATATTAGAAATAATAGAAGGCCTTAAAAGAAATCATCCTTACTACTGTAAGTGGCACCATTCTGTAGCTGTATGATACAGCACTACAAACTAGTGTTCTAATTATATTCAATATATTATCAATATATATGATATTGTATTATGTTATAATCAAACTAAATTCTAATACCTGTAAGAAATTTCTGTGGGCACTCAGTCTGAGCCAGCTTCTAGGAGCTTAATTAGAGCTAGGCAAATCTGTGAAAAATTAGCCGTTGGAATGTTTTCTAAGACACAATATACGTTAAAACACATGATAAAAATTAAATCCCCACCAAGCATGAGGGGCAATGACTTGGAAGCTGATTGCAGGGTTGTATAAAAGCTGTGTCTGAACTTGTCAGCTGAGTGTGCCCAGGATGCTACCTGGACACAGAGGGCAGCTGAACCACCTCTACTAAAATCCCTCAGGCCTTGGGTGTCACATCTGATGGGAAGGAACCCAGGCTGTGCTAACTCCACATATGTGTCTAGGAATGGTTTGGGAGAGCAGGAGGTGGCACAGGCCAGCCTTGTCTTGGAGGCAACTCTGACAGCTCCAGTGCCTGGGGATGCTCCTTTGAACAGTTTAATTTGCTAGTATTGGCACAATGAGAGAGACAGTCCTAAAATAATAGCTGAGTATGTGTGTGTGTGAGAACTGTACCACAGTCAAAGGCTTACATTTGTATTTTCCCTCTAAGTATGTGTGTTTAAATCCTGCAATTATTCCCTTGAACCACAGTCCCCAAAACCCGGTCCTGCGGATGGGGAGAGTGAATCTCTGGAGAGCAATTAACTGAGCAAGTACTTGTGGTGAACAAAAAGCAAGTGTCAGCAGGATTCATATCCAGATTAATACCTCCGCTCCTGCCCTCAGCCTGCCTGCCTGGCCCTGCTCCTGTGTGCCTGCCTCAGCTTACCTTGCTGCTGCTGCTCCCACCTTCCCCACAGCCCCAGGGCCTCTCTGAGCAGGGATTGCATCTCCCACCTCCCAAGCTCTATCTCTCTGCTTGGCTCCTGCTCTCCTGAACTCCCAGTTACTCCTCTTTCACCAGGTGGTCACATCCTCTTTTAGCTGCAGACTGCTTTTCCCTCTGGTCAGGCCCGTTCCCTTTGGGCAGCTGGTATCTTTTTCTCCTCCAGCATCAAGCCTCAGCTTTCCCAGGAAACTGGTTCCTCTCTCTCTCCTTGCTGGGGTCTTTGAGTGATCTTCACTTCAGCACCAAGCCCAGAACATCCATGAAAGACAAATCTGCCTTGGCTGGGTGTCCTGGAGGCTGTGAGTCATGCTGAGGGGACAGAGCCCTCCCAGTCATTGGAGCAGTTTGAGCAAGATCAGAGAGAAGTGAATTCTTGGAAACTGTGCTGTGAGAATAGACGCCTCCACCCAACAAGAATAAACTGTATTCTTCTTCCCAGAAATTATAAAAAAACAAACTTGAAGAACTGGTGAGATTTATCACTGGGCAGAAAAAATGCAGCTCAGAGGCAGGAACCAGCCATTGTGTCAAAACATGGCAGCACCAGATTTGTCTCCTCTGCCATCAGGAATTTTAATGCTGGTAAAACAACAGATTTCTCCAAGTCTTGCATCCTGAAATGATAGACACATTTAGGCAGCAACACTCAAACCAGACAGTCTCAGTAACAAATACTGCTTGAAGCAAAAACCCAGCATAGAAATATCTTAACTGTATAGACACACACTGGAAGAAACCAAAAAATAGAATAACTTGAACTGCCAACCCCATTTTTCATACCAAGGCATGCTCACAATGTAGGTAATATGGATTACCAGAGCCAGGCCAGTTTGACACCACATGGCTCAGCACTACATTTGAAATGTTTATGCAAATGATGGGTACTCACATGATGAAGTTATCTTGGCTTTTTTTTAGCTGGTTCTCCCATATCAATACTGTCACATAGCCTAAAGCAATTGAAATGATTGACTAGCAAAATGTGCTAATAAAGTTGATTGTCTTCATTTATTTGCATATAATTCTTTGCTAATTTCTCTGCAGTAATTAGGACTGTTGCACATTGCTGACATGACTTTTTAAAACGAGAATGTGTTAAGTAGTATTCAAACCTGTTTTGTGATTTGCAACTGATGTTTTTAATAAAGACAAATCACCTTCAAGAAAGATATTTCTGAAGTGAATATGTATTTCTAGATTTTAAGCAATCATTAGAGGGAGATTTTGCTATCAATGTAGATGTTCAAATTCCAGAAGACATTTCTCTTGAGGCTACAACTCAGTCAAGATAGATCACTGTTGCCAGTCAGGTAGGAGTTGTTGCCTGGGAAATATGGAAATGACCCAATGTTCTGCACTCAAAGCCCCAAACTAGTTGGAAGAAAATACTGACAGAAAAAAAATGCAATCCTGTAGTATCCCAAAAATTATATTTCAGTTTGCCATTCCACCTGTTGCATTTAAGTAAATCTACTGAGGTTGGTAAATTACTTACTAATTATGTATATTGCATTTTGGTCAGTAGTTCTTCCTACCAAATCTTTTATCCTTTTAAGGGCTACTTATGAGCGTGCTACTTATGAAAGTATTTAAATACATTTTTTCTTTCTATCACCACTTTAAATTGCATCTATACTGTGCATTACTAGGTGCTAGGCACTGAAATATTTTATAGAGATAGCCTGGATGTTAGAGGGTATTCTTATCTCTTTTTAACATCAGGTTAGCATACAATTCACAGCCTGGTTTTGTGCCTGTGTCCCTGCAAGACAAAAGAATAAAAGTCAAGGACAAAAATCTGTGTCCTGAAAATCATGACTGGACAAATGTAAACCTTCCTGAGTGCTCTGCCAGCCACATGACAATTTTAAATAGAAGAAAGTGAACAGGTGAAGAAAGCCATCAAAGTCAGCATTAATGCTGCTGCCTAAACAGTTTAGCTGTCTTTGCTCCATTTCTTCCAGAGCCATTGCTGACTGGGACTACAGATAAGTTAAACGAGGATGGAGGTTACCAAAACAAGAAATGCCTTAATAATTAAGGGCTCAATACATTTCACAAATGCACCTTCTGTATCTGCTGCCAAACAGCTGTGGATCTGTGATACCTTGTAAAAATAAATTAAGAAGCCTGAAAGGCTCTGTTCATAATCTAAATGTGGAACTGAGGATGCAGAATGAGGATGAAACGACTAATTACTCTCTCCAGGCTCATACTTGCAATATAATCAAATCTGTCTACTGGGGCGATCAGCACTTAATCAATTGAAGTGTGATATAACCTTGCACTTTGTGCTAACATGAAGCTAGAACTAAAAAAAGCCCTGTCATTGTTACAAGCATATTTTCAAGGCAGAGAATTAGCAGGCTTTGCTCTCCAAAATAAGCCTTTCAACATTTAATTCCCTGTAGCAGACTGTACACATTTGTTAAGGTCTGTGCAGAGCTAACAGCTGAGCCTGCTTGTGCCAGCAAGCCCTTCCTCTTCTGCCCTGAGAATGGTTTGCTTTAGGAATACTTTGTTACAGCACACTTCTCTATTGGTAAAATGCTAAGTGCTCTCCTTGTTTTAATGCAAGATGACTTATTAAGTAAAGAAGTGAAACATTTTCTACATTGTCATATTGTATAGCCTATAGAAAATGTTAGTCATGGAAAAGTTGTAGATGTTTTTTGTTTTGTTTCCTTTTTTCATTTGTTTCTTTTAAAAAAAGAATATTTTTTGTTTTATTTTTGTTTTTGCTTTTATTTTGTTTTTGCTTTACTTTGTTTTGTTATTTTTCCCCCTTTTTAACTGAGACTATTCTTATAGTTGAAAACATCTGTATAATATCAGCAGCCACTCAAATGCCGTGTTTGGAGAGTTAGCAAAATTTTGTGGATATGTATTTAAATCTCAGGGGAGCTTCTCTGTCTGTCACATTAGTAGCTGGCAGCTCAAGAGGCAGGTTTTCCACAAAGATTCACTTTTCCTTTAATTGTGGGGAAGTGAAATAACATCTGTCTGGTTTTTTTATGACTTCTACTTCCGAATTTAACCGGGAAATACAAGGACATGACAAAGAGAAAGATCTCAGCTTTCTGAATCTGTAACGCTTTGGTTAGGTGATAGAGTGAAGAGTCTGTGTCAGCTCTGGTTTATTCAGATATGCTTTTGCTGTCCTCACAACTGATTTTCCTAGTCAATGTCCATTTCTGGGCATGGAGAGCAACACTATGGAAAGGGACCTGGGGGTCCTGATCCATGGCCAGTTGAACCTGAGCCAGCAGTGCCCTGGCAGCCAGGAGGGCCAACCCTGTCCTGGGGGGCATCAGGCACAGCATGGCCAGCAGGGCAAGGGAGGGCACTGTCCTGCTCTGCTCGGGGCTGGGGTGGCCTCACCTCGAGTGCTGGGGCCAGTTCTGGGTGCCACAATATAAGAAATGCATTAAACCATTAAAGAGGGTCCAAAGGAGGACCACGAGCATAGTGAAGGGTCTGGAGGGGAAGGTGTATATATGGGGAGAGGCTGAAGTCAATTTGTTTTTTCAGCCCAGAGAAGAGGAGACTGAGAGGAGACTTCCTAGTGGTCTTCAACACCCTCACAAGGAGAAGGCAAGGGGCAGGCACTGATCTCTTCACTCTTGTGACCAGTGACAGGACCCAAGGGAGTGGCCTGAAGCTGAGTCAGGGGAGGCTTAGGTTGGATATCAGGAAAAAATCTTTCACCCAGAGGGTGGTTGAGCACTGAAACAGGCTCTGCAGGATGTTGGCCACAGCACCAAGCCTGACAGAGTTCAAAAAAGGTTTGGACATGCCCAGGCACATGGTGTGATTCTTGGGACTGTCCTGCACAAGGACAGGAGTTGGACTCGATGATCCTGATGGGTCCCTTTCAACTCAGCATATTCTATGATTCTGTGATTCTGTGATTCTGTGATTCTATGTTCCTTTCCAATCAACATTTGAGATAGTTGAAATACTGACTAAAAACATTTTGGTTTTGTCTGTTGTTTTATTTTTAAAAACTGTTTAACTCCCACACATTGATTGGAAATGCTAAAACAAAGAAAAATATTGTTCATAACAATGCTTAGTTTTGAAATTTCTAAAAGAAAGCTTAAGGATCATGCTCTCACTAAAGTGGATGATAAATGGCTGTTTTGCTCAAAGACTGAAAGAGAGATCAGCCTGGGGCTCCAGGAGTTTTCCAGTGTATGAAAGGCCTCCTGGCATGATGCTCACCAGTCCCCATTGCTCAAGACAACTGTGGTGTCAACAACTTGTTTCCCTCTCCCAAGTGCCTGACCTTTCTCCATTTTGTCTCTGGATGCCATCCACCCTGGACATGACTCTTTTCTCAACAAACTCTGGAGAATAACTGACTTGCATGTTATTTGCATTTTATCACTCTTAATGTAAACAATCATTTGTGTTGATTATGTAACATTACATCTTTGGTTGGACACCTTGGGTTCTGGAGTGAGGAGGGAGGAGCTGGTCTGGCTGTGCCATGGTGGAGAAATGGGTGCTCTGGCAGGAGGAGTAGCTGGGATTGAGCTGGCTGTGCCGTATGGAAGGCAAACACACTGGATGAGTTCTCATCTGCTGCCCAGGGCTGGCAGCTGTGCAAAGCCAGAGCACAAACCCCTGTTCTTAGCTGGACCTTGCTCTGCTCTGCAGGAGTGTGCATTACTGCATCTAATACAAGTGGGAGCATTTGGCCTAATCTCTGTTTCTGCTGAAAACAAAATCTGTCAAGTGGTAAAGACAAAACATTGTGCTGAAAAACCTTCACATTTTCTGCTCCTGTTTATTATGAAGTCTGCCTTATAAAGAAAGGAATCAGAATAAAGTAGGTTGGAAAAGACCTTTGAGATCATCAAATCCAATCTGTGACCTAACTTTACCTTGTCAGCTAAACCATGGCACTGTGTGCCTCATTAAGTCTTTTTTTAAACACCTCCAGGGCCAGTGACTCAGCCATCTCCCTGGCAGCCCATTCCAATGCTGAACCACTCCTTCTGTGAAGAATTTTTTTCTAACATCCAGCCTAAACTTCCTGGTGCAGCTTGAGGCTGTGTCCTCTTGTCCTGTCACTGGTTGCCTGGGAGAAGAGGCTGACCCCCTCCTGGCTACAACCACCTTTCAGGTAGTTGTAGAGAGTGATAAGGAAGGGCAGCTTTATGCCACTACAGAAATGACCATGCTACATTTCTCCCTTCTAACACAGGCTGTGGTCTCAAAAAAAAAATCCTACCAGTAGGCAAATATGAACACAAAGACATGATAACTTTGCTCATTCCTGTTTTGTCCTATCACCCTCTGTCAATATCCAGACAAGTGAAACAACCTTTGTAATAAAAAAAAAAAAAAAAGGCAAAACAAACCCCAAACAATTTCCTGTGTACTTCCTTCTATGGAACAGGAGGACATTAGGGGAGGTCAGCTGTATCTCTGTTTTTTTATTTTTGTCAGCAAAATAAGAACATCAGAATTATGAAAATGTCCAAACTCAATCAAGTGTTCATTAGCATTCTGGAGAGTCACTTCGATTAAAGAAAACTTCTATTTTGTCTGCATCACTAGGGAAATGCAGACTAAAATTGGAATGTAAATGTGGTTGTATTTTAGAACGATTTAATGTGACAATCTTTCTATTTGCAAATGGCCCAGCAAAGGGTCACAATTTAACATCAATTCATAGAATAAAATGCAAGTTCAAAAACATGTCAGAACAATTTGCAGGATGTTTTTCAATTATCTGGCAAAGAACACATGGAGATTTCTTGTGTTGTTTCGTTTTTCTTTGAGATTTTGTATGCTGCCAGTTCTGAGCCGTGAGTTGTTTGCATTCTTAAATTCCAGTTTGGGAAGTTTACGAAGATACTAGCAAGAAGCTCTAGAAAGTTTCCTTCCATTTCCAAACCACTTCAGTGTCTTTTCCCACTGATGGGATAAATGGGCTGAGCATTTTCAGCTTCATCTCAGGTAAAAGCAATGAAAATCAAGCCCTTCAAGCTCTGATTTTCAGAGTGCTTAACACTAACTGTAGCTGGAGGTAATTGGAACTGCTGGGGGACTGTAACCCTGAAAACTTTAAACATGCTCTCTTTGTGAGGAGGATGGTCCTTGGATTGTCAAACTTTCCTGGAGATGTGAGGTAGGACAGCTTTGCACATGCTGCCTAAAGTAGGACTATGTTTTAAATTCTGTCTGCAATCTGGTTGATCACAGTTTAATGGGCTCTTCCTCTCCCCTGTGCAATAATGGTTAAGAAAGTACTCTAGATATTCTGTAAGTAGGTACAGTAAATACCCAGTAAATAGGCACAGAGGTTCTGACCAGCCTCAGGAGTTTCCCATAGGGGGTTGGATGGTGGGGAAGTGCCCTCTGCCCTGGAGGGGGAGCAGCCTGGTTGCTGTTCCCTCCTTGCTGGGGCTGTGTGTGCACACACCAGCGTGTGCCAGACCCTTGTGTGCACTGGGGTCCCGATCCTGTGGCACTGAACACTTCCCAGGCAGTTCCCACTTTGCCACTGGCATGAAGAACAGGGCCTGCTCCATCACACACTGTGCAGCAAAGCAAAGCCAGGCACATTTTGTAGCTCTGAATTTCTTTGTTGGGGAAGACATTAGGAGGTGGTATTCTCATGTGTGTGTCAGTCATGCCTGTCACTATGAAAATGCTACAGAATCCCTGATCTGTTCTCAGGCATCAATGCCATGAAATAGTGCCAGCCAGCATTACTGAATTCAGCAGAAGCAGAGCAAGGTTTGAGCTCTGAGCTCTGTAACTGGCAGTCTGTGCTTACTACAAAGTGAAAACCCAAAATTTAAGCTACCCTCTTGATATCTGATGTACTTAAAATTGAGGAGTATTGTACAATCACAGAACTGTTAAGGTTGGAAAAGACCTTTAGGATCATCAGGTGAGTCCCACTGTTAACCCAGCACCACCACCATATCCACCACTGAACTATGTCTTCAGTGAAAGAGATGAACCCCATCTGCACCAAAATCATTATGCCAGGGTCAACATAAATGGCCAGCAACCATGAAGACTTGAAGGCATGCTACATTTACACCTCCTGTTGAAGCAGTTCTCCTGTGTCAAGTTGTTCACTTATTTCTTTCACAAGGGATCTTTCAGCTTTGAAGTGTGAAACTATAAAGAGCCACTAAAAAATACCATCACTGTCATAGTCCAGTGGGGTTCTGTGCTCACTGCCTGTCAGTGTGGCCCATATCAAATAGGTTTACTGTACTAGACTAAAAAATAAAAGTATTTTACTAACTGTGAATCTTAAAAGCTGGAGTGTATTGACTGAGCACGAGAAAGTCTAAACCTGTATACAGCCAAATATTAGTTTTATCCATTATCTTCTCTCTGATAGCAGCCATCTATAGATGCATTGGGAGGAGTACAGGGAAGCCATAAACCCTTCCCCAAGCATAATATCTCAGCTTCTGATGAACCATGGCTCCTCAGCTACACATTTTATCTCCATATTTAATAGACCTGGATTGAGTTTTTTACTTATCCTGTTTGACTCATCACTTTCTGAAGCCTGGGAAACTCTGGTGAAAGCCTTTGGAAAGACTTTTTACAGCTGTGTGCTTTATTTCTTTTCTTTGTCTTGAATTTGCCATCTTTTGTCTTTCTTTGATACTTTCTGATTCTTGCACTAGAAAAGGCAATGAACACAAGATCCTTGTTTATGTTTGCTATACACTTGTGATTTCATAGACCTTTTTTACAGTCTTGTTCAGTCATCTCTTTTCAGATTGCAAATACCTGATCTATTTAATCCCTTTAGGTGCAGAAACCACTTGGTACTTTTGTCATCCTAATACTCCCCTTCTGAACCCTTCTCAGACCTGCTGCACCCTATGGGGATGTGTGGATCAGAACTGCCCACAGGATTCAGGGTGTGGTAGCCCCATACCTGTGCAGCATGGGATGATGTTCTCTCTCTCCTTTCTCTATTCCTTTCTTAATAATATCTCACATTCAATTTGCCTTTTTTTTTTTGTTTAATTACTCATGAGCATTGAGCTCTGACACTTTCATAGACTGTCTATTATATTTCCAAGATCTTATTCCTGAATGCTAATTTAAAGACTGCCACTGTGTATATAAATTTAGGATTGTTTTTCTTGTACATGCTACTTTACATTTATCTATTTTGAATTTCATCTGCCACTTAATCATCCAGTCATCCAGTCAGTTTGTTTCCTGCTGTTCTCTCTTTTTTTTTTTTCCCCCACAAGCTAAATTCTTATCAACAGAAAACATAGCCATCTGACTGTTCACCTCCTTTTCCAGGTAATTTAGAAGTGTTGAACAGGGCAGACTTATCACATGCCCCAGTAAGACTCTACTGATACTTGCTCTGCATGGAAAAAATTGGCTGTTTATTCCTATTCCCCCTTTTCTAAACCTTAACTCTTTACCTGTCCCTCAAAGGAGTTCCTTTCCTATATTGTGGTAGAAAGAATTTTTGGTGAAGGACATTTTCAAATACTTTTCAGGAACTCCAGAGACTGAATCACAATCAGTGTGTGCAGGATAGGGTGGGAATTGCTTGTTCACTATCTCTTCTTGTACCTAAAGTAGGGGACATTGAAGGACACTTCTAGAAAGCATATTTAGAAAATAAAAAAAAAGCAAAATGATTCTTCATGCAATTTGTAGTTGGCTTTCAAAATTTGTTGTCACACCTAATGTGGATGGTATTTGTTATTTGTGGATTCAAGGGACAGACTGGTCTAGTTCACAGATCACAAATCCATTGAAGGTTACTAAATGTATAGAAACAAAGGCTGCCTAAAGCACTCATGGAAGTTAGAATTATTGGAAACCCTGGGAGTATTCATCAGGAACATCCTGTACATCTGTCCTGGTTATCTTCTCTTTCCTAGGCATTCACTTCAGGAGACAGGATTCTTGGCAAACCCAGCCTGGCCATTCCTCTGCCTTTTTGTGCCCATGTTCTTAACTGTGTCTGTTATTGGATGCCTTCAGAGAATTCTGTCTGGTTTGCAAGACCTGACTCCCCTCTTTGAAAGCTCCTTCCCTGGAGGGAGCTGGGGTACTGTGCTTTCCCAATATCCTCTTGTTTAAGTCCTGCCCATGCTCCTGATACAGCTGCCAAACTGGGAGGTGCTACAGCTCTACAGAGGTACCTTGCAACTCATGAAAATTTGTCATTGCTTTTGCCATCCTCCATTCCTGCTGTGCAATGACAGCTCTAATGCCTTGCAGCTTTCTTTAGTAGGTCAGCCTTTAAATCATCTGGACCTGACGATTTTTTACCTTAATTTTGACAATTTCTTCTACAGATTCTTCAAATGAACTCACTCTGAAGTTGTTCCTTTGACATATCCTCTCTGATGCATGAAGAAAGGTTCCAGCCCAGATATTTCCCCAAACTCCTTCAAGGCTGTAAAAAATCATTTAATTTTCCTCCTCTGCTTTATCTTCTCTGAAAGTTCCTTTTGTACTTTGATCAATTAATGGGCCTACAAACTCTATAGCTTCCTGCTCCTGATGTGTTTGAAGAAATGATTAATTATGAGGTTTTTACACCCTCTGAAAACTGTTCTTCAAACTCTTTTTTTACTGGCCTGAAATGAGGAACAAGAGAGCTTTGCTGAAGGCATTAATTTTGATAGTTTTTTCTTTTTCTTTCTTTTTTTTTTTTGTATTTGTACTTCAGTAAAGAAAGGAAAATCCTTATTGATTTTCATAATCCTGAAAATATATGGGTTTTCAACTGAACACACTTCTACACCAAATTTCTTACTCTTTTGGTCCTACATACATATCTATAAAAAGTTATACAGCATATTCTGATTTTTTTTCCTTTAAAAACATTTTTACATTTCCTCTGACACATTTTTGTATGCTAAATTACCAGATGCCTTTTTCTTTATGAGTATGCCCAAGTTGCTTCTGTAAAATGCACAGAAGTAATATTTTAGTCTTCTCTTTCTTTAGCTAGATGAAGCTACTTGGATGCCTTTCCACTCACCTGCTAATATCTGACTTGTAGCTCACTTTGTTGCTTATGCCAGTTGGCTGCTCCATTGTTCCTCCACAGACCCCTTTGCATCCCCATGTTATCTTCTGGCTGATATTTGCTGTTTAACTTCAGGTACTTCTGGTTTGGCATTTGCCCGGACCCCAGTCTGGGGATTTGACTATTCCTTGACTAACAATAGGCAAGTCCTTTGTTTTTTAAAGCATTTCCATGTTGGTAACTTGACCACTCTGCTCAGGTCCTGGTATAGAGGCCGTTGTGAATTAAAATAATCTCCTGGCTCTTGTTCTGTGCCAGGGGTGTGTTGGGGTGGGGTGTGCTTCTGTTCTGCCTGCTGGTAGCAACAATCCTCTCTTTTGTGTAGTTTCATCTTTGTATCTGTTGAGAGAAAGCTTCTATGTTCCTCTCTGTCCTGCCTGAAATGTTCATATTCCCAGAAATCTTCCCTGTACATGCCTTTATTTCTGCTCCTTTCTGGTTATTCACAATGTAAGTAAATTCCCAGAATTTCTTATTTGCTTTTGGATATTCACAATCATTCAAATTTTGCTGAACTTTGTCTTGTTGAAACACATTATCTACTCCCTTACTGCTGGCTTTGGAGTTTATCTGTACGTGCACAGAACCTGGGAGGAGGGTTAAGTCAGTGGCAAAATTTGGCTCTTCATGCTTCAGAGGAGGAACTTCACATTTCAGTCTCAAGAGCTTCACAGTGTCCCTGCCCCAGGTCTGGCTCATGGGCCTGTTCATGGATAGCCTGAAAAGCTGAGGCAATAGCAAAAAAAATGGTCACTTTTTAGTCCTGTTGTACTCCTTTTTTTACTCATTACTTTTCCTGATTGACAGCATCTGCCCTCTCACTAGGAGATTATTACTCTTAGCTAGTTCCCTACTCTAACTATCTTTTGAGGTCACTGTATTCCATGAAATTCTCTTTTTAGAATTAATATTATTAGAGATGTTGTGCGCACCTAGACTGTTTAATGACAATAGCTTTTGTTAAGTATAAGATTTTCCTTCTCTGAAACCTGCTTCTTCTTAGCTACTTGCCTGTGTCTGTTTAAATTTGTGATAATATCACTCATTAACATTTTCTGACACTGACATTAATAATACTCTATTTCCCATCTTTCAGATTGTCATTCTTTTGGCAGTTTGACAGTAAAATAATCTTTGATATTAGCAGAAGCAAGGCATCTACCCTGTTGGGCACTTCTAAAATTTTCTTTAGTTTTAGTTGCCTAAATGTATCTAAGGCTTAGGCCCCACCTTTCTAGAATTGGTCAATTCCGTCTCCTCCTACCTTGTTTAATTTACCTCATTAGGAGAAAAAATAGATTTTTTTAAAGGCAAATAATGTAGTACAATTTAAATACTTAACCTTCTTGGAAATTAAACCATTGTGTATTTGCAATTTAAAAAACCCAAACCCAAAGTGTATTGGAATCTAAGTTTGGATCTGGTGTCAGAATGAGATTTGTGACTCCTTCATAGCTACTGGCCAATGGAATTCTGCTGAGCTTCAAGGTTCTTGAATCAAAATGTTTCTAAAAATTAATTAATAAATTTGGAGAAGTTTAGAAATCTGCTTTGAAAGGTGTGACAACAGAACACACTGAAGAAGGACTAAATATAGTACCTTTACCCTTTCCCTTCTACTGCCTTGGATGTGCCAAGCAGAGCTGGGCAGACCTGTGCTTCTAAGCAATTGCAGGGGGAGATTCTGCCTGAAGAACATTTCAGATGTGGTGCTGTGTGGTCAGAGAATCTCTGCTGATGGCCTCCTAAGGGTGAGCATGTTTGCTCCTTGGCTTTCGTGGCTCTGGCTATGGAGGTGTATATTTGCTTCACTCAATTGGTAAACCTAGCAATGCTTCTGCCTAGAAGTAAAAAAAAAAACACAACAAACAAAATTTCTGCTTGAAGAAGCTAGCTTTAGTACTTATTCATTGAGTGTTGATTCAAAACCAAACCAAACTGCCATAAAACACAATCACCACCTCTGTGAGACAGACAAGAGTTTCAAGGTTGGTTGCTTATTTGAGGCATAAGATGCACCACTGATCTCTGTCTCTCCAAGAGAGACACAGCCTACTTTCACCCTGCCTTGTTTCCCAGCCCCTCTTCTAGTGCCCCTTTCCCCTTTGGAAATACTTGGCTGGCTCCTGGAGCACCAGCTGTCAGAGTGGCTAGGTCTCTCCTCCCTCTGAGCCCTGCTCACCGTAATGTTTTCTGACAGGGGAAAGCTGGCTGTGGCTCCCTCTACACTTACCCACACTTCTCTGCTCAGCTGCACAGAGCATCCTGGGCACTCATTTTCAGATGATAAAAGTTAGCTAATTCCTACAGCAGGATCATTCTTGCACTGTGGATGGGCTTTCTTTTATTGCTTTGTTCTTCAGCATGTGCAAGGTGGCCCTGGAAGGATTGGGTCCCATTAATCTTGTATCTGTGCAAATCTTTAATGAGATGCTGTTCACTGCAACACAGCTTGCAATCTACAAATGTCTTATGACATATGATGAAACCCAATCTACAGAACAGAAGCAAAGGGATTTAATTGAATGTCATATCCACAGAAGCCAAAGGGCAAAATCCTGGCCTCATGGAGGTCACTGGCCAAGCTCCCATTGGCTTTAGCAGTGCCAGGCTTTCAACGAGAGCCTTTGCAACACAAGTATTTGTATTCTGCTCACATTGACCTATTTCAGGTCGAAATTCCCTTTAGCAGTGCTCACTAAGCCATAGGGCTTGCTGGTAAACCTTAACGTGTTTAGCCAATGCAAGCTGACAAGGGCATGACATCATTAGCCAAGTTTCTCATCCCACTGACCTTACCATCATGGCTTAATCCACTGGGGTCTGTCAATCCTAATGGTTTGGTTTGACAGTGCTTTACTGCACTTGTGTATTCACCTACTAGAATCTGTTAAGAAAACATGGATATACAGAAGCTGCTGTATGTCTCCCATGGCATATGAATCACAGCAAAGTTTAACAATACTTTACATTGTTTGTTGGACTAGCATATTGACAGCTCTGTCTTGTTTTCTGATATCTGAGTAATGGATTTCTCAAGTCTGATATTATGTGAATTGTGTCACACAGAAATTACCACATTTTGAGAAAACTTGATATATCTACTGAGAAGGTGATTTAGTATGATTTCACATTTATCATGTTTGTCTTTCAAAATTTCACACCATTTTACAGGCATCATTACCCTGATTTATTTTAGAGAGTGAGAACCAAAGTTGCACACTGACAGGTCTGACCAGAAACCATTATTTCACTGATTAGGTCTCTCTGTGCTGGCAGAAGGAAGAGTGAGTGTCACGTCTGCAGTTGAGAGCTGAAGTATTGCAGGACTGCTCTGCAGAGCAAGCACACAAGCAGCTCACCTTCTACTAGGAAAAACAGAAGTACCATAAATTCCAGAGCATCATGTGTACTCTCCTCCACATTCCATAGAAAAAATCAAAACAACAAAACCATAACAAAACCAAACAACCCCTCCCCCACAACACCCCAAACAACTAGGAAAGAGAAGAATCAATGCCACCTAAGATAAATGATTTGGGCAGCTGGGGAAAAAGAGGGAGCATATGCACCTGGACCTCAGGCACTCCTATTTGAACCATCTTTCCACATCCCAAGTAATCTCTAGTCCTGCCCAGCAAGCTGCATTCCGGGCAGGAGAGTGGGAATTTTATTGCATGGGCTAAGTTTTACAGCTATTTTTCTGAACTCCTTACATTATTTTCATTAAAAATTTGTCTGTGCGGGGGAGTTTTTGCATAAGAAATGCAGAGGGTGAATTCAAAGTGTAATGATCACTCTATAGTCATTCCCAGTGTGGGTTAAGCTGAAGATACAGGCACAATTTCACTATGGATTAAGAATGTCCTCCTGAAGAGTTAGTACGCAATAACTATTGCAGGCTATTTCCCCCGGTAGACAAGCCTAAACATCTGATAAATAGGCCTATTCCTTTCCTCTTAACCAATTAAGCACTTATTTTAGAAGGATAAAATGAATTATCACATAACTATTTCACTGCAATATGTCTTACTTAGAGCATTAATGTCACAAAAAGTGAACTGCTGTCCACAGATTGGAAAAAAAAGGTATTAGTGTTTTGCATGTACAAGCAGAGAGATATCTCTTGACCTTATTTTATTTTGGGTAAAGATGATGATGTATTGTTGTTTTTGCAACGCTTCACATTTATTTCACAAAATAAATCACATAATGGACTGTCATAATAGCCCCAGTAGCGTGACAGGAAAAAAGAATTGGTAGAGCTACACTTCAGTGCACAGTGAAATAGCTAGCAATTTGTTAAATATCCCATGAGTGGATTAAATAGGCATATGATCAGTTATGTGGCTGCCAAGCCACAGCAGGAACCAATTAGAATTCACCAAAAATAATTTAGATGAAAACTGATGAATCTATCAAAACCTAATTAAATTTATGGAAAAAAGCAAACACCTTGTTGACAGATTATATAACCAACAAGTTTCTCTGTAGAGAGTCTACAAAGGATGGCCACTGAAAGTAGAGCTGCATTATTTGATCTTGTTTGAAGAGCATTGAATTTTTTAATGTGTAATATTCTTCCTGTTTAATTTTCAGGTAAATAAGTCACATAAAAGTGAGTCAGCTGGCTTTACATGAAGAAGCATAAAGTTATTCAGCAAAGTGTAACTTGTTAATTATTTCATGGCTTGTCTTATGTGAAACACGTATGGAGGGGGAGGGATTTGAATGGAGAAGAAAGATGCTGTAGACAGGGAGCTCTTTCAAAGATCTGATTTTATATAATGAATTAGAAAATAAATACAACAGTTAGAGCTCAAGCTCTTTAATATTGACATATTTTCTATGGTATAATGTTGGGGTAGAGGATTGTTTTTATTGAAATGTGGGGTATTAGGCCACCAAATGGTGAAGCAAGTCTGTATGAGAATGAGCACTGAGATACCAGCAACAAAACCCAGAAGGCAGAAAGGCAAGACACCTCTAAACCAGAGCTTTCAGCTGCAGTAAATAGATAAACTGCTTTTAGAACCAAAAAGACAGGGACTTGCATGGTTATTCTCATTGAAATCCTGCAAAGAATCAGCCAGAAACAGGGCTGCTGATCATCTTACTTCAGCAATGTCAGGATAGATATTTCTAAACCGTACCTTACACTCCAGTTGTTTCTCAGATATCTGCACTGTTCATTCTCCCATGAAACTGTTGTACATTGTGACCTATAACCTGAGCTTTCTTTTCACAGAAATTCAGTTTTCCCAGTGCACCAATGCTTTTGTGCGGTATATGTTTTGTATGACTAATCAACACAACAAAGACATAGCTGAGTATTACTCAAGACAGAGATTTCCCCCCCCCCCCCCCCCCCCACCCCTCCCCATGCTATTCAGAAATGAAACTTTCAGCTGCCAACAGAAGAAAGGTGATATGTGTTTCTCATCTGTGCCTGGGCTTTTTTGGTGGCCACATGGGAAAGTGCTGGGACAATGTCTGATTCATCTCCCTTGAAACTGGGAAGTTAGCAGTGACTTTCCTTTTCCCTTTTCCCCAAACTGAAGACAAGTGAGAGATCAAATCCTTAAACACAGGTCCTTACAACTTGAAGAGTCTGAATATTTACAGAGAAGGTATCTATGAAAATCAAAATGCATAAGAGTATATATTCTGTCATCACTGCTTGAATGTTAACATTAGCCAGACTCTTGTGTTACATAAAGATGTCTGAATTACCTTGTATAAAATATTCTTACACTCTAAGGAGACAAGTTAAAGTGAACATGTCTTAATGCATGGATCCATAATAAGAAGATGTACTTGCTTTCTCTGGGAAAAAGAGCAGTCACACACGCCTCATTTTCTGATTTTTCTTGCTTCTAGAATTAAAGCTATCCTTTGAAATGAGGCAAAAATATAATTGGACTCAGTTAAATTCTTGAATTAACTTTAATTAAACTAAAGATGACCTAAAATGGAGGAAAATGGGGAAATAAAGGGGAAAAAAGAGAAAGCTGCACATGAGGAGGAGGATGTCTTATTCAATCAACTGTTCTCCTCCCGCTAAGAGATGCCTTCCTAATGGTTTGGGACTTTTTTGGGGAGTTGGGTGTTTTTGCTTTTGGGGGTGGAATTGGGTTTTTTTGGGAGAGGTGGGAGATGTTGGTGCATTTTGAGGGAGGAAGAGAGGGACAAAAGGCAGGAGAAGAATCTCACAGGACCCAGAAAAGATGATGTGTTTTACTTGTTCTTGGTGGTTTCTGTGGTACTCTGTGGGGAGGAGGAGACTTTTTGCATGTCTACCCCAGGCAGCACAACGTGTGTCAGCACAGGGGCTGCAGAAATGATGTACAGGGTCATACAAATAGATGACACACTATGCAACTTCACACCATGCCTAAATAGCCATGAGTGAGCTTCCAGTGGAAAACACCCAACGGACAAACTGTGAATGTGTAACATTTTCTCAGCACTTAACAAGGCATCACCTTGAGCTAAAGAGGATTGCTGCCCTTTTCCTCGTTGTTCAGACTGGTCCCAAGCCATAATTCTCTTACACTGCTGCAATGAGCACTTCAAGGACCAGGAAAACAAGCTTTTGCCTGGGACATGACAAAATCCAGGAGCACAATCTTTCACTAGGAACTTCCCACTGGTGGGTATTTTTTTCTTTTTTTCTTCTTTCTTTTTTTCTTCTTTTTTTTTTTTTTTTCTTTTTTTTTTTTTTAATGACTGTTGGATTAGCAAGTGTAACAGAAGCTTAAGAGATCCTCTAAAAATGGGGCTGTTTGGTCCTAAACCTGAGACTCCAAATTCCTCTTGAACAATCATAGTGTCTGCCCTGCTCTGCTCACATGTAAAGGACAGCCTACTTCTCTGTAAGAAGGAATTAGATAACGATTTGTTGTGATTATTATTTTAAGCCCCAAACGAATGTATTTTGATGTATTTTGATCCTTGATGTATTTTTAATTATTGAATATATGAGACAGAGATTCCAGACATTTGCATTATCACAACTGGATTTTAACATATTTTTTCACATAAAGGTCGTGTGACAGGCTGGACATTAGGAGGAATGTCTTCACAGAAAGGCTGATTAAATGTTGGAATGGACTGACCAGGGCAGCGGCAGAGTCAGTGTTCCTGGAGGTGTTCAAGGAGGGACTGGACATGGCATGGTCCAGTTGACATGCTGGTGTTTGGCCAGAGGTTGGACCTGATGATTTCAAAGGTCTTTTCCAATCTGTGGATTGATTCTGTGATTCTGTAAATGTGAAGTTCTATGACACTACTAGGAATATGCCCTTTCCATATCCAAGGGTTAAATGTCATGCATTGCTGCTGAAGAATGAACTTCAGGAGGAATGGAAGAAAACTCCTTTAGGCTCCTTTAAAGCACATATCACCTTTTTCTGCCAGGGCTGGTGCAGGCAGGTGAATAAGGGCTAAGCAGCAACTGAAATTCGTGCGTGTCTTGTGGTGGATTTAATATAAGATGGTGCCAATGTCTCTCACATCTACCTTTCACCAAAATTTTTGATAGTTCTTGAAGACCTTTTAAGTCTATCTCTCCTATTTTTTGTAAGCAGAATGGGTCTCAAAACAAGACCACTGGACACTAATAATGTGCAACAGTTTCTTATTATAAGAAGTTTTGTTATCTATTTGGAGAAGTAAACAGAAACAGCTTGGTGTACGCACTAGCATTAATGTAGAAAATTTCAAAATGTCTCCTTGATAGAGGCACTACATGGTAAGGTATGGGAATGTATTACAGAGCATCTTTAAAAGAGCTGGAAAGTTCATTTTTTAAAATCACTGGATATATGCCTGATAGGGAGCTTGATTTATACCAAATAACATCAATAAAAAACTATAGTCTTTGACTTCATTAGGAGGATGCTCAAACTAATTATTTGCCACTGGTTTTACATCTACAGTTAATTTTGAACTTAATTTTCAGAGGTACTAAGTGCGCTCCCATAACCCATTGATTTCAAGTAATGTTTTGGGTGCTGGGCACTTCAAAAAATGAGGCTGCCTTATCTACAAATTCAGTCAAATTGTTAATCCACATTGGAATTAATGGACTAAGCTAACAGAATCTGCAAATAAATTGGAAGCAGTGAGTAAGTGTGTCTCCTGATGGTTCTGGAGAGCAGCCTTATCTAACCAGCCCGATCCATTTTTTCACCTGCTCTGACAACAGGCTGCCAGGCGTGGGCTGCTCTGCACAGCAGCAGCCTTCTGCTAGGACACTTTATGTCATACAAAAATATATTCAGTGCTCAAAATGAGCCTATTATTAATAAACACCAACACATCTCAGGGGTGCTATTCATCTTAGCACCATCCTCGTAAAATCTTTTTTATTGTTTGTGTGACACATTCTGAAGATATTAACATTTTTATGTGGCTGGAAAGAGAAGAAAATTCCTGAATTTCACTCTGTGAACTCAAATACAAAAGTGGCCAGTGCAGAAACTGTATAAAATTGGATAATCTGTTTACAGAAAGAGCTGGATGGGTAACGGAGTTGGCAAAGACATTCAGCTTTTACATAATTGGCTCAGATACTTTCCAAGTCAGAAGGGTTAGCGAGGCTTTACTGCCTGAGAGTTGCTTTGCAAAACCTGTGAAATAAACTGCACATTTATCATGAAAGGGACATTGCCCATCATAGGAAAAATACCAACATGCATAACATTGCCTGGTATAATGGGAAAATTTGGGGGATTTAAACCAGAGGCAGCCAAACAACAAATGAGGTTTCAGGTACTTCCAGGATCCTGGAAGATCTGGAATCAAATGATGACTGGCCTCCCTACCCTAACTGAACAACCTGTTGGTTCAGACACCTGGATAAACAGCAATAATTAGCTCTTTTGTTGATGTATTAGGAAAAAAAATATACTTCAGCATTTTTAATTAACTTTGGGTTGGAATAAATAATCTTTATTTTTAATGAGATATTCTCAACTTCCATTTCCAGTATCTCCAAATATTGCTGAATATTCTCTTAAAATGAATTTTGTCTAAATAATTTCTTAAAAGCTTTAAATTCCATATTTTAAAATATGCATGAACCTATTCTATAACAAATGGAGAAACTAGATGCATGGTTAACAAAGAATGCTGAAAAGACATGAAGTTTAGAGTAAGACATATTTATTTTTCCTGGTTGTTTTATTATATGAAGCCATAGAAGAGAAAAAAGCTAAACCTATGCTATATTAACAGATGTTAAATAAACTGCAAAGTAAGGATAGAGAACAAGTGAATAAAAGGAACAAGAAATCCACAAAACCACAAAATACAGCAGCTTGTCTATTTGAGTTAAAGCAAAGCATTCACATGCGTATAATTTCCCAAAATATTCTGCGAGTGTCAAGAATTTGTTCTTTTCTGTGCTTTTCTGTTCTTGATTTTCAGAGCTAAGTGCGGTAAAGATGTACAAATTTTTGAGTTCTTACTGTTGTTTTGCTCCTATTAAACAGAGAAAGGAAGTAAAATCCTTTGAATATTGAATATTCAGTTACAGGTCTTCCTGCAGGCTGTTTGGAGTCCTTGCAGCTGTGAGGGAATTGCATGGCAGACCCAGGTAAGCCTGGCTGAAACAGAATGTTCATCAGGGAAGGTTCAGATATTGGGACCTTTCCATGTTTGAGTGCTCATAAGTTACTGGATCATTTTCCTTTTGCTTGTGCTGTTTCTGTCCTATACAGGCTGGATTTCATTCAGCTGTGTGTCCCTCAGCATAAGGAATAACCTCCCTGGACCCAGCGCCCCCAGTGCCCCAAGGATGGCCAAGGCTTTATTTTCTACCAGAGTCTGTGGAGACAGTAATGAAAAACTGAGGCTGTCCTCTCAACTGCAGCAATTTGGTACTGAGGCTTTGACACCAGTGTAATCTATTAGGCACAGATCATTTTGATAGCAGTTATCACATGGATATAACCATTGCCTCCTTTCTTCCCACCTGCCTCATACCTTTAACAAAAGCTGTCTGTATGTATAAAGGTTTGTGCTGAGAAAGTCCTGCTCAGTCATGATGTGAGTAATGACTTCCAGACCTGAGTGTGGGGGGACTCCATGTTTGGAACAAGGGTTTGCCTTACTGGCATTTCTCTTCAGAATGTGTAGCGGATCTTTGATAGATAGATCTGTGACAGAATGCAATTAAATTTATTCAGGCTCCAAAATTCAGAAGAAATCTAATTCTTCTACAATTTTTAGTAGTTCCACAGGAATGTTTGACAGAATTTGCAATGTGTGGTAGAGCAATGAATATCAGTCTGTGTTTGGAGAGAATTTTGAACAGCAGAGTGCTACCTCAGACAAGGAGAGTTTGCTATCAAAGCAGTGGGGCAGTGAAGTGAATGTTGCCCTTTGTGAAACACTCCATAAGCCAGCAGAACATCACCAAGCACACAAATAGTTATGTCTCTCTCCTTTGCATTAGGCTGTGTAGTGCCCCTCAGAAGGCCCTGCAGCAAAGAATGATTGATGCACATAACAGTGAATTTCATCCTGCTCCTAGAGGACAGGAGCACTTGCTGTGCCTTTCCCTTCATTCTTTGTGGTTCACCATGCTCTTTGCTTCATGCTTTCCAAGTCCTTGAGCATAATCAAAATAGTACGGGCTGTCTGTAACCTCAAAGTAAGTAATTTAGAATATGTTTTCACATATCCTTTCTTCCCTGATTATTCATTTGACCTCAGATTATTTTGGTTTCTTTTTGGCATCTAATAATAAAGACTAATACAGCTAAAGTCAGCCCCTACAAAAGCTATATGAAAAGCAACATCCCATTTTCAGACTGAGAAGGGTGCTTGTCTGGATGGTATAATTTAAAAAAAGTCTCATTTGCCTGCAATAAAATATTAACTCAATACTTTCCATTTGCTGCTGTTTCCTTCTGTGCAGCATTCTTTCATGCAATTCTGGCATGTTCTAAAAATGCTACCAACCTAAGAGGAAAATTATGCCTCGAAAAACTTTTTGCTAATGGAATATTAAAATTACAAATCAGTTGTCTTAAAACCACTGAGTAACAGCACTTTCCTGTTTACCAAAAAACTACTTTTTTCAAATGGCTTTATCTTCCTCTCAGATCTCTTAGCCTTCTGGCCTGGGGAAAAAAAAAGAATAAATAAACAAACAAACAAATAAATAGAATTATGTGGTGTGGCGAAAACCAGAATCTGCATTGGATGCCTCTGGGAAGATTGAACAACATTTCAAAAGTACCAGCACTCAGTACCTCATTGTGATTTTCAGCTGAGACCACTGGTGCTTAAAGGATACCTATCTAGGTCACAGTAGTATTTTTTTTTATCCATAGCAACTTTTATATGCCCAAACAAATAGAGTGAGGCTTAAAAGGCAGAATAAAAAGAGCAGCCTCTGTGTCATCAGAGTTTGCCTTGAGAAACTCAGTCATCTGTATGGTTCCGTAAGAGCATGACATGTACACAGCCTACCCACAAAGCCATGTGTGTGAAGGCAGCCTATCCAAAAGACAAAAGCTTTTCCAGTCCTGGCAAAATAATTTGGTTTGACAGTTGATATGGGAACCATTTCAAGGTAGCTGGGCACAGGAAACTACTGGAATTTCTGGTAGTGGGGAAAGGTTTCTTCCCATTCCCTTTGCCACACAGTGATGCTGTGCCTTTCAGCCAAAAAAAAGTTTCATCTGAGTCCTGACAAATTGTTATCATGTAGCGAATTTTAGAATGGTAGAAAATACAGCTTTTGTCGCAAGTTTATAGCTGAATTGGTGGCTGTCTTCTGATTTCAAATGGTGTGTTGTTGGGCAGAGATGGTAACCAAACACACCTGAGCAATTCTTTGGGCATCCCTGAATCCAGCATTTACTGATTTTGGTGGATCAGGAACCACTATAAACTGCAGACCAATATAATGCAGTGTGGATATTAAAGTGTAAATTTTGTAAGGTTTCTCCTTTAGTTCCAGGCACAAATGCAATTTGAGAAACATTTTCTGCTGAAGAACCTTCTACATCTTACTACTTGTTATGGAGGTTGAATGTACAATTTTTAGCTTCGAATCATGTCATCACTGTCACCATGCAAAAGACAGCATGTCATCTTGGCTTAGTGTATGAATTATGTAGAAGCACAGTTTTAGTACATTATTTCCTATAGTAATCACATATGCAGTCTTGACACACTTTGTGTTCTCATTAGCCTTTTGGAAATAACAACCCCTATAAAGCAAACAGGCATTGTCAGTACTTATAAACTATTCTGAGATGTTGATCAGTAGTTAATCATTGAGCATGTAAAATGAATCTTGTACCATTAACCACTTTTACAAGAGCTTCTTTTTTGGGAGCTGGAGCTCCAAGTGTTGATATAATGATTTCCTGTTTTCATGATGGTGCTCCATCTCCAAACATTCTCTGCTCTGAGCACTATCTCAGTTACTCAAAATATAAAACAGAATACTCTATAAATCTAGAAATAAATGTATAAACACATCATTTTATGCTTGATGTATTTGCCATAGGCTTCCATAAGTCAAGAAAGACACCATTTGTTTTAGCATTTTATCACAAGTGCTTCTCTTTTGATGGGAACTGCTAAATCATGAGGTAAGAGTAATGAAATTGGATGAGAGCAAAGGCCCACCTGACTCAGTGCACTTTCTCTAATGGTCACCAGTGGCAGATCACTATGAACAAAAATAAGTATATGCAACACATTTATGTCAGTTTAGGGACTTCTAGGCAAATACTGCATACACGTCACTATACTCAACAGCTCTCCTTGGATGTTGGTTGTAAAAAACTGAAATGATATTGAAAACATTTGTATTTTGGGCTGAGTCAGATATTGTCTTACATAGACCTATTTCTTTACTTTAAACTTGAAGTTGGATAATTTCAACTTATGGATTATATAGATCTTGAATTATGAGGGAGAACAAATAATGATTTCTTATATTTCGTCTCTACATCATCCATGATTTTAATAGCTAGGTTGTATCCTTCCAGTTATGTATTTTAAAAACTGGGGACTTCAGGTTGTCTTAGTTTCTCTTTGCAAGAAGACTGTTTTATCCCCAGTCAGAAGCTTTGCTGTCAGAGGCATCATTATCTGTGGAATCTCTGTAGGGGCATTATTACAAAATTATTTGGCTCTAATAGGCTTCAGATTGTGCTGAGAACTATCTACAGATTTTTTTTTCAGCACCTCTAAAAGCAAACCATTACAAATAGAAGAGTTAAAAGGGATTTTAATTGCCTACCAAAAGCCACACATAGTTAAAACCCCAAAATATCTAAAAGATAAGGTTTTCCAGGAGGAAATCTGACATTGTAAATATAGATTCATGTTGGTGTTTCAGGAACTTTCCTTTGTCCTTATTGTACAGGTGAAGAGAGTGTGAGCTTCCTTTAGTTGCACTGCTTTCCATAACTTGGTTTTACATTGAGAGTTTAGCTGCCCACCCTTCCTTGACAGCAGGCATATAAATGACAGACATGTAAACCAAACGTATGCACACACACACAATCCTTTCACTCTGGCATCTTTCTTACACTGCAGAGCAATTCCTGGTCAATTCCTGCTGCAAAACCATGACTGGCAATGCTTCAGCAGCATCTAGACATCTTTATGCCAACAACTGCTAGTGAAGGCAAGGATACAGCATTTGTCCCCATCCTCTGACTTTCCCAAGGAAGACTGACAACTAGGAGATTTCAATATCCTACCAGAAAAAAAAAAATGGTTTATTTCCCAACATATTTCTCTTATCACTCTTCTCTCATCTTCTACTGAAGCAAGGAGGGGAACACCTGACTTAGCTGGAAAGAGAACTGAGAATATTTGCATTGCCTTCCTGACAATAACAATGTCATTGTTCATTTCCATTTTCTTGAAATGTTGTAACTTTCAGCGTTTTAATGTAATTTTAGTGGACATAGTCTAGCAGAGAATTCAAACCTAAAATTTCGTTTATCTGTGGGCTTTTATTTTCTAATATTTTCTTCAATATATTTTATTCCAAACTAGATGATTTGAAGGTCATGTAGCATCAGAAACCCAGTGTTCTTTAGCAATGCATAGAAAATATACAATTAAATTAAACTGTAAAGTGAGTGAAACTGAATTGCTGGGAGGAGTAGAATATCGCCCATTTTTACTTCAGTGCCAATGTGAGGAGTCAATCTTCTGGCTAAAACAAGGGGGTGAGGAAAGGGAAAAATAAGTTTCAATTCTTTGAGGGATCCAAGAAAGCCACTTGGCCTTGAAATGAAATATTTAGTTTGGGGCTTTTTCTAATAGAAGCAGAGGAAAATGCAAGTTTGGAATTAGGTCCAGAAGGCAGAACCAGGAGTGTGGCAAACACCCACATCAGAGATACTGATGGTAATGGTGCTAGAGCTGCAGATGCTCCTCTGACCCCCCCAGCCAGAACTCTCTGTGTCCATGCAGTTACATGTAGGACAAATCTGGCCATCTGCCACAGACTTGACCTCGTGTTTCCCAGTGGTTCCTGGAAAATGCCAGCATTCCAGAACAACTCCTAACTCAGGGAAAAGCCACCATGGGAAGAGCTGCTGCACTGGAGAGGACATAGATGGATCCTGCCTGTCTTGTCCTGGGTGTGGACATTGAAGCAGTTGTTTTTCATAGGAATTTAATTATTTTTGATAACTCTCTCTTGCTTTAGAACATTGTTGAAATTGGCTGAGTGCTCTGCTACATACTGTTGCAAAACCCTGTGATGATCTTTGATAAACAGAAATGTTTTTTGTGTATTTTCCTAATTTTTTAAAAATCCTCTTTTTCCCTTGTTGGTTGAAGTTCAAAGGAGTATTGTGTGGTCCAAAACAGGGGAGAACGCTGCCATGATGAGATTGTGTCTTGCAGTATTATTTTTTTTTCAAATGCAGAAAGTTCTGAAGGACATTCTTTTTTTTCTGCAGAGCTCCCTGCTTGGAGAGCTGAATTAAACCTAGGAAAATATTAGTCAAGATCATTCCATAAGAAAGCAATGAAAACAAGTGCATGCTCTAGCCACAAAAATGTAAAAGGCTAAATAAATTCCCCATTGAGGTGGTTGCCAGGTTGTGCTGCAAAGGGGATGAATTTGGCTCAGAAGCCAAACTGCAAGTTCAGTGCCTCCCCAGAGGTTTGGTTGTGTTGCAGTGTCTCTGCTGCTGTGAACAGCGACTTCTGGGAACTGCGCCTTCCCTCAGCAACTCTGCAGCAGTGCAATCCTATATTTAATCAATCCAGCTTCTAGAAATACTTCATTGCCCAGTGTGAAAGTCACTGCACAGACCCAGAGATCAAGAGAATGTATTTAGACCCCATTCAGAAAAGTTAGACACTCCTTTGTAGAAAAACAGATGGTAAAATGCAAGTGAAAGAAAGAATGAAAACACTGTGTCAGACTTTTCTGCCCTTTCAAAAGGTGATAAAACTTCGGGGAAGTTGGTTGGTTTATTCAGTGGTAGTTTTTTTCTTTTTTTTTAGGGGGTGGTATTGGTGCTGTTTGTTTCATTTTGTTTTGTTTTAATACTCCTCATCCCTGCTTGACTCTTGGAAAACAAAAGGGATTATTTAGGCAGGTTGTACTTAGGCTAATAATTTTAGGTGTAACGGTAACTTAAAGCAACCTCATGATTGTCTCAGGAAAACAATAGAGCAATAAAATCAGTGAATGCAGAAGTTTTATGGATATCACATCTAGAAAAATTCCCTTCATTTCTCACAGTGCAATCAACAATTAGAACTTTTTTGTAAAGGGTTGGGGAAGCACAACACACCTGCACAAGAACTCTATCGTGAATACCAATGGAAACCCTCATCCTATAATAGAGTATTTCCATCTGACTCAACACTTTGCTTACTGCATTCCACTCATGAATGGCTGCATTTGGGTATCTTCCTGTTTGTGCATTTCAGGAGCTGTATGGAACAGCTAACAGATATCAAATAAATAACTTTACATAAGGACAATATTGAAATTGGATTCCTTTTGAAAAATCCCACTGAATGGAGAAGATGGTACTTTTTAGCATCTCTAAGGCCTTTATTCTCTCTGCAGGAAAAACTTGTTTACTTCAATAAGAATACACAAAAAAATGAGTATTTGTCTGCAGATGAAAATGCAGAGTTTTAATGTAAGATTTTAATTCAAAAGAATTTTTAAAAATTAATTAATAAGAAAAGACTGGCATATGCTTTCTTAAGGTCATCTTAAGTTTATTATTAATGGGTTTGAATCAACCCCAAAGATTTCTTCAGTGCAGTCTCCATTGGTATAAATTATTTTCTGCAATAATTAATAAATGTTTAAAAGGCTTTGGGCTCTAACCTGCTTGTTAGGCCAACAGACAGGGATCTTGGTCCTGTCCTGAATCTGAAGAACATTGCTAGGATTTTCCTACAGGAGGAAGTAATTTTCCACATAGAAGTCACTGTGGGATGTTCGGTCATGCCACTTGGCAAGGCTCAGGGAGCATCCTGCGAGACTCCTGCAGGAGCCCTTCACTGCTGGTGCTGGTGAGAGCAGAAATCTGCAGCAGGACCTCCTTGTGCAGCACATGACAATGTTTAGATGGGTGCTTGCAAGGCAGCATCTTTCTTCCAGTCCCTCACAGCTTCCTTCTTATGTTTCTGGGAAGAAATTATACAGCTTTGGTCTCAGCTAGACTGAATCGCTTCCTTTGAAAATGCTGAGGTAGATAATTTCAGACATTTTGGAATGAGATAATCTGAAGCATTGCTAAATGCAAAGGCATTTTTTTTCTCTTTTGAGTTTATTATAATGATACTGTTACTATTATAATTTCATATATTTCAGAAGTTTCCTTTACAGTTACCCAGTTAGGATTAATCACCATCTCTACTGTATGAATTTATGGCCCAAGAGGCATTATAAGTAATGATAATAAACAAGTCCTTAGCATTGCTTTAAGTGAAAAACTCAAACCTGGAAAAATGTATTTAATATTATGATAAACCACTAAGCCACCACTTATAAGGGCATAGAGGGCATAAAGGTACTTACTTTTATTTCTGGTGTGTAAAATCAGATGTCATTCAAAAATTATTCTGTTCATAAGTATCTTCAGTGGAGGGGCAATAATTTGCACTAACTCTTGGAAAATCCAATCCGAATTCATTAATTTTGCAATTCAGCAAGAAATGGGTATATTTAGTAAGAAAGAGGAGAACTCAACTGAAATAGCCTGGTTTTAGGACACCAGCATGAAATTGTATTGAATACCTTTTGCTGCTAGTGCTTTGAGCTGGTGAGAAGAAGAAGAAAACCTCAATAAATTAATACACCATAACACCAGCCTTACTGAAAACACAGTTTGTACATTTGATTTTCAGGACTGTGCTCAGTCCATCATTGCATCATTTAAAGCAAGGCTTGGCATCACTGGAACTGTTCTTTGGGCTGCTGAACCAGAGACACCTCCTGCATGGTCTTGGGCAAGTCATTTCACCTTCCTGTGCTTCTGTTTTCCCTGCCATCACTGGATTGTCTTGTCTGCTTAGTCTGGACTGGAAGCCTGCAAGACAGGCATTCTCTCTCTCCCTGTTTGGTCAGTGAAAAGCCCAACTGAGTCTCAGCTCAGCTGCAGCTTTTGTGCATTGCTGTATTACAAATACTGCCTCTTACCACAGGCATAAATGCAGTGTATCATACTTGGCAAAACCAAAGTCCTGGTAATAAGACCTCTCTAAAGCATCTCATACTTTAAAATCACAGAGAGATGGAGAAACCACCTTATTTATATGAGCAAGCGTGAAGTTTGGAAGGATATACACTATTGAAGTTTTGTTGCTGCTCTATCTCTTGTTTAAGTGGATTATTCAACTTCATAGCTGCTGGTTTTTGCCCAGTACACTGTGCAGGCAAAGCTTCATGCCTTTTGATAGAAAGGCCAAGTTCAGGCTGTCTACCTTCCAGACAGAAGTGTCAGCTAGTTGGGAACAAGAGGTGCAGAAAAGCAGAAACCAAAATTGCATTATGGGCAGATTTCATTTTAAACATACCTCCAAAAATAAAAGCATTGTCTTCCATCAAAATAAATTAAGCAAACTTGTGACTTTATAATTAGAGTTTTTAAATGCTGCCTGTCTTGATATTTCTTGCTCTTGCCACTTGAAATTCTCAGATAAACAAAATTTGCAAGCATAGTAGTTGTTGCAGCTGGTATTGCAAGATGGCAATACCAGTATGGCTCCATGCAGCATCAAGAATCATTATTTTTGGAGGGTTGGGGGGGGGGGGGGAAATCACCACAAGAAAAAAGTGATTAATGTAGTATTTTTCCTTCATATAAATTTCTTTCTGTCTTGAGACCCTGTTAATTTTGATATTTTTAAAATATGCATGAAATTGTTGAAAGTTTCTGTAATTTTTCATCCTTATTTTCCATCGGATTACATATATAACTGCATAGATTCTTGTTTCTGCGCTCCTCATGCATTTAGCTTCTTGCTTAAGATATTTTTCCCAGCCCAGTTTGAATGTGAAAGCCCAGTTTGTCCGAACAGAACTGCCGATACGATGCTCCCATAGAAGACTGTCGCCCCCCTGTTCTGATGGAAACCTCTCAAACCAGCACTCTCCCGAGAAAGGAGGGAGGAGGGTTGCAGGGGCTGGGGCACAGCCGATGCCCCTCCGGCCCTTCCCTGCCCCTGGCTGTGGCAGGAGAGCCCTTCCCGGTGCGGGGCCAGCCGGGCCGGCCCGTGAGCGAGTTCCAGTCGTGCCCGTGTGGGACCGGTTTGGGAGGTTCGAAGCACAGGAGCGGCACGACTAGAACGCTCCGCTTAGCTAGATGCGGCTATTAGGATGCCTAATAAATATTTATAGCCCCTCACCGAGGAGGTGATTGACAGCACGGGGGCAATCCCTACCCTACAGCTGCAGGCAGCAGCCGCCTCGGGGAAAGCATCCCGGGCCGGGGGTCGCCTGTGGCAGGGTCGCGTTGCTTCCGCACCCGCGGAGGGGCTCGGGACGGCCCTCGGAGCTCCACAGTTCGTGCCTTCCCCCTCAGGGGCTGCGGGCACCGGCAGGGCAGGGCTCGCCCCGGCCCGCGGAGGGACGCGCGGCCCGGCCCGGCCCGGCCCGGCGCGGCTCCCCCCGCGGTGCGGGAGGCGCTGCCGCAGTGACTGCGGTCCCGCGGAAAGCTGCGGAGCCGCCCGCCCCGCCGCAGCCGGGCTGCCTGCAGGTGAAGTGAAAGTCGTCGGGGAGAGAGAGGAGGAGGAGGCGGCGGCGGCGGAGAAGGAGGGAGCGCGCAGCCCGTCCTGCGCTGCAGCCGGCGGAGGCTCCGCACCGCCCCCGGCGCTCCGCGGCCGCGGCATCCCGGCTCCGCCGGAGTGAGTGGTGCCCAAGTTGGCTCTCCCGGGGGAGGGGGTGACCTTGGGGCGATCGCCTGCGGGCAGGTGGGGCCGAGCGGGGCGGGGGCCTCCTGCCGGTGCCGTCAGCGGCTCGGGGCGGGCGGGGAGCGCTGCCCGGGCGGCTCCGGCGCGGGGGAGGCACCGGCGGCCGCCGGGAGCAGCCGGCTCGGGAGCGCCGCATCCTCCGGCCGCTCTGGCTGTCCCTGTGCCTGCGAGCCTTCCGCTTGTGAGTAAACTTAGGGATGTGTCAAACTTAGAAGTTACTTATTGGTAAGCATGGAGTAGCACAGAAACTGCTTTTCTCCCGAAACGCATGAGGGGTGGGGGGGGTGGGGGGGGGGGGGCTGTGGGGTGTGCGTGGTGTGTGTGTGTAGTGCATGCTTTGGCTGTCAGAAGCTTTCCACAACAAAATGACTGTGCTTCTTAGAGGAAAAAAACCCAGCCTAAATCCCTTAGGAATGTGTAGTTTGAGTCGGAAGCTTTTCCTTTGAGACCTGGGGACGAAAGCGCAGCTCGCTGAGCACTCCCAAGTGCGGGGTCCGCACCCCTAGACCTGCTGCTCTGATCGCAGGGACCGTGTGAGGGTCTGGAAGATGTCTATAGTGGGGTGTTTTGCATGTCTTTGCCCATGTGTGTGCCCCGAGGTATGATCTGTTCTCAGCCGAGAGTCAACTTTTTCCGCTGTTCCTGGAGTTCAAGCAAAACTGTTGTTAGCTTTAAGAATAGCAGGATTTGGCTTGTTCGTGTTTGGCAAAGTTCAGCCCCTGCATGCAGTACTGGGCAGTATGGTGATGTCAGCTTTTCAGAATATTTAAATGTCATATTTAGTGCTGCATATCTGTGCTGCTGTTAAAAATCAGTCATTCTTAATGTGCTTTTATTTCTTTCTCTGTCCTAATACCTTCAAAATCCTTGTTTGGAGTTCTGCAGATGAGCATTGCATACTGCCATGGAAATCAGCAGCTGCTCGTTTGCACGTCTCTGGTAGCTCAGGAAGACTGCCTGGACAGTAGCTTTTGCTTACTGGGAAAGCACAGTTAGACTATTAGGCAAAGTATTGCATAATATCAAGCATTAAGATGTAATCTTGTAGACTTCTGGTAAACTGACTTTCTGGATGTTAGAGATGGATATCAAACCCATATTATTCATTTTTTCTTTCTGACCTTGTGAACTGTGTGAAGTGCAGTGAGTATGCATAGAAATCTCTATCCTCTAACTGTCTAAGAATGACATTTTCATACAGTGACCAAGCTAGATATCTCACTAACTATACCAACTATTTTCTCTTAACTCTGTGTTCGCCAAGCCAAACCTAATCTCAATTTCACCTGATAGCACCCAAACTAATGCATGCAGGAATTTCTGTGCACACAGTTGGTCATGCTGTATGTACAGTGGTCAGGGTGCAGCACTGATAGTGCACTACTCTTTCTGCAGCCAGAACCTCCTCTGATTTCATACTGTGTATACCTGGAGCTCTGACTGATGTGCATAGGCCCAAAGACTTTATATAATGCCATAGTTCAGGCCTGGATTTTAGAAAACCTTTTCAGATCTTTGCACAATAAGAGGAGGAAGTTTAGTATTGAGCATTTTTAGTGTTCCTTTGTCTGGAACTATATACATATGTATATACATATATATATATATATATATTTCCTCTATGGCAGAAAAATTATTCTGAAGCTGTTTTGACAATTTGTTGTAATTCAGATTAGCTATGTTTTCTAAAGCATTCAATGTGCAACGATAAAATTGCCATTAAATAAAACTGTATTTGGATACTCCCCCCCACAAAAACATTAAAGCATTGCCTTTGTATTCTATTCATCATTGGTTTTGTCAGGATTTTTTGTTTATTTGTTTTTGTTTTGTGCCTTTTTTTCCCTTAACAGACAGATGTTCTGATTAGCTTATTTGCTGTCTACCTACTTTCAGTGCTTGACATAGCAATCTCCTGTTTATTGCTCTGTGATCAATTGCTGTACTGGTACTCTAGGTATGTAGGTCTTGGTTTAGACTATAGAAAGAGCTGGGAAAATTAGCTTGCTTTTTTTTTTTTTTTTCCCCTTACTTATGCCTAAGGAAGCCAGTGCTCTGGTAGGGCAGTTTAGTTTCTTGAGTGACTAAATTGATTTCTCCTCATTGAAGGTTAAAGCTTGGCAGCTCTGTAGTGTGAAGCCTTGTGTAATACGGGCTGTCTGGACAGTGGTTTTGTTGGGGTAAAGATGACGTCTAGGCTGCTGTTGGTAACAGTTTGGATTTTGTAAGGTTGCCCTTAATTGAACAGCTCTCTTGTGTTTGACATTTGCTGTGACCTCCTGCTGTAAGCAAAAGGAGACAGTTAATGATTTTGAAGCTTGTCTTTCACTCAGAGTTGAAAATGAGGATGTTTAGTTCTAGTTCCTGTTCTGACTCTCAGCCATGGTTGATTTTTCACTTTTTTTTTTTTTTTTTGATGTTCTATTGCATCCTTATCACACTTGAAGTTTTTACAAACATGCAGAAAAATTTATGCATGTACTGAGAACCTAAGCGTTTAAAGTTTGCTTTAAAGATACAGAAGTCTTAGAGATAAACCCTACCCAGTTTTACAGTAGTTATGTTGATTAGTCAGTTAGGGTTTGCAGTCTACTGGAAGTTAAGTTAGAAGCAGTGAAGAAAGCAATGAGGAGAAAGTAGACTGAGGGTGGTGAATATGGGATGAAGAAAAAGGGCCATGCTCTGGAGCAGTAAGCAGAGGGTGCAAAGCAAGCTGAGAGGGAGGAAAACTAAAGAAATAACTGGGAAAGTGGGGTGGAACTAATGTTAGCTGACAGGGAAAGAGAAAAAATATGGACTTTCTTTGCTATTTGACCCATCACTTTTATCAAACTGTAATGAGTTTAAATCTCATGGAGAACAACATTATTTTTACTTACCGTTCCTTATGCCAGTTTGTATATGACACTGTTGTGGTGGGCATAACCTCAAACCCATAGAGAGGAATTTTATTGCAGACCAGCTTTGCTGGCTTGTGGTAACCAACAAAATAATTTGTGCACCACCTCAATCCTGGGCTCTTCTACTGAAGCAGTGCATGTGACTGGTTTGTCATGGTATCTGTGTGTGTTTGCACCTCAGCAATGGCACCGAAATTGGCAACTTGAGCATTCAAAGGGTGGTTGGTGGTAACTACTTTGTCTCAAATAGCCCAGCTGGAATGTAAATTGCTGACCTGGGGGTGAAGGCCTTTCCAGTCCATTGCAATTACTTGAGCTTTTGGGCCTCTTCCAAAGCAGTGCGTTCCCGCTAGGCATCAGTGATTCTTTAATTCTGCAAAAAATAAATTGCTTTTCCTCAAATGTGTTATTCTGTGTGGTGCAAAGGGACATTCCCCTGTGATACCAAACCTCTCAATCCCTCTGACTGGAGAAGATGTGGTCCTTGGTCTTGATTCATTGAAGACTCGCACATAATGCTTGACATTATATTTATCTCTAAGTCCTTCTAGATTTGTAGTCATAGATTTGGATTCACTAAAGATGCCTCAGAACTTGTATACATAGTTTATATATATGCAAGACTATTTCTCTCCTTTTTTTTCTCCCTCAGCACTGTTGAATAATAGTGTTTCTTCTATTTTTTATCCAATATAAGCTGGAATTGGTTATATTCCTGAATGCTTCAGAATTCATTAAATAATGGAATGGTAATTTCCAAGCCAGCATGAAATGAAATAACTCTAAATATGCATACACAAAAAGAAAATGCTGAGATATTTGTTGTTAACATTAAAGTGTACTGTTAAGTCTTGGAGTAACAGCACTGTCTGTCCCAGGGTAGTGGGTAATGCCAGGGGAGGAGCTGTTTTCTTGTCAAGGACATAATGAATTGGGACAGTGCAGTGGTTATTCCAACATCATCCCTTAATAGTAAATATTGGTGGTGTTTTGGGTTTTTTGTTTTGTTTTGCTTTTTCCCCCCTATTTTTGTTTTTTATAAATTAGGGTGGTATTAAAATGATTGCTTGTTATCCCTTTTGTTCCAATTTTTTTCGGACTGGGAGAGGGGAAACATACCCTTCTGTAGTTCCCCACTGAAAATCTCTCAGGAAACCCTGAGAGGCTGGAGTATCTCCAAATCACTTGATACAGTGTTTGGATTGTGCAATTTAATGGCAAGTCTGAAAAATCTTGTGGACTATGTGTTTCTTTAAAACAGGGTAGCTTTAGGTTCTTTTCCTCTGTCTCTTCCTTTCTCCTGCAGCATTGTGCAACTTTTTACTTTAGGTCCCAAATTGCCTAAAATATATGCCCTGTGTGTGTGTGTGAGTTTTTTGTTTGTTTGTTTTTGTTTTGTTTTGTTTTTTCTCATGCCATATAAACTAAAATCAGTTTTTAGATCTTATGAGACACATATTACTTTTCTACATCCCTTCTTTGGGCACGGTGAGACCTGAAATGGTGCCCTTGTAGAATTTGGTAGGAGTTTGGTTGAGAGGCAGAGGATGGGTAAGGTTGACAGGGATCTCTGGAAGTCTCATCTTGTCCAACCTCCCTGTTCAAGCAAGCCCACCTAGAGCTGCTTGTCCAGGTGACTTTTGAGCATCTCCAAGGATGGAGATCCCACAGCCTCTCTTGGTACCCTGTGCTCAGTCAGTGTTGCTAAAAAAATATGTAGATTCCTTTGTGATGGAATTTTAGAGGAATGTTTAAATCTTTGTGATGGGTGATGAGTATTTGATGAAAGATGCAATTTAAACCAAGTTAAACCCACCACAACCAAAAGCTTCAGGGGTTTGCTTATTGCTAAGATGCTTTACACAGCTTTATGCTGCTCAAACTCACAAAAGCTCTCATTTTATTCTTCAGCTGGCCTACCTGGTGCTTTACTTTCATTCAGTTTTTCTGTGATCTCTATCCTAAAATATATGAGCACAAGAAACCTTGAAATCCTAATTGCCTTTACAAGGATGGAGAAGGACACCCTGCTTGCACTACTGACTAAAGGACCCCTTAACTCTGGAAGAACACAACTTAATAATGTCAGATTTAGGAGTTCTGGACCACAAACATCCCCACATCATCCTCCTCCTTTCCTGGTGCAGCTGATGCTTCTGGGTGCTGCACTTCTTCTGTCCCTGAGTCTGGACATGCAGTTCAAACAGACCTTTTCCTGGCTGGAGTCCCAGTCTCAGAGAAGATTTTCTGGGAAACAAAATACATATTTATAAATTAATTTACAGTTTGTGGTGTTCACTCTATGGCTAACGTTACTAGCCTGTTCTGTACTTTCCTTAGCATACATTGAAACGACATTGCATAAATTCAGGTTTGTTGTGTTATTCACGTATAATGGTCAGCAGAGTATGCAAGACTACTATAATTAAGCATTTACTAATTTCTCATTTTAGAAACTAATTGTGTATAGCTTTTTCACCTAGGAAGGATTTTCTCAGGGAAACATAGCAATACTTTTCTTTCATCATAATGAACTCACTATATTCTGTTTAAACCAATTTTTTTTTCTTGTCATATTGCATGAAATAGGGTAATAGAAGGCTCTCTACAAGCATGCCAACATTGTGTTTTTGGCTATTAGGAAGCCAATGGAGAAAAGCAAGAAGGTTCTCTTGGGATCGTGTAAAGGAGAACATGGACTGCAAGATAGCTAGGACTGAATATTGCTTTAGTAATGACAAGTCCTACCTTGGAAACAGCATTCTGTCTGGCAAGAGTCTAAATTCTGTGATTAGGAAATTTATTCTATCCTTTATTGCTATGACTTTGTATGGAGATTATTTGGAAAGGTTTGCTGGAAGACGTTTCTTGAAGTTATTTGTCTTCATGTTGAAATCCATAAGGATGGATTATACGTATTTGTTACTCAGTCATGGAGTATGTAATTAGTACTTTGGCTGAACATTAGTGAGCTAATGCTTTCCATTGTTACATTTGTTTTAATAAACCACTTTTTAGTATGGATAATCCTCTTTTAACATAATTGAAACATGGGGCTAATACTTAAACATTTTCAGTTTAAAGACCAATGGGATAGTTGTAGTATGCTACTGTACAATCACCACAGAAATATTGAAGGAGTCACGTGCTGTAAGCATGACTACAAGATTTCTGTATTTCATCCAGTCCCATTTCTATCATTCCTGTATGTGCTGGTATAATAATTATAAAGACTTTAATTGCCTAAGAGCTTGCCAGCTTGCATTTGCCAACTGTGCTGAAATCCTGGCCAAAATCTTCAAAATCATGCAGTAAGCTGCTGTTGGCTCAGACCAGTGGATATAAATAGATGATATGGTGCTGAATTACAATTCATTATTGAAATTCAGCTAGTGTCTAATAAATAGCCATAAAAAGGCAACATTGTTTCCCTAATTAGGGCTTTTGAAAGAATGCAGTATTTTTAATTTTTTTTTTTTATTTAGTAAAGGTAATGTTTATCAAAAAATTGTAAGATCTAGTTCATAGTTTAGTGACTCTTTCCAAACAAAAATCTTTTTCTGTTTTTGAAAAATGTTGTGGTCTACTGTCTGGTTGGTTTCCAGTAGGAATAGTTCATGAATTTATTTTGGGGTGAGGTAAAATTTGGATGAAGACAGTGCATTTTATACATAAATTGCTTTTCAAACATCATGCTTCAGAAATTATGTTAAAGAACTGCAGTGTCTAGTTAATAGTATTTTCAAAATTATTTGTGCTGCCTCTTCTCAATAAAAAGGAAAATTTGTGCCAGATGGGAACTTTGAAAATGGGAAGATACAAATGCTTATTCATGGAATCAGTTTTAACTGATCTGTATGTGACTCCATAATAGGAGTAAACCTTCCAGGGGCTAGAATAACATCAAAGTCCAATGGCATGACACGTTGTGGCATGTATGGAAAGAACTCATGGGAAAAATCAGGCTGGAAGGCACCTCATAAAGTCTCCAGAGTGGCCTCCAGCAGACAGCAGGGGCAGCTGTGGTGTCAGAACAGGCTGCCTAGGGCTTGATCCAGTCATGTCTGTGCAGGCTCCGTCCATTTTCAAATCTCTCAGGACAGCCTGTGCTGCTTCTCGACCCTCCTCACAGTGAAAATGCCTTTAGGGATTACAGGTTTCTCCAGCCTGTAGGCTTGGTGTGTGCACCTGTGTTAGATCTTGACTCTGTTCTTTGTGCTGCCTATCAGGTGGTTTTGTGGTTTGACTTTTAGAAGAAGGGGATCAGCTCCCTGGTTTAAGTGGCTCACCTCGGTGCTTGGGCTGTTTTGCACACAGAGTAGTTGGGTGCCTTGGAATCCAAACTAAAATGGACTTCTTGGGGCAGGAGGTGCAGAGAGTGAGGGAATGCTGTGTGTGTTATATTTGATATCCTGTCTCCATGGAGCTTAGGCATATGAGGCAATGCCAAGTATTGGGTGTGCAACAAGTCCAAAGTCTAGCATTTGCAAAGCAAATGTGGGGCCAAGACCAGGACCTAGCTCCCAAAGCTTTGTCTGTGGTGTGCAGTTAGAAAAGTTGTTTAATTGAGTAATCTCTGCTCCTCTGAAACATAAGGCCTGAGTATGAATACTTTGGGGCTTCTTGGCTGATAGACAAGGTTAGTTTGAAGTACTTTCAGCAGCGTGTCAAGATACCTTGTACATTGCTGCCTTCCAACTAGCAGGTCTTCCATAGCAGGTTCTTCTAAGATGTACTAGGCAATTCTGTGAGTGGTAATTTGAGGAATTCAAATTACTTCAGCCCCTAGTTAGCACTTTCAGCATCACTTGGCAGGAAAATGAGAAAAACATTCAGCAAATCCTCAGCCTAAGTAAGTTTAAACCCACTTGTACCCTAGCACTGTAACTTGCTGAGGTCTGTTTATGTGTCTCCTATTAAAACTCTGCAGCTGGATGAACAACCCAACATCCTTGGGGGCAAGAAAGCAGAAAGCTATTTCCTTCCTTTTCAAGTGATGGCAATGCTGAGAAAACTGGACCTGTGCGTGCTGTGCCGCTGAGCTAGAGTTCAGTGTCTGCAGATGCAGTTTCTCAGGCTTTATCTGTGTTGCAGTGAAGTGTGTAGCTGCTGGTGTATTCACTAAAGGTATTAATGATGGATACATCACCTGTCAGCATGCTAATAAGCATCATTAGCTATCCTTAAAGCAGCTAAATGATACAGCTGTTGAAAAGGCAGGAGTTGCACTCTAGCCTCTTGTCTGAGCTCCTCTTTAGGCTCTAATGGATGGAGCTTGTTGAGGGAAAACCTGAGGGCAAAAGCTTGGAGGTGGGTGAGTCTGTGAGAGATTCTTCCTTTTGATGTTTGCTTTAATGTTAACGGAGCACCAGCATGCACTGCAATTGTTTGATAGAGTTTTTGTTTGGGTGTCTAACGACCCATGACCATTTATTAGTTTCTGATGTTGTTACTGTAATTGCACTAACATCTAAAAGTTTCCAATTGATGCAGTGAGGCCACTCTGCCTTCCTTGGCTACTCATAGGTGCAGGTTTACTGGTAGGTTAACCTTTTCATTTTTTACTGTTTTCAAGGTGTTGTCTTGTTTATGTAAAATGTTACAGATTTCCTTGTAAACCAAGTGTCTCCATGGGTAGCTATTAACAGCTATCCTATTACTTTACCTCTGTTATTTCATAATGCTAGTCTTGTAACCAATTCTTTTACGGGGTTCTCTTTACGGCCTCTGGCACAGAGCTTGGTCTCTGGATTGCTCAATAAAGACCAGACTTTATATCATTCACAAAAAATTAGCCCATTCACTAGCATCCAGCCCAGCAATTAATGGATATATATATATATATATATATATATATATATATATATATATATATATGTAATTTTAATTTTTTTTTTAATCTATTAAGGAGAAAATCCCCCTTGCGTTTGCGGGAGGACCAATAAGAGAAACGAGGCACTCTGAGCTTAAATGGAAGGCGATCTGTGGCACAGCGAGGAGGCGTTCAGCATCCTCTGCCCCTTAAGCTGAGCAGGGATGGGAGGGCGGGCGCTGCCGCAGCGCTCCGCGGCCGCAGGAGGGAGCGCGGCAGCTCCGCGGCTCTGTCCGCGCCCGCGGCTCTGTCCGCACCGCACAGGGCAGATCCTTTCCTCGGCGGGACAGCTGCGGTTCGGCCCTTCTGCTGCCAGGGACTGGAGCATCAATGCCATTTGATGTGTCCAGCGGAGTTTTAAAGGTTACGTGGGGCGAGAACAAGAGTCTCTTTCTTCTGCAGGCTGCTGGTTTCGAGAGCTGCTGGCAACTTTTAACGAGTGATAAAGTTGTACTTTTTCCTACTCGTTTTGTTTTTATGGCTGACATTTAAAAAATTCTGAACAAATATCTCCAAAGGGCACCAAATAAGCTGAAAATTATTAAGATTCAAAGATGTGAAGTACAGTGATGTAAATATTTAAACCACAATTTTGTTTATTCTTTCTCTGGTGGATTAAACTAGTCAGTGAAAATCTGTCTCAAGTTCTGCTGCCCACCCCCTCAAAGAGAACATCATTTTGCCATGCAGCACTGCTGGACACAGTTGCTATAACAATGGCATTTCTTTATTTGTGATTCTGTACTAAGCTGAATTTTACGGATCCTAGGTTTTCTCCCCATCTTCACATTCTGTCACAACAGTGATTCCATTTCTCAAATGCTCAAAGAAACCCAAACACAGTATGACCAAGGTATATCAATAACAGCTATTTATCAACTCCTTTAAAACATAACTATTGTTTTAAAAGCAAAATTTACCAGAAACACAGAGCAAATCTGGTGCTCCAGCTGGTCGTGCAATGTCCATCCTTAGGTGCAATGCACCTTCTGAATTCAGACACAGAGAAGTCCTGACCCTCAGTTTACTGATGTTCAGAACAATGTTTCTCAGCCTTATAAGATTTGCATAATTTTTTCCTGATGGGATTATTTTTTCCATGTCTTACATTTGCTCAAGAAGAAGAAATGCAATGGTAGTGATGAAAAATATAGGCACCTTTTCCTTTTGAGGCTGTGCAATGGTATTTGACATACAGAATTCAAGCATAGAGGTATTCATAAAAGGTCACTATACTGTAGCCACCTCACAGATTCAGTATTTTATTATAGACCTTTATGTAAAGGCTATGTTTGTGAGATTTGACATGTCTAGTAACTTCTATCATGATGTATAGCAACTTGAGCCCAAACCCCATCTTCATGCTTTCTCCCCTTACTTTAGAAAGACACAGACATTACACATGCTGTCCTTTTTGAAATAAACCAACCCAAATGTACAAACAAATTAGTAATGTAGGACCAAAAAATCACTGAGGCATAAAACCTTAAACCTTGTGGCTAGTTATTCTGTTGCATATCACATGAAACATTCGAATATAGCAAAGTTAGCTATTCATTGTAACCAGACAGCTGAATTACTATGACTCTAACAGTTCAGCAAATGTCAGGTACTAAATCTGAACTGATTAAATGTGTAATTGGTTTAGTTGATGCATTGATTTTGAAGAATTTCAAACTACTATGGCTGTACTAATAAAGGGCATTTTTGCATTGCAGCAAGCATGAGCAGAACTTTATATTCACCATCCTGGCCCCCCAGTTCTGTTTTACACAGCTGAGTAACTGTAAAACTGAGACTTTCTGTCATGTGGAAGCAACAAGAAAAATGTTTGTAGTCTCCTAAACAGCTTTTTTGTCCTAAAGATGTCATATAATCAAACCACAATTTTCCTGCATGGTTAAATATTAAATGACAGCAATTTGCTTGTTGAGAATTGTTGATACTTCATTTGTGGTTTGGTGATTTACTTATTTATTGATATATTCTCCAAAAGAACTTTTTTGTTTCTATAAGGATAACTCCAACAAGACAGTGACTGATGGAACTGATGCTTTACAGGTGTTTTAGTTTTGAACTTTGGAACTAATGCTAGCAGTTCTCAGGAACAGAATGAACACTTAGCTTCTTTCTGTAATAACAGTTGCCTGCTTTCTGTAGCTCCTAGGGGGTGCCATGCTGGACAGGCTGTGCTGAGTGAGGGATGGACTGCACACATCTGCCTCTTGCAGCTCTTCAGGTAGAAGAATCAGGAAGTTTTGATAGTAACACTACAGAAGGATTGGAAAACAGAAGGCTGACGAATTCAGTAGCTTCTGTGAGCTCTGAGCATTTTCCTCTCTTGTGCATAGGGTAACAGGACCTACTAGTGTGGCCATTAACTGATAGGGTGGTGCAAGTTGCTTTGTGAAGTGGGGAGGAATGTGAAAGTGACACATCTGTAGCTAATTGACAGAAATTGGAGGGTGTCACTATAGAGGTACTCTTCTGAACTTTTTTATTTCTTTTCCTATAGTTTGCTACTATCAGAGAAGAGGGCTAATAAATAGTAAAGTCTGAAATGTTGCAGCCTGCCTTGATTTTTACACAAAGTGGCAGTTCCAGAGCAGTTACACCCCTGACTTCTATTGTTGTCTTCCTCCAATTCTGTTGGTGTTTTAGCTCTGTAGTACAGAAAAGAATTTTTCAGTCATATTTTGTCATCAGCTTAGGTTCTTCCTTGTCACCTGAGACCTGTATGTGAGTATATTTGCAGAACTTGCTTAATAGTTTTATAACCCATTTTTACAAACAACCTGCACCTTTATTTCCTTGAGGAATTCCTTTCAGGTGCAGTATTTATCACACAGGTTTGCCTGTGGCTGAGTATGAACATCCTTAGTTGCACCCATCTTTATCTGCACTGTAAGAGAGGCTTGGTGTGCACTGGCAGTGCTGCTTTTAGAAAGAACAAAGGGCCTGTAGATGCAGAGCCTGAGATGGAATTGTATCACCTTCTGCTTGATGAAAGCTTACTTTGAACAAATGCTGTCCATAAGATATGCTTCTGCTGTATTCAGGTACTTACTATAAAGGGGTGTTTTTTATGATCTTCTTTTTCACTTTCCTCTTTTTATATTTTTCCCCTCAGTTTCCATCATGACTATGTTCAAAGTAGTTTTTAGTGGTGCTGAATGTGACAAAAAGCTAAGCAGGAAGCCTGGGACTCATATGCCATGCTTTGAGCTCCCTTCTGAGTGTTTGTACAGTTTTACCTCCTGATCTGGGATCATGTGATACCAGAGAGAAGCTGGTGTGATACAAGAGTCTAGAGCTCCATTGCTTTCTTGCAATGCATCTGTTTCATATTCCTGATCACTCAGTTTATTAGCAGTGCTGTTACAGTTATCAGGCTTTCAGCATAGATTTATTTTAACTGTGTCATGAAGTGGTGTTTAACAAACAGTACTTCATGTTTCTTTTCAAAAATTATGTTTATTATCAAACATAGTAGTTGAGTTATAAATAGAAACCAAAATGGTTGCATGAAGCATAAATATTTCTTACCTTTGAGGATGATGAAAGAAAATACCTTTGAATAACAGTGCTTTAATAAAATGAGTAAAGATGAAATGTGAAGATGGTTTGTGGGTTCAAGATGCTACACATTCTGCTAGGAACTACTAGGACACATCAAATCTTACAAACATAGCCTCTACATCCATGTTCATAATAAAATACTGAACCTGAGAGATGGCTGCTATGTAGGGACAATCTGTCTGAATACCTCTATGCTTTAATTCTTCATGTCAAATATTGTGGTGTAGCCTCAAAAGGAAAAAGTGCCTGTGTTCACACATTGCTGCTCTTGCCTTTCTTGTTCTACAGCAAGGATAAGAGATGACAAAAACAAACTGAGGGTTAGGTGGACTTGTGTGCATCTGAATTTGAATGGTGCACTGCACTTAAGGAACCAGCATGACTGGCTGGAACACCTCATCACCTCTCTATTTCTGAGCTTTGACTTTGAAACCATAGTAAAGTTTTAAAACAGTTGATAAATAGCTGTTATTGATATACCTTGGTCATACTGTGTTTGGGTTTCTTTGAGCATTTGAGAAATGGAATCCTTGTAGTGACAGAATGTGAAGATAGGGAGAAAACCAAGAGCCCTTAGAATCCAGTTTAGTATAGACTCATGAATAAGGAAATGCCATTGTTATAACAACTGTATCCAGCAGTGTTGTATAGCAAAATTAAGCTGTTTGAATTTCTTAATTGAATTTTCATTCATAGCCTATTTGGATTCTTTCCACACACAAGCTTAGTTAATTTTCCTGCATGCTGTAAGATTAAAACATGGCAACATCAGGGAATTTTTTACACTTTTAATTTTTAAGATGTTGTGCACAGATTGATTTCCACACCACCACCACTTCCTATTTTTGTGTTGTTTATTAGAGAAATATGCATCTTTAAATTCTATTCCTTATGTGTGTTAAAGCCTTTCAAATCCATTGCTGAAGTGTTTAACTCTTTAGCAAAGTGGTACCCTATTATATTCACATGTGTGCAGTTCTGTCATTGCTTAGTTGCTCTGCCTTGTCCACTCTGGTATTTCAGTAGTCTTTTCTGAGCTCCTGGGTTTTTGTCTGTAGTTTACAACTGTACAGGATGGACTTTTCAATAAGCCAATCCTGGCATGTTTCTTGAAGTGACAATTACGAAGTAATGTTTTCTCCTTCTGAGATGTGTGGATCTGGATGCAAACAAGACACAGGTTTTATATTGTCTGTCTACATTTATAAAAATACTCTTTAGCTCTAAATGGGGATGACTGAAGCACAGCCAGGAAAACTTTATTTGATATTTGGATGATTGCCATAAATAGAATTCAGCTAACACATGCCTTTGTCTGTTGTTGAAATTCAACTTTAAAAGGATTAATTTCTCAACACTATCCTGCTGTGCAGAATCCTGAATATTAACAGCTTTTCTGAAGGTTAGTGGAACACTGCACTAACTGCTTTTTGTTCAGCTATGAATTGCTCTTTAATAGTAGAAGTTTTGGTACTAAGAGTTGTGTTTTAAAAAATGCAAGAAACAAATTTGACTTCTCTTTTTTATTTTCGAGTACAAGAAATAATGATATTACAGTTTGGATAAAATATTAATGCCTTTGGTGATTAGTAATATATCACTGGTCATCTTTCTTTAAAATAGAAGTGGCTGTCTTTCAGCAAATTCTCCCATCTTCACTCACACACTATAGTGTGCATTTCAGAGTTGGAGTAGCTGCATTTGCAGGTAAGATTTGGATCTTACATTGTCCAATGCTGCATCAACAGAGTGCTCAGATCCTCTGCTGATCCTTCAGTGAAGCTGTGCCAGCATGAACTTTTTAACCATGACATTTTCTAGCAGGTAGAAACAAGGCATCTGCCTTTCCCTATGTGCTCAGGAATTGTTTTGATTTAGAGCTTGCTTCTTCAGTCTGAAGCCAGAGGAAACTGGAAGGAAGATTTTCTGTTTGACCGTGTAAGGCATTTCTGTACGTGCTGCAGCTTCTTTGAAAAGCTGCCGCTGCTGCTGTAGCATCAATGCAGCTCTGCTGCTGGTAACAACAGGAGCACTGGTGGGAAGACTTGCCTCCAGTCTTTTACTGCTTTGCCATCTACAGGTACTCTGAATTCAGTGTGGCAGACAGAGGGAGGGTGTAGCACTCTGTATTTTGTTTCCACTGTCCTGTCTTTTAGTCGTGCTACTCAAATGAAAACACGCAATGAATGTTAGGAAGGATACCAGTTGTCCTGCTGACATACTTTCATTTGAGAGCTGTGAGAAAATTAGTGGTCCAGGTAGAGCTGGGAAACTTATTCTGAATAAGTTAATGTCAGTAGGAACCGAGGGAAGAATATTTGTGTATTTGTCAATTAATCACATTATTTTGAGAGGTATACTTGAAAACGTTAAATAAAAGCATTGTTTTAGTAAGTCTTTCTGAGCTGATTGAACACAGGGTAAGACAAATTCAATTGTGCCCTGCTGATGGCTGGCTGAGGAGTCTAGGCATTCTTCTATGACTCAGTTTCTAGGGCTAGTCAACTTTCTACAAAGTTTTAAGGTGTGTCCATCAAGACTCTTATATAGTGTATGGTGCCCTTTTACTCACTTTCACCAAGGGTAGGTTTTTCTTGCTCTTTGGCTTTTGCCATGCAGTTATGGTTAGATTTCTATGGTTAAATGTGACTTGGCAGAGTTAGATTTATGGTTGGATTCAATGACTACAAAGGTATTTTCCAATCTAAATTATTCTGTCCTGAAGAATTTTAAGAAATAACAGAGAATGAAACCATATGAATTAATAATAGATTTATGCCTTATCTGATTGCTCTAAATAGTTCTTTTCTTGGCTACATTACTGATTTCAAAGTACCATAGCTAAATGCAGATGTTTCTGTTCACTGTAGCTAATGTACCACTTGTGTGTGTATATGACTTGCTCATCTGTCTGGGGTGCATCTGAAATGATGTCAAAGGTGCAGAGGTGTGTGAGAAACACCATTTGGATGCTTTCATATATCCAAAATGGAAGCTGTTCAGCTCTAGATTGAAATGAATTCCATTAGGAGGAATCCATTTCAAGCAGAAAGTATGTTAAGAGCTACTTCCGCTTGCAAAAGCGCACATCACTGCTGAAGAGGCTTGGAAGGATTTCAGATCTGCTTGTGCTTTTGCATTAAATGAATGATTTCTGGTCTTTCTATTGCTCTGCCCTTGCTCCACTGCTACTGTTTCTTCTTTTGCATTGTCCCATCAAACTGCCTGTTTGTCCCAGGTAGAGTCCTTGAGCCATTGCCATTCTGCATGGGTGGCTTCAGGTGTGCTCTGTTTGGCTCCATGTCTGCAGCAGCATCTCTGCTTGGTCCATGGCTGGGAAGGGCAAGCAGGCTCTTCCCTGTTTACACTGAGCTATGCAGTTCAATTAGCTACATTTTATATGGCTCACTGAGGCATAACTTTCCCTTCAGCAGAGCCCCCTTCCCATGGGGCAGCTCTCTGACCTGCCTCTTGGATGTGTGGTGACAGATTTTTGTGTCATTTGCACCCTGTTTGAATTCTTGTGCTTCACAGAAGGGGAAGCAAAGAGGGTAAAACACACTTTACAAATTTTTGGGGTATTTTTACCCTGGGGTAGGACCTGCCAGCTTCTCTGCCTGGCCACCATGGTCAAACTCTTATACCTTCCAGGGTTTTCTTTGGAGGATGGTGTGTTCCCTTCTCGGAGACTTCGTCTGAGTCTGAAGATGCATGTGAACTAGTGGGGCAAGAGAGTGAAAAGCAAAATGTGAGTCTTGAGAGACCAGGGTAGCTCAGTTTTCTGAGATGCATAAAGAAGTTTTCACACTCCTAATTTAATTTTAATTGTTAATCTCTTAATTGCCATTAAATTAATCTTCAGCTAGTCAATTTTATGTTGTTAATTTCCTTTCTTTTTATATCTATTTCCTATGGATTAACAGTATTATTAATTCAAAGGGTATCTATCAAACACAATTAACAAATAATTTTGTCCAGAACCCTTTTTAAAAATTATTACTTTTAGGAAATAGGTTAAGCAGTTACTAGGTTATAGGGAGACACTAAGAAAGGATTGAACAACCCATCTCTCCTGGGTTTGGCCTACATTAACTCCCTCATGTTGCTTGCTATAGCTCTCATCTGCTGCCTGCAGCACCTTCCCATCCCACAGTCAACTGTTCCTTGTTGTGAGCGGGAGAAGTCTTGGTGGGGCCATTTGGGAAGCAAAAGTCAATTTGTGGAAGGCTGTTAGGCTGCTGCCCCTGGAGATTGAAGGTCACTGTATCAGTCCCATGCTGGAGAGTGAATAGGTGATGCAGCTCTTGTAATGCATAACTTCTCTGCTTGAAAGTTGAAACTGAGTCCATGTTTATAACTTTGAATGTCTCATATTTAAAAATAAGAGTCATTATTTGTAGTGGCACACTGCATTTTTCCCTCTTCAGAAACACTTTTCCTCTGGAGAATTCAGCAGCAGCAGTATAAGGCAGTTGCTCTTTGCAGAATATGTGATTTCTTTCCTGGCCTTGAACTTTTATCTTGCTGAAACAAATATTTTACCATTAAGAACACTTGGTCACATCTGGTACATCTTAAAAAGGGTTGCTTTTCCAAGAATAGCATGCAAACATGAAATCAGAATCATAAGCAGATGTTTGCTAGTATGGCCATAGATAACCTTTCAGTTTAATGTTTAATTTTTATGAATAACCATCTGTAAAGAATGCAGATTAATAGAGAACAGAGACAATTTCTGTCAGTGTTAATATCTTTACTGTGTTGCTGATGTCGTACTTATTACTATAAAATAGCATTATTTATTGTATAAAATTGTCAGCTGCTGGTTACACAAGAAGAGACATTTTTGTCATTGCTCTTTTACAACCTGGAAATGTTTGCTTTTCTTCAAAGAACATAGGATGATTATCTGTGTCAAAGAGACTTCTAATTTTGGCTTAATTCTTTCATTCATTGATAAAATATTTGAATGCTCTGGAATAGAGGGAATTTCTGGCTGTTTTTTTGCCTTTGCATTTTTAGTGAGCTTGGCATGATTCTTGCAGTTGGGCTGGTAACAATGAGATATTTGCTTCCTTGACTGCTGGCCTCAAAGAAGCATATTTTAGCTTATTGAAAAAAAATCTGTTTCATAAGGCACACCAGTAGCCTTTTGTTTTCCTCTTATAATATTCTCCTTATAACTTACTTAAATTAGTTTTGGACAGTTCAGTGTACAGATGCAGCTGACAATACTCTTCCTTCACTGAAAAGCCTGCCTGTCGCTGCTGCAGCAGGAGACAAAGGCCTAAGCTGTGCTGCCACTGCCTCTGCCCTTCCAGAAGGGTCCTTGTCACAGTGGGACCTTAACTGGCAGCAAAATGTATTCAGATGCCATCATAGGGAAGGCATGACATGGGACAATGTCGGAAGTGTCCTTTAGCAGTAAGGGCTGTGGTCTCTGGATGCTCCAAGCATGAGGCAGCTGCCATCTGCTTTCTGCTGAGGTACCCAGCACGTCACATCCTTAGGGCAGCTCGTGGTGTTTTGGGAGCTCAGGATGGCAGTGACTGCTAGTAAATCTGAAAAATGATTGCTCACAGAGGCAAGTTTAGGGAGCAGTGCAAGCTACCAGATCTGCTTCCTCAGAGGATGAACCTTGTAAGGGAGACGGGGGAAGTTCATTGGTGTGGTGCTGCCTGGGCTGTTTGCAGGACCCTGCAAACCCCCTCCCCTGGCTCCAGGGACCTGTGCAGGACCAGTCAGCAACTGGGCAGGTGGAGTAGGGCGAGAAGAGTTAGTTGCCAAAACAGGTTAATGTGAGTAAGCAGTCAGCCTGTAGAAGGTGTATGTTTGGGGCTTTTTTGGGTGTGTTTATTCTTTGATTTTTTTTTATTTTTAAGCTTAGAAACTTAAAAACATCTCACTTGATGATAATATTGACATTCCTCAGAAACAGAGATGTACATGAGTATGGCAAGTACATCTCAGCATCCAAATTTGTAGATGACGTAAAAGAACTGTTTGGGAAAGATAGCACAGCACTGAGAATTCATTAGAACATTGCTTGCATTGTAGTTGAAATACCTTCAAAGAGAAACTAACAATTGAAATAAGTTCTGAAGCAGAAGAACCTTGCAGGCATTAGGGAAGGGGTAGGTAGCAGCTTATGTGTTAGCAAAATATCTCCAGCTAGAATATTATTTTACATCCCTGTTTTGTAGTTTTCTCCCTTGGTAATTTACAAATGGAAAATAAAATTTCAAATTATAGCTGATTAGATATTGTGAGTTCTCAACAAAGCATGTTTGTGTTCTGTATGCAATTATTACAGAGTTGCTGGGTACAACTTGGTAGATGAATTTGAGTTATCTTTTGTGTTCAAGCAATTTAGTCTCTTCCTTTTATTGTATGAAGAATGAACTATGTTCTCCTCCAACGACAGCACTCCTTAGAGAAAGGACATTTTATGATAATTTTTTAACCAGCAATTATTTTTTAATTTTATAGTGAAAATTAAACTAATTTAATCAAGTATAGCCTGTACAAAAGATTTTGATTTTGCCAGCTGTGATTGTGTAGACTGCATTCCAGTTTAAATAAGCGGTGTTGCTATTCTCAATTCTGAAGACATAAACTCAGCTATTCTCTTTGTCTTCTTTTCCTTCTCCTGGCTCACTTACTTGTGTGTGGTCAAGTACTTTGGCCCTTTCAATCCTAGATGTGAATCTCTGGTTCTTGCTAACAGATTGCCTGGGCTTGTTCTGAAAAATCATGTGGAGGCAATACTGGAGCATTTTGCCAATGTCATGCTCTTTTGATGGGAAACTGGGGCAAGGAGAGGCAGAGGCACTGGGATTCTGCTTTTTGCTTTCTCTTAGGAGAGTGGGAAGCTCACTAATGTGGCCACCTTTGGCAAGTGTGACCAATGATTCCCTACTGTCAAGCAGTGTTCTTAAAACTACTTTTGTTTTGAAATTTTGAGATCATAGGCTGTGTTTATCAGCCTACAAGGCTTTGTAAATATGAAATGTTGTCTTAAATTTGGGAAATATGCATTAAACCACTTAGATGCAAGTTAAAGGGAAAATTGTATAATTATATCTCAGCCTTTCAGTAGATCCACATTGTTTGGTGTACTTGGTCATTATTTCAAGATATTGTTACCTTGACCTTAAATCACATTAATAGCATTGATAATCTTTAAACTTGTAGTGTTCCTGAGTGATGAAAATAATCTTGCTGTTCTTTTTTATTTTCGTGCTTCTAGATAAAATGTTTTGTTTGAAATTACTAGAACTAACAAATGGATGAAGCTTGGAAATGGGTATTGGGTGAAATAAAGCTGAAATAAAATTTTAGAAATGCTGAAAGCTCAGAATTTCTTTGGGCATATGTCAGCTCTGCCTTGTGATGAAAGGGGGGCTGATGATTTAAGAAGTTGGATCATTTGCTTGCTAACTTGTGACAGAGTAGTAGAGACAAGACTCAGGTGTGAGAAGTATTTCACCAATTATGTGGATGGTTGTGGTTAGATCTATTACTAATGCAATATCTAAATATTGCCAATGCAGTGTATAATCTAATCAGGTCTAATGGGTTGAACCATAAGCAGGTTTAACTAGAAAGGTAGAGGTTTGCTGTCTTTGGCCTGCAGAATGCACAATTACAAGGCTACAAAGCACCTCTGTGGCTACTTTTGGATTTTATTTCTAACATAAACAGATCTTAGTGCTGGTACTCACCTGTCCAAATGTGTGTGTTCCCTCTCTTCAGACTGGATGTACCCTGCAGGTGTCTCTGTCTGCAGAAAGGGTGAGGGTGCAATCCACCTGGAAGCTGCCTGCAACTTTAGGGGACCAGGGGGCCCAGGCTCCAGCATTTTATACCTTTTTGCAGGCTGATCTGTACCAAAGTCAGTCACAGTCATCACAGCTTCCCTGTCTCTGGAATGTATTCATTATGTGGACATACAGACAGTTCCTCCTGCAATTCCCACCCAGCATTCTAATCTTAGGGAAAATCACATTTCTAATCAGAGGCAATGGCAAGAGAGTGGGTGCCCGTGTGTGGGGAATAGGACTCCAAGACCTGACTGTCTTTCCTTGCTGTCACCCAGCTGCTGCAGGGCATTTCTGCTGGGTTAAAAATATTTGATTTTGCAATATTTTTCTGAAGCGAATAGCTATTAAATTGCTCATACTTCCAGCTTTAACTGCATTTTAACAAACAATGTTTTGGTTAGTCAGCTTCGATGAGGCGTTGTTTGCAGGGTTTTCAGCTGTGGCTGTCTGTGGGAGGCTGCCAGTGCTGGTTTCCAGAGGGACTTCAGCACACCCACTCTTGACTCACTCCTTTCCTGTTTTAGGTTTCCTGAAGTTCCTGTGCTGTGATGCCCCGGAATGCCTCATGGCAGAGCCACCCGGCCGCCCCGCTGGAGCGTGGCGCTGCCCTGTAGAGAGCTGGGTAAGTGAAGCCTCATCCTCAGCATGGAAAATGCTGCCTGCCCTCATAGCCCATCCTCACAAACCTGGTGACATGGCTGGTCTCATCAGCCCCCTCTTGTGTGTCTTATCACACTCTCCTGGCTTCATGTGCATTGGAGGGCTGTTTGTTGGGAAGTGGTGGATGCATGGGTTTCTTGTTTCTGAAATGCTTTGGTCAGTTTCCTCTGGAGAGGTGATTATGTGTTAGATGGATAGATGGGGAAGATATAAAGGCAGAACTAACAGGAGCTGGAGTTGTGAATTATGCTTTCATTGTCTTTATACATACATATATATATATATATATATATATATATATATATATATATATATATATATGCAGAAGATAAGCATTGGGGTGAGGAAGGTGGGTTGGAGGAAGCGCATCTGAAATGCCTTCTTGCTCCTCTCTTTAAAAAGATTAATTTCTGAAAAACTTTTTTTTCCTGTCATGAACACTGCTGATTTCCTTCATGTGCTGTGAGCCCCATCACATCTTCCATATACTGCTAAAATTTGTTAGATATGGCTACCTGTTATGGAATAATTACTTTCTGTGTGTTACTCCAGTTGTATCATTTCTCTCTTGCAAAAGAAGGTTGTGGTGGGTGGCTGGGACCCCCTGTTTGACCCTCTAAGGGAGGCATGTGGCTGTTTTCTGTGCCTGCATTGGACTTGGACTTTTCTCTATGATTTTATCAGTGAACACTATGTTGCTGGGGAGTCTTGGTGAGACACAGAAAACTCTGCTTAAAATGGTCATATTTGGGAATAAATCTAGATATTTTCATGTTAATGTTTGTGACTTTATAGATGGTTGTCAGCTGTTAGAACTACGGACTTCTGGACCTAGATCCTTCTAATAGCCCTGGCAACAAGTCCCATGGGTCTAAGGGAATGGCTCTAGGAATTGATCCAGCTGTCCAAGAGGAAGGGCAATTAAAGTACTCATTGACATATGATCAAGTACTCATTGACATTTGCTTTAACTACATATATGGAAAGAAGGAGAGTACCTGATGAAGAAATGTACCTGAAATGAAGAAATATTCTCAACAAAGAACTGTCTTGGGCAGTCTGAAGCCTAAATATGCCAAGCAGAGCTAAGAAGAAATTATCCTGTTTTATACTGATAGTGCAGTCTGATGATGGGACAGTTCCTCAGACCTTTGGTTTAGGAAACTTGTAGATTATTGATGGACTGTTGCCTTTTGGATTTCATTTAGGTTCTGACAAGAATGTATTTTGATTCTCTGAATTCCCCAAGGCCAAATACTTACACTTTTGATCTACTACTGTAGTTGCTTTAGCAAGTGCCAGCTCACTTATCCAGTGGTGGAGATTCATCATTAGTGTCTGAATTAATGGGTAGAGATGCTGCTGATTTTGAAAAATAGTCTGATTCCCAGGAAATGATCTTTCAAAGCTATGTTGTTAACTGATTATTTCCTGTCTTGTCCCATCATCTTGTTTGGGAGAAGATGATTGCAAAGAAGAGGCTTTTCTGTCTAGAGGCCCACAAATTCAGAGGAAGTCTGAGCCTGTTGTCCTGCCTTACCCTGGGGTGGAAACTACATGACTGAGAGATCTGTCTGCATGGTCAGGGCTAATAAGTTATTTTGTTAAACTGGACCACTTTGTGATCTTGAAAGCACTGTCTGTGGGCTGTTCTGGTGTCTGAGGCCTGGGGCACTGGAGCAATGTCTCTGGGAGGATTTGCAGCAGTGGTGGGTGATGGCTGCTGCTGAGAAGAAATGTGAATTGTTGTGTCATCCATGCTGATGTGAAGCTGTGTGTGAAATCATTGTCAGCAGAGCAGCATCAGTACATTGGCAACAATCATTTGAACTGATGACCAGGTCCTGTTCAGGCAAAATAAATATTTTGAGGTTTGTGGTTGCAATCTGTGCCCTCAGAGGGATTGTACTCTTATTTGCCTCTTGGATGGATGTCAGCAACCTGCTCCTCTCATCTTGAGATCTAACCAGTAGAGTTACCTTGTCATCAGGTTTTGTGATGCTGTAAGCTCAAATGTTTGAAGCTGTTTCTGTTCACCATGCTTTGCATTTCTTACTGGCTGTCTTGACACAGGCTGAGTTTAAATTCACCTTACTGCTGTGTTTGTAGTTCTGAGGGACAGACTCTGAGTCTCTGCAAGACACCTTCTTTGAATCTGTAGCACTTTTAAAAAGGAGGTTTAGTACTTGAAAATCACCTCTCCTTTGGAATTTTGCTTCCAGCCAAAGCTGGGAGATAGCAAGGCTTTGAAGTGGGGTCTAGGAAGGTGGTGTCTCAGTCTTTCCCTCTATGTCTGGTTAGTGACACTACAACCTTTTGTATCTGCTTTGAGGAAATATTTTCTTTTTTTAAAAAACAACTCTTTCCACAGTTGATTATTCACTTCATTAATTTTATTTGGAAGAGGGTAGATGTAGTTCAGTAGAATTTTGCCTTATGGTTGTTTTTAATGATGCAAACACTTTCCAGTAGTAGGTTTTTTGGGGTCAGTTGATTTACACATATCAGCCATGACTGGCATTCACTGTGGGTTGATTCTTGGTTTTGAAAATAACTGATTTTGATCAGTTTGGTTATACCAGATGAAATAGGTTTATTTTAGGCAATGTCATTTCAAAATGGGAGTGGCTATGTGGTGGGGCAGAGCTGCAGCACATGGAAGTTTCCCAGCCTTGGCTGAGCTGGTGTGGATTCTCAGCAGTGAGCTGGAGTTTTGCTGCAGCACAGTACAGTGATTTTAGGAGCTGAAAGGACCAGCTCCAGTAGCTGGGTTAGCTGGAGTTGAAAGCTGTTGAGCACTTTGAGCTTCATCAGCCTAGCACTACTCTACCTCTCCCTCCCTGGCACCAGTCCTGGGCTTGTTCTTGATCAACCCTGTGAAAATTATGGGGTTAAAGGGACTCCTGTGATTCTTTGTGGCTACTTATTGTTATTTTCCTGCTGCCATGAATAATCACTACATGTATTTGTCTAGTTGCATTACATGTTCATCATTTACCAAACTTGTATGTTCAGAGGGTGTTTTTCTTTTCACTTCCGCTTTTCAAATTATTTTTATTTCTGAGTGTGGTGGGGAGTGTGTGTGTGTGCTCCTGGTATCTTTTAATTCAAGTTTTCCTTTTGAGTCCTTATCTCTGCATATATATTTATGTTGGGTGTTTGTATTTTAAGTGCCCAAGTTGGAAATTGACTTTCCTTGATATTGCGCCTAAGGTATTTGCACTGTATCTTTCCTGTGCCTGTGTGCATAAGCAAAACAGATGTACCTGATAAACAATTTTGACTTTCTCTCAGTTATTTAAATGAGTCAGAAGTCTTTTTCTTTACAGATTTTGCCTTTGCCAGTGTATTGTTCTCAGGACTGTTGTCTCTCATTGTTCTTTTGTGTGTCTCTGGCTTGTGTGCCTCCATTTCTCTTCTGCTTTCACCTTTCTTTGGAAATCAAAGGAAACATCTTAGTTTATGGCACTTCTTTATCAGCCCTTTCCTTCTTTTTAAAAATTTCCTTCCTTTCTTTCTGGGATAACTGCAACCTTTGCCCATTCTGTGATGGGATACATGTGTCATAGATGTTGTGAGGTGCCTGAATTGTATGGAGGGAAATTGCATCCTGAACAAATGCCCAATTTCCTGATCTTTTAAGTTCTACCTTGTTTGTTAAAAAAGTATTTTACAGAGTATGTGAGAGAGGCAAATGGCCTGTAAAAAGATGTATTCTAAGACTCTTTTTACCTTCTTCTGTGCTCCAAGATGTAGTTCTTAGTAGGTCCTGGATCTTGACACGCTGAGGAGAGCTGTGATAAAGAGGTCCTGTGCTCCTCCTTATTTTTTCATGCTGGAGCAGATTCATTTACCACTCACTGTAGCCTAAGTTCTGTAGCCTTCAGTACTGCCCTAGTATATTTTTGGTGTGACCATAAAGCTGTCTATTTTAATTGGAGACTTAAATTTATCTGCTCTTTGAGATGATAGTTCCACCCTTTCCTCCCCAGGCTGTAGAAATGCTGTGTCTTTCACTGAAATGTCAATAAGGAGACTACCTACCATCACAGTGACCTCAGAGGCTGGGCACAGTGTTTGCCAGGGGCATGACTTGGGCAGTGTTAGCACAGTGAATGTATGATCCCTCAAGGTGGGCCCCGGGGCACCATGCTTCTCCTTAGGCAATGAGTCTTTTCCCATCTTCAAGGCAGATGCATCTGCACATGAAGATGAAAACAGACCCCAGCTTGTAGCCTGAGAAGCAGAGTCCTCACCCAGTTGGGTGTTGATTCCCATCATCAAGAGCTGAGGAGGTATTATTTTCTTTCTTTCCCTTGTTCTATTCAAGAGGATTTACAGAACCTTCTGAGGAGGAAAAAAGTGTTGACTTTTAACATAGCAAGTCCTCCCCTGAAGTGGCATCTTGAGGAATGGCTTGATTTCTTTATCTTTGTTCCTCATGAGCTGCAAAGGTGTCTTGGACTCTGACCATCTGGTTATTCCTTCCAAGAAGGATGTCTACTTTCCCCTTGAATAGGGGAGGGTGGATTTTTGACCTTCATGAACTTGAGGAGGATAGGTAGTTTTGCAGTGAGAGCTATAGAAGAATGTGTGTTTTTAGCAGTGGGGAGTAGTGTGATTAGGGAAACACATTGGATCCTAGTCTAAAGATGAAGTCCCTTCCATTAATGTAAGACATGAGGGCCAAACACAAGCCCTCGGGATAGAGAGGTTTCGCTTTGCTTCTGTGAGGAAGTTTTATTTGCTCAACCTCCACCAGTCAAGGATCAGCTGGTGTTTGTTATTCCTGCAGAGCTGACATTGATGAGTCTGTTGTGATGTACAGGGCCTCCTGCCCAAATCAGGATGAGATCAGATACTTTGTGTCAGTAGCTTGAACCTCAGTCCAATCCCTCACTTCTGCATTTTCTCCTGAAGGTGTTTTGTCCCTTTCTTATCCATCACCATTTTCAGGAAACATCCCAACCTGCACTGCCAGTGCTCCTCTGCAGAGTGTTTATTGTTGGAAAGGCTTTACATTCTCCCTCAAAGCTCCCTCCTAGTTTTGTGTCAACTTTCTCTCTGGATTTTCTGTTTGGTTGGTGTTCTGCTGCTAATCTTCTGCCTAACTCTGGGGCTGAAGTATTCCTACAGCTTTTTAGTTTTCAGGAGGGTCTAGGGGCATGCTATGAAGCATGAAGCTCCTGATATTTTTCTGATTGCTGGCCACTGCCTAGTAGAGGTCAGTAGCATCACTTATCCTCTGCTGAACATTGGGAGTCTCCCATCCAGTTTCTGCCACGAACTGAGGCATTGCTGAAGTATCAAGAGATTATTTGGCCTTTGAGTGTTGAGGGAGGCAGAAATGATTTATCAACTTTTTTCTTGAAAATATCTAGTGAGATGCAAGGAGCAGAATGCAGGGTTGTCAGTGCCACCCAGGTTAAGGAGAACATGTTGTGGAGCAGTGTGTTGCACAAGCAAATGCTCTAAAATGCAGCAGGTATCAGTCAGTAACATCTTGTACTAGGTTGCTTTAAAATTACCCTTTGGCATAGCCCAGCATTTGGGGAAAAAAAAAACAGTGCTGGATTTTTGATGATGAGACATAACTTGAGGAAAATGTTACAGCAGTCAGGTTTGTCAGTGATGTTCAAATGCTCTGTACCATTTTTATTGCAATCTTAATTTTAAATTAACTCCTTCTGTAATAGATAGTCCTGACTGCTTTGGATCCAATATGACTTCGGGACAAATATCTTCAGTACAGAGATTCCTTCTGGTATATTCTTTTTCTGTTAAATAATCAAGATTTAAAAAGAATGCATGGAGTATGGTCATAGCTCCAGAGTGGATGTGGATGTTGAGCAGTCATCATGGCAATGCTGTCAAATACTTGTGTAAGTAAAATGTACTATCTTGGGTTTAGGGTGGATTTTTTAAAAAGACTAAAAAAACCCCAAACCTGGTAGTTCTAGAAGGCTTGGAAGCATCTAGACTGTTCTCATTGTGATGAGTAATTATGGTATTTACTCTCAGAGAAGAACATGATTAGTAGGGACTTTGTCTTGAAAATTATTTTTAACATGATGAAAAATGTCTCATCTGTCTGTTTCTTTTCCATGTCTATACTATTTGTGTCTTTCATTTCTTTTATTAGTAAATGAGAGGGGAAAAATGGGAATAACTTCAGGAAATACATGAAGGCATAGTAAACAGTACTATGGGAACAGTAAATAAAGCATCTGCTTTTGATTTTTCTGTGAAATCAAGAAGTAACTGGAGCAAAACACTTGTTGGATATTTTTTCACTTCTATATCTGCTGTCACGCTTCCCCTGCTTCTTAGAGTTTCTCTTTTTCTCGAAACAGTTGCTTCATTGAAACTAAGACTGAAGCCTACAAAGGAGCCACAGTGAAGGAATAATAAAGGACAGAGATTCCAAATGTTGTTGATCTGGGCTGGATTTTCCTGCAGCGTTTGTGCCTGGTTTGGGATCCGGCCGTGACCCTTCCCGGCAGCGCATGTTTGCGTGGCGAGGCCGGGGCCTGCAGCTCTGTGGGCACCACTCATTTGCTGTGGAGAAATTCATGTAAACATGGCAGGTAGTTCACCATTTTCACAGGTGGACTGGGTCTGTGGCATAACCTAGGGAGGTGAACTGGGGGTTGTTTAGCATTTTGCTGGATTATTTGTTCTTCGGCTCCTCTCTGGTCTATGCCCTGTCACATACAGATTAAGCTCCAGTCGCAGCAGAGTAGCCAACATGGGGCTCTACCTGAAGCTCTCCCTAATCCAGGAGTGTATCCTGTTTGGGGCTATGTGCATGCCTGGCAGGGGCTGGTGGTTAATCCCATCGTGGTGTTGATTTGGAACCAGGGCACAGACCCGATACAGCTGCGGTCAGCAATGGGACGCCCAAATCTCACGTGACTGACGCACTTCCTGACATTTCCCTTCTCCTGAGGAATGTACCAGGGAGCTGGTGGCTAGTGGATTTATAGCTTGCAGATCAAGGCTTGCCAGACTTGCCAGCAGGGCATTAGTGAGCAGTCTTTTACTACATTTTAGTGGTATCCTGGAGGTTTGTTTGCTGTGCCAAGCTTGTCAGTGCAAAATGGTATAAAATGGGGTATAAAAATGGGGACCTTTTTTAAAACATGAAAGATTTTAAGCAAAACCCATATATTTGCCTACCAACTTTTAAAGCTTTTATTCCTTTAATATTAAGGGCTAGAAGTTTGTTGTTTTGGGGTTTTTTTTGGGAACTTTTAAAATACGAATCTCTTCTGCAAACATCAGACTTGAAGAACTAAGACTTTGAAATAACTGGATGATATCGTGAAACTCTGGAGGGAAAATTATGATGCTTTATCTAACACTGTAGATAGCTCCTTAAAGTACTCCCTCTGCTTCCACATCCCTTTATTCTGGGACATGAAAGAGAAACCTGAGCCAATACAGGATTACAGAACTAGGTTACAAACTTGAAGCGAGGCCATTTGTAGTTAAAGCATCAGAATTTTATTTTATATGCTTATTTTGGTTTAAAAATTGTATGCATTCGGAAAACTGTCTCTTCCCATGAGAGTTCTTTCTTTCAAGTAATTAATGCAAGACAGTAAGCAGCAGAGACAATGAATTGTAAAATTTCATTGCTGGTGTACAACAAGAATTTGAACCTCATCCATCTGTCATAAAAAAAAAAGCCTTTCAAAAAGCAGATGGTCTTGTAACTAAAACAGATCTGAATTCTGGCAGACAGGGTGAGAAATATGCCTTGTGAGAACAGGGGAAAAACTGCACTGGGAACTGTTCATCTTGGTGGAATGCTCCAGCCATGAACACCTTTGCTAATTCTGCCTTGCACAAGAGTGGGCAAAATCAGTAACTTCCCTTCCAGCACAGCTTGTATGCTCTTTTTCTGAAAAGTGTCATTTCCTAATAGGTATTTTATAAGCAACTTAAGTGCACTTTCTGCATGTTAATAACAAGGGTTTCTGCATAGAAAAGATTTAATTCTAAGTGGAAATCATGGATTAGCATTGCAAGTACCTCCTTCAAAATAAAACTCTCTACTTACAGTGCTATGTTTATGTGCAAGCATTTGGTCTTATGGGTGCTCTCTGGCAAGATTCTTAAATTAACAACCCAATTAATAAATAATGACCTCTCTCCATCATTTAATGGTATTTTGAATGACAACAACAAAAAAAATCATCCTCAAAACTTGCTAGAGGCTTGTTTCTGCCTTTTACTCTGCTTTGTGTTTTACCTAGATGAAGTTGTAGCTGTATAACTTCATTCAGCATTCATTCTCTGGGAATCCCTAAGTTATTTAATCAGCTTAATCAGATTCACTGACTGCAATGGATAAGTAAACTCAGTGTTGCTTGCACATGTGCCACAGATACCACTGATAATTGAAATTCCTGGAGGCTGTCTGTGCCTTTTGCGTGATTTGGAGTTCAGTAGTCCAGCCCACTATTAAAATAATTTTTGTAGTGACTGTCCGCTCAAAATCACATTAAGCTTGCTTTCAGGCAGAAATGCTCTCTGGAGGTATTGCTGCCTCTTCATTGACAGCTATTGGTTTTTTCAATAGTACATAGTGGGAAATTTTCTCACTTGAAAAATACAGCAGTAGTTCAGCACATCCACATTTATTGTAGGGAAATCATTAACTATTTTAGGCCTAATCTTTGGTCCATCCTATGTTTCAAGACAGGTTGGAAATCTGAAGTCAAGATTTTGATAACTGCACAATTGCTATCTCTTTATGTCCCAAAAAGCAGGAAGATGATCATGAAGAGTAAAGTCAGTAGCATCACGTGGAGTCTTTGGGTAGGAGCCTCCTTTATGCAGTGCAGTGCTGGTTTGTGCTGCTGACTGAAGCAGAAAGCTGGGGAAGCTCTGTGTAGTCCCTTGGGATGAGTTTTATGCCAGACAGGCAGCACTTGCCATGGAAATAGGAGAAAAGCCAAACAAAAATCTTCTGCATGATTGATGAATATATTGTTTGGTTGAAGGGAGCCATCCTCCTTCTCCACCTCTCTCGTGGTAGTACTTCCTTTTAGTGTTGTTCTGTCTCTTGCATGCATGCAGCATGAGTTTAAAACAATGGGCACAGCAAATACCTTCCAAGCTATCCCAAGGAAAACAGTACAACTGCTCAACCTGATAACTCTCTCTTCTGGTTATTTACCCAAATTGTCTACATCAGAAGATGGGAAAACCTTGAAATAGTGCTGTGTACATAGGAAGGCTTCTTCCAGAGCCATCAATTTATTATACCCAGGGACCTGAGAACACTCATGGTTCCTGCAATCTTCATTCTCATACATATCCCACATTATACTTATTGGAACCTGAAAGTATGTGAGCTTTTAGTCTCATTAAAATATATTAATAAAATATGTGAATATTAGTGTATGGGCTTTTATTTCACTGCTGATACAGTTATGTGGCTATTGTATCAATGTGCTTTAAAAATTATTCCTTATAATGCATGTCATTACATTTCAGTGACCCACAGACTGAAATGTCCTTACCTTGATAAGTAAAATGTTAGAAGGAAAAAATCAAATTTCAAATCTATGTTTTGCCTCACAGCAGAATTTGAACTGTGCTGTCTCACCTTGGGAACATTTGTGGAGCTGTGGCTAGAGGGACTCCCTTGATGCTGTTCTGAAGGTGCATCCTTTGGTATCAGTAACAGTTTTGTGGAACTGTTGGGTGTTGGAAACTGTTTGGTGCTACTGTTGGGTTTTGTCTTTTGTGACCACTCAGTACTGCCTGGAGCAAGAGACCGCCCCTGTCACACCCCTTGTTCAGCAGGGTGTGTATAATGCGATGCAGAACCCCAAAGAAAGGTAAGGGGAAAGGGAGTCCCTGTCCTGGAGCACTTGGTACTCCAGAGCACACTCCACAGGGGTTGGAATACATGCTTAGGATCCCCTAATGATGGAAGGAATTGTATCCACGGACCAGAAACCTGATCCAGTGGAAGATGCCCCTGGCCATGGAAGGGGATTTGGAATGAAATGACTGTTAAGGTCCCTCCCAGTCCATGCCATTCTATGATGCTCTGCACAGCTCTTAAGTTTGATAGCTAAAAGAACAAGACAATGCCCCATTTTTCTCCAGCTCCTGTTAGCTGAAGTCTTGTACAGGACATGCAGCCATCTGGAGCACAGTCACCTCCTCTGGCTGGAGTGAGGCCCAGCTGTCCACGCTGTTCTGCCTCTATTGGGACAGGATGCACAGACCTGAATTTCAGGGGCTTCATTTTCCAGCTGAAACCCACACCAGTTCCTGCTGCAGCGTGTCCTACAGTGATATACCTTGTTTTGTGTCAAAGGGAAAGTTTAATCTTAAGGTTTTCTTTTTATTTTGGTGAAATGCCAATTTGAAGGGTTCCCAAGTTTGTGTGCACTGCTTTCTATGTGAAAGCTACCAAATAAAATCAATAAAAATTGAAGAGCTCTGGGTGTAGTGTTGAGGTACAGTGTGGCATGAGTGTGTTAACATATACTTCTATGTTAATGTATGTTAATGTATGTTGACATATACTCAGTTTTCCTTTTTGTCTCTTTTATTTTTTCGTATTTGCTTTTGTTTAAGTATTTAGCCCTATTTAAAAATAATCTTGCTTCTCTTTGAAATTCTTGAATATGTTGATCTTCGTGGTCTTTTTTATTGCAATTTCTTGGTTCTTTTTGAGTAAGCAGAAATGTTGCAGCTGTCCAGGTTAGTCATCACTGCTGCAGCACTAGCCTCAGATGTGTTGGGTTTTTGAGGACAAGATAATCAGTAAAGCTTGATTTCTGCCAGAATAGAACAGCTTCCTCTCTCTCCTTTGACTTCTCCGCTAACAAATCACAGCAAACTGCTGTTGGCAGTGGGAGGGGACTGCAGGGTATGAGGGCAGCCGAGCTGTGGGATGCAGACAAGCCCCAGAGGGGACGTGTAGAGCTGGCACAGCTCCACCTTCCAGATGTGCACCTGATCCTTTTGTCACACCTCTGGAATGATGTGGCAGTATTGATGCTGAGAAGAGAAGCTACAGAATCCAGAGCATGTGGATGCTGTGATTTGAAATTTTACCTCTAGTTTTCTGTCGATCCAGTGCAAACCTTGCTGTGAGATGTTTATTTTCCATACAGCTCTGGGAGTGCCTTCAGATCACATGTCAATGTTGAATTTTTTTGTGGTCAGTCAGAATGTGCTGCTTTTGTCAAAACTATTTTATTCAGGTCTGCTAATCGACTCAAGAGGAAAATTGATTTTGCAATTCTATGCATGTCTCAGAATCTTCTTTGTCAGACTAAATTATCAGAGTTTGAACCCAGCTTCCTGGCTGTTGTCATTCACACTTCTCAAGAGTGCATTTGTCAGGCTGTTGATGCAGTAATTTCTTGAAAGTATTAGTGGAAAAATTTAGTTTTGAGATAGGACTAGTAAAGGAAGGGAGATGTAAGGAAATTCATAGGCATTTTTGCTGTCATAAGACAGCTAAGAGTTGCACTAAATCCTGGCTAAATTTTTGAAGGAAAATGAGTTCTAGGTCACATTTGAATGTGTGCTTTTTTTTCCTTTTCTTATAAGGAGAAAATGGAAACCTGTTGAAAATCTGTTAAGGCATCATGTCTGAGGACCACTGCCCCTGAAGGACCTCATCTCTCATTTAGTTTCTCCATAAGATGTTGTATTATAGCTCTTATACCTATATATTCTATTTTCTTGAGATCTTGTTATGCATTATTTTTATGTACACATTTATATTTAGGATATTTCTGTGTTAAGGCATCTCTGATGCATCCAAGAGCAATTTTTAGCTACCAAGTAAATAATATGGTGACTATTTTTTAGAATGTGGTGCTGCTTAGAAATTTTATACCTTTAGTATGTTGTGTGTTGGAATCTTGGTTACTAAAGACTGGAAAAGTACTGGACTCAGCCTAATCTAAGTTCTTGCACCTGCAAAAACACTGTGTCCTTGGGCTGAGCTGGGTATGATAGCAAGTAGACAGAGACACGTGGGAAAAGGGAATGTAGGCTGGAAATGATGAGGAAGAGTTTATGGTATAGCTTAACCAATGGGTTGCTTGGCTTGCAGAATATTCATGAGCTTATTACTGCTGTAGATAAATGTCTAGTTCACTAATCAATAAAGGAAGCTTGCTGATGACTCATATTGAGTCCCGAGTTTTCCCTGCCCAGACAAATGGCTGGCAACCGCAACATTGTGTAGGGATACCTTTGCAGTAAGTATTCAGTAAAAGTTAAATTATGGATTGAGGAACAAGATCCTGCATTAGCAAGCTAAAGTTCTGCAAGCTCATTCTTTGTTAAGCCCCAGCCTTTCATGGAAATGGCATTTGAAAAAGGAGAAAAAAACCTGTGGTTATCTTACAGCAAAGGATTAAACTATCCCACACCGGTCTGGGAAACAGTGTGGCCATGAGGGAAAGGGTGATAAATTCAGCTGACTTTAATTTGCCAGAAGTCATCCTGTCTTCTCCTTTAATATTAGCTGTTGGAGAGCTGTGATTAAGTGCTCTTCCTCCTGATAAGGGCTTGCTGAGAAGTGGCTGACAGGTAGAACCAGCAGCCAACTCTGGCGTGTTTTAGGAGGTGTTTGCAGACGCCCGGCATCTCCTGTCAGCGCTGCTGATAAGCGCTAAGGCAAACAGCCACCCAGAATGTGTCTGGGCCAGATGAATTGTGCTATGCACAATGTGCTAATTGTCACAAATTGGCTGCTCTTGGTTGGGAATGACAGGGTGAGAGTGTATGGTGGGTTTTTTATAGTCTAGTTGTTGCATACTTAGCTTGTAACAGTTTTATCCTGAGAAAAAGCATTTAGAATTTTTTGTGCATTGGCAGCAAATGGAATTTTTGTTAACCTCAGAAATTACTGCTGATTAACTACAGTATAAAGCAGGTTTATTTAAAACTAATTTAAAAGTACAAGAAAAGTTCTGGAATATAATATGAAGAACTTTTTTATCGTTAAAGTGTTTTAAAAACATTTTAGGAAATATTTATTTTTCCTTTCCAGGACCTTGTAAAGTCAGAAATTCCTTCTATTGAAAAAGGACCTATCCTCCAAAAGCTGACAATAGATTTTCCCTTACATCACCTCAGAGATGGGTCAGATCTAGTCTTTCTTCTCAAAAGGCAGAGCCTGTTGTTTTTTCATTTGCTACCCTTCCCCACTGACATTAAAATATTGTTAGAACAGGTCAAGCCCATGAGATGGGGGTATAAGGAGTCATATACAGAGATGGGCAGGAAAGGGAATTGTGTGTGTGAAAGCGCTTGGTAGAACGAAGCCCTTGTGTTTCAGGGGGGAGCTGGGGCACTGTTCAGCTGTGTTTGGAATGCAGGGAGGTGCTGGGCTTTTCCTGGTGTGGAGGCTCCCCTGTGGCTCCTGCTGCCGTGCACCAGCCCTGCTGCATGGCGGGGACACTGGTGTGGCACCACCCAGCAGCTGCCGCCAGCAGTGATCGTCCTGACCCATCAGACTTCGACAAAACTCAGCTTTAGTCTGCAGGGCAAACATAGCTGGTGTTTCTGAATAGCCCTTCTTTTCATTGTCAGGGGCCACAAGGCACTTCTAACCCAGTTCAGAGAAGTGGGAATGGAGAAAGGAGGTTTGCTTACTGCTCCTGTTACAGCAAATAAGCATCCTGGCGCAACAAGGGCTGCCTCTGCTCATCCCAAGCTAAAGTCACGTAAGAAATGCAGGTTCATGCTACTAGCTGCTTGTCCTTTCCCAGCCAATTTACGATTTAGATCCTAGGAGCCTCCTGGGTACTTTCATTTCTCTTAGAAATACAAAGCTGTTACCTTTCTTCCTTTGTCCAGCTGCAATTCAGAAAGAAGAATGAGGGAGGGACACGAGTATAGGAGCTGAATACAAACGTGAGGGCAAGAAAGTTTCATGGTACTATTCTTTGCTATAATATAGCAAATAATAAAGTGCTTGGCAGTCATAACACTACATGTTTGCTACGCTGGGGAAATTGGCAAACACTGAGAGAAGGAACAGTATTAAGAGAAAGCACAATGCTTTGGCATGTTTGGTTTCTGTCCAGAAGCCCCAGAAAATGAGGAGAGTGAATAAACAGAAGTGAGAAGATCCTGTATAGTCAAATTGTGCAAAATTGCCTTGTCAATTGAAAGAGGGTGAATGGAGATGGCAGGATGTTTAGAAGGATTTGAACAGCACCTAAGGCAGGAGACAAAGAAAAATGCTTAGCAATTGAAAGGGTGTTGGGGTCTTTTTGTTGGTTTCCTTTTGCTGCAGTTGGGTTTTTTTTTTTTTCTAATTTTTTAGTCTATTATATTCTCAGTGATAGAATCCTGTATTGCTCTTTCATCTAGCAAAAGTGATGGTTACAGTAATGGTCACTGTAATACTGCATGAAGCATGAGAGAAATGCAAGAACAGTCTGAAGGAAAAAACAAATATATTCTGATTAAGAAAAGCAGTGGATGGATTGCCATTCAAACTTCATGATACAAAGTTGCATGCACTCCTTATTTACTCAGTATTCTTTCTTTTCTTTCTTGTCTTTCTTTTCTTTCTTGTCTTTCTTTTCTTTCTTGTCTTTCTTGTCTTTCTTTTCTTTCTTTTCTTTCCTTTCTTTCCTTTCTTTCCTTTCTTTCCTTTCTTTCCTTTCTTTCCTTTCTTTCTTTTTCTTTCTTTCTTTCTTTTCTTTCCTCCCCCCCCTTTTTTTTTTCTTGCCCTTTTTTTAAATGGGAGTATTAAATGTCAGTAAATAACTGTTATATAATCCTTGAAGAATCATACCCTTTAGAGCTGTTTAACTTTATAGATTTAATCTGGCTTAAATCACAATGAATAAGGTGAGTCCATAAAAGTACTTATAGAGATATCCGTGATGTTACTATTTATTTAGTTAAGTTTTATATTTAATACAGACTTTCTTTTGCAGTTTTCTACTAGATTTCAACATAAATAGCCCACAAATATTATAGATGCACTCTCTTAGAAGAAACCTTTTTATTGGCATTTTTATCTGCTTAGTTCTGAATTCACCGTTCGGGGCTGTCTTGCAAGCACTGCTAAACTTGCTAAGTTGTGGCACTCCTTTCAGGAGCAGTGAGTTGCTCTGTGGGCTGTGATCTGAGCGTCTGCACATCTTCTGGTGGGCCACAGAGAAACCAGAACTGCTTGTGTTTCCACAAATGTGCTTGCACCCTCTTGGCTCTGTGCTTGGTGTCTCCGAGTGCCATGTGGACCTGGATTCAGGTGCCTAAGCCAGGATTTAGTGCAGCTGACGTGTTGTTGGCCAAATATATTTGGGTTGGGTTTCTGTCTGGGTTTTCTTGCTGTTCTCAGAAGCTACAGAAATTCTTAGCAGCAGAGATGCTCTGTGGGATACTCAAAGCTTGGAGGTTGTACAGAGCACTCTGCTTTATGTGAAGATGTGACATTTCTTACCCATGCGGTCATCGGGCTGGGACTTTGAGAGGAATGTTCCCTTCTCCAGGTCAGCTATGCTGGTACTCACCCATGTGCTGGGACTGATCACAAGTTGTCAGTTCTCCCTCCTGTTACACCATCAGTGCTGCCTTGTAACACAGGCGTTCCACCTGTGGGACAAACATTCTCTGGCACGTCCTAAGAGCCATTGGGCTCGAAGTGAGATTGAGGGAAAAATGTAATATTTTATGCAATGCAGGAGTTCAGACTAGGTGGTTAAATAGTCCTTCCTGGCCTTAACCTCCCTGAAACAGCAGATCTGTTTTGCAGAGGGCTTGACTTTGAGAACTTATTTAGTGCTGTGTCCTGCAGAAGGTTATGGCCCACTTTGGAAGCATTTTCTAGGCTAACTAGCAAGATGGAATAACTCCCAGTTGCACAAATCATTAGAGGCTTTCAGTGGTACTCACAGATTACTAAAGAAAGTGGAATAAAATGGGCCTTGTCCTTTTGTTGTAGCTGCTGAAAGATTGCCAGGGGATTCCTGAAAATAAAATGTGACCCCCCACATCTTTCTCTTTTCCACTTTTAACCTGAAGATTTATGCTGTCAGAGCTCTATATCAGTTTTCATTTTTGATGAGATTATTTGCTGCTTTTACTGTATACTTACATATTTTAAATTATTTTGGAGGGTTACAAGTTTTACTTTGATCAAATGTCAGAAGTTATTAGTGGTTACTTGCTGCTATTTTACTACAAAACTATCACATACAGGAATTAATGACTTTTATGTCTGAAACATCACAATAGTTTGCTAAATTTGGCATTAGTCATGAAGTGCAGATTCATTACAATGTCCTTCGAAGTACAGTACAGAGTAACTTGCTTCAAAACAAAATGGGTATGAAGTGAGGCTGAGTGTTAGGAGGATCCTTCTCTATTCATAATGTACTAGGTGATGATATATTCTGTGTCCTAAATGTGTGGTAGGAGCTCCAAGCTCCTGTTCTAATAATTTCCATGTAAAAACCATCACTGTTTCCTCAGTTGGTACAAAAATTCAGGTTTGGATTCCGTTGCCTACTGTCAAACAGAACTTAAATTTGGTAGTTAACAATGGTTGAAAACACTTTTTCTCCCAGTGCTGTTTAAAAAGACACAATTTTGCAATGCCATCGGCATATTTTACTGGTTTCCTTTGAAAAGGTTTTATTCATGTCTTATTTTTAAAAAAGCAAAGCATTCTGATTGGTGCTCTCTGTGCAACAAAAATTACCTCAAGCTATACAAAAATTGCTATTTCCACATTAAAGTAAAAAAAAATCCAAAGAAGTGCAGATCGCCAGAAAGAAGAATTGAATTTTCTAGGCTCCCTTTATTTTGTCTGCTGAAGTTTAAAAACTGCTTCAGGCATACCCAGATTTTAGTGGAACTGAAGACTCAGTCTCAGTCTGCAGGAATTTTGGAGTTTTTTGACCTCTAAGTGTTCGGCATATTGCAGCGTTTGAAGGAAGACAACAGCAAACTTTGCAGGCCTTCTATTTCTGTGGCTTTGTTCTTTCCCTCCTCCCTGTTCTTGACCTCCTCTGCTGGTCCCAGATGCATTACAAAGAACCTGAATCTTCCTGCTCTTCTGCTTAAAGAAACTTGACCGTAAACTTGAGCCGTGAACCGTCCCTAATCATGGGACCTTTGGAGGGAGAGGTGGTGAAGGGGCTTCCCAAAGCCCTTTGTGAAGGGGTCACAAAGCCACACAGGTGTGTAGTGTCACCTGCAGCTGGTCATTGGCTACTGGCTGTGATGGGGATTTGAAATGCTTTGGTTGAGTTCTGGTAGCTATTGAGACTGTGCCCAGTTGTTTGTGTTGCTATCTGCAGTTTCATCTCCAGCTCTTGCGATTGTGGGAGATGCAGCATTAGTTCCACAAGTGCCAATAATTCTTTGCCTTTGTTGTTACTGGAAAATGTGAATATGTGATGATCAAATAAAAACTCCTCTGAACTTCCTTTTCTAAACCTCACCTTTTTCTTGTGTTGATATTTTTCCAGTGCCTAGTCTTGGAGCACTGTTTACCATCAGTGAACAGCATTAAACATGCTGGTTTTAGGTGCTGATTTTGTAAGTTGGGCACTTGACTGCCTTAATTTTCAGTGAATAAAGAGCTTTATATGATGAAACTGGTTAATGGTGAACTGATTTTTCTCATTGGTGGGAAACCATTTTTGTTATCCTCATTGTGGTGGTGACTCTAGCAGAACTGTCAGAAAACAGTCGAGGTGTGCAGGAAAATGTAATTTTGTATTAGATTCATAACTCTGCTTTCAAACGGTCTAGTCCAGATTCTATACAATAATTTAAATAGAAAATAGAACATGTACCAAGTATATTATTATGCAAAGGATAGACAAATCTACTGTGCCATACATCAGTTTTGTAGTCTTGCACCCTGCACATGCCAATTCTGAAAGGAAATATTTTGAGGTCTGGTCATAATTTTGTTCACATTCTCAAAACCTATCTGCAGTTTTGACTTGAGCTGGGATGATTTTTCCCCAAAGACAGCTCCACTTACAAGCTTTCTAATGTAACAAAGTAATTAGCACTCACCTAGTAAATCCAGAGAGAGAAAACGGGTGAACCAGTTTGCTGAAAATTGCTTTGGAAATTACTGTAAATACAATGTGAATGTCATGCAATTCCTCAGAACTTTCAATGATCCTAATTATTTATTATATTTTTATAAATTGAATCTACTACACTAAAATGGTTTAATTTCTGATTTTTTTTAATGCATACTTTGTGTGAAACTGTATCAGTCTTGTCATTACTTCTTGTTGACTTCTCTCTTCTCAGCTGAAGTGCTGTGAAGCTTAGATACCCAAAAATAAGGCTGTATGACATGGTGAGAAGGACTCTGCTGCTGATGTGCCTACCCAAGTGAAATGGCAAAGCATTTACCAGTCTTTTCCTCTTTGTACTGTTTTCTTAAATGCGTTGGTGTGGGCAAACATAACACATCCTCTTGTCTTTGCTGAGGCATGGTCAAACTCTGGCTAGCTACGTTTTGTGCTGATGTGCAGTGACAGGAGTTCACCATTAGATCTGTCAGTCTCCTTTACCAGAGCCCATCTTGACCTGATTTCTCTGTGCAATCAATTCATATAAAACCAGATGCCAACAATCTGTATTAACTGTGAATTAAATTCTTATCAAAATGAATTGCCCCAGTTTGGGTTGAAACAAACAGCCCATGTCACTTGCTTCAAAAAGTATACCATCTGTCTGATAGAGCTGATTACCCAGAATTGGCGCTAAAAATGTCTACGTGTCTACAGAGGAGCAAATGATTTGCCTTGGGAAGAAAAAAACCCTCTTGCTATTATGCTGAAAGAAAGTTTTGCTGATTGATATGGTGATTTATTGTCCAGAATGCCTGAAGATGAGTGGTGTGTGTGGGATTGTCTGTGGGGTGGGATTCCTTCTCCTGTGGGTATAGAAGGGCTGCATTATGAACCTTGTGTGTGCACTGTACTCTTACTCCTCTTGAGTCCAGCAACACTAACTTTTATAACCATAAAACACAATTATCCCTATGACATGCCTGGTACTCTCGTGGGCGTAATTCTGAAGCAAAATGACTATAATATAGCTGAATGAAGAGCTCAGGTGGTTTCTCTTAAAATTGCAGGGTGGGTCGTGTTCAAAAAAGAGTCAAATATTAAATGAGGGGTGAAAATACATTGGAGTAGAGCCTAGATTCTGTAAGTTGTTGAGACTATAACCTGGTTTCTTCAATGAGTATTAATCCTAATCATGTATGATGTGGTGGTGAGTAATAGTAGTTAAGCTAAGGATCAGGAGTCCAATTTTCATCATATTTCTAGGAAATATAAGATGTAGTGTTGCATAGCAACAGTTGGAGGTATAGCAATATTTGCACTTGAAAATGTTTAGTGCTTTGGGAAGCATTAGGTGGCTGATGAGGTAGGCAGTGAGGAAATGGTATTATTCTCTCTTAGGGAACTGGTTTAAATGCAGTCTTGGTTTTACTGGCTGAAGAACATTAACATCCAAATAACTAGCTAGATGTCTGCAAAATGAGTTATTGGTCTCAGTCCAGTTTTCAGAGCACCCATATTCACATTTCAAAAACTATTTCTGTAACTGGCAGTGCTGCTGGTGTGCTCTGAAGGCAAATCAGACACAAACAGCCATGGAGGCAGCTACAGATCTCTCTGCTACAGAGTACTCCTGCCTGGTTGCAGAGGGCTTTCTGCTCTGGTCCTACTACCAAATTGAGGTGTTTCTACTCTTTTTAGCTTATAACTTTTCTCTACAGCTGTGTATGAACTTGAGAGCACATTATTTAAATTTTGTCACATCCTGATATTTTTATTGTACTTTGTGTTAACTGTAGGTGTTTGGAATAAAAGATGCTGCCTAGGATATTTTCCATCTTTTGAGATCCTCCTAAAACATTTTACACTTAAGTTTTTCAGAATGAGATGTGAGTTCCCATTGAAGGTAAGAGTTTCCCAGAAATGTGCAATCTCTGTCAAACCATCTGTTTTCAGAAGGTTTGTGTTCTTCTCACCCAGCACACCTGGAAATAAAAGGTCAGAAAAAACACAGGAAACTATCCAAAGATGCAGAGGAGCAAAGCTGTTGGAATGACATGACAAGAATTTGGAGTGTCCTAAATGCAGTTTGGTCCATTAGCTGTTTATTGGTCAAGATTTAACAACTTTTTGTCAGAAGAGGTTGTCAGATGCTCAGTAGGGCATGAGCATGTTATAGCCAGGCTGAGGGGTGTCGTAGAGTAACAATGAGCAAAAGGCTCAAAAACTGGAAGCTAACAGCATAAAACAGTCATAGAAGTGCTTTCTACGTTTTTTGCAAGCATCTAGTTTTACCTTTATTACTAATATTTAATATGCTTTAAAGGAAGTGTGTGTAGTAGATCATCTCCAGGGTAAATCAAATAGAACTGAGAGGTGTGGAAGGGCTCTCTCATAGAGATCCTTTTCCACATGAAGATTTCACTCAATGCCAGTGACGACTCTTCATTTTCTTAACTCCCTAAAGTAAGTTTGGTAATGAGCATTGTAAGAACATTTCTAACAAGAGAGAGCTCCAGATTTAAGATCTACTTGTCTTTAAATAATAATCTAAAAAAATATTCTATCATTGACTCCACTTATTGCTTCAATTTAGGAGACCTTAAGACATGTGTAAATTAATGAAGGGCAGATTCACAGGGCATCTTAAACTAATTTGTTCCCTAAAAATACACCTTTGATTCTTAAAGTAATTTTAAAATGTTGTAGCCATTTCTGGATAAAAAGATTTGTGACTATTCTGTTTTTGTTGCTTTTCCTAAAGGTAAGAAATCATGCCTATGTCATTTCACTGTTATGGTAGTAGCAGGGATGAGGAAAGGTGTTTATCAGTGAGTTCACTCTTTTTAGCAATGTAAATAAAGGACAGCAAATCCTACCAGACTCCTGTCATGAGGTTCATTCTTGTGTAATTTGGAGTTTTGAAGGTCTTTGGTAGAAAACTATTCACCTTTCTTGAGATTACTTTTATTATCTGAACACAATGCCAGCATATCTAGAAGTCTGCTCACATAAGATGAAGAGTAACATTCCATACTCAAACCTGGGAAAATCATAGCAAATTTTAAAATATATTACTGTTTGTGAACTTGGTAATATTTTATGATTCTTGGAACTTAAACTACTTACCATGTATTCATAAAAAAGTATTTTTCCCCCAGACCTTATATCTTCTTTTTCCTTTTGATACTAAAACTTCTTTTGATGACCTCCTATGGTTTTAAATATGCCTTCATCTGTCTATTCACTTGAATCAAGGCAGTTTTCAGCTGTGATTTTAGATTAAGAGAGGAATTTTATAAAATGTTAGAAATTATTTCCCATCCAAAGTACGTGTGCTTTTTCCTGCGGGTAAATTTTGTGTTGATTCTAAAGGGTTATGGAATTTCTATTACCTTAGTGACACTTGTATCCACAATAAAATGGTTAATTGTGATCTGCTTTTAAATCTCAAGGTCTCATTCTGTTTACCTCTATATCGGAACGAGTCACATGAAAACTGGAAATGGAAGGGAATATACCTTATATGCACAATTAGGGCCAGCAACAGCCTGTGAATCCTGGAAGGAGCCCATCTTATTTACATGTCCCTGTTTTTATTTAAATATATTAAGCTCTTTGGCTTTAGTGGGAATTCTGCATGCCCCATATATTCAGAAAGCTAGTCATGTTCTCATGGTTCTTAAACACAGTTTTGACTTAAGTGCTTCTTTTAGGCACCTTTGGGCCTGACTTCTAAGTAAATTAGATCCAAAACCAAACTGAATAGTCTGTATTCAAATATCATACATATAAGCAGGTAGGTTAGTGCACCAATTTTTTTGCTTTATTTTTACCTTGGCTGAAGAAATCTGCTAGTGCTTCTTGATGTTTGCAATAAAAATTGGTAGAAACATCTGCAGAAACTTGAAGAGCTTCATAAAACACTTTTTTTCTTGGTTGCTATTGTACTTCAGTTGTTTTTTATAAAGTGCCCTAACTTTGAATTAATTTATTCTAAGGTGACATTTTTAGGTTTAATGTGTTTTCACCTTTTTCAATCAATTTTATAGCAGTTCTTTTGTTTGCTCATTGTATAACAGGTCTGCTCTTGTGCCTTTCTATGCATAAAGCTGACTTACCTTTTATATAAAACTCAAATTTTAATATACATAAATTTAATGCGGGTTTTGTAATTTGTGAGGAGAATTTGGTTGTGCCTCAATGTATCTGTAGGTGTTCTTCCTAAAGGGAACCAGTAATTAAATATGTAACCCTAGGACTTCTGTTAGTTTATAGAGTACAAGGAAGATGGTATTTTCAATGGAATAAGCTATTTCTAAAATATAAACAAGAACTCTTCCCATCCCCCCCCAGCTTAGAGCATTAAGCTTCTTTGTGACATTTAGCATAGATTTAATGTTTCTCTCTTTTTTAGTTGTTTGAGACATTCTGAAATAGCCCAGGTAAAAAGCGATGATAGCTATACCTTTTTATTTTGCTTGAATTTTCATAATAGTCTATCACAGAAAAGAAAAAAGTCCATTATTTTTTGCTTTGAAGTATGTGCTCATGTTGTTTTTCAAAGATTCTACATTAAATGTACATATTTTAGATGAAAAATGCACTTAACATTTTTGGTTATGTAGACTGCTCATATACTTGAAATGCTATTTTCAGAATGTTCATAAGATAAAATATGATGGCTTTGATGTAAAACCTAATAACCCAGCAGGAATTTGTATGTAATTTCTGTTGATCTTTAGCTCATTATACTTATTTTTTCATTAAGGTCTTGTTAATGAAAGATTTAAAGACCTTTCTAAGCTATGTCCAATATTTTAGGGCCTAGCACTGCAAAAGCAGATGGGAACTTTGGTTTCCTTTATTTCCATTGTGAACTAAGGAGTGTGTGGAACAGAGGGAAGCATTTTTAATTTTATGCATATGAAGGTTTCTGTACAATACAAGCTGATGAAGGCATTTTGACATATTCTGAAATATTCCTGACTTGATATATCTCTTGATACTTCTTATTAGATGTTTTCTTGAACTTTTGAAATGACTGAAGTTCAGAGTAGACAAAACTTTGAATAAGAGAGATTTAGGACCCAAAATACATGCTCAGGAGCATTCAGTTTTGTTTCTCTGCATTGGTCTATCTGTCTTCTTGAGGAATTATCTGCCACCAATTCAGTGGCTGCAGCTGTGGTGTTTGTGTGTCTGTACATACAAACATGAGGCTGCTGCTGAGAAGGTTTAGCTGGGATGGTGCTTTTAAGAACATCTTCCTCAAAAGGAGCTGGACCTTTTCAGCACTGTATGCTGCATTTGGTCTTGCCCTTCTCCATAGAAAGAGAGAAGATAAGAAAAGAAATCTCATTTTGCAGTCTACAGGATCCTACAGTTTGTGCTGCCAGTTCCCTGGAGGTGCAAAAGCACATCAGGTGCTACAGCATAGTGATCTGGATCTGCATTGCCCTCTGACAGCTGGGCTGTGCTCTTGCTCCAGTCCTGGGAGATCAGAGATAGCATTTTGAATCTGCATGACAGCAGAAAACCTGTGAACCAAATCTGTTCCCAAAGTCTTGCTCAGATCTGTTCTCATCAAAGGATGGTCCTGCCTGCAATCTGGGCTCCCATGTCCAGTTCTGCTTTCAGAACAGATTTTCACAAATGTAAATGGGTGCTTGTTTTTGGTATTTTGGAGCCCTTGAGCAGTACAAGGAGCTTACGGAAACATGCAAGGTGTTTGAGGGCCTTTCAAGGTCCTGTCCTGTTGTGAAATTTTAAAGGAAAGTCTTTCCCATGTCAACTGATGGGCATCACACAGAATGCTGTAATACACTGTTGGTGTGTTACTACTAGGGCTTGGCATTCTGTGGGACATGGCAGAAAATTTACAACACAGACTAAAAGCTGAATAATCCTCAGCATAGAATCCTGAGGCAAGTGGTAGGCAGGGTGTCAGACTGCTTGCCTGAATAATGAAAGGAAGAGAGTAGGTGCCTGTTTCCAAACACCAGTGCTGTATAAACAGCAACACGTGGGAGTGTCAGTCAGTGAGAGCATGGAGGGCTGCAAGTAGAAAAATTAGCAGACATAGAGAAATAGAGATGTATTAAAAATATGTAGAGGAAGAGGTTCCTGCTCCTGGGGATGTGCTGGGAATGGTTGGTACCTGCAGGAGTGGATGGTGGTAAGGACGTGGATGGGCCATTGCTAACCCAGGTGTGAAGGCAGTGCTTTGCTCTGAAAATACTGACACTTACAGGCTGCACACCTGATCTTCTGGTGCTTGTATTTCTTCTGATCCTGTCCTTCAGTCTGATGTTCTTCATCCATTAGCTCTGAGTTGTGTTTCTATGGCTCCTTGCTATAACTGTCCTTCTGGCTGTGGTTGGTTGCAAAGCAGTGGTTCAGTGGGATCACCTGGCTGGCAAGCCCTGCTAAACTTGCTCTGACTTTCTCTCTTTTGCTGTTCCCTGCTTGGCACAGTTCTTGCCCTCTCCTCAGCTGTGACTACGCAGATTTTCTGCCTGGCCATACTGGTTTTCTAAGCAGAAAAGAGCATGGAGAGAAAAAATGGGAAAAAATATTGTTGGTAAAATTGTATCAGAGTTTTAAAGTGAATTACTATTACTACCTGAGAGCAAGGTTGTTGCTGAGCATAGGCTGGTTTCACCCCACTCACTGCAGAAGCAGGGCAGAAGCAGCTGATGCCATGCAGAGGCCGGTGGCTTTGTCATCTGACCTTTGCCAGCAGCTGCTAACTTCAAATGAATATTGTTATTACCAGATGTTGTGAATAATTAACTGTATATTAACAACTTCTTGTGGGATTCATAGGAGCAGCTGTTCTATTTAAGAGCACTGCAAGTGTAGGAGGAAGTACAGGACTGGGAGAGGGAGAAGTGTGATCCAGGAAACTGCTCACTGGCTCCTTACATCGATAAAAAACTTCTATCATTGCATACCTCTGGAGTGCATGGTGACACTTCCTTCTTTTATACTCCAATTTGTACTTTGATGGACAACTAATCATGTCATACAATCTGAGAAAATTATAAACTTTTAGTACCCTCTTCAGAGGCTTTAAAAAACTCAATGAAAGCTCATGAAGACACATTTTGTGGAAGCATAGGTTGGCCAACCATAAGCTGCTATGGGAGAAACCTCTCCGTCCCAAAAGATTTGATTTTCCAGGTGTGAAAAGAACAATCTTGAATGTTGAAAGACACTGATCAGTTGTAATGTTTATCCTTAGTTTTCTGCTTTGATATATCTGCAATATTTGGTTCTGTTCCTGGGTAGGCTGAAAAGACTTTCTGGAGAAAAAAGAACTTGTATTCTCTAAAGTAGAGGTGCTTGAACAGTTTGGGAGAAGGACAGTCCTGTGGGTGGCTTTTTCATTTCTGTTTTGCTTGGAGGTGGAGCTCAGGGCTGTGTTTGGAGGAAGTGCTGACAGTGATGGATACAGGATGCAGAGCACCAGGGCAGTCTCTGCTGGTGGCTCTGGAGCAGCTGCTTGTATTGGCTGTGCTGGGGGAATGGAGCTGGTTATGTGCACACACAGCAGTGTCCTAGAAGCACAGGACTGTGACTTAAATTGGATAGCATTTCCATGGAGAGAGGCAAAGGATGAACCATCTCAAATGAGATTTGGCACTACTTAATGTCTTTTAGATGTGGCAGCACAATACTGCATAATTTGCAGATGAAAGGCCAGCTATTCTCTTCAGTCTCAAACTGAGTTTCTGCAGAGACTGGCTGTCCCTGTGATCACAGAACAAATTGCTTAATTTACTAACTCAGAGATGTCTGCCTGGTGCTGGAGTTTTGTCTTGTCCTGTCACTTTAATCCTTTGTGTTTAAGGCTGTGAATAAGAGCGTAGCACATCCTACAGCTGCAGGGCCAAGGCACCACTGATAATTGTTTCCACCACTTGGCATACAAAACAATTGCTTTCCTTCAGGATGTTGTTTGCCTGTGACTTGAAAATCATCAAAACTCTCATTTAGAGACTGATGGTCTTTCAGTTCATCCTAATACACATCCTATCTTTTTTAATGGCTTGTATTACATCCCCTGAGCACTTTCTGATGTTTTCCAGATTTTTTGAGTATTATTTCTTGTTCCCTTTAGAACTGTGTGTATGCTTTTGGCTTTAGCACTTGATCTTTCTCTGACATTCAGCAATTTTTAATGTGGTAGTAGTTTTACTGAGTGAGTCCTAAGTACTCACATTGTGTTTCCTTTTTTCAGTCAAACTGGATCACTTACTGCTGCAAATATGTGTGTGCTTCTTTTTTTTTGTGAGGTGAATGCATTATGTTAATGAAATTTGCTTTCCTCAGTAGCTCATCAAGTAGTATGACTCAAGGTCATTTTGTCTTACTTGAAACTGCTTTTTTAATAACTGTAGATATTGTTTAATATTTCTATGAAGAGTCATTGAAAACTTTACTAAATATTTGTATTTGCACTACTGAAAAGATTTTTAACCTAATGTTCAACTTCAGTTCCTTTCAGTGAATGGGGAAACATACCAGTGACACTGATTATGTCATTTCAAGGCGCTAACAATGATTTTGTTTTGTTATTCTAGGAAGGAATATAATAAATTTAAAATTACTCAAAACATTTTTGTGGGGTTTTTTTGTTCCCTTTACCTTTGTAAGGTTTCTAGGGAACTTGAAAATGTTGTCACAAACCCACTGTCACAGTGTTTTTTTCTAGTAAAAATACTGGATTTTATGTGCTGGGTTGACCCTGGCTGGACACCATGTACCCACCAAAGATGCTCCATCACTTTCCTCCTCAGCTAGAAAGGGGAGAGAAAATATAATGAAAGATCATGAGTCGAGATAACAACAGGGAGAGGGTCATGGGTAAAACAGACCCTAATTTTGGGAAAATTAGTTTGGTTTTATTTGATAGGTAGTAAATTAGAGCAGGGTAATGAGAAAGAAAAACTAAATCTTGAAATACCTTCCCCCATCCTTCCCTTCTTCCTGGGTTCAACTTCACTCCCCATTTCCTGCACCTCCTCCCCGCAGCAGCACAGGGAGATAGGGAACGGGGACGGTGGTCAGCTCATCACACATTGTCTCTACCCTTCCCTCCTCCTTAGGGAGAGGACTCCTGCCACTGTGGGGTCCCTCCCACGGGAGACAGTCCCTACAGGCTTTCCCAGGGACATCTCTTCACCCTCTGCTCCAGCATGGGTCCCTTCCATGGGTGCAGTCCTTCAGGAACAGGCTGCTCCAGCATGAGTCCCTCACAAGACAACAAGTCCTGTCAGAAATCCTGCTCTAGCATGGACTCCTCCTTCTACAGACTCTGCCAGGACCCTGCTCTAGTGTGGTCTTCCCATGAAGTTACAGCCTCCATTGGGAATCCCTCTGCTCCAGGGTGGGCTCCTCCACAGGCTGTGGGGGATCTCTGCTCCTTGTGGCCCTCCCTGGGCTGCAGGGACACAGCTCCTCAGCATGGCCTCACCACGGGGCAGGGGAATCTCTCCTCTGCTCCTGCATCACCTCCTGCCCCTCCTTCTGCACCGGCCTTTTGTCTGCAGCGTTGCTGATCTCACATATTCTCACTTCTCTCAGGGCTGCTGTTATTCCAAGCAGATTCTATAAATTTGATTCCCCAGGGGTGCCAGCACCATCACTGATGGGCTCAGCTTGCCCAGTGGCAGGCCCATCCTCGAGCCAGCTGGAGTTGGCTCTGTCAGACATGGGGGAAGCTTCTGGTGGTTTCTCACAGAAGCTGCCCCTTTAGCCCCTCTGCTACCACAACCTGGCCATGCAATCCCAATCCATTAAAAAAAAAAAAGGCAACAAACAAACAAAATCTGTAGCTTAATTAATAAGAGATAACAACTGATTTTTTTATCCTAGGAGAATTGGTTGGTTTGTTCTTTTTTCTATTTTAACTGGCACTTGTCATTGTCTGTCCTGTACTGTTGGCTCCAGTTTAAGCAGTTACATCACCAGGAAGCAGAAGGACATTGGTACAGGTGGATGGTAATTTTGAAGGAATGTAAGTTGGAAACCACTCAACTGTTACCAACCCAAGTCTGTTGCTCATAGAGCTTCAGAGATACAAGTGCTTGGAGTGTGCACATGAGTTTGGAATTTAAAAATAAATATTCTGTGTCAGGAGAAGTGATTTTCTTTTAGCCCAATGTAAAAGGCAAAATGTGACTATAGGGAATTGCTGATTTTGATGCTTGAATGTGTTTACTAATTAAATTAAGATTTTTTTTTTTTTTGTGATAGTCTTTGCTCAATTTCCTTGCACAGATCCCTTGCAAGAAGTAGGGGGGTAAACTAATGTGGACTAGGTTTTATTTCTGAATATAATATCCTGCATTTACTGAAGAAAATCCAGTAGAGACAGACACTCTATTTTATATTTTATTAACTTGTTATTTTTTTCCCCCCAGATTTATTCACATACTCATTCTTGTAAATCAAGAACACTTTAAAATATCTGTGAAGGTAACTTATTGTCTATCAAGGAGGATTGCTTTTTTTTCTATTCCATTTTCTTGTGCATTGTATGCTTTTCTGTGTACACTCAAAATACCTTTGTTCCAGGTGGCATATTCCATCCCACTTGACAGAAAAATAACTTCTTCCAAGCACAGGTTGTAACCCTATGCTTGCTTCCCTCCACACTTGGATTTTCTCAAAGAAAAGGTATTTTAGAACTTTCTCTCTGTGCCTTTGTTGGTGGATGTTGATGGGGCGGAAGGAGAAACAGGCTTCTTGTACAATGGAAAAATCTTTTATTAAGTCCTCCAAGATGCATAGATTAGTAAAGAATCTGCTGTTAATACTCCTTTATCAATTAGGAAAGCAATAAGCAATCTAAGTGACATCCTGCTATGGTGTAATTCAGTCTGACTCCTTACAAAATTTACTGATGCACTTATTAGCAGTTGAGATTTAGGTCTCAGTATGTGTTGGTGAGGCAGCATAAACCTCTTAACAACAGTTAATTACTTACAATGTTTTCTGGAACCTTACAAGATCTATGCAGTACTGTGTAATTTAGTTGTCATAATTGTGTTAAATTTCTTGACATTATCTGTCATAAGACTTTCCAGCAAACAGAGAGATAAGTAGTATTTTTCTACTGAACTTTTGAACCTTTGCTAAGACAAGATGTGTGAAAAATACTAAAAAAGTAGAGACAAATTTATGAGTTGGTAGGCGCCAGCAGTCTAATATCAGAGCCTGATAGGAAAACACCCCACAATTAAGAGCACTAAATTCAAAGTTTGAATTCTAGCCAAGTGTTGGAAGGCACTCTGGGAAGGAAAAGTGTAAATGTTGCTTTTTTTTCTTTAAAAAAAAGGTTAACATTGCTTGGAACATGAATAGTTAATAAATATGCAAGAGACAACATAACATAGTTGGCGAGATACATGAGTAATGGGTCAGAAAAACTGAGTTGGATACTGCTGGGAACTTGAGAATATTGTTGAGGTAATTTCTTTAGCTGTTGATCTGTGCTAGGAAGGATGAGTTTGATTTTATCTTTAATAAAGGCTGGAGTAGTGTATCCTGGGCAGCTTTAGTCTGGCGAGGAGGGAGAGGGGTGGGAAGGGCCACTTACAACATGGTCCTGTGAGAAAGAGGAGACCTCTTGTAGGATTGTAACTCTTTAGTCGCCTCTGTACAGAGAATGAATTTTCCTTCTCTGATGCTTTAAACTCCATTTGTATTTACTTCTGTGCCATGTCCTAGAGCGTGAATGTGAGTGCCTGAACACCAGAGGTGCCGCTTGTCTCTCTTGGCTCTCTGTGGTCTGGATGCATCCTGGGGATGGAATGATTTCCATATTGCTGACAAGTAAGTCTGAGGAGGCCTTCACTTGTAGTCAGTAGCAAAACTTCCAGGATGACTTGCTGATATATTACAGGAAGGCTTCAAACAGTGGATTTTTCATTTCACTTCATTCAGACTGGTCCCTGCTGGGAGCCCACTCCTGGCTCCTGGACTGGTGGTGTGGAGGGTTGGGGCTCCCCTTAGTGTACAGCTGCTGTTGAACTGAGCTGTTCTTCAGTGTTATGGTGAGTAAAAGTCAGGATCAGAGAAACTCTAACTATCATATATTTTTTAGATGTAAGTGTTTAAATGTTTAACAGAATCTCTCTCTTGGTGCTGTGGAAGGTCATCTACAGGAGCTCAGAGATGTAATTTTTTTGAGGAAAAAGGCTTAGGAAAAGCTTGAAATGTCAGGCAGTTGAAAAGTTGTCAGCTGAAATACTGTTTGGAGGTGAAGGAGAAATTCAGTTGTAGAAACCATCTCAGGGGAGTCTATGTGTCTTGCATGGACTTTGTGATAGTTATGTGCAGTCTTATAATAGAAGCAGTTTCTTATTTTCCTGCTCTCTCAGACATCCCTTGCCTCATGCATGGCTTTTTGAACATCTCTGTTGTTTTTCTCTCCCCTCCCACATTGTCTTGCTTGTTATTATTGCAGCACTTTAAGTAACACGTCAGAAATGATGGAAACACAATGATAGGGCAAACAGAAGGCTGCTGGGAGGCAGGCAGTGCACATCAGGCTTCACTAAGACAAGTCTCAGAATAAAGTTTTAAGCCAAAGCTCTCATAATTTGTGCTCCTTCTAGTGCAATTAAGTGGAAATTACTATTTTCTAAAAGAACTGGAGAAAATTGATACTGTCAAGCAACTTGAAGTTCTTTATTCTCATATGTAATTTTCTTTCTTTCTCATAAAATATCAATAAATAATTAAAACAAAGAACATTCTTTTTCTTTCAGTTGAATATCTGGGTAGGGTTAATTCTCCACTGAAATACAGTAATGGTCACCGCAAAACAACTGTCTGCATGAAAGCAGGCACTAAAGCAGATATATTCTCTCAGAAGCACTCCATCCTGGGGTTTCTTGGAGAACTTCTTCCATTCCCATTTGTCTGCTCAGAAACCTGATTTTCTGCAGTCTGAAAGTGAACCAGTCAGCTTCAGGTGTTGGGGAAGTGAGCTTGAACTCTGAGGGAGCAGCTTTGGAGCTCTCTGCGGCCTCTATTGCCACTCTTTGTGGTGCGTGATGTTGGGCAAGTGTCCTCGCTTAACTGCTGTGCTGAAAACCAGCAGTGTCCTAGCTGAGTGCAGAGTTCAGAGGTTGAAATTCTTGTTTCGGCAATGTAACAGGCAGCAGGTGCTCAGGTGTTTGAATACCCAGGGATTTTGTCTGATTTGCCAAGAATTCCAGGGTTTGAGCCTAGAGGTGACAGGGTTTGTATTGCATATTCAGGAAATGCCTGAACATCCAGTCAAAATCTTCTTTTTCTTGGTGGGTGGAAAGCAGAAACTCACCACTCTTCTTTAATCATCCAGAACTGGAGAATCCAACCAGACCTTCCTATCACTGAGATAATAAAATGATAGTTACCATTTGTCATGTGGCCTTGTGAGAGGTTCAGCCAAATCCTTTGGCAGCTTCCCCAACCTTATTGAGATGTGGGTTTGGAGAAGTAATGAGGCCATTAAAACAGCTGGCTCCAGTAAATAGGCTTCGATTGAATTCTCACAAATTAAAATGCATGGAAAGATATGTACAAACATGCATGTAAGGTTTTGGGTTTGGAAAGGACAGACTGCATTAATCTGATTCCTTAGTTTATCTAAGTCCAATGGGTTGTGCTGCTCAAATAAAAAAGTGGCTTGAATATGGAAGTCTATTTTCCCCCCTTCAGAATCATACAAATCTGGAATGGGTATCTGAAGCCAAGGGAGACATTTTGGGGGAAAGGACATTGCATTTGAGTGACGTTTTTAAATAGAAATGGAAAAGAACATCTCTAAAAAAAAAGTACTGGAGAGTAGCTTTGTGCTGAGAGTGTCAAGGGCAAAAAATACAAGTGCTTGTAATATGGAACTCAGCAAATAAATTAAAAGGAGCTAAATACGGTTCTGAGGAGAAACAGGGTACTGGGCTTGATTAGTTAGTTGCTCTTTCTCCAGTGGCTATAATTGTCTTGGTGCTGTGGCATCCCCAAGGCTTGTCCAGACCTCAGCAAAGCAAATCACAATATGAAGTACAGCTTTGTATTAGCTCAGTTTGAACTCAGTTTCAGTATTGAAACTTGGCCTCCTGTAGGCTCCACCTGGGCTAGCAAGGAGGATCAGGGCATTGGTGTGAACTCCAACAGCTGTTTGGAGCTCAGTGTGGCCTGGAACAACCAGCTCTGATTCCCACAGCTGGGCAGCTGTTCCCAGCCACCAGGGGCTCAGCCTCTCTGGGGCATAAATGGGTCAGACCAGGGGGTGCAAGGCTTCACCAGCTTCAGGGACTGCAGGTGGAGCCCTGGGAAGGGGCTGTGTTTGAAGCTGCTGCCTTGGCCCTCAGGCCAGGTCAAATCTGCTGATGTGGTGCTCCAGACTAACACTGAACAAGTCTGCTGCTGTCTCCTTTCTGTGTCAGCTGGAGTCCTGTGGATATGATTTTCTCTTGATTTATGCAAGAATTAATTAAGTCAATGATTTTATGTGTCTGTATCATCTCATAACATATTGAGAGTGGTCTGCTGGTATAGGAAGAAAGAAATAATTAGGTTTTAGCATAATATTTTCCAGTAATTAAGTTCTTTATAGAGTAACATGTATAGATTTTTAAAAACCTCTTATTTTAATACTACTGTTGTCTGCTCCCTGCATACTAGTCTCTTATGCTTCTTCTCTCCATGTTGCACTAGGCTGTATTACATCTTTTTGGGCTGTCCTATATATTAAGTAACCACTGTAATAATCTCTTTTCTTGTTCTCAGTCCTTTAACTCTTATCTGAAAATCTATTCTCCCATTCTCTCTAATGATGCTGATGTTGCACTTCAGTGTTCTGGGTTGGAGGTTGTCCTCTGCTTTCACTCCAGCCATGGTGTCAGGAACTGGCCCTTGAAAATGCAATTTCTACTACATGGGAAGTTTAAAAGCTCAAAGGTGGTAGGCTACCCAGCATGGTCATCTTACCTCTCATTTTTTTTAACATGTGATTTTCTAAAGATAGAAATGCATCTACTGTTTTTCACAGACAAACCACTGCACATTTTTAGGGATAATTGTGATTAGTGAAGCTATAGAATAGATGGAGTTGAACCTGGAAACCTTTCGCAGATAGAGTAGTAGGAATTTGGCTGTAATTGATGTCCCTGTAAAGGACAGTAAGAGTCAGGGACACAGAAGCCCTTGAGAAGGTTCTACATTGGCTTTGTTAGAAGCAAAGACAGCTTATATCAAGTTTAGCCTATAGAACACTGCACAGGAGGGTAAAAATAGTGGTTGTTGTTCCTGAATTTCCCTGTTAGCACAGCAGTGGCAGCTGTAGCCCACTTGCTGATGGCTTTTTAGGATGCTCTTCTCATGGGCAGTGCCTGACAGTTGCATGCCACAACCTGGCAGTAGGACAGAGGTGTTTTGGGGTGACTGCATTACATCAGCCCCTCCTGAGGGGGGTGTGGGTTGTGTCTGCAGTCATGCAAATCCAGTTTATTATGAAATGGCTTTTTTACCCCTCCCTCCCCCTTTCTTCCCCCTCCTTGGAACATTCCTTGTAATAATTTATGAGGATACTGAACAAACTTTTCCCACGGGGTTTTTGTTGAAGTGGGATAAGCAAGTAGCACTTATTCTTTTCTCAGCTACCTGTTTTATGATAGTTAACTCTAAAAGCATATAAAATCACAAACTCTAGACAGTTTTTGACAAGAACTCCCGATAAAGTAAATCTGTGCATCTGCTGCCAGATAGTCTGGCTCCATAAGTATCACTGTCTCGTCATGGACTTTTAAAAATAAAGCTGAATGACCTCTTCATTTGTCTGTAACTGGCCTGCTTGGCAGTGAGTTATAAAGTAATAACCAAAGACCCTCAAATGTAGCTCCCAAGCAATTAAAAAATATAAATTTATGAGATTCCCAAGGAATAGCTTGTACCTCTTTGGAGAAGCTGCTAGGGAAAAAAAGTAACTGTCTGAGGAAGAAGGAAACAGAGCTCAGAAAACACTCAAGAGTAATAGAGTTGGGAAGCTAAGGGAAGTAAGAAAGGAAAGACACAAAGAGCTCCACCCAAAAAGAAAAAAAATGATGGCTTTCCATGTCACTTCTTTTCCTTGTGGCACTTTGACTTTATTCTGTCATTTCTGATTATTAGTCAGAGAGGAATGAATCAATTTCTGCTTTAGATCAGGTGCGCTTGCTTACAATTTTTTCAACAGTGTACAGACTTAACATGCAATTCAGTGCTGAAAATTGCCTAAAAATATCAGTAGGATTTAATGGGGTTTTTGTCTTTATAGTTTCTTCACATATTTTAATATGTGCCAAGGTTAAAGATATGTGAGGATTATGATTTTTCTCTTTTTAATTATTATTATTTATTCTGAACTCTGCAAATTCATTCAAGAGTCAAGCTAAGTTCATTCCTTTTCACTCAATAATGCAACTTTTCTGAAGAAATTATATCTTAATTAACAATTGTGTTGTACCTGAGCCTTATGGAGTCCTTGGTGATAGCTGTGTAGATCATCTGAGACTAATTCTTACAAAAGAATGAGTGTTGAAATGTGCATAGCAGTTCTGATAATTAATTTCCTTCCCTCCTTCTCCAGATCCCATTGACAGAGCTCTAGGGAGAGGAGCTCTGTGTGTGCCTTGCTGGCACAGCCAAGGGCCAAGGAGAACTTGTTGCATCAGGCTGGTAGAAGACTCCTAAGTAAGAAAGTCACATCTTCATAGCAGAATAGCACTTCAGCTGTGGGCTGAAATGGCACTGACTAAATGTCAGGGTTTTCTGCATTCTCTTGGACTTCTTGATGTTTTCTCTTCCTAAGGGGAAAAAAAAGAGAAAGATTTCTCCTCTCCAAAGGAAGGACTTTGTGTTTTGTTTTTTTCCTACTCGAAGTAATAATGGCATGCTTAATTTTTAAGGCAATTCACTGGATAATAGGATTTCAGGGTTACTGCTTTTATCCTTCTGGAAAACCAGTGTGCACACATCCTAAGTAGAATTAATGCTTTTTGAGGTGTGTGTTTTGCTTTTCCTATAAGCTAATTCTCTCTCTTGAAAGGCAAGGGAATTAAAATTGAAACTTGGGGAAATACTATTTACTGAATATGTATTTACTAATAATATAGAGTTACATGTCCTACATATCCCACACCATCTAGTGGAAACTTTTTGCATAAGCAGTGTGAGGTCAAGAGACCTGAAGGGATTGAGAGTTTTCAGAGTGAGAAAGACTTTGAACCTTTTCCCTCAGCCACCACAGAAAAAGTGCCACATGGATTAATGATGAATTTTTACCTCATCTCCTTGAAAAACACATAGGATAGCTAGTTACTCCACAAGAGGAAACCTACTCAGGAATATTTGCCCTTATAATTAAACAGATCCTTATTGAAGCCCTCGTGGACAGATGTAAACTGGAAAAATAGGTGTTTGGAGAGGAGCCAGGGAAAAGGTCTTCAGAAACCTGTGAGTTTTGGGTGGGGACTGGCCATGCTGTATCTTCTGATATCACATGATAATTCTTACAAAATACTCAAAACAGTTTTTACAGAAATACTTTGGCTTTGCTGGGTACACCCGAGTAGTGTGGCTGCCTTGGCTAGGAAAGGACAGTTCATGAGAAAGCTTTTTGGATGGGCTCTGGTTCAAGCACAGAGCCTCTGGTCACCTCTGGCAATGGTGACCCTGCACATCTGACTGCAGGTAGCCACTTCTCTCTTAAATGACCACTTTGCATCTCAGATGCAAAGCTGTACAGAGAGTGGGACTTGGCTGCCATTGCAAAGGTAGTAATGCTAGCTGATAGCTGAGTTTGTGTGGTGAAAAGGGAGAAACAGGGAAGCTTGGACTGAGTTTAAAACTGGATCTCTTAATCTAGGAATTACTTTCTGATGTTTTTAAACTTTCTTTGTTGTGTATTAAATATGGATTATGGTTTATCATTTAACATCAACTGAGCTTTTTAACCTAAGAAATTCCCATTACTGGTATTGTTCTTAATTAGTAATGCCTTTGGTTCTTCCTGACTTGTGGCTTACACTGGTAGCATTTCATGTCATAGGTCATGGGTTTGGCACAGAGTGTTTGGAGCTCAGGCTGTGAGTTGAGTGTGTGTGGATGGATTTTGACATTCTCTTGTCTGGGCACATGTGCTGCTCAGGATGGAGTCAGCAGTTCAGGTAGTCTCTTCTGATGTTAGGGGATGGTCATATTGGTCTCCATGCACTTGCCTACCATGTGTGTGAAGCTCAGAGAAAGATGAACCTCCCTTTACATACCTCTATGTTGTTGCCTTTTTCCCAATCTGAAATAGAAGGCCTATTTTCTTCTATGGCCAGGATGAAGGTGACCCAGACAAAGAAAACCAAGAAAATAAAGCCATTAATTCAACAGTAAGGCAGTTAACTGTTTCCAAACCATGAAATCTAATTTATTGAGGAGGGTTTTGTACCAACTTTGTGTTTAACAGGCCTGGTTTTAATAAATTTTGAGCTGAGAATGTGTCTGATGGGAAGGGATGCTGATTTTGGAGTCTGCAGGTTAGAGCCTGCCAGCACTTATTTGAAGGCGCAACTTTCTGGTATTGAGGGAGAAGACACTGCCTTGCAGAAAGGGCAATCACAGGAAAGTAATTGCTAAAATGGAGATCTGTCTGAAATGGAGGTGGCTGCAAGAAGTATGCTTTACTGGAAATAAAGATACTTTCTGGTCTTTCTGTGCACTGCTGGTTAAGAAATAATAGTCTTCTAGACTTAAAGAATGGTTTGGGTTAGAAGAGACCTTCAGGATTACCCAGTTCCAGCTCCCCTGGCATGGGCTAGGACACCTTCCAGTACACCAGATTGCTCAAAGTTCCATCCAACCTGGCTGCAAACACTTCTAGGGACAGATTCACAGCTTCTCTGGGCAACTTGTTCAGTGCCTCGCCACCCTCACACTTCCTAATATCTAATCTAATCCTACCCTCTTTCAGTTTAAAGCCATTTCCCTTTTTCTTATCACTGCATGTCCTATTTAGAAGTCCTTGTCCAGCTTTTTTGCTGACCCTCCTTTTGGTACTGGCAGGTTGCTCTAAGGTCTTCCTGAAGCCTTCTCTTCTCCAGGCTGAACAACCCCACCTCTCATAGCCTGTGTTAACTGGAGATGGGCTTCAGCCCTCTGATCATCTTCATGTCCCTGCTCTGGACTCACTGCAGCACTTCAAAATCCTTTTTATTCTAAGGCTCCTGTTAGTCTCACAAGAGCATAGCAGGGGTGGTAAGGATGCCCACACACTCAGACATTACAGTAATTTGTACCCATCCTCAAATCTGGATTTTGTTTTGAAGAAGAGTGCTTTCTGCTCTAAACAGCTTGAGCTAAGAATGGAAGGAGAAATACAAAAAAAACCAAACTAAAGCAATAGTTGCAACTTGGTCATTCTCCAAATAACGATTGTTGTCTCTTCCTGTAGCAGTAGCAGAATTCATTTGTAGAAAACAATCCCAGCTGTAACACAGAGTCTGTGTTTAGACAATAGCCTGAAGACAAAAAAAGAATTTTAGTTTAGAAAGAAATATCATATGGACTGGCTGCAGCTGAAAATCCACATGACACTACAATGAAAAGATCTTTTTCTTTTTTCTCCTAACTAAAGGTAAAGGGTTTTGAGTCCAGGAGAAAGTAACCCCCTAAGTGTAGGTTTCAAATATGTTAGCATATATGTATATATATACACAGTTCAAAGATATATATATATATACATAAAATTTACATGGCAGCATGTCTGTGAACTACTTTTTCTTTCTTCAAATACAAATTGTATTTCCAAGAAAATTTTCTGTTTTGCCATATATTTTCTGCACATAAGTTTCTGGAGAAAAACTAGTATTGGGAAAGATGTGCTAACCACAGGTTTCAAACGCAGCAGCTTGGTGGAATTGAAACTGCCTGTATTTTGATTTCTGTACCTGAACATGTACTCTGATATGAAATTGTCACTCTGAAGAGGGAGGAATTTAGTGGGTGAGAACATGGGGAAGAGAGGTTTTTTTTCATGTCCTTCCTTTCAGAAACATAGCTTACTTCCTGAGGGTTATTAGTTTCATACCTTACAAAAGAAGAATTGTTTTCATCTCCTGTTCTAAGTGTGGCTTATTTTTTAACTCTGACAATGTTGACCAGAGACCTGCAATTTAATATTTTTAGTGGTGAGCTAAGCTGTGTTCTGCTGTGTGCTACCTGTTTCTTCTATCACAAAATAGAGATGAAGGTCTGTTTCTTTTTTGAAGAAGTTTATAGTGTCACTATTTGGAACTTTTTTCCTGACTTGCATCAAAATCTCAGCAACCTTTTTCTCAGGAGATTTTACTTGGCTCGTTCCTCTCTCTCTCAAATCACCATCACATGAACCCAAATATAAATATTTTACATTTACAACCATTTTATGGAATTAATGAAAAATTCTCCACCTCACACAGCCACCTGCTGTTCCCCACTGAGGATTAAATTCATCTCTGCTTTGTATGCTGAAGTGTCTCAGGGTCTATCATGAGCATCTGCAGGATGGAAGAAGTCTGTCAAAACATAGAGCAATTTGGTCTCAGAATGCTCAGATCATTACTCCTCCAATGTGTTCTGGGAATGGATTTGCCAAAGCAGAGTCCCCCAGACCACAGGCAGCCAGCTGGGCTTTGCTCTGGGCTTTCAGTTGGGTGTCAGAAGGTTCTTAATTAAAAGTCACATTCTTCAGCATTTACAAGGCCTTTCTGAATACAAATAATAAACTCCTGCTTAGTTTCTATTGGGCACCTCTTGCTATAGATTTAAAATTACCAATTTCTAAAATGGCCCCTGAATTGGAAACTGAGTGGGTGCTTTCATGTGGTGATGTGAATTCCTAGCAGAGGTCTGGCTGCTGCAGCCTGTGATTCTGCTGGCTGCTGTTGAATTCTGAAACATCCCAGTGGGGGTTTCCCAGTGCCTTGGGGGCTGCTACTGAGCTAGGGTACTTTGAAAACTTCAATTTGGCTGTCTCCAAACTGGCAAAGCCTTGTGAAACTGGCATGTTTTAAAAGCCCCGAGTAGTGACGCTGGTAGAAAAGTAGTTTTCCTCAATGTCTTCCTTTTTTTAATAATAAATTGTATTTTAAAAGTCAGTGTTTAATGATGAAACTGGGAGGAGTTTGAAGAATTAATCAGAAGATTAAGTCCTTCTGAAGGTGAGTATCTTGATGCACCTGTTAGTAGCCACATTTTAGACTGATTTTCAAATTCAGTGTATGTTACCTTGAAATGTATCATGCCTTTCTGCCACTTCAGGGAATGCACAAATAATGAGTCTGTATATTCTGATTTATAAGGAATGAATGCCTTGCATTTGTTACACAACCTGGACGTCTTGCTCATTCATCTATGGACAGAAAAGCAATTGACTTCTCATTTCCTGTGTTTCACATTCTGTTATGGAGCAGAAAGAAGAGTGTGATGAACTATTACAACATCTTTTTTAATGCATATATAAAATCATTATGCTGAAAGTTTAGCCCAGTAAATGTTTCAAGGATGGTTAGGTACAAGTTGTGTCAGCATCAGTCAGTAGTTCTGTGTCATACAGAAATATTTTTGACCTCAGCAATCGGCATAGGAAACTTTTTCATTATTTTAATCTCCTGGGTGTAACTTTTTACCAGGTTCTGGAAGAGTTTCGAAGCTCATGAATCTGTGCAGGAGCACTAACAAGCGTGAAATTAACGTGATTTTTCTGGAGAGAGCTATCTGTACATGCAGGTATGGCTGTTCTTCAGCTTGCTCAGAACAGATCACCTGATGGATAACTCTGGCTTTGCAAAACAAATTTGTGGGAGGTGAGGATGGGTGAGAATGATTCACTCAAAGCAGGAACTGAAGGTGATTTATGCTATCTGTTCTCTCCACGTGGCAGCTTGGGTTGTACCTGGTGACACCACTTTCTGTAATAAATGTGGGCTGTGCTTGTATTCTTTTTTAGGACACTTTCTCCTAGTTTTGTCTTTGCTTGCTTTCTCTGCAGGAGAAATTAAATAATTTTTTGTGAAAGCTGTTGTGTTGTGCCTTCCTCTCACCCTGCCTTTGACACCTCTAACACATCTGCCTTGTTTATTTCTGAGCAAATATAGATTTAATTTACATTGTGGCTCTAGTTGTGTTCATGTATCTCTTTTTGATGCCCAAAGGCCCAAGTGTGGCACCTCCCTGTCATGAACTGAACCTCTCAGCTGCAGGACATCCTGTATTGATCTCAGTGAGGAAGATACATTTATATGAGTTGTCTGTTGAATATTTTAAATAATTAATGTACAGAAAGAGTACTGAGAAGGGCGTGATTAGGGCAGGCATAGAGAAACAGGGATCCTCTCTCCCTAGATTTGGGAAGGAAAATAATCTTGAGTTTCCTGCAGAGCCCTGGAGTGCTGAAGCCACTGAAAGCTATGGACAAGGATGGAGACAGGGCAGGTGTGGCAATGTTGCTGTGGCCTCCTGCTCACTGCTGCTTTGGGAGCAGCAGTCCCGTGGATGAGCTTGACAGTGCCTCCTGCACTGGACTCTGCAGGGAAGGTTGTGGAGCAAATCCCCATCTGGGAATTTCTCCAGGGCTCAGGAGAGAGCTCTGAGCAGCTGCACAGCTGGGAGGCTGAGCTGGTGTTTCAGCTAAATGGCAAAGGGGCTTCACTGTTTTCTCTGCTTGCCAGTAATTATCTACCTATGGCTTTCATTGCTGCCCCGTGTTACTTGCTTGTTTTTGCGCTGGAAGTCCAGGTCAGTGGCTGTCCTTTCCTTGCTGGGTACTTTCCAGAAATCACTTCAGCAGATACAGTTTCTTTTTCTTCTTTCCATTCATTTAGTAGTTCAAGATAAAATAGAAATAAATTAATATAGTTCATCATGTTCTAGATCATTGTTAGCACTTGAGAGTATGTACAAGACAGACATTTAAATCCTTCTATCAACAGGAAAGAAATTGATTGAGCTTTTGCTGTGAAATCAATAAATAACTGGGGAGGAAAATACCAGAGTTCACTAAACATAGTAATTAGGTCAAAGAATCCTCTTGAAATGCATTTAACCATCTATTACCTTATAAATAAAATTTAATATTAAAAGCTTAAGAAAAGGAAATGTTTGAATCTCCTTCCAAAATCCCATTCAAATGGGTAAGATGACCTATTGTAGGTAAAAAATTAGTTTGGACAAATTTAATTTAATCTGTAATCTTATGAGAAGAAGTAATAGTATTCTGGTAGTATTAAGGCAAAAATTTGTGTATTTCTGTCTCGTGGTAATATTTTGCTCTCCTTAAAATATTTTGGAAGCGTTAATGTTTTGTTTCTAGACTTTTGATCTCTTAATTGTATTATACAACTACATGTTTAAAACACATAGTTGATTTAAAATGAAAATTGATTAATGAAGAAATTATTCTGCTACAAAAATAAAGTTAATAATTTATTTTCAGAGTCAGACTGTTAACTCTTTAATGATATTAGCTGTGGCTGGTTTTATCATGTAGTCGAGGGAAGTTGCCTTAAGAAAACTAAAATGTCTAAATATGAAGTGTAGAAATATCTGTTTTGTCTTAACACCTTATTAACTATTTGCCAAGAATATTAATAATTATCATTTATTATTAACTAGGCTATTAATTAATTGAGTATTAATCAACTTATCTTCTATTAATTATTATACAGTATCACTAAATTTATAGGAATAGTGGTCTTTTCTCTGCATTTTTTCTCTGTTTTATTAACAGAGATGTGCTAGAAATAGTTTTATGTGGGGGAGAAAAATGTAGCTAAGGCTAGAATCCTTGTTAAATTTTCCATTTTTAATTCTCATGTTTTTATTATTTATGTTTCTTCAAACCAGTACAGAGAATTTAAAAGTGATTCTGTATTGTACCTGGAAAACTAATTGGTAATTCTCACTTAGTGATTTTATTGGTCTCAGTAGGTATGAAAATACAGCAAAGAATAAGTTTTACCTTTGAAAATCAAATATGGCCAAGGAATTTTATTCATTAGCACTATATAAATCTGGAATTTATAGATTGAAATCACTGATGTTCCTTCTGGCCAGGTGGTATCTGGGATGTCAGTTTGGTTTGTGCCTGGAATCTTGCTTGTTCTTCTGGTTTGACATGTTACAGAAGCATCTTGTTCATCCAGGTTAGCAGACAAACACAGGAAACAGATTTCTCCAATGAGAGGTTGTTGGATGCTTGTTGCAGAGTTTGGAAAAGAATGGATATTATGGGTTATCAGGATTTCTGTGTTTCTGGACTTCACAGCAGCTCAGCACTGACACCCTGCAGTGTGAGTCTTCTGCTCAGCTCCAACTCTGAGCAGTTTTCCCAGGACAGCACCAACCCCTGCTTGCTGAGAAGGGGATCTCCGTGCCAGCCACCCAGAGGTGTGCCTGGGAGCTCCACACTGAGCCAGGACCCACTCCAAAAATCAGTGCTAAGCCTTGGATTTGAGTATTATTCGTCTAAGCAGCTGTTCCTGCGTGAGCCACAGCAAGTGCCTCACATCAGGCTCCCCACGATGCAAAATGCCCTTGAGTCTATTTTTTCTGTTACCTTGATTGATCTCTGTTGGGGTGGTCATCCAATGACATATTCAGGCTTCACATCAATAGAGAAAGTTGAAACATCTAAAGGTTATGCCTTAAAAGCTTAAGGACCAGAAAGTTTTATCTCTGATGAGAGTGGGTGCTGCCTAATCCCATCAGTGTAACCAAAAAACAGACAGGAACACCTCTAAGTGCAGATGTCTTTCAAAGAAGCATTTCTATTTCTGCCAGAATTCTAACCCCAAATTATTTCTTGATTGTAATTTTCATCAATTTGACAGATTTTAATGTTAAATGGCCAGACTCTCTCCCAGGTACCAAAAGTCTGGCCAAAAGTTGTGGCTCACCATATTATTTTGAAATAACTCACAAATTCAGTCAAAAGCAGAAGCAGGAGTCACTCTTTATTTTTCTCATGTACTGTGTATCCCCAGGATTGAAGGCAATCAACATGTATATCTGTTTGTAAAGAAGACAGAAATGAAGGCAAAGTAACTCTGCTGAGCTGTTTGTACTACAAAAACCATTGCAGTTCCCTTTCATGCCCAGATGTTCAGAGTAGTTCTGCAGTGCATTTTCAAGGAGGGAGAGGAAAAAAAATTGTACAGCTTTTTTTGTGGTTGCAGATTTCTTCCCTTTACTGAAACGGTGAGACATGTAATGGCTGTCATTTTGAATAAGATGGTGGTGAATAGAAGTAGAAGAAATTGAAAAAATGACTCCTGTAAACTTGAAGTATTTGTATAATTAATGTAACAAAAATTACTCAAGGGCATTTTGTATCATGTGGAGCCTGATGTGAGGCACTTGCTCTTTTTATTTTTCCATTTCTGAAAGGTTTTACAATACTCTTGTAAAATTTAGTGGAGGTAATGTTTTAGAAAGATTAAACGTACAATAAGGGAGAAGAGCCTTCCTAATAGTAATTTTGGAAGTGCTCAGGGAAAAATATGTTCTGTGAAAGGTGGTGTTATGAAATTAATTACAGAAATTTTAAGAAGATACAAGAGGCAATAAAAAAATTGCTGGTTTTCTACAAATGAAAATGGGCAATAACTTTGTTAGTTGTGGAGAATACATGGTGGTGGAAAGATAATGCCAAATGAAAAAGAATAAAAGCGCTTTCCCCCATTGATATTAAGCACCCAAATAACTAGAAAAACTCTTTAAGAAGCCTGAAGGACCCTTGTTGATAACATTTTAAACCTTGTTTAGCCCTATCCCTGAAGACTTGTCGAGATAATGACACAGTTTAGGAAACTGCCTCAGGCCATGCTAGGAAATTACAGGCATTCAGTTGTAAACTAAAGCGTTAAAAACAATTCCAACGTGTCAAGCGGGAGAACATTTAGGCACCCACAGCTTTGTTAAGTGTGTGTAGTGTAGGTTAGGGAAAAGAAGTGATGCTTTCACCAGCGGCAGGGAGGTGGAAGAGGAGATGCTAATTGGTTAGGACTCGAATTAAATAATTATACATATATACACTTTTTTTTTTTCTGTAGGAAATAGGCACAGCAGCCTCAGAATTATCGTGAAGTTTTCAACATAGCAGAACAGCCGTGTGCGTCTCTGGTTTCTTTTAAGATATATTAAGATATTTTTGCTTTTCTTACAAAATTATTCCTGCCAAAATTGTCAGACAATGACACTCTTTACAGTATATTTTTGTGCAGAAAAAGAACTCTTCACTTTTCCTTCTTTGAAACGGAAAGATGGAGCAGGTGTACACAAAAGGTTCATTTTTATGTGCTTGTCAACCATTACAGCTTTTGCTGCTCTGAAAAAACAGAATTGTTGTGTTTATGATTGACAGAAGTCACATACAAATAGATGAAAGAAATTTTAATACATATTACATATAGGAATATTTTCTAATGGGGATATAATTATGAATTGAAATCCAATTCAAAAGAGGCTGTGTGCATTTTTTGCTCTTCTTTTTTCATGGCCAAATACTAAAAAAAGTGTGGGGAAGTACCACTCATAGCTGCTTTGGAAGGTAGAGAAATTACATTTAAAGGATGGAAGTGAACTTGGGAAACATTTAGAAAAGCACCTAAAAGTAAACATTAACCTGCTTCCTGCATCTGAGTCTTGCTGCCTGTTTTGAGTTTCTAATAACTTTTGTTGATGAGATAGACTTATCTATGTTTGTGCATGTAATTTTTCTGTGTATCTATTATTTGGGTGAAATTTGCATAATGTCCAGTGTACTTCGTAAAAGAACCAAACACAAAAAGAAAAAAAACAGAAAAACAAAGAAAGGAAAACTACATTAATTCCAGTGATCCTTGAAGTCAAACTTTTGAATATTCAAGTAAATTTTATGTTATGAGGAGCTGTCACTACTTCACAGCTATGGATGCCAAAGCAATTATGTTTGCAAACCTTGAGACGAGTCTGGTTTTTTACCCTCTCGCTTGGGAGCAGGGAAGCAATTTGGCTGAATATTTAGGTAATTAATGTTGAAATTAGCTCCAACTTCTGAATTTTAAGGAGTTTAGAAAACTATAATCACATATAAATGAACTTTCTGGCATTTCTTAAAGAATGCCATTTTCTGAATCAGGCCTCAGCTTTAAAATGTGGCTGGAGGTAGGAGCAGGGCTCCAGCAACCCTGGCCCTGCCAGAGCTGGGAGCTTTTGTGAGGCAGGAAGTGATGGAAGTCCTGCCCAAAATGTCTTGCTGAAAGCACCCAGGACCTTGCAGCTGAGGGAAAAGGGAGCAGTGGGGACTGGGGAGGATGATTTGCGAGATGAAATTTTTCTGACCTATGTTTATGCTGCTCCTTAGTTTGCCCTCCCTTTGGAAAGAAGCTGCTCTCTTCCAGGTGACTTCTCCAATGCTGTCATGAGCTGTTTCAGTAAAGTTTTGTACAAGCATCCCATCTGTTGGTCTGTCTCCTTTATCCTCCAGAAAGGGGGATCAGCTGCCAGGGTGAACTCTATTTCACTAAACCAGAGGGGTGGCAAGGCCTGACTGTGGGAAGGGATTTGTGTTCAGCTGTGCCAAATTGCTTCTAGTGTTTTCCAGAAGGCATGTGAAGTTTGTAATTGTTTATGTCTCCCAAAATCTAGAAGGAAACTTCACAACATGACAGAAGGCATACACCAAAGGTCAAGGATTTATTATTGTTGAATTTCAAAGCCCATCAGAGAGGCAGGGTGTCTAAGGAAGGGTTAAATTATCTGTGTAGGAAGAATTTTAGGCAAAGAAACAATATGTGAATTGCTACTCGTTCTAGCTTTACCAATAGTGATGTGAATGGTGATGTGTGAGGTTGTCTTGGCCAATTCTCTGGTTATAAATTGCATTCTCAGGCTTTTCAGTACAATGGTGAATTGGTGTCCAGGAAGAATCAAAGAATAAGTATTGTGACATTAAAAATATGATTTGTTTGATAATCAGCTTCCAGTCAGTGGCAGCAAGGAGCTATTGCATCACTACAGGAGATAAAGATCTCACCTGAGTCACAGAATATTCTGTATTGAAAGAAACCCACAACAATCATCAACTCCATCTCTGAAGTGAATAGCCCATCCAGGGAATAAACACATGACCTTGGTGTTATTAGCACCCTGCTCTGACCAGCTGAGCTAATCTCAGGGAGAATTATTACTCTCTAAATATTAGATTCTCTGTTGTTTAAAAGATGCTCCCACCCCATAAGAGCTTTTAAGCTGGAAACACTTGAAGGCTCCATTCAACACCTGCTCACCTAACATGGGCCTTATGAATGGTTCTGTGGCAGGAGAAACCTTTGCTAAGCCTGCTGAGGTGTTTGCTGTCACTACAGGTTGCCTCAGGTGCTGTGTAGCAGGCAGGCTGTGAGTGGGTTAAGTAGGGATTGGTAGAGAACAGCTTAATTCAGGTATCATCTCTGATTTCCACTGAAACAGGAAGGCTGTAAGTGGGAGTAATTTGCACATACAGGAGTTGGGAAGAGTAGAAGGAAGGACATTTACTGAGCTTGGGTGAATTCTCACACTCATTTTCCTCCTCTTTGAGTATCCCATGACACAGTTACCATCAGCGAGGAGGTTAAGATAGTCACACACAGAAATGTGTATGTCTGCCTTGAGATATACAGCCAACAGAGCTGGAGTGTCCCAGGAATAGCTGTGGGGCAGGTGAGACTCTACAGCAACACCTGTGCTGCTGGCAGGCAAAGCCTTGAGCTGTCTTAGGACATCCTCTGTGTGCCCTAAACCACCAGAGGTCTGGGAATGTTTGCTCCAAAACAGAAAGGGGGAGTAGTCTTGAGTAAAGGATAATCTTTGTACGTGGGTTTAAGTTGCCTTATAACATCCCGTAAACAAGAATTCCCATTTCCTTCTGTTGGCTTTTGAGATTGGAAATTGTATTTTAATGTAGTACTTCTAAGGGCTTGGTAGGCTGTTAAGTAGTTCTGTGTTTAAGGAATTAAATGTTGTTTAGTTGCAGAGCTTACTATGAAATAAATGCTTTGTGGTGTGTGGCTATTTTGGAGTTTAAATGTATATGTTATTAAAATTAATTTTAAGTCTCCATTTCTAGTAGTAACTTCTCTTTTTATTGTTTAGACAGATCTGAGTGACCATAACATTTTCCCAGCAAACAATAATCATTTTGCTTTTAAATGTTTGTTGTCCCTGACACAAGCGTGGGGATTTTGTATTGTCTTGATATTTATTTCTTTTAACAGAACTAAGCCAGTCCAGCACCAGCCTTATTTGCTAGTGACTCTTTCAGTTCCAGAGCTCATGAAGTATGGCTATGAATTGTTTGCACATATATGAAGATCCCCTCACACTGATGAGCAAGGAAGGAAATACCATCATATTTGTTATCATCAATGACACCAAGAAAGATCTTAATCTGATTGTTTGGACTCAAACAATCCTTGCAGCAACCACTGCCCATTCTGATCCTCTCTCATTGCTGGTTCCTAAGGTACCTCAAAGAGATCGTGATCCTTATATGGGAAACAGAAGATATTTCTGTTTCTCTACTCAACCTTGCAAATCTCTTAGCAGGAATCAGTGAAACATTCCAGCACAGAGAAACTATTCACAATTTTTGAGGGATGGAGGTTTATGCAGTTCAGGCTTACATTGTTTTAACATACCATGCAACACTGGTGAAAGTGGAGAAAAATGATCATTTATTTATTGTTCTACTTTTTTCATTATACCAATATAAAGTAAACCACAGGCTCTTGTGGCCAATATGTTATTTCTCAGGGCTAGAACTGTCCCAGGCAAGCTTTTTATATGGATTTGAAATGATCTTCTAAGATGCCCAGGTGAGTTGTTCTGTTTAGTTGATTTTTCCCCCTTTTAATCTCATTAGAAGCATTTGGTTTGAAAGTGGGACACACAAAACTAAAGTAAACTAGGCACTGATACTACCCTTGGACTTTATAGCATTAGAGGCTGATATTTTTGAGTTAGGAAAAAAAGGAATAAATTTTAGACAAATTTTTATTACGGGTTTTAAAAGAAGTACTTTAAAAATGTATTAAAAATTGGTCCAGTTTCAAAGAAAGGTATTATTATACAGCAAATCTGAATAAAATTGTTATATATTAATACTAAAATACAGAAAAAGCAGTCGGTATTAGTGAAGTAGACTTATGTCAATATTGGCAAAATAGACATAGCACTGCATGTAAACTGGGATTTATTTATTCAGTATCAATTATATTGTACTTTCTAGTGGGTTATGGAAGCACTTTGACTTAGATTTTTTTTTCTATATTCAAGAGAGTAAAAATTTGACTTTTGTAGTCGTTAAGTAGGCTCTGGTGATTAAAGGTTTGATTCCATTTTTTTCCAGGCCCATTTTGCATAACCTTGGCAAAGTCATTTCATCATAATGTGATTTTTAGTTCCTCATTGAATTCTTAAGGATAGTAATGTAAAACCTGTAGCTGATACATTATTCTGTTCAGGTGTAGGTTTTTCCTCTAGACACCTGTATCTAAATATGAATTAAGTATGGAAGGGAAAATGAAAGTCCATTTTGGCAAACAGTACTTGCTGAAGAACAGCAGTCTGTATGTGTCCCATAATTTTACAAGGTGATATATAAAGTTAATAGAGACCTGACTACATTTATGAGAAATTCTGTGGAGAGCTTTTGACTTCCTTTGTTTGATTAGAATAATTTTTATTCATCTTTATAACTGATGATAAAAATTGTAGAATTTGCCAGTTTTGGGTGCAGAATGTAGTCTATAGTGATTTTTAATATTTTAGTTTATTCCAAAATACTTGAGATCGACCAGACTATGAGCTTCTAAATACATAATTAATTTCCATCAAGAAATGAGCAGAATTTTTTTTTTAATATTTGGCTTTGCACAGTGACTGGGCAAACATTCCTCTGAAATCTAAGAGAACTGTGATTGATGTGAAGCAACAAAGAGTAAAATATTGAATACTTTTGCATCAAGAGGCATTAATACTTTATGTAAACTACTTCCTATTTTCCAAAGGCTTAATTTGCTTTCTATCTAGAAAGAAGGAAGGCACAGAGATGTGCAGTGCTGGCAGGAATAAATGGTGGATGATGCTTGCAGGACCTTGCTCTGCCTGGAACTGTATAGATGATGGGTTTTGCCAGTTCTGGATTTCAGGCTCTGTGAACTCTGTGATCTTAGAGATCTTTTCCAACCTTAGTTATTCTATGAATCTATAATTTAATGAAGAAGGAACCCAGTAAGTCACACACCAGGGGAGGCAGGGCTGTTAGGCCTGTCTGGTGGTGCCAGCATGGTTTGCATAGGTTTTTGTAGTATTTGAATGTTGTTAGTCTCCCTACACACAGCAGCACACTTGGAAATAAATCACTGATTTGTGAGGGGTCTGAGATTTGTCTCTGGATGCAGCAAACATTGGTCATCTCCACCACAGCCCCACTCTGCAAAGTGCAGTACAGAGGTCCCTGCAGTTGTCCTTCCTGGGGGCTGGTGGTTTCTACTTCTCTGTATTTTCCATTCATTTTATGTGAAAAAAGAGCAAGGATGAGGATTTCTGTCAGTGCAGCTGTGGCACAAGAGGTCATGATGACATCCTGGCTGGTGAACGAAAAGAGTTCTTAGGAGAAGTGTTTCAACATCTTGTTGAAAGCAGTAAGGCAGGAACTCAGTTTACCTCCTTAGTTTCTGGACCTCAGTTAGAGATCCAAGAGAGAATATTATTGAACTAAAGAGTTCTCTTCATAATTGTCTCATAGGAATTAAAATCCATATATTAACTGAATGTGGTTATAAACAATTCATGAAGATCAAAAGATAGGAATTTTTTTGTAAGGAGTTGTATGTGTGCATACCATGTAAAGAGTTTTTTCCTCTCTCCATCTAAATTGTCTTTTTATTTTTCTGCTTTTAATTTAATCTTACATTTTATTTTTTGAGTGGCTCGAATATGTATAATTCTGATGATTTTTTCCAGGAAAAATATTGTAGAACAGCCATGCATTAAGAGTGCATATTTACAGCCTACAGGAGGCTGGGTGCCCAGAGAGGATGGTTTCTTAGTTTTATATTCATGTCTTATTCACATCTGTGTAACAAAGACTCATGTGGTATTCATATATCTTCTGAACATATGTATTGCTGAAAATTGTATGTAAGCATGTTGCCACAGCTGAAGTGCATGACAAGCCTTTCATTCCCTGGCATACCCTTCAAGGCACAAACCAGTTTGGTGGAGGGCTGGGCTACAGTCACTGGAAGTTGCTACATCCCAGTGAGGCAAGAAGGAGCATCTCTGTTCCCTCCCCTGATGTGCCTGTGCCTGCTCCATCCTGTTGCTGTTCTCTCCCTCCTTTGAATTCAAGCTGATAAGAACTGTGGAGCTCTCCTTGGGTTTTCCCTGGCCTATCAGTGAGGGCTACATTTGAAAAGCTATGGTAAGTCTGTGGCTTGTTTGAGCATGTTTATGGTTAAGGTTAGTTTTATTTTCTGAATGCTGGTGGTGGTTGATGGCAGTCTGGGACAATTAGGAACTCTTCTTGATAGACATGGGCAAAGGTGCTGGACTGAAGATGTTTATGCTTTAAATTGTTGATAGGCAGCAAAACTACCCAGAACTCTTCTTATTTCCTGTAAGGCTCCTGGTAATAGCAATGTGCAAAGTGCAAAGTTCATATTGCCAGGGGTAAAGTGCAGGTTTGTACTAGTTCCCACCAGTCTGAGAATAGAAGATTTCTACCAGCTTATTTAAAATACAGGAGGAGCTGTGTGGAGAAATCCATTTGGCTGTCTTTTTAAAATCAGAAGAGATGGAGAGATTTATCTGCAGCAGATGAGCTGTTGCTGTATCGTACAAGCACCTGAATAATAATAATGTCTTTGTGGTGAGAAGGAACTGCAGTATTTCATCATAGATTTGCCCAGCTGGTGAAGAGGGCTTCAAACCAAGATTGCCAAGGGAGGGGATCCACAATCTATCCCACTCCTACCAGTTTGATGCCAGTGCCAGCAGGAGATGCCCAGAACTGGAGATGGATCACAGAGATTGGTAGGAGAGCATCTGAAAAGCAGCATAAAAGAATTGCTGCTACTGCAGTCAGTAACTTGGCTTCATCAGGGGCCCATGTTAAATATCTGTGCAAACACACATAGCACGGGGAACAAACAGGAGGAATAAACAGGAGATGTGTGAAGGCTGCAGGGCTAAGGTCTGGTTGTCATCAGTGGTCAGATGGTTCCCATGACTTGGAGTGTTGGGATGGAAGGACTTGGGCTCTTTAGGCAGGACAGGCAGAGATGAGGAATGAGTGTTGTTCCCTATGATAGTGACCAGCTGGAATGTGTGGAGCTCTACCTGGGGATGGATGAGGAGCTCTGGGTCACCATTAAAGAGAGGGAAGGGACAGGTGACATTACAGGGGGGGTCTGCTACAGGCCACTTGACCAGGAGGACTGAGTGGATGAGGGTCCCCATAGACAGACAGGAGCATCCTCACATTCACAAGCTCTAGTCATTCTGCGAGATTCAATCTCTCCATCAGCTGTTGGAGGGACAACATAGCAGGACATAAGCAATCCAGGAGGTTCCTGGAAGGTATTTTTGATAACTTCCTTCTCCAAGTGATAGAGGAGCCAACAAGGAAAGATGCTATGTGTAACTTTGATCTCACCAACAAGGAGGGGCTGATGCAGAAGGTGAAACTCAAAGGGCAAACTGGGCTGCAGTGGCCATAAAATGATGGAATTCAAGATCCTTGGGGCAGAGCGGTGAGGAGGCACAGCAAGCTCACTGCTCTGGACTTTAGGAAAGCAGGCTTTGGCCTCCTCAGGGTTCTGCTTGGCAAAATGCTGTGGGATAAAGCCTTGGAGGGAAAAGGGACCCACGAAAGCTGATTAATAATTCAGGATCACCTGCTCCAAGCTCAGGAGCAATACATCCTAATAAACAGAAAGTTATGCAAAGATGCCAGGAGGCTTGCATGGATGAACAAGATGCTCCTGGACAAACTCAAACATAAAAAAAGAAGCCTGCTTCTAGAGAGTGGAAGCAAGGACAGGTAGTCTGGGGAGAATAGAGAGGTCGTCTGACCAGCCAGGCTTTTGGTTAGAAAAGGTATAGCCCTGATAGAATTAAAGCTAGTCAGGGATGTAACGGGGCATCAAGGGCAACAAGAAAAACTTCTGTATATATGGTAGTGAAAGAAAGATAAGGGGAAGAGTAGGCCCTCTCTAGAAAGAAATGGGAGACCTTGTTACCTGGGATTTGGAGAAGGCCGAGGTACTTAATGACATTTTTGCTTCAGTATTCACTGATAGATACTCCAGCCACACTGCCTAAATTACAGGAGGGAAAAATGTGTACTGGGAGGAGGAGGAACCACCTGCTCTCGAAGCAGATCAGGCTAGAGACCACCTAAGGAACTTGAAGGTGCATCAGTCCATGAGATCTGATTAAATGAATCTGAGAGAAATGTTCTGAGAGAACTGGCAGATGAAGTGCCTAAGCCATTTTCCATATTTGAGAAGTCCAGTTAAGTTCCCACTGACTGGAAAGGGGAAAAGGGAAAAACAATGCCAGTTTTAAGAAGGAATATAAGGAAGACCCAGGGAGCTACAGTCTTGTCAGTTTCACTTCAGTGTCTGGCAAGATCAGGGAGCAGATCCTCCTGAAAACTATGCTGAGGCACATAGAAAGTTGGAAGTTGATTTCTGACAGCCAACATAGCTTCATTAAGGGCAAATAACTCCTGACCTAAATTTGGTGGCCTTCTATGATGAGGTAAAGGTGTTGGTGGATGAGGAAGGAGTGACTGACACCACCTACCTGAGCTTGTGCAAAGCATTTTGACCCTGTCCCGTAGGTTTCCTGGCTCAGGGTTTTGAGTGGCAGAAGTTGGGTTGCTGCTTAGCCTGTCCCACTGGTTTGGGATGGACTCTGCGCTGCTCCTGGTGAGCAGTGAACATTTTTCAGTCTGTGGATGTTACTTTTGGCAGGACTTCTGTCTGGAGTGGTTCCGAATTTGGCTTATTGTATTCTAAAAAACCCACATTTGAAATCCTTGAACAGGAAAACAATAATAGGAGTTAGATGGAAAGAACCATCAGACTTCCCTCTGCAAAAGTATAATCATAATATTTCCAGATGGCTTCAGTAATTTTGCCCCATCTGTAAGCAGCAAGCTGAGAATGAGTTAAGCAAAAGGTAGGCAGCATGTTTTGTGTCTGCTCTGACTGGGCAGATGTTGGTAGGAGACAGAGAAGGTTCTGATAGAGCTGTCTGACAAACAGCCTGGCACACTCCTTGGCATTGTCATAGGAGGAGAAAGCAATGGTAAGCAATTTCATGCTCTTCTTTTCCTCCTGGAAAATGCTGTTTGGTCAAAATCAAATTTCCTTGGTGGAAAAATAATATTTCAGTGGTGCTATGGATTTTTTTTTATGGTGGGGGGAGCAGTGAGGAGGGAAAGAGAAGCAGTGTCCTGTTTCATTAAAAACACCAGTTGCAAGGTGGTATGGGGTGGCATGAGGTTTCTAGGTTTCTGCCATTTTTATATTGTGTGTGCACTCCTTGAAGCTAAAATCACCTGAAATAAAAAATTTGGTTTTATCATATCCAATACTTTAATTTACCTGAAATCCCATTTAATTGTTTTATTTTTTTGCCTCAGAAACCCCCACTTCTGTTAATCCTGATTTGGAATGTTTATGATTTAAAATATATTAAAAAAAAAAGTGGAATTTTCTGCTGAGATGAATCTCAGTTCTAGAAAATGTTTCTTCATCTCTGTATTGTTCAACTTTTGAAATAATTAAGTGGGTGCTTGTTTTTTATCTCTAGTATTATCAAGCTAACTGCAGACTACAATGTCATAACTTTATATTCTAATTAGATAGTAATTATCCTTTTGTATTTGTCCTAATCCCCACCTAGGATGGGCATTGCAAAATGTCATATATAAGCCACACCCTTCTTGAATTTTTCCTTGTGAACACATTAATTGATTAAACTCATTGATTTAAATGTTTTTGATCCCTGCTGAAGACCTTAGAATTGTGCATTGCCCCTGTATCAACTGCACATCATCAGCTATTGAAAGGGTTTATACTCAGAAGGCCTATTTTGTAGGTACTGCCCCTGCCCCAGTACAGAATTATTTGGTGACCTTTAATGAGTCCAGATTAGTAATGCTGAGAAAGGTGCACTCTGTTTGTGACGGCAGCCTGTTGTGGGTTGACCCTGGCTAGACCAGGTGCCACCAAATCTGTTCTATCACTGTCCTCAGCTGGGCAGAGGAGAGAAAATGCAATGACACATCATGACTTGAGATAAGGACAGGGAGAGATCACTCACTGATTACTGTCACGGGCAAAACAAACCCGATCTGGAGAAATTAATTGATGTCACTATCAATCAAAAGATCAGAATAGGGCAACAAGTAAGTAAGAACAAGAAAATTAAATCTTTAAAAAACTCTTCCCCCACCCTTCCCTCCTTCTCAGGCCTAACTTCATTCCCAATTCTCTGCCTTCCATCTCCTAGCAGTGCAGGGAGATGCGGAGTGGGGATTATGGTCAGTTCATCCCATGCTGATTCTGCTGCTGCTTCCTCCTCAGGAAGAGGAGTCCTTTGCCTGCTCCAGCATGTACTCCCTCCCTCTGGAGCCAGTCCTCCCCAGACTTCTCCAATGCAAGTCCTTCCCACAGGCCACAGTTCTTTATTAACTGCTCCAGTGTGGATCTCACATGGGGTCATTTCCATGGGGTGCAGTCCTACAGGAATAGCCTGCTCCAGCATGGGTCTCCCACAGGACCTGCCAGGAGCCTGCTCTAACTTGGGCTTTCTACATGACCACAGCCTCCTTCAGGCACTCCCCTGCTCCAGTCCTCCGTGGGCTGCAGGGACACAGCTGCCTCACCATGGAGCTGCAGGGATTCTCTGCTCTGGTGCCTGGAGCACCTTCTGCCCCTCATTCTTCACTGACCTGGGTGTCTGCAGAGTTGTTGCTCTCATTCTCCTCCTCTGGCTGAAAATTACTTCTGCCCAATAACTTTTTCTTTTCCTTCATAAATGTCTTATCCCAAAGGCTCCATCACCATGACTGATGGGCTCAGCCTTGGGCAGTGGTGGGTCCGTCCTGGAGCCAGCTAGCAAACCAGCTGCTCAAGACATAGCAGAAGCTTCTGGCAGCTTCTCACAGAAGCCACACCTGTAGCCCCCCCACTACCCAAACCCTTCCCTGGAAAACCAAAACCACAACCCCAGACAGCAGTCAGTTTAGATAAATTAACTCTTTTTCAATTAATTGCCTTGTATGTAGAATTTTAGGGGATTGTTTTTTTTTTGTCTTTGGAAGGTTTCTCTGTACTGCTTTAGACCCTGGTGCAAGAGTGAGCCTTATGTCCAAATACTGCCATGTCAGGTGTGGGGTACTTATTGTGGATGGGAGCTTGCTGAAACAGGTTTGGAGTGGAGAAAAATTGGTCCTTGGACCCTTAAATGTGCCTTTTATCCTGGTGCCTGTCATTTTCCTCTGGAGAACACTGTGAAGCCCATAGCCAAGAAGTACAGCTCAGATGCAGAAGTACAAAGGACTGGAAAAGAGCTGTGGAAACATGAATGGTTGGTATTACAAAAAAGGCCAGACTTTTTTTTTTTTTCTTTTATTTTTTTACTGGGTCTGATAATTGCAAATTCTGCTTGGAACAGAACTTCCTGCTGAAGTGTGGAATTCGTCCAGTGTGGAATTAAGCAATGAATGCATTGTTGCCTTGAGAATAGCACTTTAAAAACTGAAGGACTTTGCCAGTGCACCATATGGGAATTCTAAAACTTAGATGACTAAGGTCAAAACCTGTGTATGCTAAGCACTTGACAGTATCATCACTGAAAACTGAGGGTTTGCAACGTCTTGGGGAAAGGAATCTGAAATTAGCCACCTGTGTTCAGGGTCAATGTAGCTCTCTCTAGAGTTTTCTTTTTTAAAACCAGAGTTCTTAGAGTCATGCTGGTAATTCAGTAATCTGAGGTAAAATGATTATATTTTCATGTCAATACGCAAGTGTAAATGAGTAGTGGTAGTCTTGCCAAATAAAACTGGGACAAAACCTATCAGACCACTAGGGAAGTGTAGTCTCACTGATGGGTGGGCTGGAGTTACAGTCAGAAATTGCATTGCTGTCCATATCGGAATTTTTGCTGAAGAAGATTTTCTGAGTTGGGCTCTCTAAAAATTGATCGTGAGCTGTATTTGCATGTAGATAAATCTGGATAAACAAGTTCTTTGCAGCATATCCTTGGTGGATTTGAAATGCTGTCCCTGGAGAATTACTGGGCATATCTAGTCTTCCAGCTTTGCTGTTGTTGGCTTGTGCAACCAACATTTTTTGTGCATTTTTAGATTTTCCCTCTTCTCAACCAAATTTCATTCTCTGTTGGTATTGTCCTCCTTCATGCCTACCTTTCTTCTCCATCATTGCTTCTTCCACTCTTATTTCCTCTCTGTTCTTCCCTTTCCATTAGCTCCACAGTACTACCCAAACCAACAAAAATCTGATGTTGGTGTTGGGTTCATTTCAGGTCAATGACAAACTTGTCTCTTTGTGGTTGCCTCTCTCTGTTGAGACCTTAGCAGCAGTGTAAAACCCACCCTGGGTCTGGGCTGTCTGGAATGCTGTGCCTCTGAGCCCCATCTGCAGCCTGGTGCAGTGATGGGCTGTAGAGCAGCTGCTGCCTGTGCTGATGAAGCATCCTAATCCTGTGTGGGCTCCAGTCCACTGGTTTTGCTGTCATTCCCCCAGTGTTTGGCATAAGATTTTCATGCTTTTACTGTTTTATCTAACTGTATTAAAACACTCATAGAAAAGATATTAGTGAACATCAGTAGATTTTTTTCTCCTCTGAATGTTTCCCATTTTCATTTCAAGTTGATTCACAAGTAGCTGAGGAGAGACTTAGTTAATGCTATGCACAGTGCCAGTGTTCTTGACTTCCACTTGGCTGTTGCTGAATCCCACCTTCAGTCTGACCTGTGTGTATTTTTGACTTTGTGTTTATGTGACTGTTAGTCTGCCATGACACTGCCACTTCTGAGCAGTAATTTGCTGAGCTTGAATAACCCCAGTTTTGAACTTTCTGACCAGTATTATAAAATGGGGACAGAACTGGTCAAGGAGAAAAAAAAAAATCCCTGTTCTTGATGAATTGTGTAATTGAATAGGCTAAAATTAGCCCTGTCATTCTTCTTTGTGCTTTTAAGCATCTCAGGATAATTATAAAGGGAAAAGCTAGCCAAGCTATAATTCAAATAAGCTTAGGTTTGAATGCATTTTTTCAATTATTTGCCTTTCCCTCCAAGTAAAACAATGATTATGAAGATTAAGTTAGCGGTTGCTTTTTCTTACAGAGAGCATCTCAGGTAAAAAATGAACCAGTGGTAAATTAAGGGCAGATATTCAAGCAGAATAAAATAATAATCAAAAAGTGGACCAGACAGCAAATGCAGCTGATGCTCAGGAGGGTTGGGTCGAGTCCCATTTCTGATGTTTTGGTTAGTTAAAAGCTGTGATTATGTTCCACATGAACTGCAACTTTGTATATGCATTTTGCATTTATTAACCATGTTACCAAGATGATACAGACAGAGACGAAACTGTTATGGAGGATTTGGAATGGAACAAGCATGCTAATGAGCCTGTGCAAAAATGCATCTATTAGCCAGATGGTGAGTTACACAGGCATTACTTTCTATTTACCATCTGTTTAATCCTCAGAAAGAGGCAGGAAAGGAGCTGGAAATGGTGTGGAGGAACAGCAAACAGTAACAGTCTAGTAACCTTCACAATATGTCCTGAATGTCACTTTTCTTAAATAGATCAGTGAAATACCCCCTTCTTGTGTCTAGCAGTAGATACCAAATTACTGCAAATTCTCTAAGTTTCTCCTAGGTTTCATTCCCCACTGCATCCTCCTTTCCCAATATTCCCCCTAAAAAGAAGACAAGTAGTTCCTCACCATGAGCAAAAAACTTCAAAAAACTTGGTTCAAAGCGGGTTACAATTGAAAAAAAATGTTTTAAACTCTTCTAATGTGTATCACTGGGGAAAAAAAAAGGTCCTGAATGCAGAGAGAAGACCTTAAGATCAACTAATTCAATGACCTCGTCAACAAAAAAGTGTCTTTAAAGGCAGTTTGCAGTCTTAAATGTCTCAATTTATGGAGTGACAAAGTCAGGAAAATAATTGCCAGAAGTGCTGTTGAGAGAGGTCTCTATTTTAGTCTGAAACTGGAAAACTGAATTGATTAATAACTCAGTTAAAGATTTAATTCAGTGTAAGATCCAAAGGCGCTTGGAACTTATTTTTCCTTGTTCACTAGAGGGTAGCAGAGAGAATAGTGAGAGCATTTCAGCACTGCCTGTGCTCAGTAGCAATGAGTTCACTTGCAAGCTTCTGTATTAGACTAATCTGGTGCCCTTCAGGCTCCTCGGTAGAGCAGAAAGGGTACATTTGATGCTATCAGTGTAAACCAAAGTGTAAAACTTAAAAGCATTCTTAATGTGATTTGATAAAATTAAAAATAATTCTTGGTTTTAGCACTGTTAATAGCTGTTTGGGGTTTTTTCAGATAGTAAACACAAATATTTTCAAGATGCACATTTTTAAGGAAGCATGTTTCTAGGAGCACTATATTGTGCATAGGGGACACTGTCATATTTATGTAGGCAGATAATTTTAAAATAATACCATGACCATAGAAGGTTACCTCCCTTCTAGGCTATGTTTGTGGACATTCCACTGAAATAAATGCCTGTAGTCCAAATTTTCCTTCTGCCACCACATTAAGTACCTAACAAAATGAGTCATTGTACTGTATACTAATAATGGAGACCTTGTGACATGTCAGCTTCTAATGCATTAAAATTCAACAGATTTCAGTATGAGTTACCTGTACCCTTTCTGTGCTGCAGATGTCCAAAAGAGTATCAAGAGAAGAGTTTCAAAAGCTTTGTTGAAGAGCAGCCTTCTACTCTTATGGTACTAATAGACAAGCAAAAATGTTGCTCTAAAAGCAACACCCCCCACCATCAATATTTATTGCTCTGTCTGCTCTCTGGCATTTAAGATTTTAAAGCTATGCAGTTTTATGAGGTGCTGTTAAAAGTAATATTACCTGACTGAGGCTGATGTTGTTACTATGTTAAAAATCACCCCTTTCCCCCCAAAATAATTCACATTGTAGGTTGCCTTTATTTGCCTGTGATGTAGAAAATTGAATTTAAAAAAAAAAAAAAACTTGCTTAAAAATGTTTGCCCATCGCTGTTTCATGTAGTCACTTGGGCACGAGGTAATAAAAAGGGACCTTTCATTAAGTAGAGGGACTATTTGCAACAACATAGTGGGACTATTTGAAATAGTACTCATTTCCCAAATAGCACTTCAGGTCCAAAGAAAACACCCTTTTGTAATCTCTCTGCATTGTTCTTGTAAAAGAAAAGTATGGACTGAAAAATTCGTGTTGCTATCCTCCCCTCCCCCTTGCTGTCCCCATACACATGCAAAGATGTGCCCACAGCCCCTCACAACCTTTGAAGCTTTTGTGTGTGCCTTTGTGCGAGCCCTGCTTTGCAAATAGAGAGGTGGGGGGGGACTTCTCTGCTGGTACTCAACTGCATGCTCCACCCATCAAGGGATTCCTGTAGGGCAAATAAATATTTAGGAAATCTTTGAGTGACTCATCCCTTTGCATTAAAACCTTTCTCAATTTCTACCTTGCTTCTGGTCTGAATTCCTCAAAGAGACTGAAATCCACAGAGGGGAGTCATAAATGTGCTCTTTGTTAAACATGGCAAACAAAAAGAAGACATGTTGATGTAGAGAACCATCCTCCTTGTTTTGCTGATTCAGATGTTTCATGATTAAACATTATAAACCAAAACTGAAATACAAACTCACTTTGTATGCTATATAAGAAATTTAATATGGGCCTTTTCATCAAATTGAATTGCCACATCAGTCTTCAAAGACTTTGGGGGCTTTGGAAGCTTCATGTTGCAGCATAGCATACAGATGTCCTGCCTAGGGTTGAAGCTTTATTGTGTTTCACTTGTGTGATGGATCATGTCTGTGCTCTGTTCTTTTATCTCTCTTATAGAAAACCTTTTGGACTTTGATTCATACTTGGGAGTGTAAATAATGCAATTGGTTTTGATGTGCTCCAGTGAGAGGGAGCCATAGGACAAGAAAAAGCCAGTTAATAGCTCATCTTCCCTGAAATCTAGATTAGAATTAGCTGCAAAACAAGTTATATTTCCCATTTTCAATTAGTTTCTTATGTCTTTTTAATGAATTCTTTAAAGACAAGTTTAAAGAATAAATTTCTACAAAATCATGACATTCATTTTTAAAGATGTAATACTGGATATTTACTGTAAAGCTGCTCAGGAAACTGAGATTTGCATAGCAGTTCTGAGACTGCCACTCCACTGCAGTTAGTGCAGTCTTAAGCAACTTCTTGCTACCACTGATCCTGTTAGTGTCTATGTAATGTGTGTGTGTAAAAATCCCCCATACAACGTGCCCCAAAACAACATGAGCACCAGTCTCTCCCAGTCTAGAACTTTGATATCTCAACCTCTTTGATGTTTGGGGCTGTAGGATTTGGGGTATCTGTGTAAAGTACTGCCTCCTGCCTCTGTTTTTGTGTTCTTTTTTTTTTTCTGTCCCATCAATCTGGAGGGTTTTTGCACAGAATTTGCTAAAATATAAGCACCAAGCTTCTGTGTTTTGAGTTCTGTCATCTGAGTTCCTAAACCCTTCAATTAGGCTGAAACATTCTCAATTCCTTTGTCTTCTCAAGAAGTTTTTCCTCACAGAAATATGTTTTTATTGTTTAGGGACAACTCTTCAGCAGAAAAGACTGAGGAATACTTTGCCAGTGCCATGCATGGCAGGATGGTATCATTGACCTAGATGGTGTTGGTACCCCTGGACACTGACACTTCAAACTGCACTTCCCCAATGCTTTGGGGTCTTGCTTTCCCTGGTGTTATCTGTCTGGTGAGTCTGGCAGGTTATACCCAGATGTTTCCAGTTAATGCTGTCTCAGGGTGAGGGACAAAAGGGTCTCACATTCATAATCAAAGGACAGCTCATGGAGATACATGGACCAGCTTACTACATACATTAAATAGAATTTATGCAATACCAAAGTACTTAACAGTGATGAATGCAATGATTTCTCATTATCCCAGTTTATTTATCTCATCTGTTTTTCCATCCTGTTATCTTCTTTTTGTTGTCCAATGTGCAAATGCTTTTTTGAAGGTAAGTTTGTCTATTTATGCTTATAAAATCCCAATCATCCCAATAATTTTGCTGATACTATCAAATATTAAGTAATAGTAGCGTGAGTCAATGTACAATGAACACACAAACCAATACTTAAGAATTTTGTGGATTTTCTTACACTGTGTTTATGAGCTCCCAGAGTGTTTATGTGCATTCAGGCCCTTTCAGTTCCTGTGCTTGATGTAATTAAACCAGACTGTTGAATTTTTTTAACTAACCAACCTTGCTGGCCTCTCATTAATAAACAACTTGTTGAATTGACAAATTTCTGCAAGCATGGACTTATTATTCAAGAAACTAGTGAAAATAATAATTTGGAAGGCAAAAAGCCATCTACAAACTTATGGTTTATGTAAGGATAGCCTAGACTACGGAAAAGTTTCAGTAAAGGCTGAAGAGTTTTGAAAGTAGGACAATCATGCAAAATCATGCAGGGATATAAATGGCAAGTGTGCACATATGCACAGTATGTCCATGAACCACTCAACTAATTTGTGTTCCGTGTCAAACTTGTCATCGCTGTTATTTCCACCTTCCAGTTCTTGATGCTGCAAATGTGTGTTAACCAGCTAGGGTTTGCTTGGTCTTTAGAAATATCTTTCCCTTCCCTCTCCCCCTTGTGCTGGTGATACAAACATGACACCTCTCCCAATACTGATGACACTTGCAAATATTTTGGTGCCTGCTCCTGTGATTATCCTCTGTACACAGCCGTGCACTTCAGAGGGGGAGGATAGTGGAGGGTACAGACAGAGTTAATCCTGTCATAAGGATGTCTGTCCTCTGCTGCTGACAGTGCCAGTGTGAGGCATTAGCTGCATAATGGTGTCTTTCTCTCCCTCAGTCTTTTTGTTCCTTTTTTATCATTTTTTAAATTGCCTTCTGTAAGCTTCCTCCATGGCAAGGCACAATTGGTTACATTGGTTAGGAAGGAAGAGGAAAAGAGAATTGTAGTTGAACAAACCTCTGTATCTTTCTTAGCCTTATCCACTGAAAACTAAAGCAAGGGTTTTTTTAGGTGATTTACTATATTTATGCTGCATGGGTAGTATCTTGTGTAAATTAGGTTTAATACACAGAGGTGTGTGTGTGGCCATGTGTGCACAGCCCTGTGCCTCAAGTGTGTCCCTGTTTGAGCTTGCTGCAAGTCACCTTTATTCCCATATCTTGTTACAGTGCAGCTGAGTAATAGTATTAACAATTGTTCAAAGCCCTGCACTTTAAAACAGTCCTATTGCATTGCTTTAGGTGAATATAGATATCCCCTCAATGTAGGCATGCTAGGGAAACTAGGGCAGTGTGCTCTGTGAGTGTGTGCTTCCATGTAGCATCTAGAAACTGAGTTGGGATACTTCATTCATGTCAATAGTGTAACTGGTTGTTTAAATTCTTGATCTTTGAACAATTTAATAATAAAAACTGCATATATTCTGATCTATGAGTGTCTTTATCATTTCCTAGTAAGAACTTTTTGTGTCTCTACTCCACTTCTGGTTTTGGTTAAGAAGAAATGTGGGTTTTAAATCTCCTAAGCGGGTGATTTCATATAGTCTATATAAATGAGAGTTATGAAAGCACAGTGTGTTTAGCGAGGGAAGGCCCATGCTGACCTTGCCTCCCCGAGGACAAGGAGCATTCTGGATGCCATTCTGTAATCTTTCATTTTTATTGGATATTTGGAATATCTTCATTGAGAAGTTACTGGCCTTTGTTACAGATTTTAAGTGTATGACCTATCAGGTATGGAGGCAGCATGGATTGTCCGCAGGGTGCCTGGAGGTTTTAGTAATTTAAAGTGTTTAATATACCCTAGCTGTCAGGAATGTCCAGGGAAGGGAGTGCAGGGGAAGTCACTCTTACCACAAGTGCTTTCTATACAGCACTGGAAGATCTTGTTCAATGGGGATGAGACAGTATTTTGACCATTTCAGTTTTTTGAATCTCCACTGCACTTTTGCACGGGGGAAGTTTATTTGGCACATTGTACGCACTGATTTTCTCAGTAAGAAAAACAAGACAGCATTAAATGAAGCTGCACAACAGACTCCAGTCCCTGGGGTTAGAAAGGAAAGTCCTCTTTGTATCTATAGGGAAGGGGGGTATTTAGGTGCAGCCTCGCCTGCTTTGTCTGTTGGGCATGCAGAACTGAGGGATTAGCAGATGCAGTTTAAGTGGCCTCACACTGGAAGTGGCACAATAGTTGGCTGGTGCATAACTTGTGTCTGTTGATCTGGTCGCTGCTGCCTCTGAGCTAATGCCCAGACAGAGGAGTCAGCAGTCACTTTCACTGTGCCTGCATTGTAAGAACAGTCAGGGGAATAAAGCAAATGCCCAGTGGAGATTAAATCTATACACACGTAGTCTTCATTCACAAAGTCCTAATGGTGGTGATAGAAACAGAAGGGGGAACAACAAGGTTTTGCAGTTACTCATCCTCTTTTGCTGAGGAAAAGGATGAAATGCAGTCTCAGGAAATTTGCATCTCACTGGATGGTCTCTCATTCTCATATGAATGTGGTTGATTAATAGGTGATGTGGGCAGGGACAGCTTGCTGGTGCACCTTCTGCCTGCCAAAGCCCTGACATGTGAGTACACAATATGCAGAGCTTCCACATCAGCTCTGAATTTCAGCAGTAATTTGTTTTCAGTATCTCAAGGTAGAACTCAATATCTTAATAATTTTATTTTTTTCCTGATTGTTTCTGAATTGGTCCTCATTTATCACAATGATTTGTCTAATCTCCAGTAAGTTTTTGAGTAGCTGTGTAGGTTAAAGAAGCCCTTGAGAGAAGTAAGGCAGTTAACTTCATTGAAACTTTGTGGAGTTTCAACACATGAGTTATTTATGCTCTTTTGAAAGTCTAATTGGTAGGACTACTTGTTATTTTTCTGCTTTCAAAAGCACAAAGTAGCACTGGTAAGTTTTATGTATTTTTGCATGTGTGTGTACAAGATCCGTTTTGCCTGCACCTCTTGGGGCCTGTTTGTGCTGCTGCTCTGACTGCTGCAACAAAGAAACTGCTTAATAATGTCAATTCAGCTGTTGGATTGGATTTTTTGTTTGTTTGTTTGTTTCCAAACAAGAATGAGCTCCTTCCTGTGCCTCCTTGTAGTCCTCTTGTAGCATTACAGGCTCCTTTGTTCTCTGCTCTCGCTAGGGAGCTACCCCAGTTTCAGCAGCAAGGCAGATGCTTGCCAAGCCACCTCCTCTTGAGCTGAGCTCCAGTACTACAGCCCAACTTTGAGTGGGAGATTAGGCAGCTGCTGTATGACAGCAGGCAAAGGTTGAGCAAGCACCAGAGGCAGAAGTGAACTTAAGGCTGTGTTTAAAAAACTGCTGTTTGAATATGACAACAGAGAGGATACATCCAGAGAAAAACCAAATTTTTTTTTCATAATTATTTACACTGATTTTGGCTTTAGCAGATCTTCATCTTTCAGAGGTTATCTGGTGACAATATTGTTGACTTTTATGAGTGAGTATAATGAGGCTAGGGAAAAAGCAGTAGTGATATCTTAAACATGCATTATTTTTCAGGTTTTTTGTTTTAACAGTGGATCCTCTCCTCTCACATCAGCTTTCCTGCTGCCTTTTCAGTGCTTCAGAGGCACCTATAGTCATTGCTGTCAGCAGCAGCACCTATAGTCATTGCTGTCAGCAGCAGCAGCCAAGAGAGCAATGAATCCTGCAGGGTTGCAGCAGGGCCTTTGATCACAGTCTGAGGGCATAAGGAAGACATTGAGGAAAAGTGTCTAAATAACCACTTAAAAGAGGATGCTGGCAATAAAAGGGAGATGGGTAGAGGAACTGGAAGAGTGTCTCTTCAGAAAAAGAGTGAAGCTCAGCCAACGCTGAGTCCTTCTGCTTAACCTGGCTGCAATGAAATTCTCATCTGCAGGTTTTCCTTCTGCTTACAAGGAAGGCATTAGAAAGCAATCACTGGGTGAATGTGCATGTAGGGGTTTTCTGAGGGAGAAATAGAAAGGGATCCAACCTATGCTGGTTTTCCTTCCATAGGGTTTTCTTTATTCAGAAATTAAAGGGAACAATAAAATACAGTAGACTTTCAGTGTCATTGTGCCCTGTGCTTCCAGTAAACCCTTGGATACTTGAGCAAGTCTAATCCACTCTTTTTTAGGCTTTATATGTGTTCATATTTTTGTTCTTAGGAACTAGCCTTTCTTATTGAATTTTTTTTCATAATTATTTACATGCACTTTTGCATCTAATTGAAAAGGTTAAAACTTGCATGTAATAAAGTGATATTGTTCTACTTTTTTCTCTATAATTTGTGCTAGGCTTATGGGAGGCAAATATTTATATCTGACATGTATAAATCAGTCAGAAAATTCAGGTGATGATGGACAGCAATTATTTCACCCTTTGAAGAGAAAACCCTAGATTAGTTGGTATCTCAGAATAAAACTTTGAAGAACTCACAGGATTTAAAGTTAAAGCAAAGTGCTTTGAACTTCTCTGGAAGTGTTTGACCAGCTTTAGTAACCTCGTGTGATGACTTCTTGGATGGCTGGGGCTATCTCTGTCTGTGTCTGTAACCATATCTGGGGTTATATCATTTACATATTTTAAAAAATATAATTAATATCACTGTAACAGAATTCAGTAAAAATTACTGATGCAATTGTTAAAGTTATGTTTACCTAGTATGTAGAGAGACATAATCTAAAAAGATTAATGGTCTTTCTCTAGTTACTCTTGAAGTCTTCTCAAATTTCAGGAAGTAATTCATGACTGGATTGGTATCTGGTTCATGTTATTAATGACTTAATCAGAATATAGGTATCAGCCATTCATGTTTACATGTTTCTGATTTGGTGTAGTGAAAAATGTCCCTTTGAAAAGGCAGCGGGGAGGGTGTGGTGAGAGCAGCAGTGTCAGTTCAATTGTGAGCATCAGTTGCAGCAGCTTCTTCTAGTCTCTGCCAACAGGGCCCCTCCACCTCAGCTACTGTTATCTCACATCCAGGAAAAGGAAAAATGGATGAAATGGATGAGAAAGGATGGCGTGAGCTTTCATTCTTACCATAAATCTAATGTAAAAATGCTCCCTAGCAATGGCATAGCCTTTTCAGCTGCGCTTCTGAAATATTCTGAATGGGTCACCAATTGTCTGTACTTTGGCATGGCTAAAGGCTGTGGTTTGAGATCTCAGTCATTCTTTCACTGGTACTAATAACATTTCTCATACTAAAGGCAGTAAATTTTATCAGGTAAGCCTGATTTAGCAAGTGTTTAAGAACATAAATTTTAGTCTCTTCCAATACTTTTGTTTAAAGCGAAAAGTTTTAAACAACTCACTGAATCAGGATTTTGGATGTTTTACTTTCCGGCTGTTTAGTAATCTCATATACCAAATTTTATCTATTTCTATGACTCACAAGGACATGAAATTCTTCTGGTTTTTTTTTCTGAGAGAAGGACAGTACTCTGAAAGTATATTAGACAATGTAAGCATAATTGTTAAAAAAATCCATTTTATTGTGTTTTATCTCATTCTAACCTGCCAGCAGGCTAAGCATATGGCAAAAATTAAGTCATATGAAGTGTTCACTTATGTGAAATAAATGCATAAATAAGTTAAAAACATTTTTTAAATGGCGTATCAGGGTCTAAGTGTTTGAAACCTCTTCAAATTTGAATTCTCAAGACCTCTCTGAATTACGTTCTCATCATGCATCCCTGGGGATGGTGAGTATATCTTATTAGAAATGATTTTTAGAGAATTTTGGCACATTTGTTACCCTGTGATAAAGCTTCTTGGTGCCTGGCATCTCAGGACAGTGGAGCTGCAACTGATTCCTTGGAACATCCCCCAGCATTATCTGTATTGATAACAGGATTCACTCTGCTGTCACAAGAAAGGAGAATTTTTTATACTTATGAGTTTGAATTGTAACAAAAGAAATGCATTTGAGAACATTGGAAGGTGAGTGCCAGTTACTGAATAAAATTACACGTTGCATTTGTGTGTTCAAATATCCTACACATTTCAATTTTCTGAGTGAAATTGCCTGTGCGAGACTCTGAGTCTGACAGGTGACATAAATGGAGCTGAGCCCTTCTTCTGAGCATATTTTGAGGACTGGTCATTTCTATTTCTCTGTCTTTTATATTTCTCTGTCTTTTAGCGTAGAGCTGTGGCTCACTGGGGTGCATAAATGGTATTCTGCATTGTTCTATCAGCGTATCTTAATTACTGTAATTTTGCCTGCATTCTCCAGTCCTGGGGTTCTTATTTGTTGTGTTTTAACCATGCATTTGTTATAAGGATACGAATATTTTTATTTATTAAACTTCAAATTTGAAAATCATTTGTAAATAAATGTAAGTAGACATAAAAGATTGCAGTATAAAATTAATGAAACAGAAGCAAAATATATTAAAATTCTGCAGTGGGCTTATGCCTCATCATTGCAATTCCTGGGGCTCAGTGAACCTGCAGTGACTTGCATTAGGTGCAGAAAGTCTACCAGCAAAGTAAAGAAGATGAAGCCAGAACTCATTTTATTCTGTATCAATATTTTTTAGTAAAAGCCTGGGTTTAGTTGTAATTTGGATAAAACTTATCTTTCCTTTTCTGTGGTTTGCTTTGAATAGACTGCAGATAACGTAATTCAATCTATGCCACTGCATGGGGAAAATTCTTCCTGGATTTTTTTTTTTTTTTGTCCTTCAGCCATCATTCACATTTCCAATTAACAGGACTATTCATTTACAGATTTGTGGGTTGAGGAGTTTTTAAGATGTTTTATAAAACAAATATTAGGAAAAATTTAAAGCAAGGGCCACTTTCTTCTTGGGTACTTACACATCTAAGCAGGTGAAAAAAGGTGAAAAATGCGAGTTTTGGAAAGTGTCTTCTTGTCTTTCTTGCTCATTTAGGTAGTGGTTTTTTTGATTGTTTAAGAATAATATCTATTCTATATCTATCTATTGACATTAACTCATATTCAGCACAAAAACTGAAATGCAAGTATGAAGGTAAGGACTGTTATTTTGATAGGAGTGCCTTGCCTCATTAGTCCTGTTACAGGTTATGCCTCCTAGTAAAAGTAAGGGTAGGGGTTTTTTTTTTTGGTGGGGTGATAGGGATATGGAAATTTAAACAATTTTACTTACCTCTTTTCACTGCATTTGGTAATTATATATCTTAGTCTCAGCAGAAATTGAAAAATCTTTGTTAATTAACTAATTGTATGCTTTTGCTCTGAAAACTCAGTCCAAAATCTGCATTAAAAAAAACCAAAACAACCCAATGTTTTATGTTTATGGGATTCCTAATTAATATTCTTAGAGACCTAGAAAAGAACATAAGCAGTCAGTTTCTGTGGCTAAAGTAGTTCAGAGACTCTCTGCTTTATTCCATGTTTAATAATAAATATCAAAAAAGTTGATTCCCCCTCAAGAGCACTATGATACAGCCCACATTAATTTTGAGTGAGCAGGAATAAGTAACTCTAACATCTGTTCCAGATGTTAAAATAACTCAAGCTTAAGGTGTGGGTGAAGCAGCTGTTGTCACTTGGCTCTCCTGGGACTGCATGGGCACCCTTTGGGATGGCTTCTAGCCTTTGGTTTAGGCGTCTCATCGAGGCACTGCCCACTGAATTTTAGATGGCTTTTCCAGGAGGGTGATCCTGTCCCATCCAGCCCAGCATAACCACTTGCATTGCCTGGGCAGCTTTTGGAGACCGGCATCTCTGGAGACATGGAATGGAAGATCCTGCCTGCTTGCCTTAGGTGTTTGCCTAGGTATGTCAGTTGTGTAAGGAGCACAAATACCTCAGAGGAGAGTCCCAGACATGGGTGTCAGCCTGCCCATCTTGTGTGAGCATCTCAGCTGAGGGAGACAGAAGGTGCAAGCAATGTCCACTCTTTGAGTTGGAGTCACCCTGCAGCCAAGAATTCCACAGTCACGGAACAAATAAAGGTGGAGCCAGGCTTGAAGGTGAGGATTGAAGGGTTTATCTGCCCAGTCCCAGTTTCCAAGACAGTTCTTGCTTTTTAAAAAAATTATTATCCAGTAGTTGAAAGTGTGAAAGGCATTCATGTGCTTCCACCATTTCTGCCACTACTGCAGTGTTGGCCACATCTTGGTTTTCAGTGTTTTTAACAGATCTAAGCTGTTTGCTGGAGCCTACATGTCTTGGAGCACAGCTGATCAGCAGATGCCTGACTACTATAAGCATAAATGTGGGTAATTAAGGTTAACACACAGGGAACTTTCCCTGGAAACATTAAGTAAGGAGTCACCTATTGGATTTTAGTACCTAGGAGATTAGGTAGTTCTGAATGATGAATGAATTAGTCTATTGTACAGCTTGAGTAGGTTTTAAAATTCACCTTCATATTTTATTTTTTGGCACTTCCTTTCTGCTGTGTCTGAGCTCCCAGGAGAGCTCTTGGCATGTGATGACTTTGTGGCTTTCCCTGTTTCATTAGCAAATTATTGGTCATCACTCACACCTTATTGAAAGCTGAAATAACTGAGTGCTTCCACTGGTTCTATCTAGAGTTTTTTAAAATAAGATCACAGAATCAAAAATCATCTGAGATCATTGAGTTCAACTTAGGACTGAACAGCACCATGTCAGCTAGACCATGGCATTAAGTGCCACCTCCAGTCTTTTCTTAAACTCCAGACTTCCATTTAACATTTTCTTTATTAAGTCACTGGCTTAATCTATTAAATCCCATGTGATGGTGCCAGCAACCCTCCCCTTTCAGGCTGCTGTCCCTTTCCCTTTGCTAAAGGAGTTAACTTGCCTCTGTTTTTAATACCTTAGTTAAAGAAAATAAAAATCATAAATATCCAGTAGTATCATTGCCACTTTGAAGCTCACTTGATATGTGCAGTAAAACCCAAATGAATAGATGGATTTCCTCACACTGGCCCTCCAGGTAAAATTCATGGTGTAAACACAATTGGATTTTAGAGAAAACCAGGTTTGTCCTATGCAATCGTGTGAGTGAGTATCCAGAGTCTGCAATGATGTAAAAGTTGTGACTTCTTAGGTGTTATTCTATCCTCCTTTGGAGATTGTTGGACTAGGGATCAGACATGTTTGTCAGAAGAACCTTTCAAGTATGATGTAAGTAGGATAAATTTCTGGTAGAAGAGGGTACAAATGAATTGTGTTTAACAAATATTGTAGTATTTCAAAATATAAAAAAAAGTAAACAAGAGTATAAAAAAGTCCACTCCACAAACTGTATACCAGAGTTTAGTAAACAAGACTATTAAGTTAGTATTCGGAATTTCTCTCCTGATGCTTTCAAAGATAGCATCTATTGAGTCAAACTTTGGACAGACTCTTGTGATACTAAAGGCTGCTCATTAAGAGTAAATCTCCTGCTTCTGCATTTCAGAAAGTCAAAGAATTAAGTTACTTGTTTTAGGACAGGGATATTTTTAATGTCACAGGCCAGGAGCTCCTAGCTTTGTTGACAGGCTACAAAAGAAGCGCCAGCAGTAATCAGAGCATCCTAATTGTGGATGGAGATATGGTTCCTGTCCCAGCAGGACAGGAATAGCATGGGATCATCCTGCTTTGCTGGTCCTGATGCAGACTTTTTTCTTTGGCTACCCTAAATTACATCCACCATTATTTATTCTTCAGATCTATTAGATAATTTAAATTCAAATTACGAAGGGAATTCCTCAGCAAATAATGTCCTCCAGTTCAGAACTATATTGAAAATAATAAAATGCCTATGTAAAAACAATCTTAGAAAAAATACCAGCTGTATGGGAATAGAGAATCAGTTGAATTTATTTCCCCAAACACAGTATACTTTGTGGATATTTCTTCCAAGTACAACCAACTTGAAAGGAAGAGAAACTTCATTCATAGGAATGTAGGTCAGTAAGCAGTACAAACTTCTTTTTTTTTCCTCCTCAAAGGCCCCATATTTGACAGTCTATATGTAATGAATAAGTAATGATTGCATGTGGACAAAACAAGCTAAACAAGTTATGGAAATTGGAGGAAAGCCATCTAGATCGTGCAGATCCAATTAGTGTTTCTGATCCACTTTGAGGTGGCCTCCAGAGCTTCTGATGCAAAATAATTCGCTGCTGGTCAGCACACCTACAGCACCTTCCCTCCCCTCCCAGGCCTGCAAAAAGCCATCTCCCATGGCCCAGCTGCCTTTGGCCTTGGCTCAGGGCAGGAGCAGTTCCACCCAAAAATGCTGCTGAGGTGAGAGCCCAGGGACAGCCACCTATCAGGGCTGGGAGATAGGGCTGGTGTGCTCATCTCTGATTTCCCCCTTGTTCCTCTGCCTCTGGGAAGGAACAGCTTTATCTTAATGAGCATAATGAAGCAAGACAAAGTATCTGAAGATGGCAGTGGTGTGACCCAAGAAATGGGAGAAGACGGGCTGCTGCACATTTCTTGATGAGGTGTTTCCATAGATGAAGGCTGCAATAATGTGGAGCAAGGTGTGAATGCAGTGTGCATGAAAAAGGACTGTTAGGTTGTGTTAGTATCATCATACAGCTGGCTAAAGTATTTAGTGCTTCTTAGAAAGTGTTTCTTCTTTGTCACGTTGTGCTTTTTTGTGTTATCCATGATAGGTAACTCCACCCCATTAAATCTCATTCAAGAGAGCTCTTCCAAAGAGTCTCTGTTTGCCATTTATTAAAAATGTTACACCCAAAAGTGCAATGTTTCCAAAAGGACATATTTTTCCTTATATAAAAATACTCTTCTCTTATCCTGTCTGCATGTCATTGCATTCAAACCCAATTATTTATAACAATGAATAGATATTACTACTCTGTGAAGTGTGCTTTGAAAAAGGTACCACATAAATAAATAAATAAATAAATAAATAAATAAATAAATAAATATATACACACACACACACATACTGTACTGTAAACTTAAAGTTACTCCAGAGTAACTTCTGTACTTAATTCTGTACTCAATCTAGCTGGACAAAAGCCACTATTAATGGTTCTGTGTAGCATGCTGTGCCTATTCTGACAGCATAGGAACGTGATGAACTAAGGTACACCTCTAGAAATGCTCTGCTTCCTCATAGCAGGTGATGGCAATGTCTGTGAGCTGGTGGACAGCAAGCAAATGAGAAAATGTACTAAACTCTCATGGATCTGTAGAGAGACAACTGTGTCCTTGCTACCATCTCCTACACAATTACCTATTTCTTCTGATGAATCATGACAATGTAAAAGGCAGGTTTTTAGACTAGAAGGATGTTAATGTGGTGGTGAGAGATTTGGTGATCAAATTCTAAATTATTTTTACCCCGTACTCTTTCAATTGTAGGTGTGTCATGGCTGGGTTGTTCCCCGCTCTTTCATTCTTTCTTTTTTACCCTGAAAATTATGTGTAAACATAAAAAACCTCACTTGTGTTATGGCCCTAGTCTGCATTCGTGAATAGTAGTGGATCTGTTCTACTCAAGGTGAGAGATGTAAGTTTCCAAATCAGAATAAGATGATGAAGAAAAGAAAGTTCTTTTTTTACATTTCAGTAAGGCTTCTGAAAAACCCCAAAGTACATTTGTAAATGCAAGTTTGTGATGCCCAGGTGTTATTTTTTGCAATGTTTAACATAGAAGGAAACATCTATTAGAAATTAACTTTTTTATCATGTGCAACTATAATTGTAGATTACAATCTATGGTCGTAAGTATGATAGAACTCTTTAAAATTTATGACATTAATTATAACAACTCTAGTCTCAGCCCATCTGAAATGTTTGGTGCAAGTCGTGCATCAGACTAAAGAAATGAAAGAAATGGGTGAGTTCTTCTTTCAAGCACTGAATGTATGTGAAACAATTGCTGTGTTCCCTTGCATGCCAGGCAAGGCCTTACAAGTTCTTGTAGACCATAAGTGAATTGAGATGTGGCTGAGATGGTGCCTTGGGGCTAAATCCTCATGAAATAATAAATCTGAATAAGTAACAAAGCAGCCTGTCAAATACAGGGCACATGGTTAGATGTTGATGCTTGAAGGCTGGGAGGGATGGGTTGCCTGAGGAATGATAAAAATTATGATGTTTACAAGAAGACATATTAAGTTGTGTAAAATGACTGCATATTTCAAAGCAGGAAATTGTACTAATGGAACTTTAAGGTTATATTGTTAAAAATCATAACAATTCAAGGAATACTGAAGTTAAGTGTCCCATGGCAAAATTGGTTCAGGTTCCCTGTGTGCCTGTTTTATGGTCCTGTGTTGCATTCAGCAGTACAAACACCAGCCTAACCTGCCCTGCAGCAGGCAATGTGCAAGAGGCAAAGCAGAGGTGTAAAATTACCCAAGAGCTCAGCAGAGATAATGCTGCTTTAGCAACCTTCTTTTATGTTTTTTGGCATAGAAATAAAACCATAGATGTTCTGCAACTACACTAGCTTAGTTTTAAATTGTCTAATACCCTATCATGCCTATTCTAAAGCAAAAGATAGCAATTGCTTCTTTCAGGAGGAAGAAAATATTTTTTTTCTGATTAACAAGGGGTTGTCTCTGGACAGTGCTGAACCATTGCAGTTCCACAGCTACTGGTGGTACTGTTCTGCCCATTTCATTGGAAGAGTTTCACTCCAGATCCATCTGATGATCAGATCAGTCCATGTGCACTGTAACTATGTGGTACCCCCTCATTTTTGGGTTCTAAATTTGTATCATTTTGCAATTGCCTTCCTTTTTGTGATGACAGAGGTTGAAGTAGAATTTGTGTCTGCCTCTGGCTTTGCTTTCCAGGCTGGGAAGAGCAGTGCAGGCTGAGCACTGGGCTTCCCTTGCAGCTCGCCAGCCTTGTGGCACGGCAGCATTTGACTTCTGTTGCTGAAGATTTCATGGAGCAGAAGCCAGGCTTTAACTGAGTCATATATTCAAGCTCTCCCAAACTGGAGGAGAATCTCTTCTGGTCTTTGAAGTGTCTGGAAAAGTCACTCTGTAGAATTCTCTACCATATCTTATATTTCAATCTCCCTCTGTCTGTTTTGTACACCTACCAGCTGCTGTGCCTTCATTTATTTTGTGCCCCAAAGCCACCATTTCTCCCTCTGAAATGTTTCTGTCCATTTGTTATTTATTTGGAAATAGTGTGACCATTTAAATCAGATATTTCAAGTCCTATTAGGACCTCTAGAAAACTTTATTTGTGTTTCTGCATTTTGGATGACAGAGTAAAGAGCCTCTGGGAAACCTGTGCTCCATGGATAAGGTGCAGGTTGTAGGTGATATGTGAGTAATTTTCTCTGTACTTTCCATGTCAACAAACACTTCCAGCTTCTATGAAGCTTCCCTCAAAATTCTTTGTATTGCCAAAACACCTATCTTTCTTGAGCTGTAGAAACTGTATTTGAACTATGTATTAAAAAACAAAACCAGTTTGGTTTTAATTCTTGGAACAGGTGTTGGTGGTTGTTTGCTATGCTGAGAGGTGGAGGTATTTTTGCTTCTATCTGAAGTTTTTCAGAAGTAGTCTATAAATGTTTCATTATCTACTCAGGTGTTCTACCTCTAACATAAATCATGAGTGTCTGTAGTGTAAGTGTTTAGGGTGGGTGTGGGTGGTGGATTGCTTTTGGCAAGAAGAGGAATGAGGGTCATGTGCCAGGAAGATGTCTGCTGAGATAAAACATTGGGTGGGTAGGTCTGTTAAAACCTGTTTGCATCTCTGATTAAAGAACAGTTGTTTGGGATCAGACAGCTCTAAGTAAACACTCTTGGATGATGAGAGAGACAATCCTGCACAGACCCCTTTTTTTTCTCCCTGCAAGGTTACTTTGATTCTGGGCAATGACCCCAACTAGCAACGCAGGCAAGGATGACCAGAATGGGGGAAAGTGGATGGCAGCAAAAGATAATTGGATGGCTTCTTTCTTGGGACAAATGTGTTGTGTCTTTATTTAGTTTTGATGATTACTTTTACCTGCATGGTGCAAAATTGTAGATACACTAATTCAGGTACCTGGGTAAAATTGAAGGTTTAATTTTCATCTAGTGGAGCAAAAAGGTAATATTTAATTTCTCTAGAGACTTAATTTTTAGAAAATTACAATATTATGTAATGTGAAGCAAATTTTTCTCACTATGCTCATTTTCTGAATATGTGCACAGGTCTATAGCATGCCATGGAATTAGGTACTAATTTAATCAGTCATTCTTTGTGGCCTGTGGCTAAGATGTATTTTAGTGTGACAAACTTCAAACTTCTATTTCATCCAAAGCATCTTCAACTAAGATGGAGCATTCAGTGAATATGAAGAAAAGAAATATGGGTGCTTGTCCTCATCTCATTGTTTAATAGATTACTCTGGAATGTTGATAGATAAATGACTTTTCCCTGGGTTCTGTTTGGAAAGAGACAAAGTGCTGTGGCTGATGACAGAAAGTTCTGCAGACTGTCATACCTGTCTGTTACATGTCTTTATTCAGGTTTTTATGCCTGATTGCTTAGGAGATAAATCTTGTCTCACATGAAAAGATATATTTCCGCATTTAAGACAGTACTGGCCTTTAATATCAAAACTTCCCCTCTTATACTAAGATTTATTTACTGCCATTTATTTTTTCTTTGTTTTGTGAATCTGGGTTGTGCTTGACCATGTACATAACAGTCTCATGAAAGGTAGAAGGGTAAGATTTGGAACTTACTCTGATTCCTTATTCTTTGACACAATGCACAGTTGGGTTTTTTGCACTAAGTCCAAACACAGTGTTTTGCCAGAATTAGTGAGGATTATTGACCTATTGCCTGTGATTGCTGTGGAGAAACAATTCTATGGAGTTTTTCTCCCTGTTACTAAGTATTACACAGTTGTGGTTCCAGCCAAAAGTGGAGTTTGTACCTGAGGAACTGAGAGTGATGAGAGCTTCCTGGTCTACTCAAAGCTGCAGTTTCCCTCCAGCTTGTGGCCCTGCTGACACTGGGATGGTAAGAAAGCAGTAGCTTTTCAATGAGTAGCACGTTACTCTTCATCCAATGAACTCACTGACTGCTCTCTCTCACTTGATGCTCTTGGGAGAAGCATTAAGTGACTTTAGTTATATAGCAGGAGGTGATAACCTCTTGTTATGTTTGATTTCACAGAGCTCTGGAGCATGCTGCTGTTTAGTGCCACACAGTGACCAGAGGTGCTCTGAAGGTCTGGCAATAAGTAGCTGGTGGTTGTGGGGTTGTCTTTCCTAAGAAGAAAGTACTGCTGAGCCTTGAAGGAATTCCTGCACTCAGAGTTAGACCTTATGAGATGACAAGCTGCAGGGGAGGCTCATTAATAAACTTGATGAGATGAAAAGTGAGTGCAAGGTTTCTGGAAGCCCTCTCTCTGAGCAGCTAACAGTTGGAACAAGCACAACATGGAGGTGTTATCAGTATTGGCCAATCACCCCACTTCGCTCCCCTGAAAGTCCAGAAAGATGAATAATCACAACAGGAGTCACCCCAAATTGGTGTCCAGATGTTCTGGGTGCAAATGGCAGATGCAGCTGTTGAAATGCAGGGAAGCCTGCAGGGGGGAAGCCAGAAATCAGAATAGCTGATGATGAGACGATCATCTGCCATTTATGTCTAGGTTTTGCTATCTAATAGGGGAATGCAGAGAAGGGTGGTTTATCTTTAATGTCACTTCATAAACACAGTGATTAAAGTGCTTACACTGAAAGTGAGATTTTGGTAAGATGTTTTCTTTTCCAGGGAAAACATTTTTCAGCCCCACTCTAAATTAAGTGCTTTAGGAATTCAGTGATTAAGGTGCTTAGAAATCAGTGGAAGAGTCTTTGTATGCCATTCTCTGTTGCCAGGACTGCTTCTATATTTTAAATTTAAATAATTATCAGAGTACAAGTCCATTCCTTTATCTCATGTCAGGTTCTCACTCCAGCCTATATCCAGACAAGACATGACGTGAGAGGTTTTTCAAATAAGCTAGAAATGCTCATGTACACTATCCATCCAGACATTAATGCTATTCATATTCCTATTGTATTGGTGGCTCTGACACATATGAGTGTTTCTCACAGCTGTGCTGCTCCATTTCATTTTGTCTGAGAAATAATGAAGGTGAGCACAAGAGTGATGCTGTCCTTAGTGGGCAGGTTTGGAACCCTTGGAAATGATGAGTTGTCCTTGGGGCCAGTTTGATTGCTTGCAGGCACAGGGCCTCCCAGCCTGGGCACCGCTTCCAGGATTTATCTCTAAAAGCCGGATGAGCTCGGTTAGGAGATGCACTAAGTTTTGAGGGACCTTGCAGAAGAGTATAAAAGGATATTGATATTTTATGTGCCTAGGTTAGCAGATGGCAGATGCAGTGCAGTACATATTAATGTAGAATAAATAATGAATCTTAGAGAAAAGAATAAGAGGAAACATCTGCTGAATTGAAACAGGATGTATCATATTGACCGAGAGAAGAAGAGCAAGTTACCATGGAGAAATTCTCAAAATGGGCAATGCAAAGAGCAAAAAACGCTGTTATCATAAATTTTTAAAATCTATTTTTTTGTTAGAACATGATGTGTTTTTTTAGGAGTGTATGCTTGCTGTGCAGGAATATATATTTGTTTGTTGATTTAAAGAACTTCTCCCCACTTGAACACTGAGGTGTAGGGCACTTAGAGGCAGGCCACATCCCACTGCCCACCAAGGGTGCATTTTTCTGAGAAATGTGCCAGTAATTCAACAGAGAGTGAAGCAATGCTTCCCATCTGCATTAATGGACCAAAAGTGTGGTGGTGCAGACTCTAAAGAAATATAAAGCTTCATTTTTAGGGGCAGGATCTAGTTGCTCATTCTGTTGAATTCTGGTGGCTGAACCTAGAAATGAGCCAATTTGTGGCAATGCTGCCTCAAAGTAACTGGTGAAGGGTTTACTACAAGCAACCAAATTGTTTGAGCTTTTGTTTTGGTGAAAATTACTTTCTAGGGAAACAATCTTCTGGTTCATTCCAGCATTTTTGTTGTGTATGTGTTAGTGAATTAAATTATTTCTTGGTCTTTCCATTTATAGAATGTGAAATAAGGTGGCATTGATATTGTTGACAGGTTCAATCTGTCTCTTCCTAGTACTGAATTTAAATATCAGTGCTATAACTGACCCTATGTAAGATAGGTAAAAAAGGGTCAATTCCCATATTGAAAATCATATGAATTAATAGTAGAAATACTGGTAAAACCTTTTTTATTTTTGAGTTTTAATTTATCTTGGCTTTGTTTAATGAATGTTAAATCAAAGAACTATTATATAATGTTAGTCAGCATTAAGCATGTACATTAGCCAGGAGAAGATCTATATAAAATCATAAACCTTACACAACTTTATGTTGCTATACAAATTATAGGTGTCATGTAATATTTAAAGAATGTTAGTCTGCTTTCTTTCTTTTTTAATATTTGTCAGAAAAATACATTTATCCCTTGTATCCAGATACCATGCTAATTCATATTTTCAGAATAAATGATCTTGCAATCAGTGAGACTGTGATATACCTACTATGGATGTTATAAAAATAGGCTGACCGAGATTCTGAGATTCCTATCTTGGTTTTCCCACAGCCAAAAAGAAAATAATGAATAATGTGACCTTTACATTAGAATGCCACTAATTATTGCACTTCAAATACTTGGATGCTGATGGACAAGTACCAGAGGATGGAAAGGAGATTTCCTGGACTATTAGCTACAATGTCTTGCAGTGCAAGAGAGCAGCAACCCTGAAGGGTCTGCACAGATTTCACTTTGTGATATATTGTCTTGATGACAAGATCAAGTACCTACAAAACTGAGTGGTGTTAAGATGACCTCAATAAGTCAAATGAAAATGTGAAGAAGTCTGGAGAACTAAAGGTGCCAAATTCTTCTTAAGACAGAGCTGCTGTCAGTAGCAGCCTTTAAAAGTGCTTGGTTTAGTGGTCTTTCCTGTCTGGGATTTAAAATCAGGAGTTCTTCTTCAAAGAAATAAAAAACATCTCAAAACCACTACAATAGTAAGAGAAATTTGTATCTCTCTAGTTTATTACCCTGGGATAGGACAATGAACATGCATAGTTGTTCTGTGTATTTGTTCTTGTTCCTTTTTACCTGTGCTTTTTTCCTACTATCAGGTTTGTTTCTGCCTGGTTCACTTCTGCTGAGACAGAAGGAGGATGTTGCAATACCTATCTCTCTTCTTTCTTGAAAGCTTAATGTGAATTAATTTCTTCATTTGGTCTCCTAATGAAAGAAGTAACTCTAGCTGCAAAGCTATTCACTCTTATCTCAGTAACTTTATGGGTCACTTGCATTGTTGTGTCTAATTCAACACACTTCAAAAATAGGAACATGGTACAAAAAAAGAAAAAAGGAATATGATTTAAAAAAATAAAAAAATTTAAAACAAATGAAAATTGCTAGAAAATTTGCTGAATTGGCATGTCATGTTTGCTTGTCTATAAAGTGTCATTTAAATAAAGACCAGCAAGCAGGGAAACAAATGTCTGGGATGTAATTCACAATAAACATAGATAAGCATTTGATTTAACATTCCAGGAAAGCAGGCACTTCATGACGTTGGGACGAGAAAAAATTACTAGAACTAGAGAAACATGATTGGACAAAGCCAAATTACATGGATAGGAATATTGAGAGTTTAAAATAGTTAAGTTTCTATGTATTATGAATATTATCATGATTAATAAATATTCTGACATAAATATCAGAAGGCAGTGAAGATTCTGCTGAGAGTTATGAAGTTTTCCTTGGAGAACAGGATTTCAAACTCTTTGCAGTATCTTAAAAGAGGTCACTGTAGACCCAAAAAAATTGTTTCTACCAAATGGCATCCTATTTTGAACTGTTAATATTTGTGAATTATTGGCAGCTGTGATCTAACAATTATGCCATCTTTCCTTATTTACATTTCCTGTCTGATGTAAAATCTCAGCAGTTATTGTATATCATTTGGCCTGCTTCAGTGCTTTATATTTTTCCATATTTATCCAAGTCAATGAGAAAAATATTTAAATTGCCTTTAGAGAATATTCCTGTAAAACAAAAATATTTGCTAGAGAATTTGTAGAGAAGAGTGACCAAGACAAGACAGTTGTGTAAAAATATCCCTCCTAATGTGCAAAACATGCACATTACATTTTTTAAACATGATTTTACTTGGTTAATTCTGTTTGAGTTCTGGCTGTAAATAAGTTAGTCAGAGACTGAGTTGCCTTTGACAAGATCTGTGTGTATGTGTACAAAGTGTACTTTATAAATGTATGTGTGCATGGCAGCAAATGAGATAAACAGCACAAGAGATATACACGTGTGTTTTTATGGTTTTGGCAACTTACGTTGCAAGGTTTAGGCCACTGGTCTCATTTTCCACATTCCAGATCTCAGAGAGGATTCAAAGAGCTGCTAATTATAAACCAAGCCAGACCTCTGCTTGCTTTGGTAGGTATTTGAGAAATGTCTATGCACTCTTTTTCCAGTGGAGAGCCCTGTGAGTCCCAGTGTCTGAGCTGACACAGCAGCTTGGCAGCAGAGCCAGGAACGAGGCTTGGGGCTGCCCCAGCCTCTCCCAGGCTGGGCACGGGCTGCCAGCACAGCCCTGCAGCACAGCCCTGCCCAGGCAGCAGCTGCCCTGCAGCCAGGATTATTCCTTCTGGCAGCAGATCTGTACTCCCAGTCACTGTCTTTTTCCAGGGATTCTCCCTTGCCCCGTCATCTGTAGTAAATTCAAAAATTTCATTTATGCAATGGGAGGGAGACCGTGACTGCCTCCATAAGTTGTGCTGTCCCTGCAACTCAAAAAAAAAAAACCAAAAAACCCAGGGTGAATTGAATAAATCATATCAAAGTATTTCCATATAGACATTTTTATCATCTTCATTTAGAGGCTCCAAACCATTTGTTAAAATGCAGATAGTCTAACTGAATCTGCATAAGGAGCTGGAGAGTTGCATTCAAAACACATCCCTCAGTCATAAGGTACCTACCTTATTTTATCGATACTTTGCTAAAGTCTACTGGAGTAATGTTTGTTTAAAGTTAGAAAAGCTAAATATTTGGCTATGGGTGAAAAAGATTTACGTTTTTTTTATTCTTCTAGTGCTTTCATTTCCAGCTGAACTTAAATAAGCTTACACTGGTAGGTTTTATCTTATACTGTGAAGCTGTGTGGCTCACAAGATCAGGTTGTTATTACACAAATTTTTACTGATTTTGCTCCCAGGAATTTGAAAAGGGGAGAAAATTGGAGAAACATCAGGGAGAACCAGGAAGAATATTTTTTAGTGGCTGAAAAACATTACACATAAGTGATTTTATTATTTTTATGCGCAACATGACATCTTGCCAATTCAACCATTGAAGGACATATTAAATGAAAACTCAGTAAATGTGTGCAAAACCATTTTCAGTTATAGGTTACTCATACCAGTCACATATTTAAAAAGTAGGTGTTTTAATGGCTCAAGCTTTGGGCAGGGGCTAAGCATCTGCTTTCATCCAGCTACTGACCTGTAAATCTTGACAGTTCCATTCTCCTGACCCTTTCCCCATAATTTACAGTCAAATACAAAGGATAACATCTCTGGAACAAATAGCCAACCTTCAGCATTGAGAGCAAGATAAAACCCACCCTAGTCTTGGCTGGAACTTCACCACCACGTGAAAGCACACATCTTTACTAACCCTACAGCCAGTCCTGGAGCTGTTTGCAGGTTCAAGAGAGGAAATGCCTGGGTAGAACTTGCTCTAGGAAGTTAGAGGATTGTTGTAGGAAAGCTTTAAAGCCTGTACTGCCTGGCAGCACAATCACTCACATGTCAAATAGTTAATTAATGTTCTTCTTTATTGCATTCTGTGCCCATATATAGAAAGAACCCATACCACAGCCCAGGGATTTTAATGCTGTTACAACAGAAGTGTCCTTGACTGTTTTATTCAGGGGTCCCTTCTAGGAGCTTGCCAGGGCTGCTAGAGCCTCCTACTGCTTCAGTGCCAGGCCACAAGAGCTCTTTGGGAATGGAGAAATAGCTGGCTTGGGAATTTCCCTTCTTCCTTTGCTTGTTCCCTACCTTTGTTTTCCTAGCATTGAGCATAAACTAGACCCTACTGCCCCAGTCTGCCTTGTGCTGGAGCCTGGTGTGTGATTAACCTGGGAGCCAAGCACTGCCTGTGCAGGCTTGTGCTAAGTGACTGCCCCACCTTCCAGAGCTCATGATCAAAGAATATTCAGTGCCTATTTAGGATATTGGTGTCTTCAGTCTGGTGCCTGAAATGTCCCAGTGTAAAGCAAAATTAAGTGAAAGAGTATTAAACACTGTGTTGCTATGAAGCCAGCAGTCTATGTGCTATGGCATGTGGTGATACCTAGACAGGCATTATATAGTCAAGTGGATGCAACCTGTTCTCCAGATTTTAATAGTGCTGCAGTAAAGGAAGTCCATCATCTAAAAGATGCTTAAGATATATTTGGAGACTATAAGCTGTGGTTTACTGTGTTGTGAGTCAAATGAGAAATGGTCCTCAAATTAGCCAGGCCATGTTTGGAGGGTTTTTTTCCACATGGATAATCAAAATGTTGGATTCTTATTGCAATAACAAGCTAATAGTCCAGCACATTTGATTGTCTGTTTTGATTTTGTTTGTTTTTGTGTTTTGATTTTGCCTTCTCTGCAGAGCATCTGTAGGCACCCAGCTAAGCAGGGCCAGCTCCTGTCCCCTCCTGCTTAAGCTACAGAGGTGAATCCTTGTACTTGTGTCTTCCTGTTAAAACACACAGTAGGTAATTTTGTCCTTTCAAATCCACTGATTTACTATCATTTACTCAGAAAGATGGCAGGAGTGTTTACTTTCTTGTTAGGGCTGTAGTAATTTTCATTGACTCCAAGATACTATTGAATTGTTTTGAAAGGCCAAATATTTACTCTGATAACTACTTCTTTCACTAAATTAGTTTTGGTGGTGTTTGAAAGCTTCTTCATTTCTGACTGCAGAAGATGGTGGATCATAGTTATTTCCCTGTGTTACCTATTTAATTTCAGAATCCCCAGTGTGTTTCTGTCCTGCAGGATTATAGGATATTTATTCCTTCAGTTGCCCTCTAAAATTCCTTTTTGACATTGCTGGAAAGGCTTTGGGTTCATTTCCATCAGGATTTGAGGTAACACACATTCGGTGTTCTTTTCAGTGCCACTGATAGAAACATTCACCTGGTCGAGGTTAGAAACTTATTTTTAGAGACACAGGCTTGACCTAAAGGCAAAATATAGAAATCAGTGGAGCTCAAAATTGACTTTGCTGCTTTTGTGAGTTGTCTGCATGTGCCACAATCCCTGTGTTACACTGGTCTGCAGCGGGCCAGAGCATCAGGTCTGGCTGGTGGGCTCATCACTTGTGGGGACAGGACGGTGCCACCGGGGAGCAGCGCCCAGGACAGCATGAGAGGCAAATCCGCTGCAGAGCACAGAGCCTGCACCTTGGACCTGTGAGTTGGCTTCTTGCCTGTCTGATAACTTAGGCTAGGATGGGCTGACCTTTGGAGGAATGTGGACTGAATTCAGATTTTGGGGGTGCCCAGTTTGCCTGCTGGCACCTCCCCAGCCCCAGCAGCTGCCCCCTTTGGCTTCTGTTCCCAGGGAGAGGTGGCAGGACAGACTGACGTGAGCCCTGAGCTGCCCAGTGCTGATGTAAGCTTTCAGCAGCACAGCACTCTCTGGCCTGAAGGAGATTACATTTCTGGCAGAAACAGGATATTTAAGATTAATTCAGGACAAATGATTATTAGTAGTGTTGCAGTGAGATAGTGTTTGTGGGGAAAAGCCGTACTTTTCAAAGTATCACTGCACTAAATGGAGGAGGAATCACTGGCTTTACTGAGCAGCCCCTAGACTTCAGGCTTTTTTTTCTTTTTTTTTTTTTTTTTTAGATTGGTTGTGACCATCCTAAGTAGGTCAGTGTATATTTCAAAGATTTCACAAAATGCTAGAGTTCTTAAAGCCTGATTAGGAGAGGTTATTAAATGCTTGCTTTCAATATTTGCTCCTTTGTTCAGTGCATCAGGTTTTAGTTCATGTCCTTTGTATCTTAATATTGCATTGTTGCTTGAGGAACAGACAGCAAATTTTTTTTTGCTATTTTTTTTTAAAGTCTAAATGGCTTGGAATTTTTTTTTTTGCTTTGTTTTTTTTTTTTTTTATGCAATGGCTTTTACTCCTTGGCAATATTATATATAGAGTGAAGCTTTCTGTTGTTTCTCATTTCTGTTTCATAATACTTTAATGCTTTTTAAAATGTCCATTAAGTATAAAGATTTTGCTTTACTTATATTGGACTGCTGAGACTCATATAATCTTTTCTGTTCCCATTCATGAGTTTTCTTTTCCTTTTAGGGCATAGTTTGTCTTTAGAAGAATGCTTTTCATGTCATGATAGCCTTTTTTGCTCTCTTCCTTATCCTGCTTTTGGAGCAGGAGAACTAGGGAGACCTATTAGACAGCTTTTGGGTTTGGGGCTTGGTTTTATTTTTATTTAATTGCTGTGCTTTTAATAATGTCTTTCTTACATGATATCTTCATGAAGTGGCCTGGCACAAGCACATATTTTATGTTTTATCACTCAAGCTTTCTTTTAGCTAATTTCTGTGTTCTTATGTAATTTCTCTCTTTAACAAGTAAAATGGGGATGGACTCTGTGCATGGAGCCAGGCATTTTCTTCAGTATTGTGTTGAACAGCAACTACTACAGGTGGAGAGTTAGACCTGGGCTTGTCAAGGGAAGAGGGAATGCATTGTTCAGAGGGAATGGGGATCAGAGGGAGAAACAAGTGGCAGTAGAAAATACCAGGTTTGGGTTAATTTGAAAAATCCAGAATAATTTAGTCCTTGTGGGAAAGCACAGAGACAGAAAGAAGAGAAGCCAAAGGGAATGAGAAGAAGAGAAGTTGATAAAAGCACTATATCCATTAGAAAGTGGATGAACACTACATGGGAGCAATAGAAATAATATTCCTTATTAGCACCAAAGTGCTCATAAAACTTTGATGCAAAGGGTAGGGCTCTCCCATAGAGGTAGTCCCTAATTTAAGCTTTACATAACATGTCTGCATACAACCTAATTCATATTTGTCACGAATGGAGATGCAAAAACTATTTAGTAGTAGAACCCTTAGTGAGGAGTTACTTCTGCTTGAATTTGCATCCCTGAGTGAAATGCTGTTGGTCTGACTCTAGAGCTGAAGGAACTCTGAGTCCTCTGGTGGTCTGAAAGTCTGTATAAGAAAAAAATATGAGTAACATATATACTTTCATAATATTTATACAGCTGTAAGAGTTTTACTTTACTTAAAAATTTCAGCAACTGCATGTTATCCAGAAATATTTCCATCAGCCTTTTGAACAAGGAACTTAAGATCATGTGAATCTTAGCCCAAAGCCCATGCACATAACACATGTTGCATTGTGAGTTGATAGATCTGAACACCCGTTCCTTATTATTACCTTTATTTTTTCTTTCTGAAGAATATTTTCTTTGCTGCCTTAAAACTGATATGATAAGCAGATCAATTGCATCAATCTTTATTCCTGAAAGGTAGGACAGACATATATTGTAGCTGCAGATGTTATGAAAGTTTGACAAAAAATTTCTCATAACTTCTGTAGTGTTCAAGGTCATAGGAAAAAAAATTCTCACATACAGCAGGAACTTGGTTTTAACCTGTGAGTCATAAAATAGAAGCTGTAAAACAAGTCTGTGAAATATAGTAGAAGAGTATTAGTTGTTTTCAACTGACAATTCATTTTGTAGGTACTGAAGTAGACACAACTTTGTATCACCAGTCATTCCTTTGGAGAGAGAAAGTGTATAGTCAGCATAGTCTAATGTCTTTTTATGTGGAAAGGTTTTTATTCCATTAGTAGAATAGCTTGTTGAAATAATAAAATATGTACTCTTCACCTCTTATTTTCATTTCCTGATGTATGATAGCTTGAACTGCTGTTGAGTAAAATTTGCAGCAAATGTTCTTCCTTGTTCTCATTTGATATAGTTCACACTCCATTAAGATCCTGATAGAGAGAAGGAAACGTCCTTCTCTACTGCTGAACTTTTTATTTTCTTGTACCTCTAAGATGACTTTGGGATACCACATTGCAACTGCAGAACATCACACAGATTTTAGATAATGTCAGTGCAGTGGGATGAATTCTGCAGTGGTACTCAGACTCAAAATGAACGTAATAGCCATATTCTGAATTGTTTTGTTTAATTTTTTTTCATAGACTTTAGCTGAATTTATCCTGTTGTGCACAAATCTACTGAAGCAGTCATAGTGTGAATGCCACTCTTGTTCTGGCATATACTTTTATTAAGCATATCTGCAGCCCCTTATTTAAAGAAAATTATTTCACATTGGAAAAAAAATCATTTGTTCATGACATTGAAATAGAAAGTGGTTTTTGTAAAAACAGAGTTTACTTTTTCTATTTTAGGTTGATTAATGCAGTTAAACATTATTTATTTTTCAGATGAAGCATTCTTTACCACGTGTTTGTAGTCATTCCTTCATCACAGATTATATAAAAGTGGTGCTTGTATTTGAAAAATTGTGTCTTATACAGGTAGGACAAAACTACACTCTGTAAGTCATCTGATGGAGGGGAGATACTGAATACAAGATTAGTTTGAATACAGACAATTGTTAAAGAGGTAAAGATCTAAAGACAGATACCAAAGGACCTGCCTGGATGGAAAAGATAAGGTGGCATAGATCACCTTAATGAGTGTTTCAGCTGAAATTCAGAATTCAAGTGCCTAAAATTGGCACCAAGAAATGCTGAATGCTTTTCATTCTTTTAAACTGAAATGAAAATAGAACTTCTTTTGTCATCTGACAGGGTTGTGTTTATCAATCTGAATACATGGCCTGTCAGAAACAATAAGTATTTGCAGATTCCTTTGAGGTCACTGGAAGTTGAGGGATAAGCAACCTTTTAAAGCTATCCTGAGTGTCTGTGACAGAGTCCATGAGCCTTGGGGCAGGTGGCACAAGGAAAGGGTTAATTAAACAAACCTCTACGGAGGGGCCAGCAGCTCATTCTTATCTGAGGATCTGCAGGGGTATTGGGCTGGATCTGTGAGTGTCTGTGACTCTCTCCAGTCTCTGTCAAGTGAAACAGAGGACAGGGATTAAAATGAGGCTAAGAGAAGCCTGGCTATTAATGGGAAAACTGAGATCAAGCAAACTCGGGGACAGTGGTGCCCACATTTGGAAGATATTATTTAACTTATTTAACTTAGTCCTTCAGTTGGCATTGCTCTGTTTCAATAAGGGGCTTGGTATCTGCAGAAGGGTGTTCCACAGCATCACACTGGCCACCAGATTGTACTTTACTGCTTTGATTCCTTTGTGATTTGTGTACTCTAAGAGCAGCTGCATGTGCTCAGAGGAGCTGATGCTGTTCTGACCTACTACCCTTGTCCTGTTTTTTTAACTGACTTTGTCACAGAGGCTGCAGACAAGAACCAAGTTTTCTCCTTATCACCAGTTTGATTCCAAAGCAAAGTGTAAAAAGTGTTTATTATCTGCAGAACAAACCATAGATTAAAGCAAACCCCTTGGTGATGTACCTGTGCTATTACAGTATTTGAGTCTGGGTAAAGTAAGCAGGTTTTGCCCCATGGTGTGACTTCTGTAATACCTCATCAATAAACAGTATTGGTAAGAGCTGCTGGCTTCCAAGAAGATTGAGAGGGGAAAATAAGGAAGCTGAGAGTTATATTTTGCTTTGTTCATAAATGTTTTCATTTCAATTTTTCTTAAAACAATCCTTTCTAGGATTTGTATTTTGGATTCCTAATGTCATTTTACAACAAGCAAGTCTTAATTTGATTTGTGAGTCCTTAAAATCAGATACCAGTATTTTTGGTAGACAAAACATGAAGTATTTTTTGCCTGTGATTTAAGCTGGATTTGAAGTTGATATATTTAAAGACTGACCTGAGTCAACCCTAGTGGGAATAAATGAGAAGGTTCTGAAGTGGCTCTGTGTCAGATGGTGCTCAACATCTCCTAACTGTGTAAATCAGAAGCCTTACAAGTCTCAGCTCATGCTAGCAGCCATGTGAAGGGCTGCTGAGACAATCTCAGCACCTCATGGGGCACTGTAGCCTTTGACTAACTGTTTTCTTGGCACCTTTCTAATCTGCCTAGCATGAAGAACTGTGCAGGAAGGAGAATTCCTGCATCTGCCTTCTTGATTGTGTTTTGGTTACTCTTCAGTTCATCCAGAAAACCAAGATTTTGCAAACTTACAGTGTCTTGACTTGTATCAGTTTTTCATCCTAATTTCTTAGAAAACAGCCAAACATACAGCAGACGTATGGCAGCCCCTCACTCAGGTGATGGGAAAGCAGAGATTTGTCACTGCACACAGCGTGCCTGAGCGTGGTGGAGGAGCGAGTCCAAGCTGTGAGCCATGAACACACAGCTCTCAGGGCGAGCACTCCCAGCACACTCTGTAAGATCCTTGGAAGGCTGTGGAGATTGGGAGAAAACCTTTATTTGACTTCAGGGTTGTGACTGAGCCATTAGATGAGAATTTGGTTTCATCTTGGACTACAGGCAAGCTGCAATTTTTTTTTTTTTTTTAATATACAGCCATTCTGAAGAAGATAATGGGTCATCCAGACACCTTTAACTGATTTAGGGCTTCTTTGTCATTATCTTGGATTTCTGTGCACTTCATAGGATTTCATAAGAAATAGCAGGTGATGTCCTGAGTTTTTAAAGAAACCTTGTGAAAGATGAGGTGATGTGGCAGACCACCAATTTGAGCTGATTGCATCAAGTAAAACCTCAGTATTAGTTATGGCAAATTTCAGTCCATATAAAATTTATAACACACCTGCTTTTGTATGTCTGGAAATTTTACTTTTTCATTTGTACCCATGAGGGAGAAAAGTTATTTGTGATCTTTGACAGCCTCCTGTAGTTTTAACACTTGCAGATAACTTACAGTTCATGTCATCTTCATAATTTGAAATCTTTCATATTACTTCTGCTTCCTTGCTGTCCTTTGTGTTTTGCTTGTGTCTGCTGTAGAAAAAATTCTTCCAATTTTATCTGGTGTGATCTTTTAGGAAACTTCAGTCTCTTAGTAAACAAAAAAGTACTGAATTCAATTTGGATCAAAGTTCTTTTTACTCTAATTTTTGTGTAATGCATTGCATTTTGACTTGCAAAATTTCTGAAATATGACAAATGTGATATTGTCTAGAAATCATAGGTATCAAGCAAGCAACTTCAAAGTGAACAGAACTCAAAACTCTAAGTTTTGAGTCCCTGTTAATGAAATAATTCTGGGAAGATATTTGTCTCCATGAGAGCCTTTACTTCTTCTATCCTTCAGAACACCTCAAAAAATTTGCTGTTCTTGCTGTACCAGCTCAAGTAACTTTCACTTGCTTGCAAATCCATGCCTGGAAGTTGAGAAGCCCTTACTTGCTGCTGTCTGACTGTATTTTCAGGAGTGACACTGTGTCATGACTCACCCATTCTGCACCAAACCCCCACATGAGCAGTATTGTCAGTTTTCATCAGAGCACTGGAGTCAAAACAGGACTAGTTTGGCTCACACTGAACATCACCTGTTTCCCCAGCCTTCCCATATGGTATTTATTGTGCACAAGGGTTTAAATGGCCATCTATGTAAGATGTTGCTGAGCAGCCACGTGGATTATGTCAAGCCACCAGGAAAGCGATAATTTTTCATAAGATTAATAATGATGAAAAAGGAAGTGTGGGCTTTGGGATTGAAGGCAGTTGTTTGGTGGGGGAACATAATCCTGGGCACAGCTCACAGGGGCTGAGCCTTGCTCTGCTTTGTCAGCATGGCCTCTGTGCCAGCTCACTGTGGAACAGCAGCAATGTTCTTGCCAAGCTGAGGTGCTAAGCTTGCAGAGTGTTTCTATTATCAGTGTTATCCTCATGACCTGATGAAAGAGGAGAGGGTGCATGTGGAGTAACAAGAAGTGGGTATCCCACAGGCACATAGGTTTTGTGCATTCTGCACAGAATGCCACAAACTATATCCAAATTCTGTTTCACTGTATTTTTGTCCAAATGTGCATGTTTCATAGAAATAAATGAGTGACAAAGTTCAGAATAATATTTTTCTGTTACCTTTTTTAATGTCATACATATAGTCTTGCATGATTTTCAATTTATTGCAGAATTTAACAGTCTGAAAAAACTGGTGTCTTTATAGAATAGAGTGGACTATTTTCAGTTGGGAGAGATACAATGATCATCCAGTTTCAACTGCCTGACCAATTCAGGGCCCACCAAAAGTTAAAACATTGTCCAAATGCCTCCTAAACACTGCCAGGCTTGGGCCATCTAATGTTTTCTGGTTTGCTTTGAAGGTCAGGTGTGAGGTCTGGGTCTGACTTGGAGGAAGGAGAAAAGGAGATCCTGCTTTTAAGCAGTCAGCAATTACCCTGTGAAGTACGGGTAATGTAAAACTTGACACTTACAAAGGCAACAACATACTTGTATATTGATTTGTTGTTTAAATGTTGCCCTCTGAGTGAGAGGACTATAATGCTCCTCCTTCTTGTCCTAATCAACCTTGGATCTTGCATGCAGTTTTTAAGTCACATCTGCTTTTTGTGGCTGATTCCAAGGTAGGAATTTTGACAATGTATGCCATGCTTGCAGTTTAATTTGAGAAATAAGTAACTAGTTTCCATTTGTTCTTGATTATTTTCCTTTTTTTTAATTTCTTTGTTTCTTTGGTTTGTTGGTTTGGGTTTTTTTTTTTTTTTTTAAGTTTTAAATTTTTAACTTTATTATATGGTAATTATTTCACTAATGTCAGATATTTACCTATATATATGTGTGTGCTTTGAAACCTTCTTATACTACACAGTTCAACACAACATTTGTAAAACTTGCACAGTCTAACCACTGAACACACAGGGGTTCAAAGCACTTGTGCTTCCATGCTGCTGGCAAAATAAGTAAAGCCCTTGAATAAATTCTATAGAGAACTACTCTTTTAAGAAAGATTCTCTTGTGGTACTATGAAAAAAATATTCCACATAGTACAGAAGCTGTAGCTAAGTTAACATGTTTGAGTTCCACTTTAACCTTTTCAAGAATGTACACATTTTATGAGTTCTGGGTGGCAGTTATTTCCTTCTCAGTAACAATTTTTGTCTCACATTCAAAAACAAGTGCTTGAAAAAAGAAAGTTTGAACAGTCCAAATCACACCCTCAGCTTAAAAACCTACCCCCTCTATTGAAAAGCTAAAGTCACAAACACAGAAAACTTCATCACCTGGTATCTAAACCCAAGATGAGCTGTGTAGTAGGAGACAAATAGTAAAGGTCTCATCTAAAAATCTTTTTGAAAATACCCTAATATGCAATGGAAAATCTGATTTAAAAAAAAAAGAAATGCTGTCATGTAAAATTAGTTTAAATACAGGGGTTTTTTATATGTAGTTCAGAAGATATTGAAGTTCTTTTTTTAAACTGTGATTCACTAAATTAGACTATGCATAAGACTCTCATCTAACACCATTTTATCAGGCGCTGGACCAAAGAAGGAAAGCAGCAATCTCAAATCAATGTACACCAAAATAGACACCAAATGGACACCAAATAATTTGCTCTCTTAATGAGAGGATTTATGCTTTTCCTTTAGTGCATAAAATTCATTTCCTCTTTGTTTACATGTTTAAATTTACATTCTAGCCTTGAAATACCTCTGAAAACCCTGTGTAAAGAGCTTTTTCTGGGCAGTGCTCAGTTGCTCATCCTCTCTCTACATCTCTCCTACAGCTTTTATGCTGATTATTGTACTTGCTCCATTAAATGCTTATTTCTTGGGTCATCTTTACTTGAAAAGAAAAAAATCGTAATCGTAACTTTTTCATTTGGACATATGACTCTATCAATAATGCAGTCAAAACTCCAAATGAAAGAGTGGTTTGTCTGTATGCAGGGACAGCAGTGTCCAAATCCCACGGGCAGGGACACAGCCAAGAGGCTGAGAGGAGGAGCCCCTGCTCCCTGCTCAGCACTCACTGAACCTGCCCTGGACGTTGCCCAGCCTGGTGCCTCCAGCCCAGGCACACCCCAGAAACCAGAGGGCTCTGCAGCTGCCCTGGGGAAAGCTGCAGGAGCAGGGCAGGCTCACACGGGGTCAGAGGCACCTCGGGGCACCTTGCAGCCCTTCAGGTCACAGTGAGGAGACAACTGCTGCCTGTGTGTGGTGAGGGGCTGGAGACCACAGATGGAAATTGGAATGAGGGAGATTCAGAGTGGGTATCACAAAAATCTCTTCCATGCAAGGAGGGTGAAGCAGTGGCACAGGTTGCCCCAGGAGCTTGTGCAGGCTTCATCCATGGAGGCTTTCAAAGCCTGAGCAGCTTGGTCTGACCTGGCATCTGCCCCAGGGTCAGCAGGAGGTTCTCCTAGGGGAAGGATTTCCCACAGCTTCCATCTTGGTGCTCTGCTCTTTGGTGGGGATTCAAGTTAATTTTTTCTTCTGTGTGCCTTTAGCATCCTAGTTCCTTGTGAGGTTTCCTGCACCACTACTGCCCTGGTCCCAAAGCCTTTTGCAGCTGCAATGGTGAGATGCAGGCTGCCCTTTTGCAGAGCAGGCATTCCTGAATAATCTCCACATGTCTTTCACAATTCACTGTCCCTTTCTTTAAGAGTCCAAGCCCAAGTTACGTGTTATCTTAAAAGTTGCTTCAAAGCTTTAAAGTGTACACAGAGTGAATTTAAATTCAAAGACACGAGACATTTTCTTATCTTTTCCTGATGTGTTGCTGTGATATAGCAATGACATAACTGGCTAAAAACAAGTAACTTCCACAAAATGAGGAACATCTCTGGCATCTAACACGGTCCTGCCAACACTGGTATCATCAAAGGTTTCTATTGCTTTTTACTGAGCTTGAAGTTAATGAAAATTTAATGGGTTGTAATTAAGGACTGAAGGAATTGAAGATGCTTTATCAAAGTTTCCAAATTCTGCTTGGTGAATAACAGTAATTGACAAATGCAAACATATTGATTTATCCTTTATCCTAATTGCTATTCTGTAAATGGAATGGGCATTTCTGCCCCAAATTATTAAAAGACTTTTTTTGAGAGTTTAATTAACTGTTCTTTAAATTCTTCATTCATCTAAAATTAACCTTCTGTGATAATTATGCACCTTAAAAAATTCCTTTTATGTAACATAATCTATAGAGGTACACACTGGCTTGGCAACCTACTATTAGCTTGCAAAAGGGAAGATTTATGGCTGGAAAACACCAGCTGCACCTGTTGTTTTTGCTGAACAAATCACCCTGAAGTACACCATCACTCCAGCCTGACACTACATCATTTGTATTGCTAGGAAAGTGGGTTTTTTCTGCATCAGTAGTAGATATTTTTCAAAAATGAGTAAAACCACACAGTTACCCAAAGTCTAACTGGTAAGTTTGTGATTTTACTAGAGTCTTATAAATCATTGGTAAAATAACACACTTTGATTAGTGAATAATATTAGCTATAAAGAGAAGTGGCTTAGATAAGATCTCAGGGTGTGGTGGTTTTAACCTTTCACAGGGTAAATCTGAGATCTGTGCTTTGCAGATTGCATGTCTCCATTAGCACCCTGTTGAAATTTGACTTTGTGTTCTTCATAGTAACCAAAATAAAAAGATTAGCCAATTATAAACTTTCTGGAAATAATGGATGGTAATCCCAGCTGTGGTCAAAGAGGCTCCAGGGGATCACATTTATGTGTCACCTGAGCATAGATTTAAGTTAATTTTGTGCTGACATCCTCTGGCCCTGAGGCTTGTTCAGGGCTGCCCTCCAGAGTGAAAGGAGGGATGAAGGGGTCCCTTCCTTAATGCTCTGCCAGGCATTTGGAAAGGGGAGCCAAAGCTGCTCCACAAAGAAAATCCTCAGGGCAGCTCCTTGCAATCATGAGAGCAGGTAGATGGACACATCTCTTATGTTCCACAGCCCATTTCTGTAACAACTTATCATCATATATTCTCAGCTACTTGAAAATATGCCTAATGTAGTAGAACCATGATAGCTGGCAGAATTTCCCCCCTTTTTTATCCTCTTCTCTTTCCTCTTCTCTCACCCAAATTGCCTCTTGGTCTCCACCAGGTTCCCTCACCCTCACATGTCCAGTGCACGTGGTGGATGGTATTAGGCTGCAAACTGCAAGGCCTCCTGTTTTGACAGGCTTTGTAGTATATTTAGGAGTAACGTCAAGTTAGGAGTTTTGTAGTATATTTAGGAGTTTACAGCAAGTAAAACTTGATGCTCTATCAAATAAATGGAGATAACCACCAAAGAAACAACTCTAACTGCAGTGTCTGGTGGCTGAGCTAGAGGTGGAACCAAGGCTGATGTAGACTATAACAGCTGCTGTAAAATAAGTCATAGTTCACTTAAAAATTATAGGATTAAATCCTGAATCTGCACAGACTTCTGTTATATGGTTAGGTTCCACCAAATTAAAATTACCTGTGAAATTACTTTTGAGTGTAGAACTCTAAATACGTGGCTTTAATAACTAGAATGAAATTGTTGTATATTAAGGGATATGTGACTGTGATCTTATTAGCTGCAAAACAGACTGAGATAGAGGTAGTCCCTGCTAGTGGAAGAAGATGGCTAATATTTTTGTGCTGTAGAGAACTGTGGAGAGCTTGGAAGGAAATGTTTAGGCTGAAAATGTCCAAAACATTGCTAATCAAAGAAATACTTTTTCTTATTTTTTTTTCCTGATTTTATGTAATAGTGTTCTTCAAAAGTATTAAGGTGTGTGTCATATTTGGCAGGTGACTGGTAATGGGATTATTTTATTCAGTGGAAGACATTGCTTTATGTGAAATATACATTAAGATCTCATTTTTAGACCTGAAGAGTGTTACTTGCTTAAAGCTACATTTATGGTCACTGCCCCCATTTTCACCATGTTTTATGGCTGTTAGCATTGCAGAGTTTTATATTTAAAGGAGAAGGCAGTAGTTTTCTTTAGGTTTATACATTATCTGGGAGTTATTTAAATTCCCAATTGCAAAACTTCATTTTGTCATGGGAGTAAATAATTCACCAATTTGTCATTAAAGTCCAGCAAAGATTTAAAAGACCCATTTAATTCTAATGTTAAATATGGAAGTTGCTCACATCCTGTTTTTCCCCTTCAAGGAGTCTTTATTGAGGTAAGAAACCTGATTTTTTTGATCCAAGTTATTCCCGTCTTTTCCCCTACAGACCCTTTCATTGAAAGGCATTTTAAGGACTATTAAAATGAGGGACATCGTGAAGGCTTGCTCTCAGAATTTGTAACATTAATTTTTAATAGCTTCTGAATTATTCTGTTTATTTTATATAATAACATGGTAGATGTGGTGGTTGCATTTCAGTGGGAGGAATTCAGGTCAGACTGGCTGAAATCTCCCTGACAGCAGACTGATGCCCATTAAAAGCACTGGAGGTCTTAGCAGAGGGGAATTACTGCTCTTCTTCTCCTTCTTTTCACCTATTTTATTTCTGTCTCTCTTTGCATGTGTTTTTAAGTACATGCCTGTCTGTCCTTTATGTGGCAATCCTTGTAACATCAATCTTATTTTAATGCTTTGGGATCAAACAGAAACATATTGAAGTCAAAGTTTTACTTTATTTGATTAATGCATTAGTACAAATGAAACAACTTTGAACTAAGACTGTATGTTTTTTACATCTTTTAGTCATTACATCAAACCAATATAGCATCAAGAACAGTCAGATCTGAGGACACTTCTTGGTAGAACATAGTAAATAATGTGGTCCTTGGGAAAGAGAATATACATTCAAAACATCATTTTACCAGTTTCCTTTATGGTTCTAGGCAGAACTGCTGGTCATGCAGTGTCCTCTTTATTTTAACTTGGGCTAACCTACTTTAAAATAGCCATTGACCTTTTTCTAAAGAAGGTTTTATATTTATATATTGTACTTGACATGGTCATCAATTTAGTTTTCCATTCAGAAAATAACATACTTCATAGGCCCTTATTTTTATTGATAGGGTTATTAGTTCTTTTCAAGATTTTTCTTGATTGGAAAGACTAATATTTCTGATTTTTTTGCTTCATTGCCATCTGCTATTGTCTGCTGTTTGATCACTGTATTAGATTTTCCCTTTGTGTTCCTGATGAATAATGTCTGATGATGGAGGTTGGAGGATCCATCAGGGTAACCTGGATATCTGCCAGAAATAAAGGAAGAAACAGTTGCTGCATTCCTAAAGCATGCTATGTGCTGCAATCTCCTCACTCTTAAGTGCTAGTAATTGGGACCAGTTGTTGTCATTTATGTAAATAAGGTAATAAATCATCAAATATGGTCCAGCAAAGCAGGACATCAAGTAATCTGCATAAAATCTCCAGATTTCAGAACATTTAGTCTCTACAAGAATGGGCAGATTGTAACCAAGAAATATCTTTCCCGATGGCTTGAGCAGGTGAGGATGCAATGGCCCTGCTTTTCAGAGGAGGAGTGGTAAACTCAGACTACCTGAACTATCACCTATAGCTACAGAAAAGCAATAAATGGAGTTGCAGATTTTTTATTGTTGTTTAACAAAAATGTTCATCTCTCCAGAGCTGCTCAGACAGCAAGGCATCAAGCAGCAGACTCTTTATAGACAGTTCATTCAAACCCATGCAGCCAGCATTATAGGGCACTTGTTATCTCACTGTAAGGACAGTGTAAGTGACAGAAAGGATCAAATTCAGCACCAGTCACTTGAAATTTTGACACAGGAAAGAACCTTGTGCATCATATATGTAAGTAAAATTGTGCAAAAATTAAAGCTTGTTGTACTCTGACGATGCACATTTTAAATAGGACTTAGAAGAAAAAGGATTTTTTCCTTTTCTGTGATGGCCAAAACCACACAAAAATCACAGACAGCTGATCGGATTTGCTTCTTGAAATATTCATTTATGGATGTCTGAAAAATATTGTGTCTCACAAGTAGAAAAATACATTTTATATTCTGCAGTTCACTAAATCATCACTTCCAGGGCCATTCCTGAGGAAAGGACACTGGATTGGTGGAACACTCTCTGTGCATGTCTGCAGTTTAGATGGTGCTGACTAATTATTTTGCTTTTAAAAAAGCCCCCAAATAAATGTTATTGTAATACCTGACTATAAAGGGTTCTGTATCTGCTTACTTCCCTTTGGCTTTCCATAGACCCATGGAGGTTTTTCTTTACATCAAGGTCTGTGGTGGAAAAAGACTATGGTAGTCCAGCCAAGAGTGCCAAAGCTACAGGTGCCCTACAGAGATATTCCTTCCCATCACCATCTTCAAAGGACACCATTGTCTTCCCATTGTTCTCTTTTCTTTGTAGTTTGCTTCTCCTTATGAGAGCAACCTCCACAGCAGCACCCATACCCAGGTGCTATTGATGGAGCCTTGCTGAATGGGGAACTTCATGTGGGATATGAGTGAATTGCCCTCATGCCTGAAGATTGTCCTCCCTTCAATTATTTTGTGCTTACTTTTCTTACCTGTTTTTCCCCCTTGTGTGGATGATGCAGAACTTTATGATGAAAGTGGAGTATTGAAACAATGAAAAGGACTTATCTTGCCTTGACCATATGCACAGGATTCTGTCAGTTCAGGATTGTGTTTCTGTCAGTTCAGGATTGTGTTTTCTGGCACATCCAATCTGCTCTTGCTTCCTACCTATTTCCTCTTCTCTTCATTCCAAGATTTCATTCAAACTATCGTGAGGGGTTGATTTTCCGTAAGGCAAAGTTTATCTTTTGTAAAGCTTTAAGCTCTCTGTGTTGTATTTTTGATGTGTTAGAGCTCTTCTAAAGGTTATTCTTTTATGAAGAAGTGGTCATTTGAAAATGATGATCCAAAAAGCTAGAGAAGGTAGCAGTTATGCTAAAACAAATTAGCGCCTAACATTTGAAACGAACATTTTCTTCAGAGTAAAATGTCAGTGTAGTGTTACAAATTGTTTCTCTCCCTCCGCTACTTATTCTGGCAATAAAGACTAAGACAGTCATAGTTTCACTTACATAATTTCAGAAGAGACTTTGAAAGTTGGACACTTTTCTCTTTTATCAAGAAACTACTAATGCCAGAAATTTGGCAAAAGATAATTTTGTGTGCATTTTTAAATGCTTTAAGAATCTCATGTGAAATAACTGCAGATGTGGAAAGCAGTATTCACACATTACTTAACAATGAAGGAATAATAGTGATGATCTGCTGTGATTTATAGCTAATGGGTACTCCTTTAAGAACTTATTGAGCCTAAGTTCTTATTTGATTTGATTAAAAGATCAGAACGAGCGAAAAAGCTTTGAACCAAGATTGTAGAGATTTTAGCACTTTTAGTTATTACAGCCAAGCAGTAAAGCACCAAGAACAGCCAAATCACAGAACACTTTGCTAGAGTTTAGCAATAATTTAAATATGGCATAAATACTTGAATTTTGAATTCTTTTGTGAGTGGCTGATATATAGAAAAGGGCAACATTCTGCAAAAAAAAAAAAAGTATTTGTTATGAGTTGCATGGGCAGTTGTTCACAGTTGATTGTTCTGTCTGGAATTAGTGATTAACTTATCTCATCAGGATGAAGCACTCCAGCCTGCCAGCAGAGCTGCCATCAACTGGAAATCTTAGCAACAATCTTGGCAAACATTGCAAACATGAAAGGCTGTGTTTTCATACACTTGCCCCATTGCTTTGTTCTTCAGGTGGTGCACCCTTTGGTAAATGCAGTTACCTGTGTCTGAGTGTTCTTGGGCTCCTATAACCCTTCAGGCAGGGAAGGGAACCAAGAGCAATTGTCAAAAGGCATCCTGAGGACAACACCTCAGGATGGGACAGTAGTGGTGTACCTGTACTGCTTTAGAAAAACCATAACCTTGATATAGTTCAGTCTTTACAAACACTTCAATAGTAAGCCACAGGCCTGTGTACTCAGGGAAACCAGGACTTTGAAGGCCTTGGAACCAAAGCAAAATATAAGATTCAGAAGTGATAAAATAATAAAGAAAATTAACTTTGCCCCTGCTGATGGTATTTCTGGGTTTGTGGCAGAATAAGGTATTTAGATTCTACAGCTGTAAATGCTTTTATCTTTAAGAAAGTTTTTGCTATGGTTTAATTTTCTAAATTTTGAATAAAAAGGAGATATAGCAGACCTGATGGATTTTTTCTGAGTTAGGTTGATTTTTTTTAAGACTTGGAACTGAGATTAAATTTTTATGTCTGAGTAGTAAATCTCTGGAACAGAATTTCCTGATATAAATGATAACTCTGCTTTAATTATGGAATCTTCTAGGCAGCTATTATATTAGAGCAGGACCCTTAACAGACTTTCCTTTTTAAGACTATATTCAAGAGTAACAGGAAGTGCCATAAATACAGCTTGCTTTCTGTTGGAGGGGTTCACTTGTCTTTGAGTGAATGACTAGGTTCCTTTTGCATGGTTTATTTTCCCAACAAGAATGTCTTCAGAGCTATTGGAAATGTTCTAAAATGGGTCTCAATATATTGAATGTGAAACATCTTCTGTACTATGCAACTATTTCAGAAATCATATATGGAGAAATAAAGCACTGGTACATAGTTCTAAGAAAGCTTTTAACATCTGCAAAATTAACTTGTCACTAATTTTGCATGCTTCAGTTACTGGAAAATGTAGCTCTCTGAAGCACCAAGCTTTTTTTTTTATTATTACATTACATACCTATCAGTGACTTGCATCTGAAATTGTTTTCATCACTGATCTTGTTCTTTTGGTGCCTATACATTTATTTCTCATTTCATGCTGAAAATGTTATGCCATCTGGTTACTTGCGTAATTTTGTAAAGAGAAGACTTCATTAATTTGCAGTTTTAACTTCTGCACCTGCAACTTCCATTTACTGGTGTAGCAGTTGTTGCCTGTCAATAGTTTAGAAAGAGTCTGCTGAAGCTGAAATATTTCTGCATACATATCTTTCTGTCTTTAGATACTTGCAGGCCAAAATCTGGGGGAGGATTTGGTAGGCTGAGAAAACACCACATCCTGAACTGTACAGCATCAACTCCCGATTTTTCCTGGTTCAAATGCAAGGGATCCTCTCCTCTCCTCTCTCCAGCTCTTTATGTGCAAATGTAAACTAGAATTCCATGGTTGCCCAAAAAAGGAAATTTCAAGCTTTGCAAATGCTTTGTTTGGATTAATAACATCTATAGTCACGTTTCTTTTATCCCAGAGGGCACAAACATTTCTGAAGTTAATAGCAGTATCATAACCTATCTAATATGCTATGGTAAAAATGCCTTCTGTTTGTTAACTCTTAACAAATTCCTGTTGTCGTATTTCAGCAGCAATTTATTTTCTAGGCCGGAAAGAGGAGAGGTTAGTTTTAAAACTAAAAGCACAATGTCTTAAACAGTGTATGGTTTTCTAAAAATATTACTTGTTTACTTATATATGTGATTATTCAAAAGCAAAGACTGCACTGTTGGTCCCTTAGTATTAATTTCTGCTGTGTGAGGCTGTGGCAGAGTTTATTCATTGACCCAAAGCACTAGAAAACTTCCTACAGCACTTTCTGAAAACCTGACAAACTGAACTGCTTTTGCTGAATGGTAAGTTACATCAATATGATGTCTCTATCTAGCTGAAGTTGGTTATCTGAAATCGAAGGGAAAAGGGCTGGGTTTGTTTTGAACTTTTTATTTGGGTTTTTTTTTCTTTGTTTATTTTCGGTTTTGTGGGTTTGTTTTGGGTTTTTTTAGTTCAAAAGGGTAGCTTGGGGTTTCAAGAAGCCTGAGAGCTGATGAAAGACTTGCTCCCTGGGGAACTTCAATAAGAGCCTGTGGTGAAGCAGGAGGGATTGGCAGGAAGGGACCTGCCCCAGAGCTGGGAGGAGCCCGGGCCCCCAGGGCAGCTGGGCTGGGCAGGGGGGCCCTGTGCAGGGGCTGGGGGAGCTGCAGCACCCCATGCTATTCCAGCCAGAGTGCACTGATTCACTGTGTCTGCATCCCTCCTGAAACACAGGCAGCTAAGCAACCTCAGCTTATGTTCTGGGATGGTTTATTTCGTGGTTTGGGGGGGATTTGAGGGTGGAGGTTTTTTTTGGTGCTTTGGTTTTTTTTGGGGGATTTTTTTTTTTAAGGGTTTGATGCTGATAGCTGGAATCACCAACTTCACATCTCAGAGCCTTTAAAGCAAGCAAAGAAAGAGGACATTTTTTGGGGAACACTGTGCCATAGACTGCAGGAAGCTAAAAGGGATGAGGGATGAATGATCAGAAAGGAAGCAAATTCTCCCAGAAGTGGCAGTCAGGCATGGGATAGTTTAATTGCTGGGACTTTGGAGAAAGGTTGTACATCTACTGTCGGACAGATTAAAAGATATTTAAGCTTCCAGATTATAAATAGCCTCTGAAATAATACAGAATGACAAAACTCTGGGGGGTTGGAAAGCACTTCTCGAGATTGCCTAGTCCAGCTCCAGCTCAGGCAGACTCTGCTGCAGCAGGCAGGTCAGGGCTGTGCCTGGTTGGGTGCTGCTTATCTCCAAAGATGGAGACTTCATGCCCTCCCTGTTCAACTTATGCCAGTGTTTGACCACCTTCACTCTATAAAAAGCCTTAAATTCATTTTTCCCCTCTGTGTTTTAATTTGTGCTTTGTCTCTTGTCCTGCTGCTGGGCCCCACTGAGAACAGCCCAGCTCCCTCCCCTTTTATGCCACATCAGATGTCCATGCACATGGGTAAGATGCCTCCTCCAGGCTGAGCAGGCACAGCTCTCCCAGCCTCTCCTCACCTGACACAGTGCCATCAGACACTGAGATGTTACTGAAAATGCTTATCTTGGACTGGAGTATTCCAGGAGTTTCCCGTGTTTGAGGAACGTGTTTGACTCACCTCATTTCTGCAGGGCTGTGTTTCTGCTGTGAGAAAAAAGATTTCTTGTCAAAACCAGGATGTCACTGCTCTCTTTCAGTGCAGAAGTGGGACTTGAACATCCAAGTGGACAACTTTCCTAGCAAAAGCTGATGGATGGAGATCCCTTTCCTCATCTTTCTTGCTACGTCACTAGAGAGAGCCTTAGGAAAATCTTGACTTCACGATGTCTTTGCTTTGCTTAGAAATTATTTTAAGTTACAGGAAACATGACCATCTGATTGGATTCTCCTTCACAGATGAGGTCATTCTTTCCACGAGCAACCTGTGATAAGGATGCTTAGTTTGGATGAATGTGTAATATCCAGCAATCTCAGTTGGATTTTGCTTTAGCAGTAGTGATTTAAAAACTGAAATGCTATTTTTTTTGTCACTCAGGACTGGATTTTATTTCACAATTGTTCTGTGTTTTGCAGAATTAAAATATGTCTTTGTAGTGTCAGAGGCATTATTGTCATTGCTTTAAAAAGCTTCTTAAGCATACAGCATTTGTGTTTGCTTGCACAGTGAGAAATCATAATGGAGGATATTAAAAATTACAATTGGTCAAACAGTCCAAGATCTTGAGAGGGAATGACAGTACTTCCTAGGCTCAGTACAACTGAACTGTCACATACATACTGGGTTTCACATTTTCTCTTCCTTCTTCACTCATTCTTTACCCCAGTTACATGATTAACTCTCCATTCATCATCCCACCTCACCCCTGTTTCTGTTCTTCATTGTCTTCTGCATGACCTGCTGTGCCTGAGCACTGCTAATGAGCCCAGTTACTCTCATGCCCCTCAGGTCTCTCCTTTTGAGTAGAAATCTTCCCACTCAGAATTCCTTCTGTGTTGATAATATAATATGCAGAATAATATCATGGCAAGGCTTTCTGTATTGCACCTAATCTGGCCCATTCTTGATGGGGCAACAAAGCAATGGACACCATGCTTTATAGAGAAGCATAAACAAGTACCTATTTAATGTAGGAGTCTTGGAAAAAATATAGAAATAACTTGCAAAAATATTTTACTGCATTGCACAATTGCCATCTCAGAAAATAAGGAATGGCTGTAATAGTTAAGGCATGTTTTGCTCACTTTTTGCTTATTAAGCATTTATCCTGAATATCTATTAGTAGTTTAGCTTGTGTAATATTGATTTGCTTGTTTATTCTAGTTTTGAGATAAAATGGACCCTCATATTCTATTAGAGATGCAGCATACTGGTTGCCTGGGATATTGAGAAATACATTTTAAAATACAGCATGAAGATTTTACTGTAACTGTAGCTGTGATGTTTTCTTTTGTTTGCACTGTGTTGTTTTTCTTTAGAAGTTGTTTCCAAAATTATGGTGAATGGAATTTTCTTTTCATGTGACCAAATGCTCTTTGTCTTGGCAGCATTCACAAGCACAGAGCTGGCAGAGAAAGTTAGGCAGGATTTGCCTGGGCATTTTCAAAGATGAGCACCCAGGAACTGAAATTTGAAATAATGTAGCCTGAGGTCAGGAATTTTTTCTTTAGAGAGTCAGTAAAGAACATGATTATCTGCAGTGTGTAAGAAGCCAGGGGTTTTCTCAATATATATGTACCATTGAAATAGGAAAGTATAATGGGCAATATTCTGTGCAGTGTTGCTTCCTAAACAATGCCAGTTAATAATAAGGGATTTGGGCCATTTTTCAAAGAGAGATGATATTTGCAGTCAATCCTTCCTTTCTTTTGGTGAGTTAGATAAAACAGTGCTGGGAGAATATGCATCATTTAATCCAATTTGAGCTTGCACCGTGCTTAACTCAAAGACAAATGTGTTCTTGACATCAGGCATGTACCATACAGCACTGAAGCAGTGTGGTTTTGGCACACTGTGAGGAAATCTGCTGAAACAAGAAAGTGTTTGTTTGAGAGAGAGGGCTCAGAGAGGAGCAGGGGAGGGTCCCAGAGGCAGAGGTAACCCCGAGCTGGGTGGTTTTCCACGCTGTACCTGCGTAGGTGGAGCATTCCCCTCGTGCCAGGGCGCTCCTCAGCGCTCACCAGGAGCTCCAGCAGCCCCTGGAAGAGCTTCTGCTCCCCACAGCGTGGCTGGGGCTCAGCACCGGGACAGAGCCATCTGTTTTACCCCAGCACACATTTGCATTCCACAGGTCTGGGAAACTGCGTGACCACCCAACGCTGGGTGTTTAAAACTGATCAGGCTGGCAGCACAGCACTTCACATCCAGCTGCGCTGCACACACAAACTCCCCAGCCTCTGTGCTGGAAAGTGAGCTGCAAAGGATTTTTTTTTAGAAATTGCTTTTGGAGCAGGTACATTCCTGCACAGGCAGGATGTCCAAACCCTCTCGCTTGGCTCGACCTGTGTCGGCTAACACAGCTCCTAAATCGCCTTTGTCTAGGAAAGAAGATTTTAACAGCCGATCACGAAAAATTAGGCTAGGTGAAAAGATTTTGAGAGCTGGCAGCGAAGGAAACCTGGTTAAACAGCATCAGCAAGAGCAGGTGGAAATCACAGAAAGGCTTGTGCCACGGAGGGCTCCTTTCCTGAAAGGTAACTGGTAATTTCATGCTGCAAAAAAAAATAATCAAATGCATTTGCAATCATTGTGCTTTGAATAAACCCCAAGCATCAGTTATTGTATAATATGGGGTATATGTGTGTATGTACGTGTGTGTGTTGTTTCTAAACAACAGATTCTTGTACATAAAGCATTTGTTTTGAAAATAAAAGGGCTCAAAACATTTTTGTTGTTCAGTTTTGGCTGGATGCTGTGTACAAGCTAAAAATGTCGAGCTGTCAAAATGGTAAATCAAAATCTTTTACAGTCTAAATTTGCTACTGTATTGTGAAGCTTTATTTGAAATATTGGTTTGAAGTGAGAGAAGTGTGAGAAAGATTAAATAGGGAAAAATAAAGAGAAAATAGACATCAGTGCAGGCACAGAATCTTTAAACCCTGCAAGTAAAACTCTTCTTTGTGGGTCCTGACAAGGCAGCTTCAACTATTTCTTGTATAAAAACTAAACAGATCAAGTGTATTTGGAAAGGCTTATATGCTTTCAGAATGCAAACAAATGTGGAGGATAATATAAGATTACAGTCTACTTTCACTGATCTGTTAAGCAATGGGCTGTGGGAGCACTGCCTCTTTTTAACTTAGTTTTTGTGACAGTACTCCTTGGAACTGCATTTAAAAGTAGCCATTTAATCTGCATGGTGTAAAATGAGGTAAATTGCCATTCAATCAGGAAATAAAAGTAGTACTATTCTAATTGTACTCTTCATAGAGTTTGTATTTAAATATGAACAAGAACTAGAATCCCTGCAGTACAGAATAAAAATTGCTGTACCTCCATCCTAAATCCATAGGAAAAAGAAGTGTAGATTATAGACCTTTGTAACTTGAAACTGTACTTTCATTTCACACACATGGCATCCAAGGTCACAGTTTTTATTCCCACCTGAATAAGGTTTAAAAGAATTTTTCTTTCCTGCAGAATGACTTTTATTATTTCACAAAGAAGGGAAAAGTGATGACACCTAGTCTTACTCAGGGAGACAAATGATCTGTTTGTTTCTACAAAGGAAACTGTGTTTGAAGCACTTTATTAATGGCAGAAGAGAGCAAATAGAAAAGCTGGAGGAGGGAGGGCTTAAATTACTGGTCTCACTCACAGAACCTCTTACTTATTCAGCACTGTAGTATGAAAACTCATTTGTGATCTTGAGATGTATTGCAAAAAAGTAAAACCTTTATTCCAAAAAAAAAAAACAAAACTAAACCAAACCAGACGTACAATTCTTTATGCCCTGGTAACCAATATTTATTGATTTTATAGTAAATTATGTTTCCCAGTCAAGTTTTTAAAATTTGAAAACTTTCATAGAAAATCCTGTAACAGTATGTTTTTCACCAAGTTAAAGTTTTTTAGACAGTAATTTATTCCCTTTGTGTTTTCTCATTTATTTGGTGCATTGAGAAAAAGAAGTCGTGGGATTTACAGATACAAAAAGTGTATCCTTTTATGGCACTCTCTGTTCCTTTATCACTTTACTCACTTTATCAACTCACTTTATCAAAATGTTGTTGGGCTATGTAATGCTCTACAACTTCAAGCAAGGGTTGCACTCACTGCTTAGAGTTTTAGGTGAAATTTTTCTGTAAAGGGAAATTTGTTGTATATCAGTAGTGCTGCAGCATGGCATGTGCTTTTAGTATTTATAGCTTACACTTACTGTCTTCTTGAGCATGAATTAAACCCTGTTAAGTACTGGCTTTCTGCATTGGGATGGTTGTTTTAATTACGTTACTGTGAGTTGTTTTTGTAAGAGAAGTTGAAGAACAAATATTGATACTTTTGAAGGGAGCATACTGTAAGGGTGATGGAAATGCACAGTGTGGGGTTTTTTCTCTGGAAATGGGACTGTCTGGATGACCCCCAGTAAAGTCCAAACACTGGCCAAAGTGATTTGAAAGACATTTTGTGAGAAGCAGGGACAGACCTGGGTGGTGGAGGAACAGCAGATAGGACAGAAACCAAAAGAAACATAGAAGCCACAAGACAGGGCTCTGGGGCAAGGCTGAGTAATACAAGAGAGCATTAACAGCAGCCAAGGGTGTTTATGTGAAGTGGTAAAGAGGAAGAGTGGAAGAGGTGGCAGAGGGCAGGTATAGGCTGAATGAGATGGCTAAAGTAGGAAGCGTAGTGAGGGGAGGCAGAAAGCTCCTGTGGGAAGGAAACTGGGGCTTGGAGGAGAAAAAAATGGTGAAGGAGGAATGGCTTTTAGGTGGATCAAAGGGGCTGGAATGGAGAAATGGGAGCAGGAGGCTGCCCACATGTTGGGAGTGGGGTCCTAAGCAACCTGCTGTGGAAGAGGAGTTTGACCAAATCTCATTTTTGTTGTGTCACATCAGTGAAACCCCATGGTTGTGTGTATGTGCACAGGAGATCAAGGTGGGTTGTCTGGATTCATTTCTACTGTGGAATTTTACATGGGCAACACAACACTGTTTCTGGTTTCTTTTATAGTTTTCAATTAATACCAAATAGATAACAAGAATGAGTGGTGCTAACAGCAATCCAGCAAATAGGAAATACAAAATTGTGGCTATAATTTCAATAGGACTGTAAAGCATGATGACTCATTTTAATTACAGTACATGCTGGGGGGGGGGGGGGGGTTCTACAGAATTCTTGCCCTGCAATGTGCAAGATGAGTTGTACTTAACTGAGAGGTTGGGTTCTGTTAGCAGGGGGGCAGAGACAAAAGCAGTCCTTGTAGGTGAAGCCATTAAAGGTCAGAGTGGATCTCTCTGCCCCTGCCACTGAGGGCTGTGTGGCAGAGACAGACATGCTGCTTCAACTTTCACAAGGGAAGCCTGGCTGTATGGATTTGTGGTTTGGTTTAGTTGCTGGATGTGCAGCTCTGAGACCATGGGTTCTGATTTGCACAGCTGAAACCACATAACAGTAACTGAAGTCAGTGTCAGCTGCAATTTTATTGTGTGAAATACTGTCTAATGCAAAGGACTCAAGAAGGTCATTTTGTACTTACCTGTTACTCTTCATCTGAATTTAATGGACAACTTAGGCCATAATTTCTCTGGATGCCAGGTTCATCCTGCTAAAAGAGAAAGGAAGTATTATTTTATAATGAGGAATACTTTGACCCAGGCTACAAAATTTGTTGCTTAGTCTTCAGACCAAGAGTGGGAAACAGGGAGACAGTCTGAGTTCTGGCATTTCCCACCTGGTGAGGAACTTTGTTTGCAGACTGAACATCATTTAAGGATTTGCTGGTTTAAATAAAAATGGAGATAGGTAAACCTTTCTCTTTTAATTTTCACTTTCATGACTGAATCAATTAAAATAGGATTTTTTCACCTCTGGGATGTGTTACTGATTAGGGAACTTTATGAATTTCTGTTACCCATACTTTTCTCCAAGAAAAGCAGAGAATATACTGTTTGTCTTTTCAATTTCCTTCCTCTGTGCCCTTTTATTGAGTTTTGATATTTACCTTATTACTTGGCTTCACATTGCTTCACTTTGCTTTATTTTTCACTCTTATTTTTCTCCATTACAGTTTCCTCTCTGGTTTTTCCTCTGCCCTTTACTTTGCAGTTCATGGTGATTGGAATGCGAGACCAATACTTTTAGACTAAACCTTTGGTTATCTCATATTTAGTTGGATCCAAAACTAGACAAAACCTGTTTGTTCCATCCCTAGTTATTAGAAGGGGGCCAAAGGACTTTGGGGATATAGAGGGATTCATAACTATGGTCTCTTCATGTGAAGCAAGCAAATAATAGCACCATAGAAAGTGCAATTAATTACATTTTCCCTATTTTGCTTTCATGAAAAACTCCAGTGACCATATAACTCATATGTGTGTTACTAATTTTCTCCAAGAACATTATGTTTTTAAAATAGATACAGAATAATGGCCAAAGTTTAGGAAATATTCTGTCTGACATTTGAGTAATATCTATGGAATGTTTAAGGCCAAGAACTTTATTTGTCAGGAACTTCTATTTCACAGCATTTCCTGACAGGGATGTACCTACAAATACAGAACACATGTAAGACTAAGGGTTTGCTATCCAAGGAAGTTCATTATTAAAAGAATAGCAAAGCAAAGAATGTTAGTATTTAGCCTACAGTATTTTTGTTTCCTCTGCAACTGTTTTAGATTCACAAGGGCAGAGAAGACATCTTTTATATATACTACATGTATATACAAATGTTCATTATCTCACAAAATTAATGCTAGCTTTCTTCTTTACTACCAATACTTTTTTTTTTCAAATTGAAATGCAGGTTTTTTACTGTGATCTAAAAAAGAAAAATCAGAAATTTTACTGTCTTTTAGAGTAGTCTGAAAAACTGTAGTGAAACTAGGGTTGGTATCAGATGTGCAATGTAATACAGTTAATGGTTCAAAATTCTGAGCTCCAGACATAGCTTTGATAATGTATTGGGACTATATTCTTTCATTTTAGTATATTAGTATTAGAAATAGAAAAATAACATGGGCCATTAGATTACACAATAAATCTAGATAAAAAAAATTCAAGCTGGAAAAGAGCATTATTAAGATAACTCTTGGAATTTATAGTTGCAATGTAGAAACAGAGGCCAGGCATGAAACAGTAGACATTCTTTCAATTGCCTATATGAACATTTATTTCTATAGCTGCTGAAGGAGGACTTCACCTGGAGGATGAATAGGGCAGCTGAACATGCCTCCTTCCAGCTAAGATTATGCAGTATATAAAGTGGAGTTATGGTTATTGAAAACTGAATGTCTGGACATTTGTTTAGGTAAAGAATAATTGGCCTACCTCTGTTCTTATTTGCTGTGAGATCATGAGTCAGACCCAAGCATAAAGTATACTTGAGCTATTTTTTAAGCATGATTTCCTCCAAAAATTGGTCATGTCAAAAATACCTGGCAGGCTTTCTTTCATTGGTAACCCTTTTACCCATTATCTGAATTTGTGCAATTATGATGGAGACGTTAGGGTCTCAGAAAACCTGCATTTCTATGATAAAGTGTATACACTGAGCTGTGTGGGATATGCTGTTCTCTACCTGTCAAATAGTACATGTCTATATTTTTCTATAATACTGTGGAAGATTGCTGGCCTGGTGGAGAGGGAAGACCTGATTGATATTGTGTTCAGAGAAGAGCTGCAGTGTGTGCTCAACTCTCCCTGCAGATCAGAGAGTTCACGTGTGGGTGACACCTCATAAAAGCCATACCCAAGGGACCAGCTTGGGTTGGAGCTCACAGCTCCCATAATGCACTAGAAGAGAAAATTCAGATTATGGATGAGACTGCATGAATTCTGATGGTAACATTTTGAAATAGAATGTACACTGCAGCCTAAGTATAATTCAGTTTACCAAGTCAGTAGTCAATCCCAAATAAAAAATAATAAAAGAAAAAGCTGCTTTGGAAACCAAGTTACAGTAGCTGCTTTGCTTACAGAACTATTTTTCAATTGCAGAAAGTATATCCATTTTAAAAGTTCTTCCTCTGGGACCTGGCAAGAAAAGGAGGAGAGCTCTATACATCCCCTTGGGAAGCTCAGGATCTTCTGTTTATTTTGCTGTAAGGGCATGGTGCAAAACTTCACCAATTTTTTCCACAACTCTTAAAAAGTTTAAACCATATAGATGGGGGAATTTTGGAGAGGTTGCAATTTTGGGGAAAATGAAGTAATAATTTTCATAATTTTTGAACATTCGTTTTTCCTCAAATTATGTCCTTCTGAAATCTGTCAGAGGTTTTGAAGTTTAGATTAAATAAATATAAACACAGTTTGTAGGTATTTAAATGTTACAGAGACTGTAGGTATTTAAATGTTCCTCAGTGGATTCTTGCTCTGTAAAGCAACATATCAATATCACTTTCACATCTTTAGGCTATAGGTATATATTTTATACAGAGTGTATAACTTTTCATGTAGATACAAAATCTGTAACAGTGTAAGAATGTCACCTAAGTGACATGACTTAATTGGAACCATAGTATTTCAGTATTAGGGATTTCAGTGGGTGTCAGTCAAACAGTACCATGCAAATCTGAGATAATTTAGCAAAATTTGAATGAGAAGGCTCAGAAATATTAGTCCTACTGTCAAAATCCCCTCAAGCCTGACTGTTTCTGTGAAACAGGTTTTTTTCTATCCAGAATTGACCCTATTAATACAGGCTGTATAATTTTTGAGTGTACCCTTTTATCAAAACAAGAGCTAGTGTTTTGAATTGAAGGCATAACTTTCAGATTTATCCATTTATTTAATGTTGTGGATATTCTAGTAGGTTAAGAAGTTACTTGTGAGTTCTGAGGTAGTTTATTCGTATGATGTCAAGACAGGAGTTTTTCTACAGTTGAGAGGTTTTTGACTGAAAATGGAAAGAACATCACTGAAATACAGTGAAAAGAAATAGCAATGCTCATGTGTTTAACATGTACTTCATAAGCTTGTGTATGGGGTTTTTTTTTGGAGGATGGACTAGTGTCCTTATAGGCTGAAATTCAACTCCTATCTCTATTGTTATTCTTGTCTGCTAATTAAGTGATGAATTGAACTTCCTTTAATTTTCAGGTTAGCTCACAGCATCCTCTGAAATGGGATTTTCAAAGCTGGACATGGTACTTCATCACTGAGTGCAGTGGAAGGATTATGCTACAGTTATTGTGGATAAATGTTTATAAATCCTAGTGCAAGTACAGTTTTTTTGCACAATGGCATGGTAATGTTTTAAGCTTCTGATTAACTCCTAAAGCCATTTTTGCTGTTAATCATCTTTTAACTTTAGGCATTGAGGGTTCCCCCCTGACCCAGAAAGACAATCATTCCAGCTGATCTTAATTCCTGAATCCTTCCTAGTATTATAAGTGAAGACACAACATCAGCTCTTTTCAAATCTTCTGGAAATTTCATCCATCCTGAGTAAATTCAGGTAAATATTAAGAATGCAGAAATATTCATCTGTTAGTTCTTGTAGTGCCCTGTAAGATCCCAGCACACTGTCTGGCTTCATTCCTTTCCTTTTTAGATTTTCTTGCTGGTATTAATTATGGAAGACACATGGTCACAGTTGACCCTCTTCTTGAAGTCTGATATGAAAAAGGCATTCAAAATTCTGCTTTCCCCACACCATTTGTTAAAAACTGTCTTTTCCCATTGAATAATGGATCCATCTTTTCTTTGCCCTTCCTCTGGCAGTAAGTAGTCATCCAGGCCTGCTGTTCACTTTAAGGAGAGGAAAAACATTCAGGGCCCAGTCATGAACCAGTTAAAAAAAAAAAAAAAGGCAAAGCTGCAAAAGATGAAAAATCAAAACATCTGGAATGCACAGCTAGCTGGCTGAACACATCCAGGGTATTAGTATCCAGGCATTTAAGAACAGGCCAAGCTGTACTATTACTGGGAAATAAGTTTATGATGGCCATCTCTTGCTGACATAGGTTGAGGTTGTGTCCTGCCCTATATAAAATTTATCTTGAGCCTCATACTTTGAGTTTGTGAACATGCTAAGGCCCTTGCTGCAGCTTCAGCACATGAGTAACTTCCCTTGCAGTGAAAACTTTGGAGATGTCTCCTCAGCCTTCTATCTTCATCTTCCAATACACAGATTCATCATTCAGCAGCATCTAGATGTGGCATAGACAGAATTCATTAACTGTTTGAAATGAAACTTTTTAAGCACCTCTTCTTAGAGGACATGGGAAAAGAGATTTAGGCAGAGAAGGTGTAAGTGCAGCCCTGCTGTGTGAGGTGCAGGCTAACATGCAAGCTTCACAGACAGCTGTGCTGCCTGGCTGCATCTTGGCTATCACCTGGAAGGTGCATCACCTTCTTTTGAGGCTGCAGATGTATCTTTTGCCAGTGATGTTCTGCCTGTCTGAAGATGGTCCCTCTTTCCCCATACCTGTATGGCTGCCAGAGCCAGGAGATTACGACCTCTTTCTCTCTCATGTACCAATTTCATTAGGGCAGAGGATAGATACTATGCATATACTAGTGAGGGTGATCAAATAGCACCAGGAAGCATTAAAATTAGTCCAGCAGTTTGAGACCAACATCCAGCTTCCCTTAAACACATTTTATGCTGACCTGTAAGTTATTATTTTGTAGCACAGATTTCTCAATGAGGCCTTGAGTGCATGATAATTGACCTCATTCACATGCTGGACATTCCAGGCAATGTTAAAATCATGCACTCAGTTCATGCACTACCCATGCAAACTCACATTACACTTGGCTGTTTTCCAGCCTGCACATCTCACTGGGCAGTTTGCTTTTCCTACTGATCCTGTGCCCACTGTTTGTCATTACCTGAGGCTCACCCACTGCCTTTCTGTGTTCCCCATTGTTTTACAGTGTATGCACTTACAGGATTCAGTTTATCTTTGTGTTGAATTACCTCTCATATTACCATTAGGGAAGTATCACTTTGAATGCTGTCTTGACCTCTTGGAACTAACTGAGCTCTTCCTTTGCAGGGTTGTGTAGCTCATGGCCATGTGTTCTGCAATGGTTTGCATGCTCCACGGCTGGGCAAGAGCCTTGGTGTGGGGCAAAGCTGCAGCTTTTAGGCAAATCACACTATAACGTGGAAAGCTGTCTTCTACATAACCTCAGGAGTCCTTCCAGATCAAGCAAACAAAGTTAAAATTGTTCTGCCCTAAATGATGGTTTAAATAGGTTCTGGCACCAGAGCATCCTTTGGAAAGCTTGTGCATGTGGGTACCTCTACACGAGTCCTCTGCCTGCCAGGGGAGTTTCTGGGAGACACAGTGGTGGTAGTTATTGCTGAGGAAATATCAGACTGGAATTAGCTGCTCAGGAGATAGTTTTGAAAGTAGGAAAAAAGTGTGATTAGGACTTACTTGCTGATGACAAAGCATTCATTTATAGTTCGTTGTTTGGTTGGGGTTTGTTTTTAATAACATCAAATTGAGTGTATCACTGCATGTAAAGTAAATAGAGGTACAAACAGTATCTCTGCCAAGTAATCTAATTCTGCATTTTTAAAGGAATTAAGAGGCTGCTCAATCATACAGTATTTCTCCATGAGATACTTTTGTTCAGATGCCACTATGTCCTAATATTAAAATAAAAGCACAGCAGAGAGGAGCTTAACTTATGTAATATTTTGTTTATTTTCCACCTTATTACAAACTAGGCTTTGCTAGAAAATTATGACAGAGTTGTAGAGACTCATTGTAAGTAACCCACTGCAATTCTTGTCTTCACAACTGGTGAAATTAGGGAATAGTGATCCACAGGATCAGGGCAGCTGCTGCTTGTTAGCTGGGTCGTTTGGAGCAGACAAAACAATTCCTTCCTGCTTGACTGGCAAGTTATTTTAATGGAGTGTAAATTAAAGATTTCAGTGGTGTTCCTACTTGCATGAAATCCCCTTGGGTGCCTCACTGACATGACCTCTTCTAACATTAATGCTGATGTTGTTGCTTGTTCTGGGGGTGTTAGGAGTTGCTGCCTCATCCTGGATGCCATGGAGCTACTCCCTGAAATCATCTAGGAGCTTCATTTAGCAATATCCTCCCGTTTCAAGGACTGAATACCAGTGGCAATAGCCTTGATCTCTCCTTTTACTCATGTGCTAAATCTAAACTATGCATCCAGAGATAAAAATGGTGGCCTGTAGTCATCTTCTGTATTTAGTAATTCCTGTTCAGCCTTGAATGAAAACTGTAATTTTTCAAGTCAAAAATGGACTGCCTTTTAATTTCTTTTTTAGTCAGCTAATCACTGAAAATTCAGAAAATCATATTTTGTCAAAAGAAGGAAATTTCCACCAGTGCAAAGCCAAAAGCTTTAGGAGAAAAATGTGTGATGCTCCCAGCTGCTTCCCTAGTGCATGGTAGAGAACATTGCTCCATCACAGCTGACCCCTAAAGATACACAGATGTGAACTACACTACCAGTTTAATAATGATTTCTGTATTTTCCTGTCAATAGTAACACAGGAGTTAAATTTTAAATGACACGTTACAGCTAAAAGCACTGATTTTTCTTTAGTCTCTGCGCTGTCCATAAGCACAGGCCTTATTCCAGATGACATGATAGAGATTTTTCCAAACCCTCTGTGAAAATATTGGTAGAAAATAGAAGATGCAGCCTTAATTTTCACTCTTCATCACAGCATGCTTTAGCTCACAGTCCTAACACCAGTTGCTTTTTATCTTCCTCAAAAAGTTCTGTAATGCTTATCAGTACATTGACATTCCTGACAGTTGGAGCTGTTCTGTGCTGCTCAATGGCATGCAACAGCTCACATCTTTATATCCCATAGAACATATATCTATTTATTTCATGTAATAATTCTGATAAAATGTCATCTCTCAAGCAGAAGTGTTGTCATGTTACCTGTTTGGAAGCCAAATCCAATAGTTACTGACCATTTTAAAATGATGGTGATAGGATGTGTGGCTGATGAGCCCAGGCATTCAGTAGTTTGTCAGACACTGTTCTGAAGAGATATGAGAGGAAGTTTACCCAAGTGTCCTTATCTCTCCAGGAGGCACATTGTATTTTGTAGCAGTAAGGAAATGCAGCCAGCTGATGGTACTAGATATTCTTGCATCACTGAAAAAGCTAACACGTGAGATGAAAATCCTGTAAATTGTGACAAAACTATTTCTAAAGAGAGTTTCTTAATCTTCTAAAAAGATTCTAAGTAAATTTGTTTTTGATTTTCATCTGTATGCTTGCTTAGAGGACATTAAGAGCAGGTGCAGGCCCACTTAGAGTTTGAATCATTTTCTATACATATGTTTGCTGTAGCTGCCATGAAGATGTGATGAAGTGGCCACTGCCTGACCGGTGGGTAGTGTCAGTGTGGAATGGCAATCTGCTCATTGCCCGGACTGAGGATCCCTGATCAAAAGATTTGTTTAAACAGTCTGTGTTTTGGTAAGTGGAAATACAGACACAGCCTGTGCCTATGGATGGAACAGCCAGGACTGCCTTACCTCAGTCATGCCATGGGTGCCTTTGGGGGCAAGGGCTGCTCGGTGGATTAAAAGTGCTGTAAAGGAAGGGGATGAGGTGTGTGTTAGGAGCTTCTTGGGAAGCTGAATTCTCAACAAGTCAGAATTGGTGGCAAAATCTGTGTCATCTTTTCACCATGATGATATATGGTTAAAATACTTGAAGCCCTTGTAAAGGATTCTGAATTTTTTAAATGAAAGGTGATACACGTGCAGACAGCATTACGGATATTTTCAATGGAAAAACTGAATGAGCATCTGATAGCACTTGTGTTGAAGATGATAAAAATACTGTACAAGATCTCTTTTAAATTACCACAAAATTACTTGTACAGAAATGTATATAAATACCTTTTTAATCTTCAGTGATTTTCAAAAGAATACATTCAGTAACTTCAAAACAAGTTCCAAGTACTTCAGCTTTAATTTTGTGATTAGATGTTTCCAAGGATTGAAAGAAGTACATGTGAGCTACAAGCTTTTCTGTTTTACTTCCTTAGTTCACTGAAACAGGTCTTATATAGACTTGAGTAAAGAAAGCAAGCACCCTTACCATTTATTATGTTATGTGATCTTTGCACAGGGAAGCCTTGTAAAATCAGCAGCATTTTTAAGACCCTTGATAGCTACACAAGATATTCATACACTTTTCCAGAAGGGAAGTGCTGTGAAACTGTCAGAGCTCTTCTGAATTTCCAACAGAGCAACAAACCCCAAAGAACCAAAGAAAATAGTGGGTTTGGATGATGCAATCAGTATAAGTTGCACCCTATCTGCATTGGTACTAAGCATTGTCATAAATATTTTTAATTATCACATGATTTTGCTAAACCAAAGTGATGTGTATTCAGCAGTTCTATTGAGTAGTCATAGTCCATATTCATAGATATGTGGATTTCAGTTTTTTGTGTCTTGATATGTGAGACAGCCAGCTGTAAGGAGGGGAAGAAGAGTGACTTGCACTGGTAGATTTAACTGGTCACTCATCTATCCACTCAGTATACAGGCTACAGAGTGCTCAGGCTTTGTTTGATAGCAAGCAAGATTTATGGTTTCTCCTAGCCTTAAGAAAATTCTTGCACAGTAGGAGTAATGCAATTCCTTATTTATCTGTCTGGTTTTGCTCTCACCTTCATCTATCTGTGAGAGCTGGGGAGCCCTTCATCTGTCAGCAGCAGGCAGCCTGAGCACTCTGTTGCTGTGTGTAATTAGCCCCGTTGCAGCCCTCTGGACAGGTTAGGAGCTGGAGAGCACATTTCCTCAGCCAGATACACTCTGATGGCTGCACACTCCTGTTTCACCAGCCAAGGGGTGCCAGGACATGTGTCTGTCTGTGTCCCTGGGCAGCAGGGAGGGAGCCTGTCCAACTCGCCGCTGTCTGCTCTGAGCACCTGATGAGCTGCGAGGCTGAGCTGTGATGAGGGCACTAATGCTGTATTGGATGTGGCTGCTGAGCAGGTGTCTACATAATGATAGTAAATAACATTGACCAGCAACATATCAGCGTGCTCAAAGTGTCACAGTAATATAACACACTCTGCCTTGGTGGGTATTTACTGTCTCTAACATCAGGCTTAAAATCTGTAGCTAGGTTAATCTAATAGTATGCTTGTGTCTTATGAAATACTTCTTCTTAATATAGTAATGTAAACATTACCTTTAAAAGGTTCTGATATTTCTTCCACCTTCTTTCCAATACATTTGACTCCAAAGAAATCCTTTTTAACTGTTTCTGCATTTTATAAAGAAATGTGTCCACTTATTAAATCCAGACGTGCCATTTGTTAAAGGAATTGCATCCTGTGAGACATCCTGGAGAATGTTCCTTTCATCTTTTAAAAACTGCTTCAGTTATATAAAATGGGTATTCAGTCTCCCTGAGTTCACTTTAGTGAATGCTGTAATGCTGGCTTCAAAATAAATGGATATCTGGAAGGAGCATGTTCCTTCCTGCTAAGCTGAAGTTCTGGTATTTTCAGTATGGTACAAGATGCCTTATAAATGTTGTATCTGGACAATTGAGGATAATGCATCTAAAGATAACTCTTCTGGTTTCATGAAAGTCTTCTCATTATAAATTATTGGGGATACAAGAGATAGGAGAAAGCTTTGGGATCATACTGCTAATTCCATCTGGTAAAGTCAAGACTGCATTGAAGGGGTAGTTTGAGATGTGGGTTACTTTATGACAGTACTGATAGATGCCTGTAATTGGACTCAGAGACACTAAAATGAGAGAGAAGTAAAGAGGTTAAGAATTTTTGGCTGGGCTGTAAATCTGTCTGATGTTACTGTTAATGCATTAAAATAGTATGTACTGTATATTAATAGACCATTGCTTTAAAATGATTCAGTGTTGTTCTCTCCTGTTGTCAGCATTTTAGGTGCATTAAATTACAAAAAGGGAATTAAAAAATCTCTGTGAGCACAGGCGTCCAAGTGAGTTCCTGCATGTCAGATGGATGTCTAAAAATTAAAGCACATGTTGAGTTTAGATTGTGATCATTATTGATTACCTGCAGAGACCAGATGGGGACACAAAAGGGGATCTGGAGAGTAAAATATTTGCTGCTTGTAAGGGTATGAGATACCTAAACCTGAAAAGAAACAGGAGAGGAATAGAAAAGTTCTTACAAATGCTATTTTGAGTGAAGAATGACTGTGATACTCCTGTTGGAGTGGATCAACACGGACCATAAAAAGGTGGAGAATGACACAGGTGAGAGCTGAGATGATCTCTGATAGATCTGTTCAGTAGATCATCCCTAGAGAAGACTTGAAAGCAAGAAAGTTTTAGGCAGCTTCATCATTGTGTGTCAGAAACAAAATAAGGTCATTGTCAGTGGGTGGACAGTATCCCTCATTTTGTGGGATTGATGAGAATAGTTTTAAATTTATGAAAAGGGACACAGGAGAAAGTGCAAGAGAGACCCATGTGATGCCTGTAAAAGCCTTGAAGGCACAGAGAAATTAAAATTGGACAAATGAGACTACAGAAGTGGATAAAGGAATGATATTATGAGGTGATAGCCAGCAAGGAAAAGCTAGTTCCATTGTTAGAAAAATCTTGACATGAAGATTTAGTTATGGAAAAAATCCCATCTCCTCTGGCTGAGAGTTGGGTGAGGTCAGTGGGAATTGTGGAATTGTTGTTGTATCAATGTAAGGATCCAGGCAGGTGCAGAGAAGCTATCTATGCTAAAGGGAAATGAGGTGTTACCCCAAAAATGGCAACCTGTCCAGGAAGGCTTGTGTTGGCAAGTAGAATCAGTTGGGTGACTGCACACGTTAAGGGCATAAAGCCTTGAGAAAAGGAAGATGGGATGAAAATAGAAACTCCATAAATAAAGGGGAAAAAAAAAGGAAGAAAAAGTAATATAAAAGCTTTACTGAGGTAGTGTCACAGCAATCCAAAGGTGGATGGGAATAAAGACAGGGAGAGAATGACTCAGAAACCAACACAGGCCTGTGAGGTTTCCAGTGGACAAATATTTGAGAGGTTGCAGGCAGCAGTTAATTTATCTGGAATAAAAAGTGCAGGGACTACTATATAAGGCATGCATGAATGTCATCCTTAGCCCAAGGTTCAAAAAAACCTGCTTGAAATAATAAAAATATATAATTGAGGTACACTGTAAAACAGTTCCCCATGTTTCATTGTATAAATGATCATCCTAAAAATAGTATTAAGCATAAGCAAGGAGTCTGAAGGTAATGGAAAGAGGATTGGCCTATACAAAGAACTGTACCACAAAATTCAGAAAATATGAGAATGAATTGTAAATGTCTATGAAACTACTTAACAAAGATGTAACTATTTTTCTAAAAATAAAAATTGCAAAAAGTAAAGAAGAATGGAAATGCTGTCAGTAGAAAAAACCTAGAATTTTGACATGAATGGTGATTTGGATGGATGGGGTTTAGATGTAATAGGTAGCACACCTCATATTTTAATGATTCTGTAGAACCCAGGACAAATGCAGGGCATCTAATAGCAATGATTATGCAGAGATGGAAATTCTTACCTCCAGGGGGAAGCAAAACTTAAATTATGTAATTGTTTCAATCAGAAGAGACCATATCATCCACATCCAAGAGCTTGCATAATATTCCAATTCCAAAAGCAAGTGCTTTTAATAAATATATCACATCAGTTGGTACTACCTGGGGAAATAAATGAAAAATAGTACTTAAATTAGAAAAAAAATTACTCCATTAGAGAGCATTACTGTAATCTCAACGGTATGTAAAATCTCCTACAAAAAAAGAGAAAGATTTTAAGGAAAGAATAAGCAAATGACACAAAACATGGTAAGTACGTTAAGATACAATGTAGGATCTCCACAAGGAGGTCATGCCTGACTAAGCTGATGCCTTTAGTAGAAAAAATAGCTAAGTTAATTCTCTAACCAAAAGAAGTAATGACATATCCACATGGGCTTCAGTAAGATACTGTATTTGTCATCTGCTGTGTAGAGATTTGTTAACATAGGAATTATGAATGAGTTGGAGGGAAAAGAGAATGAAAAAATTAACTAGAAGGAAAATTGGAGCTGGAGGATGGGTTGGAGGTCACCAAAGGATTTCCCAAGGACTGACTATGGGATCAGTCTTAGGAAATGTTTCCTTTACTGATTGTACCATGAAAACAACAATACTGAGAAAAAAGTCTTGATGACTCAAGTTACCAGAAGGATTGTGCTGAAGACTGGAATTTCATTGAGAAGAAATGGGAGGAGCGTATGAGCTGGAAAATAGTGCAAGGGGGATGACAGACTGCTGTCAGAAGTGAAGGGCTGTGGACTTGGGAGCTTGTATCAGGGAGAGGCTGGACAGGCATGGGAGTGCTAATCACAAGATAATTGAGGCATAAAAATGAAACTTTTGTGGAAAGTAGACAGATTTGATTCTAGCATGGATCATCTGGCAATATAAGGAAAAATGTTTCCCATGCAAGGAAGCCTTAGTGCTGCTTGGTATAAGGTATGTGTAAAATATAACAAACAAAAAACCTGTGCCAGTGTGATCATATCTACTTAAGTAAATTCAAACTGTTTCAGGAGCCTAGGCAGGTTTCTTAAATGCCTTGGGGAGGGGAGAGACTATTTTATGAGGGGATAATAAAATCCTTGATTTGTCTGACTCTGTTAAAAGGAAAATTGTGAGGAAATACAGTTGCTGTCTCTCATAGAGGAGGATTTGTACATAAAAGATAGTTCTAGCACAAAAAGAAATAATTGCACACTGATATTGAGAATCTGTGGGCTGGAAATTTAGGCAGCTTTCAAATATAAAGCACAGTGGGACAAGGCATCTGACTAATTTTGAGAAGAAAATGTGTTGATTAATGAAAAATAGTATATAATGTAGTCCCTACAGGAAGGGATTTGGTAATAAAATTGATTTCTCTTCCCAATGAAAGGAGACACTGGAAAGATGGGGAGGGAAGACTTTAAAATAATACTGCTAAAGGTAGCATTGTGATGTACTTGCAAATTGTGAGACTCGTGTGGTTTTGATTCAGAAGCATGGAAAGCTCCATATAATACTGATGTCCCCAAAAACTACATACCACAATAGTTTTTTAAACAGAATTTTACTTGTCTGGGGAGATTTAGACTAATTTGGCTCCTTTTTACTTTTTGAATAGTTTCGTTAAATGAAAACCTACCTACCCTTCTAAACATTTTAAACATTTTTTCTGTTTTCTTTTAGTAAAAGTGATTTTCACACTGTGCATCTGAAAAAAAAGGAAAACCATACTGCATCTGGCATTTTGCTGAGTTTTTCACGTAAAACCTTGATATATGCCAAATGTGACTATCTTTTGCTGTATATTTATAACAGTAATTATTTTTGATGTTACCTTTCCTCAGTAAAACACAATTTCTTGCAACTTAGGGGAAGCATAAACTTTATTACTCTCATATTTAGCATAGAGAAGAAAAGCTCACAGCATATGAGTAGTTAGTGTCTTGTATTAATATTTCTATGATTAGTATGAGAAGTTGAGCTGATTATTTTTATAGCCCGATTTTAAAAGTAGAATTGTATAAATGGGTGTAGTGCAGTGCTGTGTAATGTAATCCTCCTCATGGCAGCAAAGAAGGAGGAAAGGTTTCTGCTGGAAATGGCATTTGGTGTAGCTCAGTAATGCAGCCTTTCCTACAACAGCACAGAAAGATATTGGCAGCCTCAGGCTATGTTTCCTATAATGTCACTTTAGTTATTCTGGTTTTTTTGGGCTTCCTTTTTCAGCTTGAAGGAATTAAGTCCTATTGAGATGGAAAAGATCCGTATCTGAAATAGCGTAAATTGTTTGTTGATTTTGTGAAATGTGTAAGTCATAGTGTGAGGAAAACCAAATCTCTGACTTTGATGGCATGCTGTGAACTTTCTCCCTCCGCCAAAATGTTTGTCCTTGGAGGTGATACATGGTGGGAGATTTCTAAGGGCAAAGATAACAATACAGTGATGTGTTCCTGGAACTAGAGCATTGGGTTAAGTGTTTTGCTTGTTTGTTATTCTTTCCAATTCGTTTCAAGTAAATGATGATCATTTACACAGACTTGGAGAGCCTGGTGAATAAATGAATCCCAGGAAAATATTAGGTGATAGCCCACAGTCTTGTTTAGAAGAGACAGTGTTTTCAGAGAGGCAGGAGGATTCCTGCAGGAGGCATTTGTGACAGCTGCCACAGGGCAGGAGCCAGCCCTGAGCTCTGCTGGGCTGCTGTTATCCTGCCATTTCCTCTGCAAATGGGCAGTCCTGCTTCACACATAGTGCCTTTTGGAATTTTGGCTCCATCAATGCAATTGCATTGCTTCCAGCTCAGTTATGATGGTGGAGCTAAGATGGGAATGTGGTCTAGGGTCCTGGTGGGGGAGGATGTCCCCATGCCTGCCAGCTTGGCCCTGCTGCCCATGATCAGTGGCATCGCTGCTGAGCTGAGCACTGCCAGGCAGAGGAGGAGTGACCTGTGCAAGGCAGCTAAAATCATCTTTGAGCCCTGCAGAGACGCAGGACTGGATGTGGCCTTGTCCTGGATTTGCACTGTTCTCAGGCTGGATTTGCACTGTTCTTGCTTTCAGCAAGGTCACCGTGGGTGGGAGCATGTGGAGGGATTTCTCTGCCAGGCAAGGATGAGTCACCAGTGGGACTCACCACAGGTGGGAGACTGATTATTTCAGGAATTACAAACAATCCGCTGGTTAAGGAATGTAGGTGGAATCGGGATGGGCCCATTATGAAGTTAGCCTAGTTGCAAGTTTGTGATTTCTCAATAAATCTTTTCCTTCAATATTTTTGTTTTGAATGTTCAGAACAACTCTGCATTTCATAACTAAATATATTGGTGGGTTTTGTATTATTTTCTGCTTAGACATAACTAGGGCATGCGGAGTATCTTGGAGAAGATCTAAGATAGCTATCATCTGAGATTTCTATCCTCAATTTGCAGACCATGCTGTGCAACAAAATTTGAATATTCATTTTGAACTTTTGGGGTTTGCTTATTCAAGCTATTTGAAATTCGCCAATCATTATCAAAGCTAAATCATCTTCTCTTTGCTTCAGTTACTGACAGAGATTGCAAATTCTTACTTGGGAGAGTAGTCAGTGTGGGGAGATGGACCACATAGCTCCAACTTTGAAAGTGGGACAGTCCAAGTTTAATGTTCTATTTTCTGTTTTAAAAGCCCCCTAAACCAATGGAGAAATCTAAAAACTTACATTTCCTTTTTGAATTTTATAAATAGAGGCAATTCTCCCTTAGCAAGCTGTAATAGCCACATTTGCTATTTGCTTGTTGATTTAAGCAATGATGAAGTTACATAACTTTTTGTTAGGTAATACATTCATCAACATTAGCAAAGCCAGTTCTTGTCTTTCATAGCTGGATGTACAGTTTCTCCACTTTGCCTTCTTCCTTTATATGAATGACATAGTTTTAGCGCCTGACCAACTGAGCTTCAAGAGCAGAATTCGGTGTCAATGGAGTGTCCAGCTCACCATCCTCCATGAAAATAGGTTTCTAGAATGCAATTTGTGGTTGCATGTGTGACACAGACTGCCAAAGTTTGTCTTGTAGTCAAGATTTAAAATGTTATTTCTATTCATTATGGTTTCCTTTCCTTTAGCTTCATTTTGTCTTACTCTCTTACCTTTCCTTTGTCCTCCCTCAGCTTTCTCACCTCCTATTCTCCCCATTGTAACAAGCTTTTATTTCCCTTTGCTGCCTCACTGTGTCTGGCTTTAGTTTATGCTGTTTCTCTTGTTCTCTCCGCATATTTTTCTTTCTTCCAATTTTGTGATAGACCACTGTCTATGTTTGGATGAAGTGAGAGTGAATGAACGTGGTCCTGAGGATGAAAATGTAATGCTTTGATGACCAAGTCCATGGCTGTAGAAATAACACAGTCAGCTTGAGTGTTGTGAAGGCCAGAAGACCGACCACATCATCCTTAAAATAAGGGGTGGGAAAGTTAGCCCATTTTTTCCCTGCCATTGCATAATATAAAGCTGGTTGCCCTTCAAAGATATCTGAGTGGCTGAATGGATGTTTTTCATGCCCCTGCACTGGGCAATCAAGAAGCAGAGGAGTCCATGTGTGACACAGGAGGCCGATGGTAGGGAAGAAGCCTTTGACAAATTTAGAAGGGAAGGGATTTATCTGACTCCTCAAGGGGAAAATTACTGATTCTTGCACTCATAGGATGCTTCTCTGAGATACTGTGAAATGAGCACCTTCAGGACTCAGAGCCTCTTTGCACGGGTTTCCATTGCACTGCCCCATGAAATCAAAGGCAGGCAAGGAGAGGTTTTTCACCCTGGTTTGCCTGCAGATGGCCACATCAATATGACATACCATGTTACTTTGGCGAAAGAATTATTCCTGACTGGGCTGTGTGCAGTTTTCCTTTTGTATGGAAGAGGAATGCTCTTGCCAGAGCAGGCAGTGCCCCCTCTGTCTGCAAAGCAGAACATGTTGTCTACAGAAGCAGAAACATATTTGTGATGAGAGGGGAAAAAAGATATTAATCCTTTCAAGAATTAATTTTCCAGACTATGCTTTTGCAAGGTACTGAGTGTGTAAACTGAAGCTGCTTATCTTAGATAAGGATAGAGGGGAAGGACAGATATCTGTGGACAGGAAAGGAGAGTAACAGCTAAGCACAGACTGTAGGTGCACCACAGGTAACTTTATGTGTTTCTATAAACTGAAATGTGATTAGAAAAATTACTAGTTTCTGAATGTGGAAATTTAGAAGGTAGAAAGTGATCCTTTGGCATTGAGGATGAGCATTGCTGGGGCTGGGGATGGCCTGGCAAGGCAGCCAGCACATCCCTCGACTGCTGGGTGTGCATCCCTCCCTTGTGCTCTGGGTGCCTGCAAATGGACACCCTGAGCAAGCCAGTTCCTCACCCCTGGAATCTGTGCCTCAGCAGGGAGCCTGGAGCAGGAAACCCTTTAGCACACACAAATTCAGAGCTCCTTTCCTTTTCCTTCAGATACCCTCACACTGCTGTGACACATGTGAGTGAAGTAGCAATAAATGTCACTGGGAGTACAAAGCATCTGTTCAAAGGCTCAGGTGGACTCTGCTGCCTTAAGTTTTTATCCATTAGAAGGATATGTATTCTGGAGCTTGTTTTAAGATAGAATGGGGTATGATGAGAAATGCAGAAGAATGGAAAAAGGTCAAGAGATTTCACCAATCCCCTAAGGAAAAAATTCTCACCAAATAACTCTCGAGTGCTTTGGATTTTTTTGTTAACTGGAAAATCTGGATTATTTTAACAAGAAAATTAGGAGTAAGTATTTTCTTTGGGCTTCTGCTACTGTAAATAAAAGGTGAAATACTTTCCCTGTACAGAGAAGAATTATTTTATTGATTCAGAGTTTACTTTTGTTTTAGTATTGAAACTTATTTTAATCTTTCTCATGATGAAAATGGATAAATTACTTCAATCTGTCTATATACATGTATTTTGGGTGTTTTTTAGTAACTTTTATGGTATGGGCTGTAAGCAGGTATCTGAACCAAAATCCTGTTGTTATGTTCCACTCATTCATAAGTAATTTATTTCCATGATTTTTTAAAGTAGGTGATTAGAGTAATAGGCACATACTGGCAACTTTTCAATTATTTTCAGTTACACTAAAATACAATTCCATTTAAAAAGAGAATATGCTTAATGTGTCATTGAATGAGAGTATAACTCTCTTAAGATAATGGTGTATTACATGCAGCTGTATCCATCAAATACAAAGGCAACTTGAAAAATTAGAGTAATGAAAGGGTAGATACTTTGCTTTAGTGAGAGACTGTGAGCTGCCCTGGTGAACATTTAGAAAAAATTACCTTCCTAAAGCATTTAACTTTAGGATGGTGTGTTAGCAGGCATCACACTGATCTAGAAAAAGAGATGATGGGGAAAGGATTTTTAAAAAAATTATTTTCTTAAAAAAAAATACTTTAAAAATTATTTAATATGACTGTAAACTCATAAATATATAGTTTGATGTAAGCCACCTTTGACATTGATATAAAAAAAAAGTCTCACATCTTTTTATAGTTTTAGATTTTCTTGGTGTTCTAGCTTCTGGAATCCTAAATGCAAATTTAAACCTCTGATTCCAGGAAAAGAAAAAAAGACACTCAGCATTAGAGTTACAAATGAAAATGGTGCAGGTATTACCTGCCTGTAACTTAAATGCTCAAAATCCAAAAAGCAAATGAAGAATCTAAAATTTATTTTGGATTTTAGTGGGGATATGGATGCAGGGCTCTGCTAAACCAAAGGACATCTTAGCTCTTTAGATTCAAAATACCATAGAGCTACCACTCTGTCTCCTTCTCACATCTTCCAAGCAGGATATAGATTTTTAATAAAAGCTCTGTGAAAACTGAAAAAAGAAATAGGTGTTCTGAGCAGCTTTAATCCTGTTCTTTGAATTCATAAAAAGAAGCCGCGTATTTGTAATTTCATTTCTCATGTTGTATTTCTGCCTTCACTAAGTACACCATTGAGCAGCTTCACACCAGATCTAAATGTGAGGAAAACCACAGCCTTTCAAAGAGAAAGTCTCACTTGTGGCTGGGAGGTTCTGTGGAAGGGAAGGAGCCATTCTGTTAACTCAGTGTTCCTTCAGAGCTTCTCTTTGAGTCACCCCGGGCTTGCTCCCACCTTTCCCCTGATACCTGGGGAGGAAGCAGATGCCATTCCCTTCTCAAGTCACCATGAGATTCTCCTGGGTCCCTGCCAGGTGTAGAGGTGGGAGGGCCTGCAGTGCAGTGGGGCTGTGCTCTGCTGTGATTGATGAAATTTCATCCCCACCCCAAGGAATTCCGAGCCCAGCCGGGCCCATTCCTTCAGTGAGGCAGCACAGTGCCACCACTCCTGACGGTGGGGATTTGTAAACTGGGAGGGAAGGGGTGGTGGTTTGCCCAAGGGGACATTTCCTTCACACAGTATGAACAATTATTTAGTTTAAGTGCTCCCAGATTTAGACACAATTACTTGTAGGTAAAAAGAAAGGATTCTGAGTTAAGATTTCTGTAAGGAGCAGCTTTTAAGAGTGAAGTCTGGCTTCTTCTATGCTTGGTGGGACCAATGACCATAGCCAACAATTCTTGGTGATGCTCAGGTGAGAAAGAACAAGATAATTTCTTGCCTCTGTCCCCCTGGCCACCTCCTGGCACTGTGCTGGTCAGATGGGGCAGGAGCTGTCCCTGTCCCTCGCCAGCACCCAAACCCCAGGACAAAGTGGGAGCTGCAGAGGTGCTGGGAGTGTGGTCACTACCTTGGCTTTTGGCCCCATCTTTTGGTGAGTTGCCATCCCCAATGATAAAGGATGTGCTGGTAAGAAAAAGGGCAGGAAAAAAGCAATGTTCCCAGTGTGCTGGAGGAGGAATAAACTCTAATGTGATCATCCCTGTCACAGATGGAATATTTTACAAAGTATTCTGTCTATAATATAAGAAATATGCTAAACATCTCCATTATGCTGCATTTGAAATGTAGAAATAAAAATAGAAGTTGAAAGGTAGAGCTATTGCCTCTTCTGGGTTTATAGCAAGCTGTCAGTGGAGGGTGTTAACCCTAAAACCTCCTGGGAGCAGCTTGTTCCCTGTGGGGGAAATGCTGGAATAGCCTTAAAGGGTTAATAAAATACAGCAAATTTAAGTTTTTTACCACTATAGCTGACCATTATCTTTTAAATTCTGTAATAAATGATTGAGCATGGAATGGTAACGCCAACTGTTGCAAAAATCAATCTGCATGTTAAATCCCACTTTTGTTTTGATTGAGGCGGAGTCAGTTATTAACTGCATGATCAGAGCACAGACGCTGAGTCCTATTCTTTCCTTAATTGAGAATTGCTGTTACAGATACTTGACAGTGGTTCATAGTGGCAATAATCCCTTTTGAAAATGGTTGTTATTCTAGTCATAAGTAGCTTGCCAGGGCACTAACCCCAGCTTCACCTCTGATAGTTAGGAAAAGAATCTGGTTGGTAGCTGATGATGTTTAGTGATTTCCTGCTAGATAATTGCCAAACTAGCGAAGTAAGAAAACTCAACTTTTAAAATATTTTGCCTTTGGTTAGAAAGAAGGTGTGGGCTGTGAAAAATACTGTAACCCCCATTGTTCAAAATGAAAATTCGTTCCTTAGTGAGAGTGCTGACTTAAAAATTTTTGCATGTCTTTTGTTGATCTTGCAGGCTGATGCACACGACCTGCTAATGCAGTGCTTGGCTTTCCATACAGAGCCATTCATCCATGTTATATGTGAATGAAGCTTCCTGGTTTGTACATGTGCTGTGTCACATTCCTCTGGTTTTCTAACAAAGCTTTTAATTGGTATGCTGTGACTAATGAGCATGAAGTCCCAGAGGAAATGAAGCAGAATTTTCCATTATCCACCAAGAAGCTTCAAGCACATAGATTATCAGGGCTTGAACTCCAGGATAAACCAGGGTCAAAGGCTCTGACTATAATGAAACCTCATAGCTTAATATTTTGCTTCCATAATATTAAATTAATAGTTTCTCAGCAAAACTGTATTGTCTGTCTAATGGCACTGTGCAAACTGTAACTGGCATTTCCCTTGGATATCACATCAAATCCCTGACCCTTCCCTGTTAATGTTCCCATAGCTCTTGAATACTGATGTCCTGCCTTTGTTCCACTTTGGGTAATGATGTGCTGCATACTTTTGTGGGATAAATCTCTCTTCAGTTTCAAGCAGAGGTCTTCTTCTTCATTCTTCCTCTGAACAATTATTGTACATGTTGCTTACACAGGATTGCTGCCATACATTGCACCAGAAGTGGCTGCACATTTTGGGGGGTTTAGAGCTCTCAGTCCAACTTGAACTTGTTCAGGACAGGACCTCTTTGCTTTCAAGACTAGATGAGATTGGATGTAGTGAGACCAGCATACCTATAGGCTACCTCTGCCAAGCAGAGCAAAGTAATTATCTTCTGTGCCTTATGTTCAATACACCTACAAAGTGTCCCCAACAGGTGCAGTATCAAAGAAAATTAAAAATAACTTGAAAGCATAAAAAGGTATCCAGATTGTTACTGGAATTGGTGGGGGAAATTGTGGTTAGCTTTCCAATAAAGTATATGGAAAAATATTTTTACCAATTCACTCTTTCAGTAATTAACCCAATATACAATTAATCATCTTCTCCTTTCTAATAGAGTCTCAGTGTGAGTTATGCTTTGCAGTGAAACCTCTAACCCAGAGAAAGAAGAGACTTTTTTAAGGTTAGTTTCAGCAGGGTCACTTCCCTGAGCTGTCATGGCTCAGTGTGTGGCTGTGCAGAGGTTTATGGGGACAGGGACTGGAAGTGAGCAGCTGAGGGAAGAAGGGATGTCTTCTTGCAGCTAATTACCACCTCATAACAAGTTAAAATTCATGAAGCTATGGCTTATGTCTTGGGAGCCTAGAACTAAAATCAAATAAATCTAATTTCTTTTACATGTTGAAACTCCTCCATTGCAGAAAAACATCATGGTACTGGTGGGAGCTGTGTGGGGTAGGTTGGTCCTTCTTGTGCAAGTGGTCCTTGCAGTCGCAGCAGCTGAGGCTGCAACAAAGCCACCTTTCATTTGATCCTCTCTTACACATTTGGTTTGCTTAATTTCCTAACTGGTGGGCTCTTGTAGACCCTCTCTGTTGTCATTCTGTGAAGGAGTTTCCAGAGGTGCTGTCACCTCCTGTGCTTAGTGCATGAGCGCCCAGTGTCTCTGGGCGGGGGGTGTGTGTATAGCAAGGAGAACAACAGGGGTTCTGTGGTTCTGTGCATCTTTTTGAGAAACAATAAGAAAATTGATGCTCCAGGGGTATCTTGAACAGTTGTTTCACATGACAGAATTGGTTTCTTTTGTTTGCATATTAAAGCAATTCTCTATTAGCACTGTATTATAGAATATTAAGGTTATATTATTAGATTCAAAGGTTACCAGGTGCAAATACCAAGTGCATTAAGTGCATTGTGTATTCAGATTGTGATGTATTGTTGTTTTATCCTGTGAGGAAGGGGTTCATGTTTCCTCTGCAATCAGGAGGTCTGTGTGCACTATTAACAGCAGATAGCTTAAATAATTGCTTGTCCTTTTTTTACTGTCACAGATACCAAGGGGACAAACTAACAGAGGTACCAAAACATGGTACCTATTACTGCTTTAAAGCCCACAGAGGAGGGAAAGGGGAGTGGAGTTTAAAGGTTTTGGTTACATTCTAGATGCAGGTAAGAGAGCACAGCTGATGTACTCCAGAGTGGCATGGAGTGTATCCATTCACTCATCCAGATTGCTGTACTTAAAGTACAAAAACCCAAGGGAGTTGAGGTGAAGGTCAGTACTGCCTTCCATCTTCATTTGACAGATCCTGTAAAACCCAGAGTGTGGATGTCTGCTAACCACAGTTAGGCTGCGGGTTGTATTTGGTGACCCAGCAGGACTGCACAATGTGCCGGAGCTCCATCTGTGGAACATCCCCTGGCTTTCCTGAGAGCAGAGTGCCTCACAGCCCCTGGGCTGGGCACAGGTGCAGCCCTTCTGGGCTAACAGGGAGGGAGGGTGCCAGGGGCTGCTGGAGCTCCCTGGCCCACAAGCCTGGACGTAGTGCTGCTCTGACCTTCTGGTAGCTTGCTTCTGTTTCGGAGCCCACAAAGTGGAAGGAGAATTCCTCTGTCCAGTTCAACTCCCTGGTTGTCCCAAAGGGCAGCGGTGGTGTTGAATCACACTCACAGATTTGCTGGTTTCCAACTCAAAAATCACCTTCATTTTCATACTTACTGTACATACTGGAAAGCTGTTTGGTCTGCCATTCCTTTCCCTAGCCAGAATTGCAGCATTTCTGCTGTGCAAAGAACAAACACCTTTACCACTTGAAACATTCCTGTACTGAAAGGGTGGAAATGTAATAGCCAGCCTGTTTCTCTGTGTAGGAAAATGTTTGGGAAAGTCCTCCCACAATCCCCCTCTGGTTTTTTGACCTCTTGTGCTGCCATGACAATCTAGAGAAGCCACATGTTTTTATTTTCATGAAGGTGAGAGGAAAGTGATTATAAGTATGCTTTGGAACTTATGCCTTGGTGTCTTATGTGAAAAGTATCATCCAGCAGAACCTTCACCCTTGTGCCTTTAAAAAGCAAACGTTTTCCTACCAACACGTAGGTACCAACAGGTACCCAAAGGCATTAAAACTGTAAAGAATTGTCAGGAAGCAGCAAGAACCTCAAAAATTGCTCTTCCCAGACCCCACTGCTGTATTCCCCAGAATAATTACACTTTTTGACAAATGGGATTTTGGCAGTTGTATAGAAATTATCTCTTTTTTGTCAATAGTTCAACTGTTCAGAGAAGCATGTATGGATTGATACTACTTCTTAAATAAAAAAAATACTAATATATGCTAATATCTAATAATTTCACATTTGTATTTTTGGTTTTATTCTTTTCATTAAAAGCCTTAAAACGTTCTTCTGAATTTTTTACTTACGTTTTAGGGAACAATAAAGCTATAACCTTTAAGATCATTACTGCTTTATAAAATGAAGGTAAAGCTATTTTCTTTTTTAGTGCTTTGGGAGATATTCATATTCTAGTAAAATATAGCACACTAGTTAATCTGGATCTTCAGTAAGCAAATGTAAAAAGTCAAACTTTTTAAAAGAGCAAGAAATACTTGAATTTTTAACATCTCTCTGAAGTAAGATGCGATGCCCTGCTTTTTAGTGCTTGGTTTGTTGAAAAGATCAGAAGTACAGCCCTTATTGACTTAGTCCTGTGCTGAGTGTAAATTCACACAAAGAAGAGCAATTTAACATGTGACTGACCTTTTTCAGAGCAAGATGAAGAAATGTGCTGTTAAGGTTACCCGAGTGTGGCAGGATGTTTAATCAGCTTCTTTGCTTTAAAGAACAGTAGGAAGGAGATGATGTATTAAAGATGATAGCTTCTTGTCGATTTTAACTCCTAATGCCAGGATCTGAGTACAATAGCAGATTAAATCTCTGTAGGGGAACTTCCTACTGGACTTTCTATTTTTAGGTGTTTGTGGCTGCTTCTTCCTTTGCTTCTCACTAGTTGGCTTTTGCTCCCTTGAAGAGGTGAGTTGCTTTCTCTGAGATCTACTTCCAAACTCTGACAATGTATTTCTGTTAAGAGCAATTTTTTTCCTGCAGTTTTGTAGGAAAGGCAAAACAAGACAGAATAAATGAATAAATGAAGCCATGCACTTTCCTGTTGCATTTCAGTGCACACACAAGGTAAATTCATGGATTCAAGCACTAAATGTTTGCAACACTCTTAGCATGTGTGTAACAGCACAGCAAACTTTCATGTAGCAATAACAAATCAACCCAAATTTGCTTGTGCAGCTGGGTTAGTGGGATAGTCTGGTGTTCTGTGCATTCAATTTGTCCCTCATGTTTGAAAACATGTGTCTTCTGAGTCGAGCACATATCCATCCAAATCAGATGGCTTCACCTGGCTGTCTTTTCTCTCTGACCAACATGGATTGATTCCAGAATAGCCCTTTATTTTAGGAACAGCACCTTTTTCCTCTACTGTCCCCATGCCCTCTCTTGAGAGATTAATTTACAATAGGAATCCTGATTCTAATCTATCCCAGAGATAGCACAGCTGAGGTTATTATATTAATTTAATTACAGTGAGACCTTCTTCCTCTTCTCCACTGTTCATCGTTAGGATGTTGCAGTTCTGTGCATCAAAATCCACCACTCTCTGCCCTTACTATGATCTTTTCTGAGGTTCACCTATCTTGCATTTCACTGTCTTTCAAAGGTCCATTTTTGTGTCCATTCTGCTCCTGGGGTTAGACTAGATGATCTTTAAAGGTACCTTCCAAACCAAACCATTCTGTGATTCTATAATTTCTATTCTAATTCAGGCAATGCATATATATTCTTTGGAAGTTTCAGTAACCACTTCTTTATTTGTAATTTGCATTTTTGGGTCATATGTTTACTACTAATTTTCAGCTTTTGCCAGTCAATGGTCCTTTATTTTAAAAAGGTATATTAGCACAGTAAAACTATTATAATATTACAGAAATATTCTCCTATTAGTCTTGTATATTTAGATGAATGCTTTTCTTTTTCACTATAATGAATTTTCATTTTATTGTTTTTTAATGAAGCAGTGTGGTGGGTCAACCCTGGCTGAATGCCAGAAGCTCACCAAAACTGCTCTGTCATTTCGCTCCTCAGCTGGACAGGGGAGAGAAAATGTAATGAAATGCTTGTGGGTTGAGACAAGGACCAGGAGATACCACTCACCAGGTACCATCCTGGACAGAACAGACTCTGCTTGGGGAAATTAGTCTAATTTATTACTAATCAAATCAGAGTAGGATAATAAGAAGCTAAATCTTTAAAACACAATCCTTCCTTCTTCCCAAGCTTATTTTTATTCCCGATGCTCTATCCCCCACAGCCAGGAGTGCAGGGAGATTGGGAATGGGGGTTACAGTCAGTTCGTCACCCAATGTTCTTGCTGGTGCTTCCTCCTCAGGGGGAGGATCCTCACACTCTTCCTCTGCTCCCAGCAGAGACAGTCCTCCACCAAGCTGACATGAATCCTTCCTACAGGCTGCAGTCCTTCCCCTTTGCTCCAGCGTGGGTCCCCCCAGCAAACCTGCTCCAGAGCTGGCTCCTCCCTCCATGGCTCTACAGGTTCTGCCAGGATCCTGCTCCAGCACAGGCTTCTCAGGGGGTACAGCTGCTTCAGACATCCACCTTCTCCAGCACGGGGTTCTCCATGAGCTGCAGGTGGATCTCTGCTCCCACTGACCTCTGTGGGCTGTGGGGCACAACCTGCCTCACCACTTTCTTCACCATGGGCTGCAGGGGAATCTCTGCTCTGGCTCTTGGAGCACCTCCTTCCTCTTCTTCTTTACTCATGTCTTCAGAGTTGATTGTCTCACGTATTCTCACTCCTCTCTTCTCTGGCCACAATTGCTTCTGTGCAATAACTTCCTTCCCCTTCTTAAATTATCCAAGAGGCACAGCCACCATGGCTGATGGGCTCAGCCTTGGCCAGGAGCGGGTCCATCCTGGAGCCAGCTGGAATTGGCTCTATCAGACATGGGGAAAGCTTCTGGCAGCTTCCCATGGAAGACACCCCTGTAGTCCCCCACTACCAAAACCTTCCCTAGCAAACCCAATACAAGCAGCTTCCTAGCCTTCTGTCTCTCTGATGTTTTGCTTTTCTTTGTTTGTTTGGCTTTTGCTTGCTTTTGAACCCATTGGTGGAGCTCTCCCTATTCTGTTTTAGTGGGCTCTTAAATTACAAGTTTTTTACTTGGTTAGTTTGACAAAAGTACTCCAAGTGCTCTGTAGCTTTTCTGCATCAATTTAATAATTGTTGTGATTTGTCTTTGTGGGAATGCAGCCAGGTCAGAATAAGAATTTAAGTTAAATGACTCTAAAAAGCTTGTAATCTCAGAAACCTCTTCTTAAGGCCACAGGAGTGACTGTTTTTTACTGACATTCAGCAGCCTTTGTTCAGCTGAGTCTCAAGTGATGCCCATGTCTTCAGCATCAGACCTACTCCCTCCCTGCTTCTTGGATGCCAAACTCTCCAACACAGGCAGTGAGATAGTGATAGCTGGCAGCACCCACTCAGGATTTGTTTTAAATGTTATAAATCCAAGAGAACTACCTGAGCACTATTTGAGCACTACCTGGGTTCTTGTCCTGTGGTCTTAATCTACTCTTGAGCTAGAGGTGCTCCAGGTACTGTTCTGTCACCAAAGAACTAGTATAAATTCACATGTATTTGTCACCTTGGACTGTGCTGCTTTGTCCCTGGCTTCCTCTTGCCAGGGTGGTGCCCTGGATGCTGTTATCAGGCTGATAGAGATGGGAAAGCCTCAGCTGTGAGAGCAGAGGTCAGAGCTCCAAGGAGCAAGGAGGTGTGAGGAGAACTGATAGGATTGCTGTGTGTTGGAAATGGGAAAGCCTCTGCCCTCCCCTAACTTCTGGGCATCTTTTGACTCCCCCTTGCATCTGGCTCAGCTTGTCTGGAGGATGGAATTAAATCCGTATACAATTTTTGCTCTCTGTGTCATAAGGATTGTCAAAACCAGAATGACAAGAATTAGTTTATTAGTTTTAAGAATTTTGTAGTGGAGATAAAAGCATTATCTGCATCATTGAAACAAACGTCCCCTATGATACTGACACATTACCACTGCACAGGACACTTATGAAATGTGTGGCAATGGGTTATTTAAGGGACTACTCGTGAAGAGTGCAAAGATAAACCTTCAAAGGATACTTCTGTAGCAGCAAAACAGGCATGCACAGCAATAGCAAGTTGTCACAGGTTACACCCCTACTTCCTAGAAGGGAATTAAGGCAAAACAGGGATGCACCAAGTTTTTTGCAGAGCTGGAATGAAAGTTCTGGGTCTCTATTTAAGCTGTGGTGTACGATCCTGGCAGCAGCTGCTTCTCCCCACCTACGCCTTGGCTGTGTGCAGGGTGACTCTGACAGAGGAGGCTGCAGTCAGAATGGGTTTTCATTTAAAAAAGAGAAAAGTATTAAAAGAAAAGTATTACCTTCTGTAACTTCATAATCAGAGATAACGCGATGAGTAAAATAAGGATATGGTAAAAAACATTATAAAAACTTCATTCACTGCTAAATAGCAATTTTATGCAAAATAGCTGCAGCCTCTTATTGGGTCCTGCTACTATCCTCCTTCCATTTCTCTTCCAAAAAGAGGCAAAGTTCATGTGTGTAAGAAGGGTAGCTGCAATTTATTCCCTTTATTCCCCAAAATGCATTTTGGGCACTGTAAAATGAGATTTCAATTTTGCAGAGCCCTGAAACAGGCCATACATAGTTTGGGACCCTGCTTTGGGAACCATTGCTTGGACTTTAAATGTGAAATCAAGACAGCATCTGTTTGCATTTAGTCTGCTATTTAAATGAACACGGATTTTGGTATGGCAGCCTAATTACTCTGAGACGGCACTCCTTGTTCTCATGTGAAACAAAAATCATCAACTGAAGAAATCTGTAACAAATTTTATTGACATTCTGGGAGGTACAAGTATTTCCAGTGTCAATTAAAAGTATTGTCACATGCTTTCCCAGGACAGAATTTCAGTATATCAGCACATTTTCATACCTGCCGCCTCTGTGGTAGGAGCATTCACTGCTAATCAGATGGCAGGTAGCCATGAGCTATCAAACACCTCTCTCTGCATTTATCCCGGGAGCATTTTTATTTCCCTGCTTCCTAATGGAGGATTCCTTTGCCAGAAAACTTGTGGAAATATTTTTCCTGTATTTCTTCAGACTTTTCCCAGTAGAGAGTATCCTTCAATTTCAGCTCTTTTCCTCTGTCACGTTGACCCCAACGCCTTTCTTTCTGGACTTCCTGCATGCTTTGTTTTTCCAAGTTTCTGTTTTCAGTTTGTGATGATTCTTTTGCACTGATGGAGCATCTGCCCATAATTTGTGATTTTCTATTGTGAAAAGCCATTTTTTTTCTGTGAGGTGATGATTTCTAGTTCAGTCTGTTATTCTCAAAGATGACTGACTTCTCGTCATGGAACTTCAACCCTTAAATGAGCAGCCTGGGCTCCTGATACAGCAAATAAAACCTTCACAGAGGAGTCCAGAGCACTCTCAGCTTCCTGATCATGGATCAGATTGTCTAAAATTGATCAGGCATGGGGGAAGGTATGTCCTTAGGAAGGACTTTCTTTGTCTCGCTTTTTATGGAAGGTGATGATCCTGTTGTGCTGTTACAGTTCTTCCACCTCACATATTAGTATTGGAAGGCTAGATCATGGTTTCTCTGTTTTCCAAGTCTGCAGCAAGGCTGGAAAAAGATATGAGTAAGGGATTGCTAAGTCTAGGAGTGGCGTGCTGTATTGAAGAAGCCTGTGATTACCAATCCAATGCTACATAAAAATCTTGTGGAGAATGTTTTTTGTCAACGCAGTTTTTCCACAGAAGAGTCCTTGAAGGTTGTGAAGGCTGAAGTGCCCACAGAACAGCTGAGTTTTCAAGATTTGATATCTGATCCCAGGGTGAAGGCATGGACTAGACAGGGACAATTCTGGCCTTCCACCCTTCTTAAGATGCTGAGGCTGCAGCATCAATCTGTCTTCCAAAATCCCTTAATGATAGAGATACTGATACTCCCTCTGAGAGGGAGTTCTTCAAGCTGCTGTGCAAAGCCCTTTTCTTTGGCCTATAAGAGAGGAGAGGAGGTGTTCCAGGCTGAAGAAGTGAAGAAGAGACGGAGAACACTGTCTTTAGGAAAACCCAGCAAACACACCCTGAAACCAAAGGACCCTCTATTCTCTGAGTTGTTGAATTCAGCTGATGCCCACCTTTCATCATTGCTGTACCAAGGCTGATCTCAGGGTCTAGCATATGCTTTAGCTATTGATTTGGCTTCCACTTAATTGAGATCTCGAAATGAGATTGTTCCATGCCGTGTAGTGCACATCTATACAGCCACTTGCTACATATTTTGCCTTTTCCTTGCTTATTAATGACAATAAAGTTGTCAGGAGTCTGTTGCCACCTGAACCTTTTTGTCATTGTCTGTCTTCTGACTGTTGACCCTGCCATATGGAGTGAATTCCCAAATCTTGCAAGGCTTTGTGGGGCTGATGTAGGAATTTTCATTTAACATTCATGGCAAAGGCAATCTGTCCTCTGTTGGCATCCATAAACTATCACTGGTTTGTTTACAAGACTATCTTACAAAAATACACACAGAGAGTGAGTGAAAACTTGTTTCCTTGCTACAAGTGATCTTAACAAAGACCTTTCCGGACTTGAAAGGCAAGACAAGCAAGCATTATGCTGTGATTTAGGTTTCTGCAGTAGGAAGTCTGTTAAACCAGCTCATAGAGATCGTCTTTCTGAAATGTCTTTGTTGACATTTAATAAAGTTATTGTCAAAATTTTAGGATGAGGGTTGTTTGGTTGGTTTTTTTTTTAGTTTGTGAGGTTGTTCCTGCCGGTAGATTGAGAGTTGCTTCCTTTTGCTGTTGAAGGCTGGGGTTGGAAAGGAAGACTTACCGCAATCTATTTCAAGAATAGTCTGAGGAGGAGGAAATTCCCTTCTTGTTCCTAATAACTGGTGCAGAACGCTCTGCTGGAGGAGGAGAATAGTTCAGTAAGTTAAAGCATTTAAATGAAATTTTGATTTCATACATCTTGTTATTATCTAGAAATTTAATTGTATTTTAAACAGTATTTTCTTTGTTAAGGGGGAGGGACTGTGGGTATTGTGTAATAGCTTTGAACTCAGTAGATACTAATTTGCTGATACAGCAAGGGTGAAATGTTCGGTAAGAAAAGAAAACAACAGCAGATCCGCTACTGCTTGTATTGCAAAGCACCAGTCTAAGCTGCTGGAGTACCTCTGAGAGACACCAGCAGTGCATTTCATTATCTAGGGTCTGGGATTAAGAGACAGAGGTAATTTTCCCCACGCACAAATCTATAATGTTGTTATCTTTTCAGATATTTCCAATAGCTTTAGGGTACCTCCACCAACAATCCAGAATCAAGGGTTCTGTTTAAATAACAATAGTAGAGCAATCCAAACCTCCTTTGAGGCAGAGTTAGATACCCTAGGCGAGCAGAGTAGAATGAGAGTGTTTATTTGTCTAGGTGCATTTCTCTTCTGCTCTGCTCAGAAATGGTGCAGTGCTCAAGGCATGCCTGATTCTGTGCCTCATGCAGAAGTGTGTGCTGTCACTCTGGGAGCAGTGGCCATGGGGCCCTGGCTGTGGAGGCACAGTGGAAGCCCTTGTGCTCCTCCATTTCAGGAAGGCGCTCCTGATGCAGCGAGCTCTGCTCAAGCACAGTAGGACCCCCCCAAAGTCCCCTTGCCCTCTGCTCTTTCCCCACAGGGCTGATGCAGAGAGGCAGCCTGGGTGCAGTAAAACAAAGCCCAGGATCTGTCTGTGCCTCCCTGCTGCTCCTCAGCTCTCAGTAGGAAATTTGTCCTTATTTCAGTGGCTGCGATTCCACTGCTGTTTATGGGCTTCTTGTATGAGCTATTATACAAAAGCCAAAGAGCTCTGCACCCCAAAAGTCTCACACTGCTGAAAATTCTTTTTCTTTCCTTTTGCCACCCATAGGAACTGAGGTTTGGTAAGCAAATTCTTGAATTTTCATGCAGCAAAACTCAAAGAAAATAAATAATTTTTTTAAAATGAGAATAAGCTGGAGATTGTAGAAACATCTTCTGCCAGGTAATTTATCAAGTGTTCTCTGCAACCCCTTCCAAGCCAAGAATGTTGCTGCAGGTGTGAGTTTGCTCATGAAACTGCTTGTATACCCAGGTGAGCCACCCTGACACACTGTCCCCACCATGTACGTGCTAGCCTTTCAGAAGAGACACATTCCTGCACTGAGTGTCTCATCCTAGCCCATGATCTCTTTTGGCACTTGGCCAGGTGGGACTTTTATCTTCTGCAGACAGTATGACCTGCTTTGAATTTCTTAAAGATCTCTGTCAGGTATGTGTGCCAGTATGTGAAACTCTTAATGTTCATTCCAGTCATGCATCTGTTTCAGAAGATTATTGCTACATTTAAGTGAAAGTCAAGTATTTAACTGAGGGAGAATTTCTGCAATGCATTTTAAAGTATCATTTATTATATTATGAGTAATTGCCTAAAACTCACAGCAGAATTCATTGGACCATTATATCACATGCTGTGCAGGAAATTCTTGTGTGTCTTGATAAAGTTTATATTTTAGTTGATGATGAGCAATTTAGAGAGGGAGAGATATGCTGTGAAACAGAGTTGTAGCATTATGTGACTGTGAATACAGGTGTATATATGGCATAGTTCAAAGTTTAATAATTAACAACTTAAGAATATCTGTCTTCCAGTCTATATAAATTTATACCATTTTGAGTAGTATCAAATAACTAAAGGTTATGGCATTCTCTTATTTCATTTTTTAAAGCACTTAATTTTCCTGCAAGTAAAAGCCCAGATTTAAACTTTTAAACCAAATGTTAGAAAAATTTCAGGGATTCACATACTCAACTTTCACTTTTATTCTGCCATTGAAAATACAGAAAAAAAATTGTTAATTTGCTGAAAGACATGTTGGGTGCTTTTACTGTGTTTCAGATATTCAGAAATTTTAGAACTCTCTCTTCCTTTAAATGGAGCCGAATGCATTGTCATGTCCAGTGCTGAGAAGTGGCATTGTAAGGCAATTCTTTTTGTACTTGTAAACAAGCTTCCATATGCAAGTACTTTGAAAGTGTTTTTCAAATTATGCTACATCTGTGTCAGATGGTAAAAGCATGAAAAAACAGCCAAAAAATAAGGCTTCCTAATGGCCTCAAACTGCAGAATACGTATACATATTCAAAACTGCCTATCTTTAATTTAAATAGCAAACATGAAACATAAATGCCTTCCTGAGATTTCTCCATGAGCTTTACCATGTTATAGACCTTCTCTGCCAAACTCCCCTGTTCTTGCTCTCAGTTTTCTTGCCTGGGCAGAGACAGTCATTCCCTTCCATCCATGCTCTGACCAGGGCTGTTTTGATGTCACCTCATCTGCAGGGTGACATAGGAAAGCACTGGAGCCTCTGGCTGCAGAACCTGGGGCACCCAAGCCCCACACCCGGGCCCTTGGTCAGTGGTCCTGGCCAGGTGTGGCACAGCTGGGGCTGTGGAGGAGCCCTGGCACTGCAGAGAGACCCTGGGCGGCCAAAGCCTCCTGACTGTGGGGCAAAAACCGCTCAGAGTAGTGGGAGCAGCTCAGCTGGGGGAGCTGCTGCTGTGTCTGTGAGCAGGGTGTGCCAAAGGCCTTTGGAGAGCAGCCTGCTCCCATTTCCAGTGGGAGCTGAGCAGCACAAACCACGGCCTGGCACCCAGATTGAGTGGTGGCAGGTTTGTGCAAGGTATTGTGGCATTGTGACTGGACTGGCACTGAATTTGTGTCAGGGTGGCAGAAGCTGTTCTGGCCCAGCAGCTGAGTATTGGTAAATTAAGCCAGTGACAATCAGAGAGAGACTACATCAGCAGAGGCATACTGATTTAAAACTTAAATTTAAGTGAATAACTTTCATTTAAAAATAAACCTAATAAGCAAATTTTTAAATTTTTTACCTAATAATATTTAGAAGTTGCATATTCTGTGTAAGAAAATGCTGGCATCATCTTAGGAGACAGCAAGACTTCTTATGTATTTAAAATAGAGGTTAAAACACATGAATGAAGTTATGTATATGTGGGAACCATCTTGTGCAGATATTATGAAGTCACACTAAATTTTGTCTTGACAGTTTTGCTTTGCCCTAAAAAGCTTAATGTGGTGGATTTGAAGTCAAAGTCAACAGAATTTTTATGTCATAATTTTGCATCAAATTGTGATTTTTATAGAGTGGTGAGATTCAGCATGGTAAGTGGAAATTTATTCATCACTGAAAACTATGTAAAAATGATATTTGTTTGGATTAAAATTTATTATCTTCTTATTTTTGTACTTATTTACTTATTCAAAGTATAGGAATAAAAATTAAGAGGTTATATAACAGTAGTTAAATCTTGACAATGGTTTTGTAGGAAACTGACCGTGTAAATGCAAAATCAAAATAGTGTGTTTTCCTAAAGCAGTACCATATGTTTGCTGATTAACAAATTGTAGGGTTATTAGAAGATCTTGGCTGCTGGTAAGAAGGAGCATCTGTTTTCTACGTCTTTTATCTAATATGTGTAAAGACTTTGCCAAGTCAAGTTTAAGTGTTGTTTTGTTTTTGTTTTTGGTTTTTTTGGGGGGTGTGTTTTGTTGTTTTTCTTTTCTTTTCTTTTCTTTTCTTTTCTTTTCTTTTCTTTTCTTTTCTTTTCTTTTCTTTTCTTTTCTTTTCTTTTCTTTTCTTTTCTTTTCTTTTTTTTCTTTTCTTTTTTTTTTTTTTGTTTATTTTCCTTTTTATCTGGTTTGGTTTGGTGGAGTTTTTTTCGTTTTGTTTTTTTGGATATTTTTTGAGGGGGTGGTATATCAGCTATATATCCCTTGGGTATTTTTCTTTCTATAGGCAACACTAATGTCTTGCTGGGATTTAAATCTAACACCGTTCCTGTGAAGAACATTCAGAAACATTAAGAAGTAGTGCTCATTATCCCATGTGCAGGTATTTTTTTAAGATCAGTTCAAAATTCTGCCAGCACCACAGCTTGTATTTAGTCTAAAACTTTAAATTTTGTTTTGTTTTTATCTTCAACCAGACATCAACTTCAATAACTAATGAGCAGTTATAAAAGTTTCATTTTCCTTCAGAAGGCAGGAATTTACACTGATGGCATTGCAGTGTGTGCAAAGTGCTAAATGTGTGTGCCTGCATCATCATGTAGCTGCAAAAACAAGTGTCATGGGTTTTACAGAGTCACGTCTGCTTATGACCTATTCTGAGATCTTACATAGAGTTTGAAGTGGTTAATCAATCTTAGGACACTGGCTTGGAGCAGAATCTCTTGTGGTCTAGCCAGTTTTGAGGCTGTAGGGAGAGCCAACAGCCTGAGGCTCCACCCTGAAAATGAGATATTAGAAAAAGACTGAAGATTTCAAGTTCTTTCAGGACTCTCCAGGAGGACTTCTCCTCCTCTGTGTTCAAAATCAGTTTGTGGCTTCCAAAGCAGCATCTAAGAATAGCTTTAACTTTTCTTATCCAGGCCTGATGAAGTTTCTGGACTTTCATATGGGGATCTTGCTAGCCACGGGGAGCCTGTAGGACATGCTTCTGCGTGTTCTTCCTTTGGGACTCATTGTGTTTCATTGAGGATGAGAGACAAATGAAAGTTTTAAAAAGAACTTAAAAAAAAAAAAAAGTGGTTTGCATGTGGTTAGTGTCTCTATTGTCAAAGTCTGATTTCTCTGTTCATCTGATTTCCCCATACTTTCATTAGAAGGCTGTAATTTGAAGCTGTGAAGGAAGTTTTGAAACAGACAATGGGTGGAGATCAACCTATTTTCTCTGAGATCTGGGACTTTCCATGGTATGAAACTTATTTAGTTTTGCAAAATTTGCCTGTATTTGATCGGCAGGACATTGAGCACAGTCGGGTCATGGCCCAGCGTGAAAGGCTAGGACCAGCCTTGAGATGAAGTATCAAGATGGGAAGTGAATTCCCCCTGCTGCTGCTGGGCTGTGTGTTTTAGGGACAGCAGCCTAATGCCTGCAGGAGGTGGGTGCTCCCTCTCCCTGTCAGTGGTGGTGGTGTGCTGGTGCTGAACAGCCTTCAGCTGCTGTAACCCCCCAGGCCAGCTCTCAGCCTCTCTCCAGCCCAGCTACCCACTCTATCCAGCTACCAACAGCTTCAAAAACGCAGCCTTCTCACTCTGCCTTGGTCTATAAATAGCTTTTCTTCCTGTGTTTCTCGGGAAGTAAAGAATGTTGTCAGCAAAATATGCGGAAGACGACGAGCGAGAGGTGAGAGCAGCAGCAGCTGAGCAGGCAGTTGCAGGGTGCACAGGTGTGTTTGTGTGAGAGAGGTGTTACCCCTCCTGTGCTGCCGTGTGCTGCACAGCCCTGGCATCCCCAGGCAGCTCAGCAGAGCTGGGTGGCTGCTGCAGGGTGTCTGCAGGACTGGGGTCAGAGGGTGAAGGAAGAGCTGCTTGCAGCCTTCTGGCACAGCCACAGCGACCACTCATGAAGTGTTACTGACACAAGTTTTTAAGAGCAGGCTTCAGGCTTGGGTTTTCAAAGTCTGGACAGGAATCATGCAACAACTCCATCTGGTATGAGATTGCAAACAGAAGTGTAGTGTAAGGGAAAGACAGACCGTCCTCAGCCTTGTAAAACAGCATTTCATGGCAGTGAGAGTCTCCTCAGAATATCATCTGGGTTGGATTGTTTTGTTTCAAGAGAGAAGTGTTTAAGAAACTGATTGTCTAGTCTGCTGGCAGCAAAACAGTGTGACAAAAAGTGTTGGGCAAAAATAGAAATAGCAAAGTCTTCATACAGAGAATCTGGAACATGAGCCTAAAATTTAGAATTAAATGTGTGCTTGGCTCTTGAGGAAAACAGTCTACATGGGAATCACTCGCTGTCTAAAACAGTGTGGTAATGTTGGAAAGAGTATTAGGAGATATTTCCATCTATAGAGAGTACATGTTTTTCCAAATAAAAAAAAATAATTTTATTTTATTCTCAGAAGTATTTAAGGAAGTGTCATGCCATCCAAAAAGTCATATGCGCAGATGTTTTCAAGTGTTCACCACTATCTCCCCTGGAGAGCTGCCCACTGAACAATAAGTGCTCTGCTGTGCTGCATGCAAGAGTCAGCTCCTGGAATATTGGCTCCTGTATGTGCTGGGCATTTAGTCTAATGTGTGTGCTGCTGTACAGTCATGGAGAGGTGTCCCAGGAGACTAATTCACCCCATCTTCAAATAGGGGTCTAGATTCAGTGCAATGAATTACCTTCAGTAGTTCCTCTTTCACCTCTGTGGTTACTAAGTGGATACTAGGTGGATATTTCCTTGGATTTTTGATGGCTGAGACTAAGTGAGGTGTGGCAGGTTGGCTTCCCTTCAAAAGAAGGAAGGAATGGGATTCTTTGGTGGTATCTAAGGAGAAGTCCTGTCAGCTAGAAAGGAGCACTCTTATTTTCTGTCATTTGCAGTGCCAATAGTGCAGATGGGTGTGAAACATCCCCAGAACAACCAGTGCATCTGCCAGCCTGCAGCCACCTTTGCAGGGCCATGTGCAGAGCCCTGGTCTCCAGCAGAGGACAGATTTGGCTGCTCTACACAAACCACAGTGTCCAAAGGTTACTTAGGCAAGATGTTACAAACTGTGTGTGTGACACACCTGTGAAGATTTTGCGATTTTTTTTTTTTTATTACTTCAGATTTTCTGGGTCAGGAGTTACTGAGACACATCACTGTATCTTCCCTAAATGTATTTACATCACTTGAGACGCAGTATTTAATAATGCAAATAAAATGTTTACAAAGAGTCTGCTGCAACAATCCCCTGGAGCTCCCTGTTACAGCAGTAGCTCCAAGTGCTCCTCACCACTCTGATGTCTTTCTGCAGTTAACACATAAGTACATAATCCAGGTATGAAACTGTCATTGCTTTCCTGTGTGTTTGATAATTCTGTAAGAACTGCTTTCTAAAGTACTTGAAAATCTAATGAGATTTTGGATAGGTCTCTTTCAAGTCAGCCAGTTATAACATTCCTTGAAAAATTGCTAGTAAAAGGTTTCTTACTGTGCATCACTGCTTAATAAAAGGTGTATTATTCTTTGCCCTTGAAAAATGTCTCTGGACTAAAAAAAAAAAAAAAAATTTCCTGTTTCCTTGGACTGAGAAAGCAGAGAGGTGGTTACACATCTCAAATAGGAAATAGTCAAAGCAAATCTCCAAGGAACTACAGGAACAAAAAGCATATGATACCTTCATAGCAAGGTTGTGTGCAGCAGTGTGAGCAGATATTCAGATTTCATGCTTCTAAACAAGCCAATTACCAATGACCTACCAGATCCTAGTGCTGCCTTATGGAGTGTTGTGTGCTGATCTGCACAGCCTTCCCTGTATCCCATATCCCAGAGAAATGGGGAAGGGCATGGGAGGCTTGGTGCCACACAGTGCTTCAGTCTAAGTCAGGGCACCCACAGTCCTGCAGAGAGGCTTCTCAGTAGCAGGGAATTGATGCAGGAGAAAAGATGATCTCAGCCCCCCAGTGCTGTACAGATCCCTTGTTCAAAAGGTTTAACAGTGTTCTGACACTTGATGGTGTGCAGAGCCTTGGATGCTGATGCCATGTAAGATTTACCCTGCATTGTCTGTCACCTCTGTGGAATAGCTGAGGCACTGCAAATTCATTCTGTAGCTTCCACTGCTCTAACTTTCCTGTGTAGACAGTTTTCTACAACAGATGAGACGTGACTTAATGTTTTGTATGCCATTCATTTTCTCCCATATCCTCTCTTCAGGAGATTTCCATGTGATTCTCACCACAGAGCAGAGTGTTGCGATTAGGTCTAGGGTTGCTGTTTTTCTGTTGTAATGTGCTTCTATTTCTTTATGTTTAGCACATATTATGAAGCGTTGCTGTCAACATTAAGGCTTCTTGTACCTTGTCAAGTGTAAGAGCAGTTGTACCAGGCCCAAGAACCTGTCTTGACTGGTGATTGTTACCTAAAGAAGGATGTGGGATCAAGAAATGTATGTAGTCATACTCCTGGAATATCCTCCCAGCTCCCAGAAATATGCAATTAAAAGATTACTTGAGGGAAACCAAGGATTATGTCCTTTTTCTTAACAGTGCTCAATGGATTTTTTTCCCCATTAACGTGTTTTTTATTTTTTAAACTACTCTTAACTTGGTAACTGCAATGTCCTGTAGCAGGAAGTTCCCCAGCTTACCAGCACTTCCATAATGCTCTGTGAACTTAATATTCACATATATGTAGTTTTGAACCATTAGCTTACTTCTTTTATTTGATGACCCTACAGTCTGTATTGAGAGAGACAATGACCAGTCTTTTTCCATTCAGCTTCTGTCACTCATGTTTATAGACCTCAAGCAGATGTTTGAGTCATCTGTTTTTATAATGGAGAGTCCTACATAATTCAGTTGTTCCTTTACAGAAACTCTTCTGTAACTTTGATCATCCATGCTGCCTTTTTCTTAACGCTTCCATTGTATCTTTTTTGACCTGGAGTAAATTAAAATTGCATGCAATATTCAAGATGTTGGTGGACTGTGGATTTACAGTAACGTAATGGTATTATCTGCCTTATTTGCTATTCGTTTCCTAGCATCTTCTAACAATATTTGGTATTTTAATCACTAATGAGCACTGAGCTGAACTTTTCAAAAAATGGTTATAACCTCAATTTCTCTTTTTGAGCAATAATAGTTTGTTCAATGTCAATGTGCATTGCTTTACATTCGTCTACGTGGGATTTCATCTGTCAATTTACTACCCATTCAGTGAATCTTGTGAGGTCTCTTCCTTGTAACCAGCCTTGAAGTCTTCCCTGAATATCAGAATGTACTCAGTAAGCTCTGCCATCTCACTCAAACCCTCTTTTTCAGCTCACTAATACAGAGAGCTGCCTGAACCAGTCCACTCTGTGTGATTGGTAATCTAAATCTCCAGGGAAATTTGGCTTTTGTACCTACAGAAAGGGTTTGGGGTTGTTTCTGTTTTTATTCAGATTTTTATCAGCGGGAAGATCTCCTCTCTTTGTTGCTTCACCGAGGGATGTTGCTACATGCCCTCTGGAAATCCAGGGGAGCCATATCTGCTGGCTATCACAGGTCTGTTCTCCCACTGGGTTGGGAAATGGCAGCACTTCTTGCTTCTGCTTTCCTTGACCCATATGATCTTGTTTCTCAGGTTCTCTCTGCAATATTAAATTGCTAATTTCACAGTACAGGATTTGGGGGTTGCTACTTGCCTAACATGTCCACATGGAACCTGTCAAGAGCCCTATTGGAGAGTGACATACACTGCTTTCTGAAGTTGGGGAAGTGTTAATGGTTCTTATTTTAGCTCCATCAGCAAAAGAAAATTACAAGCGATAGTGCCTCTGTGGCTAAATTTGTGGTTTATTGAAACTGCAGCAGAGCCCACAAGATGAGGAGAGAAAATAATGTCTGATTTTAAATTTCAGCTGTTGGCTGCAGCTGCAGCTTTCAGAAAGCTTTTCAGCCTGGTTCCTGTCCCATTTTCTCCTAGCTTCCTTTCACTGCAAAGGGAGGCTGAATTGCAACATTGAACACTCCGTGACTTCGGTTTTTCAGTACGCAAACAACTTCAACTTTAACTGGCATGGCTTTCAGCATAGGTATTATCAGAAGTACGCTGTTTAAGAAGGGGATGGGGAAACAAAAAATTTAAATCATTTTTTGAAGTCTGAATGTGTAGCAGTCCAAGAGATGCTTTTAAATAAATAGGATAATTGTTTGAATTTCCTGCAAGGTGCTGAGTTTTTATGTTAATGTTTAATTGGGATGTCTCTCCCTCAATGAAATAACAGCATCAGAATTCACAGTTACTTACATATTGAACAAAGCTGCTATATTCTTGCAACTGGTGACAACTACTGCAAGATGGAGGAGAATTAGTCTTTAACCTGATAAAAAATCTCTGTGGCACGGCAGTCCCATGCTGATGAAGACAGCCGAGGAACTGGAAACATGTTACCTTTCCACAAGCAAGGCTTTATTCGTTTCTTGGAAACGCTCCCGAGATTTACATGGCACTATGAAGAAAAGGTATTTAGTGATGATTTGTAAAACATTGCCACAGTCTTAATGTCTGTGGCTAAAATCAAATGCGGTGTAAGACCATGCTGAAAAAGGACCTCATGCTGCCCAAGAGGCCTGGGGTAGCCCCGTCCTGGAAAGGAATATTTCTCAGACTTTAGTCAGAAGACCACCCAGTCTCTTCCTTGCTGGGTGGGGAAAACAAACAAATTACCTTTGATGGTTGGAAAAAGAAAGTGATTGATAATTACTGCCTGCAGCATTTTACCCCTAACTGTGGTATTCAGCCTGTGTTTTCTGTCTGAGTTTAGGCACTGGAGAAGACAGTGCAGAAGAGCAGACTAAAAACATTACATGAATACTACTCATGGTCAGCAAACTCATCCTTCACTTACTTCTTCACCCTCTTCCAAGGGCACTCCTGCGTTACTCTCTGTTGTGAGAGAGGACTTACAGGAGCTTGTAAGACTGAAATGGAGGCATGTAAGTAATATTGTATCTTGTCTCAAAGAGATCTTGGTGCTTCTTTCCTTCTAGCACTTTGCCCAGAATATCCTCCAGCTGGTGAAAGGATTTAAATATCATTCCAGCTGCAATCTTGAACTATTATCTTTTAATGGCAGTTCTAGAGCAAAAAAGCAAAAGAAGGGTGAGGAAAAAAGGGAATTAATTACTGGACTTTATTATATTAATTATGAAAGATTAAAGAATAGTATGAAAATCATAAATAAGATTGAACAAATTACAGAGTTACATTTTGCAAATGAATCTTGGAAATCAGAGTATTATAGTATTTACACATGCAGTAAAAGCTGCATATTGTCTATGTTGCCAATTAATATTTAACAGCCTTTTCTTCTGGACTGAGGAAAATCTGTCATTGTCACTACTCACTGCCTGTTCCCTACCCTGCACTGTGCTGCAGGTAAAGGCATCTGCTATGTTAGGAGACATATTTGTATATCTCAGTGCAGACTTGAGTTTGTAAAGGAGCATACCTAATAAAATGTCACTTTGTGTTGTCAGTGGGATGCTCACCTGTGAGTCATCCTGTGGTTTGAAAAGTTTTTGTAAGAAATACAGAACAGTTGGAATTAAATTGTCTTGGGTTATGTATTTATTCATGAGAGAGCCAGAGACTCTGCCACTGAAAAAGCTTAAACCTAGTATGACACCTTCCTATGCTGACGTTGCTTATTCTTGTCCTCACCCCAGGCAGTTCTGTATGCTTCTTGTGGCCTGATGAGACAGAGCTTTGTTACTTTTCCTCCCTTTTTATCTTCTTCCACAGGAGCAGCAGACTTCCCCTTGTAGGAGGAATAAGATATGACGTGAGTCACGACACAGTATCTCACTTGGTGTTTGGACATTTTACCCTTGCAGAACCTGAAACATTTTTTCCCTTTTTGGGAGGAGGTTGCTGCAGCCACGGGCTCCTGTCCTGGCTGGGCAGAGTGCCCCAGCCTCAGGTCCCCTTTCGCTGGGGGCTCTGTGTTGTTGTGCAGCATCCAGCTGCACCAGTGTTTTCAGAGGTAAATTTAGGTCATGTATCCTTTTCTTACTGTGAGTATATTAAGTTCAAAAGAATGGGCTCTGACAATCCCACTAGCTGTACTGCAAGGAGATGATGAGGATACTGGAAAGAAAAGTGAAAAGAGGCAAAGACTTGTTTTCCAAAAAGTAAACTGAGGCAAAAAGATAATGCAAGTTTTATGGAGCTCAGCTGATGTGAGTGAGTGAGTGAGTGAGTGAGTGAGTGAGTGAGTGAGTGAGTGAGTGAGGAGGAGGCTGTGAGATTGTTTTCCTACCTAGAACACATCATACAGCACTGGTGGGTCTGGCTGACAAAGGGAAATAAAACTTATCCTTGGAAACTGCAGCTAAGGCAACTTTGCCATGAAGAAAGAGGGTGCAAGTTCTTAGAACTGAGGGTAATTAAACATGAGTTAGTTAACTGTAACACAGTGTGTGAAATGAGAACAGGTATATTTGCAAAGCCCTTGAGCCATTTGAGGAGCAAGAAAGCCTGCATTTAGTGGGTGGTTGCTGCAGGGTGGAGGATTGTGGCAGTCCTGCTGCTGCTGGACGTGGTATGCCCAAGTCAGCAACTCCATCAGCCATGTCCTGCCTGCTGAAACACCCTCAAATAACAGCAGTGGCAGCTCTGCATTGAAGGCAGTGATTATAATCAAGTGCGGTGCTTGCGCCTTGCAGCAGATAACGTGCAGTGCTCAGGATGATTTGTTCCCTTCCATGTACATCAGGACAGGTATGTTTTGAGGTGTTTTTCCTTTCAGGTTTTTCTCTCATGCATAAAAGATGAACTGTGCTGGAGACAGTGACTGGATGTGTGCATCACATCTTTGGTTAGGATGGTTTGGAGGTTTCTGAAGGTGGATGTCTCATGTGGGGAATTAAAGGCAGAGGAGAGAACTTTGTTCAGGGTTAAGCTCCCTCAGACAGGAGTTTGATGTCCTTCACTTTCTTATGCTGATCATCTGGGTGGGTCTCATTGCATGTGTGGTGGGGTTTTAAACAAATGCTAGTGCAGATGCAGCATTGGTGCCCTGAGATCAGTAATGTCTTCTTCATCTCTTTTGGCTTTTGTGTGAGGATCCTACATCAAATTTAATGGCTTGTGATAGATGGGAAATCAGACAAGATAATCAAATGGTCCCTGTTGCCCTAAAGTTATGAAACCCGAAATACTGAAGAGTGAATTAGTAAGTGTGCATCCCAGCAGAACAGACTGGGTAGGCCTGAAAAAGAACAGCAGTGCCACTGCTGTCAACTCCAATTGCTTTCTTACTAATCAGCTGTCTTAATAATAGCATGAGCATGGTCTGGGGAGGTCAGAGAGGCACTTTGAAGGAGGGAGATGTACATAGTGTTGGAGAGGTCATTGATACATTTACAAGTTGAAAGGTCTACATTAGACATCTGCTCTTACATCTGCTTTCAGAGGCTGGTGCCCTACAAAGGGTAGAAATAAAAGCTTTACATACCACAACTTATTACCATCTCTGCCGGGTTAGAAACCATATCTGCATAGAAACAAAGCTGTAAGAATTTATTCTACTTGTCTTTATCTCTTTTTAGATATTCAGATTTTCATTTGTTTGTACAGTATTGCAATTGTTGTGGGGACAGGAAGAAAAAATGATTTAAAATATCCAACTCATTAAGTCACAATGGTCCTGACCTCTTACTTGATTTTAGTCTGATTCTTAGGAAAAAATCTAGTTCTTCCCAGTGATGTTGTTGAGAAAAGTCAAATATATGATTGGGTAGAGTCCAGAAACAAATAAAACGAATAGTGTTCCCCAAAGTGTTATTTTTTGAGAAAGACCATCATCATTAATTATGTGAGTCCTGTGTGTTGGCAACACTGGTGCCATTGTGTTATATTTCTAATCATTATTTACCAATTTTTTATTAATTTTTTGTGGCACATTATTTATCAGAAATATTGATTGATATGTAGGTGGTTATGGTAGTCATAGCATAACTGGAACTATTACTTTATTTCTGAACCCAGTCTCCATTGAAGTATATTTCATATTTACCCTGTCTATTCAAGAAGTCACCTGACAATCTTATAAACTGAATGTATATTTGGTAAAAGCTCAAATAAAGGATCTCTCATATTATTTCAAAGTACAAATGTATTTTATGTAGAGCAGCTCCTGGTACTTTGGATCACTAAAGCACCTTGCCTCATAAATTTACAACCAGATCCTGCAGATATCCATGAAACAAGTGATAATCAGTGTTTCAAGCAGTAAATCTATTCTTCTGGCACTGCTAAAAACTTGGATCAATTTGAATCCAAACTCAACCAGAGCTCTCTTTGAGTCAATTCATCCAAAGTGAACTTATCAAAACCAAAATGCTTTACACTGGAGAGAAATAGAATTTGATTTTAGAGCAGATGGACTTTAAAGCAACCTCCCCCCCGCCTTTTGTCCACCTCCTTCAGAAACAATCCCCTACACTGTTCTTTCCCACCCACATACTGCTTTTTATCCCATTAAACTGTAGTGATTAAAATTTCTGCAATGTAAGGTATATTTTGCTTTCGCAGAGTAATTTGTTTGGTACCTTACAAAAACATCATCATATTTTCTGTTTCAGGGTTTGCAGGCTGATCTCTTTCTTTATCTTCCTGTGAGAGAATGTGGTGTGTGAAGGAAGGGCTGTCCAGGCTGGCGGGTGGCAGAGGAGCTGAGGCATGTCAGGGTCTCCAGCCCCGAGCTGGCTGTGCTGCTGGCAGGGTAGTCCTATTAATATTAGTTTGGTGTGGTGGGATGACAGCAGGAGGGTGCAAAAGCTGAAAAAAGGTGTTCCGTTGCATGAGTCAGAAACATGGATCCTGTAATTATTCTCATTTAGCTCTGCTCCATCTCGCCTTGGGTGACGGAAAGGGAAGTCGTGCTAAAGTGTATCTACTGTTAGCTTTGTTGGGATTGTCCCAAATTAGAGAGGGAGACAAAGTTACTGATGAAAGAACAGAATCACCTCCTTTTTTTTTTTTTTTTGTTTTTTTTTGTTTTTCTCCTCAAAGTGCTAGGACGTTAGCACTTTGTGATGACCACAGTCCTTTTTCTCAGTTTGATTTAGGGCATGCAAAAGTGTTTACTGCTTTCAGGCCTTTTAATTTATTTAAAATACTGAAGGGAGAGGAAGGAAACAAAAACTAAACTTGGAAAACAGAAAATATAACCTATTTAACATGATCTAAGTCCAAGTGTGAGTGTTGTGAACTTGAAGAAAATGTCTTTTGGAGTGTACAAAGATTGATGTGTTACTTGGAGATGAGCACCTGACAGCTTGGCAATGCCAAGTGACAGGTGATTATAGCCACTTCCCAGAGCTGTATTTGAAATGGAATTGGAAGGATGAATATATCTTCTGCCTGAATATTTAATGTTCAACTTCCTAGTCATTTTTTTGTATAATTGTTTTAGTGATAAGGCCTGGCTCTTGGCATCACTGTTAAGCCTCAACATTTCTGAAGAGCTGAAACCTGCAGGTCTGACAAGACAAAATGAAATTCTTTTGTGGAAATGAGCAGAAAAATTCATACTCAATTTACTTTTTGCTTCAGCTGAGTGTTACCGTTTCACTCCTTGGGCTAATTTTTCCTCACAAGACTTCTTAACTGAACTGGAATATACAGTGTATAAATACTGAAACTCCACACAGATTTTTAACAGGGAAGGTAAATTCATGATAAGTAATCCCAGAAGTTGTTTTAGATTGTCACTGTACTTTATAAAATCAAGTTCAGATGTTATCTTTTAATTTAAGCACTGAATATTTTAACCACTATGCTTGCATTAAAAATAGGACCCACTTCATTGAGATCTCTTAGTAAGTGGATGAGACCAAATGATCATAAAGCCCCTCTCCATATCTTAATTATCTAGAATTCTTTAGATAGTACAACCCCTAATCAATAAACAATTAATTTAAAAATTAAGCCTCTTTGCCCCCAGATGTATTTACATGGATTCATCTTGATAGACCTCAGAATTTTTTTTCATTTTGCCTGTACAAGCTAGTGGCTGTTACTGTATCTTTTTTGATAATATGCTATCTGGACACAATCCTCTTCTTTCAGAAATAAGTCTATTTTAATTTTAAGTACTGAGAGATCACCACAGAGCCTGGCAGTGAAGATGCTGAGGATGAATGAGAACGGCGATGTGTTCAAACAAGCTGCAGCCCTGAAGCTGCTCTCTCTGGTCCAAGGAGGAAATCAGAACTTCATCACACTCAGTGCTCTTTCTCCAAATTAAGTTCCTTTCTCCATTTCAAATCTGACTGGTTGGTAGTGAATAGCCACCCATGATTCCCCAGAGTACAGAGGGGAGGTTTGCTGACATGCTGGAGCATCCTTGTGATGCTCCCCTCCTTCAGGGCAGTCCCAAGCCATCTCTGGCCATATAAAGGCTTGGAAAGGTGCTGCAGTGTGACCCACTTGAGTGCTCATAACTCCCCTCTGCCTCACCACTCCAGGTCTAATATTTTTTTCTGGACAACAGGTCAAAAAGTGTCAGACTGGTTCCTGTGGAGAGCATTCATGACGTTTTTCACAGTGGCAACAGGATTTCCCATGGTCCTTGAAACAAGTCTTTAATTATGGAACACTTCTTATGATTTAACTATTAATAATTACCTTCCCAGATTGTTAGTTCTGAATAATTGTTAGAGCCACGGAATCATTGTTTTATATTATAAACTTGACTAATTGAGTGCAGCCAGAATTTGTTAATTGTTCCTCTTATGCACATGCTAAATCCAGAAGTGTTGAAGTCGCTCTGGGACATTAATTTTAAACACAATTAAAACATCATAACCTGTTGGCAATTATTCTCTGTGCATTGTTTTGATATTGATGGACCCAGATCTGAGCAGAGTAATTAAAAGGAACCACTGTTATTGTTGATCCCACAGATAAACAAACGCTGATTGCGTGCTGTGAACTGGTTAATCAAGTTTATTTAACTTGTTTTTAGTGATTCATCCTAGTGACTCTACTGGGGCGCTCTTTATTTGAGCCTAATAATATAATGGTTCTGGCTGTCTCCAGCTGCTAAAGGAGTTTCACTAATTCTCTAAACAGACTCCGGTAACTTTGTAAGGAATGGCATTGTTAGATACACAAATTAAATCCAGCTTGAGACCAAGGAATTTCCCCTAAAATGAGACATACTTTGAGACCTTGTTGTCTCAACTGCTCCCTGTCCTGCAGCGGCAGAGGTGATTATGTTTCCTGAGTGATGATTATGGTTTATGGACAGGCTCTTTGGTTTGGTTTGATTTGGGTGATACCAAAGTGTGCCATCTTTAGTCTCTTCCTTTACCAATGCTCTTTAATCCTGTTTGAGAAACTACTTTCTGCAGCTGGAGAAGTTCTCCTAAGGTGACACCCAGTTTTCAAGCCACAGGTCCACAACCAAAAAACCAATCTCTCTTAGACCATCTCTACATTTTGGGTGTCTGCTTTGCTCAGGCCCCTTAGCAGCACTATCAATACCATTTACTGTCAGTCTCAGCAGTGGGAGCATCCTGCTGTGGCCATGAAAGCAGCAGCTCCAGACCAGTTTGGCACTGTCCTGAGGGGCACCTGGCTGCTCACTGGGACTGGGAAAGTCAAGAGATCAGCTCTGTCTTGTTCTCTTGGCTATGGAAACTAAAGGTGCTGGCTAAAAGTAGATAGTTAAATTTTAATGATTATTATTGTTGCTGTTGTCACTGTTGTTGTTGTCATCATTATTTCAGTCTTAGACTAGTTTTCTAGGTATTTTTCCCCACAACAGATGGAGGGAAAGCCTTTTAAGGAGCTAGAGTGCACTGATTCTGTTCTTATTAAGGTTCTTGGTACAAACACTACTGACCTCCACAGCTAACCCTGGTTTTGTACAAGGCTGAAAAAGTTCCTTCCTTTAAGGCATTTAATGCTAGTATGTTTTGTACTTTCTTGTGTGTTGTTTTAGGATAAGGGCTTTTTAAATGCCCTTAGTTTCTGAACTCTCAGTTTCTGGGAGTACAGATAATGTCTTGGTACAGCTTTCATGGTGCTGCTCCAGGCAACCACACTGGCTTTCTTTTTCCATCAGAGGTTTCTGAGTTACTTTACATTTCTTGAACCTAGTGGTGTTCAGTGTTCACTATTCCTGCAAGAAACCTCTCATGCTTCCAGCTGGCTGTGAATGTAAAGTGCAAGAGGCTTATTGCGATTGTCCAGACTTTGGGAAACCTTGGTGTTAAAGGTAAATTCCTTCATATCACAAAAGAAACATCAGATAAGTGGGATGGCTGGCCATCACTTCTCCTCCTAAAATAGTCCACAGTCAGAATGAGCAGGAGGAACCCTGGGCCAGTAAAAACACTATTCTAAATAAAATCACACTGTTTTCTTTAAAATTGCAGGACAACTATAGGAGTATTCTGCTGGGAGCACTGTACTGCAGACCTTAAATAGCAGTGCTAATGTTTAAATTGTATTTTCATCTTTTCTATGTTTTCCATGTCAGATTTCTGGGACTTTTGCCAGGTTCTAAGACCATATAGAATTAGTTGTTAAAAAGGAAAATAAATATTTCTGACGTGCTAGAGAATATGTATGTCTGATCTAATGAACAATAGTTTTGTTCATTTATCAATTGTTCATTGTAATTTACTGAAAAGCCTTTTTTTTTTTTTTGACTGGAAGTGAGAACATGGTAGCATGAGGAGAGTGATCCTCCTAGAGCTTCTGCACTGAATTTATATATACACAAAACATTTCTGTGTTCAATAATCAAAGTAGACAGGATGACATTTCTGCCAGATCGAGATGTAGACGGAAATGTAGGGGAATTTTCCTAGCCTGTCTGGACTGGGTAGTTGAGAGGTCATTGCAAACAATTTGGCTGATGTTATATTGAAGTCAGAGTTGAAGAAAACATGGAAGACCATATTATACTAGGTCTGTTTAAAAAGACATGCAAGATACTGCTGCCTGGTGTTGGAGTATGAATTTAAGTGAGAAATTGCCTATTTCTATTAATATCTCAGTTTTTGTTCTTAATCTAATTCAGAAGTTGTCTGTGGATAAACCTTCTGGTCTTGATGCTGTAACTCAGCTGAGTTTGTTCCACCATCTCTGACTCAGTGTTATGATTTGGATAGACTAAATCAGTCTGATATTCTCTGCTAAATCAGCACATGTGGCATCTGCTGGAATCTGTGGGATTTGATCTCATCCTTCCGAGACACACTATTTTTTTGCCTCGCAGCCTGGTAGATCTATTGATTTTCACGCAGGCTGCTGGCCTCTGATCTGCCAAAAGAGAATTAGTTACATGTTTCTATATGTTTTGCTACCGAAGCTTCGAAATCCTTCTTAACCCAAGTCCCTGCTTACATATTGCTACCATTCATTTTTATTGGCTTCGCTAAAGTTGAATTCCTGTATCTTGATTTTTCCCCAGTTCATTCTCTGAGCGGCTTGAAAGAATCCAACTGAAAACAAAACCTCAAAGAGTTTATATAATGAATTACTTTTAAACTAGACGCTAAAAAAGACAGAGAAGCATTTATCAGGAATGTTTGTGGGCTTGGTGGTTATGAGCTTAAAAAAAAAAAAAGTGTGGAAAGGCTTTTGTCCCATGACAGAGATTTAAAAGGCTGCGGGTTCGGATTCCAGCGGGGGCTCAGGCCTGTGATCGCGCTGGAAACGCTGCCTCTCGCACGGCGGCGCGGCTGCGGCGGGGCGCGGGCCGGCTAGGGGCGGCGGCGGGGCCGTCACCTGCTGGGGCCGGGCCGGGCGCCCCCGCTGCCGCCCGGGGCCGGGGCCGGGGCTGGGGCTGGGGCTGCGCGGGGGCTCCGCGCCGCCGGCCCTGCGCTTCCTTCCTCCGCCCAGCCCGGGCTGACCGTGCGGGCGCTGCGGCTCCAAGTTGGAGAGGGGAGCTTGTGCGGTAGGCAGGGACAATGGAGGAAAATGAAAGCCAGAAACTTGAGCTGTGCCTGGCTTGCCCAGCAGACAGCAGGCAGACGAGGGGTAAGTAAGCGGCGGTATAAGTAAGGCAAAGATGGAGTTACGTTTAAGCATGTCCCTCGTTGCTGCTTTATAAAACTGGAGGCAGAATGCATGAAATTTTTTTTTTTTTTTTTTTTTTTGTACTAATGGCTCTGCTGTGCACATCTCCCTAACACTGAAACTTTGTGAGTTTAACTTTCTCTTTGGAGAGATTTCTGTGTGCCTGCGAAGCCGGGAGCACGCTGCATGGCTGTCAGGGATGCGGGATCCTGCCGGTGCGGAGGCTGAGGTGGGGAAAGCGTGTGCCCTTCCCTTTAAATGCTCTGCCAGCCTCAGCTATGGCAGAGAAATAGCACTTCCTTCCTAAAAGTGGGTTTGAGCTCATCTTTACCTCGGGGTGTCTGTTAAAAGAGGGAGATCCACGGCAGATTGTGACAGGGTTAGTTTACTTTGAGTGAAACCACTGGGGTTTGTTTTGGAGCAAAGCCAGGACTGTCTAAGCGGGGTTTCCACGGCGGCTCCGCCGCTGTGCATTCACACATTCACTGCTGCGCTATCTATTTCCTAAAAAGTGAACGAAAACTATTTCCTGGAGAATACTGCATGGGCCATTCCATGTGAAACATAACATTCAGGTAGCCTGACAAACGCCTAATCTAATCTGTATCTATTATAGTGTTTGTGGGACACCTGTGACCATTCCCATTTCCTGCATGTTGTATTCCTCAAAGACACTTCAGGAAAAGTTGTGTTACTGTGCTTCTGTGAAATAGTTCACGTGGTTAAAAAAAAATCACACAAGTTTATGAGTATGGAATGCCAACAAATAGTGTATTAGCAATTTAGGAGGAAAATAAATGCTCTCTTTTTTTTTTTTTATTGGGTCTTCATTAATTGATTGATGCTCTTTTGAATTATTTTTTAAGTAAAATTACTGAGCATTGCGAGTGATCCTTGTGTATGTTTATGTTTAGTGGGACAGAAATCTTCACTTCAAGAATGTGTCTGACTAGGGGAAAAAGCTGCCTTCAGTAACACTTTTCTTCTGTAGGGGTTGTATGAAACTGCCTCAGATGCATGTGGAGCTAGGAAAACAGAGGGCTGGCCAGACTGATTCTATGGTTCCCAAAAATGTTGAGTGCTGAAAGCTCATAACCAAATGCAGTAGTTTTGGCCCCTATCCAAAATTTGCACTGGAAAGAGAGCTAATTGTAAAGACAGTGAAGTAAATTAGAACATTTCCAAATAATATCACATTTACTGCTAACATAAATGTAACAGAGGTTGGTTTGACTCATGCTGTTAAATCCATATTCTTTTTTAAAATGTTAGTATTGAATGGGTTTTGCTTCAAGGCTCAGTTTCACAGTATCAGTATGAGTCAGGTCCACACTTGTTCCTTTCTGAAATTATTCTGAAAATGTTCTTTTCTCATGTCACCTGGCTTGCAAAACAGGACTATTAAAATCTTCATAGCATTTAAAGTAATGAAGCAAAGTGACTTTCCTGACCTTTGTAGACTTCATGGAGGGTGTGACTTAAAAGAATTACATACCAGGACATTATCAAAGGACTTTTTTATTTTTCTATTCTTTTTCTTCTAGCTCACAGCCATTAATCTGTCATGATAATCTTGCTGCTAATCCTAGACATACTCCCTCTACACTGCCGACCTGGGTCTTTACTGGAGTAATGGGTGATGTTGGTGATGTTAAGAAATCTTGAAACTTGTTTTCAGATCAGAAAAGCAAATCAAGTGTAAGAGTTACTCATGCCTTTGGATAACCAAATTCCTCCCTGTCAATCAGCAAATCTTGCTTTTAGTTGCCCTCTAGACTTGCTGCTTTATTGAACAGAAAGACCTTTAACTTTTAGCTTCTGAAAATGAGGGAGGGAGGGAGAGAGGGAGACAAGCTTATCTCACACCTCTGTGTTTTCTACTGCCTTCTCTTTGCTCCTTTCCCAAGGAGGGTACTTGCATAATTTATCCTTTTCCTACTCTTAGCACTCATCTGGGAACCATCACATGATGTTTCACACATTTCACTGTTATCTGTGGAGATTGATTTGCTAGGCCTGTTATCTTCACTAGGAAGATATGGAAGGTTTACCCATTATGTTATTGAGCACTCCAAAATCCAGAAAATCTCTGTTTTTCCTCCCTATAGCACTGTGGCAAACACAGCATCTGTACAACTTACGTGTCTCGAGATCCACAGGGGAGTTTCAACAGCCCAGTGCTCAGACCTAAGCAAGTGACAATGAAGTCGCTTATCCCTGTCCAGGAAATGGTCCAAAACTTTTTTTTTTTCAGCAGTTAGTAGAGAAAAGACCCATACTGAAACACAATAGATTTTGGTTTGCAAAGAAAGTAATTTGCTGTAATGATGCAGGATCAGGATCTTGCTGGATGCCCAAGTCAGCTTTCTGGCAAGATGAGGAATTAGTTTGCATAGTTTACATTCCTTTCTTTTCACTGGTATTTATGCAGTATTTTCCAAATATATGAACAAAAAATAAGAGAATTTGTTGATCTTTCTAATACAGTATAAGAAAAGTATGTTATTTTTGATTCCTTTTCAAGGTTTCACCTAATAACAAACAGTGGTAAAACACTTTACTTGATATGTCTCTTTATGTGCCAGATAATTAGCTCTTTCTTAAACTACTGAAATGACAGAAGTGCAGACTAGGGAAAGACTTTGCATGAGAGAGATTTAGGACCCAAAATACACACTAAGGAGTTCTGGCTTGTGCTTGTCAGCACAGGTTTACCTACCTGCCTTCTTGAGAAAGTGCCTGCCATCACTTCAGTCATTGAAACTGCTGCTGTGACTGTACTTTGAGGGCTTATACCAAATTGCTGCACTCAGTCACCTGAGATCATGCTGACTCCCTCCAGCTCCAAGAAAATCCCTTATTTTATGTCTGTGCTTTTTTTTTCTAGCAGCTTGAGGGATATAAACTCTAGGCTCTTGGCACAACAAATTAAAGATGGTAAATTCCATCCAGCCCCAACCCACCTAGTTTCCCTCCCATGTAAAATCCATCCGAATGACTGATGGATGACTGATGGTGCAGCTTTCAGAAGCTGTTTTCACTGAGTGTATCTGGAGTAGCCACCCCGGCTTCTTGCAAGCAAAACTTTCCTGTTTGCCATTTTTCTCAGAGAAGCTCAGCGTACCTGGTGGCTCATGACTTTTCAACAGAGAGGACGGATGTTTCTTAATTGAGTTGTGTTTGAAAAAGTTGAGTGCATGCGTGCTTGTACACGAAAGTGAGGCTGCTGCTCTGGAGGTTTAACCAGGATTGTGCTGCTGAGAAGGTCTTAGAAGGTGCTGTGAAGGTCACAGATGACATTTTGAATCTGTGTGAGGGTAAGACTTCTCTCTGAACCAAACCTGCTCACAAAGTTGTGTCTAGATCTGTGCTCGTCAAACCATGGTGTCGCCTGCAGTCTGGGCCCCTGTGCCTGCATCTGCTTTCAGGATAGGTTTCCATGAATGCAAACAAGAGGGCATTGTGGAAAATTTTGGAGCCCTTGAACAGTATAGGGAGTTCACTGAAATGTGCAAAATCTTTGAGGTCCATCCAGGGCCAAGTTCTGTTACGAAACCCAAGGAAATTGGTTCCCTATGTGAGTTGGTGGGACATCCAACAGCGGCTCCACCATGGAGGATTTGCTTTATTACTGGGGCTTGAGGTTCCATGGCACATGGCAGGCAATTGACAGTGCCCACCAGAAAGCTGAGAAATCCTCAGCATAAAATCCTGAGGCAAGTGGTGTGCCTAACACACACAGTGCCAGAATGAGTGAATGAACCATAAAAAAAAGTGAGGAGGTGCCTGTTTCCAAGCAGTGGTGCTGTATAATGGCAGCCGCACGTGGGCAAAAGGGGCTCTGAGGCAACAAGTGTCAGACAGAGAGAAATAAAGATTTATTCAAAACAGGTAGAAGAAGGAGCTCCCTGCTCCTGGGGAGGTGCTGGGAAGGGTTAACACTCAGGGGCGTCTGAGTTTGAGTCTGTCTGGTAAAGATGAGGAAGGCCACATAAGACTTGGAGAGGCCTTTTCAGTACTTGAGGTTTTTGTTAGTTTTTGGGGTTTTTTTCCTTTGCTGACAAAAGAGTGAGGGATTTTTTCAAAGGTATTAGGTAACAAGGCTCCAGTCTACAGTTTTTTGAGCACCAGAGGGTTCATGTTACAGAGTTACCTGAAGATAAGCCAGCACTTACATACCCACAGTGTCTGCCTATCTCTTTACAAATGTTGTTGTGGTCTTTGGTCTTAAAGTTGATTTTAAAGTAGTAAAATTTATCTGAGGGTTTTTTTTTCCCCCCCTTTTTAGATCACGCAGAACTTGCTTTTATTCTGTTTCTTAAGAAATGGTTTATGGAAAAATGATGTAGAATTTTCCAGCCTGCTATCCTGAGACATATAAAATCTGAGGGAGATATGTGAAATTTAAAACCAGACCACAGTCAAAAATCAGGAAAAAGAGACTCCCAAACCTCCTTACTATTTCCTAGGTGTTTCAGAACATGTTGAAAGCACACTGAAAAAAAAAAGATTAAGGGTTACAAATCTGCTCTGTCAAAGGAATTTTATCAGTTTGTATCCTTAAGTATACTAGTTATGGAGCCATTAAGTGTACTGGACCCTATTGAAGAAATCTGTATCTTCTTGTAGAAAGCATCCTGTAGATCTTAAAGGTCAGAGAATAAGGGCCCTGTAAGATCTTCTTCAAGTCACGTAGGTAAAGTTGATATAAAAGGAACATCCACTTTAATGATACTCACTTTTCTGTGAGGCAATACTGCAATTGTGTGATAAAAGTAGATAAGTATGTGCATAGCTTATATAGGGGATTATTTCTTGGCCACTTACTATGATATGTATATGCCTAATGATGCAGAACATGCCATTGCACACTGCCAGACTTTTAAAAGTACCGAGCTTTCATATCAACCTTTTTCCCCATTTTGCTACTAATGTGAATGTTGGTATTAAGTTTTTATAATATAAACTATGTTTGGCTTTGGTTTTTGTTTCTTTGCAGACCAGGCAAAACCCAGTTTGCATGTGACATCGCTCGATGATGCAGAATGTCTCCGATCTAAAGAGCTGCTTTCCAGCCCGAGCAGTCACACCTCTCCCAGCTCAAAGCCCACCCGCAACATCCCTCGGAGACACACCGTAGGTGGCCCTCGCAGTTCCAAAGAAATACTTGGAATGCAAACCTCAGAAATGGACAGGAAGAGAGAGGCTTTTCTTGAGCATCTGAAACAGAAATATCCCCACCATGCCACAGCAATAATGGGACACCAGGAGAGACTAAGAGATCAGGTAAGGAAGTCAAATTTCTATCATGTGTGTTTAGTGGTCCTTATAACTCCTACAAAACTGAGTGTTGCCTCATTACAAAAGGTGAGAGTGTAACAAAGCATGAAACAAATTTTTGGATGTGGCCTGTGATTCAGATGTTGCCTTGAAATTCAATGAAACAAAATAAATCTGTTCAGTATTACCTTGGAATTGTTTGTTGAAATTGACATTTCTGAAGAGCTTTTCCATTTTTTTTTTTTTGAGCATACACAGAGAAAGGAGTGGAGGTGAGACTCTTGATCTTAGTATATGAGTCTCAATCTACTTTTCACAGCTGAAGGGAAAATATGGAACAGCTGCTGACTTCTGTTACACTTTGAGTATTGGCACCACTGCCTGGGAGAAAAGAAAATACCTGCAGAGTGTGTCTGTATGCTTTAGCTGGCTCTATTACCCTTTCATTTGGTTTCTTTTCTATTTTTGAGTTTTGTAATGCAAACAGAACAGACTTACCCATAACTGTCTGCCTCCTCCAGGGAGCTTTGACACCCACATTCGTCTGTCAGCAGCATACCTGAGGGTGGTGTGCCCCTGCCTGCAGCTGCTTCCCAGCAGCCAGCAGTCCATGCAGGGTCAGAGGGGAGGTGACACGCTGATGTATCTCTCAGAGCAGGTGGAGGCTGCCGGCATGCTGACCTTCTGAATTCAGGGACTGCCTTGCAAGGATCTCTGCCTAACTCTGGGCTCTGGTTTTGGGTGCAAAACAGAGTTTAATCCATTCGGGCAAACTATCATCTATTCTATAATTTTATTTTTTTTTTCAGTCAAACATCAGAATTTGGAGTTTGGTCTAAAAAATCTTGCGATCGTTATTCTTGGTTTAACAAATTGACAGCAAGACTTGATTGACAGCAAGACTTTTTGTAGAAGCTTATTTCCCTTAGTGGTTTATAGGTGTTTCAGCACTAACAGCAAATTAAGTGTAAATAAGGAATAAAAATGAGCTGGAAAAATATTGTACTCTGTTATGGAAGCTCTTAGTGAATTCGATACTTCTTTGAAGCTTTACATACTTGTGAGGCTTTGAAGATCAGACTGTTACGGGTTTAGAAAGATTGTGATTTGTTAACTCACCCTAGAACTTCTCTTTTACAGGGTCTCTAGAGATCCCAGGTGCTATCACTGTTAGAAACCATCTGTATCCAGCTAAAATTGCTGCAAGACTTCAGCTCTAATGAGGATGATCTATTCCTCATTTTTAAACAGTTTTACTCTGTTCTTTTTAAAGTCTTGACTTTTTTTCTTCCCCACTTATCTCTTCCATGAACTTTAGTGACTGTGTGGAATGTGCTGGGTGGTGGATAAAGATAGCATACAAATTAAATAAAGGGGGTAGGAGGGGGGCGAAATCCAGAGATTAGATCTTTTGGAGTCATGTAAATATTTAGTTCCAGTGTTGCAGACACTGCAAACCTAGTTTGAACAGCCTACAGCATTACACCCTACACATTTTGTAATTTGAGCCTTTTCTGAAGGCAGTAAATTACAGAAGGAATGCAGTAACTGCTCTTGATATTTGTTTAAAATGTGTCTTCCTTGCTAATTTATTGAGGGCAAAATTCATTCTCCTGCTTCTACTTTTTGGTGATTAGACATATGTGTTATATGTGTTGTGTGTAATGAGTTTTTTAACAATTTTAATTTTTAAAACAAAATAACTTTAAAACTACTATTAGAACATCAAAATGTATTTCTTGGAAGTAGGAAATACTGAAGACTCCAGGCATTCAGCCTTACTTAAAAAAGTAAAAAGCGAACTAAAACCACATGAAAACATGCAGAAATAAATAATAGAAGTTGATTGTAAGAAAGTTGCTTAGTTGGCATGTGATGTATCAACTGTCTGGCTCATCAGATGCAGTAAGACTGTGATGATCATAGCATTAATTCAGAGGGGGATTTTCTTACCAATTGTGTCTCTGTGTGCACACCCACATATCAGTATTTGGTGTTTGTGTGTGTTTATATGTAACTGTATATGGATACACATAGGTATGTGTGTATAAATATATATATATACACACAGCTGTGTGTGTGTGCATGTATGTGTATGTATAATGTGTGATTTCTTAGCCACTCCATGAATAAGACTATAGTATAATTTTGCCTTGAAGGGTGTATATGTATGTTTACCATCCATGTTTCCTTTTTTCCACCCTTATATATATGTGTGTAGCAGTGGTATAGAAGACAAAACTACTTGCACATGTAGTAGGTATGCATATGCAACATATACATGTATCACAAACAAAATTTGTAAGATGTATGGGAAGACATGATTTAAAATGTCATATTTTAAATTAAAATGTCAGAATTTATTTTCCAGGTTCCTTTTCAGGTTCCTTTTCTCCATTCTTACTTCTTCAGCTGCTCCAGTATCTGGAAAGAGGCAACATTGTCCATGGTGGGAATTTCCCCACCTATCAAGGATAGTAGTTAGTGCAACACTATTTTCTAATATATATATATATACACATACATGTAAAATTTTTCCTCCAGGTTGCTTTAAACCCTGTCAGCTCCAAAACCAGTAGAAAATCAAGATTGGTAATTGTCTGGTTTCTTCTTTGTGGACATTCTTCTCTTGTCCATTTTAGCCATCATCTGACTATGGCAAACTGACTCCTTGTTTGCAGGAAATAAACATCAGGGCAAAAATATTATATATGCTGTCACATCCTACTGTATCACTTCCACCAGCAAGGGCAGCTGAATGTTGTCTGCATCTTCCACTATGTGCTAATGGTTTCCTCCAGGCTTCATTTATTCAGATAAATACCTCCCTGGATGTGCCTCCTGAGGACCCAGTTCTGCTCCTGATAATCTGCCACAAATCAGAAGTACAATCATGGCCAGGTGAAATGCCAGCAGGGATTACTGATGGTTAGCTAATGTGATGACCTGAAACCTCCCAGCTGTACACACAGACCATTCTCCTCCGAAGGTTTGTTGCCTTGTTTGTGATAGCCTGTTCTGGAAAGGAAAGCTCACAGAGGCAGGGGCCATCTTTATTTGCACAAGGGGCTTGGGATATTGCAGCAAGGCAAATAGCCTGCAGCTAAGCTGGTCTGTGATAAACTGGAACACGACTTTGCAGCAGCCTGAGGGGGTGCAGACATGCCTTGTGTGCCCCCGCACAGGAGAATGCAGCACCCAATGGCCACATCTCTGTGACCCACAGCCCAGCAGCTCACCCTCACATTGCAGCTTTTCCCCCTTCTAAGATAAATCCACAGCTGGGCACCAGAGCTCCCTCCACCTGGAAGCCTGTAAAGCCAAGGAACAATTTTTATTTTTTTTTTTTTAGGTTATGCAAGTTTCTGCAGGAGCTTTAAATCCATTACCTCTGTCTGCCAAGGCTGTCTCACCTGTGGTAATGAAAGGAAGGTGCTAATGTAATTCCCAAGGAAGTTAGGGAAAAAAAAGCAAGAAAGAAACAGTCTGGGATGTCTTCAGTTTCAGACAGTGTGAATCATCTGCTGTGGAGCTCATGGAAGGGCATGGTCACCTGCTTAGGTGAGGTTGACTCCAGTCAGCAGAGAAGGAAAGCGGGAACAAGTGTAAAAGCTAGGTCTGTAGCTGCAGACATGAAAAGGAGTTAGCAATTAAGAGGTTAAAATGCTAACCTGGCAATGGGAGGGGGTGGTCCCTGCTGTGAACCTGTTTTACAAGTCACCTCTAAAAAAACCTTTCTGAGGGGCAGAGAACAAAAATGAATGCATAGAAGTCTTTCTGAGCAGGAGCTTGTGAGCCTGGGGTAAGAAAGTGAGCTGGAAGAAGTTTGCCACAGCTTTCTTCAGTTTTTGTTTGTCTAGGAAATAGGCTGGGAGGTGTGGAAGGGTCAGGAGCAGCTCTAGTGCTTCAGGCAGTGCTCCGTGAAGAAGAAATTTTCTTGGCAAACGAAATGAGATTTCAATCAATTAAAAACAAAACTCAAATCCTTCCGGTGCCTTTGCAGGGCTGATTGCCTAGAAAATGGTGGTTTAGGGTTTTTTGTTGTGTTCATTTAGATCTGAACATGACAGGTAACTCTGGCATCTGGGCAGGTGTGGCTAAGGTTACCATGGAGATCCATGATGTCATGCTTGATAGAGCATGTCAAGACAGCTAATCTAACATGTAGATGTTCAAAAAGTCCCATAGGCCAGGACTAAGCTTTATGCAAATAACAAAGTTACTCTGCAAAAGGGCAAAAGAAAACACGGCTGAGATATGGCGTGCGTTCTACCTGGCAGCTTGAAAGGATTATTACAGATTTCATCATAAATTAAAACTTTTGGAACTTAAAGAAGAGGATTTCAGACTGTCTCTGGCCTCACCTGTGGGATCTCACATTTCGGTAAATAAGCCTCTTTCTGTTTCTGCCCTCGCTGTGAAAAAATGCTTTTGAAATCCTGGAGTTTGCTTCACCATGTTCCTGCTGGCAGCAGGGCTGAGTCAATAAAGCAAGTTTTCTGGCAGGGCATGTTCCCTTTTCTCTTTCAAAAATGAGTTCTTTATTGAATGAATTAAGAATTCGGAATTATTTGAAAGGCATTGTAATGTATCATGTTGATTATATGAATCATGCTGCAAAAATTTCCTAGGTAGTGTTTTGGAGGAGAAACTAAGAATGGAGACACTATTTATTTGTAGATTATTGCCAGATGTCTCTCCTTTAACTGTTAAAATAGAACCCTAAAATTATAACAGCGTTTATTCCAGGATTTGATATCTGTTAAAATACCGAAGTTTTTTGTTTTTTAAATTAATTACAGTATCAGTTGGTTAAACTGACTTTGAGTTTATGTTTTGATATCATATGTAACGTTTGAGCCCTTCTTAATAGATTTTTTTCCTTGGGTAAAAGTACATTCGTAGAGGATAAACATATTTGGAGGTGAAAGTCGAGCAACAGAAAGGCTATTGGGACTTTGGGATTTGAGGTATAAACAAAAGGATACTTTCAGTCCCTCTGGAGGGACAGTAAGCACCTTGTGTACTTAGTTGCAACCACTTTCATGCTCACATCAGCCAGAGCAGATCAAGTAAACAGCAGTAGGTAAGGGATGGCTGGCACGGTGGGACGTGGTAACGGGAGGCAGCGTTGGGGCTGCAGAGTCCCCTTGGTTCAGGTGGCTCAGTGTGGAATAGAAACGGGAATGGAAATGGTCTGGGTGGGAAAGGGTGGGAACAATGCCCGAGCTTAAAAATGTGAAAAGAGAAAAACAGTAATGTTCTGCCTAAGGCTACTGAGAGATGTAAACTGGAGAGAAACTTCACGTCCATGTAGATCCTCAGTAGGATTTGGGGAATGAGGGTGTTGCAGAATATGGTAGGCACATTGTTTCATTCCAGGTGAAAAAACAGGGTATAAAGGTTTTCTGATATTCTACGTTGCTTGATTAGGCAAGGTTAAATAAACATTTTTTGGAATGTGTAGTGACTTTTAAAGTGAAAGAATTGAAAGCACTACAAGTGAAGAAATCACTTCAAAAACTGATTTCTTTTTAGTCATAACTCTTTTGCTTTTACACCCAGTTATATCTTGAGTTATTAATGAGAATTTTTTAGACTTCATTTCAATTTAACCTTTCTCCCAAAGTCTGAGTGTTAGTTATTTAGTACTTGCTTATGTACAAATAACTAAAGCGTAAAATAAACTAGCATATTTTGTGTTCATTACACTGTTGCTGGTTGATGCCATGGAATCGGGTAGGGAGAAATTTATTTAGTGTTAATGCTGCATGAACACTTCTTTGGTCTGTGCAAGTTAAAAAACAGAGTTAAAAATTACATTCAGTTTTAAAATGTGAAGAATGTGACTTTAATCTGGATATGCTGCAAATTTTTGTAGTTGGGAACATCCATTCCATTGACTTACCACTTGGTTCACATTCTGCTGTACTTAACGTGTCACCAAAAAATGCCTGTTTGTATGTGAGAAGTCAGGGTCATGCAGCCAGAATGTGCTGTTGTGTCGGCGTAGGTTGCAGGTTTTTGTGCAGGGGAAAAGTAAAGTTTCAGAAGTTGTTTGAGGAGGTTTCTGTGAGTTCCTGCCTCCTCTCCACCGATGAGCACTGCTTCCCTGCCCGAGCAGGCAGCTCCCGTTGTCCCTGGGCAGTCTGTGTGAGCCAGCAGAGCGCGCTGAGGAAGGGGGACCCTCCCCAGTGAGCACACGTGTCCCCTGTCTCACCTACAGCTGGTGCAACATTTTATTGCTTTCAGAGCCGCCCTAAGTTAAGGGCAACTGCTCATATTTTACACTGTTACAAGCACCTAAGAAAAGCAATGAAAATGAACATATGTGACATGATTACGAGGTTAAATCTCTGCTGGATTCCAAGTCCTTAGCTTTTGTTTATGGAAGGACATGAGATGACTTGTCCATTTGTTTTGAGTTGAAACATGCTCTTTAGCCCCCAGATAATGCTGTGATTGCAAGATATTTATAAATAGCTTGATAGATAAATGAACAAAGGGCTGGTTCATTAGCAAAGTAAAGTGGATTTACTTTGTATTCACTCAAAGTGGAAATGCTGAGGAAGAATATTCCTAATAGAATGTCTCAGTGGAAAGTCTTTCAATTTTACCCTCTAGTTTATAAAAGTAAGGCAGCCTATTAAGGTACATATTAAACTACTAGCCCTAAGGTATCTCTGGGAGTAAATGAAGTTTAACTAGATTGTTAAATATAAGTTTCTTCTTTTATATCTATCAGTTTAAAGCCATTTGAAAAGCTGGGGTTTTTTGAAAAATCAAACAAAACAAAGCTGCAAAAAGACTAATAAAGCAATTCCTTTTCTTTTCCCTTCCCTCCCCCATGCAAACCACTCACCAGTGCAGTTACTTTGCCCCAACAGGATTAGTAACTTTTTTTCTGTGGCAACGCCTCTGCATTTCAAATAGTGTCTATTGTTTGTAACTCAGAAGTCCCAGGTAGTTGTTTGTACTTACCTTTGTTCATGTGAATTTTCTACATTTATTTTTCTAATCTTATTTTATGACAAGCAAAAGTATTTTTAGAATGCTTTGTATTCAGTTGACTGTGTAAATGCGTGCAGTGATCTTGTTCCAGTACCTGTTGTTAAATCCAGTAAGGAATCTAGGACTTTGGTATCCCTTAAAGCATATTTTAGGCAGCTGCCTTCAAAAGTGTTGCCCATGGAAACCTCTCCCAGTTATTGTAGACACCTGAGATTCCTTAGGTTTCAGAAACTTACGCTTTTCTGGCCCAAAATGTCCTGAGGCATTTATAGGCGTGTTTTTGCACATACTCGGTTTAGCCCTTGTTCTTTCTGGGTTGCCTCTGTCGATGACTGCCAAAATCTGCGCCAAAACAGCCAGCAGGGCCCTGCTTGGGGATGGGTTCAGGGCAGCACTGGCTCCTTCAGCAGGGATGGGGAGGAGTGTCTGCACAAAGGGTGCTTTACCACTGCTTCCTCTTCCAACTCTGTTTTTAAATCAAAGCACCGCCAGTTGCCCCTTCCCCAGCTCAGGGATGAGCAGCATGGGAGGCATCCTCAGGACACCATTCTAGGCGGGGCTTGTCACTGATCCCTAAATCCCACAATTAATTTCAAGCCCCTTATTTACTTAAGAGAGCACAATAATTTTGTGACAGAAGTGATAACGAAGACCTGCAAGCTCTGGTCTGCAGGCACTTTAGGCCACGCTGGCTTTGAGCAGGCGTTCTCACTTGGCCACAGCTCTGGAGCTCTGGAGGTGTGTTGCAGAACGCGTGAGGAGCACTTGTCTGGCAGATGATCACAGCCAGGCAGAGGTGTTGGGTGAGTGCAACAGGTTGGTTGGTGTTAGTGCTGAGGTGACAGTGTAATTCCCTGGGTGACCTGTGATTAGCCTCAGAACTTGCTATGAATTTGCCGTGTCCAGAAACCATTTTCCTGCAAATGGTTGGGTTATTCTTGTTACAGCTGAATAGTCCTGTTAGCTTCTCACTGGGAAGCACTTTTGTGCTATTTGCACATTGTCATTTGGGATGGGAGCACATTTATGTCAGTCATTAGCAAAGTAAATGCACCTCTGGACCCTTGCTACTGCTTTACAGCATTTTTCAGTTGATTTTCTAACAAAGGCAGATTGCACTGAAGTCACCTGATTAACTGGTTTGGTTTAACCATAATCACTGGGATTTAAATGTCTTTTCTGGGCTCAAATAGGAGAACAAGAGTAAATAAGATAAGTCAATTGCTTATATACATATATTCCAATTTCCCTTCTCTTCAAATGAGTTGAGTACACCAGCAAAAACCGTGCTGTTGTTAAAATTGCATCCAACACCTGGGACTCTGACAGCTGCCCCTGAGATGTGTGTTTTTAATATGCACCCAGTCATGATAATTGTGCCAGTTCAGTAAATTCAGAATCTGTGGTGTCGAGTTTTGCGTCTTGACATAGCAAGTCAATGCAGGGACTTCTGATTGGTCAAGAATCTTTTGAAGTGTCCTCTTTTGGTCTTGTGGATTTTTTGTCCCAATTAGTACCTTTTGTGCTGCTGCATTTTGTGTGGCCCCTTGTGCAGGGGATTGTAGTGATTCCAGTTATTCACTAGGAGACTGCTGCCTTAGTGAGCACTGAGCAGCGCCATTTGTTGCAGTTTAGGAATGATTTCCATTGGCTGATCAATACACTGCCATAGGTGTACTTCACTTTAAAAAAAACACAAAGTATAAAATTCAAATTAGTTATTAAGCAGAGGAAGAGAGAAGCTATTCTCTTAGTTTATTTTTGGATTACAATATCCAAAAGACCAGTAATATGTTTTTCACTTTAAGTTCTGCCTCTTAAGGGCAATTTCTTAATACCTGTCAGGTGGTAGATGTGGGATAATCAGCCATCAGGTATGTTCTGATCTTTAGGAGTTACAGATTATTTTGTCCAACATCTTGAGATTTATCTTCCAAAATTATCTTCTTGCTAGTTGTAAGACTGGATCTTCCTGATACCTACATGAATGTCCAGTTCTGTTTTGTACTGCTGAATTCTTGACTATGTTAATGTCTCATGACTGAAAATTCCAGGGCTCAATTAAGTTTTAAGACTATTTCAGCTTCTAAGGGGTTTCTCACACATTTCTTACCTTTAATAAACTGCCTTCATTACAATTATTTCATTCAAAAGAGCAAGACTAGTTTTACTTCGATTTCAATTGAAGCAAAATATTTCTTCAGTCTGAAGGAAGATATCTGACCTTCAAGAAAGGAGGAAGGCAGCAAGAGAAAAATGTAAAGAGTGGAAAAGCAGAGTTAAAAGGTTTTGGGTTTTTTTTTATTTCAAAGAAATTGATTCTGATTTTAAATCCTACATGATATGTTCATTTCAGACACACTTCCTCCCAGATGAACAAGCAGAGACTTTTCCAATTTGCACCTATGTTGTGGGTATGTGGGTGTCTAAAGTCTGGAAACAGACCTGCTGTCAATGTTTATGTATGAGCTTTGAGCTTTCTTCCACTGTGCTTTGAAAGCATAATTTTAGATACATTTATTAATTCTTAGACCTATTTTTAGTAACACAAAATACTATACATCAGACTGTTGTAATTAGTAGCAAACTACTCACAGAAGGAACAAATATTTGACTTTGATTAGAATAAGTAAAAGGAAATGTCACTTATTTCCCATTGGCTGAACAAATAAACCATTGCATGACATTGGTTGGTTGATTTAAATGAGGAAAAATATTGTTTGGAAGGAAGAATTATTTTTTTGATAATGTAAAAAAAAATACACATGTAACATAAATGCTTCCATTTTAAATGTGTACCCAAAAAATTAGAACAATTATAAAATTTATTGTTGATCTAAACAAGCTATTTTCTTTTTTCTTTTTTTGATAGAGAAGTGATAATTTTAGTAAATTCTTGATCTACTTATATTTCTATCTGTTATGTATTTCCCTAAATGTCCATAAAGAAAAACCCACTCCAAAACCTCACAGATATTGTGTGCCAATTTCACTCTTTCATTATGTATATAACATGATCTTTAAAAAAGGCAATTTTCATATTAAAATAGTTTAATAGCTTTGCATTAAATAGAAAACATTGTGTCAACTTCTGCTACCCAGGGATATGGGAGAACCTCTGTGTTCTTAGAATGGATCACCCACCACAGTAATGCAGTTACCATGATTTGTCAGTAGCTACTGCAGTATTTTCGGGGTTTTTTGAGGATCTCAATTGTTTCACTTTATTTTCAGCTGGTAATCCAAGCTGCCATCTTTTTGGCTAATACCAAGTCCAGCACTGGGAATACAGGCAGGATGGTGCCTTCTTGATGGGAAGTATTCATGGGAATACTTCATGGGAATGCCTTCTTGATGGGAAGTATTCAGATGCAGTATTTTTAGTTTTTTTAGAGGATCTCAATTATTCCAATTTGTTTTCAGCTGGTAATCCAAGCTGCCATCTTTTTGGCTAATACCAAGTCCAGCACTGGGAATACAGGCAGGATGGTGCCAGCCTCTTGCACGTGTGGATGAGTGGGGCAGAGGAGGGTTTCTGCACCACACAGACCAGGGACTCTGCTTTACCAGACGCAATGAGTGTGGTGTCTGTCTCTGGGGGATTTAAATGAGAACATGATAGAAACAGCATCAAACCTTTCTGGAAGTCAATGGAGAACCTCTCCCTTCAGAACATCGCAGAAGGGTGGGATGGGGTGGAGCAAGGAGGCGCAGATCACAAAAATGTTTTTCTTGGCCGTCGTGGTGCTGCTATTGATGTCAGTAAAATGTTCCTGCTGACCAGGGTACAGTTGGCTCAAACCCCCAGCGGACTGCCTGACCGACGTGCTCTTCCTCTGATATCAGATGCAAGCATTTAATTTCTGGCTCATGTGTACTTCCCCTCTATTTTATTTTTACCAAGTGTTTTCCACACCGGACGTTGCAGCACCTGCTGCTGCCGCGGCACGCTGGGCCCGTGGCTCCCTCACGGCCGCAGCTGCCGGGCCCTGCTGCTCGGGCTCCGGGCCATGGGGCCTAATCCCGGCCTCAGCAACTGCCTGCATCCATCCCGAGCCTGGAACCCACGGCATGTGGAGTCAGGTTTCTTCCTGAGGCCGGTGAATGGCTTTCATAATGCAGCACCGCTGTGGAGGCCGCGTGTAATACTTGGTTGTTGCTGTAAATATTCAAGATGCTCATGCTGAAATATTCAAGATATTTCACCACAGCATTAACTATTTGTGTTACTTTGATTGCTCTTTCATGTCCTACTGTACATGTGTTAGCCTCTTCCTCCATTGCAGAGTTGTGATCTCCTTGGCCTTGGGTATTAATCCTGTCACAAAGTGAGTTTGCAGCCCATGTATTTGCTCAATCCCCACCCGCGTGTGAACACGCAGCCATGAGAAACCAGTATTTTTTATATGTGACTCATTCATCCACCCGGATGTGTAATGAAGTTGCACATCAGATGAGGCTCTGCCGCTTATGCACACCTATGGAAAAGCTGCACCAGGAGGAAGAGGGACCTGTGCTGCTCCTGCTTCTGCTCTTCCATGCTGGTGGCAGTCTGCTACTGAGGAGATGGCTTTTGGGGAGGAGGTAACCCCTCGTGCTCCTGTGGCCCAACCGAGAAGAAAAAGGAACTTCTCAGCTCTTTGCTGCTCCTCTGGTGATTCCCATGCAAGCCAGGTACAGCTGTGATTAAGAGCCATGGCATTCTTCTATGGGGCTTGTGTAAGAGAGAGTGGAAGCTTTTGGATAAGCTGTTATATTCAAAACATTGCTGCCTGTAAGAAGGAATGTCCTTAAGTGCTCATTATTATTATCTTATTGTCCATACATGTTTCTGGGTTGATTTTGAGAGGTGCAAAAAACATGACATTGCTGCAGTAGCTATCAGATGTTTTCAGGAGGGAAACTGACAGTCTACAGAAGAAAGGCTTCTCCTGAACCACGTTAAAATGCAATTTGATTTTATCTCATGGTTTCAAAATTTGTCATATGCTGTTGAAAAACCAAGATGCTTTCTTCTCTAATTATAGAGAATGTTTGTATGCAGGGTTTAATCTTCTTACTGGAAGTCTTCCAGGACTCTGGACTTTGTGGGCCTCTTCTGAATTGAAGGGTTAGAAAACAGTAGACTTGTACTCTGAAGATACTTGAATAGTGAAGATGAGCGAGCTGCTTTTTTTCTCATGTCTTCTCTTGCTTCTGCTGTAATATTTAGGGTTTGACATATCTTTTTTTCCTCCTGCTGTGACAGGAGGTATTGGTTTGTTTTAAAGAAACCATGAACTCACAAGTTTAGTCTTGTTTCTGCATGACTTAAACCTGTCTAAGATTCATTATTTTGCCAAGAATAGTTCCACTTATAATATATTAGACAGATTTCTTTGTTGCTGTGGTATATAGGCAAAGCCAGATTGGAATTTAGGGAAACTTTCCACAGTTTGTAAAAGGAGAACTAAGGAAATGAAGGAAAAAAAATAAAGACTCACAAGTATTCAAACGGGTCCTTGTGAGATGCTTTCTATGTAGGGTTGGGGGTTTTTCAATGTACTTTTGTGGATTGTTCACAATACCTATTAGTGATGTACTGTCAGAGAAAGGGCTGAGTTTTTTTGTGATGTATCACAGCAATGTGATTTTAGGTGTAGCAACTGGGGCAAGTAATTCTGAACCGATACCAAAGAGATTTTTGTTTAAGGTGATCAGTCTCTGTGATGACTGTAAGAAGATGCATAAAGTTCTAGATTAGATTGAGTTGCTGTGTAGCCTTTTAAACACACCAGACTAAAACTAATGTGAGGTAAAATCTACAGATGTATTGAGTCGCCTGGCAAAACAAGGGCAGTTTAGATAACCATTCAGTGGCTTATTGTGGTAAGATAAACATGGAATTCTAGGTATTTTCCACAATAAAAGAACTTACGTGGTCTTTTAATGTCTGTGCTTTTCTCATTGTCCTTCTCTCTCTCTCTCTCTCTCTCTCCCCCCCACTCTTTTTTTTTTTTTTTTTTTTAATTTTAGGAACACACTATTAGATTTTGAGAGCAGAATAGCTTTTCTAATTCCTAACTTCCTTTGCAAAAGCAGTCAGACAAAAGTTATCAGGCCTTTCAAGTGAGGTTTGTCTAGCCACTACTGCTTTGTTTTTCAGCTTATCTTCCCTGTGGTTTGAAAACTTTCTTATATGTCTGGGTTCTGTGATCCTTCAGAAGTCTTTTAAAATGCAGTCATAATTTCAAAATGTTCATTTTGCCTTCAGATACTTCCAGTGGAGACGAGGGTGATGATCTGGTTTTACTTACCTCAGTGTATGGCAGGGAGCTATGTTTGGAAACCTAATCTTATATACTGTTTGACTGCTCATTTAACCAGAACAGCCAGCCTGATTTCATATTGCTGTCTCTGCCAACCCACAAAATCACCTACATTTGTTCACCCAAATTCAGCAAAGAAGCTGAGTCTGGCAGGGTTCTGTTGCAACAGCCAGATTTAAGTAAATTTATCTGAAATCCAGGAGGGAGGGAAAGTTGAATAAGAGTTGTAAGGGGAAGAAAAGCCTGGATGAGCCAAAGAGAATGTTTTGCTTTGGGTCCATTCTAGGTGTGTTGGGTGTTGCACTGAAGAGCAAAATCATTAAAATCCTTTTGAAAACTATGACTGGCACCAGTGCAAGGTCAACAGCCTATTGTGGTATCATGCTCAGTAAAAGCACATAGTTTATCTTTTCCATGACTAGACTGCCTTGGTTCACAAATAAAGGAAGAATTTCCAGTTTCCTTGTTCTTAACAGAAAGGTAAGCAGTCAGAAACGTAGCTCTGCTATTTGATCACTTGAAAGCTCAGGCACCAAGAAGCTTTGCAAAGAACAAATGTGCCCAGACTCAGCCCATGCCATCTCTCTTATCTCTCCTGTCACCTTGTTCTCATCTAAGGGAAGAGAGATCAACCAGTTGTTTCTCATTTAGGCCCCTGCTTCAGACAACATTAGGCATGATGCGCAGATATCCCCCATGGAAGTGAAGGGGATTGTCAGCAATGTAGAAAGGCACCGTTTTTCCCCACTGCCTTTCCTGAAAGCTCCATGTAAATACACAGGCTGTTGGTTTTTAATAACCAAGCTCTTCCTGTTGGAAGGTCTCAGTAAGTAGGAATATACAAACATCAAACTGACTTTGCTGTCCCAGGTGGGTGTTTGAGTTGACTGCTGTTCATTGAAGATGATTTCAAAAGCATCTGATTAAAATGTTAATACAAGTGCTGTTTTTCAACAGTAATTTTTTGGACTGATAATATGATTGCAATTTGCTTCTGTAAGTCCAAAGTGTACTGATCAAAAGAAAAATGATGCTGAGATCTGGAGACATTGTGGGAGTTGTACTTCTTTTCCTCAGCCTAATCCAAAATGACATAACCAAAACAAGTAAATATTTCATCATATTGGAAAATTTCTTAAATAAATACAGCACTATGAGCTCTGTTTGACTTGAAGGAGAGCAGCTACTATACTTCCACTTAAAAGAGAGGGAGGTATTCCTTCTTATCAGCAGAGCTATTTCTTTCCTGACAGTTTGTGCTGGTCAAAAAGGATAAGGGATAAGATCACAGGCCACATAACAAGGCCTTTTGCCCCCTTTTCCATGCTTGGTAGGCTGAGGGTCAACAGGACAAAATCTTTATTTATTTCCCTGACACACTGCCTTGCTACTTCACATGAAAGCAGTGCAGTCTTAATCTAAGGGGGTTTCTACAGTTTGAGTTAATCCAACCATTAAGAAGCACATTGTGTAAAGATTTGCAGATACTATTTCACAGGCCAAAAAACTTCTGAGAGTTTGTTCAGCCACAGTATTAGCTAAACAAAATTAGAGTAAACCATGATGTAGTTGCTTTATTGTTTTTTTTTTCTTTTGCAGGGTATTTTTTTTGTCTTCCCTCTTACATTACAGGTTGCCATAAATCATTTGTAGAGTACAGTGACCTTTACAGAAATACTTCTAGTAGTAAGTGCTTAGGGATCATTGTCATGATAGCTGGAAAGAGAAGATTATTGTACCAGGAAATTATCTGAATGATGAAAGATCAAAAAAAAAAAAAGAAAAATACAAATTCTTCCCAACCTCAATCCCTGGTAGAGTAGCCAGAGCTGTATTAGTCTCCAGTAGGGCTGGACTACCAGAACAGGTCATCTGCCATGGTTTTAGGCCTGATAAAGTTTCTACACCTCCTCCTTGAAATCTGCAATCAAGAGTTTGATTTACCTGTAGACACAGGCAGGGGAAGGTTCATACTCTGGATTTTTCATGCAGAAATTGCAAGGAAAATGACATTTGGCTTGAGAATTGCTGGCCCTTGGGACTAGCACAGCGAGAAGTGGGTGACATTTAACATTTGAAGAAATCCATGGATTTCTTCCAAGTTTAGTAATAAAGTGCTTACACCTGGTTTTCCAGCTGGAGTTTGGTACTCAAACTTATTTTATATTTTTTGTAAATTTGTGTTGAAATGGGTTCATTTGGGAGGAGGTAAATATAGCTAGAAGTTAAGACTTTTCATAAAGAAGAATGTTAAATGTCATCTCTTGACACAGTTCTTGGGAATATATTGACAGGCAGCTTTAACAGAATTTTTTCTTTTTAATGAAATCTGGACTTTGGTGAAGAAATTCATTCTGCTTAAGCTGCCAGCAATTGCAATACAATCTTTTGCCATAGGAGTATGACATATTGTCATGGTAGGTACACAGTATCTTGTTACAAAACCAGAGTGTATCCCAGACAGAGAGCATGTTTTAATATGGCATTATCTTTTGTTTCCTCAGTATTTCATCAATAAAATAGACAAAGAAGTTTGGCAAGCAATTCTGTAAAGATGTGAAGTGTGACATGTAAGAGAATGAAAATGACAAAGAAAATGACAAATAAAGCAGGCAAGGAAATATTTTAGTCAGATGTGTAAACATACCCTTTGGGTTGAGAGATAAAGCCAGAGGTAATGAACTGTCTGACCCAAGTAACCACCTTAGGAAATGTGCACAGTGTTAGTGCACAGACAAATGTGTGCTCTGCTCACAGTTCCTGCTGTGAGTCTGCTGTGGTGGTGCAGAGACCTGCAGCAGCCTGCAAAGTCACTTTTTGGGGCTAAAGAGCAGGGCCAGTTAATGGTCATGAGCTTGGTGTAAATACATGATGTAAGTGTTTAATACACTGCAATACTACCTGGGTAAAACTTATCACAGTTTAAGACTTCCAAAGAAGATACTGAATTGGTATTGAAAAAACCAGCAGTGGCATTATGAACACACAAGATCAGATGGCTTTGTAAAGTTTTGCCTCAGCTTTTGAAAACTGCAGTGGATAATGGAGTAACTGCATTTGAGCAAATGTGTGTCATGGTAGTGCCTAAGCTGAAAAGGACCTCTGGGTGGCATCTGAATGGCTATGGAAAGTAGAGATTTAGATTAGATTATCCACACCCATCAAGCTGAGTCTTGAATATTGCCAGTGGAGGAGTTTCCATCACTTCTCCAGATGGAATTTCCAGTAACAAGGTAAACTGTACCCTGGAAAATAGTAAGTCTGGAAGGGGTGTAAGGAGCTTTTGATCTTTCTATTTTCACAAGAGTTCCTAGTGTGACATTATCATAAAAGGAGAAGGAGTTATTTTCCAGGAAGACAGTGATTAGGACTCAAATCAGCCTTACCTCTGGGTGTGCATTGTGACAGGAATGCCTGCTATAGAAGGGATGTTGAATCATGGGAACATTGCAGAAGGACATCCAAAAGATTTGAGATCCATGAAATTGTTTCTCTCTGAGAATGGTGATTTTTTTATCCATTGACCCACTCAAAATAGAGATCCTCCATGATTAAGAAATGTAATTCTCTGGAAGCAGGAGAAAATATACTGAGTTTATATTGGCTTTTTAAAACAGCAATAAAAATCATAACAGAAACTAAAGGTTATAGCTGGAGAGCTGGTGAGATTCAAATCAGGAGTAATGCACAGTATTTTTCATATAGAGATGATTCATTATTCTGGCAAATTATCAAGGGAAGCAAGAGGTTCTTCATATCTCTAAATCTTTGAACTATGACAGGTTGCTTTTCTAGCATGCTTTAGTCAAACAAAAGTTGCTGATGAATAGGAGTGATTGGCAGAGACTTATTGGCTGCTCCTTAGCCCTGGTTATGCAACTGAGACTCTTGGCTATTCATGCAATTTTAATGTTTCAAGCACTGTTCATATGAAACTGAGTTTGACCCAGCTGCTTTTTAATATAGGACTGCAATAAGAATGAGCTGGTTTAGAAAAAAAAAAATGTTTTAATATTTAAAATTTTAGGTTACTTGAAAATTTAAGATAAAAATGAGAGTAGTAAGCAAAATATTACAAGAAAAAGTCATAAAGTTAAGGTAGAGTTAGGATAAACAGTATTTGCCATTTACAATTAGAATATCCTAGCCAGGATACCAATATACAGCTATCATTAATAAGAACAAAAAGGCCTGTGTGACTGCCGCCACAAAAATTTCACAGCCTTAGATGCACTTAATTCAGAATTTTCTACTTTGACCAAAACTTTGAATTTCACCTCAGTTATTCCTTGGGAAAATTCTCACTTACAGCCGTAAGAGTTTTGGCAATGTTAGAGATCCCAGGCTTGGTCTACCCTGAAATTGATACTTTGCAAGGTACCACCAAAGTCCCTCTTTGATTCTTCATGTACTGTCACTTGCAAGTAATGGGTTTACTGGCTACAGTAAATTTTTCTGAACAAGGACAAGACTACAGTACACCTTGATACAATCAAGAAATAACCCATAACCAAATTATTTTGGGATAAGGGGGAGACAAAATAAAACCCCTTTGTTGGAGCATGGTTCCATAATGGATAGAAGTATACCTAAAATGGGACTTGGCACCATTTGGCAATTATTTGTGGGCACAGCAGAAGGAGGAATGGCAGTCTGTCTGGGAGAAGGTGGTGACAAAGTCAGAATGAGTTTTCCAAGGGAGTATAAGAGCAAAGTGACATAGTCTGAGAATGAGAAATTTCTGTTAGGACTTGGGTCAGAAACAAGGAAAGGACAAGGGCTATGTTAAAGTAATATGGGAAATCTCTAAGCAGAAAATAATTCTTGATCTGATCTTGTGATCATAGCAGAATGAAAGAAATGAGGTAAGGAAGTATATTGCACATGTAGTATGATGGGCCCTGGGCATAACATGGGTGTGTCAGAAAGGAGCCCACAGCTTTAGAAGGGGTTAAGGGGACCAAAGCTGTGCATCAAAGCTGATGGCAGCAGGAGGGGAGCATTTTGAACCCCGTGACTGAGGTGACTGAGTGCTGCTCAAAGCTGCTGGTGCTGAGCAGTTTAATTCTAGTAGCTGGGAAGGATTCACTAAGTAATGTACAGGAGGTCTGTATGTCTGTCTGTCCCTGGGGAATTCAGGCTGCAGTTTGGTTGTGTGTAGCCCAGCCAAAGGTAGGTGTGGAGTAACCTCATTCCTGCCTGTGAGTACCTGAAGGGAGGATGCCAAGGCGATGGATCCAGTCTCTTCTCAGTGGTGCCAAACAACATGACAAGAGGCAATTGGCAGAAACAGAGGGACAAGAAGCTTTCCCCACCTGAAAAGATTCTTTGCTGTGTGGGAGACTGAGCACGGGAACAGGTTGCCCAGAGAGGCTGTGGAGTCTCCTTTACTGGAGAAACTCCAGAACTGCCTGAAGGCAATCCTGTGCAATGTGCTCTGGGATGACTCTGCTTGAGCACGGAGGGTGGACCAGATGATCACTGTGGCCCCTTCCAACCTGACCCATTCTCTGATCTTCATTCCACCGCATGTATAGTTTGGGGTTTGACCTAATGGTTCCAGAAACCATCTGAAGTGTATTTACCTTAAAATATATGTACACAAGAATATATAATTTCTTTATTGAAACCATCAGCAAAAATGAAATTTTTATAATTTACAATTTCCAGACAAGTGAGGGATAAATTGGTAGTACTGTCACTTGTAAAGTAGCTAATCTAGCTCTGCTTTCTTTCTTTACTGCCTCTTTCCTTCTTTCTTGTTATATCTTGCTTCTGTTTTGAGAAAACCAAATTTGTAATAAAAATTGATAATAGCCTAAGTTTAAAAAAAAAGCTGTCTCTATATGGTTTATACTTTGTGTACTCTAGACAGTCTGCATTTGTAAATATCCTGCTATTGCATTAGGCTGTAGCAAGCTTGACAGTAATAAAAAGAACTAATTTTTCCCTATGCTGCAGTGTTGGGCCTTCCAGATTTGTGTGGGTGACCCCCAGAGGTTTGCAATATCACTGTCAGCTGAATTGGCTCAGCAAAATAAGCAGAAAAATTAATCTCCGTGGTCTTTCAGTGGTGTTTAAATGCAGAGGAAGGGAATTAGTAAAAAAAAATGCAGTTGCCAAGAATTCAGAACATTTTCAGGGTTTTTTTCCCTGAAATTTCAGTCTGAATGAAACAAATTCTGAATTTTCTCACAGTCTCAGCAGTTACCTTTTCAAACTTTAATTTACTATTTTTATTTATTTTTGCATTTTTAAAAAAGCTCTTTGTTTTAGCACTGTTTTCTAATTTTGGAAGTAGAATTTCTGAAATGCTGTGAAGAAATTTTGTGTCAGGCAAAAGGAGGAATACTGAAATGCTTTGAATGTTCATACTTTCATGAGATGCATCTACTTTAAAATATATACTGAAAAATTCTATCCATTTCAGATGAAAAGTGTGCCATATTTATGCTGATGAGTCAAGAACTAAGTCCCTGAACATGGAAGTTCATTCTTTAACATTATTCCTTACATTGTTAAACTGAGTCTCTTAAGCTCTGCTTCCAAAACATTGTCTCTTAAGCCCCCTATAAAAAGAAGCATCTTTGAACTGAAATTTTCAAAAGGATAAAAGTTATATTTTGTTTCTCAAATAATTGTGATCTAAAACATTTCTTTATACCAAGAGTATGTTAAACTAGCTTTAATATTAATTTGAACCTGTAGTTTCTCTCTTTTAAAAGAAGTGGATGTTTTGTTATATAAAATAGATGTCTAGTCTACATGTCACTTTCAGTTCTCCATCTGTCATGGTATAAATAATTTAAAGGAAAACAAAGCATCCAGAGTATGTGGTAATGATTCAAGTGTACAGTTGCTTTTATTAGAGTTCTTGGTGGGGCTGAGTATTATTTTGCACAGGCTTTTCAAGCTTTGCTGACAGCTACAGCACACCTGTAGGGTGTGGGTGATGGACTCAGCCAATTAATTACTGATGAAGACAACACCAGAATGCACCCTGACGTGTGTTACACAGTACTGGGTTTCTGTCTGTACTTTCCCGAGTTTGGGTCATGTTCTCTACAAAGTCTCCAGGCTGTGTACAGAGTTTGTGGCTGATGAAAAATGTGCTTCCAGTATTTCTTGATGCTTGATCTGGGTTGTCATCATTTCTGCCTGTAGTTCTCAGGCTGTGGATTGCTAGTGCAATAGCAAAGCCCTGGGAATAGCACTACACTTTTGGAAGAACTTTCAAATTCCATGTTAAGGGACTTGGATTGTAAAGCTCCTGGAAAAGCATGCTGGGGTGCAGAAGTGGTTTTCCTCCATCCCCTTGACTCTACAGCTGTGACAAACCCAGCACGATGTTCATTAATCATCCTCTCTGCAAATACTCTCTCTGCTTTGTCCCACCCCTTGGTGAAGCCTCAGTTTTGTCATCTCTGGAGGCTTCTGACATTTTTTCACGGTCTGAAGGGATCAGCATTGTCTTTGGTGTACCCTTTCTTTCCAGGACTTGTGCTTGGCTTGCATGGCTCCTTCCTGCCAGAGAGCACTGAAGTGAGGCCAGCTACCAAATATTTCTCTGAAATGTGTGCAGGTTGTATATTTGAATTAATGTAATCTCATATTTGTATATAAATGATACTTTAAAGGTATTTCCTTCATAAAATACCAAAAGATTCCTTCCTCCTCTCACTGTGGGGAGGCTGAGGAGCCTGTGCAGGGGAGGGATGGCTGTGAAATGAATGAATCTGGAGAAATGTCAGGGACAGTCTGTGGCCCTGTGCCATCAGCCAAGTGTGTCAGGGTAGCAGGGACCTTCAGTGTCCCTCAGTCATCTCGTGCCAGTGGCCAGGGTCAGTGGAATCACCACATGACCTTTCCCATGGGAAAGCTTTCTCCCACAGCATTTTTGTGGAAGTCTCTTGTATTCAGGCTTGGAGAGGAGAGGAGTTTGGCCCTGTGTGTGCAGATTGGTGATAGCTGCCAGTTAAGCATTTTGCACAGCATAAAGCTGAGGACAAGAGTTCATACCACTTTAAAAGTCCTTGTAATTCTTTTAAATACTGGAAATACTAATTGAAGGAGTGTCTCTGTGCTGTTGTGTCGCAAGAGTGAAACAATAGCACATTTGACTTGAGACCTTGAAAATATTTTCCTCTTTCTAATAAGATTGATACAACTTTCCCACCACTTGCATTGAAAGTTGGCAAGATGCTGAGGAGCAGTTAGAGGTTTACTATTTAAGTTAACTTGTGCAATCATGTCTGTATCTGGATGGAGAGACATGATTTACTCAACTGTACATAAGGAAATTTCAACTGTGGGAAACAAGTCTTTAGAAGGTGTTTACTTTTAATTAATTTCTTTTCTGAAAGTTGAGGAAACTCATACTCCTGATTTAAATGAATACAAAAATTTCACTCAATATCTTAAAAAAAATACAAAGACATGTTCCACCACTGGTAGAGAATTTGAAAGAGATTGGTACTATAATATGTGATGCTGGTTTAAAATGAAGGCAGACATTCTTTTAGGAAAACAAACCCAAGTGTTAAATCCACTTTCTGCCCTGGCTTGCAGTCATGAGTACCCAAAATTTAAGGCTTTAAGTTGTGTGAATCACAGCAAATTTGACATTGGCACACAAGGATTTTTAAAGCATTTTTATGTCCCTTAAAAGTGGTGACAAGCTTTATATTCAGTTTTAATATGTAGAGAGAGTAGTATCTATTACAGGAATTATTTTAAGTTTTGTGAAGTTAACTAGAACTCATTCAGCTGGTGAGCCAGGGCATGAAGACTTTCTGTGAAAAATAAAAGGAGAAATAGAACAAAATCTTATCCAGATAGAACTGAGCCAAAGGTGGCTCAGTACAACAGGGATACATTTAGATAGGAAAAAGGATATCCATCTGCTAACTTCCAACACTTCTCGGCCCCAGGAAAGACAAGCTTTAGTCTTAGCTCTTCATCCTAGATCAGTGGGTAGCTGAAAGTGTGTGCAGCAGTGTTTGTGCAATGAGAGTTAAGGGGCACTGGCCAAGGAGCCTTCCCAGCATTCCAAAGCATTGCAGGTGAGGTTTTGACTCATTCCTCTGACCATGCAGGTGATCCATAAGCTCTGATGAGGCAGCAAAAATTTCTCCAATGAAAGGAAATTTCCAGTATGTCCAATTCCACCCAATTTCCTTGTGCCAGTACTGTAGGATGAGGCAGAGGGGTCATGGCCAGTGCTGTCACTGTCTGGTGGGCTGTGGCTGCTGCAGCTTCTGGGGACAGCAGGGGCTTGCAAAGGCCATGGACTATTCACAAATGTACCAGAGGGTCAAGAGTTTATTACAGGAGCACAGAGGAAATTACCTCCTCACTTGGCTCCCTAAATTCAGCTAGATTTGTGATACATATAAAATTAGTCAGGATCATTTTAATAATGTCTGAAAAGTTCAGATACTTCTTCACTAAGGCAGAGTAGTTAAATTTGATAGGCAACCAAATAGCATGGGATGAGAAGAGTGTAAAAACCTTAGAATTGCAGGTCTAAAAATATCCTTCAGGATATCTACTGAAAGCAGAGGGAAAAAAAAGAACAGGGTGATTTTGCTATTTTATTAAAAAACAGCAAACAAAACAGATGGAAGACATCTCGGATTTGTATCTCCCTAATGTGAAGCACCAAAGGGTATTTTTTCTGGTTTTCATTTTGAACATGGGGGTGGAGATAGATTAATGGGTTTTGGTTTAGCCTCCAATTCTTAAATGTCTTGCTCTTGAAAACAGTGTTTTTCTCCTCCTTTGTACCAGATGTTGCACTCTGGAGAGTAATTTCTTACTGTTTTCCAAGTTCATTGAACTGCCTTGTATTTTAATGATGTTGGTTAGGAAATGTACCCGTTGGTAACCAATGATGTACCTAAGGCTGTTTATAGACTTCAGTATGGGATCCATCACAACTGAAATGGCTTAGGAAGATGAAACTTGATCCTTTTGGACAGCTGTGTACTTACACTGAGTAGAGACACTTGAATGAGGAAGGATGACACTGATTTTTTTACATGATGAGATGTTTGGGAGTTTGCAGTTATTTAAACAATTCTTCAGGATTTACAGGATTAGCATGATTCCCCCAGGTAGCAGGGCAGCTCACAGTAAGTTCAGATCATTGATGACATGCATAAGCTATGTATGTTAAAGTAATTGAGATAATATTTGTGAGCATATTTTTTTTTTCTTTTGTAGGGATGGCTTAGTGAAACATGAACAATTTCCTGGTGGATTTCTTTTGTTTTCTCTTTGTGGACAGGGTGTAGCACTAGGCATTTCTCTGAAGTTCTCAGTTCCATTGCCAAGTATTATTTCCAGCAAACTAATTGTGGGAGTTCATTTACTATTGCTCGCTCCATTACACTTTTTCCTTTGTTTTGCAGCATGTTTCTCTGCTTGCTTCTTTTGCTTTCTTTTATGCACCCGTTAAGCCCTGAACAAGCTGCTTGAATAAGTTTGCTCCTTAAGATTTTCTGCCTTTAGATCCCTCTTACCGGCTGACACATTCCTCTGTGAGATCTGTGCCTACCATGGCATCTTAGTGGACTAACAGGGTGCAGCTGCACGGCTGCTTAGCATAAGCAATCTCACTAATTAATAGAGGCTCCCCTTAGGGAGTGGAATCTCAGTTCTCTGCTCACCCTGAAGGAGCTGTCTGAAATGGATCAGATGACATGTGTCTTAAAAATGCCCACTGATTTTTAAAGGTGATACGCTTACACTTAAAAGACACCCTGTGGGAATCTGCAATGTAGGTGCCCTGGGTTCGTGTTAGGGAAGAGCAGTGTTTGAATAGTTTTGTCTTCTAAAAAATTGTAATTAGTGCATTGCCATCTTTTACTTCTTTTTCTTAAAGTTTGAGCTCTGTGAAGAAGGATCTATCTAACTTCTTGTTTAAACAGTGGATACTGTCAGGATGTTAGCTAATTAGAGAAATTACAATTTTTAGAGGTTAGGGTCAAGGCTGAAAAAAACACGTTATGAGGCAACACAAAGCATACAAAACTCAGTTCAAAATTCAGAATTCTTACTGCAGATCCTGACCTGTTTAATGAGTAATATTGAGATACCTAAGGATTTTTAGATAATTTTTAACAGCTTCCTCAATCGGGTTACAAATAGAAAGCATAAAGCTCTCTATGGTGCATTTCTTTACATAGTGACACCATTGTGAGAGTAGTGCAAAAGCCAGTAGAAGGAAGAAGCAAAATATGGTTGGTGTAGTTCAGAAATGAGGATGTATAAAATATCACATAGGGCATAGAATCAAATGTTAGCTGGGAAGGATGCCAGAAAGACGTTTTCAGTTCACAAGTACTTTTAGTTACATCTTATTTCTTTCTTTTTAATTTAAGTACTGTTTTTTTTTCTCCTACAGCCTTTCCTTCAAAGGCTTCTCATGTAGATGTTTATTAGTAAACAGCTGCTTGCAATGAAAGACCATTACTTTAAAGCCATTGTGGTTTCTAATGTTGATTGGGGGCTGGTTGTGCTTCTGTTTGTCCTAATATAAACCAGATAAGAATATGCAAGTATTCTAAAACTGGGCAGATAACTCACAGAAAAGCTACATAAAGACCAGATAAGAAACATGATTATTCATAGGACTTTTGACCTTTAGAAATCCTTGAAGTAAAAGAAATCATAGACGTGTACCTAAAGTGTATCCTCATCTGAAAGCTTTTATTATATATAATAACTATCTATATATTATTTACCTATATATTATGTGTGTGTGTGTGTGTGTGTGTGAAAATAATGGTTATTACAAACATGTTTAATGACCTTTGTTGTGAGGTAGGTGCTTGAGAACACTGTGAATTAAGATGCTTGATATTTAGGTACAACAGTATCAGAATTGGTGGTGTTGTCCATGTTTTATGTTTGAAAGATGGGATTTATGGGACATTTGAATCTCTATGATTGAATTCCTTAAAAAATCGATATATAAAAATGCAGTTCAAATCTCTAAGGTAGGAATTCATTAAATTGCAGTTACATAGTAACCACTTCCTTGTCAAAAATTTGAGGCTAGGTACTTGTTCTTGAGTACCTGATACAAGTTGGTCTTTAAAATGGGGATGTTTTTGTCCAGTGCATAGTTGAAAGAGGCTTGACACCTGGTAGCTTAACATTTTCTACAATCTTGAAGCTTTCTAAACAGTAAAAAGATGCTAAGCTACAACAGTACTTATGTTGGTGATCTGAGAGTATTCTCACAGTTTTGAGTAATCAGGAAAATATTATCTCTAAGATGTGGGAAATATACCTTAACACGAATATGTCACTATAGCTTCACTTGATTTGCTTTATGGAGGCACAAGGGGACAGTGGCTATAATAATCCAAAAGACTGAGCTTCTGTAAACAGCAGAATTAGACTATTAGTCTGTAGGTTATTTATTTTGGAAGTGTTTTGGTATTTTGAAGAGAAAAAAAGTTTATTTTTTTTTCCTTATGCTCACAGAAGTTGAGTAGTCATCCAGGTGTCTCTAACCACAAAATGGTGTAACAGGACAGGGGGACAAGGTTTGTAGGAAAGCAATGATCTAAGTTAGGGAGTAGCTCCAGGGACAAGTCAGTGCAGTAAGAAGTTAGATGACTGAATGAGATGTGCTAGAGGTAAGAAAGTACAGGAAATTACAGAACTACAAATTTCTAGAGAAGGAGAGAGTTCTGGAACAGCATCACTGTTTGCATCACTGTTCTTAACCAGTTTCCTGGGTACCTACTTCAAGCTGGTGGTGAAAATGGGCTACTAGAGTAGCTGGACCCTTGGTCTAGTCCTTCTAATTCCTGAAATAATCTCTAGGCCACAGTAACCCCTGGGTGACAAGGATGAAGTACCACATAACACCAGGAAAAGAACCAGGTTTGGGGAAGAAAAAAGTAACAACTTTGCTATTCGAGCCCCCTGCCATAAGCACTGTGCCCAGAAAGTCTCCAGCTCTCCAAAACCTCTTCAGGCTGCCTCTCTCCATTTGCTCCCCAATATCCTGCTTACAATAGTTTTCCTTATTCCTAGAAGATTGTTTTATTGTCAGTAATTTCTCCTTCACCATGCTATTGTTTGAATTGTCTTGGTGTTTATACCTTGTCCTTCCCTGACTTGGATATGTATTTTTCCAGGCTTTTTCAGTAGCTGGTCTGCAGTACAAATAAAGATCTGTTTCTATACAGCCTCCTTGCTTTGTTCCAGGTATGGAAGCCTGAGGATTGGGAGACAGGAGTGTAGCATTGAAAATTCCCCATCCACATCCATCCTTGTGTCATACTAAATTAAACTTGTCACCTACTTAGTGACATGCAGCATATATCATCTCACATATGACCTTTGAACTTGTCCTGCGAAATTGAGCTTGAACTTGTGAAACTTCAATGTCAGAAGGCTAGAGCAGACCAGAACAGCACAAGAACATAAGTGACAGCTCACCATACTATTAAATTTGAGCTTTATTGCCTTTAAAGAAACACAATTGACTGAGAATTTGCACTTTGTCTTGGAAAAGTTGTGCATGTGATAAATGAAGTCATTAGACAGAACATGTAAGGAAAATTTTCCTTTGTATCTTATTTATGCTCTTGCTCATGTGTTGTACCTTTGGTCCATACTTTGGCTTTTTGTTTGGTTGTTTGATTTGGATTGGTTTGGGTTTTTTTCAGAAGAAAATGTAACTGTAAATGCACTGCAGTAATAGGTAACCCAGTAATTGTAAACCACTTTTCCTTAGTTGAAAGAGAAGGTGTCTTGATACTGATTTATAAAGGGGGCTGTATTTATTATAAATTCAATTTAGAGTAAGTTAACATTACTGAAAAGGATATTTTTAATGCTAATAGAATTTGATGGTCTGACTTCTATTTTTCTCCAAAGAATGCATACGTGTGCAATAGAAAACATTTTGTAATATATTTAACTACGTATCTTGACTGTTCAATAAGATTGCTATCCAAGATACATGTACATTTGGATACTTATTTATGGGGGTAAAGATCTTTATTCTAGGACATGCTATTAGTGTCTCTCTGCTGGTTTTCAGCACTTTGTCACTGTGGTTTTTTGATTACAAAACATCATCAGAACCCAAACAAACTGTGTATAGAGTTGTGACCTATGATCTCTTTCTTTCTAGACTTACTCAAAACTAAAGCTTCCTTTGATAGTGGTTGATAAGGGTAGTATGAGGACTTTAAATCCTTAGAATTTATTTTAGCAGAAAGAATAAATTTGTGTTTCATAGCCTGCTTATGAATAACTTTGACTGAGGTGTATGATAAGCCCTGAGAACAAGGCAGAAGAGTATGTCCGAGCTGCTTTTGAGGTTTTGTGGCCAAGTGCCTTTCTGCTTCCCTTTCCTGGAGGTTTTGTGGCCAGTGGGGAATAACTGGGGGTATTGGCTTTTGGTGATTAAGGACATTGTGCCAAGCCTTTAAAAAGATGAAAATATGTAGAATTAACAATATTCTGGTATATAGCTTAGTAGCTTAATTTAGTTATATTTTTTTTAATTGTAAGGTAATTACATCCAGAAGTGGACAGTTTTCACCTATGTTTAAGATATATGCAAAGTTGATTCTCAGTGTGACTCTCACATGGTTTCTTCTAATTCCAACTTGAAAACAGACTTGCTGCATTTTTTTTTGCCACCATAAGGCTCTTTAATTAATACTTTCTAACCCAGAGCTTCTTTTTTCCTGAAATTGCCTCAGAAGAAATGTCAACCAAAGACGACTTTGGCAAGATTTAAAGATGAGTGCAGTAAGATGTGAAGGAGAAAGAAAAGAACTCATAGGTTTACAAAAATAAAAATAATCTGTTGCAATTCCAGGTCTTTAAACTCTTGTTGAAGCTGTTGTGAATGTTGCCATTTGAGTGCACTGTTCATGCCTGCCTCCATCATCTTAGTTCCATCACTGTTTGATCACCAACACTAAAGCTCCAATGTCAGCCCTGGGACAAGCAGCCTCCTCCTGGCTAGCTTTTATTGAATTAACAGAAGGGAGACTTACTCATGTCCAATCTGAGGCACAGATATTTCCCACTTCTAGAAGAACAGAATGAAGAAAGCACATTTCTCTGCTTTTTGCAAGGCCTTCTGGGGCCATGTGGACCTGAAGCTTGCTCCTCAGACAGCAGTGGCTGCAGCCTCAGCCTGTGTGGCCTGGCTGCCTGGCCATCCCATCAACATACCCCTCCCACGACATAAACTACAAAGCTTTAGCATAGAAGGAGGGCTAAGTGAGATGAAGTCTTACAGATTCAGGGGCATGGAGTAAGGAGTGTTTTGGACAGAAAGTAGGCTCAAAGAGAAGGAATGGAAAGACCTCCAGGTTTAAAACTGCTTTCTTCATCCTGTCTGAGAAGAAAGGTGTTCTGCTGTTTGTGGCTTAGTTGTCCTGAGGAGTTCCTTTGGGAGAAGGAGAGGACAGGAACAGGTGGCCTGGCTTGATTTCTGGCTCTTCAGTAGGAGTAAGGTTCCAAACAGTCCCTCAGGCACATTGCTGGAGGAGCAGATCTCTGGGAAACAAGTCTTGGGGGAACAAAAAGCATAAGAAAGAAATGTAGTAAATTATACGTTCAATTGTATAGAGAGGGGGTTACAAACATTTTTTTAACCTGATTTTTAACATACTTTATTCATGGAAAATCTTTGTAACAGAGAAAATAGGTAGAGGTTTCAGCTTAGACTGGAATACTTCACTGCACAAAGGGAAATGCCTCCTTTGTGTAGTAGGAAATGCCATACATGCACATTCCCCATGAGGTATAACTGTTGTACACAGCAAATACAAACTCAAACTTTTTCAGGAAAAACATGAGCCTTCATATGGAAACTGGGGTTAAAACAAATTCAATTTAATCATTTTCCTGGCTGCACTTTGGGTCATTGGCTAGCTCCTCAGGCATTCTGTCTTTGTCCTTGTGCCTCTGAGCATTTGCAAGGTGAAATTGTACCATGTCCTGTGGCTGAACCCTTTCCACTGATTTTGCTAGATTTTCAGTTTGCAGGGGGGAAAGACAGAGTCAGATGATTTGAAGTCAAATTATTTGATCAAAAAAGAGAGGCTTGGACATACTTCTGCATATTGCTGTGATCTGGGGTGAAGCAAGTAAACCTTTGTTACCTGCTACTGTTGGAAACAGAAAGGCAATAACTGCAGGGTGGAAATAAAAAAGCAGGTCAGAAACTGAGTTGTGCTTCTGTATTGTCTTGCTGACTGCCTTTGGTGTGGTGCTGAGCTGTTGTTATGAAACTGTGCCCTGCATTTCCTCATGTCACATTTGATTTGCAGACCTGTGTGCTAGAATGGCAGGTCACTGCCTCTTGCTCTGGCTAGGAACACCCTCATTCCCTCGTCTCTGCAGCTGCTGAGAACCTTTCCAGAGCTTGCCTTTGTCTGAGAAAGGATGCAGACACTGAAGTGAGGATATGTGGAGCAGAAGCACAAATGGCGATGATTTAATACAGAGGGCAGGCAAGCTCTGTCACTCAGCCCTGTGACAGGGAACTCTGCCTTTCCCTTTCTTCAAGAAATTTAGTCTGGTGGAAGTGCCTGTACATGACACTTCTGAACTTGCTGGTCCTGTTCTCCTCTTTGTTTGCATATCTCGATCTGGAATAGATATTCTTTGATATTGCTCTTTTTAAGAGAAAATTCAGTGTCTCTTCTAAGTTGGTGAAGAAGGATAGTATTGCTGAATGAGAATCCGTCATCTTGTCACTGTCATGGAAAGGCTCCAGTGCTAATGCAGACCTGAGGGAAGACGCTTTCACTTGCCACAAAGGTGCCTGGAAGGATTTGGAACTTGATCTCTCACACACACACAGATGTTCAAGATATGCTCTCCTTCCTCTGGTGTTTAGATTTTAAGGTCTAGGCTTCTTCTGGAGCCATGTTTGAGATAGTTACCTGTGTAGCAGTTGACTGCACTATGTCGCCAAGATACTGACAGGAAGTTTGGGAGGATGCTAGGCAGAGAAAACAAAGTCATTTCCTCCTCTTTTGGAGTTCTTGTTCACTAAGAGATCACAGGATTGTCTCAAATTTGTTTTACTCATCAGAGACTGTGTGGAAAGGAAGAGGAATACCAGAACATTGATGGCATTAGAGAGAAGTAGAAAGTTCTTATTTGTGGTGTTCTTAAGAAATTAAAGTGAAATATAAATTTCAACACCTTAGCTTAAGTCTAACAAATAAACCTTTATTAAGAGAATAAAAACAGGCCACACTTACCAGTGATCTTGGGGCAGGTAGAATGAAAAAAGGGATTCTGCCTTCAAGCCAGGCAAGTCCTCAAACATTAGCATCTGATGGCCACTGAGAAGCTTGCCCACTGTGACTTAGATTACTCCATACTAGTTAAAAATACATCTCACCTATGTCTCCTGGGCCTATTTCATTCAGATCTCACCAGAATGTACTCCTAAACCAGATTTTAGAAGCTGAATCCCAAGTGGCCTGTAATCCACTCTTAAGAACTGCAGAGTCAAAGCCCAGGCAGTTGTGGAGTTCCTGAGGAGCAGAGCAGCAGTGAAGGCAGGACCTGGGTCTGCTCCACCGCCCAGGGCAGCACTGCAGTGTCACAGAGGTGGCTCCATGGCACCACCAGCTCAGGGGGCACGGAGTCCTTTCCATCTTCTTACCCTTTCTCTGTCTCATAGCAGGGACCATACCATGTGGGAGGGAAACCCAGAGTAAACCTCGGTTTTCTGACCAGTGCCATGGCAAGGAAGGGGCCATCTGGTCAGCCTTGTCATAGCCCTTTCAAATCTTACAAAAAGGCTTGTAATTACATTTGGGGTTGATTTAAATAACACATGAAAAGCAAAATCTATGATCATGCATTTAAATACAGCAACTATTCCCCTTTTCTGGTTTAGTGAGGATTGTGTGGATCAAAAATACCTTACTCATCTGCAAAAAGGCTTAGTCCCAGCAAATCTTGACTTTAATTACAGGAAATAATCATAAACTACTTTATATGCAATTAAAGACACTTTCTTTTGAAGATATTTCTGTAATTTGTATTTTTTTTCCTAAAACTAATTATCTAAAATATTATACTTTTTCATGCCTGCAGTGTAACTTTGTCTTGCATATAAATTGATTTTTTTAAATTAAACTTTCTTTATGTGTAATTGAAACTTGAGACTATTTTACCTTTATCTAGGTAATTGATTAATAGGTCAGATAACACCTGCTGGTTGGCAGTAGCAGCGAACAGCTTTGTGCTACAGTTTGCTTGTTTAAATAATTGTATTCATTTAGAATGGAAATTGACACAATTACAATGGTATTTTTGAAAATGTTGATTTTATGACAGGTTTTTTTATGTTAATGTCTAATCAGCCTGTAATTAAATGCTGAAACTGTTTGAAACAGAAAATACTTTTCACACTGAAATTTAATGTAATGCTGGTCCAGAGCTCATTAATTTCATGGGAAGCCCAATGTCAGATTTGGACTATGGTCATAATTTTATCCATCTATTGAAACAGAATGACAATGTTCAAATTCAGACCAAACAGTGATGTGGCCCAGCTCTTTCACAAACAGGTGCAAACAATCAGTGGAGAATTTCATGGCAGTGAAGGCTGGGGAAAATGTGTCCTGAAGGATACGTGTCCTGTATTAATTGCAACCCATGGCATGGGAAGAAGAGAAAGGTATGGGATATTTTGTCTTCTTATGCTCAAAGTGACAGTTCAGGGAAGATCCTTAACCTGTAATGAATATCTATGAGTCAGGAACAGAAATGTGATCATCCAGCCAAAGCAGTTTTGCTGGTGTGCTCCCATGGCCTTTCCAGGTGAGCTGTCCTGGTGCCATCCTCCCTAGTAAATACATGACTGGTTGATTGAGAGGATAGGGCTGGGTGACAGGAGAACCACCAGTGCTCTAGAGCTGCCAAGTCAACCTTCTGCCTCAAAACCTCAAAATCCTGTGAATTGACTTTCACAGGACCATGTTGCCTTACCAGCTGGTGACACCACCCAAGTGGTGCTGTTGACACACAGATTGGCCATCTCGGCAGGGCAGGAATTCACATATCTCCAGAAGTATTGCACATTTTTTCCATCAGTCCTGATCTGAAATGTGTTCTGGGGAATTTGCAGAATTAAGCTGTCAAAATGATGCAAAATTAATTACAGGCTGGATTTGGCATAAAAGGCTAGATAAAGTGTTTTCCCTCACCATTTGTACTTGCTGTTGGAAATGCTTCAGCCCATACATCTGTGCAGATAATGCTGATAGGGGAAATCACTAATGAAACATAGTTTTACAGGTGGGTTTAGGTGAATTTTCCATCAACTTCATGTGCCTGTATCATAACATTATATTCTTTTCTCAGCTGTGAGCTTTTTGAACTCTCTGCTGAGAAGCATGAGACACTGACTTTCTTTTGCCTTTATCACTTGCCTCTGTCACCCTGCACACACATCTGGGTAACACTCCAGGGTCTGTGGGGTGCCGTGCAGTCCTCACTTGGGGCCAAGAGGTGAAGATCCCCATGGTGAGGAGTGGAGCTCTCCAGATTTTGCTTTCCTAAAAGCTATGAAAATGCATTGCTGAAGGAGAAAGGCCCAGGTTTCACTGAACCATGTAAGTTCCAGCTGGAAGATGAAGGTATCCAGGGCCACTGGATTCTCAACCTTAGGCCAGCCATTTATATTTAATAAGTATAAGTAGGTTATTTCCATTAACTTTTACAGCAGCAAGGATAATTTAGTGTAAAGTTACATGTTATTGATCTAACATTGATCTGTATTGATCTACAAATCGACTATACTTTTGTTCCTCTTTTCCCACACACTAATTACAGGCTTGCAGAAACATGACAAAATTATTTTGGTATTGGGGAATAAGACAAATTGTTTCAGCTTATGCATAAGGAGGAAGATGGGGCAGAAATATATATGGGGGCAAAAAAACCTGAGGATTTGGTCCTTCCTTCCAGCTATGCTGAGCTGTTGGATCAGCTGAGCCATAAATAATGAATCTTCAGCCTTAGATTAGTTCAGGATGTAATCCTTCATTTTTCCCCTTCCCAAGGAATCACTGCTGAAGCTCTTTCACTAATAGCAAAAATATTTATTCAGACACGAGATAACCATTTGTTTCACTTGTTCCTCCAGAGGCACGAGTAGATCCCATTTAAGTAAATGAGTGTTCTGCAGACCTAATTAGAGACAGAGTAAAGCGCATGGTCCTGTGCCAAAATGCTGTATCATGAACTAAAACTCATGGAAACCTTATACAGAGTCACCATTTATTTTCTATATTTAAATCAGACTTTAAAGATTAAATGAAAGCCAATACACGCAATGAAATCCTGTAATCCAGACTGTAATAATAAATCTCATGATGGTATCCTTGTACAGAGGAGGATGAAATTTTAAGTGCATTGACATTAATGTCATATCATGTCTTGACTTCAATAGATCCAGGATTTTTTTTTGTAATGTTTTTAAGAACCTTAATTTGCTAGCAAAGTAATTAATTTAGGATTTCCTGTTTCCCCCCCCCCCACAGTTGCCAATGTTGTGATCAGCTCCTGGGACAATACTAGCATGTACTGAGCTGGATTTCTCTGTCAGCATCAGTCACCCCCTTTTTTTCATCTGTCCCCTCCAGAGCCACTTCTCTGTTTTCGCTGCCCTGCCTGCAGTCCACAAGCCCAGCAGCTGCAGTGGTGTGTTTGGTTTTTAGACTCATTTCCTAGGAGGAGAAATTTCACGTGACTAAGAATGTATCTTTTTGTCTGCCAAATGATCTTGGATGATTTTATTTAAGTTTGAAAGGAGAATAGCTATCCTAAAGGTCACTGGGCAGAGGAGGTAATCCCAATTTACACTGCCCCAAGCTGCCTTGGGAAGGGAGCAGTGCCAGCAGCTGCCTGCCTGTGGCACAGACACTGCTGCAGCCCCAGCTGGGGCTGTCCTTCCTCTGCAGGGCGGTGCAGGGAGTGCAGGTGGGTCTCACTCTGTCGTGGTGGGTTAGGGGACAAAGGATATCAATGAAAGGCAAAACAAATTCCAGAGCTGTGTCCATTGCAGAACTTTTTTTTTTTTCTCCCCAGTTTGGTTTCATGTGACTTGAACCCTTTCCACTGAATGGTGGCAACACAGTGGTCTTTGTCAAAGTGACTGGTTATGTTTATTTAAGAGGCTTCTAGTGGTAGAAAATCAGTAACAAAAATCGATTTGCAGCTTTTTCTGCCCTTTACAAAAGGCATGCGAGTTTCACTCGCACTAGTTGGAAGAAAGTGAAGAGAAAATAGTTTAGAAGTTAAGTATTTCTTAGTGTACAGTGATAAAAAACTTATTTCTTGAAGAAAATTAATTTATATTATTGCATATTACATTACCATACATGTGTGGGAATTAATGTTATGTCCTTGGAGATATAAAACAATACAGAAACCTGCATAAATAATTTTGTGCTCAATTATGGTCATTAAATTGATGTGGGATATCTAGTGTTGAGTTGATTTAGCTGTAGCTTAAAGCTGGGGCTTATGAGCTGGGAAAAGGTAAGGTGTTTGTTCTGTCTGTACCTTTTATTCTGTGTGTACCCATATTTTCATTGCTTTCAAAAGTATTTGTGGATGTGCAAGAGGCACAAGATTGGCTACTAATGTGCTGGCTACTCCCTCTTATTGTTTGAAGGGTTTACCACTTCCTTTATACAGACTTTTCATTCATTCTATGTTTTTTCTTGGTCTTACCTAAAGATTTCATTTTGCAGGCTCCTTTACATGAATTTATCTTTAAAGGCACCAGTATTATAGTACTACAAATGTTAGGCAGGTCTCTTGCAGTTATGTGTGAGTTTCTGCAAAGTTAAGGAGAGACAGAGAGACATTGAACTGCCATCTGAATAAAAAATACCTTCATTTTCAGTAGATGTGAGAAATTAAATGTTCCTTAGAAGGTTGAAACAGGTTTCATGCACTGGGGACTGATCTATGAGCACTTCTTGTCTGTTAGATTTAAGCATTCTTGTATGTCACAGTACAAGGGCAGTGCAGTGGCATGCAGACACCTGCCTGACCAGCAGGTTAAAGGAATGAGGAGAAAATTCATAGTTGTTCTGTTTTCTTGTAAACTATGCTTATGGTTCTAGTCTGTCTGAAATTAAGGTAGGAAAGAAGGATGTACTGGGAGTGTTCAGAAATTACATTACAGTGATATGTTACTGATGAAAAGAAGAATTCAGCTATAAAGTTTACTCCCTTATTATTTATTTTCTTCCCTATAAAGAGTCTTTTATTTCTGTTTGGTGAGTAGGATTCATCCATAGCTCAGTTTGCTTACACCATCCCACCCCTCCACTCTGTGTGTGTCAGGACCTATGTACTATTTGCTCCCAAGAGAAGAGTTTGTTGCCTGCAAGCAGCAGTTGAGAGAGTAATTTAGTGCTTATATGGTGACTTCTTCAGAGAATAGCTCCTGCCTCTAAGGTCTTCCTTCCTGTTCGTTATTTAATACCTATTTTATTTTGGGAACAAAAAAAACCCAAAAAAACAACCAAAGGAGAAATGGGCCCTGTTCACATCAACTGTTTCTGCCCTGCAGATATGAGGGCAATAGTTTCCTTTCCACAGGAAGAGTTGCCAGGAGCCTTTTAGCCAATTACCACAGGAGTTTGCCGACCAGAGCAATAGAGGGATTATTTTGCCTTCCGTAGTGAACATTAACCACCGCTGTGCTACACAAATGAGCCTTTTACATTTTATCTACTTTGAGATTTTAAGGAAATGAGAAGTCTTGAAATGACAAAACCCTGGTAATAATGAGGTGAGTTATCACCACATGGTTATTATCAAGAGAATTTTCTTTTTATAACTAGGGTGTGTTAAAGAAGAGGCATGCTCCTTGTTTGCCTTGGAAGTAAAATCATTCAAGTTTACTCTTGTCAGGTTTCTGAGAAGAATAAAACATTGTTACTGTTTGTGAAAGAGAAATGCCCTGGTGGAGCTTGGCCCGCAAATTGTCCTGGAAGCCAGACACAATTGTGGCTCGTGTCTTGTCTGAGGTTTGTCTGGTTCCACCTTCATCCCTTGTCAGGTTCAGCTGCTGGTGCTGACTGTCAGTTCTGTGTTCACTATCTCCAGTAAAATTACCTTATTTGCAATTAATTGAACAGTGTAAAAAAAAAAAAAAGTTGGACTTGAGTGTTTTGTGACCAGCGCAGACATTACCTGTAAGGTAAGAACTCTTTTGGCAGTGAACCACAGCACTTCTGTAGAAGCTGGTAGACCTGGAAGTGTAGCATCCACTTCACCCCTGAGGTAAGGTTGTTTTAAAGTGTCCCTCTGTTTGCGTCCTGATGTCCTTCATGCTGTATTGGGAGTAGACTGACCATAAGGGGAAGCTCATGTAAATACAGCTAACTGAAAATATACCATATACTTAAATTTTATATTATAACAATAAATTAGTAAATCACTGTTCACTGTGACTTCTGCATTAATCTTGTTTTCATGTAAAACCCTGTAATCACATTTTCTGCATCAGTCAGTCAGTTTTCACTGAAAACAGCCAGATGCACAAGGAAGGACCTTTGCAGTAGTTCTGTGCTTGGAGTCAGTAGCACAAGCACAAAAACATATGTTTAAAGACTCTTGCTACTTCTTTCTTGAGCTTCAAGCATGAAACTGCATTTCTGTCCAGTGCAACTGTGAAGCGAACCAGAAGAGCTTGGGTTACACTGTTGTGTACACTTAAAGTGTAGAGTTCCATTGCTACTTTGTGGTGTCATATTGCAGAAATAATCAGTGTATAAATTAACATATGAGCTTTCCAGAATTGCATGTGGTGAGTTTTAGTTTAAATATGGTTAACAGCATGGGTAAGGTGGCAAAATCTATTTAAATATCTATGAGCATTTGTCCCTGTCTGCTTTTAATATAGGGGCTCTCAGATGGTTGTGGATGCCATGTATAAAGCTTTTGTGTAGTACAGAACTTGTATAAGTGTGTCAGTGCCCAGCAGCCTTTGCAACAAGCAAGAAGAATCTAACTGAACGTAAGAAAGCATCTCTGATAAGGGATTGTTTGAAAAGTTTTTTTTTTCAGAGAAAAAAAAGACAATTTCATAAGAAGCTTGTGCCACTTCAAAGCCTAGAAAAGGCTTTAAACACATTTGGATTTTAAAGCTAATTGGAAAGATGATTTTAGTAATTGTATGAATGTCAAGAACAAAGGCACTTAAAAAATTTACAAAAAAGGAGTGCAAGTAACTTTCTAAAGCTACAAAAGCCTTATAAAAGTAGCTGGTACCAGATACTGCATAGCTGGATATTCTACCATAATGGATCTGCAAGAACTACAGAAGTAGAAACTCTGAAATTCTTCCAGACGTGTGAAGTAATGCCTTGCATTATTATGTGGGCAGGGCTGTTTTTCTTGGCCATAATTTAGGAAGACTTTTGTGAGTTATTATCAACGAATTAGAACTTGAATAACAAATCTTGGATATAATCATCATAATCTGTTCCTGTTGGGGAGGAACAGAACAGGGAAAAAAAAGCTTATTGTAAAATATTTTAAACGTGTTTGATGAAAAAGTACAGATACCTCATTTGCTTAGAATAGCTTATCATTTAGGTGGGCTTTTTTGTTGAGTGGTTCATAATCATAGAGTCTGCTTTAGGACTTCCTAACTCAATCACACTGCAAATGGGAGCTCTGTGTATGGTGCTGCTTGGGATTTTGTGTCTGCTTTGAGTTCCATACTGAAATGGAGTAATTGAACATGTCAGACTGCCCCATAAAACAAAAATGAGTAAAGTAAAGTTGATTGCAGTGTGTTCTCCATATTGCACACCTGCCTTAAGAAATTAGTGTTAATAAGCCTTTCCACAACATTGTAACAGTGTGACATATGCTTGTATGTACATATGCATATATGTATATAACCTTATGTCCATTCATAAATTATTTTTACATATGTCAGTAGTTATCAGGACTTGCCTTCCTCTTGCACTGTGATTGTGAGTGTTCTTTGAAGGTGTGTATGTGAGGATGTCAAGAAGTAACACCCTGCTGAAACTGCAGGCAGTCATATTAGGTGGTGTCTTCTGCCTTGTCTGGGTAATCACTGAGAAGAAAGTAGATTTCTGCTGTGTGGGGATAAAAGAAATTAAAATTTGTGTGCAAGAGGAATGTGAATAGTGCATGTATTGTTGGATGCAATATATGCAATATCAGACATAACAGTCATTACTTCTGTTTCCTTTGGTTTTTTCTTGATTTTTTAAAAAATTTTTTTAATTAAGGAAAAAAGCATCATTTAAGTGAAAATCATTATATGAACTAGAGGCTTTTAATTTCTCTTATGACCCATATATCCCTCTACTCAAACACACCCAAATTCCTCAGTTTTCCAATAGCTTGCAGTTTCTTACTGATATCCCCCACTTGTGTCCCTTTTTTCCTAGTTGCACCAAAACAGAAAATTTATATTCTGATTTGGTATATTTTCAATAATGAGAAAAAAGGTTAATACATTTGTTTGGGGGAATGAAGTGGCTTGTTGAAACTTCTTGTAAGTGACGACAATATAACACAATCATTAGAAAGATATCCAGTGAATTTGTCTTTAGATGAGCTTCTTAATGCATGAAAATTTTGTGGGACTTGTGGTGTGGGGTCATTCTATAATTACCCTATTTTAGTGGGTTTTGTTACACTCTGTTTCAGGTTCAGAAGCATTTACTTTGTTCTGCTGTGAATGATAGTGCTTCATTTTGACATTTGCTCTGACAGCTATGGGAGAGGTGCTGAAAGGCCCTAGGCTACATCATCGTTTTCAAACTCCCACATGCTTCTCACCATTTTTATTAGGATCTCTCAAAGTCACTCACACACCCTCTTTCAAAGCATTGCTTTAACTCAGGTCTGTCAGGTTGCCTGTACGGCACTCACGAGTGACTGGGCAGCTGGTATGCTAATTGCTACCTTACTGAACCAACCATAATGGCATGGCTTTTTTCTTTTTGCAACCTTTTTGTGCATTAACGTTTTTACTTTGACCACACATTTTAATTATTGTGGCTTTGGAGTGGATTTTGCTGCCCGCTTCAAGCTTTTCAATGCCTGTGTACTGCTTGGTGCACAATGAGACCTAACCCACAGCTGGGCACCATCTCTAACAATGCAGTACAAATACATTATATTATATTTCAACATTTTTTTCGTTTTATTTCAGCCTCATTCAAAATGGGTTTTATTGTTATTTCTCAGTTCCTGTTTGACATACTAATTTTACAGTCATTTTCTGGCTATTTAAAGCAGATTTAGGGGAAACACTTTCAGTGTTTTGCAAATCATCCACTGCACAACATAAGAAACAAATCCCTGTGTATATGGATTGGGGGTTGATGTTTAGCATGTCTGTACACACAGTACATGCTGATGTACTTAAAAGGTAAGATGTTTGAGTTACTGCAGATCTTTAGCTTTGCACATCACGGGATTGAAGAGCTGGAGTCTGCTTGTTTGCTTTCTCGTGTTGAAGTGGTAGCTGTCATTACTGTGTATTATATTTTTTAAAATGCAGGGAGGAGAACATTTTTGCTACAGTGCATGCCTCACAAAGCAGGAAAAGTAAGACATCATTTAAAGTGGCTATTGTGCAGGACGTTTCTGGAATGTTTGGCGTTGCATGTTAAACTTTGGCATTTTGTCATTAAAACTGGAGCAGAGCACAGCTTCTCAAATATGCAGTCAGGCCTCTTGAGCTCCTGTAAAAATAAGCTGGCAAACAAACCCCTCTAATAAAATGCTGATGCTGGAAAAGATGTATGGTCATCATTTCGTTATGCTACTTTTCTCAGCATGTCTCATCTATTTCCGAAAGTAAAAGAGAGAGGGATGATTACTAGAAAAGCAAAAGTCATGGTGAGGTGAAATCCTGGCCTTGCTGAGCCAGAGAACAGCTCTGTCACTGGGCCAACCTGTGAGCCATGAAATGTCTGTGACCTGGCCAGGTCACTGGTTTCAATGGCCATTAACCTGCCTTTTAGTCAAAGCAGTTGTTTCTTCCCTCCTACTGCTCTTATGGCGTTCATTGTTTGGCAGTGTAAGTGGGGCTTATGATTGTTCATTTGGGCTTTAATGACACTGTATCCATTTAAAATACCCCCCTGGAACCTCCCAAGGGTTGAGTGCACTAGGGAGGCAAGAGGAGGCTTCTGGCATTGGGAGCATTTGGGTTTGGGGCTGCTGTTGATAACCTGGGCAGTGAAGGTGACCGTGCTGTGGTCCTGCAGTCTAGTCTTCTTCTGCCCATTGGTACTGTTATTTTCCTAGCAATTTTTCTCAGGATGGGAATTTATAATTAACTTATAAATGTTTAACTCATATATTTTTTCATTCTTTTTTTCATTTACATTTTTTCATGTATATGTACTTGCAACATTCCTTTAATTATCCTGTGCTCTTTCTTTTGAAAGGACATACATGTGTTTAGTATGTACTGTGTGGGGTGCTAGTGCAGGATAGTTGAAGGAAGAAACAGGAGTAATGACAGCCTAGAAAAGTATAGTGTAGAATATTTATTTAATTCATAAATTACAGTTTTAGTTAAAAAAATATTTCAGACTCTTCAAAGCCTATGTATCATCTTCTAATACTGACAGTAAAACTTTCCTGAATGCAAATAAAAAGTGAAGATAAATAAACTTCTTCCAAAACAAACACTTTGGCAGTGTTGAAAACGATGACTCTAATGATGTTACAGAAATTGCAGTATCTTTCCTGTCATACCCCACTAGCACATGAGAGGCTTAAATAAGAAAAATACTGACATGACAATCAAAATAATTTGTTAGAGAGGGAGTCCTTGAGGAGACCACGCATGTCAGAGCAAAGCTACTTCCCAAATATTCTTGAGTGTGATAGTGATCAGGCAGGGTCAGAAGAAAGCAGGTGTTTATGAGATTATGTATTCTGTTTTCTGTTTCCCGATGAAACACTTTTGTACTGCCCTCCCAGTCCTCTGGCCATCTTTGCTGTGCACCTGCTGCTGCCTTGGGAGGAGCCCATGGGAGCCTGGCAGACTAAGGGTGTTGAATGAAGGCAAAACATGAAAAAATGTCTTCTTTCCTCATTGGAAGAGTAATATTTGTTAAACTTCACAGCTTTAAATAAGAAGGAAACAGTACTTCTGTTCATCTGTAGTGTTAATCAATCAGCCTTATCTTTTTCTTTGTGCTGCTTAATTACTAGGGAAATATTTAACTGTAAGCAGCTTACATGTTTCTGAAACAACTCTCTGATCATAAATTGTTTTGCCTCTTCAGTTTTGGAAAATCTAAAAGGAAAAGTGCACTATCAGGAAAATACTATTATTTGGTCTTTAACCAGTAATGTGTTTTAATAGAAAGGAGAAGAACAACATCAGTTATTTCCAACTTCTTTTTTTCTTAATTCAGTAGCTCTTGTGCTCCAGGGGACTAAACAGCACAGTTTGTAGGTGGTATCTGCTGCTCATACAAGCAACTCCAGGAACTTTTTTTAAACTTGTATCTTTTATAAGGTCCTTGAGCCTGGCTATCTATAGCTCACCAGAGAACAGCATGTCCTGCGTGCTGCACTCTGCTCATCACGTCTTGGGATTGTTCTGGTGTGCATAAGCCGCTCATCTGAGTGAGATGAAACACAGACATTTCTAATGTTTTGACTCTCTTTATTCTCTCTGTAGGAGCTCAGCAGGCAGGATGTACAGTGATCTGGAAATTTCTGTGTCGAGTTCCTAGAACAGCTGAGTCAGCTCCAAGGTTTCTCATGGCTGTGTTTTCCGTTTCATAGATGGTTATAGGACTGTGGACTGCCAGTGATGATAAAAACAAATATGTATTTGTAGCAATTAGACATTGATGTATCTGGAGCTAAGCTGTACTTGTCAGGATTACAAGAGCTGGGTTGCTTGGAGATTTAATGTTCTCATTGTGGCTGTTGTAGGGCAAAACTGAAAGATCATAAAACTGAAGGCAGGTCATATCAACAGACCAATTAAAGGCAGTGTGTATCATGGATACAAATGTTTGTGAGCTATATTGCTTACGCAGTAATCATTATTTTTGACCTTTCAGCATGAACTCTGTTGATTCCTCATTACTTTTTCATGCAGGATAGTCGTTTAGAGAAAATGCTGTGAGACATTACTTCATTCAGTCCCTGACTTCAGTCGGATTTCTGCAGTCCTGATTAAAACCAACTTGGTTTTACTGGAGTGGTGTGGGGGACAGAACAAGAAAACTTTTCCTTTCCGTGGTTTTCACTGTGTAGGTCGTCTGAAAAGATGAAAATGTTTTTCCCAAAAAAGAACACTTTTTCCCCACAGGTTTCATTACTAAATTGGAACTTGAGTGGATGATTATTGTGTGCAGTTGAGTGGCGATTGCTGTAATTGTGTATTTGCAGGTGGCACTGTCTTCTCTGCCAGGAGATAGAAGGTCTGAGGAATTTATCTGTTAATGACACAGCCACTGGAACAGCAGCAAGGTTGCTGCTCAGTTTGCAACCACAACACTGTTAAAACACAGATAACTTTAAACAACTACATTCAAAACAAACTTCTCTCTTATCAATGCCTGAGTGATTTCTAATAAAACCAAGCTTTAGCTCTTCTTTTGTTCTATTTGCATTGAAGCTTTTTTGCACGATGCAGGTGCAAAGGAAATACATGCTTTGCTTCACTTTGACATTTCCATTAAGATTACTCTCAGTATAATCTTGCATCACAAAACCAGATTTAAACCTGTTCAGGGCCTTATTTTGTGGCAGAAAGCTGCTGAGCCCAACTGCTGAGGAGGATTCTTAGTTGTTGTGAATTGAAGGGGAAATGCATAGACTCAGAGCGTTTGTTAAATGCTTTTTTGATGCGTCACTAGTTCTCGCTGAAACTAAATTTGGCAGAAAGCTGGTGCTCTGATACCAGCTGAGAAGGTTGATATAGTTGATATGATACCTGTAAATCATAATCACAGCAAAACCCAAATACTGGCCGACTGACAGCTGACACAGCGTCCTTCTTTATGATGTTTTTTCTCTCTCTGCTCAGTGGAATATGCCATTTAGATACCTTTGTTAGATACCTTTAAACAACATTAAAGAATTTTCTTGAAAAATACAGATAACTTATGGACTTTCATCCATTTCTTGCTAAACACCTTAGTTTCCAAACTGTTGGAAACGTCTATATCCTGTACCTTTTCCATTAGGATCATCTTTTTTTTAATACCATGGTAACTAGAAGTAGTAATAAGTAGCAAAATAAAATATGAGCAAATATCAGCTCTTAAAGCTCACTTTAACGATATGAAAGTTAATCTTGTGCTTCTAATTTTTGTCCTGCTGAAGTCCCAACTGTTTCCATCACCTAATAGTGGGGTTTCACCTCCAGAAATATACCTTAATATTAGAAAATGCACATCTCTACACTTTAGGACCAAACTGATTGCTATAATAATTTTTTTTCCTGTCTCACATACTTTTTCTTCTGAATTGAAGTGTACTCTTTTATCAGAAATTTCTCATAGGTACCCATATTATCACTTTTTCATATTCTTTTGAACAAAGCCTGAAGGGAGAACTTCTCTGGTTTCATCCATAATTCAGAATTTTATAGCTCTTTTCTGAATGTGCTGAATTTTTTCAACATTACTTTTGAAATACTCACACTCCAGAACTAAGCTTACACTATTTTATGGTCCTGTCAGTGTCACATAGAGGAGTAATGCTGCTTCCCTGCTCTTACTTTGAATTCCCTTCATATATTGTATTCACTGTTGCAGCATAGCATTGGGAGGGAGTTCATGGTCTGCTGTTGCTTCATGTTTTTTTAAACATTTTTGAACCATTACCTTAAAGATTATAATTTGTTGGTGGCAGAACCAGCAAAGGTCTCACAACTTTCCTTTATTATGCAAGGTGGAAAAAATTTGGCTTACTCCTAAGTGATGGCAAGGCATATCAATAATCATATAATAAATAAGGTAATTTATTATATCCTTAACGTTTTTGACAGTTGTCACATCCAATAAAGAACTGCATTTTTACAATATCGCTGTAGATTGGGAAGTTTTATTTTGAAGTATGGAAACTGAGGCACAAACTTGTCACTGGCCAGAGGGTTGCTATATCTGTACTGAACCCACTTACTGAGTCCACAGCCTTCTTTCATTCATCCTTCCTGGGCTGCTTAGGAGAACAAATGTTTTATAGCTAATGTTACCCCATCATGATGTTATTCTGAAAGTGCTTCCTTACATGTGGACATCACACCTGCTTTTAGGACAGTCCTGTGCAGGTTAATGGTCTTGTACCACTGCATGAAATGCACCATGGAGCATGAATTCAGTTGCTCAGCAAGTCTGCATTCCTTGGCACAGGGAGCAGGATAATTCTGCTGGTGTCCAGATCTATTGTTTTCATAGTGCTGCACTTCCTCACTAATGGCTTATGAGGCAAATATTTAAGTGCTTATCGTTACATATTCTCCTTTCATCTCATTATTTATAGAGCAACTGTTAGGATTGTGAAACTGTATTTTTTTTCCTTTTTAAAAAAATAAGATCAAGCAGCAGAAGCTGAAGACTTTCAAGTGTGCACTTAGGAGTTTGTTCACAGTGACTGTTTTGTCTCCTGTGGTTCACTCCTGGCACTCCCTCAACTTAGCTCAATCAGTAGAGCCTGCTGTGCTCCAGCGCCTGAGCTCCTGAAACACCTCTGCATCCTCACTGGAATGTATTTGAGTTGTCAGACCCTGGTAGATAAATGATCTTCCACCCTTAGAAATCCTGTCAAATCTACTAAAGTATCTTTTATGGTGGAGAACAGACACCAAATGCTTCAAAGGACTTGCTCAATCTTGCATCTTTTTTTCTCTGCTGTTAAAGACGTGGGGTTCAGGTCAAGTTCAGCATGGGACCTTTTACATCATGGAAACTTTTGTACTGGAAGGAAAAGCTCACCTAGTAGTTAAACTAAAATAACTATTTTAGGAACTTTGGATACTTTTGTTGGGCCAGATACTCTGCATCTCCTGGGGAGCAGGTTGCCCTCTTTGCAGTATGTGTTTTACTCCTTTTTGTACCTGCAGAGGGTTTTTGCTTCAGTGTACTTCATGCTTTTACCTTACCCTGATCACCAGTATTGCGGCAGAAAAGGACTCTGGGATGTTCCTTTTTCTGCTGAGGAGACCAGTTGTTCCTCTGATCTCTGGGTTCTTGGAGCCCCTCTCAGACTGGAAGCCTTTGTCTCATCTGGAAGAGGATTGCTGTTGTCTCCCCTCGCCTGTCCCCTGATGACAGCCAGATGTACCTCACAGCCTGGACTGGTCTTCTGTGCCTGCACAGTCTGGAAGTAAAGGCAAGAGCTGTTCAAGCAGCTGGAGCTGGAAAGATGCTGGTGCCAATCCAGGAGAAGCTGAAGGGATCCTGGTCTGAGATGTTTTCCTCTGAGCTGCAGTTTCAGCCCCTCTGCTTTCCCTGCTGATGCTTCAACAGCACAAGGCAGAAGGAAGGGCTGCCCGGCTGCCTGGGCACAGCTTGCTGCTTCCCAAGGGCAAGCCATGGACTTTTTGTAGATCAGGGAAGTGAGGGAGAATCCAACACAGCCTTCCAAGCCTTCCTGTCTGCCCTGTGCTGCCCATGCCAGCCTGCCACTCCAGGGCAAGCCTTTCCAATTCATGAACCCCAGGCTGAATTGTCCAACATTCCATTTGCTAAGAGAACGTAAGAGGGTTTTTTAATTATTACTTTGTGGCTGGTTTGGGTTTTTTTCTTCAGAGCACACATCAATCTCTACAGGTCTAGAAAATGGGATCCTGTTTGAAATTACTGCCCTGACCAAGCCCACTTCCTTGCCCAGTGATCAGGCCCTTGGCTCAGCAGGCCTGGTGTTAGATGCAGCCCCTGGAGAAGGCAGGCCAGGATCCTGTCTTCTGCTACCCAGAGAGCCAGGGATCCACCCCTGCTAGAAACAATCAAAGAAGATAGTGCCTAGCTTTGGTTATGGACTGTTTGTTTATTCTGCCCTCCTGCCATATATCCATCATCATAAGGTTCTCAAATTTTTTAGTTTTTAAGTGCAATTATCAGAGATATTCTAAGTCTTCTTCTCTTTAGGCAGTACCCGAGTACTTGCAGAAGGGAATGCCACTTGCTGTGTGGCCCCTTCATCCCTGCAGTCACTGCCACACTGCAGGGTCATTACCCAGTGTTTGTTTTAAATGTCTGAAGTCCACAGCTATGCTGGTATGTTAACCCACCACTTCTGTGTAGTCTGGAAACGTTAAAACCATAAATTACTGTAAACAAAGTGCCTTTGGGGGAGATTATATATTGTGGTTATTTAAGTAGTTCTAGAGATTTCTGCCTTAGTTTAGTGCTCATAGAATGTATACACGATCAGAGAAATATTCCACAGTTCACTGAAGAACAAAGGTATATTTAACAGAAGATGTATTTCTACTGAATATATGCTTTTTAAATTAGAATTTTAGCTTAAAAAAATAATTTCAGCTTGCTTCATCTGCTTTCCATATGTAACTGTTTCAGATAAAATACATAGCTAAAGGTTTGATTGAATCAGTGCCATTGTATATATACAGAATTTCTGTATATGTACATTTCTCATTCTGATCACTTCCAAAAGATAGCTAAGTGACCATTAGAATAATTTAACAAGAAAAGATTTTTGTTTTATGAGATGTAAGTTCTCCTGCATAAAATATAGTGTGCTGGAACTAATTTTCATTGCATGGTTATGGTTAATGGTTAAAAAATTTCAGTCTGTGCAGAACCATTTCCATACCACTGACCCATCTGTTTTAAAGAAACCTTGTCTTCAATAATACATGATATTTGGTCATTGAGGAGGAACTCCCACAGTCCAGTGTATACTCAGTGCACCCTTGAAATTTAGCCCTTGGTTTTGAAAGGTTCAATATTTCAATGTCTGGCCATCTTTAACTATCAGTGAATATCTACCATAATAGATAAAGTCCCAACTAGACTGCTATAGTTCCCAACCACATCCTGGAAGAACAAAGTGAGTTAAGGCTGAAGCCTAAAATTTCTCGGCAGGACTAATAAAGCTTCACTTTGTTGGGGTTTTAGATGTTGCTTTGTTCTCATATGCCGTAGTGAAAAAAACGTTTCTTTTAAAAAAATATTTTACAGACACTTAATCTTGGTTATGTCTAATGCCTTTCAATATTTTTAAAAGAAATTCCAAGTGGATGAGTTATTTATGTGTTTAGCTTTTATTTTCCATTATGTCTTTTAATAGATTCCAGATCTCATCTATATTGTAATGGCTTCTGTGTTACGGAGCAACAAAATTTACTGGGTTAAATATCCATTTTTCTTGCCTCTCTGACATGAAAGTGCCACAGACCTGTACCATAAATTGCTAACACATTTGTGAGTTTGGAAGCCCATGCTGTCACCCTCACTGTCTGCACACAGGCTTCAGCAGATGTGAGGAGGTCCTGGTGCATTTCTGCACACCTGGAAGCACCATGTTATTCCCAGCACTCAGGTGAACATGCTTGGAAGGCATCATGACTAAAGGCTGTAAATGGAGAAGTGTTCAGGCTTGAATTCTTTGTAAATCACTTCCCTCAACCAACATGTTGAAGCACATGTAGAGCATAATTTTATAGACTTGTCTGAGACGTTGGGGTATGCAGATGGAATACGTAACATGATGTCAGAAAAAAGGGATAACCCCAACTGCTGTTTACTTTCCCCCTCACCATCCTGTCTTCCCCATGCATTTACTTCTTCCCTTTTTTGTTTCTCTTCTGGCTAGATTTACTTAAATTTCTGGGAAAAGCAGGTGTTTAGGGGCCAGAACAGCACAGGGAATGGGGCTGAGCTTTAAGCATTATGGAATTGCCACCATGAATCCCTGATTTTTTTTTTCCTGATTTTTGAGACTGTAAGCTCCAGGAATTGAAATATAGCATTCTGAACTCAAGAATTATTCCATAGAAAATGTGAGGGATCCTATAATTAAATACTTGTGCACAGATAGCAGTATTGGGAGAATAAATTTGGTGCCAGTCTCTCCAGAAGTGGTTGAAAACTGTAAATCATGAAGCGAATAGATAATCACAGCTATGACAAACTGTAGCTGCATCTGCTGATTATTTTCTTCTCAGCCTCTTGTGTACAATTAAGAATTCAGATTTAACAGCTGGGAATGATTTTCAAATGTTGATCTGAAGAAGAAAGTTCTATTCAGAAACTTTCAGCAGTTCTTTTATCTTCCCCATTCATTATTTTTTCTGAAACAGGTTAAAAAAGATAGCACTTGACCTGCTCTGCATTGAGATAGAAAAGAGATCATTACAAACTCAGATATGGATTTATGCTTAATGATCCACCTTCTAGTGTGACTGAGTTCAACAGCAAACAGACTGAAAATCTGTCAACAGGCTAAACTTTCTTTGGTCAAGAAACTTCATCTGTTAATATTTTATTTTCCTAGTTCAGCAGAGAGACATCTTTCAAAGGTTTCTTGTTGATGGCAAAGAAACTAAGGTAGAAAGCTCACAGTGAGTGCCTGTCAAATTAGAGATGATAGACAAGGGAAAGCTATTAAAAACTGGGGGTACTTACTAATGTAATCATACATCATGATACACACTGGTTAGCATGGAGTTCTATATGTAAATATACCAATACACTGAATGCACAGATCTGTGTAGACCATTTCTACACACAGAATTCTTACAGAAAGAGCTCATGCCTGTCACTGTGCCCCACATGAATCTGAGTTCAAAGCATTTGGCATTTAGGCTGTCAAAAGCAGCTGTTCAGTGTTTATATGTTTATGTTCCTAAATTTTTGTTTTGTATTCTGCTGGTACAAGCTGTTTTTAATGATCCAGCAAGCAGGTACAGCAGCTTCATCTGACTATGTATGCACATGGATTTACACACTTCCTTTACAACAACAGATATTCAGAGATCTTTCCCTAGTCTAGTAAAGTGAACTGTGCATCTTTGCTGATGTGGTAGAGGATTATTTTGATTAATCTGGTTAATTAATTAGTTCCTCTAGGAATGGATAAAAGAAGAATTGCATTTTTGGTAGAAGTACATCCTGACAGGGGACATTAAGGACAAGTTTATTTATTCTCATTTGACACCAACAGTTGTGGTTTACATTTTACCTTCAGATATTTTCTCCTCTGCTATCTGTTTTCATTTGTGCATTTCCATTTGCTTTGCAGTGAAACAACATATTTTCATTTTTCATCACGTTTTTCAAGTCTTAACCTTATTGTTTGTAGATCACCTCCAGGAAACATGTCTAAAGTCTGATCACCCTACACAGATGTGTCACATTTTGTATTTTTGAAAGATTATCTGCATTATTAGCCAAAAAGCCATTATTCTTTAGAGCAAATATTCTACCGCCTATTTTTCTCCTTATTTTTTCTTTGCCTACTTGTGTCGGGGTTTTTTAGTTTTATTTTGTTTCATTACAGCAGTATGCCCATACCTAAGCTTTTCATTTTTTTTCTTCTTTTGTTCCATTTAAAGGTACAGAATTATGCTCCTTTCTCTAACTTGGTATTGTTCTCCTGATATCTGGTCTGAGGAGTTTACTTATATTGACTGCTGCTCAAGTTAAAAAGTTTTCTTCCTACAGCCTTTGTAATTTGAGGGCTTTTTAATGATAGAGACTTAACAAATTTTTTACATCATTTCACAAGCTGAACATTGAGAATAATTGTTGGTTTCGACTATTTCAATATTAATCAAAACAAACAAAAAATTCCAGAAAATTTGCATAGAATGGAGGAGCTGGGATCCAACTTCACTTAGTTTTTTAGGCTGGGTCACACTCATTTTCAGTGTATCCAGTGATTTTGGAAAGTTTTGCTCATAATAGACTGTGGTGCTTTCTGGGGTTTCAGCTGGATAAAACAGTAATATCAGCTGGTGGGATAAGTTAGCAGATGGTATATGATAGGAAAATAGTGAACAATTTTCTTAGTACAAAATGATCTGTATATACCTATTAACCCAAAATGATAAAGCCGTTTCCAGTGCCAAGACACAGGAGCAGGAGCAAAGAACCTGGGCCATGTGAGGTCCTGAGGACCTGGGCTTGTGAACCACAGACTTCAGAAAAACTTGAGAGCTGTTGCTGCATATTCATCCAGTCCTGACTTCTCAAGATGACTTGCAGCGGGAGGGCCTCCATGCCCTTGGAGTTTGTAGGAGCAGGGAGCTCTTGAATAGTGCTTGTAAGGTGGCACTGCTTACCAAGCTGAAATTGAGGGAATTACTCCTAAATTATTTTTTTCCAGTTCTGCTTTCCCCAGTTTGAAAAGTGTGTTGAATTGTAAAGACTCAGAGAAGCCTTATAGTTAGTAGCCTAAGATTATTCATCAGAATAAGTAGGATTTCCCAAATTTAGCTACGTTCCAAACAGATCAAAATCAAGATAAGATGCACACTCTTTGGAGTCCATGTTCTCTCATGAACATAAACTATCCACTTGAATAGCTGTTGGTTAGGTTTTTTTGTTTTGGTTTGGTTTGGTTTTTTTGGTTTTGGTTTGGTTTGGTTTGATTTGTTGCTTTTGTTGTTTCTGTTACTTTCATTTTTGTCTTTGTTTTCTTTTTTAATATGTGCTTTATTCTAACAGGAGTTAATTTGGATTAGCCCCATTGCCTGTGTTCAGAATAGTTCTTGCTCTTAACTGATTCATGTTTTGTGTGTTTTAATTTTCAACAGGAATGTGAGCATTTCTAATTTTCACCTGTTTTAAAATTCAGAACATTTATAATAACAGGTTGTGGGATAGCAGCTTTTCTGCTTCTCTGTCACACTCGGAGATTAAATCTTTCCAATAATAGGGTAGTAAACTGGAGAAATAGTCATATGAACAAAGAACTGTTGAAACCCTTTGAATTAAAATAGCAGTGCTACTCTACACCTTAATCAATGGGAAGGGCTGTTTGGGCGACAGGGTTTTTATATTTCTTTTTTGTTTACAGATTTACAAAGAGAATTTTGAAAATTTGTCTTCAGGTCATCTTTCAGAGCACAGTTGCAATGTAATTACAAGATACATATTGGGGAAGAGGGAGCATGGAAATAAAGATAGCAGTGATGAGGGTTTTCAAACAATGTATTTTATACTGCAGGAAGGAGGTGATTACTAAAAGATTAGCCCAGATTATTATTCATGAGTTTTCTGAGCTGTTAAACAAATTATTGTGCAAATGTTCATAACCCCATAATTTTCTCCCTCTCAAAAGGTGTTCAGATCTCCACATGTGCAATAGATCAAGTGTACTTCCAAAAACAGGCATGTTGTTTGTGCTTGCAGTTCCAGATGATCTTGTTATGCCCATGGAGCTTCTGCAAAGAGTTGTCTGTGGGCTGTGTGGATCCTTTCTCACTTCAGTTCCTCTTACAGTTGGGAGCTGCTACTGCTCTGCAGAAAAGCTCTCTCCTTTTTGGGCGCTGGGCTTTGCTTTCAAAAAGCAAATGCAATTAAGTCACCCTGATTAGATCATTAGAGCCTTCAGTGAAATCTGCTCAGTAACATGTCTGAACTTTTGCTGTGGTTCCAAATGAATAATTTTTTGGTATTTGACTTTGCTTTGAAATGTGGAGTGCTCTTTGCCTGAAGGGGTATCTGGTATTGTATAAACATGGATGGTTTCAGACCATTTGAGGGACGCAGTGCAGAATAATTCAGCCTTGCTGAAGATCTGAACTATTTCAGCAGTATTATTAGCACCATGTTCTGTGCCTCCTTCATCTTGTTGAAAATTTTACAAATTAGGGGCTTCCTCACAAACACTTCTGGAAGGGCTCACAGGCAAAACTAGCTGAGCTCCCTCCCTCCTGTGTAACTTCTGTATGTGACCCTGTGCATTCAGCACCAGGCATAAAGTTTTTAAGGGCATCTCCCTCCCCAGACACTTTGCTCCCACGGTTCAGGATGTGCCTCCAGAGCGGTGATGGAGTGTTGCAAAGTGTGGAGCACCAGATATTGTATATTCTTCTCCTCACAGACGGCATAAGGGCATTATTTACCAGCAAAGGTGAATCTGTGGGGAAAGCAGCAATTTGCTTGAAAATCAGGGTCACTCTCACAGGCCATGTGACACTGAGCTTTCTGTGGCAGCCTCACTCCTTGTCACAGTGGTCTGTGGGAATGCACAAGTCACCAGATGCGTGTGACTTGTTCACCTTGCATGGCTTCACAGTATTGTAGGGGTAAGACATGGCCATAAGAATCACCAGTTGAAGAAAATAGAGGGAACAATATGTAGGTAACAGTGAGTGATGAAAATACAGATCTAAAACTGGGAAGACAAATATCCCCTGAGAAATCCCCTGAACATCTGACACCACCTGCTGTGCCTCCACCTACTTAAAAGTAGTCGGAGGCTTCTTGTGAGCACTCTGGCTCTGTTTTTGTTTGTTTGTTTTCAATGCTAGAAACTCACAGAGATTTACTGCAGGATTAATCACTGTTCAGCATGATTTAGGCTAGCAGAATTTGACTGCTTGATTAGTGTGAGACCCCTTTGTCAGAAACAAAACAACCACTGAAAATTCTAAGCAAAGCCTGGGGATAGAGGGCATTATTTTTTATTCTCCATGGCATCAAACTAATAATTAATAGTTAAGAAGACCATTTTGAGGACTCTTTGTTCTAGAAGTGAGACTGTTAAAGCTGCTTATTTTCAGAGTTCCAGGCTTTTGTTTGCAGTTTATAGAAATACAACATTAGTGCTTTAGAGTTCACTCCAGCTCTGTGCCAATGAATTTGACTATATGAATAGCTGACTTCTTCCTTCCAGCAAAGTATGTTCTTCACAGTGAGCATTTTTGTGTGTTCCTCTGCACCACTCCAGTTAACAAGAAAATCATGAGAAGGAATGATAGTCTTAAACATATTTGGAAAACCTTATATACTTCCATACTGAAATGTGCTTCTTTTGCCAGTATGTTTACTAAAATAAAATTTTTTGAAAGTACAGTGCCTTAGGAAAGCTGTAGTACTTGGTAGGGAGGTCATATTTACTAACCAGGAAACAGTAATTGGAAAAGAGATGAAGAATGGTCTGTTGCTTTAGAAATTATTCTTTGAATTAGCCAGTTTTCAGCTGTAAGGAAGTCTAGAAGGATTCTATCCCATTTCTGCCTCCCAGATTTTTTTTCCCAATCACTGATAGAAGATTCCATGTGAAGATTCTATTTTTCCAACAGATTGGAGGAAATATAAATTGTCTCTGCGATTTTCCTTAGTTCTAATGAGTTAAGCCTAGTCTAGAAAGAATATACACAGAATGGAGAGATGCAGTTTGAACATGCGCTTTGCTGTTAATACAGGATGTTGTGAAACAGCAGATTCAGGCATTAGGAATGCAGCACTCTGAGGTGGCACGTTGTGACTCTACTTGCAGCAATTTGCAAAGCATTTTTTGCAAGTCTTTATCAGTTTACTTTTATTGCTATTTCACTTCCCATGATAAAGAAGTGGAAGACCATCTTCTGGCAAAGAAACCTTTGCAAATGACAGTGACCAAAGGAAGAGTTTCCCTTCCTGATCCCACTATTCCATATCCACCAGGAAGATTTTTCAGTTTGCATAGTTACTGGGTTTGCATTCTTTGCGGTCTCATCAGTTTTGACTGTGGAAGAGATGTATTTTATCTTACCCCAAAAGATCAGATACTTAGAAGAATTTGTCAAGTGCTTTAATATCTTGTGATACACTTCTAAAATACCGCTTTATTATTGCTTTTAGGCAAAAAGGCAAATACTAAAAGAGCTTGGAAAAGATTATATTTGTAAGATATATGTGAAGGCAGGGTAAGGTCAATCAGATGTTCCTGGCTATCTCTCATTGATGGTTTGTGGCAGTCTAGAGAAAGAGGGACCTGGCTCTTCACATGACTGACTTTTCTTCTCCTTGCATGCAAGCTCAGTCTATCCCATAGACTGCTACAGAGATTTTTCACCTATAAGCCATCCCAACGTTGGGTGCAGCAGTGGCTGCAAATGTAGCTGAGGTGCCATCACAGGGGCCAGGGCTGGAAGGGCTTTTGTGCTGTGGGCCAGAGGTCCTTGTTTTGCTTGGTGATCTGCCCAGCATCAACATGAATCAGGTAGCTTGAGAACAAGCAAAAGTTGCTGCCTGGGGATTTGCCCAGACGTTTGAGCAGAGGCAGCTCTCCAGGAGACACCAGGCAAGTGAAGGTTGTGTGGCTGGAGCTCCCACTGCTCGTTGCTCCTTCAGACTGCCCAGTGTGGGGCAATTTAGGAGAGGTCTGTAGCCAGCTTATCTGAGTCATAACATGGCTTTTATGGCCTCTGCTTCAAGGAGCCAAGGATGTTCAAAGTGGCTGATAGCTGCTCGTCTTTATCATCCCTGCAGCCAAAACCAGGCATTTCCCACCTATTAATGTGAGGTCCAGAGTCTGAGAGCCCATCTGAAAATCGGTTTGTTCACCTTGTGAAGGTTAACATTTGGTAGGGGGTTTTTTGTTTGTTTGCTTGCTTGCTTGGAGTACATATTTGACAAAGTAAGAGGAGTTTGCAAACTGTTCTGCATGTTTCTTGGGCTATGTTATCACATCTGTCTCAGTCCTTGCACAATAAATGGTGCAGCTGGAGTTGCAGCCTTCAATAAGCTGGTATCTGTTGTAGATCCTCAGAAGAAAGGTCTCAAAGGGTGAGTGCTGTTTTGTTCCCTCTTCCCCTCTCCCCATTTCAAATGCTATCTAATAAGGATTCTTTCTAGACCGTATGTTACCATTATTTGTCTAGTATTTACCAAGCCATAAAAAAAGGGCTGCACAGTTTCACAATAGTTTCTGTTCAGATTCCTTTAGGTATTTCATGAAAACAAGACAGGCAGGTTCTGTTAACTAGATTGAATTAGAATTGTCTACAGAATGCTTTTGAAAACATGTGTGAGATTATTTGTACTCTTAGGCCACAAAAACATATTTTTTAAAATTTTCATTTGCTTTTCAGAAAGAAAATATAAGAATATCTAGTTAATTTAGAAACATACTGTTCTGGATGATGTTCATCTATGTTTTTTTTTTCTTCATATTTTTCTACTGTCTGCCTTTCTCTGATTCCTCTTGGGAGAGTAATTTCTGTTTTCCTTCAGCGCAGAAACTATCTTTGTAAAGGTCAGCATGAGCAATACTGTTGGGGAGCTCTATGCACTATGAGTAGTCAAACCTTTACTAAAGAAGGGTCTCAATGGAAAATGCATTTTTTATAGATTTTTAGGCCATTGATTTATAAATCATGTAATCTGATACTGACTTATCTCTATGTTCTGGAAGTAGACACATGCATTTAAATTTCAGACCTTTGAGTTCTGAAATTCAGCAAAATGCTGTCCTAACAATTATTACCATTTAGTACCTAAAATTCCTCTTTGAGAAATCTCTTAAAAGCTTTCAGTTTTCCAGACAGGGAGCTTTAAATGAAATGTATAAGAAAAAGTAATAGGTATTGGGAAAGAATCTAAACCATTACTTATAACATCAACAAACAGTCCCTCAGTTCACATTCTGAAGGGGTCTGTGGAATCATCAATTTCTTGAATTACACCAGTGAATCAGAAGAGACATCTAGGTTTTGCTGCTACTGGGTTCTTTTGTTATGCCCTACTTTCTTCTGTTAGAGCTCTGGCAGAAAGATGTATGACATAAAATTATCTACTAATAGCTCTGAAATAATCAAATTATTATTTCTCTTTAGAATTCAGTGCTCCTTCAGAAAAATGAAATACCATCTTATTTCTTTCAGCATTGTTGTAAAACTTGCACCCTTGCCTTACTGGACACTATTGAAGTTACTGGCCATTTATTCAGTTCCTGAGATAAACAGAACTGAAAGCTCAGTCAATGCATGTCAGGGCAGATATGATCATCCACTAGATTTTTTTTCCACTTGGCTTTCTTACACTACCTAACCTTCAGTGAACTCCCTGCAACATCTGCTTTCACAAAATTCTCCTTAATCCACCTTCCTTGTCAGACTGTGTTTTCTGTTCAACTTTTAGAAATAGAGAAATAGTGATACTTCTGGTAATTTCAATAACTAGAGAAAAAAGATTGAGGATGGGAACTCTTTTAAGAGGGTTAAAGGGATAATAGAGTAACACTGTCAGTGTGAATGAAAGTCTTGAATATGTTCATGTCTTCATAAAAACTTAGTATTTCCTTTTGAGTCCCTCAGATCAGAGTACCTCTTCAAGTTTGAATTACTTTAGCCCAGAACCTTCAGGTTAAAAAAAAAAAAAAAAGTTTCTCAGTCTCTCTTCTGCAGCAACCAGATATAAAATCCTATAGTATGGAATATTTGTGATACAACTATTATCTCCCACATAAACCATCCTTCTGAGTGGATGAGAATAAGATCTGTGTTTTCTAGCTGGTCAGCCTGGATATTATTTCTGGGAACAAAAATGCCTGTGATCACTTTATGTTGTGAACGGCATGCTGAATAGGATAGTACTGTTGAGTGTATCTCAGGGTCATGATTTCTCTCAATCAGAACTGATACCAGTCCAAGCCAGAAGATAATCTCTTGAGGACACTGAAGGGAAAATATGCACCTCTGCAATGCACATTTAGATGCTGTGAGCTATCATCACAGAGTTTTCCTTGCTAACAACTGTATCAGAGAATAGAAGGCCTTGATGATTGTAAGTAGATAATATGCATTTCACTGCTGCTTGAAGAAACAAGTTATATTTCCATCTAAAAAACAGGCAAGTGAAGGATGAGGTATAGAGACCAAAAAAAAGTAAGCATTGCTCCATGGCCAAAATAGGATTTTCTAGTTTCCAAGATAACACCAAGACATGCAGCAAACACCAGACAGAAGCAAAGCTACAATGGAATCTCTGTAGAGTGTATGAACACATTTATTTTCACAAGACTAGGCACCTTCACCCATGTTCAGACACATCTTAGAAGACCACTGCCAGTATGTTTTGCTTTTTAAGTCCTACAGGGTCAGGTGTTGGAAAGCAAATTAATCCCAGATTCCTTCACAAACAATACGTTCGAGGCCATTCTTTTTTCACTTTGAATCTTTCAAATCTGTTTTTGAGGCTTAAAGACACTTCAAGACAATAACCTGTAGGGATGCCTGTAGTAAACACTTCCCATGAGCTTCTGTGGAGTAAGGATTCCTTTTGTGTGCATACCTATAACTCAGAAGACATGCTCTCAGCAGTATCAGTAACCAGGCAAAAGGATAATCTCAAGTACAAACCTACATTATGTTCTATCTACAGTGTTTATTGGCTGTTGGAGGCTGTGCCATGTAATTAGAAGAAACTGAGACAGTTTTTTTCAAATATTTGTGTATACCCTTTTTTGTTTGAACAGATAACATTTTCTTTTGCTGAATTTAGGTGAGGGAAGGCACTGAGTAATGTGAGGTCATTAAATAGTCACAAAAGAGCAGAGGAAGCTATGTACTGCTCATCTGGTTTTGTCTACTAAAGTTTACTTCATTTCAAAGTTGTAAGATTCGATTTGGCAAATTTTCAGCAGTTCTAAGGATGCTGTGTTCTGAAAATGTGTGTATGTGCTAAAATAAAACTAAATCATGGAAGAGAAAATTCAAATGTACATACTCCTGTCACTGCACCTCTCTCTGATACGCAGAAAAGATATCTATTGGCTCATACTAATCATGGAGTGGTATGGGTTGGAAGGGACCTTAAAGATCATCTGGTTCCTCCCCCCTGCCATGGGTAGGCACACTTTCCACTAGAGCAGGTACTCAGAGCTTCATCGAACCTGTCCTTGAAGACGTTCAGGGATATTAGGCTTGTTTTCTCCTGTTTTGATACTTTGTCATTTAAGAGTGATGCTAGCACTGTAGCTAGAAAGGTTTTTGGGGAACAAAGGTATTCTGTGTAAAGATCCCAACTTGTGAAATGTTTAAGCATTTGAAGAGAAGATATGGACAATACAAGTAAATGAGATTTTAGAGAGGCATTTCTCTTTACAGCACATGAGAATACAGAACTGCACATTCTGTTCTGTGTGAATGTGTTAGATCCCCTCCCCCAGGCTGTCCTCAGGAAAAAAGCCTAAACTCTACTGCAGATTATTATCCACTGGTGAGCGGCCTGGCCCCTTACAAGTTGGAAACCATTTTATATTCTGTAGATTCTTTTTAGTTTTAAAGCCCTGTGTTGGCTTGTGAACAATGATGACATCAACTCTTGAAATCCAACTCTAGCTTTGTTCCCTGTTCTGTAAGGTTTAAAAAGCCAGTAGCATTTGGTTTTGTTCCCAAATAGGATATATTTAAACTGACATATCTGATTAATGGGCTGATGTTATGGTTTGTTTATTATTGAGTTTACATTGTATGCCTTAAGTGTGAGAAGATAATTTTAAGAAGAAAGTTTTGAAGTACATAATAAAACATATTGCAATGAGAACTTCTGAACAATATATAGTATTTGACTATCTATATATAAATCTGAAAATTAAATTAATATGTAAATATTCTTATCAATGAAAACTTAAAGTGTTGCTTTGTAATAGTGATGTCACAATAATTTTCCACAGCCTAAAGTTGGCTGGAGATAATTAGCCCCTAGCATAATAGTAGTGATATCTGATTGAATAAAAACAGGAATCACTTGGGACATTGCAGAATCTCACTGTTTGTGTATAACATTATATGTACTTGATATTTATCTGTCTCACTTATATGAGATAACTGGTATTATGAGATAGTAAGACTGACTTAGTCTCCTGGATTCCACTCTAATTACTCTGTAACTATTCAATTGTAAGCTGATGTATGCTGCACAAAGGCATTTCTGAGCTCATAGTTCACTTCTAATTGTGTAGATGACAAGCATGTGTTTAAGAAAAGGTGGAAGATAATAAATTCAGTTAATCATAAAACAGGTAGGCTTTTTCTGTTTGATGTTGTAGTTCAAAATTTTAGGTGTTCTAAGGGAAAATGTAGGAGACTGTGCTTAGCAAAACCTTCCTACTGTGCTAAGACAGTGATCCTTACAAGAGGTTAAGAGCAAACTTAATGTGGTGTATAAATGTAATACTTTTCTGTAGCAGTTTTCCCTGCAGTGTGCTGGAAACTGTTCATGAGTTAATTACTGCAGAAGCCATATAAGGTAAAAAGGTACTGTGAGTTCTGTTGTACATGGTGGGCCAAGGACAGGAAAAGTGGTTTTATGACTGAAATGGGAACCAAAGCTTGTGAACTCTCAGACCATAGAAAGCTAGGATTGGATCAAAGTTATTCGCCCATTTCTCTGTGGTCAAGGGAATTCTAAATAAATTTTTTAAGAATGCTTTAGTATATTGAGAAATACTTGGTAAGACTTGCCAAAATATGAGGTTGCCACTGCAGTTCTCCATCGATTTTTCTTACCCAGGTTACCCTCGATGAATGCTCTCTAAATTGTTTCTGCTCTACAACTTACTTCCTTAAAAGAAATTAAAAGCTTTGAGGTGTATAAATGAAGTAGGTTTTGTTTTTTCATAAAAGCTGAACAGAAGAGCAGGCAGGCATCCTGACAGGCAGGTACTCTACTGCATATACCCCTTCCTAAAGTTGTCCAGGGCAGTAGTTAGGATGGTGGTTCTTGGCTGAGACCATCATTTGGAGTTGTGGGCCTTAAGATTTAGAAAACCTGTCCATTAAAGTTGTTTTGTCTTCTGGAGGTACACAGCAAAAAGGTGGAACAAAATGTGTGTAGACATTTTTGTTCATACTGTCTTCTGAGTAAATACCTTTTTATTTCTGTTGGGGTGAGGGTGCAACTCCTGTAACCTTATAATTTTGAATGGGAAGTAATTCAAATTTTTACCACTTTGAGTAGTTTTTATAAGGTTTAAATGGATAAGCAGATCACAGCCTAAAAAATGTTGTACATTTAATCAATATTGAAGGCCAAAATGAAGTCCAAAAGCAAGAACTTATTAAAGAAATATTACAGTTAAGTCTGAGCAATGAAAGATGACAAGTCCATGCACTTTTTTGCATTTCAGAGGACGTTGTTCTCACTAGACCCTCAGCTGTTCTTGCATACACCATACTGTGCTCTTCAGCAATGGTTGTTGTATGAATAACCAGGTCAGCCAGTTGTTTAAATAAAATTGGGAGAAAAATACTGCAGAAAAATGAGAGAGAGATACAGCTATGTTCTTTAAACATCACATTTTCTCTATTATTCTTACTTTTCAAAATACTGGAGACAGCTCATGAAAATCTTTTCCTTCTTAGGTCTTCATTGTTTCTTTATTCCTTTATAAAGATTTATAATATTTTTTCGTTGTTTATCTTCAGCGATATATTGTGATTCCAAGAAGAGATGATAATGATAGGAGGAAGGGAGTGAATAATAGGAGAGATACACTGTTGGAAACCAAAATACTGCATTTGTCTAATTTTCCCAATTTCCAACAGTGAGGAAAATATGGAAAAATTGTAAACAATTTCCTTGACACTCACTTAGTAAAGTTTAGTCTCTGAATCCGTATTTAAATTGTTGGCTGTCTCAGATATTACATGTCAGTGGCTGGAAACTCCCAATTGAACCACTAACTGAAAATTGGTCTGTTTCATGCAAATCTTACCAGAATTAGTAGGAGGCACAGGGAGGTACCTCCTTGTAAACTCATAAGCCTCATTGGGCAGCCAAGTTTGAGATCTTCAGCCAATGTTTTTTCAGTTTTCCAGGTCTGTACAATGGAAGTTTTTTGCATACAGAATTTTGCATCACAAAAGACTAATTAAAGTTCAGGTTCATGGATTCAAATCAGGTTCAGATTACCTCAGAGAAATTAGGACCAGTCCTTGTATTTTCTTTAGCCTGCACCAACCAGTCTGGGTTTGTATGTTGCATTGCAGAGTGCTACTTAAATTCTGTAGTGGGGGACAGACAAATCATAAATACAGGAATAATATCTTTTATGTATTGTCTTGGTTGCTTTTATGTGAAATATGGAAAGAGTAGAGTCTGATAAGCCCCCACCCCTGTCGGTGCCAGGGCCCAAGAGCAACCAAACAATATATCCATGCCTAACTTCATTAATGAAAAGAGTCTCATGGATTTCTTCTATGATTATTCCTAATTATATGTTTAATTATATACTTAAAGCATAAAGCCAAGACTGAAACATACAATACCCTGCAGGTTCTTGCTTAAAAACCACTAGACTTAAAAGTCATCTAAGGTGAACAAGAAGTTACATTTTCCTTTGCTATTGTATGGGAACTGGAGTACAGATACAATACTGTATTTATGTTGAGGCAGTGCAAAAATAAGGTGTTTCAACACAGCAATTCTACATGGGTTGAGAGACAAGAATTGGAGAAGGCTATGTGACCCTGAAGAAATTTTGAACCCCCTGAATACCAGACTATTTTTTTACTTTAAAGGTGTAAATATTTTATATCTCTGAAAAAGTATAATTTGGACTGTGATCTGAATACACTTGAGGTTTGGTTTTTTTTTTTTTTTTTCTTCTTGTTCTGGGTGTTTGCTTTTAAAATCTACTATATATATTATATGAAATTAAGTAAAATAATAGGTTTAATCCTCACTAAAATGAAACACAAGGTTTTAGCTATTCTTTTACAAGAACTGTGAGGAAGATGAAATCAGTGATGAAGACAAGACCCTTATTTTTTGTTGTTGATGTTGTTTAGAAATCAAAACCAAAATAGTTTGCCTGGTTAACATATGTAATTTTCAGCTGTAATGTTCAATGGGTTTGAGCTAAAGAGTGTGTGCAGCTTGAGGGATATGTAGATGTAGAGTGTCCTGGAAAATGTAAACCTTGAAACATAAGAAGTCATAATAAGGTTTTGTGCAGACCTCTTCCTTTGCTATCTCTCTGAGTACATTCCTGGTTTGAATTCTGGGGGTTTTTGTTTCCATGCTTCCTGTAGCACCATTTGTCATTGGCCATCACCACCTGTGTCGCCCCTCACCCCTGCAGTTGTTTAAGTGCTGTCATGTAGATCGCCTGCACTTGATCCTGTACATTGATTGTGTTTTCATGTGATTGAAGACTTCACCCTTTCCCTGCTTTGGCAGATACTTGTGTGATTAACATTTCCTTTGGAAGAACCTCTTTGGCCTGATCCCGGCTGAGTTACTATCCTCACTTTTTCCCATCCCAGCATTGTTGAGAAACACCATTTTCTCGAATCCTCCCCACAAAACCATTGTGCACAGGAAATAGGCAGTTGATTCTCATTTCCTTCCTTCAGTTTCAAGCTGTTTTAGAGGACTTATGAGTCAGCATCTCATTTAGTTGTATATCATCATCTACATACTCATCTCAAGCCCTTTGTGTTCTCATTATCATTTCCCTGCAGCTTCAGCTGATTGCATGTCTCTGCAGGATTTCACCCAGAGACTGTAAACCTAAGGAACACGAATTGTCATCCTAATGTCCTGGGGTCCTGGCTTAGCCCCCCTTTACCTCATTCTGTAGTCCTGCATTTCTCTGATTTCAGTTGCTTTTTTTCTCAACAACAGCGTCATCTTCCTGAGTGACCCATAATAAATGTAATGTGTTTAATGTATTCTGCTTTTGTAGGGACTTCCCTTTTGAAATCCATCAGAAACATAAATCAAGAGCATATTACACAGACCAAAAAAGAAGGGGAAAACTTAAAATGCTCCTCTTTTGCAGTACTGCCAGTAAAAAGGCATTTCAGCTTGTATGTCACTGCCAGCCAGAACAGCAGCGCTGCATTCCTGCGGAGGGGGCACATTGTGCTCCTAACACCATTCTGTGACATTATTTCAGACTGACTCAGGGGGACAGATGTCTCCTACTAAATCATCAACACAAATGTCTCAAGCATCTGTGTTTTCCTCTGGAGACTCAGTGTTTAACAGGTCTCATCCTGCTTAAAATGGTGACTACATTCTTTTGATCTGCTTAGCAAGCAGATCCCACAAGGCAGACTTGCAGTTCATTCACCCTTGTTTTGAGGGCTCTGGGATAATGACTAATACAGTCAGTCAGCCTCAGGGTATTAATCCTTGTCCTCCCTAAGCTGCTGCATATTCCTTTGGGCACCACCTTACAAGTGGTATTCACCAGACTTTCCTTATGTCTTTGTTTGATGACATTCAGCACATTCCTGGGAAACTTTGCTTTCCTCCTATGACTCTTAGGCTTCTACACCCTTTTCCAGGGCCACCACTTGCTCCATTTAGGTTTAAAGTTCAAAAGCAACATGTTTTGCAGCTGTTTCCTTTGTCTCTGGTACCCTTCTCATTACAATGATGTCTGGCTCCCAAAATTTTATCAAATGTAACACCCCTTCCTGCTCATACCTGACAGTAGTGGCACTCTGCAATTTTTTCTTAGTAGTGTGTTGTGTTCCAGCCTCAGCTTCTACTCTTCTTGGCCTCTAATATTTTCCACCTTTTTCCAGAGGAAACTACTTGTGTTCTTTTGTTGATTTTTTTATGTATTACTTTTCTGTGTGCATCTGCCTATATTAATCTGTTTCTTTTGCATGCCAGTCCAACATGTACAAGCCTTGATGCCTCTTGTAGTCTGACTATTTGCTTCCACAACTCATAAAGACATAACACTAGTTTCAACAGGAGCCTCTGTGCTCTGAGGGTATTTGGTTTACAGAAAGTGGAAATCCTGGTCTCCTTTCACAGATTTTCCTTTTATGGTTTGAGCTGGTCAAGTAATGTTCATTCAAGCCAGCTAAGGATCTGCACTCATAAATGAAAATGAAATCACAGGCTTTGTACAACTCCATTTAGGAGAAGGCATGGGATCCTATCTGCTGGCCAGCAGAGGTTGCTCAGAGCACGTTAGTTGAGTGTTCTGCACTCTACAGTTCCTTATTTCTTAGTAAGTCAAGTCCAGGGGTTTTTAAAGTTCTGTGGGATTTGCTCCAACATCCTGTTTCTCTCCTCATGCTGGATATTTGTTTTGATGCCTCATCTTTCTGGAACAATGACTGAGTTGGTGAGGGAAACAGAAGACAAAGGATTGTCCCAGAAACCTGTCCCTGGAGTCGAGAGATCGCAGCCCTTGCTGCATTTGGAAATTGGAAAGCTTTCCTTGGATTCATTTCCCATCATTGTGGACTATATATAACCATATGCTTGCTGATAGATGGAAAAAAATCATACTCCTCTACAATCTAGAAGTAAAGGAAAAAAGAGATCATTATTGGTTTCCATCTTTAAATACCCCTGAGGTTAGTGGAGTGCTGATGAAGGCATCAGTGTGGTGTTGAGTTTGGACAGAAATGCAGACAGTTAAGAAATATTTTGGAAAGATCCAAAGGAAGCCATGCTTCAGGTTTGGATTCAGACCCAAATGTCTTCAAATTTCATTCACAATAAGGTCTTTACGTGGGCTGCAGTAATGGTCTTAATTATATTTCTCCCACACTGGCATGTCTGGGTCTTCTGTAGGAGATCTGAAGTTTGCTACATAACACCGTGGATGCCTTGTCAGTCTGCTGGTGCTGCCTTGTGCAGGAGTAGAAGAAGCCTCCTGCTGCTCTGCTGTTGTGGTTCTGGGTTTGTGTGTGGTTCTTTTTTTTCTGCAAGGCTGTGTTTATTCAGAGAACGCTAGCTCCTAATCCAGCAGTATATCCATATGATTTCAAATCAATTCCTGCAGGAAGAAGGAGAGACTTCTGGATCTAAGGTGGACTCATTTTCTGTATTTTAACTGCATATTTTCATTTATCTACTTGTTTTAAAATAAATACCCTATTGTGATGAGGGGAGGGGAAGAGTTAGGGATTTCTCTGGATTGAGGGTGAGAAGTATTGCAGGTTTCTTCAAGCATCCTCATTTCCATACCCACCCTTAGGTCAGAATTCATGTTCCACTTCCTTTGGGACTAGGAAAGTTCAGAGAAAAGTGACAGAATTGTAATCCCCCATGAGGTGACAAGGTTTGAGGAAACAGAAGTAGCTCAAGTTGATCCTATGCAATGGCTTTAGGAAGGGTGACTGTTGCAGACTTTTAAAGCTGCCATTGGGCAGAGTAATGTCCCTTCTGACGTGTGGCCTTGATGTGTAATGATGGCTGAATGTAAAGCAAGCATGCAGGATGATTTTTTTTCCCCTTGGAAATCTTGTGTGTTTGGCATTGAGAAGGGACTTGGTCTTATACAATCCTTTTCTTTTTTTTTTTTTTTGTCTTTTTAAAGATAATTGTTTAATAAAAGCCAAGGAGGGTTTCTCAGGTTTGTGTATGTGGGGTGGAAACATTATAAAAACATGAAAAACCCCAATACAGTTTCAGTATTACCGAGACATTAGCAACAGACTGTTTTGTCTTTGTGGTTTGGAACTGGAATGTTTCCAGTTGTTGCCGGAAGGCTACATTTAATTTGTACTGTGTTTGCATAAATAGCTTATTTGTAAAAATCACATTTTACTTGAACAATTCTAAATTATGCAGTTATCATAGGGAGAAAAATGATCTATTGTTCTCTTTAAAATAAAATGGTACTGCCCTTCCAAAGTATCCAACGGACAAAAGCATGAAAAATCATAGCATACTTATAAGTTGCTTATCTCATCCCCAGAATCAGCTCTCACATGCTCTTATCCTCTGGGTTTGTAAAATTCAAAAGATTTTTTGAATTACTCTCTTAATTGTGATGTTGGCATTATAATTACTTGTTAAATAAGATTCTTTAACAATGACGTCCTTGTTGTCAAAGCAGTTGCATTTCTTTGCCTGGTATGAATAGCTGCATGTTCTGAACTGGGAAGCAGCAGTTGTGGGAGCCTGACTCTGTTGAAGGAGAAATTGATTGCTTAGAGAAGGTTTTTTAGAGCACTCTACAAAAATCTTTACCCACGGGCAAATGAAGATTAAGGAAAATAGAGGACATCCACCTCTGTGAGCTCGAACAGCAGTAGGCAATTTCCCCTCCAATTAGCATCTAGTTCATGTGTTGGAGAAAAAATGGTTGGGTTTTTTTGGCCCTTAAACCCCTTTTAGCAAATTCTCACATTCTGTAGGGTTCAAGATCAGAGGTAGAATAGTAAAGAGAGATGTGATTGGCAAAGACTTTTTATTCATACCGTAGTTTCTCTTATTCTTTTTTAAGTTGTGGTTACACATGAGTTACACAGTATTTCTAAGTTCTGCTTGAAAGATTCCATGTCCCTGTAGTAAGTATGAAATGAACACAGAAGTGTAATGACTGCTGCTAATTCCAGCCAAGAGCTGTATCATTTCTCAGGAAGAAATGTTTTGTTATTTGTCAGTTATGGTTTATATATATTGTATGTATGTATATATATATATATATATATATATATATATATATGAATCTCTATGGCTCAGCTTTCAGACATTAACTCTTATATTAGAACATTCTTTGTTTCTTTGACATACAAGCACGTGTAGCACATCTGAACTGAGTTCCAGCAAGAGTTCTGAGAATATTGCATATTAAGTATTGATAGAGCATATTGTTCTCTGCCACATGTGCATTTCCTTCATTGCTTTTCAGTGCTTCTCTTCTCTTCTCAGTATACTTTCAGTATGTACACATTATTCTTTTTTAATTTCTATTGTTCTCCTTTTTCTTTTCCTGTTAACAATTATCTCTCCCCCTCCCCTTCTTTTCTCTCTTTGATCCACAGGTTTTGCAGTGCATGTTGGTCTCCCTTCATTCAGAACTTGACATTCAAAGGTACATGATGAAAATTGAATCCTCTCAGAGAGTTAGTACTGTACTTTCTTTTTTCTGCACTCTGCTGTGAATTGAGTTTGTTACCCTTTAATTGTGTGTGGCTTGCTTCACAACTAAAATTCTCAAATAAATATGAATCTGCATGCTTTGTCTCTCTGTATTTCACAGCAATGAAGTATTATGCATATAGATTAATTGCATATGGGAGTGTGATGCATGTGCATCCTCTGACAATTTTTTTAATTCTGACTTTTCCTTTAATGGCATGATAGACATGAAGCTCTTGTATTAGATGCTCTGAAATCCACCAAAATAATGGGAGATCCTTGATAAGTAAGTGATTCCTAAACACCGTCCCAGTTCCAGCTTCATATTTCTTTTATATACATACATGGAACTGGCTCAGGTGGTACAAGTCTTGCTGAAAAATTAAGGACAGCTCTGTGGGTAGAGCAGTAAATATTTTTGCATTGAACATGCAAAAAAATCTTACTCCTGCAACTCAGAATTATCTTACATGCACAGTGTACCTCTGAAGTCACCTGTATCTCACCTTTCATCCTGTTGAGCTTCTCTTCCATTTCTAGATGGCTTGTAACGCCATCCAGAATGGATACCTACAACAGGTACCTTTTTTCCCCCAGGGAGGCAGTGGATGTGCACAGGCCTTGTAGGTACACACCTAAAAGGTGCCTCTGCACGGTTTCTACCGCAGCCAAGAGCGCAGTCATGAAAGCCCCGGGATAACGCGGTGGGAGCCAGCTGGAGGACCCAGGGCAGGCAGAGCTCATTTGCACCTGATTTGTGTTTCCCCTCGCAGGATTTAGGGAGACCAATAAACATGGGACCACGGGGAAGGGTGGGAGAGGCTGAGGTGTGGAGAGCAGGAAGGCTTCTCCTCCCTCGCTAAGGTGCCCTCAAGGGAGGGAAAAAAGAAGCAGAAGAGCAAGGTGACGAGTTGGGAGAGAGGAACAGCAGAAGCTTCTGCAGCTTCTGTCCTGCGGCAGCCCCCTAACTCTCCCAGGTGCCAGAGCAACAAGCTCTAGTAAGTGCTTCAACACGTTTCCTTCCAGGAGTAGAGGCTAAGCATAAGCGCATGGTGTGGGTGCGCTGCCTGTCCCGGGCCATCGCTCCTCTGCGCACCCTGCCCGCTGCCCTCGCCCCCAGCCGCCTGGAGCGGGCCCTCCTTCCTGTCCATGGGCCTTCTTTGGGTATTTTTAAAATAGCCTGTTAATGCAGAGCGCCTTCTCAGCTTGTAGAAACACAGAAAAACAGGTTTTTCCAGGATCACTGAACTGTGTGCCTTTGCTTTGGGAAACAGACAGCGCCGAAACAGACCCTCCTCCTGTTTTCCTCAGGGACGTGTGTGGGAGGAACGGGGATGGGTAAATAATCTTGAATCAGAACTCACTATCCCCTAGGTACATTTAGGCATCTGGTATATATTCTTCCCCGCCCCCACCTTAGTTTTTGCATGCGGTTTTAAGCATGTAAAGATCTTTCCCTTTTAATCAGCGTAATGACAGTTTTTGTTTAAATCATCCCTTTTAATCTTCACAGTTCTCATGGCGATTTTGGGGATTGTGTAGGTAGGAGTTACCTCACCCACTGCTGATGAAACGCAGCCATCTCCTGGATGGAACAAAGGGTCGTGCTGGGTTGTGAATACTTCACAGTAGAGTTTTTCAGGAGGGAAAAGAAAAATAGCTCCCAACTGAAACTGCCATAAGGTCTTAATTAAGACAAATGCTGATGTCCAGGCTGGAATTTATGGATAACTTCTTTAAACAAAGCAATAATAAACTGAAGCTGCGATGCAAGAATATGACAGAGACTGTGAAAGACAGAATTTTGGTCTGAGGAAAATTGATGGACTCATAGAAGCCTTGGTAGGGAAAAATAGTGAGGTGACCCATGGCTTTTTAAATTTTACTCTCATGTGTGAATAAGTTCTTCACATGACAAAGGATTAGAATAAAGCAGAGAGATAAATTATTTTGTTTTAAAGATTTCTTTCATTACGTATGACTTTTGCTTTTTATTAGTGAGTGACTAATAGTTTTCTCTGTTGTTTTACTTCACCTTTCTACCCTCAAATCTCAGGTGTTTGTAGAAAAAGAAAACCTTGGATTTGGACAGAAACATACTGCAAAATATTTTTACACTTTAATGTGGATGGCTTGGGGTTTTCTGATATTACACATATTCCAAAGAGATGTCACAGCATGTTGCATATTTCAGTCTGGACTTGTCTGGACCAATTAAGCTACTTTTAGATGGGCTGTTGAGTTCCTTAGGGCAGCATTTTCAAATGCAAGTTCCTGCAATTAAACATCTGAATAAGAGGTCTGGCAGCATTAGTGCTGAGCACCTACAGCTTTTATTGCTCCTAATGAATATCTTTACTATAGATACACAGCTTTCCTGAAAAACAGGTTTCAATTTATCTAGGTGCTTACAGTTTAAAAAAAGTGGAAAATGTTGTTTTATGTTAGTAATTTATAATAGTTTTGTGAAAAACTTTTTTTGCTAACTCTGGGGATCAACCAGCTGAAGAGCAAGCCATGGTCTTGCCAAGGGGGAGCAGCCTGTGGATGTCCTGCTCGGTGATTCACAGCACTCAGGATTAAAAGAAATGAGTTTTGGCAGCTTGCCACAGCAGGGAGCATGCAGCTGGCCACCAACAGGAGCTAGCAAGGCTCGTGGGAAAATGTGCAGATTTTTAGGATGATTTGAATATCGTTGCAACCTAAAAATATGGCAGATAAACTCTGTCCCATCATTAGACATGATTTTTTTCCTCTAGGTGGAAGAAACTGGGGTCAGCATCAGTGAATACAGAGTAGTAGATAAAGATCCTGTGTAAGCAGAGAGGAGTTTTACCTTCAAATAAATTCACTGAATTGAGTAACATGTCCACTGGTTGGAGCACCCGGACCCTGTCACAGGATGGGTGGTGCGTGGCTGTGGCTGAGCATTACCGGTGCTGATGGCTGAGGTATCTTCCCCTCCTTCCCATTCACCACGGGAGGGAGGCTGAATGCTTTCTTTTACCTTACTTGGAAAAGTTCTTCTGGGTCTGTTGCCTCCCTTTCTCAGAGCATGCCAAGATCTGCTCTGGGGCAGCACCTCACATTCACAGCACATGGAATTCACTGCTTTGCTCGGTGACTGCACGGCAGGTGGCCAGGGGAGGGCTCTGTGCCTTGTGCCCTGCTGGCATCGGGTCTGTCCCTTGTGCCCTGCTGGCATCGGGCTCTGTGCCTTGTGCCCTGCTGCCATCGCTCCTGTGTGAGCCTGGCGAGCTGGGGCTGCCCTCGGCACCCCCGGGGCAGGAGCAGCCCAGCAGAGAAGGGGCAGCTCGGGCAGCATCCAGCAGAGAACATGCCTCCAAGCCAAGGAGGCGCCAGGCAAGTGGGGTACCTTGCTTCAGTGCTAGGGTGGTGGGCAGCCATGGCTCAGGCATTTCTCCTTATCAAAGAGGAAATAATTCTGGCCATTCATACCATAGAAATCCATATTGCCACCAAACTGAGGTGCTTGTGAGAAAGAACTGGCTTTGTAACTCGTTGTTGTTGATTCAACAGAAAACAGTCACAAGTTTGGGTTTGAAATGAAATTAAATGAAAAGAGAAATGAAAGCTAGAGATGTGTGTTAGTCCATGAGCAGGCATCAGGGAGGAATATAACTAGCACCTACAGGATCTGGATGCAGGCAAGGGGGCAGCTCTCTCCCACTCTCTTCAGCTCTGGAGAACACGGATGCTGGCATGTGCCTGCTCCTGGCATGGTACCATTTCCAGCTGATGGCATCCCAAAGAAAGATGCCACAGGTTTTTACATCTTGTAATGGTGAAAAAGCACCAGAAGCGCAGAAGTGAGTTTGTTACAAGAGATGGTTTGATGTTGCATTCAGCTGCTGAGTCATCTCCTCACCCCCAGCTCCCCCCAGTGAGACAGAGTATCCAAATACATCAGTTGCACAGAGGTAATATGAACTTTAGTTTATACACCTATGTATAAGCATTTAACTTTTCTGAGAAAGTGCTGTGGAAAAATATGGAAAATGCTTAAAAACGAGATAATATGGGTAGTATTCGCTTTCTCTTCAACAATAATGTGTCACAAATAGCATGTCCAGACAAGTAAAACCCTGTTAGTGTGTTAATATGGAAACCCAAAGACTCTGAATCTGTGGGAAAAGTGGATCCATCCTTCAGACAGCAATAATGTGACACAAATGTGACGAAGAAATATTGTTGCAGTAGTAAGAACTCATGTGCTGTGGTAATAATTCAGAGTTAAGAAACTCATCATACATGAAACGCAGCCTGTTTGTATGCCTATGTGCAGTCTGTCACATATCCTGTATCCAGCTTTGGCGCATGTTACAGGACAAGCAGTTTACTTGAAGCTCAAAAAGAGTAGGCTTCCATTTTTCTACTGATTTTTCCTCTCTATTTGAAATGTCAAGAAGACTCTTAAATGTGGGGGAAGGGGAGCTGCCTATTCTATGTTTGTTAGAGTGATTGGAAAAATATATTTTACTACCTCTGTTCTATTTTTTGGTGCCTTTGTTTACCATTTGTACGTTGCCAGGAGTGCTAGCAACTTCCAAGATACATAAAATTATTCTCCTGAATAGATAAGTTTCTCTCAAGATAAGGGCTAAGGAAGTTCCTGGAGACAAGAAATAAAAAGTGGGAATTGATTGAGAGATGAAATTAAAACTTTCTTCCGGTTGGGCAATTTTTTTTTTCTGAGTTCTGTTTTGTCTATGGAAATGTGTGAAGCAAATTTGCAGGAGAAAGGAAAAGAGGGGGAAAAGGTTTCTGTTATATAGATTAGTATAAAAAATAACTGGAAATGAGCATAGAAGAACACTGTGAATAACAGAAACATAAAACCGGCTAGAACAAAAGCATGAGAGGATTAGTGTGGACAAATGTGAGCAGATTACCAGAGGCAGAGGCATCCAGAGAACTTGATGAAAATCTCTGCTACTCCATGACTGCCCATTACATTGGCATCTCTGCAGTATCTCACTTTTTGTTATTCAGGTACTTTCAGGCTTTATTCCTAATTATTTGCAATTTTACTGCATTTAAAGAGCCTTGCACTTTTTTCTTTATTTTTTCTGAGTCAGTGAAAGGACTAAAGCAGGTGTATTGAAAGTGCATTCTTTTGCTAAGCTGTAGCAGACGGATGTCTGTCATGAGGCATGATCAACTACAGCTGTAATTCTTTGTCAGATTCCAGGAGCGGTTGAAAGATCTGTAATTGCTAGCTCCATGTGCTATACTTAAATATATACCCTGAAAAGGTTACAAGGGTCTATATTTTTGTAAATAAAACAGTGTATCCTAAGTAAAAGAGTCATCAAAAAGCACAAATTAATTACTGTAATTACATGTAAGTTTACACCAGAATTGTCCATCCCTATTTTGGCCTATCTTTTCTGATGATCTTGTAACCCAGAACTAGCACAGGAGAGTATCTTTTATCAGAGAAGTCCTCAAGGAGGGATAGCTCTACTCAGCTGGGTGAAAGATTAACCTTACTGCACAAAGACACATTCAGGGGAGTTCCTCCCAACACACAGCTTGGGTGGAAAGACCATGGCTGGTTGAGGAAATGTAACCTAACTGGTCTTGGCAGAGGGGGGAGAGAGACTTGCTGCCTCTTCTGAACCTCCTTCTGTTTTCTGGCACTTATCCCCAAGGTGGCTTGGAATGTGCCAGCATTTCCTCGAGTTTGTCTGCCTCTGTGGAGTCTCTATTTACACATTTTAATTTTGGATAATGCTGTTCCTTAGTGGATATATCTTGAGTTTTCTTCTCTCTTAGATATTTCAGGGTTTTTTGCTACAGTACCGTTCTGACACACATAGCAGCCGTCTAGACTATGACTCTAGTTGGGTCCTCTGTTGAGTCCTGAAACATTGACTATTGGGGTCAACATTTATTTTGTGAAAGCTTGTGCTGTGTGCTCATTCCTGAAAAGTCCTGAAAAGGACACTTGCTGGAGTATTTTAAGCAATTTAAAATTAGTGAACATTCAGTGGAAAAAACATATATGGCATTATTATTAGGTATTTATTTGACATTTGTCTTACTTTTCTTATTTGATATTAGAATCATCATCCTGAATAATTATTACAAGGTTGGACCATGCTGAAGGTTTATGCACTGCTTTCTTCAAAAATCTTTACAAATACTTGTAGCTATAGCTCTGTAAATATTCCTGGTTCCTTCCCCATGGCATGAGTTGGTTTTTCTAAGTCGTACCTAGGAAATCCACTTGATTATTAAGTAGCATCAAGCCTTGTGCTTGTTGCCGATAACAAAAATGCTTTCCTATCAAATCTGCACTCATATCTCTTTTGAATACCCACTGTTGTTGCTGAGCTTGAGAATCTTTTTTAGAATCTGTTTAAAATTCAGAATCCTGGAATATAATGTTTACAGAAGTTTAGCATGACAAATAACTTAAAGCCTTTCATAAACTTCTTGTGTGTATTTGGTGGATCTCATTTATAGATTGCATTGGCTTTATGTTTGTGTCACTCCACTTGCTCGAGTGGAACTCCTGTGGATTTGAGCTGGTGGATTAAGAGGAAGACTGGGCTTTGTATCTGAGCAGAATCCATGATGTGCCTCTGGATTGCTTCAGAAAGCTGCAGCATAGGTGGTGAGAAATGAGGGCTGCTGAAAAATGATCTTTTTGAGTGTGGTGGGTTGACCCTGGCTGAACACCAGCTACCCACCCAGCCACTCCATCCCTTCTGACCCCTGCTGGAATGCAGGGGAGAAAATTAGATGGAAAAATGTCATGGCTGCAGATAAATGCAGTTTAATAAAGAAAAGCAAAGGCCACATGCAGGAGCAAAAGTAAACAAAGTATTCTCTATTCCTCATCAGCAAATGATGTCCAGGCTCTTCCCAGGAATTGAGGTTTCAGGCTCCAGTACACATAGCAGTTGCTCCATAGGACAAACGTGGCAACAAATGGTCTTTTTCCTCCTCCTTTTTCTCAGCTTTTATTGCTGAACAGTCATCAAGTGGTATGAAATATTCCTTTGGTCATTTTGGGTCAGCCCTTCTGACTATATCCTCTGCCAAGATCTTGCCCACCCACAGCCTCCTGGGTGAGTGAGGGAATGTTGGAGAGAGCCTTTATACTGTGCATGCCCTGCTCAACAGTAGCAGAAATAATGGTGTGTTATCAACACCTTCTAGCCACCAATGCAAAGTACAGCACTATGAGGGTTGCTATGGAGAAAATGATCTCAGATAGACCCAACAGATTCAGCTACAGTAATGACATCATGTCATAGGTGGGGATCTGGGGTGCTGTGTCTGAGGTCCTGCAGAATTTCCCCAGGGACAACCAAAGAAACACAGCAGTGCTGAGATTGCCTCCATCTGTGCATTCACAGGACACTGGGCAACTGCTCAGCTAAATCCATGCCTGTTGATTTTGGTAATAAAGTCTCCCCTTACTCCTCAAATACACACCTGTTCATATTATCAATGAGCAATACACATGCAACTGCATGTCTCAAATGACATTTGGGGATTATTTTATTATAAATTGAAGAGAAAAAAATAAGCAAAAGCAAAGCAAAATAAGCTTGATCCACGTTTCCATTTTATCAGTATATATTTTCTTTAAGAAACATAAGCAATCTCCTTCCCAACAAACTCTGAAACTAAAGATCTTTTGTAGATTGATTTTGTTGCCTTTATTTTTTTTTAAATCTTGTTTCTTTTAGTCATGGTTTTCTAGAAAGGGAGAATTATATGCCTTCTAGCTCCCTATGAATGGATTTATACAGATAAGTTTTAATCACTACAAGGAGCTACAGAGCTGTAATGTCTTGGCTTGGTAATACTTCCATAATATGCCTGTGTAAACAAAATACTTCAGCAGTGATGGTTCACAAACCATTTTGGAAAGTTGAATTAAGAAGTACTGTCTTATCAGATTCTTTTCTGTGTTTGTGGGTCACTTCTCGCCTCTCTAACTTTCCTGGAACAAGTCCTTGTATTTACAACCTGCAGACTACTGCTGACCACGTCAGAGGCACTTCAAAGCATACTTTAGAACAAATGTTGTTAGCTTTAAGTCCTGGATAATATTCAATGCTCTTGAACAATTTCATTGCAGTACCTACTATTTTAATATTAGCATTTAGAAAGTGAGTAGTTCTGGAGGATTTACTTTCTTGTGAGGTATATCTAATAATTGTAATTTGTGAGCAACTGCACAACTTGGCAAGAACAGCCCTCTACAGACAGCTAATGAAAATGTAATAAAAGTTGAAGCTCTTCATACATTCAAAGTCACATAAGGAATATTATGTGATGCTGAAATGACTTTTGCTCATTTCACTTGAAAAACCACTGAAAGAAACAGATGTCAGCAAGATTAGTTAGCTTAGCTTTCCAGAAAGAAGCATAATCTTGTTTGGATCTTGACTGCAGCTTCAAACCTAAAGTTGAAGTTGATTTTGATACAGGGGATTTTTAACATAATAGCATCTGACCTTAAATGATAGGGGAGGTAAAAACATATAATTTTAATGCTATCTTGTGCCTGGTGCTGATTATAGATGTCTATAAAGTTCATATTTACATACTGGGTTTGGAACCTAGTAAGCTTGCTTTGCTTTGAGTTTCTGCTTTGTATGTTCCCATTTGTTTTGATATGGTTTGATTGAGAGAGACCAGGAAATTATTCTTCCAGAGTGATAGTACATGTGGTTGTGAGGGGTTTTTACTACACAGTATTGACTATGCTTCTTAAAGCAAACCCTTTTTGTGGAAGGTGCTTTAATGTCATTTATAGTTTGCAAAAAATGTTCAGAACATTTTATTTCCTATTGAATGTGTTTTTACTAGGCAGATCCTACCGTGAAGACTTGGTAGAAGTGCATAAATGAAACCATATCTCTCCCCTGCTGGAAGAGTTGGGTTTTTTCCCAGCAGCTGTGTTTATCAATTACTAATATGATTTCCGAGCAAAAGTCATAATTAATTTGGTCAGTTAATGAAGACAGTTCTGATTTATGCTGGTGCAACAAAACGAAAAAAGTAATTGTTTATGATTTCAGCTAGAAATGTTGGATAGCTATTTTGGCTATGCTGCATGACCTGGACCTTGCATAGATGGCACAGCAGAAGATACTGAAATTGATAGTTTACTACTCCATTACAGTACTGCTTTTCAGAGGATTTTTCTTAGCAGATTTGATAAAATTAGAGTGTGTGTGTGTGTGTGAACAAGGAGAATGGCATTACTGTACATCTCCTCAGCACAAGTCTTATCCTCGTGGCCTTGTTAGCAACAAAATTTGCAATGTGGATATACGACCATAAAAACGGCAGCAGAATGTCCAAGGACACTTTTCCTAAATAATCTACACAAGTGACCTCCAGCATACCAGAATTTGAAGAATTGGACTCCTTCCTTCTCTTTGAATTTTTTTCCTCCCACACTCTGGTTTCAGTAAACTAATAAGGAAATACTCTGTTTTGCAGACAAGAAGCCCGAAGCCGTCCCAGAGCCCACAGTCCAATTTGGGTGACCACACAGAACACCTCTCTGAAGCATCTGCTGATTCCTTAGAGGTCATGTCTGAAGGTGATTCTCCAACCCCCTTTTCAAGGGGCAGCCGCACGCGGGCAAGTCTTCCCGTTGTGCGGTCAGCAAACCAAACAAAGGAAAGATCACTGGGTAAGAGCCTGCTCCAGTCCTCTCCATTCTGTGTTTAGTCTGTGTTTTCCATTTGTGGATTTAAAACACAAATCTTTTAATAGTTAGTAAAACACAAGTCTTTAAATAGTTTGGGGTTAAAAAGTAAAGACTTCGGTAGCACATTATTTTTCATGTTAGGTTGTTCTTTGGAAATGAACTCGGTATGGGATACTGAGTAACTTGGGGAAATGGTGAATTAATTTCATAAGATCTGAAAGTGTGATAGGAGCATGGTAGAAATGCAAGGAGAGAGAGATGAAATGCTGAGTAATGGTTAAAACCCACTGTTGCAAACACTTCCTGCCAAGCCTGCACAATATTTGGCAATTAACTTAATACAAGATTGTACCCTCATTTTCAGATGACAGACACATTTTTCACTTTGTCTGGCTTTGAAGAGATGACAGAGTTGAAAGAAACCCAGAGATATTATTGCCTTAGTAGTCCATCTTACTGAAAGGATTTGTATTTGTGTGGCAGTAGCTTTCCAAACTGAGCATTTCAATGGATATGCTGATGGAGATGCCCTTTACTTTGGGACAGTGCCCTTCTATCTGCACAGTGACACGAGATGTGTAAGCACAGGTGGACAGCTCTGCTTCCTGCATTCTTCCCATATCTCAGGGTTGAATTCAGCCCAGCTGTGAACCTGAGCTCCTTTTATGATGGTGAATTTTGTCTCAGAGATTCAGCTTAGCTGATGGATAGTAGGAGTAAAGGCTGTTCTTTTGAGGGAAGACACCAGAGGGCAGTTAAAGCGTTGTGGGAAGGCACCTAACTCATCTGTGGATTGCTGAGGAAGGCAGGTTTTGCTCATAGGTAATAAACTGAAATGCTGCTTTCCTGTAGGCTCATCTCCCAATGTAGAGAGTGACAAATCGAAGACTGGACTGTAAATCATACCACGCTTGTAAGCTTGTCACAGTGGTTTACTCATCCCTCAATAATCTAAGACAGTTTCTGTCAAGAGTATTATGGTATCGGAGAAACACAAGTGTGAAGAAAACAGGGTTGGAAGGGGTCCCTTATTCTCCCAGAGCTGAAAAGTGAAGAGTGGTGGGGCGGGAAACAAGAAGCTGATCCTTGTCCATGTCAGCTCACAAATGGCTGTCCTCCCACAGCCTGCTGGGCCACCAATATGTTGGGCTTTTGGAGAAGAAATTTGCGATACTTCAACCTGGATAAGACCTTTTCCTTTTGAGGTGTTTTTAAGTGCACATGTATGTTTACTATACATGCAGTATTATTTTTACTATGCTATACTGCCTAAAAGTCACTGCTGACTAGGGCATCCTTAGTATAGCTTACTTCACCCCAGGGTTTTCTGTAAAATTTGTATTTGCTTCAATGTAATGTTAAGTGGTTGAGCCCTTGGAACTCACAGTCCAGCCCCACTGTGCGGGCTGAGCACCCCAGAGCTGGATGCAGCACTGCAGGTGGTGTCTCAAGAGAGCAGAATGACAGAATCCCCTCCCTTTACCAGCTGCCCAGGCTGCTTTTGATGCAGCCCAGTGCAGGTTTGGCTCTCTGGGCTGGGAGTGCACATGGCTGGGTCATGTCCAGCCTCTCACCCATCAGCACCCCAAGCCCCTCTGGGCAGGGCTGCTCTCACTCTGTCCATTCTCCAGCCGGTGCTGATACCAGGGTGCCCTGACTCAGGGCACCTTGCATTGGTCTTGTTAAGCCACATGAGATTCCCACATGCCCACTTCTTGAGCTTGTCCAGGTCCCTCTGGATGGCATCCGGCTCCTCTGGCCTGTCAACAGCGCCACACAGCTGGGTGTCATCTGCAAATTTGCTGAGGATGCACTCAATCCATTCATCCATGTAATTTTTTAAACTATTAAATAACACTGGTCCCAGTACAGACCCCGAGGGGCAACAACTGTCCCTGATGTCCATTGGGACTCTGAGCCATTGACCACTACCCTCTGGATGCAACCATGCAACCACTTAATTGTCAGTCTACCAGTCCACTCATCAAATCCATCTAATTTAGAGAGAAGGATGTTGTGGGGACCATGTCAAAGGCTTTACAAAAGTCTATATAAAGGGCATCTGTAGCCCTTCCCTTGTCCACTGCTGTGGAAGCCCACTGCAGAAGGCCACTGGCTTGGTCAGACAGGACTTGCCTGTGCTGGCTGTCCTGAATCAAGTCCCTGTCCTCTATGTGTGTATGTGTGATCCTTCCCCCACGTGTTCTCAGCCTCAGGGTATTTTCAGCTTAGGGATTTCCTGGTTATGGTTTCTACCTGTGTAATAACCACCAAGAGATGTCTCCTCCAGGTATTTGTTCAGTCCACCTTTGATTCCCATGTAAATTTTTCACATCCTCCACAGTGCATCTGTGACTTTGGCAGCAAGTTCCTGTTGGTTTACTGCCCAACCACTGCTTTCCTGTTGCTTTGTTTTATATTTATTTATCAACTCTAGGTTATGCCCCTTAGTCCTTGTGTTGGAAGTGACAGCAAATATCAGATTGCTATCTGCTTCCCCCAGGCCATATCTGATTGCTTTGGCCTGTCATTTCCCTCAGATCATTTCTTCTCCAGCTGAGAAGTGCTGCTGTAACCACTTCTTGCTCATCCAGAAACCATCCTGGACACTTGACCATCATTGCTGCCCTGACATTTTGCAGTATCAATTGTCTTTGCTAAGTTGGGAGGACCATAAGTTCACTGTTAAGAAGTTCATTCTTAAACCCTTTTGTTAGCATCTCTTGTGTGTACTGAAATGTGTTGTCCATGCCCTAATGGAGGACAGCCACATGAAGATACACTACTTTATTTAATGGCCAGAATTTCAGACCCTGCAAAACCCCCTGTCTTTCATGTGCCAGAGACAAGGTCCCAGCTTATCCCATCATGAACAGGCCAAATGCAGGAGAAAGAAAAAAGTAAACAACAGGGAAGCAATGTAATATGAAGCATTTCAGTGATAGTTTTTAGGAGGGGTCACAGATATGTGTGTGGCTTAAGGGATCATCATACTAGCCAAATAGGAGGTAATATATTGTCATCACCCCACAATCTGTCTTTTTCAAGTAGTTCCAGGAACCAATTAGTAACAAATAGTTTGTTTTAAAAGATAAAAAGTATTCCAAAATAGTTCCGTCTTATATTATTGTTAATATTATGTGCATTTCTTTCATAATAATGTTCTTTTTGATCTCTTCTGCCAGTGTGTTCTAACAACACCATCAGCAATGTTCTGAAATTTTACTTTTGAGATGCGTTGCATGCTTTGGTCCTTTTTATTTCCAACTGTAAAAGGGGAATATTTATTTTTTAAAAAACAGGAAACTGTTTGTAACTTCAGTTTTAAAAGTGTCATGAACGTACTTCTAGTCATATGATTTTAAATAATCTGTGTATCATCACCTCCCTTTCTATATCGATTAATTTAATTTAATATAATTTGAATAAAAATAATGTTTTGATTCTAAGCAAACATAATTTCAGCCAGGAGAATAATCAACTTTTGGAAACTTCTATTAATTTTACATTGTATATCTCAATGCATTTTAAAAAACTGATATTTTCTTTTTGAAATTCTAATTGTTCTGTGGGTTCCTATTTTACTGACTATATATGAGTCAGTTTGTTTTCAAATTGTGGTCTGAATTAACATGGAGCCTGAGAAAGAATAACACAAATGTATTTTGGCTACCTCACTATCATGGGTTTGTCAGTCAGGCTAATCTAACAGGACATGGTACTCACATGGAGTTGACCTAGAAAACAGCATCCTATTGTGGGCCCATTTAAAATTTCAGCCACAGCTTTTGAAATTAAGTTCTTTCTTGGCTAAGAAAACTAGAAATCAACACTTGCTTCACCATTGTGCAGCCTGGAGACAAAGCAAGATGTTAAAATAAATGAATTCACTGTGCAAGAGAAAATTAAATGTATTTTAAAATATGTATTTGAAAGCTGGGAGCTTTTCCAGTGCGATAACTGTGGGAAAAATTATCTAGCAAAACTGTCAGTGAGAATCATCTGAAACCTGGAAAGTGCTCAAAAGCTTTCAGCAAACTTCACTTGCAATTTGCCTGGAGGAAGCAGAACCTGACAGGCATCCAGCGAGGTTACGGCTGCACCGCCTGTGCCCGCGCTGCTGCTCGCTGCTGTCCCTGCTCTGGTACCTCCTCGGTGAAATGAAGGCTGACAAATATCTTCACTTGTGGTCTCTCATGTGGGACATCTGTCCAGACAATGGGCAGCATCCTGGTAGGGCAGGCGCTGGCAGGCTGCGTGGGGATGGGGTGCCAGGGCAGCCGATGAGAGGGTTAGAGCGCGGAAGGGCAGCTGTGGTCACCACCTCCCTCTGCAGCCACTGCTCTTGGTTCTCCTGCAGGGCTGGGTGAGGGAAGGACATGGGACAGGGGGGATTTCCATAAATGCACAGAGTTGGGTCTGAGTAGTGACTGAGAAGGATGAAGCTTGATGGCTCAAGGGCTGCAATCATCTTTTTTTGGGTGCCTCAGCCAGGATGCCCGGCCACTCCACTCCAGATGGATGAGTACTGGGGTCCCTGCTGGTAAACCTGTGCCTAACATTAGGTTAGGCCTCGTCAGAAATGTCTGAGCCTGCCAACATTTGCATTTCATTTGCATTTGGAGGGATTACATAAAGGAGCAAAATTATACAAATGCTTAAGGATTGGCATGGGGAGGGTCTTAAGCAATCATGGAGTATTCTGATTATTATTTATTAGCCCCCAAACCCAAGTTTTGGCAGGCACAGATTTTCATGTCTGATTAATTCGTTTGCTGCCACCTTATATGGAAATGCCATTACTGGCTATAATCATAATGCCTCAATCTTTTATAGCATTTCTTGCAGATGTTTCTCAGACTGTTAAAAAAGAAAGTCAGTGCCACAGTGTCAGTTTCACTCATAGCAAAACCTTTGCAGAGAGACATCATTGCTTTTCAGCTGGCAGTGGAAATAACTGTCTATTCATGTGTATGCAAGATACTGTAAGATACATAGAGAAAAATATAAATGCTAAAGGTACATATTATATTGGATATATTATATTGGAGGTAATTAATTGTTACTTACTTATGAGCTAGAAATTAAAATAGGCATGTAAAATCAGACAAAAATGTGTGAATGGCCATAGACTTCATATAAGAAACCTGTGATTTGCTAGTAGTGGCACTGCCCTCTGATTCCTTAAGGGCATGGTTTAAGCCTAATGAAGTCAGCAAGAATTTCAGTTTAGTTCATGGGAGAGGAACTCCCTGGGAAGTGCATTTCAAGTTAAGGCTGAATATAACTTTAATGTATTCAGACGTCTTAAAGAATTTTCCCTATCTTGCCTTTTATAGTGTATGCAAAGCAGCCAACATGCAAACAGGTCATGTAAATATTTGCTGTTGTGGTCAGATGGCTTAACAGAGACTGACAGGTCTATAGGAAAAACAGCCTGAAACAACTAGTTCCAAGTAATGAATTGAAACACGGACCCTAGGAAGTTATAATACTCTAAGGTTTTCCTTCCGGCTTTCCAAGACTTTGTTTTCTTCCCCTTTTCTTCAAATTATGATAACTAAAGGTTTTGGACTTGGAAAGAAAAAAAACCACACACCCCTTACCTGAAATGTTTTGTAACAAAAGAGTAAAAGAATGTAAAGAATTATATTGACATAACTCAGTTTTTTCTGTTTCATTTATTGTCACTACAGGAAATATGAAAGGCAGGTATAGGAAAGAGTGAAATATGTGACTTCCCAGCACTTGTGCCCACAATTACTGTTTACTTAAGAGCTTCTTTCTCCTATAATAAAATATGTGGGGAGAACCTGAAAAAATGCTTCCAAGGAGCAAGATACAATTTAGTACATACTGTCTCAACAGAGGTATATTTTGTCTGCCTCCAAAAAGCTGATATGCAGGATAATTAGATGCTGTGTCACACTGGAGCTGAGTTTTGTTGCAGCAGGTTGTATCAGCGTGGATCTAATGGGTTCATTGCAGTGATACTGGAGTAGAAGATGTGCAGTGTACCAAACAAACCCATTAGTTATGTAAGTTGTGTCTGTCACTGCTACATCTGTTAAATGACTTTTGAATGCAACCTTTATTATTCATTTGCACTGCAGTAATACTGAAGGACCTTGAGCAAAAACAGTGCCTCACTGTGTTGGGTAATACCTAGTGACAAAATACTCCTATTTCAGAACCTTGCAACATGAATAAATCAGAATGAAAAGTGGTGAAGATAGTAGGAGAGGTAATGAGTGTGCAACCTGGATGAACTGAATAAAGCTATGGCAGGGCTTTTCTCTTTATCCCAAATAATGCCCTCACAAAAGGTGTAATATCTTTATCCAGCTCTACCATCACTTCATATTCTGATTTAGCAGCAGCAATTTGAGCCTTCAGTGTTTGGTGTCTGCTGGAAGACAGATTTAGCTGCTGGAGTAGCTTGTACAGGCCTCCTTCCTTCAGAGGAAAGGTAGGAGGCCAGATGGAGCTGTCCCATGGGGTGTATCTAGGACAGGAGCTATCACTTGGATAAATCTGATCTAATTTTTGTGTTAGGCAAAATTTTTAAGTCTACCTCTAATATAGTAAGTCACACAAACACCAGAGCCTTCCATTTGACATGGGTATGCAAAGGAACAAACTGTATTGCAATTTCACACATTGAAAGTAAGAAGTATAAGACTGCAGCCAAGGAGAGAAGCATAGCCTGTCCCTCAGCACATTGTATTTAGGATTTGCTGCCAGGGCTGACAGCAAGTCCCTGAATGAGAACAGCTCTTGGATTTAATCACTGTTTATATATTTAGGTAGTGATTCTAACAGATAATTACTGTGCTGGGCCTAAGTTCAGGTTTCTGTTCCCAGAGGGAAATAATGTAATCTCTGTGGTATCATATAGGACTGTCTCGTGTATTAGTTCTTATTCTCTATCTCTTTTCTGCATTTCTGGCTACAGAGTACCCAGTTCAAGCAGGATAAGAGGATAATCACTGCATCAGAAGCTTGTTGATAGCCTGCTGATTAGGGTGCTCTCTTGGGACAATAGGGGCAATAGGGTCTTAGCAGCTCTAAAGATGGGAGCCCTTCTGGATATTTTTTAACTACTCGGTATTTTCATAGGAAAGAGGTGCTTGTACCATTGCTTTGCCCAATTACCTTCTGTGATGAATAGACCATCTGTGGGTATGAGAGCAGAGCGGTGGATGTTGTTTGTCTTGGTTTTAAAAAAGCCTTTCATATCTCTCATAGCCTCCTTGTAGCAACATGGGGGATGTAGGGGTGGCCTTCAGGGTGTGTAACTGGCAGCTGGGTTTTAGCTGTGCTACTCAGGACTGGGAATGAACCAGGAGTAGGGTCGAGTCTGAAACTAAGTTTGAGAGAGCATTTGATGTGCTGAATGGTGGCCACTTCACTGGGACCCAATGAGCCAGAGAAATGGACTAGCAGGAACTTCATGAAACTCTAGAGAGGCAAATGCGGCCTTTCATCAGGGACAGAGCAGCCCTGCAAGGACAGGTTGGCTTGGTAGCAGCTTTGCAGAAAGCACTTAAGGTATGACAACAAGGTGACTGTGTGTTGGCAGCATGTCCTTGCAGCAAGGGAACACTGTATAGCTGTCTATGGAAAAAATTTAGCCAGCAGGTCAAGGGAAGTGATTATTCTCCTCACCATTTGTGAGGTTGCACTGTGTCCAGTTTTGGTTCCCCAGTACATGAAAGATAATGACAAATTGGAGTGAGTCTAGGGAATGGCCTCTTGGCATTCTTCTTAATCAGTCAAATTGAGGGCTTGGACCTGTTATAAATTATCAAATCAGTAGCCAAATTTATAGATCGATAACAAAAAAAATAGAATTTCGAAAGACCACCACAGCCAAGACAGCGTCGGCCCCAGGTGCAGGCGCTGGGTGAACCAGGGGTCCGACTGACAAAGTGACAGCGTTGTCCCAGAGTGCTTCAAGCAGCTAGCTTATTTACAGTTTATTCTGCCTGAGGCAGGGATGACTGAATGTTTCTCTGTGTCTCTTCACATGTAGAACTGGATCCATACATGTGCAGGAACAGACAAGGGTAGGTCCAGGGGTCCAGATGAATGTCTGACCATCTAGGCAGAGTCTGTATTCATATGTAGCAGGGTGACACCAGTTCTTGAGCAAGGTAGATGTAATCATCTCAGGTGCAGGTCTTGTGAGTAGCTTAGACATTCCAGCAATCATGGTCCAGGAAGTTTTAGATGCAATCTTCCCATGTGCAGATACCAGGGAAGTCAGCAATCATAGCATGGGGTGGTCCCATTCACACGTTAACAGACCTGATATTATCTTAGCATTGTCCGGGAACTAGCTGAATAGAAATAAGACTCTGCTCCCAGCCAGAGTGGTCACAGACAAAACTTTGGACTTTCACAATATTTTAGACATATATAGCATGAATTATCTCTACCATGTACTACAGTTCCAAGATCTTATCTAAAGTAGGAGGACTTCATTTAAAGTCAAGCTGTTTGTTAGAGGCCACAGAGGTGAATTTTTGGTGTGGTGCCCTAACCAACTATGCTCTTCAATGCTGATGGCTCAACCCCTCAATCTGCTACTGACAGTAGTGAACTTTTTAGAAATGAAATAACTTCAGAAGTATTGAAAAAAAATCCTGCTATAAATACAGACCATTTGGTAAATGGAGCAAAATTGCAAAGGCATGCATGGCCTGCATGACTTTAATGCTTCATGGCTATGGATTATTAAAATGGTCACATTCTGCCCTTGAACACATCAGTTGTATCTCATTTAGTACTAAAAAACATGGTTTATAAAAATAGTTATTACTTAAATAATGAGTTTGATACAGCTGATTTATACACAAAGGAAATACAATTGGGTAGGATCTCTCTTTGTGTGTTTATTCAAGAGGAAGAACAACTATTCCAAGAATTTTAATTGATATTTTCTTGTATTTTTTTTTTGCTTTTGCCCATTTAAAAGTTAATAACAAAAATGCCCCTCTGTAAAGTACTTGAGTACAGTGACTTTAAATGCTTCACATATCTGCATAGTCTTTGGTAGGCACATCCTTGGAAACTGTACTGGCCCGCTTGGCACCTTTGGCTGGGAGCTTTTTCAGAGATCAGGGGCTCAGCTTCTGGTGGACTAAAGCAGAGCCTGCATGGGCACGTCCTGTGCCTGTGCGTGTGTGGAGTTCTCTGATTTTATTGTGCAAAACTGGTGAATGTGAGTGCAGTAAATGCAGCATGGCAGAGCCTCTGGGGGTCCTCTGAAAAATAACCCTGGTATACGAAACTTCTTGTTCATCTCACTGAGTTGTTCACTTGTAATTTTTAAAATATTTTTTCATCCAGTATTATAGGGGTTTTGTGTTCTTCCAAGTTTGCTGGCATTGTTTTGTCAGTTTGGGGTATGAAAAAGTCGCCTTGTTGGTCAGTTGGGCTATTCTGTGCAATAAAATTCAATTATTGTCAAAAAGTGATCCTGCCAGGACATTGACTTCCACCTAGGGAGCTAGGTTAAACTGAAATATTCTCTCAGAATCTCTAGATGATGGAAGTAACTGTTCACAGTAGATGGACTTGCTGAAATAGGTACATAGACAAAGTTGCCTTTTGACAAGAAGCTTTTTCACAGGTTTTATCAAGAATCAGGCGGGGAAAATACTGCGTTTTCTTTAGGTAAAAAAAGTTGTCCTTTTTTTTTTTTTGTCGTTGTTGTTGTTTTTACTTATTCTTCTTAGCCAGCTGAATGCATTTGTTTGTAAAAAAGTGGTAGTATTTTAGTGGCAGTTAAAAACCTTTATTTTCATAACATTTTGGTAGGAAATTTATGTGACTAGTGAGCTTTCCATCTGTCTTTTTCATTAAGTAGCAAAATATTGCAAGTCACTGTAAGTAGCAGAGAAGAATAAAATAGCAGTAAAATGTAATACTGGACTAAATTAAACAGTTCCTGTTTTATTGAAACTTATCAAACAACTTAATACCTTGAACAAATCTCTTCAGACTATTGTGCAAAAAAAAGAAATTAAATAAGTAATTTTTTTTATTCATTAAAATATCTACTTTTTTATTCTCTTAGTACTTTAAGACAGCTAAGTATATTTATAGAACATTTTCTGAATGTGGCGGACAGATTTTCAGGAGGGACTACTAACAGAAGTTATTATGAGAGCTTCAGGCTAGAAATACCACAAGGATCATGGCAATGACCTCAGACTAGTTGAAACTGTGGTGAAATAGGAGACTTAAGTCTTGAGGGTATGGAAAGTAAGAACTTAATATTGAGGAATTTCTTCCATGCTGGAAGAGTTGTTACTGTTATAAACTTGTGTCTGCATAACTTTGGCAGAATTTGGTGATGTGTGTTTGCTCTGTTTATTAGATAGCTATGGGGAAAAGAGGGATGGGGAACAGAGAACAACAATATGGGCCTATGCCATCCTTACAGTCTTATATATGACAATTTTGTCAAAAGCAAATTAAAAATGGAAGTATCTTGAAATCTTAGTTATAAGAAATTAAAATTTAAAAATGTGCTTTTGAGGAAAGACCCGGCCCCAAAAAAACCCAGTTATCATTGGGACTTTAAAGATTATCCTTAGCTTTTAAAACTCATGCAAGTCTCAGGTAATGACTTGACATAAATATAAATAAGAAACAAGGATGCTTTTTCTCACTTTTGCTTGTTACCATTGCTGCTGACTTCAGCATGAGGGACAGAGACAGTGACTCAATGGACTTATGGTGGCAGATCAAGCTAAAGCAGCATGAAAGGACAAAGATTGCCCATCTTATCAAGAAGATATGGTTAACTGATGGTAAGGGGTAAAGAGTAAAACTAATCTAATGGCATTTTCCCCATTTTAGTTATACCATGCTTTGCACCTTGTATTTCAAGAAGGTCCAGAGCTCCCAATGCATCCAGGTTTTGATTGCTGCAGTCTATCCAGCTTTACTAGTACTAGAAATTTTCAGATTTGACACAATATTTCCAGAGCTTTGTTGGAAGAGAGTAGGAGTGCCTTGTTCATGCCAGTGGTTTTTGGTTCTGTGGGAAGGTTTCAATGCTCCAGCGCCCATGTATCCTATACCAGCCAAATACAGATTTTATCTTCTGTTAATACTACTCTTCAGCTGGATTAAGGTGTTGCCAAATGCCAGTAAGATATTTCAGTGCAGAAATTTGTAAGAGATCTTGCCTACAGAGAGGGAGTCGTGTAGCTTCACAGAAAAGAAACTCATGAACTCAAATGTAAGCTTTAACTGTATTTTATTTCATAAAACTGAGGAGTTAAATAACTTTCTGCTTCAGTTTTTTTCTTCTTTGTTAGAAGAGAATTATATGAGAAATTATATTTCTACATTTAAAATCCATTGTTTGAGAGAATTAACAGATACTTGTAAAGGTCACCGAAGAGGACACAATCTTGTTTGTTTACTTACTCTTGTTTTATCAGGTATTTAACTTTCCTCTCTTAAATAATGCATTTCTAAAGATAATTTTTGTTCTTTACACAAAAGCTAATTGTGTTTAAAGTTCTCCTAAGTATGTAAGCTGCCCTACATGGAGATCATTGCTAGCAATATCACCGTGATAACGTGGTGCTTAGTTAGGGTTAGGTCAGCACTGTGTATGTGATGGAGGTGCTGAGAGATATGAGCTGGGTGGTTTCCTGACACCTGCATGACATTAGCTCTTGCCATAAGGAGTAAACCTTTACCAGTTGTGACTCAGGAGTTATGGTCTTATCAGTGTGGGAGCTGTGCCAACCCTGCTGTGGTTATGCAGCTCCGTGCTCTAAAGCCAGCCTGGACCCCGTGTGTTCAGGTGAGATTCACCATCACACTGTGAGGCATGTCCTCAGCTCCCAGGTGGGTTTTGCAGCTCAGCAGCACTGTGTGAGCTGAAGGCCTTTCTGTGAACATGGTGGGTGTGCTTGAGCTCAGAGCTGTGCTGGCTGAAGGCACAGGGAGGCTGCTCAGGCATCCCAACCCAGCACGGATGGGCTCAGCCACCCGAGTCAGGGTAACTCTGCATCTTTCATTGCACTGTGTTGTGTTTCATGTAGATCATCCCTGAGAGAAATGGTGAAATATTTTGCACATCCTGCCACTGACCACTGATAAAGAGGCAGCAGAAAATACTGTGTTTTGAAAGAGCTCTGTATGTAGGGAAGGAAAGAGCAGTCATGTGGTGTGTTCACAGGATCATCATCAGATCTGGGTTTGGTGCTTGTAAACCTTTCTTTGAACATGTTCTTTTGCCTCTTGGGTGTTTAATTTCCCTTCTCAAAAGCATACCTCTTTGTTGACAGGAATGTTGTGAAGCAATTTGTTTCAAGGCTGATGTTACTGAGGCCTACATGTAAATGTTTTCTGCTGTGGCCTGTGTTTAAGTCTGTGGTCTGTTGCTTGTAGGGCGAAGAACAATCAAAAATTCTGGAGGTATTTCTGCAGCTAGGTTATACTACATGAGAAAGGGGATGGCTGAACATTCTAGGTTGTGTTGTAGCTACAGGACAGTGCAGGGCTGGCAGTACCTCAGAGTTCTTGGAAGTGGGAGCCACAGCATTGTCTGACATGCACTTTCAAAACTGTTGTGTGGCATTGTTACCTTGTTCACAGTCATCCCCATACGTGTTGTCCTGGAGCAGCAGGGAATTTCATAGTCCTCTTTGATTTGTGATGTATAAAAATAGGTACAATCTTCATGTTTCAGGCAAATCCATTGTAACAGAAGCATAAGTAAGTGCAAGGGGGACTTGAGGGAACATGGAGACAGGAACATCCCTTGTGTTTAATTATCTTCCCAGCAGCTTTGCTGATGTATGTTCTGTGCCCTAACAGAAACCATGTCTAAGTTATATTCTATTTCTTCTTGCTTTAATCTCCATGGGAGTGATTTTTTAGCTGAAGGTAGAACACACCTCAGAGCTCCAGCAGCTTACATGAAGTGGAACCTGTGGGTATTGTCGGTGTTCATAATTTCACCTGGGCAAAGTGTGGAAGAAAAATATTGTGAATGATTTTAACTAATGGATTTTGAGTCTCTTTATTTTGTCATGCTCAAAAAGGATTTTTAGAAGTGAGCAGTTAGTTCTGTCAAATAGGAAATGCCCTAAAGCATTGCTGTATCATGATGTGGATCAGACAACTCAAGAGGAAAGGCAGTAGGGTTTTTTAAGGGCATGTGATTTAAAGGAGGATAAAGAAAAAAAGAATTTATTATGCCTTTGAAAACATCTTTTTCTCTCTCAAGTGAGACTGGGGCCAAAACATTTCTCCAAATTGTATGTTTAAGCTGTCTGTTTTAAGGCATAATGTGCATATTTGCTTTGAAACTTCAGGACTCAAGGACAACTGTGATTTTGCTTTGGGTCAGTATTTTGTGGGAGCATTGAAGCACAGGCAGAATCAAGACTTGTGTGTAAGGAAGATTTTTCAACTCTGCCACTTATTCTGTGTTAATGGTTTCAGTAGCTCAATATTGAGTGTGGTTTTAATGGTCTGAAATGCAAAACTAGCATTTCTAAATTGTGCACTAACTTTTAAACTGGCCAGAAAAGCGAGTCACACCCAACTGCAAAGCTGGTATGCAAAGCCTGTCTTTTTAGCCAAAAAAAATATTTTTTTGCTACTAAATCCAATAAAATTTAAATTCCAAAATGTAGAAGGGTCCTTATGTTCTTCATAAGGAAGAACTTTTTCATAACTGAAAGCTATCATCAAAAATAAGTATGTCTTTGCATATCTTGGAAAAGTGAAATAAATGCAATTAACTTGTTTAATTTTTTTACAAATGTAGTTTCTGAATCCTAAAGAATGTTTAGCTGCATAGAACATTTGAGCAATAAAAAGACAATTTTACCTAGAAGCATAAAAACATAAATTATGAACATAAAGAAGAAAATGATGTCTCCAATTATAATTAAAAGAAGAGAAAAATAGTTTAATAGCTCATTAAATATTGGAATTATAAAAAAAGTAATAGGAAAACTCCTCTCAGTCTTTGAAAGAAAACTAGTTTAATTTCAGTCTGAAAAAGTTTTTCTAGACAAAGGAAAATGGAAATTTGTAGTAGGATTTATATGGGGTTTGATTGCAGTCTAATGAAGAAAGAGGTATCAGCTCTTGATAATAATACAAAGATTAAGTTAACAGCTCTATTTTATAAAAGCAGCCTAATATTAAATAATAGTTAGGTAATGCTGAGTAGTCTGTTTAGTATTCAGGAAAGTTAACATCTTCCTTCCCTAAGTGCAAGCACAATTACCCACTGATTGTAGGAACATCTGACTGTTTCTGCCCTCCTTCACAGCAATTACAGAACACACAGGGACAAAAATATTAAAGACTAAGGGGAAACAGGGCTCATCTTAGCTTCTTTTCATAAATTGCCTTTGTATTCTAGGACCTCACCTTTTCCCATTGCTTTTGCTCAGTGTTTGTACCTCAGCACCATAATGTGCCCATCCTGTTGCTGACTTTCAAGTGCAACTGATTGACTTGAGTCAAATCTAAATTTTGTGATTTGCTGAGATTTGCTGATAACTGATGTCAACTGCACTGAGGGCCTTGTGTTCCCAACACTCCTGATTATATTGGTCATGGGAAAACAACTTTACAGTGCATCTACACTGCAACTGCTGTGGTGAATTCAGGTTTTGTAAAATGCTCTGCCAGGCTTTAGCCTACCTGTGTTAATTATTGGTCCATGCAAAGGCCTGGCAGAACAGAATCCTTCTGGACAGAATCCAGTAGAGGGTCACAAGGATTATTAACTTGGTTGGAGCCTCTTTGCTCTGACAGGTTGGGAGAGCTGGGACTGTTTGGCCTGGAGAAGAGAAGGCTCATGGGCAGTAATGTCATCAGTGTACAAAAGAACTTTAAGGGAGAGGGCAAAGGAGAGCCAGGCTCTCTTCATTCATGCCCACTGAGAAGGCCAAAGACAATAATCACCAAATGAAACATGAGATTTCCCCTAATGTTAGGAAACCCTTTTTCACTCTGAGATTGACCAAGCACTGACACAAATTCCCCAAAAAGGCTGCAGAGTTTCTGTCCTAGAAGATACACAAAAAACTGTCTGGACATTGTCCTGCACAAGTGGCTGTAGCTGTCCCTGTTTGAGTGGGTTGGGGGTGGACCAGATGACCTCCAGAAGTTCCTTTCAACCTCAGCCATTCTGTGATTCTATGATCTGCCATCTTTTTATAGATGAAGGAAGCTACACTGCTCCATCTCATACAGACAGCAGGACAGTAAAGGTGTTTCTCCTGGGACAATGCAGTGTTGTACAGAGTCAACTGGGATGCCTCAGAAAGAGCACAGTGCACTCAGCTGGGCTTACCAGTCCCCATCTCCTGGTATCCAAAGTAGTTCAGCTAAACACTTGCTTCTGAATCTCCTCCCTAGTGCTGTACATCCCAGGAAATTGCTTAGTATAGTTGCAGTCCTGTGGCAGCTTGTTTCCTGCTGTGCAGGTCCTAATAAACCTTCCCACACTGGAGATGCTCATGAGAAGATCTTTTGGTTTTCTTCAGGAGCTAGACCCAGCATGGTTAGAACTCATCAACACCATCAAGTCCAGACTGATTTCTTCTGTTGAGATGGCTCTTTCTGGGTGCTTTAGTTCTTGGAGGACTTCGGAGGTCACAATGTCACAGGACTGGGCTGTAGCAATGCTCATGAGCCACACTCATGCAATACTGGCCATTGCTGGTTGTACAGGAGTCAGCAAAGGCCTGGCAGGGCCAACACGGGCATCATGGAAGAGGTACTTCATACCCCTTCCCTCAGTCCCCTGGTTTGTATTACTCATGTTTCTTTCCATTATTGAGTGTATCACGGCCTCCCATTCCCTGAAAATAGCTGTATCAGAAAGGTGTTCTGTCTTGAGTGAATAAGAATGTCCATATTTTGCAATTCTGCATTTAAGATTACTTATGTTTCTCCCTGAGCACTAAACATTATTATTATTGGTGCTGTGAAATTGAAAGGTTCCAAAATTGCTCTTGTTTTTTTGTGGGGTACCTCGGTTTTACTCCTGGAAGGAGTTTTCACCTGAGGCTTTATGCTGTATAATGCCAGCAAATTGAACTGTGAATATAAAATTCCTTGAGCTAAAATGAAAATTTTCGTTTTATTGGTAAGTGTGAGGTTATGTATAAGGGAATCTGGATGCTATAATTCTTCTTCAGCTACTTTTTTTAAAAGTACCTTGTGATTTACCAACAACTTCCACTGCAGAGCCAACTTGGTGTGTTTGAGATTTTCCATTAGGATTTGCGAGGTAATTTTCTGATTTATCTAACTGAAGTAAAATAAGAGGCATCTCAGTACTGGGACTAGCACATTCATCAAGGCCAAACCATATAATTGTTCTGTGCTCTATTCCAATAGTCTGTTGAAAAGGAGAATGACAAATGTGCTTTATTTTTTAAAGAGTGAGTGTTGTTTTTTCTCTTTCCATTATGGGCTTGGTCTGTGTTCCATATAGACTTTGAAACCAGATCATTACTGTGCATTTAAGAATACGTAACTTCCTATTGCTTTTGCTTGCAGGTGTATTGTATCTTCAGTATGGAGATGAAACAAAGCAGTTGAGGATGCCAAATGAGATCACAAGCACAGACACAATTCGTGCCCTTTTTGTAAGTGCCTTCCCCCAGCAACTGACAATGAAAATGCTGGAATCGCCCAGTGTTGCTATTTACATCAAGGATGAAAGCAGAAACATATACTATGAATTGTGTGATGTGAGGTAAGACATGGAATTATAGCTGCTGATTTCATCGTGTTGGGGGGGTTTTGTGTTTTTTGTTTTGTTGTGCACTTATAGAATAGAAAGGAATGGAGTTGATAAGTATCTGACAGAGAGTGGCCTGACACACAAAGGCATGTTCAGTGGTATCTGAGTAATCCAGGAGGTGTGGTTCTGACAATACCTCTCGCTGTAGGTGCAATATCCATTGCACAAGCCACTGATAAATGGCATGCCTTGTTGAAATATTTGTATAATTTACAACGGTTCATGTATTTAATACATTTGTTGAATTTTAACAGAGACACAGTCATTTAAAATATAGAATACAGAAGAAACATTTACAGAAAAGCTGGGCTGTTTCTTTGCTGGGAGTGCTAAGCCTGATCTCATGAGCCTCAAAGTAACAAACATGAATGTCACTGATGTCCTCATAACGGTGCCAGTTGAGCCACCTAACGCAGCCAAAGCTCTGTGGCACTGGGGACCATAGCTGCACCTTCTTCCTGTTATATGTCAGAATGCAGCAACTGATGCAGTCACTTCACTAATTCAGAACTTGGTTAATAAATGGTTCACCTTTCTATCCTTTATTTTGTGGGAGTGCAGCTTCTTAATTAAGTAGGTTTCTTCAGCAGAAGTTCCAGGGTCTCATGGTCCCTAGAAAGTCTCAAATCATGCATAAATAAAGCTCTCAGGTACACTGCAGACACGTTACACTTTATAAATAAACTGTGATAAAAATGGACAGAGATTTGTCCATTTTTGCATAAGAAGACGGAGGAGAAAGCAGAAAAGCTGTTTGCTCTACACTACACTGCCACTAATGCAGGAAAATTTTGTGGTGCAAGAGAAGTGTACTGTCCACTGCTGCCTTGTTTCTTCTGGAGATCCTATGGCTAAGGTGTTCCTCCTTAACATGCTGTATTTAAAAGTGCAAGTTGGAGCTTTTCTAGCCCTTCCCCATCCAGTTTCCCCATTCCTGCTCTTAACCTTTGAACAACACCATACTCCATTTTCTCACCTTTGTCTTGCTTTCTCAGGCTGTCTGTCCAGTGTCTTGTCATTAGCTAGTTTCTTGGATTTCAGTTTCTTTTAATCTTACTTGCTTTGCAGACTGCCGCACCCATGTTTGGCCACTGTAATGCCTATGTGAAGACCCATCTGATTTTTTCATCAAACATCATCATCTTTCGACATGTACCCAAGTTTCTTATACATCAAACAGTTTATTCACAAGATCAGATCAACTGATTGAATCATGATAGGGGTTACTACATCCCTGTTGCCAAGTGCATTATTGCCAATCATCATCTAGCCCATTGGCTCCTTCTCTCTCTCTTTATCCCTTCATCTTCCCTTGAGTTTCAGACTAGCAGTTTATGACTTCATGCCCCTGAGAATGCAGTTGTTGATTATCCTAATGCCACTCCACCTTTTTTTCCCTTGCTCCCACTGCAGGCGTCATTCTGCCAGCCTCAGGCCTGGCTCAACCCCAACATCTGTTTCCTCTGTTCCTATGCCTGTATTGTCAGGCATTTCTAGAGGAAATCCCATAACCCAGCTGACTTCCTCCATAACAAAATTCCCTCCTTCAGTTCTGCCAGCCTTCTCACTTAAGAAACCTCAGCAATTCCAGGTTAATTCCATATTAATGGAGTCCATAATATGCATTTTTACCACCTTTGAATAATTTCCACAACCATTTCTCCATTTCTGTTCCTTACTCTTCAAAACATCTTGTCAGTGTCTCCCCTCAGAGAACAGATGAAATAAAGCATCCTTTTTCTCTCCTTTGTTTCCCATGTCTTCCTTCAATCCTCTGCTTTCTTTCCTTTAAACAGAGGGGTTTCAGTCAGGTCTTTAAGTTCTCCATCTTCCTCAGAGGCTGCTCCATGTTCTTCCATGCCTTGCATTAGGCCATCATACTCCTTCCTCTTCCCCTTCTTCTCCTCTTCTTCCTCTTCTTCCTCTTCTTCCTCTTCTTCCTCTTCTTCCTCTTCTTCCTCCTCTTCTTCTTCCTCTTCTTTCTTCCTATTCTTCTTCCTCTTCTTTCTTCCTCTTCTTCTTCCTCTTCTTCTCCTCCTCCTCCTTCTCCTTCTTCTCCTTCTTCCTTTTCTTCCTCCTTTTCTCTTTTTCTTTTCCCCTTCCTTTTATTTTTTTTTTTAACTGGGGACAAAGCTTTGTCTTTCTACTTTAGTCCAGTCTTTTTCTTAAAGTGGTTCAGGACTCTGCATCTAGTGTGGACTTCAGGACTTCAGATTTGTGCTCCAGAGCATCTCTATTTTACAGCCTTCATTTCCCATCACACAGAGAAAAAACACTCATGTAATTCTTTAACTGTTTAATAACAACTGCTGTAATTGGCTTTCCTTGGCAGTTGGCACAGGTAATAGGTAATCTTGCTTGCTCTTACCCATTCAAATGAAGCAACAAAGATCATTCTCCTTGTTTGACAAGCAGACTGTTCTGCATGCATTCATTTTTCACTTGTCCTCTGACTGTATCTTCTCCATCTCATTAAACCACTTGTCTTCATTATGAAGGCTCCTCCAAGCCCACTTCAATGCTACTTTTCATTTCTTGCTGAGTACCAAGTGCCATCTGCTTCCACTTGGTGAATAATGCCAGTTTGAATTCTACATCTTTAATTTTCAAACAAGTGCCTTCTCTCTCTCTCAGGCAGCCCTCTAATGTGCTTGGAAGGTGTTGTCCACAGACATCTGCAAAACCACTGCCTTGGTCTCCTTCCCACTCTCTCTGTTGCACTGCCTACTCAGAGCATGCCCGTGGTTCCAGCATTTGTTTACTGCTCTTCTGAGTTCTTTTTGTTCCCTTATCTTTCTGCAACTATTCTGTTGTCATCTGTGACTCCTATACACCTTGTAAGTTGGTGAAAAGTTGTCTTCCTGGTGTTTTACACAGCACACACAGATCAGTGAGGCCCTTGAACATGCCAAGGGCATCTGGGAGCTACAGTAATGCAAATTATAGTAATAATAAATGTACAGTAATACATACCTGTTATCAGTAATGTTTATCTTAGAATAGCAACATGAGGTGAAATACATTAATCTCAGAGATCAAATGCCTAGTATTTTTGGTCCTTTGCCTTGCAGCAATGTTTTACTTTAAAGTGTCATGTTTCTACAAGAAATATTTATGGAAAATGCCTTTTAAAAAACTCCAGTTGTTTGAGGTACCATCTCATAGCCATCAGACAGAAAAGACAGCAGATAAAATGTATTTAAATGATAATATGCCATTTCTTGAATGAAAGATGAAAGAGCTTGCTTTGTATTGAGAAGAACACAGTTCCAAATCCGAGGCAGACAATGGTAACTGAGCCTCCCAGTGCAGGTCTCAGAGCCAAAGGGTCACATTTGCACGATGGAAAACAGTTTATGTTACCGTAAATAATTGAAGCACTTGAACTTGCCGCAAGGTAGCTATTTTCCTATGCAGTCTACAAGTAAACACTCATAAATACTAAACTTCTCATCAGCCCTCCAGTTCTTAAACACAAGACACTGATCTGTCTCTCAAGCTGCAGGGCTTCTTTAATAACTACTTGACATGTACAGCAGCAGCAGCACAAGTTCTGACTAGCTACCCATTCAAAGCAATCACTTATTGTAATATGACATTGTAAGAAAGAAATTGGACCTGCCCAACAATCCTTCCCTTCATTTTTAAATTATAATCCAAGTGATTAAGATCAGTTCACTAGACTTGTAGCTGCACCTGGAGGAAAGGAATTCAGTCACATGTGTAAGTAAATTCTCTAGAGATCACTACAGGGAAATGAAAGGAATCGCAGCTTTGCAAGGATGTAAGTGAGCATAGATTGGAGGTTTTGCTACTGATTAAATGTGAACCAGAAATCAGCAGAGCTCAGGGCAAGTGTCAAAGCCATAAAATTATTGTAAGGTAGGTCTTGAAACAAAATGAAAAACTGTCATCTCTTTCCTAAACGTAGTAGTTAAAAAATTAACTAATCAAAGACAAAGTGTAGAGACCAAATAAAACAAAAGTATTCTTGTAGGGCTTTTCATCTAAATTATTTCTGTATAAGCTTTCATCAAATTTTTTGCTAATTTGTTTCTGCAATACTTTTTCCCTTTAAAAACTTTCTTTATTATAGATAAAGTTTAGAGGAAGAATTTATCTACAACTGAATTTTCAGCTTTTGTGGATTTTTTTAGCTTTGTGAATGAGCTAATAATTAAAATTTCCTCATTACAGTTAGAAAGACTGCTTTTCTTTTGATATTCTTACTTCTTAGAATAGCAAAAATTTATGTGGGCTGAGAGCACAATAAAACATGTAAATATTAACTAAATCCTTTTTGAGTGCTGTGTAAATGTTGAAGTTCTATTGTCTTCAAAGTGTTTTCACTCTATGGCAGGATCTTGAAAGAAACTTACGACTATCTAATTTTTATGGGTGTGGAGTTCTAGTGAAAGAATGATACTTCCCATGGGAAAGAGAATCAAAGCAGGCTTTTGTTTGTTTGTGTGTGTCTTAGTTATGGCATTTACATTTTTCTTATAGATGGACTGCAGACCTACTGTGTTTGTCTGTTACCTGAAACTTTCAGGCAACAAAGTAAATAAAACTGCTTTCATCTCTTGTCATTGCTGATTCTTTAATTCCAGGAATATTCAAGACCGATCTTTCCTTAAAGTTTACAACAAAGACCCTGCACATGCATTTAATCACACTTCCAGAGCTGTAAATGGAGATATAAGGGTAAGTACTAATGATGCATTTATACTCTTTTTTTCCTTCAGCTTTTCTGCTAAATGTTTAAACTCTGAAATGTAATACGTACATAGCAATTCAGCAAATCTAGGCTATACGTATGGCACATGTACAGAAAAGGGAATAAATATTGCTTCTTGTAATGTGTTTTAACTGCTTTTCTTTTTCCAATTATTTGCCCTGGGCATTAACTGGTTTTTTGATCTTGTTTAAATGCAGTAAAGCATGTGAAGCAAAACATAGCCTTTAATTATGTATTTTGTGACAAAGACAGTATTCAGAGTTTTACAGCTTCCTACTCTGTGTTTGCAAACCTTTTACAGTGAAGTATGCCATAGTGTTAGTACACTCCAGCAAAACTTCAGCAGGGATTGGTTTCCAGTGGCTGAGCAACTACACCTCACTTCAAGTCTACTGAAAACTCTTTGTAAATGATGGTTTTGGATAGGAAATTCTGATAAATACTCATTGTGGTATAAATAGTTTTGTCCTTTCCTAAATTTTCTACCTGTACTGAAAAAGGATGAGTATATTTTGTATTTTCTGGTGAACGTTTCATATTAGGAAACTACAGAGAATGCATTTGGAACATTTGATTTCTCTCTCTCACTGTGTCTGTCTTTTTACTGCACTGTTACCTCCCTCCTTGGTGCCAAGAGGCAGGAGATTCAGCTGTGGGACACCTCTTCCACCTTGTTACCTGCAGCTGGTGTTGCAGTACAGGGGGGTGGTGGTGAGATTACACAACCTCATCTCCTCCCCACCCATCCTAGGTCTGTCCAGGAAACAATACAACCAAATTAACTCCATGGGGCCAGAAGACAATGCCACTACTGTCCTACCTGCTTTATGGCTTTTATGTGCGTTCCAAAGCTGATTCAACTGTGCAGAAAATTTCCTGTGATTTCTGTAACTGTGCATTTGCTACTTGGTTTCATTATCAATTCTGAGCATGTCTCCCTGCTTTATTACTAATATTTTGTGCAAGTACTTCTTGTGTTTCAACAGTTTAGGGCCACAATATTTTAGAAAGATTGAAATAATTTATTTACAGGCACTACTCTCAACCCCCTCTCATTTATGCACTTCAGTTATAAAATGGTCCTTTGGATAGGTCAGAAATCTAATTACTTGATTTTTCACACAGCTGCACACACAACATGAGAAAGGAAATAGATGTTCTTCAGAGGGAAGATGTGATAGTTTTTTGTGTATTCTGTAACATCCTGAAATTCTTCAGTTCTAGTTATATTCCTGTGGCAGTAACTGGATGTATCCAATACATCTCATTCACATTCAAAGGCATGACATACTGTCACTGTGCATTATGACATTAATGCTTGTAACTGTGGCTTTATAAAGTTATCTTATACTGTTCTTGCTCCAGATACAGTGGCTGCTGAAGGTATATACTGTGGCTTTGTTTGTGTGTTCTAAGCCTATTTGAAGGTACTATTGTAGTAAACTACATGTATTTGAAAGTAAAAATTACTTCTTTGGCCCTCTTCCAGGCATTTGCTGCCTAGCAGAGTTGTTTTGAACACAGGTGCTGCCTCTGTGCAAAAACTGCAATTGTTTGAATTGTTTATTTTAAAATCCTGTGTTGTACAACAGATATGCACACTCAACATCTCCTGATTATATCTGAGTTAACACCTTTTGGCCATAACTAAAAAATAATGGTGACACAGTGACAGCCTTTGCAGAGGTGGTGTTTTCATGGCAGAATATTGTGTTTTACTTTACGGAAATGCAAAGATGCCATTTTGAAATTCTGTGCATCCAGCAAAAGAGCTGTTTTCTCACTTGGCTTTTGCTTTGCATTGGCAGATTTCTTGTCTTTCTGGTCTGAGAGGTGAAGTCAGAGCCAGGATGTTCATAGGGGCTTTGTGGAGAAACATGCAAAAAGTCTTTCCTTTGATCTATGTGAACTTCTGCACTTCAAAGTTATGGGCATGGAAATAAGTGATTTCTTGAGCTCAGAAATACTGAAACCTGTTTTTCTATCGGTGTGTGTGTTTTAGTTGGGCTCTTCCTTATGCAGCAATACTCCATTGGGCCAGAAGTAGGCTTTTCCCAAAGTAATGACACTCTCCAGTGTTCATCCTCTGGAGTCTAAAAAGCTGCACTGCAACTGTTTCTCTCTTTGGCAGAAGCACAGTAGGATTTTCTATCAAATCACTAATTTGGCAAAATTTATAGGGACATAGTAGTCTTTCTACTCATTGGTTAAATCTAGTTGAAATTTGCCTGGGGATTTGTTTGTTCAGCAGGAAGAAAACACCCATAGCTGCATAGATTATTTATCCCCCCCTTCTTTAGCAAACCAGAGTAAAGGAGGGGGAAACGTAAGGGCTCTAAGTGAAAAACATGTACATTTTATGTACTGCTATTGCAGAGTACCCATAAGATTGTAGAAAAACCTTTGCTTCTTATATCTCTTTTATGTTTGCATATTTTTGCATTAGGCAAATTGATATTTATCAATTTCATATGATGGATGAGTGTAAATTCACTACAGTGGGAAGGAGGGAGTGTGTGCTTGGCATCATGTTTAACTGTTTCAAAATGCCTACAGAAAAGCAGCTGACTGTCAGACCATTGAAAAACAGTATTTAGAATATAATGAATTAGTCATTGTAAGTATATTTTTCCATGGTGATACTCAGAGTGTGGTTGTCTCCTGTCATCTGTGAGTTAAAGCCTTATTTTCCTGGTGACTGGGAAAGTTTTGCCTTTACAGATTTTTCTACTGTTTTTTTTCCTACTGTTTCTTCTTGTCCCTTTGGAATGTTTATCCCTGGGTTTGATGACATTCAGGCTTCTATTCATGTGCTTTATAATAATTTCCATGTAACTGGCCCAAAATAATCTAAGAAAATAGTGTTAGCTGCCAGCTTGAACACCTGTTTTAACTACCAAACAGATGTTAGACCTGTATAAGAATTGGCAGTAACACTTGAAGTATTAAGTATTACCCATATGGACAAGAAGACTTAAAATGTCCAAGAAGAATGTGGGATCTGTAACTTTCACATCTTCTATGGAGCCCTTCAGCTTTCATGTCCATTAATTCTAATTTTCCTACTCTTTGTTTCATGCTTTTTTTACTGAGTGGGTTGTGTTTGAGAAAAGGGAGTTGCCTGATGGTCCAAGCAAGCTCTAAAGGAAAGTTTTCTTGAAATCCTTCTGAGTGCCTCACTTGCTTACTGGTATTGGCCCTTCCCTCTCAAAGAGCGTGGTTTGTTTGACAGGTCTGCATGTTGCAGGCTGCTGAGCAAGAAGTAGCCACATAGTGCTGTCTCACTGAATATTTGTGCTTGTGCTCTTCCTTTTTTTTTTTTTCCTTCCCCAAAATGCACTCTGTAAATCTGCAACAGGTTTTTTTGAAAAAATATATCTTCTTATTGCTGCCTTTCATTCATTTATTGCTTCACCTGAGCTTGTATCATTTATCAGCACTTTCTAGCTGTCTGTGCAACAGTACTTTCTTCTGACAAAATACTGTCTTTAGATGGTCTGGTTTTCCCTGTTGGCATTGTTCTGAATTCCAGTGTTAATGCATGTACACAGCTCTGTGCCCTTGGAATTGCCATTTGTGATTTGCATGGGGTGGAAGGAAAGGGCCCAGGCTGGCACTCACTCAGCCATGGTGCACAGACTGAATGCCAGGATGTGGCTGTAAGGAACTGGCTGTGGGCTTTTATGTGGTGCTGAGTGAATGGGCACAGCTCCTTCCATCCTGGGCTGTTGAGCTGAAGAGATTCCCCTCTGAATGTGCACAGCATATTTTCTGTCCTCATTCTCTACACTCTCCTTTTCTGGAGTGGCTAAAGGCTAAAGAAACTTAAATTACAATCTCCCCTTCTGTTACAGAAACTAGTCAGTGTTTCTGGTGGCACAGCTGGATTCTAATAATGTTGCCTTATGCAGTGGTTGGTTTTGGGCTTCACCTACCTGCCAATTTTGAGAACTGGGAGGGAGTTTTTACTTCATAAAAACTAGTGGATATTTTGCTTGGCAGTCTTCTTCTTCCCATCCACCTGCCCTAAAGTCTGTGAGGTACACTTTATTTTGAAGTGTTCTAGACCTACCGTGGTTTTACTTAATTGTCTGACTTGCATAAGATCTCTGATGGGTGAGGTCAGAATATCCAAAGAACGCTTGTTGTGGCTGTTGTTGTATTGAGGTATGCTTTGAGGTGTTTTGGAATTTTTAAAATTTTTTTTCTTTTTATTCTTTTTTTTTTTTTTTTTTTGAGACTGTTTCTCCAAGAAAGAACAATTAGTGCAAGTTGAGTCAGAGCTGAGCTGGGGCAGTGCAGAGTACCTGGAAATTCCACGTTTTGTGGGAGTTAGAGTGGCAAAAAGTTAATAATGTTCCTGACAGCAATGGGGGTTTTTGCTGCCAGGGTGAGAGGCGAGGAGTTAAAACGAGTTGTATAGGAAAACAAGACAGACATTTGTTAAGTTCTGTAAACTTGTGCTAAGTAGCTTTTATTATTGAAATTGCACACCTCCAACTTTTCATTTTTCCCCTTGAAAGTGACCGTTTAGCAGGCTGCCAACATTTTAGCTCTCTAGAGCTAGATGCAATATGTGAACTTAAAAATACCCTACAAGTACTAGAAACCCTCAAACAACTGTCCAAGAATTTAAGGCTTCCAAGGAGGCTAAAATTCAGTGGTGCTTTACAGAAAAGATAGAGAAATAATAAAAGCAGAATAATTGTTCTGTGTTCTTAAGGTACCTGTAAGCATACATCCAGCATCTTTAAGTTCTTTTCATTGGGTAGCTTATGACCTTAACATCAATAAACATAAAAGTTACAAACACTGCCAGAGTTATATCTTTACATTGCATACTACAGCTAAAAAAAAAAAAAAAATGAGCTCTTCGCATTACATAGAGGTATTTAGAACAAAAGTATTTACTGTAAAATAATTCAAGCTATAAATTGTGTGAATGTATTTTAGTGCTAGAATGCATATAGGACAGCATTTTTATAAGTTGCCTTGTGTTTACCTTTCTGATCCTATTACTTTAAAACTTTGTTTCCTTTTGGGAAAAAAGGAAAAAAAAGACCAAAAAGAAAAGGCAGTTGCTAATACCTCTATTATCTGATACAGACCTTCCAAATGATACAAATCTCATCTCTCCTGCTGTTTTGCTGTCTGCTTTTTCTAGTGCTCTTTTTGTCACTGTGAGGTTATGACAACATAAGCCATATTGTATTTATAAACATCACGTGTTTCCTTGATATGACTCGCGGCGTCTGCCAAACAGAACACATGGAAGAAACATTTCTCATTAGCTCAGCATTGGTTTTGGTTATGCTGATTTCCGGGACAGGAAAAATGCCTTCCTTACTCAGATTTAACTTTCATACAGTGGAAAGAAAGCCTCTGAGTGTCCATGAAATCTCTTGAGCAGAGACACTGCAGCTCTTTTAGGCCACATACTTGGTCTGACGAAAAGAGAAAAAGCAGTTTATTTTAAAGAGCAGATGTAATGGCACGTATTGCTGAAACTAATTCTGAATTAAAATACCTGCCAAAGCCATCTAGAAACAGAACTCACCAAGAGATGTAAGGTAAGATGATGCTTATAAATAATGAAGGATATATAATTCCTCTTTTCATTTTTTTTTCTTTTTATTTTCCAAACAAAAATATATATTCGTATTAACTGGGAATTTCAATCAGAACAATGAAAACTGTTTATTCTTCCTTCAGCTGTGTGAGAAAAGAAATATTTAATTGCTCTTTAAACTACCAACCTTTACTCTTAGATTTTATGTCTGCTTCAAACTTACATATTGGACATGAACAATTATTTTCCTACTTGCTGTTACAAATCTTGCTGAGATCTGAACAAAATGTATAAAAGAAGTCTCTGGTATTCTGGATTTTCTTTTTACTGATATGGATTTTACTGCTTTTGCTTTGAGTGGGTTTTCAGTAGTTACCAATTATTTATGCAACTACAGACCTGCAGATACCGAGGAGTACCTGCATCAAATCAGTCTGTGATGAAAGACTGTAAATGTACCTGTTCTCTTTCATTCACGTGTCCTTTGATACACAATACCTACTGCTGTGCAATGCCTAAATTAGGGAGAAAAAGGACAGAATTACAAGGAAAAAACTATTCTTTTTATTTTAGCTACACATATAACAGTACATTAATCTCAAGTTTTCTAGTCCAAAGCTGTTTTGTTTAAAGATACAGATCCTGTGTAACAGTTGGATGGATACTCCACTGTGGCTTTTTTAATATGATGGCTTTATGCTTTGGTGTATTTTATTTATTTCACTAACATTAGGAATAGTATTATATGTATGTATAGGAATATATGTATGCATAAGGAATATAATCTTGTAGATACTATTACTATACCAACATTTTAAAAGACACTTTTTTTAGTTTATTTAATTTTCAAATAATGAGGATGGATTTCAAGTTTATGTGAAACTGCTGCTGAAAGAAAGTGTCATGTTCTTGATATGAAACCGCTCAAGGAGCACGAGCTTGCCACACCCATGCAATAATCTCCCAGTCAGTCTGAGAGGAGTGTCATGTGGTAGAAATCACAAACCAGTTACCTGGAAACTTCCAGAGAGTGGAATTTTTAGGGGGAGGGTTCTTTATTTCCCACTAACAGGCCTGTATTCAAGCTGGTCTGCCTTTCATGTTGAGGTTTGCTGAGAGCTTACCCTGCAGCTGATGAAGTTACCCACAGACAACATATTATCTCTTTTGGGTGAAGGTCTTTCCAGGCCTTCATTAAAACTAGAAATTTTATCTCTCGTACATCTGAGGTTCTCAGGCAAAGATTTTGCTGCCTTCAGTGAGAGCTTGCCGTGAAAAAAACATAAGGATTGGATTTGAGTCCATTTTTTATTGTCTAGTAGTTTCTGGTTTTATTCTTACTCCACCTCTTTTTACATAATGTTTCCTTGTGCCAATTCTTTAGAAGTTTTGCTCTTTGTTTTTTCCCCCCCCCCGCTTTCCTTGCTTTTAATAGAACAGTTTGCACTAATTTGACTGCTTACTTGAAATTCCTAAATACTTGAGTCAGATGTTGCAGGAGCTCCCTGAACACATTGATAGATGATAAAAATGCTTGTGGCTGTGACCTCCCTTATGAGGAGGGGAGGTCCTTCTTTACCTCCTTTGTAAACCAGGTAGCTTATCTGAATTGCAGGAGTCATGCAACTCAAAGTCCAGTCAAGTTTTATGACTTCCAGGTAGGTTTCCAAATGAGCTGTTACTTGACCAGGGGTTAAAAATATCTTTTTGAAGGTGAGCATTTTGCTACCATGATTCTCAGAACCAAGTGAAGTTAGCAAAAATATTTCTTCTTCAAAAAAGCCATTCTTCTTGTCATTAAGGACCTTAGCTTCTCCAGTAAGTTTTCCATGAATCCAAAATGTGTTAGCTCATGATTGTGTCCCAGATTCTCTGCTTTCCACTAAGTCTTCACTTCAGTATATTATTAATCATTAGCCTTATGAGTACTAAAGAGAATTAATCCTGTCCCTATCTTCCTTTTAACAAAGAGGAGTAAACTGTTACCTGGTGTTTAAGAAATACAGTTATATATCTGAGGATCTTGATTCTTCTCCATGTTGGATTGTACTTTTTCTAATAAGGGCTCTGGAAAACTAATCAGTCTTCTGAAAATATGAGCAGTAAAAATATCTTTCCTTGGATACAGGTTAAGATCTGGGGTTAAAAAAAGCCTCAGCTGGCAAAAGCAAGACAGTTGCAAATATCAGCACGCAATAGGACTCCGTGAGAAATGATGTGATGCTGAAATTATTTTTTGTCTGAATAAATGTCTTTCTTACATCATTGCAAATTTGAACTCCATGTGACTAAGTGAAAAAACTGAATGGGTGTACTGGGTAAAGGTATCACTTAATATTTGCTATAGATAGCTTGACCTTTGGGTAAACTAGATTGTTTACTTCAGCCATGCTGACCAATTTGGATATTTTTGGGATAGAAGGAAGTAAAAGGAAAAGAAAATGTAGGATTCAAGCAGTGTAGGAGGAAGTTTGTGATCTAAGACTCGTAGTTGATGCACCGATAGCACTTCTGTCTTTTCAAAAGACAAAAAACTGCAAATGCCGTTCAACCTTATTGCTGTGAGCTGTGGTGTGGCTTGGACACTTGCATTGCAAAATCCAGTTGAATGTCAGATTTTTCATAACCATTTCTCTTGCCAGTAGTTCTGACTCTGAAACTCAGCACAGCAACTTATTTATTCTGATTTTCTGTGTCCCTGTATTGGAAGAAACAGGTAAACATGCTGCCTATGTCTTTTGACTATCAGCTCTGTTTTGTAATATTTCTACATTTTTTACATTCTAACCCATTTCATATATCTTGAATAGGAATTGTATTTTGATTCAGTTGTTTGGTAATGTAAGATGAGACCAAAGGTTACACTTTCTTTAAGTTCATTTAACAATATCAAATTGTTCAGTTTTAGTTGTCTTCAATGCAATGAGAAGAGATACAAATATGGAACAAAAATAAGAGCTGAGTTAGTACAGGGAGTCAGAAAGCCATGCATTTATTTTGATTTATGAGTGCAGTTACTAAAAGTATTTTTCTTTTAAATAGCAGAAATCTGATATACAGCATATTTAAACCAAATAAAAATGCTGATCTGTACCAGAACTGTACATCTTTGAAACTATTCCTTTTTTGGAAAAAAAAGAGATGACCCCATCAGTTCTGTGGTGCCCTAAGGAAATGCTGAAACAGGGATTGGTCTGAAGGGTTTGGCTCCCTTTATTGGTGGTGGTTGTCTATGTTATGTACATGGTGTCCTTCATCTCTTCAAAGAGAATGGGGAGGGAGGAGGAAATGCTTTCTGCATTTTCATGAATTACATGACTGTTCTCAGAAAATTCTGCCATAAAAAGCATCAGTGGAAAATCAGAAGAAAGGAGCATTTAGCTTGAAGCAAAGGCAACAATTGGTTTGAATGCAGTTATGAGGGTTGTCATAATGTTAACTTTAGAAAAATAGATCAGTAACAGCTTTTATACATTCAATCCAAACACTCTGAATAGCTTATGGGATGGGTGGGCCATGCTATACTGATGAGATAAATGTGGATATTGGCAAACCAATGATGTAATTATGTAAATCCGACCTTTTTAGGATTGAAATGTGTTATGTTTTAGTGTGTTTATATTTTTGTCATTTGTGATAACACCCAGAAAAATCTTGGCTGAAATGCCTAGAGGTTTCTTAGTGCACTCACCATTCTGTCTGCATAGTACATGAAGGAAGCATAGGAAAATAAAGCATGAGAAATTTATTAACTTCTCTCTGCTTAATTGGATAATCTAAACATTTTTTTAACTCTCACATTTCATTTGTTCTTAGGAAATTAAATACATAAATAGGCAAAAATGAGTGCCTGTTAAGTGATCTGGGTGTTTGTCTTGCCAATCAGCAGTAAAGCAGTGCAGACCGGTAGAAGGACGATAGCTCAAATGATGAAATGCTGCTGGGGAAATAAACTTCCACACAGAGGCACTGTGATTTCAGACAGGCCAATGCAAAATGTGCTGCATCTCATCCATCTTTTTGTTCACTTTGCCTAAAGTATGGCTAGACTGGAGGCTCTCCTGGGATGGCTCTGGGTCAGGCTCCAAGTGGCCTTCTGCTCCATTCCCCTCCAAGGAGAGTTCAACCAGTGTTTTGTCAAGGTTTTCTCATTGACACTTAATCTGTGACAGCAGGTTCAGTGCAGGTACAACCAGGCTGGTCCAAATACAGAGCCCATTCCTTGACCTGTATTTAAGATGAGGCATGTTGTAAGCTCACATTTTATGGGAAGAAGAGTGATACTGCTTTCCTCTTATTTTTTGTTTGTTTCTTGTTTTACACTTGTAATAAGGTGACCTCAGTTTAGGAATGGGAAGGGCCACTGAACATAAGGATGGCCAAAGAGCTCTTGATGTGCAGGTCCTAACCTGCCCCATGTTCTTGGGGTCATAAATCTGTGTGGTCAGGGGATTGATAACATGATGGAATTGATAAGGGAAAAAGTTTTCTGAGAAGTAAGGGCTGCATGCACATGTGAATGTACACACACATGACATGTCCCATCACTTGTCAGACCTTGGTGCTGGCTCAGTCAAAGCAGAACTTCTGTTGTCCCCCACTAGCAAGCAGACATGCACAGAGGGCAGCAGCCAGCTCAGAGCTCTCTCTCAGCACCCAGTCCCACTGCTTGGGGCGTCTCAGAGATGCTGCATTCAGGCCTCACTCTTAGAGAATTGTTATTTCTTGCACTGTCTGAGGGAGATGAAGCTGTTTGGAGCCTTAACTACATCTTCAGTGGTAATGGCTGAACCGAATGCTGGGTTTCAAAAGCCATTTTATAGCTTTAAAGCGCATCTCAAATATCTTTGTTGTGAATATAAGAGTGGATTGCAAAGGCCAGTGATGGTCTCACCTTCTTTGTCCATGTCCTCAAACATTAGTGGGTCACTCCAGCTGGCATTTACCTGAAGTGCTCTGCTCAATTCTTTCCTAAAAACTATCCTCATGGTCTGACTACATCTGCCAAAAAACCCATGAAGCCTCAGAATATTAAGCAAAATGAAATAAGCTTATGTTGGATGTTCTTCTTTCTTGTCCCTCTTCTCCCTCTTTTCTTGCTCTCTCCCTCTCCCTACCATGCCTACTATGCTAGGCTACAGCATTGTCATAACAAGAACTAACGCAAAATCTTCTAGCATTGAAAAAAATTTGCATTAATTGATGTTTTTCTACTTATTCTGTTTTTCTCTTTCATTTAATTTTTTGTTGACTTTTTCTTCATATGCGAATCTCTTTAACTCCTCTTTTTCTCATCAATTCCTCTCTTCCCATCTTGTCTTTTTTGTTTCCTTTTATATTTATTATCCCTTTCTTATTTCCCTATTAATTTTTCAGCACTCCATCTCCAATATTACTCTCTTTCATCTTTCACAAACTCCTATTTACTATTCTTTGCACTGCCTCATTCCTTTTTTGTTTTGTCTTTTTTCCTTTCTTTTGTATTTCTACACTGAAAATTCCCTATTACTTTTCCACATAATACTTCTTTACTTCCTGTCTCTCTTCCCTGTTTCAGGGAATCACAGAGGCATTTAGGTTGGAAAAGATCTTTAAAGTCATTAGTCCAAGTCATGAGTTAAATGTTAGTAAAATATCTTCAACATATGACTTGCTTATTTTTATTAATATTTCTGCATTACCTATGAACTAAGAAGGGAACATTTCATGCCACAAACTCAGTTCTCTGCATTTAAAAAGTTAGAAAGTTTGGGCATAAATAATTGTACGAATGGTAGGACAGAGGAAGAGGAAAATTAATGTCCTTCCATATTGCTCTGCTGAGAAATAAATAATGTTTATTGCCAGTTTCAGGACAGAAATGCTTAATTTTTAGTTCAATAAAAAACACAGGTCAAGTTGGATTCTCCAAGGCAGATCACAGTAATGTCCATTGCATGGACCAGCAAGCACAGCAGATGGAATGAAGCCATCAGTGTCCTTGGTAGTTAGAGGATCTCAGCTTTCTTATAAAGAAGGGAAAAAAAAAAGGGAAGAAGTAGGATGAGAAACAGAACAGAAAGTGAGCTAAACGAAAAGACATATGGGCAGGCTCACTATAAAGAATTTTTAAAAAATCTAATCCTTTTAAGATCAGTGTAAAAATTGCCGCCCACTGCAGCCAGCGGTGAGAGGTTGGAATGCAAAAGGGCAGCTTGTCCCACCCAGCTCCAGGGGAATGAGCTGACTCTGGAGGATGTCTGGCTGACTTTCTTCTAATGAAACATTAGGTGAGACAAATCCTCAATCCAGAACAATTAATATTACTTCTTGACTTTTTGAGAGGTGTTTAATGCATATATGTCTGCAATACATGCTGTGATACTTTCCTATAGCTAGGAAAATGTCCTTGCCTAAATCAGGACAGAAACAAGGAGGAAGCATGAGGTTTGAATTACAGGGTAGAGAGACAGACTGCAGACCTGACGTAATAGTTCAGTTTTGCAGAACCTTCTTCATGCAACTCCAGTGAGAGTTGGCTATATTTGCTGTAGTAAACTTAAACCAGCAGATGACTTCCCACTTTTGTTTGCCTTTAACTTTTTAATCCCTAAAAATCAAAAATTTCAGATTATACTGATTATACTGATCTGCCATCACCAAAGGATAGGCCAAAAATTTACTGCTTTTATGCAAAACATATATGCATGCGTGTATACATAATGTTAATACACAGGTTACAGGACAACACTGTTCTCTTGGGAGCTCAGATGCTCATCTGTGGGCTGGTTCAAAGGCTTTGTGCACAGGCTGGTCCACACTGCAAGCCCCAGCTGTTCCAGTGAAAGTGCTGCTTTGCCAGCAGTGAAGCTGCTGTCCCCTTTATCATGGTGCATTCTAGCCAGTAGAAATGTGCTCTGGGGCATGAGAGGGCTTTTTGTTTGTTTGTTTGCATGTATATTGTAAGAAGTAGGGAGTTTGAAATAAGTATAAGATAATTTTATGGTGCTTGTGTTTACTCCAAGGCATATCTGTTTCACTGCATGCCTTTGGAACCAGTAAACAGAGGGAGTACAAACAATATGCATGTTTAGGAGAAGATAATGTGGTCTGCACATAATCTCAAATCCAGTATGTGTTAGGCAGCCAGAACTGTTCTGTTCCCTCCCCGTTTGTTTAGCTTGGCCTCTTAAATTCAAAGAGCTTCTGTAGGACTTTCAGTCTTCAAGGAAGCACCACACACACATCCTTGTAGGTATAAACATGGGCAGTGGGCTGGAGAGCTGATGTGAAAAAGTCAAGGCCAATTTGAAAGAGTTTTTCAGGGTCATGGAGAGGAGGGTAGGGTGCAGTGGCAGCAGCCCAGCCTGGCTGGATGCTGGTGTGTGTCAGCTGGGTGACTTTGTGAAGGACAGAACTCAGGGGCTGTGTTCTGCTCCCTCGTTTTTACCATGGGGAAGCAACAGAGACTGAGATCAGGATGAGGTAAGAACATTTTTTTCTTCTCTGCTGAGTGTTTGGAGGTAAAGCTAAGCATCACTCTCCTCTCATAGAAGAAATTGACCTTGTCAGGGTGCCACCCTAAGCAGAGAGAAGAAAGATGCTGATGGCAGTTCCCCAGCTGCCTTCGTGAGTCTTGTGTATCAGAGCCAGCAGAGGTGGGAGATCCTGCAGACAGCTCCACAGATTGGTCTTTGTCATCTCAAACTGTTGGTGCCTTGGATCAAAATTAGAAGCTGGGTGGGCCATAGGACTGGTGGGGTGGCATGAGACCTTCCTTGGCAAAAAAAAAAACCCCCAGATCTCAAAACCCAAATCCACACCCAAAATCCTAATCCCAAACCCTCAAATACAGGGAAAAAAATTGCTTTGTTTGTAATTCAGCTCTAAAAGCTGTCCTCAGCAACTGTCTTTCCATTTGGATTATGCTGGAGTGAACCAACTTGTTGAATTTAAGCAAAACCCCATTGACTCCATCACAGACTTTTGTTCTGGAGTGCTGAGAACAAAACCAATCTTGAGTTAGTGACCAGCAATCACCAGAAGTGCTTCCCTGTTTTCTGTCAAGGAAACAGTGGTTTAGAGCACTATAAGGCATTAACTACTTAATTATTTCCATCCATTAAAGTAATATTAAAAGAATAGGAACCAAAAGATCTGTTATCAGGAGCAGAAAGAACTTTGATCAACAGTCAAGCAATAAGTTATGTCTATGCCACATGTGTATACCCCATAGCAGACTTCAGAATATTCTCTGGCTTTATAATTGTGTGTTCTACTGATGCTTAGCCTCTAACTTTTTTTTTTCTGCTTCAAAATGAGGGAAACAAGCAAAAAATAAATTGATGTGATGGGCAAATTGATGGAAAGATTCAACAGACCAACATTGTTAATGATTTAGAAGAAAGGAGGGTTACTGGCATTACAGGTCTGTGGTGACTTGAGCCTATCATTAATACAGACATTAACATTGGTTTTAAAGTCTGAAATTAACCTAAACTTCCAGGCTTAGTCTCAGCGAAGCAGAGGGTGTTGTGCGTCTTAGGGGCATGCCCTTGGTTTACACAGGGGCTTGAACTGAAAAGTTCTTTTTCTGTACAGTACTTTATAAATAAATATATGGTAAGCAATTGTACATGGGATAATACATGGCAAGCTAGATAATGCTTGAGGGCTCTGATAAAGTAATTGAAATGGAAAGTGATGCTTGAATTGTTTGCATGCATTGTTAGAACCTACAAATTAAATAACAGCCTTGGTAATGGTATAACTGCAATACTTATGATGTTGTGCCTGATATATTATAAAATTAAAAGCAGATTAATTCATCTAATGAAAAGCTTTTTGTATACATCAGACATACATTAATATCATGTCATGTGTATGGAGAGCTAGTTATATCCCTGTCTGATGTTCTGGGATATACTTTGTCATGCTAGAGTCCAATTACTGAAAATGTGCAGCCTACCAGCTTGAAATTCATTGCAGGGAAACTTATCAAAGTACAGTCATCTCTTTTGTCCTGCATGTTAGCATAATAATTTCTGCCTTCAGGTTTGTTAGCCTGTAAGGAAGAACATGGATAGAAGAATATTCTCTGCAACTGCTGAAAAGCACATGTGGCAGTAAAGTGTTCTAGGATAATTTGCTTGTTTTCTTTACTCTTGATATTTCTGAGTCTGGTTGGTCTGCCAACCTAAGCATCTTTCTAACTAGGTCAAGTATATACATCCATTCATTAAAAGGGGATGCTTGACTGGTTAGTTAAACCTGCCAAATATAAACCAGATGCCTGAATGGTAAATACTGCTTTACCCCTACACTGCAAGAAACAATCCTTGACTGATTAAATTTGAAATAAAAATAAATAGGTTTAACATTGTTTCTGTGCCATAATAATATTTTATTATAGTGCTAGTGCAAATATTTAATAAAAATAATGTTTTAAAATATTTTACATGGAAACTGAAAGGTAGGCATTTAAGACAATATGATTTTTTTACATTTCTGAAAAAAACTGTTTATATTACACTACATATAAATTTTGTAAAGTTCTAGTCAAGATCAATAATGGCATACAAATTTATGGCATACATTACAAATCAGAATTCACAGCAGCTGTCTAGAAAACTGGGAGACTTCTCTGATGCTGGGCTGGGGGTAGTAAGGGGTAGAACACCTGGATTTTTAGTTTTGGCTACCAGCTCTACTCTGATCTTTCTCCTGTTACTGAAATGCTTAGTGTCAAATTGCCATTTCATAGCAGAAATGAATGATGCCTCCTTCACTAGTGGCTGGGACTGAGAGCAGTACTGTGAAACAGAAATGCTGCTCCTGTAATGTCCCATTAGGGCTGATTCTGTACAGCAGTATTAGCTCATGATCATATGCTTAAATTGTATTTTTATTCCTTTGAATACCATTTAAGATGATACAGGCAATTTTTTATTTGCGCAATAGCAAAATCAGGCAAAAATCCATATCAAGAGCAAAACAACCAACCCCCCAAAGCAGAAGATAACTGCAAGACTGGGAGTGTCATGAGTTTTTCCCTTATGATATGTGTCATCTCTTTTAGCCTGTAAATGCTGTCTTTTTAAGAAGACAATTTCCATATTCTATGGTATTTTTGTGTGAGGGGATAGGAGGGAGTGAAGCATCCTTTTTGTTCTAATTCTTGAAAATATATTTACCTTTTATATTGTTTCCTCTTAAAAAAAACCAAACATAAAAACCCCACGAAACAAATTAAACCAAACATAATGGCTTATGTAGTGTGCTGCAGAGATAACAATGGGATTGATTTATGGGGACCCTGAAGTTCAGGTTATCCAGGTGGCTCAGGTGCCTGGTTAATGAGTAGACAGCTCCTGCACGGAAGGAGCTTGTGCTTCCTTCTGCAGTGGCACTACCAGTCTGAGGAGGTGAAAAGCTTCTCAGGTTTATTTTGCTGATTTTTTTTTCTAGAGTTCTGTCTGCTGCGTTTGCTAAATAGTTGGAGGTCTTCACCTGTTGGGGAGTGAATATGTATAAGTCTCATAGTGTTGCCTTTGAAATGCACTGTGTTACTGAAACAGAGGTTACTCACTATTTTATTTATGGCTTTCCCCTCTGTGAGTCTCTTTTGTGGTTCGATCCAGTATGTTAGTTTCTTTCTATGCATCTTATAGGCACGCATTAAGAAATGATTGAGTGACTGAATCACAGTGTTGCACGGTTTGTGACTGGGTGACATGCCAAGGAGGTTATTTAGTGACTAATTTTGAAGGGGAGGAGAAATTGCAGGCTTGTCACGTGGGAAAGTACTTCAGTCTATTCAAACAGCATTACTTAGATGACCGGATAAAGCAAGATGGCCTGGTGTGAGCAGAGGGAAAAAGGAACCTTTTTCCTGTTTCAAAACCTTTTTGCAGAAGGCATGGATATACAAAATATTATACTATAAACCAAGGATTGATATTCAAGACTGAAAACAAAAAGTGCTTTATTAGAAGAAGTGGAACCAAATGTTCATCTCACTGCTGTAGCCATTCAGGGGATTTCCTTAAGAAACAGTAAGTGACTTTAATTACTTCAAAGCAAAGATCTTATCAAAGATTGTTTTATTGGTCCGTAGGCAACAATGTTGTCTAAGAGTGTAGTAAGAGTGGTAATATTTTAAATTGTCAAAACAAATACTCAGGATAGCATCTGGATAGCTGAAGAAGTTATGTCCAAAAGAGTAGATTGTGTAGGATTTGGTCTGCAAACTCTCCTCTCTGCTTGTTTGCATGATCTGTCTTCAGCATGCAAAGGTGAAGCAGTCAAACATTATTTTTGATATTACCATTACATTTGTTTTGTGGTTAGCTTAGAATTTTATGGATCTGTTTTATGTTCAGTAAAAAGTGAACTAGGTATTCTTTGTTTTCCCCATGGGAACTTTAGGATATGGTATGAATTAAGCTTATACGTAGTCAGGGATATAAAAGGACGTACTGAGACATGTAAAATACCTCAAGGTAAAACATTTGGATCACTGTAGGGACTGGATTCATACACAAGTGTGTATTAAACATGTATGTATAAAATAAGAGAAGACAATGTTAAGAATGTGTTTGATGCTCTATGGTATGGCAAGGGAAAGGATGGTGTGTCTGAGCTTCAAGTCAATGTATTGGTAACCACAGTATGGTATCCTAGAAATTCTGCTTTTGAGTATCAAATAGTGCTTTTGCCATAACCTCCTATGCACACATCTGCACAACTGGGAGAAAAATATGGGGACTGGATGTCACAGTGATATTGGGTAGTATGGTGACAACACCTAATTATGTTTCAGTCAGAATGCCTCCTTTCCTCTAAAATGTCCTCTAAATTCCACCTTCTAAGACAGTGAGCATCACCTTCTGCTTCTCCTGTTTTGTTCATGTCAACTTCTAGCTAGCTGACCCTGGCCAAAATAAAAAGTAATCTGTGAACATAGAAACTAGAGGACTGGATGATTTCACCATCACTAACCATCACAGACTCATCCTAAGAAACGTCTTATATTGACTGATTGTGTTGCTGTTCATCAAAGGAAAGAAAAACCCATAGAATTAAGAGCATAAATGGAAGAAGAAAGACCCAGTAATTCTCTTGACATGTCCACCATAGTAGTAATCAGACCCTAGAAAGAGAAAGTTCCTGTTTCATAGATGTTCTGAGTTTTTATCTCAAGTCTCCTTTCACCATAATACAGAGGTTTTTACAGCTGGGCATGTACCAAACTATACAAAAGGACTGAAAGAACTGAAACCTAGGTGCATGCTAATATTGGGAAGATAATTATAAATGTTGAGATTTCTTGGGGAGCTCTGCAACTCCTTTTCTGGAAAACTAGCCAGGAAAAAATAATAGAAATATATGAAACATGTTAAGAACAGCTAGCTGGGTCTTGGACTTCCCCATTCATTGGAAGTTTGAGCGTTTGAAATCAGTTTTATTTTACCAGTGTGTGGTTCCCATAATGAAAAACAATTGTGAACCCTGGCAGCTCCTAGAACCTTGTACTGTGGGGCCAGATTCAACTGAGGCCAGGTTCCAACATAGGCAAGGTCAGTGGTTTCATGGTCTGAAATAATTTTACTGGGCATCAGAGGGTCCATTCTTAGCCAAAATTGCCAAGTAAACTTCTAGTCTGGAAGCACTGCCAGGGAGTGATGGCCATTGAAACCGTAGCACATCTCACTGCTTGGTAACCCCAAATACCAAGCACCCACCCTTCTGAAGAGAACATGGAAGAGTTGGGGTCCCTACCCCAGATCAGACTATAACCAAGTTGACCCAGGTCTATGAATCTGGAAAGCCAAAGCTCTAGAGCACCTCAGGGATGTCTGGTAAGAAATAACATCACTGTTGACTGAAATCTGCTGGGTGGTTTTTTTTCAACTTTTGTCTTTACTGATACTTTTCTGAAATGTTTCAGCTCTCTTGGATTAGAGTTGTCTGCTGAAAGTACATATCATTGAAAAGCTTCTGATCAGAAACAGCTAAAAATTATGCTAAAGTGTTTGAAGTTTTCAGATATGACATTGGTTAGCTGAAGGAACCCACAACTGCAACCAGCATGATTTTTTTTCTGTAATGACCCAATAGAATGGGGAAGTTTACAGGTGCTAGAAGGCATTCTATAAGAAAGCAAGAAGATACAAGTGTGACAGCCTCTCAGTGATGTCTGATTTGGCTTCAGACAGATCGTTTTGGTACAGATACCTAAAATTCTCATTTAACTATTTACCAATTCTGCAGTTTTCAAGTGTATTTTTTCTTATTGTAAATTATCTTATTTTAGAAATATTAAGAATATTTTCAAATATTAAAAAAATTGAAAAAAAAAATTTCAAAAGTGAATTTGTGCTTTCAGCTCTCCAAATCCAACTGGAATGAAAGATCAGTCATGACAGAATTGTAATCATATAGTGCAACTAATGGTGAAGCTGAGGGGTTTGGACAACTAGTACAGTGAAGTTGTCAATTTGTTTTTATAAAGAGAGAACAAACTGATGGATTCTATTGTTGTTGGATTGAGGGTTCTTTAATTAAGTCTTTCCTCAAGTAGAAAAGTAAAGGATTACCTTACTTTTAGAGGGCTTTTTCCTGTTGAGCAATTTTCATAAAAGATCTCTTTACAGTTAAATTTATCAGAAGTGTATCAGTACTTAGTATTTCTGTAGCTTTTTCATCATAGACTGCAAGGTCTCAATAAAATTCTTTGCAGGTGTCCTGTGTTTACTGTTGGGTGAGCCAGCTTGCAGAGCATTGGAGCACTTTCCTCAGGGAAGTGCAGGGTGTCAAAGGGAGAGTAAGAAAAATAATAGCTTCACATGGCTGAGAGGTGATTAATGGAGTCTGTTGGGAACTCCCCAGTGTCTCCAAGAGGGTGCATGGATAACCTTCACCTTGGGAACATGCTCAGTGTAGGTTTTTGGCAGGCTGAAAATCTTGGGGCAAAGCCAGTTGCTGTGTTCTCTGGTGATGTAGAGGAGGCCTAGGAGAACAAGAGGGAAGGGCTGCCAGGTCAGAAACTTGGCCTACTTTTCCCTTTGCCCGAGTTTCACGTTGAGATAGGAGCAGATAAAGGCTTGAGTCAGGCTGTGTGTCTGGTATCCGGCTGCACGGCGAGCGGGAGCGTTGGTGCCCTGCCCGTGAGTCAGCAGCGGGCTCGGTGCTGGGTGCTGGCTGGCGCTGCCCTGGTTGCATTGCCCTGCTTGCTGGCTGGTGCTGCCCTGGTGGCTGGCACTGCCCTGCTGGATGGCACTGCCCTGGTGGCACTGCCCTGCTGGCTGGCGCTGCCCTGGTGGCTGGTGCTGCCCTGCTGGTTGGTGTGCCCTGGTGGCTGGTGCTGCCCTGGTGGCTGGTGCTGCCCTGGTGGCTGGCGCTGCCTTGCTGGCTGGCACTGCCCTGCTGGCTGGCACTGCCCTGCTGGATGGCACTGCCCTGGTGGCACTGCCCTGCTGGCTGGCGCTGCCTTGCTGGATGGCGCTGCCCTGCTAGATGGCACTGCCCTGCTGGCTGGCGCTGCCCTGGTGCGTGCAGGCACAGCCCTGAGTGCCCCGGCTGCAGAGACACTGGCTCTGCTTGTCCTCTGTGCAGCCCCCAGGAGCAAGGCTCCTTCTACCCACCTGGGTGGATGGTTTGCTGGTTCACTGTCTTTGTGCATATAGACATTTTCAAAATATAGCAAGTTATTGAGCATGCCAACAGGCTTTGAAATAAAGAACGTAACTGGTTTTATAGAACGTTGACTCTTTAGCATATAGAGACTCAGTAAAAAAAAAAATAGCAAAATCTGTATCTTTTAGACTCAAGTCTTGTTCAACTGACCAAAAACCTCCACAGCAGATGTTTAAACATGATGTAATCTCTTTTTTATTACAGAAAGGGAAAGATCCTCAGTGATGTGATTTTCCCTCAAAAGTTTTCTACAGAAATGGTTGCTAGCTGTTTACTATATTTTAACCTAAGGATTGGTAAGGCAGGTTTCCATTTCAAGGATGTAAGGTGTATAGGCAGTAGGAACAAGGAAGAGCTGTGTGCTAAAGGAATCCCCACCCTCAGGTAAACATATGACATGGCTGCAGTTGAAAAGCACATGATCCTGTGCTTGTGCTAAAAAATATCCTTTTGCCCTCAAAGCAGTTGTGTGGGACAGCACCCAGTGTTTATAGGCTCAGATAAACCAAATATCCTCTTTCTCTGTCCCTGAGTCATGTGAAGTCCAGGAACGTGGGGCTCAAGACAGCCTATGTAGAAGAGTGTGGAGTTTTATTGAGCAACATGGGGGTTTTGTGGTGGAGAACATGAAAAACAGCACAGAAAGTGGGCTGTATATGAGAGAGTGGTGAAAAGAGAAATGTGAAGGATGGTCTTTTCTTGCTTCTTATCTGTACCTCTGGTGTACCTAGACTATCACACCAAAGACTTACAGATAAGAAGCGAGAAAAGACTATCCTTCACATTTTTAAACTAATCATTAGCAAAGAGTCTGGAGGAGAGGGAAAAGTGGAAAGAGAGAAAATACCAACCATGTGGCAGAAGACCCTGTAATCCACTGGGTAAAGCTGCCTGGCTCCTGGTGACCAGCTCAGGTCCCTGCCCAACCCACATGCCGCAGTGAATCTTTCCTGGGCACCCTTGACTCTCTGGCTCCAGCAGTCTCCCCTTTGGTACACTCCACCCAGGGCCTGAGTCCTGGCTTAAAATAGCAGGTGAACTTCTCAGAAGGGGGTTGGGTGCCCAGGTGTTTGTGCCCTGCCCAGCCCAAGGGAGCCTTGATTGAGGCTCTGTACGCCAAGCGTTACTTTAAAGCAAAAGTAAATAATGTTACATACAACAGTACTCAGACACAAGATTTTGAGCAATAGCTCAGTCCCATATTCAGATTATTTTCCATCTTAAAGTATTCCATCTAAATGGTGTTATGGTGGAAAATAGGAATTTTTCTTTGACAGATTACTTTGACTTACAAGTGATGAATGAACATATACAGGAATATGAAGTCCAGAAGTTGGGGGAAATTAAACCCGTTGCTTTCAAATCTTCCCATGGAAATTTTCTCCTCTCCATAACAAAATTCCGTAACATTGGAATTTTCCTCTCACTGCAACCCAGCATATCTTAGTGGCTATGTTCTCTTTGACAGATACTATTCCATTTGCTGTAGCTTTATGTGAAACAACTAAACAGGACATTGTGTAGCTTGTACAGTAGAAATCTAGAAGGATTTTCTTTTTCTGGGTTCTTCTCTTGGTATAAAACATCTGTATCTGCCTGTCCCTGAAGACATGATCCCAAAGCTGCTCAAGTCAGTAGGAGTCATTTTGTTCTGCTGGCCCAGAGCCAGAGTCAGTACACACAATATAGCTTAGTATGTTGCAGTGGTTCTTCACACCAATTCAACTGTGTTGAATTCCCTCTTATAAAGTCACTAATGCTGTTTAGTTGTATTTTAATTATATCTTATTTAAAATTCCAGACTAGACTTATTCTCTGTGCAAATGAAAAAATTATGCCATGTTCATGTTTGACTTCATAATTTTTGTCTGGGTCATTTATGACCCATCCCAGTACACACCTTTGTTCTGTTACACTTATTTATTATTACTGTGGCCACAATCAGGTTATCTCCTTTCTTCTTGCTAATACCTGATACTCCAGACTGTTGATCTCTGGCCCTGGGGAACATCATTTCTAATTTCTGAGTGCAGAACCTGCTGTGATAGGAACAGCTATTGTTTATGTACTGACACTGCAATTCCCTTACCAGTGGAAAAACCTGTGGTGGGGCAGGAATAATCTGCTTCATCTCCCATGGATCACTGTAACTACAATGAATCCAGTCACATTATCAAAGCAAGGAGTAAGAGGGGAGAAAATTGTGTAGATTTCAGATCAGCAATATCCACATTATTTTGTGCCCGGTAACTTCAGGAATGTGGAGTCAGGCTTGGTGATACACAGTTTTCTACAATCCCTTGGAGGTGCTGGAGAGGGAAGATGAAATTGCCAGCATGAATTTTAGAAATTATAATTTTTTTTCTTATGTAGTTAGTCCTCAGCTGACTTTTTCATCTCCCTGTTCATCCACCTTACCCCAAGGGCACCAGAGCAGGCACATGATGCTTTCTAGAGGGAGAATTTCTCCTGTCTGTCATTGACAGAGTTTAGCCATCCAGATAGGTCATGGCTGGGCACAGTGAGGGTCTACACTCTCAAAAGCACATGTTCTTTGCAGATTTTTGCCAAGCCTCTCTTAACAAAGCACTAATAAATTTGCTTTATAAGTTTCCCTTTTCTTTTCCTTGCTTGCTCATTCCTTACTGCTGCTGCTTGCAAAACCATGATAAAATGTTCAATGATTTTCTGAGCATGTGCTCCACAAACCCTCTGAATCACTCTTATCTTTGCAATGGCACATGTTACATGGCACATGGTCAGATTGTTTTCATATAAGTTGACTGTGTTATAGTCAATGAATGTGTGTGTTATTCTACTGTGCTTTGTGTATCCTTTGTGTAATAAAGACCACATCAAGTCATTAGCAAAAGCTTAAGTCCTGCACTGAAGAAAATGGCTAATTAGTTGTAATATTTCTTTTTCTTGTCTAAGGACTTCAGGTATGTTTGTGATGCCAGAGCATCAGCATTTTTATCCTGCTTTGGAATCAGTGAACTCTAGTCTGTGTGTCTAATCAATAAACTGTGTACATCTCTCACTGGCTACATGTACACGGAACACCTGGCGCCACAACCCCTGATTTCAGCTTCAGTAGCTGTGAATATCAGATTAGGGTGAGATGGTATTTGCATAAGTAAAAGCATTTTTAAACCTCTCATATTCCTTTAACATACAGCCAATTTCATTGCTATTTATAGTTGTTATTTTTGTTAGGCACTGAGGTCCCAAAGTGTTTTATTTATGCAGATGTAAAATTATTTTGTCTTGAGGGTTTGTTTTTATTTCCTAATTTCCTGTAGACTACCCACATCACATTTTGCTCATTCAGTGATTTTGTATCTGAGGTGTTTTTCCTTCTCTTTCCAGATGCAGAGGGAAATTGCTTACACGGGACGAGATGGCCCAAGTGGTTCCCGCCCTGGGTCTGCTGCACACCCTCTGCATGCGATGCCCAGCTCTCCACCCTCCACCCCGGTGCCCCACTCCATGCCTCCCTCTCCATCCAGGATTCCCTATGGTGGGGGCCGGCCCATGGGCGTGCCAGGCAATGCCACCATCCCCAGGGACCGGCTGTCCAGCGTGCCAGCCTCGCGCTCCATATCGCCCAGCCCGAGCGCCATTCTGGAGAGACGGGACGTGAAGCCAGATGAGGACATGAATAACAAAAACCTTACCCTGATGAGAAATGAAAGCCTGTACGGTGACCCCTACTTGTTTCACGAAGGGAGGATGAGTGTGGCTGCACCGCACCCTGGACACCCGCTCGATGTCCCCGATCACATTGTCACCTACCATCGCAGTGCCATCAGGTCATCGAGCACTTACTGCAACCCCTCCATGCAGCCCGAAATGCTGGAGCAGTCCTTGTACAGACAAAAGTCACGGAAGTACCCAGAGAGCCATTTGCCCACTCTTGGCTCTAAAACGCCTCCAGCCTCACCCCACAGGGTGGCTGACATGAGAATGATCGATATTCATCCTCACCATGGCCCTCACATTCCCGCCCACACCATCCAGCCTGACAGGTCTTCTCCCAGCCGCCAATCCTTCAAAAAGGAGCCGGGAGCGCCCGTGTTTGTGGATGCGAAAGCGCGGAGTGCTGTGGGCATGGCCGAGGCCATGCCCTCTCCTGTGGACAAGCAGGCTTTTGGCTATGGCTCACCCACGATGCCCAAGGACAAGGAGACAAGGTAAGGCAGAGCTGGGGCGTAATTTATGCAAACGAGAAACGTTCCTAATCTGCACATCCTTTGTCGTTTAAGACTCAGGGGACAATGTAATGTGTGGGAGGCTGCTGCACCCGGCTGCAGTGTTTATTAGCTGTCTGTCAAGGTAGTTAGTAATTTAGGGGAGATGTGACACCATCCATTATTAATTTGAAAGTATTGTCAACCCATGATGAATCCCTAGTTATTTTCATTTGTGTAAATTTCAGTCATTGGAAAAAATATAATAAAATAAAATGATTAACTGGGATTTTTCTTTGCAGACAGCCAGATCATATTACAAGAACAAATGATGTTCTGTTCCTGCTTATAAGGGAATATATTTCACCCCCGTTAAGAATGACACTCTGATATTACAATTTTGGTTCTTTATGGAGTGAAGTTTTTCTCATCTAGTGTTAGGAAATGGGAAGAATTTATCATTACTGTCTTATCTCCTGTAAAATATGAATTTGCATAAAAATAGGACAGTTGTTTACAATAATCTTCCTTGAGGGGGAACTGCTGAGAAAAGCAAGTCTGTCCCAGGGAAGAAATCGAAACATGAATACTGTTCCAAATAATTTTTCCAGCATCACAAGAAGTTGGTGACCTGACTGTTGTTAACTTTAGTGTGATGGCAATGATGACAATGATCTCTCCTGTCTTTTTAAGGACCAAATTTATACAAAGGTCTGTGAAGGCTTCTCCTGCCATAGACCCTGCCCTGGGAGAGAAAAATCATTGCACTGCCAGGAGGTTGCTGTGTGTTTATATGAGCGGCGTTAATCTCTAGCGTATTGTTTGTGCTGTTAACTTTTATAGAGCTCTTTAGGGAAGTGAAGATGAATAGCTGGAAAATGCTGAGCTCACAGAGGCCAAAGGTAACTGTTGATTGCCTTAACCACTGGGAAGATACAGAGCTTCATATGGACCCTAGGCTTTCCCTCTATCTAAGCAGCTTGCTCAATAATTAGTTGCTGCTTTCCATGCTTGGCCAGAAAAAAAAGTGGGTCATGAGGTCCACTGGTGGAGAAAAAATGAAAGAATATAAAGAAAAACAACCACCCACAAAAATTACAGGCTTATAGCTTGTTAGTTATGATATAAGAGTATGAGATAGGGCATATTACCATGTAAAGTCAGTGAAATTGGATTTTTATGTATCTGTTTCTGAGAGAAAGTTGCAGGTATCTGAAATTTCATTTCAAGCCACCATTATTACATCTAGAAAATTATTTGAAGGAAATTTGCCAATTTTAATCCATTTACAGATTGAAAATTCTACAAAGTTCATTACAGAAATTGAAAATAAGAAAATAAGGAAGGACACCAAAAACTTTTGTGTTTGTACAATTTTCTGTCTTCTGGGCATCTCAGCTCTTCACTCAGCTGCACAGATATGCACAAGGGTCTTTGTTTGTGAATGGATAAAGAGAAACTACACAGATAGTTCTGCAGCTCCTTAAAAGGGAGTTTTGCACCAGGTGTTTTAATCCTGGTCCCAGAATATATTAACAATGAAGAAAACAGCATTTGCATAATTGCACTTCCAAATAAATACCACCTTAAAATTCAGCATGGTGTGTATTAGTCACATGGCACTGAAAGAATAATTTTGAAAGCTGTCTTTAAGGGTTGTGGCTTTTTTTAACCTTGAGGAAGTGTGACTTTCTAAAAGTAATTGTAAATATCAAAAGGAATTCATGCAAATTGCATGCAATATTAAGAATTGGGTTTGAGTTTTACAAACACAAAATGCTCTAAGCTTTAATTTAGCTTTGTAATAATCTCATGAACTTTGAAAGTAAACACTGTTTAAACCATACTAAACTAAACAAGGGGTTATCCTGCTTCATTAGGGATTGAGTTGTTACAAGGTTGTTATGGATACCTGAAAGGTGATGTACCTAATGGCAGAATGGTATCCCCTACCTTGTTGTGTAGGACTCAGAGTTTACGACCATAAATAGTAGGAGCTTGCTTCTGTGAGAAAGAGTATTTTTGGGATTGTAGACATAGGGCTGAATTCATTCTCTTTCAGGCATGGTAAAATGAGGCGTATGCTGCTCTGTTGTGTCGTTACCCACTTGCTGATGCCAAGTGCCTGAGAGCCAGCAGGGCAGTGTGTTCAGTCAGCCTGGCTGCAGAGGTGCCAGCTCTGGGCAGACAGAGGAGCTCTTAGCCTTGGAGCTACTGCGGAGAGAGGTCTTTTTCATCTCTGCACTGTGGCATGAGAGACTCCCCATCCTGACTCATTCAGGAGCAGGTTGAGGACCCTGCAGACACCAAAACCATCATCTCAGCACTGTTGTAGCTTTAATCCCTAGTGGAGTGTGCTGAGAGCAAAGAAAACATCTCTTGTGTCATGACTTTAGGAAATTTCCTCAAAGCAGCACTGTCACAAACTCAGGACAATGCAAGTTTAAGTATAAATCAGGGGAAAGATTGAAAGGGATAGTGACAATGTCAGAACTAAAAGTGAATCTCTCTTCCCATCTCAATTCTCCTTCAATTTTGCAGTCCAAGGCTGAACAGGGACATCTCTGTACTTTATCAGAAAATGTTGGGTACTTAAAACAGATACCCTGGTTTTGTTGAAGAAAATGGTTCCATTACCTTTGAAACATTAACTGCAGCAGATTTGGATCTACAAGAGATGAAAACTGGGATTTCTGAGCTCTTCTATTGGGAGTTTCCCATTTTAATTTGACACCACGGAAGCCAGTTTCATCAAGCCTGTTATTTAAGGCAGAATTAAGAGGGATTTAATTGCTTCATGTAATGCTTTCTTGTAACTGTTTTACCCTGGCTATTTCCAAGATAACTACTTCTGTGATATAAAGGATTGACTAAATTCTCACAGTTAATTCATTTACCAGGAGTCCCATATAAACTCTTTTACAACAGTGAGAAGAAACAAATTCATGGAGATTTAAAGAAATAAAAGACGTTAGTATTCATGTGCAGAAAAATATTGGAAGTTATAACAGGTTACAGCAGTTCACCTTCAAAGGGTCGTCATCTTTTAAATCTGAGGTCTGCTGGAAGAATGAGTAGATTTTTGTGTGCATGAGTTGTTTAAACAGAGACTTGCTGTCATATTTTTGGATGGCTCATTTATGTAGCTTGTGGGACATTTTCTGGAAGTTACTACAGGCAAAGCAGATGTTTAAATGTTGATAAATTAGAAAAGAAGCTGTTTATCCAAAAATGCATTAAATCAAATGCTGTTTAACTTAAAATATTTGCATTTAGAAAACACATTGCAAAATTCTAGAGTATTTGATAGTGCTAAATATATATATAATAAATGCTTCTACTCTGATACAGCAAGATAACTCTATAGAATGCTTTTCCTCCAAAAACATTTTCGGGGTGTACTATGGTTCTCTTCTGCCTGAACACAACTTTTGTCCTCTTCTTTTTATGCCATACTAGGGAGAAAATATGACAGTTGGATTGTGCAAAAAATATGATCACATTATTGGCTTATGGCTTGCAGTTCAAGTCTAAAGTGTAATGGCTGTGTGTAGCTTGTTAGCTATTGTTCCCCGCAATAAAACCACTTTATTGTTTGATATGTTGAAGTACAGATGAACTCTCTATGCATTAGGAAAAATGACCTTACTTTGTAAAGTCATGAACAGTGAGAGACTCCATCAGCAATGCACTGAGCATTTTATAAGGGGGGCTTTACAAATACACTGTCTCAGACACTTTTCACAGGGCCAGAACTGCATATTCCTCTGTGAAAGGTGTTGAATAACCAGGCAGAAAAAATGAAGTCAAATGACCAATAGAGGATGGAGGAAAGGTAAACTGTATTTTGTCTTCCTTGTGTTAGGGGAGCTGTTTGTAGGAAGATGAGATGCAGGCTCTGGGATAAGAGTTGTCAAATAGTGTAATAGCTGGTGTGCTTCAGAGCCTCCTTTCCCCTTTAGCTTCAAGATGTAGAAGGTTTGAGTTAAATCTTCTCCTTAGAGGAATGACATATTCACCTGTGTGAATCCTTCTGTGGGAAGAAAGCAGAATACAGAGGAATTCTGTTGATCTTTGGTTCCCACCCTTCCAAAAAACCCAATCATCTGTTTTGGGGGAATTTGCAGTAAAGTCTAAGACACCTTCACTTGATTCTGGGAAAGTCATTGGGAAAAACAGCCTACTCCTGTTTCCTTTCTTTTCCCAGTGAGGTAAAAAAAATTGTAATGAAATGTTTCTATCATAGAGTAATATAGAAAGAAATGTGTATTTCTCTGTCTCTGACCCCCTTTTCATGGCTTTATTTAGGGCTTAACTTTAAAATAGGAAGTCACAGAAAATTTTTTCTCCAGGAGGGTGTGCCAGGTAGTTCACGGGGCAGATTTGGTGTTTGAGTACATCTCTTGTGGGTGATGTGCTGCACAGCCTGGGGTTGGACAGGAACGTGAATGAACAGTTACACAGACCAGTTTTATTCTGCATGTGTACGAAGTATCTTCTCAGTGATGTGAATATTAAAGATGTCCCCAGGAAAGGGCAGTAACATGCAAGTAGCATGTCACACTTAAATAGCATTGCTGTTACAAGTGGATACCAATTCAGAAATACGCTGTACCCCTTCTTGGAATTACTTCCAGTTAACTGCAATAGAAGGAGTAACACGAAAAATCAGTGAAGCTGTAAGGAAAAAATCTGAAATCTGACATATCAGTGCACAGTCCCCAGAGAAGCAAGGGCTTTCTTTGGTTCTGCTGAATTTGGGGAGCAAGATGTTAAGGCAAGGCCCCAGTTCCTGGACATCCCTAGAGCCAGAGCTGTGGGTCAGGCTGCTGGGGAGAAGAAGGCTGGCAAGTGGCCTGTCCCTGCCTTCCTGGCCAGGGTCTGTGAGAAGCCAAAGCCAAGTCTGACGGAGTTCTGCTGGGTGTTGCTTCTGACCTTGTCCTCTCCTTTCCTCCCCCAGCATGCTGCCACCTCTGACTCTCCCTGTATTCACAGGAAAAACAATGTGAAACAATGCCTTTCTGTGCTCAGGCTGATAAAATAGCCATTTCTTTCCCAAATGCTGTAAAGGGGACCCTCCCTGCTCTTCCTGGGTGGTGGAGAGACGCAGCTTTATCTGGGAAATTAATCTGGGAGCAGAGACGGTTTGGCTCTTCTTGGCCTACCACCCTTCTGGTGGCAGCAAGCAGAGGCACCACTTTGTTCTCTGTCTGCCCTCTGTCCTAGTGCTCCCCATCCCGGCCTGCCCTGTGTCGCTGGAGCCTGTCCCACGCCTGGGGACCCTGCCTGCCCCATCCATGGGACTCTGGCCTGCCCTGTGCAGGCAGAGCTGCTGGGACAGGCTGGTCCCATCTCCCCTCTCTGCAACAATGAGCACAGTGAGGGGTAGAAAACACAATGGCAGTGCTGGTATCCCTGGTAGACCCTGGCCTTGCACAGCCTGAGGAAAGCATTGCAGAGTTTGCTTCAGCCCTTCACAAGGAAATTGGAGGCAAAGGGGTCAACTGCAGGTCCTGTCTGTGGTCCTCTGGGGCTTTGTGGTGACAGAACTGGGCCACCAGCCCTCCAGCCATATCAGCCCAGGTTACAGCCCCACCACCAGGCCATCTGCATCCCTCCCTGCCCATGCTGGAGCGAGCTGCCTCCCTCCACCTTCAGTCCAACCGCCTCCAAAGATCAGCTTGTTTTATTTAATGCCTAAAAGGCGCCTTTCAGACACCTGTTTTTGAAATGTTTGATGCTAATGGCCATAACAAGTCTGGGTGTTACAGTGGAATTATTACAGGAAAAATCTGCCTGGTTTCTAACAGAGTAACTCCAGAGCACATGTAGATTCTTCACATTCTTAATGCTTTTACCATACGAAAAATAATGTGTTCTGTGCAATTGATTCCAGTATTTCATTCGTTTTTCATCATCTCCTATCTTGGAACATCCCTCTCCCTCTTAACAACATACTTTCCTAGATTTCATGGCAAAGGACAAGATCAGCTTTGTGTTGCCATAATATCTTTTGAAGCAGAAAATTGTTTCCAGATTATCTAATGTGGGATGAAAAAAAACCATCTTATTTATGGATTGGTAAAACAGATAGACTTCCAGTTGAGCTTAGTTCCAGGAAGGTTTTGTGATGATTATCTGGGGAAAAAAAATGTTTTCATTATTAAGTGTCAAAAATGCTGCATTAAAGTTTGTTAGAGTATATTTATCCCTGGGTTTTAGTACTTGTTTTTGTTCCAAAGGTTACTGTAGCCTGCACCAGTTTCTTATTTTAAAACTTGTAATAGTGGAAATTCCATAACGTATTTCTTGGTTTGAAATGAATTAAGTCAGATTCACTAGTCTTCTCATCACCCTTCAAAATACCTTTCAACATGAAGACAGAAAAGTGAGATGTGTGCACTGCATTAAATCGCAGTAAGAGCACATCTGCTGGCTGGGGACTGACTGAGCACTCTCTTCTTCCCTGCTTGTGTCTGTTAACATCTCATTGCTTGTTTTGCTACCCTGTTTTCTCAGCCTCTGGGTGTCTCTGAGTCTCTCCTGGCTATGGTATCTGTGTGTTATCCCAGGAAGCCTCGTTCGTTCCCTGAATTGAATGAAATAATTAGCCTGGACAATCTGGCTGCAAACAGGGCTGGTTACTTGCTTTTTGTCATGTCAGCTTGCTTTTGGGTGTTATTGGTACCTGCATTTGAGTTTATATGACTTATTGATTGATGCTGTTGCTTTGGCCACCAAGTGCAAGTGCAGCTGGGATGGCCAGAGTTTGGCTGCTCCTGTGTGCACAGAATGCTGCCGTGGTGATGGATGGGCCATGCAGCATGCTGAGTCTGTGTCTGAGTTTGTGTATCCCATCTTCTCTCATCCGTCCCTGCTGCTGGTCTTGACCACTTGCTTTTTGAGAAGTTTGTCATCTTCCAAAGCCACAGCCTGCTGTTAGAATTTCCTCCTGCAAGTCTCCCCACACACTTAACTGCTGTAGTAGAGGGATGCCTTTTCAGAAGGTGCCATACTGATGTGTGTCTGTGTTGAGGTGTGTCATTGACATACTGGCATGTTTAAGTAGGCACCTGTGTGAGCAAAAGGCTGGTTTGGAGCCGACTGAGGAAGTCCTCTGGTACCTGAATAATATATGGATTTATGCAAACAGATAAACGCAAATGTTAGCCTCCACATCCAAAACAAATTTATTGTTCTTGTTTAGTGACCATTGGTTCCTATGGAGAACACTGATTGTACTTATTGTAGTTCTACATCTCTTTTCTTCAGCTTTTTGGGAATTTCTCAGGATATGTGCACGAAAGAAAATCTGTTTTATTATAACATTGCTGTACAGTCTGCATTTTGTGCCTCTCTGTCACATTTCTGTCCTTTTCAAAGCAGACAGTTGTGATGTCAGGTGGAAAGGATTTGGGCTGGAAAGTCGTCAGTTTGAGCAGATTAAATGCTTCCCAGACAAAAATTCTGGGTTTCGGAAAAGTAAAAATAGTAAGAAGAAGTGTAAAGTCTTTAATCCTGAAACCTTAAGTACAGAAAAAAATGATTGGCCCAGTGTAGGTAAAAGAGAAAATGCATGTAATGCTGAAAAAGACTTTTTCACTAGTGCCAAGTGGCATTAATAAATTGTTTTAGGTGCCTGTCTTGTGAGGTCGTTAGAAGTTTATTACTTGGTTGTTTGTTTTGTTCTTTTTAACTAAGCAGATATTTTTTTAATTGTCTGTTTAAAATGCAAAAGGTGTCCAAACGGAGATGTGGTAAGCTGCTGCAATAAGGTATATGCAAACTGTACCCAAGGGCCTTTGCACAAACTCTGTAGTGTCTTTCCAATCCTATGGTAATCATTCACCTAGAAAAACAAGTCTGAAAGCAAATATATCTGGCTTTAACAAACGGTTCTCTTGTCTTACAGAGAGAGGATACAAGCCATGGAGAAACAGATTGCCAGTTTAACTGGTCTTGTTCAGTCTGCGCTTTTAAAAGGGCCAAATACAAGTAATAGCAAAGATTCTTCTAGGTAAAAACAGAATTCATCTGTAATGATTTTAGTAATCAATCAACAAAAATATATTTGATTGTAATAGTAAAAAAATCCTGAATGCTCAATCATTTTTAAGTTTCTTTATCATCTCCATGAGAATGCTAGGCAGAGAGGAAGAATATGCCAAATGATAGATGGATATTAACTGCATTACTCTTCTTTGTGGTAAAAAGAATTAATGTAGCTACATCTCTGTGCTTTCTACTGCTTATACTCCATTCATTGCTTAACTTCTACTAAAAGGTGATTTTAAAAAAAAATTGCTGATGACTGACAAATTACTGGTGATTTAAATTAAAAAGTATATATGTTTTAAGGCCATTAAATTTGTTGAATATAAACTTCACTACAGTTTTAATAGTTAGCAAACTAAAATTACAATTTTTCTTGTTATTATTTAGTGAGAAGATGATGAAAATTGTGTCCAGCAAGAGCAGCACTGACACTGCAGGTAAGATAATTCACTTTTAATTTACAACTTACTCAGGTATATTAATAGTTCTAACATTACAAACATCCCATCTTATGGAAATGTCAAATTTACTTAAATTTCCATGGCTGTACTGTCAAAACTGAAGTTTAAGTGCAGGATATGGAAGTCGATCACATCTTTAAGAAAGGAATTTCTGACAGGTTGAGATGGTATTTGGAATGAATTTCCCACCTGTGCTGAATGGCTTAAATGAGATGCAGAGCCTCTGCATCTGGTGAATTTTCCAGTGACTCATCCTGTCTATAGGGTGTATGTATATCTGCCATTAACCCTAGATGTGTCCGGATTGCTGTAGAAGACTAAATATTTAATTCCTTTTCTTGTCACCTGAACTTTTACTTAGGTCCATCTGTCACTAGGATACTACTGAGGTAATGACACCAAGAAACTTAGCAGTCAGCAAGACAGCACTTTCCCTAATTAAGCCACATTGATCTGTTCCTAATTATTAGTGTGCATCTAAACCTTTTTGGCAAGCAGCAATTATGAAGCCAGTAAGAGCCGGTCTTGTTTTAGCATCCCTCCTGGAGAGCTGTTAAGTGTGTAAAAGATTGAGTTAAAACTGTTGACAAAGAAGATTTCCATGTGGTTGAAGCTCTGTGTAGGAGCTGCTGCTGGAGAAGTCCGCAGGGTATTGGTGTGCTTATATGCCTCCTCTTCACCTTTGTCATGCACTGAATGCAAATCCAGGCAGTTCCCTGCTTCCTGGTGGTGCTGCTCCCACAGGGAGGTCTGTGCCCGGCAGGTAGTAAACCACACACATTTATTAGCAAACCTATTATGCTCCTAAGTAGCCTTTCTGTTGGAGCTGTTAGCTCACGTTCAGGATTCCTGTTTGTCTGGAATTGCACTGTGTCCTCCTAATTGACAGAAACCAAACTAGACCTGGAAACTATCATCCACATGGAAGAGAGAAAGAGCTAAAGTCCTGGTACTGAAGCTTTGCTCCCAAGCCACTCTCTGGTGCCGTTCCAACTCTTCCCTTCCTGGATGGGGAGAGGATTACTTAAAGCTTTGAAGAAATAAGTTGTAATTTTTCAGTTTCAGAGAATATAGTGAATAGTCTGTCATTATTCAAAACAGCTGCAATATGGTCTTCAGATTTTTCCCTATTGCAGTGTCATTACAGACTGAGAATTTATGGCATTTCCCATTTGCACAGGCCTCACCTCATATAAAGCACTTAAGAAACCCTCACAACCAGCACATATAGTGCCTTGTTTTCCTTTTTGTGGTGCATTGCAAACAGCAGCCTCTCTGCTTTCCTGGGGTGGCACCACTTCAGACAAGTACTTGGTGAGGGGCACTCAGCGGGAGCACATGATCCAGGTGGGCGCTGCTTTGAGTGGGATTTTGGGCCTCCAGAGGTCCCGTTAAACCTGAATTATGTAGTGGTTTGTGCGTGCATGTGTAAATGTTCACTCACTTAAATGAGAAATGGAACATATTCATTGGGAAAGCAACCTTAACATTAAGCAAAAGCAGAGATTCCCTGGGCAATCATGCCCAGCCCACCAGAATAGTGTGGGTCATCTGACCAGCAGCCATTTCCTGGCACTGCTGTTCCCAAATACTCCTCACTCACTACCTTATCTTATTACTGACATGTCCCTGAAATGACAATATTACATCTAGCAGCTGCATGTGCGGCCATGGTAGGGGAGATGGAGGGTGAGGACTTAATTTACTGTCAAAGGCCAGATCATCATCGGTCACTTACTGACAGAGACATTGGCTTTGTCACATGGCCATGTGCCTATCCAGCTTATGAGTAAGGATTCCACATTCAGCTTGTGCTATAGATGCTTTTCTCATCACTTGGGAGAAGGGGATAGGGCAGTGGGAGCAGCCATGCAGCCAGCAGTCTGAAAGGATCCCTATCAGTGCCATAAAGTATAGTTGTAACTCCAGCACCTGCATCTCTATACCCTGTCTTTCCAACATGATTCAGACACAAAATTAAATTGTAGCAGGTAAGGGAACAAGGTGTGGTGACCCCAGTATTGTAACCCACAGCAGCTATTACTGGAGACTGCTATGTAAAAGAATAGTCTTGTATAATGGAATATTGTCCCGCTTTTGTGCCTGGAATTGCTCAGGACATGGTCCAATGAGTCAATGCAGTTTGGCTTACTTGAAAATTAGGCAATCTGCCAGAATAGAATGTTTCTCCTTTTTGTAAATATGCTTGGGTTCAAAGAGAAGCTAGACACACTTCTGCTGACCGCTGTTTTGTTCTTCAATTCACCCCAATCTTTATTACATATAGCCATTTAGGCAGTGACTCTCACTTTACAATTCCACTTGACAACTGTGCACTGAGATACCAGTTTTAGCAATTTCAAAGACTATTTGAAAGACAAAGTGGTATAAAATGTTGATTGAACAGTCCTTTCTAGAGCTCTGATAAGCAAAAATGTGAATTGCTTCCCATTCTAAAAAATAAAACATCTGTGCAAGATAATACTGTCTCATCAATGTTGAACCAACATTGTGTTTTATACTATGTGTTCCAATGATAGGAGACTTTTGTGCAAAAAATAGACTACATCTCTTGGGATGGGAAAGAAACCAAAAATTCTAAACCCTTGATAACTCTATATAGCTAGATTGTGAATACTTTGTTTGATATGTCATATGAACCAAATTGTATTTAATTGGCTTTTGCTGTGCTGGTATGTAGAAGCCATTGACTTCTTTAACCCCAAATATTAAGGACTCTGAAGAAACCCAGCTTTTTCACTGAGGAAGATGAGTCTGGAATAACAATGCTTGTCTGCATTTCTTATCTTTTATTGCTTTAGGCTCAGTTATTTCATGGGGGATGGGTTCAAAGAGCAGTAGCCCTCTACAGACTGGCTATGTCTCTTCTGCTCATGTTAGGAGAAATTCCAATACTGAATCCTTATAAAAATCTTCAGTTCCTGAAACACCATCATGGCATTAAGGAACTCTTGATTTAAAAACAACATGTGATTCTAAAACCAAACCATACTAGTAAGAGTCACCATGAGATTACTAACAAATACCCTGAGAAATACATACTCTCTTCTCTGTCTTATTTCTGTTCATCAGCTGGAGATTAATAGACTAAATCTTGGATTCATTTATTAAATTGGGATCAGTTGTTTCATGGATTACCAAAAAAGAAGCAATAGCTTTTTGCTAGTTGCTGCCTTGTTAGAAGAGGAAGGAGGACACTTCTGTATTATTTGAGAAGGGGATCAGGGAGTACAATTTTCTGCACTAACACCACCAATACAAAACAAGAGGAAGATGGCAGCAGGGAGAAGTATTACAAACATAGGGCTCAGATTTGATTCCTCATTCTTTGTGAACTGTCTTGTCATCTGTGTATATCTGTGTGCACTTTTCATATGCATGACTCTTGCTGTGATGACCTCTGAATTAAATCATTGTCCATATCTGCTTGCTTATCTCAAAGACAGATCATGCTAGTCTTAGAACTCCATCAGCATTTGCAGACAAAATAAGATCCTGAATTTGTTTTGTATCAATGAGATGAAGTTGCACACTAATGTATATATAGAATATTTTATTATTTTGAGGCTGATTTAGTGCCATCTAGTAACTGTCACATCTCCTCAAATAATGCTTGAAAATATTGTGTCTCTTTAATTAGATTAGTTATTTGTGAAAAAAAAAAAAATGTTGGGTGTCTTCTGATGGCCTTTTGTGCCAACCTGATTCAAAATAAAATCTGAGCATTTCATTTAAAAACATAAATCTGGGAAATGGAAGGAGAGCAATGTCTTTACAACCATAGCAAAGGTCAAGTGTCAGGGAGTAGAAGTCATGTTCCTTATCCCCTGAGCACACAGCAAACCTTTCTTCTTTCTGCACTTCAGTTCTCTTTGTACTCTAAAATGGCAGCTTAGCTCATTAGCCTTTGTAAAAATTTAACTTTTTTTATTTGTCCAAAGTACTAGGAAATTATGGTGGGAGGTTGAATTTCCCTTACCTTGCTCAAGAAGGGGTTTATTTAAAAACCCAAGAGCCAGTGCTGTTTCTTTCCCTTTAATCCATCTGGCCTCACATCTAATCACAAAGCTACAGCCTGGGACTATTTCCAACAGTGAGCTACACTCCCTAGATGAAGCAGCCCCTCATTCAGCTGCCCTTTTATTCTTTCTTGATGAAAATATGAATATGTGAGAAATCAGCTGCTGATGGTTATGGCTCACTCGGTGTCTTGTGTCTCACACCCTCTGGAGTCAGCAGTCCCACTGCCCTGTTTCCCAGGCTCTGAGCACAGTCTGCAGCAGGGACACTGTGGCAGCCAAGAGCACCTCATGCTGAAAAGAGGTGGCTGAGGCAGCAGTGAGGAGGAGAGCTGCTTTGTAGGGAGTTGGAGACATTTATTGCTTACAGAAGCAGATCACAGTCCATCTACACTAAAAGGAAAGCAGGCACCCCTTCCTGAGAAACTATGTGAATTGACTGGGGTCCAGCATGGGGGGAGGGACTGGTGGGGTCTGATTCATGCCTTGGCTGCCTCATCACAGGGTCAGGGGCTGAGATTTTGGAGCTTTTGCTTGAGGCAAAGAACAGCACAAAGGTAGGTGTGCTTTCAAAAATAGTCCAGATTTGTGGCTAGGGATCAAAACTCTTGGAGGCTTATCAACATTTTTCAGACTCTCTGGTGGTTTCTGTCTGTAAGGTTTATGAACTAAATACCATTCTCTTAAACAAAAAAAGGCAAAAAATAGTGCATGTGGGAGGGAAATAGGTGCTTGACTGTAGGAGAAACTGCAGTGTACATGTAGACAGATAAGTATGAGCATACATTAGACTGAAGCATGGAGTGGGTACATAATGGCAGTGAACAAGGACTGTTTATTTCTTGAGTGTTGCTTTCTGTTAAGGAGCTCTTTGAAAGTCAAGAGACCATTGAATCATACTGGAGTATAGCAAAAATGTGCAGCAGCTTGCTCAGCAGTGTAGTGACGAGTGCTGTTGTTGAAGCACCAAGCAGATCTAGCTGGATCAGGTTCAGGGATGGTTAGGATAGCATTACAACATCCTGCACCAAGCCAGAAGAGCTTTTTGTCTGAGCATGTCTCCAGAAGCTCAAAGCATGGCATGCTGTATATAGCATGGATCCAGCCAGAGGTGCCTGTACTTTTATTGAGCAGAATTGCAAATGAAGGTAAAGTAACAAACATGATTGTTAAAAACCTTTAAAAAAAAATAGGCTGGTGTGATTTCCATCCTATAAGAAATGCTTCCCCCAGATGAATTTTGCAAAGGTTGTATTTGAGATTTCCACACCGGTTGGAGAAGGAATAACTTTGTTATGCTGACCTGTACTCGGGTACATTTGGAGGAATAGTTCAAAGGACTAGGAGCACGAGGAGAGAACTTCCCACTGTGGGAGTTATACTCATTCCAATCAGAAGTTGTGTCATGCTCTTTAGTGTACTGAAAATTTGCCTTCAACAGGCAAAGCTCACAACACTGGTTTTTGTTTGATTTCATTAAACTTGATAGAATGTGTGCTTGTGGGAACAGATGATGACCAAAATCCCTGTGTAAATCCAATGATGAGCTATTTTCTGTTTCTTCAGATCTCTTTTTTTCATCATAGAGAAGGATGAAATTGAAGTAGGGAATGACCTAATCATAGAATAGAATCATGGAATTATTTAGGTTGGAAAAGACCTAGATCATCCAGTTGAGCCATTAACCTAACACTGCCAAGTCCACCACCAGGCCAGGTCCCTAAGCACCACATCTACACATCTTTTAAATACCTTCAGGGATGGTGACTCAGCCACTTCCCTGTGCAACCTCTTCCAATGCTTGATGACCTTTTGGTGAAGAAATTTTTCCTAATATTAAATCTCCCTGGCTGTAACTTTAAGCCATTTATTTTTGTTCTATTTTTTGTTACCTGGGAGAAGAGACCAACTCCCACCTCCTTCCAACCCCCTTTCAGCAGCTGTAGAGAGCAATAAGGACCTTGAGACTCCTATTTTCTAGACTGAACACCCCCAGCTCCCTCAGCTGTTACTCATCAGCTGCAGACCCTTCACCAGTTTTGTTGTCCTTCTCTGGACATGGTCTACCTCTCAACGTCTTTCTTGTAGTGAAGGCCAGTTAATGCTGTAGTTCAGGGAGCAGCAGCCATCTGTGCCATTTGGGATCAAGGAATAACGTGGATTTGGCAGTGTGATGAGAAGAGTTTGCAGGACCTCGAAATACTGGACTTAAAAATGAAGTTTGTTGTAGTGATGGTCTGTCATTTTGTCTGCTGGGGGAGTGGGGGGCAGGGGGGGAAGGGAGACATTAGGAAAGAAGTTTGAAGTATACGGGTATGTAAGTGCAAATTGTGAGAAGGAGCTGACATTTCTAGTACCTGAGGAGCTGGAATTTGCTTGTTCTGTCTAAAAAGAGCTTCTTCCCAAGTACTTGAGACTGAAAAGAACAAGCTTGGCATTGTTCCTGTGCAGAAGAACAGCATTCTTTAACAAAGAAAGTTTTGTGAGGACAACAATCATTATTTTCAGAGTGTGACTCAGTTCATTTCCTTGTGTTATGCTGTATTCCTTTCTGACAGACTAAAAGGGAGTGGGTGGATGCAACATGGCTGGAGAGCCTCTGGCACACCATCATTTAATTCCTCTGGTTTTATAGGGTTGCTGCTGGAGGTACCTGCTAGAAATAATGCAGTTGTCCTTTAAGCAGTGAAGCAAGATTTTCTATAGAAATCTTTTCTCCATATTTGGCAGCTTGACTGAATCCATCTCCTGTGATGATTAATCAACAAATACGTAGTTCAGGAGTCCTGTGAATGAATTTGAATCAACTTGGTCTCGGACATCTCCTGGGAGGACAGTCCCGAAATTACTTTCAGAACCAATTTGATTTGTTGCTGTTTTATGTAATCTGCAGTTATAACTTATTGCCCCCTCTCCACTGCATGTGGAGTGATGCAGTGCTCTGGTAGAACTGAGGTTCCAGCACAGATGCACTCTGATACTGTGCAGGCTTCCATCAAAATATATTGTATAGGAATGTGCTTTTTGTTCACGGAGTGACAAAACTATTTTTTAGTTTTTTTAAAAAGGAAAAAAGCTTAGAAGGTTTTTGGGTTTTTTTAATTACATAAAAACATAAAAAGACACTTTATAGGATTTGAGGGACTTTATTTTAAACTTAAGGATAGCTAATTGGACAAGAGCTAAAAAGTATTGCTCAAGCAATTTACTAGAAAAAGAAGAGAACAAAAAAACTTACTGCTTTTGTGAGGTGTTTTACTAGGACCAAGAACATTTTGCATTTGGCTTGTTTTTGTTTTTTTTTGTAAAGAGTTTTGTTATTTTGCTTTTTAATTTTTTTTCTGTTTCTAACATTACTACAAAAGCTATTTTACTAATTTTATGCTTTTTTAAGTAGCTGAGCTATTTTGGGTGTAATATAAATGTCTAAGAGCTTATGAGACTTGGCTTAAAAAAACTATATATCAATTGGGTGAGGAGGTGCCAGTCCCTGTTAATACTGAGCATTGGCATCCATCATTTGCTTTTCTCTTCCACCTGTGAAAAATACCTGTGGATTCAGTGGGCAGAGGAGGGATCATGTTTGCACCTTCTCTGCTGTGAACTCAACCTGTGCTGCTGCTTATTGCAGGTGCTGCCACCATCTCTGGGGGGAAGAATGCCCTGGGAGCTGTGGAGTCAGCTGTCACCCACCACCCCGCTGGAGCCCCAGCAATGCAGGTCAGCCTGCACGGGATGAAACGCAGCGTGTCGGATCTGCGGCTGCAGCTGCACCAGATGAAGCAGCTACAGGTATGGTTATCTGGGTAATGCTGGGAAAAAAGGTGGCTTGGCAGCAAATGCCTTTTTTGCTCCTTGCCTCTCTCTCATTTTCTCTCTTTATCTTTTGTACAGTCTCAGTAGCAGAGTTCTAGCAAAGGGCAGACCCAAGTACTGCAGACACAAAAGCTTGCATAGTCCTCGAGGTGTGAGAATTAGCTCAGTTAAACTACTGCTGCTCAGATATTGAGAAAAAAAATAATTTCTAGCTTTGTTGGATGACTCTATACATTAAAGCACTATTTATGTTACAATAATATCAAGTCTGTGATTACAGTTTGGATCCTGCTATGCTATGTGCTGTATAAACATGTCAGAAGAACCATGTTCCTGCTCCATACTGTTTACAGTTGAGACAGATCTTAAGTCCCTGAATAAACAACTTTGATGTCAGGAAACTCAAATGTAGATGAGGATCAGTATAGATATGCATTAAGCCAGAGTTTGAGTCCTGTATTTACAGAATCCAGAAAAATAGCCAACTTGAACAGTAAGAAAAAAGGTATTTCAAATGTTGCTGCAGAGGTTTGTTGTGTCCTGCCTACACTCAGGTTTCAACAATGCCTTCCTAATACAGGTCAACAGCTCAAAACCTGCAAGAAAGAATACGACCAATGAAGAGTTAACAAAAATAGTATGTTGGCGCATACAGTCATGCTGCAAATATAAATACATGCTGTTCATCTCAGACACTGTAAAAATAAGCATATGCAGCTGTACAGGTCTTCAGCCTTTTACTTAATTGGAAACTGAAGAGCGCTGTGTATTGTCTCAGAAGATGGAAAAGAAGGCAGAGCACTTTCTTGTAAGACAAAGTGGACAGTGGGGGAAGCTTCAATACTCTGCCAGTCCTCCTTACCCAGAAAGTGACATCATGTGTTAGCTATTGTAGGGGTGGGCTGCAGCTGCTGGTTTTATAACCAGGGTGATGGTACCATGTCAATCAAGTTTGATTTGCTGATAAATTTTAGAACAAAATAATGATAATACAAATCAGAGTTTAGAGCATGTTTTACCTTCACTTCCTTATCTAAAAGAAATTAAATTATGAACCAGTCATAGAGCAAAGGAGCAGAAGGGTGAGGTAAACATCAGTGTAGGAAAATGTGTCCAACTGAAGGTTCTGTGACAACGTCCTGTGCTCTGTTTGCTGAGAAGGCAGAAATGGCAGATGATATTTGGAGCAAAGAGTTGGGTCAGGTGACTTCTGTCTGTGATACAGCTCCCTTGTATTTACATTTTCAGTTTAGGATGAGTATGCTCCAATAGCAAATGTCCCTTTCCAAAGCTATTCTCAGCAGTGCTGCCTACGTGCCAGCCATCGTGTTCCTCATCTCATTTGAAGACACTGGCATGTCATCTCTGCCCTGGCACATTATGTATAAGTGCATATTTTTCCACATTTGTGCTGTAAACCACTGCAGCCCCTCTGTCCTTCTCCACACCATGTGCCAAATGCAGCTCTTGGCGAATGCCTTGGGTCTGGTCCCCAGCTGTGCTCAGCATGTGGCCTCAGAACGTGGCTGGAGGCTGCAGTGCTGCTTGGAGGCAGGGAGCTCCTCCTTCCCACAGGGCTGCCCACCAAGGAGTGGGCATTTCCCCAGCTGAACTTTGTCTCCATGGCCCTGCCCGGGGCAGAAGCCTTGCTTGTGATCAGACATAACATTGTGGCACGCAGGAGTGAAGGAATTTCTACCATCTGCACTAATCAATGCTGCCAAGGAGGTCTTGAGAAGGGAAAAGGACATATCCCGAGTGTGCTCATTAACTCTGGCTGGCTTCCCTTAATTCAGAAATTATAGCAAACTTGGTGCATTGAGCTAGTGGGAAGTTGAGAAATTTTGATAGTCAGTTGGAAGAACCTGTAGCTCAAGGGAAACTTTGGTATGTTACACATAAATTCCATTGATGAGAGCTTCTGTCATGGCATTCCTGAGCTATTTTGAAAAAAAGCTCACAGTTTGTAGGGCAGCAAGTGAACAGGCAGTGTTTTAAACTGAAGAGTGTTGCAATATCACATTTTAAATGAAACAGTTTGTGCTATGTTTTTTCAAAAATAATTGTAAGTAGAAGGGAAAAAGTATTTTTTTCTGGTTTCCCAGATTGTTTTCATTTCATGTTTGACAGTGCTTCCTATTTTTCAATTTCACTGTTTCTCCTGGTCTGGCAGTCAGTTTGTTCCTGTTTGTGTGAATTTTTTATACAGTGACAGACTAGAAGAAACACTTCAGAAAAATACAGGCACAAAATTTGGCAGGATAACTAAGAAACAGGATCAGGACAAAAAACTATGTTTAATAATGTCTATTGTTTAATTTTCAATTGATGTTACCACTGTAAGTTCATACTAATTTTCTTAATAGAATCAAAGAAGTGCATTCTAGAAAAGACCCGTTAATTTGTGTATCCTTTGTTTGTGTTGGCAAAATCTTCTTTTTAAACCATATCCAGCAGCAATGGATCCAGATGTATTGATTCACACACCAGATAAACATATAATGTAAGATGCCACCAAAAAGTTAATATGTGGTTGGATTTTGAGCACAGGTTCTTGGCTCACAGACATTTACCTCATGGCTGTTGCTAGAGGCTGTATACACTTCTTGCTACTACACTTGCATGTTCTAAGTGCTCTGATTTTCAGAGACATTCAGGACAGACTAGTTCATGGCGCTCTGGAGTTTTCCTCAATGCCAGAGACGGGCTGTAACCCAGCCTTTGTCCTGAATGGATTTGTCACTGGTAAGAATTGAGCCCATGATGACTTAGTGGAGCTGTTCATTCTATGTTCCCAGGTGTTGAGAGCTCTTAGAAGCAGGTTTGAACCAAGCCTTGGAGTATATGTGCATGGTTTATATCATTATCTTATATGTGCACTGGATTTTTGTCTACTCCCTTTCTTTAATTGAACTCACTTTAAGGGAATGATACAGATATGATTAATGTTCCCCATTAGGAACATGTATGCATGCATGCTTTTCCTTCACTCAGTGCACTGTTTGCAGGGAAGTGAATGCTGCAGAAAGGACAGAAAATGTAATAACAACATTGTCATAAATGGTATATAATACTCAGTTTCACAAGTGTAACTTTGAATTAGAAATTAATATTTGAATTAGAAATTAATTGAGCTGGATTATAGAACTGGAGCCGCTACCTTTAATCAATGTATGGTAACGAAGTTCAGGAGCTAGATACTTAGATTCTACAGAGGTGCTGAGCTGCAGGCAGCCAGCTCCTGTTTGTGGCTGTGCTCTGGAGTTCATGGGGAGGTGGGAGGCTCCCACTGGGCAGGTCCTGCTTGTCTCCTAATGAGGAGCAGGGTTGTGAACCAGTACTTGGTTTTCTAGTTACCTGTCTCATAGATAATAATTGGTTCAAAGTGAACTGAACTGGCTATCAGATTATTCTTGGAGTGGGTACCAGAGGCAGAGCTGGGGTAGTTGTGTGAGAGCAGTGACAAATAATGGCTGAAGCACAAGATGAAGAAGAGGGGCAAAGAAGGCATGTGGAGAGATTGGTGAGGCTGAAAGTGAGAACCAAGGGTAAGGAATGTATGAGAGGATGCTAGAATTCAAAAAAAGTATGCTAAGTTTGTTTCTATTTGATTGCTGCTTGCAGTTATAAAGTAAGGTAACTCAAATTAGCAAGAAATTCCCGTTTGTGGGTGACAGGAAAGCCTGCATTGCTTTTCCTTACTTTTAGTGTGTGCCTTTAGAACTTCAGTACTGCTTCAAGAAAGACTCTTCAAGTATGAATGCTTAAGATTATTTGGCTTGTTTTCAAGCAAGCTTATAGTACAAAAGGTTCTATTTTGTGAAACCAGAATAACTATGGCAGATCCATAAAAAATCTTTTGCTTGAGATGGTGGAGCAACTAACAGAGGTGTCAGAGGGGCGAGTGGGGTGTGCACTTAGCCAGGGGCTCTCACATCCGATTCTACTGGCAGAAGAAAAATAAGAATGAAGTTCAGTTCCAGAGCACAGAGGTAAATGGATGGCCAGAGACTGCCTTCTCCTTCTTGCTCCTGCTCTCCCTGCTTCATGCTGTCCTTTGGCTGCTGACTGACACAATTGCTCCCCTCCCACAGTTCCTTCTTTTGTCTCTCTGAACCCATATGTACCTCTCCCTTCTCATCTTTTGACCCTGTTCCTCAGGCATGAACAAACTCAGGTTTTCCATAACTAGCCAATTATTGCATGAATTTTCATAGAAATAGTAAAAACATTTCCTTGATACCAAGATTGAGTCATGTCCCAAAATGAAAGAGCTCACGCCAAACACTGAGGTTTGGGAGTCCTTAACATACAAGATTTTTTGAAATCTTGCTGTGTTACATTTTTGTTCCCTGTCCTCATTATCAGAAATAGATGAACTTTTATGACTGAAACTTCCTGGTATTGTTCAAGCACTTCATAAATGGAGGTGACAAACACCTTAACTGAACACATCACCACAATAAATATAGCTCCTCTACATACCCCCATAACAGGAAAAACCATGTGCCTGACATTTCACAACCTCACACACTCACACATACTCAGTTTTGCTATTAGTGGAAGTCCCTGTTACCAGCGGAGGAACATCAAGGACTTAAATTCTGGACACCTGAGACTTAAGTCTAACTTCGTTACTGACCTTCTCACTGACCTCGGATCAGTTGTTTCACAGATCCTAACTCATTTCCATGTATCAAATCTCCCCACTTTTTAAAGAGCTGGGAATAAATTGTGTGACTGAAGTGTTACATGCTCATTCACTCATTTATTCATTCATTTAGGTTTTCCTACTTGAAAATATGACACAATGAATGAGGTGTGTATCTCAGATAGTTGTAGTATCTTACCTTGCAGTAAGAGATTTTAATTTATCAAATTCAAACATTAATCCCACAATGGGGAAAATACACTTACAAAATTCACACTGTCTTCAAAATCTTCAAAATAATCTAGATATTATTTATATAATAATATAAATATGTGCTGTTGAAATGTTTTTCAGCTTCATTTTTCAGTAATTGCTGACACGTCTCTTCAGCTGAATTTTGAGCTACCTCCTCCTGCTTGTCACAGCTCCGATTTCACACACACACATCCTCCCCTGCAGTGAGGTGTTACCCTCCCTCTCATCACAGTTGTGTAGCTGGAGAAGAGAGTAAGAGAGTCAGGCATAGGGACTGAAGAGTTATGATTGAGGAACTGAGTTTGTTTCTCTCATGCTCATATTGGTTAGAGAGAATTGTCTCAGCAAAGGCACTTTTTTTTTATTCTCATGAATTTTCTTAAATAGATTTTAAAGAAGGCTTACTACATTATACTGTGTTATAGATATCCCATTTTTGTGATTCTTCCTGTTAGGTCATGGGTTTATTTTGTGTGTTAAATGTGATTTGGCTGTTAAGACTGGGTGTTTAGAAGACAGCTGACAGTTCAAGTGCTAGTTTTAAAATGGGAACTTTGTCCCCAGTTAACACAGGCGTTTTTTAAAATCTTACAGTATGAAATGGGTCCTGGGCTAACAGAATTGTGTTCATGTTGCCTGTATCCTAAAACTGTGACTGGGTGGAGACCTGCTTATCACTTTGAATCTTGTGATTTGCGTAACAGACTTAAATGGGTTTGGTTTGTGAGCATGGCTCATAGCTGCTCCAGGGCTACCCACAGAAGAGTGCAGCCTAGTTTGCCTTCTTACCTGTTTTGCTCTGTGAGCTTACTATCAGCAAGACAATTAATGCTTGAGTTACTTAACATCAGGCTAAGACAAGAAAGAAGGTGTGACTTGAAGTCCTCAGAAAATCACCATATTATAAAGGGAGGCTTTTCTGGTGGGTAAAGGAGGTTTTATGTATTGCAGATGAGCTGTACGCCTGTACCAAATTACACCACATGTTACAGTCCTTCTTCTGCCACTTGAGAGACTGAAAACCTTCATTCTGAAAACAGCAGTGCATTCCAGCCATGACATTAATGTGTGGGATTATCCACTAGGCACGTCTGGGCTGTGGGATGCATGAGCTTGTGAGATAGATGGAAAGTGGAAGTCAACCATCCGGCATTCTCATGGGGTGCAATTAATTCTTGATTCATGTTGAACCAAGCAGAATAAAGGGGCCACAATCCTTGTAGAAGTTAAGCATTGAAGGTGATATACTGATCCCAACATATTTTGTTTATCAGTTTGAAACTGGAAGTTACAGATATACATGGAATAATGTTTATAGGTACAGCTAAAGGGAAAGGAGAAGGTAAAAACACTCACTCACTGTAGGATGGTGTTTATCCCAACCTTCTGAGCTCTGCAATGTATTCTGTTGCCTGGAATGTCAGTCAAGGAGGAAAAATTGAAGTTGATTTCTTTTGTGCAACAGCTGCAGAACCAGGAGATGCTGAGGGCAATGGTGAAGAAAGCAGAGCTAGAAATCAATGGCAAAGTGATCGAAACAGTGAAGAGGCTTGAAGATCCTGTGCAGCGACAGCGCAACCTGGTGGAACAAGAGAGGCAGAAATACCTCAGCGAGGAGGAAAAGATTGTAAAGAAGCTATGGTGGGTTGAGAAACCTCTTCAAATTTAGTGCTATTGCCTGTCTTTTTCTTCCATAAAGTAGAAACTTTTATCACTGTTTTCAGGTAAACTGCATTTGTATATGGTGTTTTAGCTATGTTTCCTTGCTGTGTATCACATTGGCTGTAAAACTCTGTGTTGTTCAGCTCACTGGTCCTGACTGGGAGTCCTCTCTGCGCAGCCCACTGGGTAAATCCCAGTAGTACCAAGAGTTTCAGCCTCTTCAGAAGTCTCCTGTAAAGCGAGGGATGACTGTAAGGACCATGCCCATCCCTGTGTTCTGAAAGCCTCCCTCTACCCTAGTTCTCCCCTTCAGCCTTATGTATTATGCTTCAGGGAAGGAGGGAGGAATTTCCTCAAGAGCAAAGGGAATCAAAGGTAATGAGTTTAGCTTAAAGTACAAAAACCAGATTTCAATAGTAAGTACTTTGGCTACTGCATGGGAGAGGTAGGGGAAGCTCAAATAGAAGAGTGAAGTTCTTAATTACAGTCAGCAATGCCAGTCCTTGTCTAAAGTGAACTCACTGAGGTTTCCATCTGCTTAACTGTATACCTTGTTTTGTTGCTATGTAAAGGCCCTTTGGAAGATTCTGGGTTTTTTTTCCCCAGAACTTTGGTCCACCAAGACTGGTGGGATCAAGTCATTTGGTTTAGTTCAGAGTCAGCAGGAGGCAAGGGAAAGCTGAAATTAATAAACAGTTTAACTAATTCTAACACTCACATTTGTAAGATGTTATATAACTAATTATTTCTCATTGCCGCATTTATTTCACGCCTAAAGAATTGCTCCATAATAGAGAAAAAATTTCTAGTCAGCTTGTCAGGAAATTATGACTGAAGAGCCATAGAGCCAGAGTTCCTGACAGATGAAGAGAGTAAATCCTTCCTGTTGATCAATAAGTTGTTAGATTAATACTTTTTGTAATAAAAAAGGTGCATTTGTAAATAGAAGGTTGGGTGTTACTAAGGGAGAGTGCTGTGAAGAAGGGTTGAATGTGCAGTAATGGTCCATGCTGGTGTAATTAATCCTCTCAGCTGGTTTGAAGTCTTAAGTAATGACCTTCCTGTTCCACACTTCACTCCTGTGTACCTCGTTGCCAAGTTCCTGGATTGTCTGTTCTCTATGGAAAGAGCAATTTGTGTGATGGCTGTTTATGGCATTGCCTCATAAAATGGATAGAGTGAGGTCAAGTGCCAATGGCATTCTCTGTTACAGTTGTTCATTAAGGACAGGACTTGGATTGCAATATGGTTCTGTTTTACCAGGTTTTGGAGTTTTTCCTGTTCCCATAGTTTCTGCTACTTCTGTGCTACTTCATTTGTTAAAGTTACAGGAAAATTTCTTAAAACATTCAAATGTTACTTCACCTCTTTTAGAGATATGCTAGAAACAAACATTTATTTTTAATCAGTTGTGTCCAATGAGATTCCTTTGTCACGTATTTGCTCATTTGTAGAGTCTGAGCCCAAAAGAAAAGCACATCTGACAACAATAATTTCAGCAGCTGATGGCTTTTCATAGTAAGAGCATACAGCACAAAATTACACATCAAATGTCACTGACATTATTGAGAAAAAGGTTAATATTCTATATAGGCATTTACAACTAAACTGATCCCACTGCAGATATACAAACAAATGCAAAGCAACAGGGCACAAAATTTGCCATTTTTTAGGATCTCAACTGTCACCCTCTTGATCTTTCCTAAATCATAAGACTAAATCAGTAGACTGTCTTCATGTGAGACACTGGAGCCTAAGGATTACTGCAATACTCACAAAAGTGTATTTACTACTCTTAGGTGGTAAATCTTAGCTTAAAAAGTCCTTCCTTCTGCAACTGAAGATTATTGCTTGAGCAGGGAGGTTGGACCAGTGACCCTCTGTGGTGCCTTCCAGCCTTGCCCATTCTGTGAAATAAGGAAATAAACATATTGGCTGTTTCCTGTTGTAAACAACAGAAATGTTGGTTTCAAAGCAAGCATTCTGTTGAGCAGAAAGCTTGCTCAACAGATTCATAATGGTGCCTACAGAAGTGTGCCCATGTGTGTCACAACTGTAGCAGGATTACAGTTCAGAGGGTATCTAATGAAACCTGTTAAACATAGTGTTTATGTACACTTGTGACAGTGAAATACACACTCAGAATTAAATATGTAGGTTTTTTTCAATCTGGTCTTTTGACTCAACATTAGAGATGTTATATATAGCGCTTGTAGATACTAGATTTAAGATTTACCAAAGACAAATTGTGATGTTATGATACATTGAGTAATTAAGTATTTATGTCATAACAAGCATGTTAGAGGTGTGGCCACTCAATATTGTATATTTTAAACACTTTAATAAAGGGATTTATAAGCACAGTATTTAAATTATAGCCACATCCAGTCTGTTCAATTGGACACAATCCATAGCAGCTTACAATTTATACTTTGTTAGGAAAAGTATATTATTTTTTAAATAACAACAACAATAATAATAATAATAATAATAATAATAATAATAATAATAATAATAATAACTATGATCCATGAAAGCAAAACTTCACTTGGCAATCTGGGAGAGCTACTAGTAGCAGATACTTGGGAAAGTGTATCAGAAGAATTTCTTTTGTTTGTTTTTGAATTGTTCATTTCTCAGTCAATCTCCAGACTCTTAAATAATGCACAGCAGATTATTCACCCTTGCCATGCTAGTCATTATGTTATAGACACTCCCTTTCCACTCCCTTTTCCCCCACTCATGCCTTTTCCAGCCTGAGAAGTCTTAGACTGCTTAGCTAACCTTCTTCTAGAAGCCTTTCTCTACATTTCATCATCCTCTTGCCTTTCTCTTTGCCCTTTCTAAGTCTGGTGCACAGCTGTGGGATGGGGATGGGAGACAGGAGAGCCCTGCAGCAGCTTTGTCTGATGCAGGCGCACCGTGACCTCGTGCATGGTGTGATCTCCCTGTCCTCATGTGCCACAGGAGCTTTGCATTAAATATCCAACATCTGTCTCACAGTGGATGATCATCAGTTCTAAGGTCATCACTGTATATAAAACCTTAGGGTTTTGGGAGGGTATTGGTTTTAGGTGGGGTTGATTTTGGTTTAATTTCTCCTATTCTCATGGGCATACTTTACAGGTATTGGGAGTTAATTTAATCTTTGGCGTTTTCTGGTCAGTTAATACCACATGGTCCATCTGCAATCCTGTGCAGCCACCTTTCATTTGCATTTCCCTGAATAATATAGAAGCTTTCTGCGATTTTTTTTTGTTATAATATTCATCCTTTTTTTCTAAATTATTTATATTATGTTGAAAAGCACCAACCCTAGTAGTGATCCCTGTGGAACCCACCAGCAAAGTACATTCATTGAGTTAGCTGTTCATTGATCCCTTATCTTTACTTCAGTGCTTTATCCATGAAAGAATTTCCTCTTGTCCCATGGCAACTTTGCATTCTTGAAAGCTTTTCCTCAAACACATTACTGAAAGCCTTTTGCAGTATAATTTGTCCCCAAACTTCTGTTGTTTGTGGATTTGTGAGACTTACCTTCATTTTACACAAACCATGTTAATTCCTACCTAACACAGCAAATTTATCCATTGTTCATTGATTCTTTAATTTTTATTCTGTATTTTGATACCTATCCATCACACATGTCTAAGTGTCAGTCTCACCAGAATACAGTTCCCAGGATATCCCCATACCATTAAAAAATTTTATTTGTATCATTTATGACACTTTGACTAATCTGGTTCCAAAGCAATTTTAATCAAGAAGTTAGATGCTTATCATGAATAGTTCAGCTGTTTCAACCTCAAGTTGCTATAGAACTCCTGGGCAAATGCCATCTGGTCTGGGTGTTTTGTTACCACTCATTTTGTCAGTTGTTTTGTAGCCTGTTTTACTGATGCTGCAGTCTGAGGCAGATCCTCTGAGGCTTTTTTTGCCTGAAGAAAGATCTCAGCACAAGGGTTGCCTTCCCCATGTAGAATATAGATGCAGAAAAATTGTTTATCTTATATCAGCCTTCTGAAACTGCATTAATGTGCATGTCTTGCTAATTTGCTTAGGTGAATCTGTAAAGCCAAATGTTTCCCCCAGTGAGAGAAGAGAAATTCTAGAGACCACCAAATCTGTTTCAGTCTTTGGGTCCTAAGGGAAGAAGTTTCTTTTCCCTTGCAGTTAGCAACATGAAGCAGTGTAATGTGGTATCCCCTGGGTAATTTCAGGATCACTTGTCTTGTTTGATAGTATATGGAATCAAAGGGGTTTGTGATGACCCTTCCATTTCTGCTCAAAGAACAAAGAGGAAAGTGGGCCACTGTCAGCTACCTCAAAGTCCTTCAAACATTGTAATATTCTTCTGTGTTTTCCTTTCTCTTCTTTCCACACGTGAACAAATTTAAGCATCTTTCTTTATCTGTTTTATTGCCTGGTAGATGCAGATATTTGAGAAGCTGGTTTTCCAATGCTGATCTGCAAAAGGGAGGAGGGATACCCGATGACTTCCAAAGCAGCACTGCCCAGCCTCAGTGCCAATACCAGGGCACAAGCACTAGGGAGGATGCATGACTGCAGAGCACTGTCCTGCAGAGCAGGAGCCTTTGCATTAGCGACAGTGACAGCAGGCCACATTCTTCCTCCAGTTCCTGCTGAAGTGTGTCTGTGCCTTTTATTGCAAAGGCAGACAGAGACAGAACATACCTGCATTTTAGCAGCCTCTGCCACCGGAAAACACCCCTAGAAGTGTTCCCTTGCTGCCATCGTGTGGTCCAGTGGATTGTTTCCTGCAAGTCTGCTTGTGCTGGGGGAACTGGGACTCCCCCAGCTTTCTGAAGGCAGAGGTATTGGGAAAAGCGGTCTGAAAGTCAGAATAGGATCATTTACCTCCACTTGTTTGTGATCTGTTCAGACACAGCTTATGATTCTCAGTTCAAAGTAATTTTTAGTTTCTTAAGTTCTTAGTTTTGGATTGAAATGAACTCTTTGCTGTGCATGCTTAATGTTCAGATGCTGATCCTGTTTCTGTTCCTCTGTGTATGAGAAATACTGTTTGTTGTGTTGCCATGGACTGTTCTGTGTGACTGTGATTCTGATTTAAACTGACCTACATGTACAGTAGTGCTGTAAGGAATTTTCTTTATTTTTATCCCATTACTAGCCACCTACTTTTCTTCCCCACTGAGATGGGTCTTGGAAATGACTGGCTTTGCATGGCAGCGGAAGGGAAATATGTGTAAATGCAAGACTTGCAGGTGGTACAGAGGGCAGGCTTCTCATACCCCTTTCCTCCCAATCCTCTTGTACCTTGATTCTCCTACAGCAATTGCAAAGCTGATCCCTGATGGATGCAAAAAATGATGCCCAAGATTAGGTTCAAATGAGTGGCTGATTTGTCAGTTCAGAGTTTCCATTGCATTTTTTTCTATCTGCATTAAGATAGATTGATTTGTGCATTAATCTGCACAAATTAAAATGCTTCCTAGAATATTCCTGTGAGTAAATTTGGTATCTTAATAGAAATTAATTTCTCCTAGATACTCAAGAGATGATCTTTTTAAGGTGTTTACATAGGTATTTGTGTAGTTGCCCATAAAGCATCTCAGGGCTGGGGGTTTTTGGCAAAATTTTATGTATCTGTGGAAAACTCCAGCTAAAGCAATGTTGTCTCAAGTTCAGATGGGAAGAAGTGGCTCCTTCCCAAGCAAAAACAGAGTTTATGTGTCTCAAGTATTGCAAAATTTTATGTGAAGTATGAAAAGACTGGAAAAAATATTGGGAAAGGTGAGAAGGAAGCACTGCGTGGAGCTCATGTAAGCACAGGATGGCAGTGGTTGGAAAAAAAATTCTAAGTGATTCACTCTTAAATCCAAGTGCTGAGCAAGAGCTGCACACAATGCACACTTGCTGTTTCAGTCTGGCTGTTGATAGAAACAGGATCCTGTGTCCTGTCCAGCAGTACCTGGCAGATAAACAAGGTTGTATCAAGGTTGTATCAAGAGGCTTTTGGTGCCTGTTTTTGGGTTGTTTCTTAACTGTTGATGACTCTGTATGTCATCAACAAAGAGAAAACATCAGGTGCAAACCAGTACTGGATGTAGTGTCTATCAGTGTCTATCCCCTTTGAGCACTTGTGTCCCCAGAGGGCTTCTGGCTGTTCCTGTGTTTCACCAGCCTACCTGCCCTTTGTAGCACAGCTGCCCTGAGGTCAAGATGCTCTGCACATTGCAGCCTGTCACAGAAATCAATAACTTGGGACAGCTGCAAGCCTGTGCTCTGAGTGTCCAGCATTCTCACCTCCCCTCATGGTATCCTGTCATTTGTTTAGCCTGTGGTATCAGATCTAAAGGTGCCACAGTTGAAGTTTCTGGTTTAGTTTACTCCATTTGTTTACATATATTTGCTTGCAATATCAAAGTCCTGCTTAAATTGTCTGTCCATGTTATTTCTTTTGCCAGTGAGCTGGAGACATTTGTTGAAGACCTGAAGAAGGACTCTGCTGCTTCCGGCAAGACAGTTACACTGAAGGACGTTGAAGATGGAGCCTTTCTTTTGCGTCAAGTGGGAGAAGCTGTTGCTACCCTGAAAGGTAGATACTTTTCCTTTTTACTTGTGCTTCTTTTCCTTTAACCACACAGAACAGTTTTGCCTTTGATCTGGAGGCATTAACTTTCACTTTCAAAAAGATTTAAAGCTGGGATTAGGGAGCTTGCTGCACGGCCCCTGGAGAGAGATAGACATTCAAGTAATTGACATTCACCCAATCATCTTTTACTGCCCAGGGCTTTCATAATTTGCTCCTCAGCCTCACAATTGATTTCCTTGCAGGAGAGTTCCCAACCTTGCAGAACAAAATGCGAGCGATCCTGCGGATTGAGGTGGAAGCTGTGAGGTTCCTGAAGGAGGAGCCCCACAAGCTGGACAGCCTGCTGAAACGAGTGCGCAGCATGACCGATGTCCTCACCATGCTCAGGAGGTGATTCCTTTTCTTTTCTTTTCTTCAGGCTTAAAGAATTTCCTCAAGCAAGGCTGGAACAGCTTTTGGGTTTGTGGTCTCCCCCTCACCCATGGCAAATCTGAGAAATTCAGCTTGCTTGCAGTATTTATAGATTAATCCTAGAGCCCTCTCAAGAGAAATCAAATTAGCCTTTGCTGTGCTCTGTGCCGTGAGTCCACTCTGACCAACAGCCTCAGTCACTGAGACCTCACAATTAAGACTAGATGCCTCTCAAGTCAGCACTTCCAGATCCAGGAAGTGCCTGGATAAGAGAACTTACAGTGGCAACAGTCTCGTACCTGAGCCAATTAACTTTAGGTGTTTACAGCAATTTAAGCTAACAGAAACATTCTCTTACACTGAAAGGTTCATTCCCTAAAATGTAACAGTAAGAAATAAAATAGGAAAATAATGTAAGTGGATAAAGGTATCCCAAACCTTCTGAAAGAATACACTTCAAATTCTTTTTCTCTTCTTTGCAAGGAAGATGCATTAGAAAAAGCTGAAATATTAGATAAAAATTAATGTCCACTAAGTGCCAGTGTTTAGCCATGTTTGTCAGAGTATCTGAACAGCAAATGATTGCTGATTTATTTAACTCAATGGGCATTGGATTTAATTCGTGCTCAAAACTGTCAGTGGTAGGGGTCTCAATTTTAGTTCAATTACAGGAAAATGTAAGTCATGAGCCTGTTGTCACTACCATTATTCTAAGGAATGTAGTGTTGCCAGTGTTTCTATATATCCTGGAGCGCATGTAAAATGTATTTGGCAGTACTGGCAGATGGATAAAATGGTTTATGTAACAGGTTTTCTAAGAGCCATCACTTATTTTTCCATGCAGACCAAGGTTTCACGTTAGTTTCTTTTCTTAAAAATTATTACAGTTATTTCCTGTCTTGCAAAGAAAAAATAGAACAATAAGCTATGCATACCAGAGTTTTACCCTTTTTTTTTGCAGCAAAATTGCATATTAAGCCTCATAAAGTCTGTTTCAATAATGGGAAAACTCATGGCATTTGATGGCTTGCAACACTCAGAAGCTCAGACATTTCCCAGCTAGCTGCCAGAAATAGTTGCTTCTTTATGTCCTCAGCTCATCCTACCCCACACTCTTGACAGAAGAGACCTTTATGAAGTATCATGTGATGCAGAACCTTCATTTGAAGCTCTGTTTTGACAATGTGCCAGACTGCTGCCTCTCATTATATGTAGCTTCCCTTTTCTGTGCTTCCAGCCCAGGAACATCTTGTTTAGCTAGATACATTGTATACAGTTTAATCAATTGATTTCCATTCTCAGTCTAAAAATCAACTCACTGTAACTCCTGGTTTGGTGAGAAACTGCCATTACATCGCTGAAGGTTTGTAAACACCTCAGAAGGCAAAACCATCTGAGTTAGAGTAGCCTCTTTAAAATTCTGAGCTCCTGACTCAGAGAGAAAGCTATAAAATCATACAGCTGAGGGCATCAGGGAAATAAAAAGCTACTATTTTGATTGTTTGACTTTGGTGCTTTTTCTTTGCAAGAGTTTATTGTTGCATATTGTTCCTGACTGGCCTGTGTGCTGACCATGTGCTTTGTGTTCCATTTGGCTGGGCAGACACGTTACAGAAGGACTTCTGAGGGGCGTGGATCCATCCCAAGCCGTGCAATACTCTGCCATGGAAAAGCCCACTGCAGCTGACAGTCTGAAAAACCAAGAGGAGCACAAGCCCCCCCAGGGACACGCACAGCAAACCCTCCCAGCAGTCCCATCCGAGTCCCAGGTGTCATCAGTCAAGTCAGAAGTCATCCCCTTCTCATCCATGACCGTCCACCACGTGCAGAGCTCTCCTGTTGTCATCCACCAGTCCCAGCACTCGGCAGCCCTGGTGCCCCACGCCCAGGGCTCTCCCTCTGCAGGCTCTCACAGTGAAGCTGTGCCCACAGCTGGCCACCCCTCAGCCAGCCCAGCCCCGCCAGAGCCCACGGCAGGAGCCCAGCCCACAGCAGCCACATCAGCAGCACAGGTCTCTGTCAATGGCAGCACCATGCAAAGCCTTTTCATTGAGGAAATCCACAGTGCAAGTAGCAGAAATCGAGCTGTATCAATTGAGGTACGGTGTATTCCACTCAACCAGCTGTCCTCTCTTTGGGTCTGAGCTCCCAGTCTCACTCTTGAGGCTGCAGGTGGGACTTTTCAGATGACTTCTGGGGATTTATGTGCTTAATCCCTAATTACCCTGTACTTCTGAAGATACCCTCTGATTTTGTTCCTGCTCATTGCAGATGTTGGACTAGATGTCCTGTAAAGGTCCCTTACAACCCAAATTATTCTATGATTTTAAATGCAACAGAAAAATTACATAACCAAAATTAGGTAACTGTGTTTTTAAAGTTATCTTTATTGAAAAAAAAAATCAGAATTCTATTTTAGCAATTTTAGAATACCTTATTTTTAACAAATGGCATATAATTCTCCAGCAAGACTTGCATACGTGGATTTCATTCACTCTTTAAATCTCCATATCCCTTACTATGGAGAAGTAAAAGTGAAAGAGTGTAAAGCTCCAGTGGTTTCCAGTGGGAAAACCCAGAGGTGAATTGCTGTGACTTATTACAGACAGGCACTTTAATCACCAGTGTGATGTAGTAAGGCAGAGACCCAGATTTAAATTTAACCTTTGTTCCTTTAGTGAGCAGTGGCCACTGTCAGTCTGGCATGTGTTTGTGTCAATTCTAGCACAGTACAAGTCAGAACAGTGTGCAAATACTGTTCATGCATTTCCTTTAGTTGCTGACTAGAATTGAAAGAATCTGTCCATACTGACCTGTAATGTTTACACATGGAATTTATTTTTAAGTAAGTGATCACAATGGAAATCAGAAAAATATATAGATACTTTACTGTTTTTGTCTAGAAAGCTGAAAAGAAGTGGGAAGAGAAAAGACAAAACCTTGATCACTATAATGGAAAGGAATTTGAAAAGCTCTTGGAAGAGGCCCAGGCCAATATAATGAAATCCATTCCTAACCTGGAGATGCCTCCCCAGCCAGCAGCCCTGCCTAAAGGAGATGCAGCAGAAAAGCTAGAAGTCTCAGGTAAGGTTTGCTAGAGTAAATGGGGCTGAAGAATTGCATATCTGGAAAGGAGAGGTTATTTTTCCTACTTTCTAAAATGTTTTCAGTTTATAGATTGCTGTGATCTTGAGGAAGGACAAAACGATCTCTGAATACACAAAAATGTGCTTTAAAAAGCAACAATAACTTGCTGTGTGTGGATGGAACAGTGGTAAAAGCTGGCAATTGCAAGCAGGAAGATCCAGGTCAGGGATTAGGAAAAAACCTCATAAAGATAAGGAAAGTGAAGCACTGAAGCTGCGGGAGGCAGTGAGGAGGATGAAGGTCCCCATTACTGGACAGAATGGTTTAGACTAGCACTGAACTAGAATTAGATAGGTAGAGCTACTTAGTGGTAGCAAGATGGTGAGATGTCCTTCCAGTCCTGTTTCTTTCACAATTTAACATACAAATCCATGTCTGAATTCATTCAAAATCCAAGGAGCAAAAAAGATGCCTCAGCCAAACCTTGGATTTATCCCATTAGCCAAACACACATCAGCTGTAAAATTCTTACCCAGCTACATATGCAAGTCCATCCAGCTCAGTCTCTGACAGGCAATTGCAGATACTGTGTGTGGGGAGCACAGAACCCAGCTGCCTTCTGCAGCCTGCTGGTAGTATTCCAGCCCCCCACAGGATTTCAAAGGGAATATCCAAATCTCCTCCTTTTCATATCCATTTTTGAACTTTTATATAGCAATTCCTCTATACTTGTACAATTTGCATCCTCTTGCTGTGGCAGCAAGCTCCCATCTTGTGAAGGAGCTTTCCTGCCTATCTTTTAAACTGGTATCACACCAGCTTCACTGAGTTCCCCATGGCTCTAATACCCTCCAATCTGGCAAATATCAGCTCTTCATTTCCTTCATAAAATCATGAAGGCAGTGGATAAACCTTTATCATGTCCTGGAGCTCTCCTTGAGTGGGAGTGGGCAGCTCTCCTGCCCCACAGACTTCAAACTGTGAACTTCCAGCCTTTCTGGTCCCTCCATCCAGGCCAGCTGCTCCCTCCCCTAGAGGCTAGATTAGTTACCCTTGTTTAACCCCACTTTGTCCTTCTGGAGGTCAGAGCTGCATGCTGCACTCAAGGTGTTGGCATGCCAGCGTGGTAAAAAGCTGAAAAACAATGCCCTAGGGGTTGTGTAGACAAATTCATATAGAATTTGGAAGGAGTGTTTTCAGATCCAGCATTTTGTTCTGGGTGTGCCTTTGACACTGCCAAGTTTTGTCTTCTTGGATGTTTTGCAACATACATGTTTAAAATAAATTCTGTTGAACCTCATAAAATAATTTTAGAATTCTGGCACCCTTCAGTGAGATTACTGGCTATCAACACAATTAGCTTGTATAATGTGTGGCATAAATAGAAGTCAGTGAAAATAAGTACCATATGGGTGCAGTGAGCTGTGACATCTTAAAAAGTGCAGAGCACAGTAACTGAGAAGTTTTTAAGTTGCATAGTTAACTAATCCACTTCTAGAGTAACAATTTTGCACACTGTGCAGCCAGCAGATTTAAGAACAAGTTTTATGAGATTGAGACATTTGCCTTCTGTTTTGCATAATGAGTCCTGCAATAGTTACATAAATACAGGAATAGCAAAACTTCTCCTTAATATCTGATTAAATATCTCACATACCACTCAGCTCTTCTGTGACAGGATGAAAAGTTCAGTTCCAGTCTGCTGCAGAATTGAAAACTGAGAAGCATAAGACAGACCACCTATCTGCCAATATTATACATAAAAAAATTTGGCCATAAATGAGCAGAGCCCTCTGTTGGCTCAGCTGCAGAACCCAGAAAAGATCATGTTGCCAGATTGTGTTGTCTCATCCATTCTTCACACAGAACCTCTCCCAGTGAAGAAACTCTTTTTTTTTCCTCTGCAAAGCACAAAGCAAAATAAAATTACACACTTTACACAGTTTTCCACATGACTCTGCAAATTTTTCTTTTAATGTCTTGACTAACTCATCTTTGTATCAAGACTGTTCTGTGAAAAATGTGGGTTTTTTCCTAGCATGTACATTAGAAATTGGTCTCCTTCATCTCTCTTTGTGCCTTCATATGTGAGAGTGCCCTGCTTTTTGCAAGTGGTGAGTGATCATTAAAGAGAGTTTATCTGACTGCAGAGTCTGCCTCAAGGCAGGCATTATTACTTTGAAACCTCTTGGATTTATTTTGGTAGAAGTCTGTATGGTGAGAGCAATTAGTTCCCATCTATCCATGCCTGTTGAAAAATTCTGCAGTTTAGTGAAACAGCTGATGACAAACAACTCCCATTTTGTTCAAGAAGTGCTGAGCCCTTTGGCACCAAAGAAGGTTCCATAATGTGTAGTTTTGTTCATGGGCAGTCTCAGGCTTAGTGAGTTAAATTTGTTCATTTACTCCTCCCTCTTAAATTTGCCAGAGGGGGGAAAAAAACAGAATAACACCTTCCCTATAATTTTTTTGCTCTAAAGTTTTTTTTCCTTCCCATTTATATTGGGGAAATATAATTGCTTAGTAAATAAAATAGAAATCCATCTTTGAAGTTTTATGTGCAGCCTAGTGTCACTGCAGTGACATGAGCAAACCCCATGACAGCCTCTCCTTAATGACTCCAGCTAAGGGATGTGAGAGGGATTAGCCTTCAGTAACCAGTGCACCTGCCACACTCAGTGACAATATTTCTTGCCTGTGTTTGTATCTCTCATTTTGAGGATGGAGATGGATGAGTGTCTCAGAGATGCGAATGAGATGGCAAGAATCATGTTTTCTTTGTGCCTTCTGTGTCTCTCATCCAACCTGGCTCTCATTAAGTGTGAGGAAATACTTGAAACTCTTGCAGTCAGAGTCACTACCGGTTTGAGGGTAATGGGTCATGCCCATTAAAAGGAGTAAGGATTTGCAAAAGCCCTAAACCATAGTCTGCTAAACACCATCTTAGAGAATTACTCTGACTTTACTGCAAAAGTACATCTGATGTAATTAAAAACTGAGTAGTGTGTGTTGACCAAAGAAGTGGTCTAATGTAAAGTGCATCTGGAAATTCACTCCCCTTGCAATCTGGCAAGTGAGTGCCAGATAACCAGGGAGGGAGATAATACAACTGAGCATTTCTTTAAGCTTAAGCAGCTTCAAAGAACATTTGAGCTAAGAAGGAAACAAAGATGAGACTGGGTCAGACAAGGGCTCCATCCAGTCCCCAGAGCTAGCTGGAGTGTTGGAGGAGCCTGACAGAGCCCCAGGAGTGGACAGTTATGCAATAATTTCCCCAGAGGGAACACTTAGCCCTAAACAGCTGGGTAATCCCAAAAGCAGGATGTTTTATCTTTCTGGATTATATTTATTCCAGCTGTTTATATAACACTGAGTAGCTGCAGAAAGGTCATTCTTTTGCTCTTGGAAACAAACACTGTAAACGGCAGTGTGAAAGCAGTGGCTGTTGCCATATTTATGATGCTTAGCCTGTAAGCAGAAACACACAGGGACAGGTCATGAGCTGGGTCATGGTGCTTCTGGAAATAATGCTGTCCAGGGACAGCTGGTGGGGCAGCATCCTCAGGGGCAATGCCAGTTTGAAACTGGTCTTCTCTAGGAGAAGACTCTCCTCAGAAAGCAAGGGCTGGCTCTGCTTGGCCTTTGCATTTGGTATTTGAATCTTCTTGGCTTAGAAAAACATGTATAGGGCTATTATATGGTAATTCAAAGACAAACTCTACATTCCTGGAGTTATGGCAAGTTAAGTGAAAACAAATGCTCCCTAAGAAGAGGAGCAAGTGCAGTTGCCTCTGGTGATCCCCTGCCCTGCTCAGAGATGAGAGGACTCACTGAAATCCAAGGGTGGCAACTCCAGAGTACTGCTTACATTTTCACTCAGCCTTTGTGTGAACTTAGCTAGTTTGTCCAGTTATGAGATGGACAGAACTCTTCAGCTCCTTGCACCTTGCCTGCAGCACCTCCCAGGCAGAGCAGAAAGGTGTGCTGGTTGATTCAGAATTGCTGAGAACAATGAGAAGCCTCCAGGCTGGTGTCTCATTGTCTCCATGGCAGTGGCCTTGCTCTCAAAGGAGGCTGAGGGGCCCTGTCTGTAAGAGGCACCCAGAGCTTGTGCCTTACCTGCTCCTGCACACCTGGGCTCTGCTATCCCACTTGTACAGTGATGGCTACACCCAGATACAGTGGCCTAGAGGACAGGAGTTTTGCTGAAAATTTCTGGGGGAAGTGATCCAGTTTCTCTGCAAGTTCAGCACTGTTTACTTTCATTTCAAGTTACACTGAATACCAAATGTGATTCTGTTCGTGTATTCAGCAACACAACCTTTTCAGACATTTTTTCCTTTCCAGTTGAGGCAGGTATGCAAATACTATTTTCCTCTCCTTGACCTATGCTTACTTTGTGCTGCTCTGTTTACCTGCAGAAGAAGCTCCTGATGGAGAGCAGGATAATGAGAAGCTGAGCAAGTCTCCACCTCCTCCACCTCCACGGCGCAGTTACCTGCCAGGCTCAGGACTGACCACAACCAGATCAGGAGATGTCATCTACACAGCCAGAAAAGAGGCTGCTGCCCTCAAGGTTTGGTGATTCATACTCTAGGCAGCCAGACTCCTGAGGAGAGGTGGGGAAAGAGACAAGACACAGGCTTGGGCCTATAAACCACAAAATAAGCTGAGGCAGAGCTGTGTCCTGGAGAGCTACTGAAACTGCTCACCAGGATGCACTTCTGTTAGGCCAAATGAGCAAGTAAGATTTGATCAGTTCTGTTTACAGGAGTCTTGCTGCTCTTATCTCCTAGCAATGCAGCAGACAAGTCACAGGCTGCTTTCATTTAGAGTGGTAAGAAGATTAAAAACTAAAAAAAAATCAACAAAGCATGCCTTAAACAGATGGGGAAGATCAGGTCAGATTTGAGAGTGTTTTTACAGAAATGTTGCAAATTAGTTTCTTTGGGTTTGTTTTCCCCATCTGTTCTGGGGAAGGAAGTGGTGGGAAGTCCAATGTAGGAAGCCTTTTAATCTGTGAACATATAATTACATCAGCAATATTGGTTGCTTTTGAACTGATAAAGTAGCAGGAAGAGGGAACTTGCAAGAGAGGAGTTGAATTTTGGTTGAATTTTTTGAGTGTTGAATTTTTGGTGTTTGCTTTGCATCAGGAGAGCTCTCCTGTGTTATGTGTCTGTGTTTTCTCATCCCCTTGTAGGAATGCAGTGAGGATGCTGGGCAAACAGCACAATCCAAAACCCCTAAAGATGACCAGGCACTGTCTCGGAGCACAGGGCATGCTGTAGCACCTGCTGCAAAAGATGAGGAGGAAGAAGAAGGAGATAAAATAATGGCAGAGTTACAGGTATGCCTTTTGAGTTGCACATGAGGACACCTGAGCCCAATATCACTTCTAGGGCCTCAGTGCAATTTCCAGCTCAGAACATGAAGGAAAGTAGGTCTGCCATTCTCACCTGGTACCACTTTGTTGCACTGAGTGGTTACTTTTCGGAAGTACTACCTAATTTTGTCTAAGAGGTCTGGAGCTGAGACAGTGGTCAAGAATGCAGTAGCTGCCACTGGAGAAGCCTGCACATGCAAATGGGACAAGTAAAGCATTGGTGTGCATTTGTGTGGTTGTCCCTGGCCTAGTGTTGCTCACTAGTACCAGCCCAGCCAGGTGCTGAGAGCCTCTGTCATGTGTGCTATCTTTGGTGGGAACAGAGAATATCTGGGTCTGCTCCTGGTGGGCTGTGCTATGGTCCAGAGTTTCCCAGAGTGTTTGAACACTGAGACATTGCCCATTCCCGGGGGTGTAACTGGTACATCACTCTGCCAGTGGCGTGGAAGAGTGCTCTCCTGCTGGTCCTTCACTTGGCATCACATAGGACAGTTCACTTCAGTGATGAAAATGCTGCAGTAAATGCCAACTATTCCAGCTACCACCAGTGAGCTCCATCTTCCCAGGGGCACCCTCTGTCCTCTGTCATGCCCACATGAGGAAGGGAGATGTGGACCAGCCTAACTGGCTATAACTTCTGGTATTTTAGAGCGCTGCTGCAATGTGAGATGATCCCTGCTGTCCACCTGCCAGCAGGAGGGCTTGGTGCTGCCCAGGGGGCATTCAGAGCACAGGAGATGTGGGCACTGGGCTGTAACTGTTAGGTCCCTGCTCCTTCCCTCAGCTCTCACCCACCAGTGCTGGTTTGCAGGAGTGAGAGCAGAAGTTCACCCTTGTCCCCCCCCCGTGTGCTGATGACCAGTGAGGTGGCAGGGCTGGGGACACAGAAGCTGTCGCAGCATCTCTGTCTCCAGGAAAGCAACCTCTGCCTTGCAACTGGGGACAGTGAAGTGGAACTTAAGGTATGGAAAGGGGGGCTGAGGGAAGCTGAGGAGGAGAAATAGGCATGGGAATGGCATTCAACAGGGAATGGGTGTTTAAATGCTAGCTTTGGGGGCTAGTAATACTCATTTCAAACCAATACCAAATACCAGGTATATTTTAGAAACTTAACAGAATACCATGTTTAGAAGGGGCAAACTGCCTGATCTGAGAGCTACAGGCTCATTAGTTTGATGTCAATCATAGGCAGAAAGATGGAAAATGAGATATGGAATTCAATCATTGAAGAACTAAAGGACAGACATGAACAGTTATGCCAGTGAGCTCAATGTAATGGAACAGGGAACTGTCAAAGGAAACATCACTCTTTGATCAAGTAACAGGTTTGACTGCTTAAACTGAGTTGTATACCCATAAACATTTTGGTAAGGCATTTGATCAAACATCACACAGCATTCTTATAAAAATCTGGCACCTCTCAGAGTATACAAAAAACCCCTATTGCAGCATAATTGAGACCTGCTTTTGAAATCACTGACCTTGATGCAGGTGTTGCTACTATAACAGGTCTCATAGGGAGCAGCAACAGGCCCAGTATCTCTCTGTATTTTCATCAAAAGCCTGGAAATACATTTAAAATCCTTGCTGTGTAAAATCTGTTAGGCCAAATGAGCAAGTGATCAGTGAAGTATGACAGCAGAGACATGATAGCAATCATTTAATGGTCATAATGCTTTGCTGAATAAAAAGTTCGCATGAAGAGCAACAACATAAAGGCCAGGCCTTAGAAACAGGAGTTTATTGCATGCCTTAGAAAGAAACAGGAGTTGCAGTAACAAGTTGACAGGAGCTCCCAGGTCAGTGATGTTGCCACAAAATTGTGTCTGCTTCAGGAGTAGATGTGAAAACTTGGTGTGGTTTTGTGTCTGTGTACAAGATCAGTGAGATCCACACTGTGCTGCTGCATCCATGACTAAGTATCCATGTGTATCCCATTTGAAAAGCCTGTTAAGATTATGAAGGTTCAGAAGAAACTTGAGTGCAATGTGAAGATTTTTAATGAAGCAGGAAAAGGCATCATAATTATCAGTGGCTGTAGCACAAACTATTTGGAGACTGTTATAGATATTTCAGGGCAAAGGTGATAAAAAAATACCAAAGGGAAATAGCTTTTTTGACACTTAAAGTCTGAAGGACTTTGAGGATGCTTTATTCAAACCCACATCACTGGTCTCACAAATGGGTAAGTTGGAGAAAAGTCCAAATCCTCTTTTGTGAGGAGTAAGACTATTTTTTCTGTTAGTTTCATGTCATCCTAGGTACTCTGGTCTATTAACACATACAAATAGCATGTAATGGAAAACCAGAAAGAAAGTCTACATCCTGATTTTTTGCACTGGATTTTTTCTGTTATCCTTACTTTTCTGATTTTGCATAAACATGCAATACGTATGAAGAATATAGTATATAAAGAATAGACCTTATTCTAATCTGTAATCAGGGCTATTAATTTCATGAGTTGCCAGGAATCAAATAATTTCCCTACTGTATGGTACAAGAATAGAATCTTACCGCATGTCACAGTGTGCCTGAGCCCTCCCTGCTCCTTGCTGTGCCCTCCCTGCACAGCTCACTGCAGGCAGGCCTTGTGCCACTGGAGGCCTCCAGAAACTCTGGTGAGGCACATTTGCTGCCTGCACTGCACAGTGATAGTGGCAGTGATAGTTTTGCTCTTCCAGATCTGGGAGCCAGCTGGATAGAGAAACTCAAAGGAAATGAAAGGAGGAGAGCAGAATAAATGGCTGAAAAGTCTGGGCCATGCCCTGGAGGATGTGGGGTGGGAGGCTAGTGCCCACAAACCCACAGGTTGGGACAGTCAATTTATGGCTCATGGTCAAAGACTGTGACAAAGGCACATCTCCATCTTTAAAGTTTTAATAACAGTTTGTGTGGGAGAAGTGAAGCTATGTAACTTGCATTATTAGCCACAAGGAAATAGGTGCTGTCATAAGCCCCAAGTTTGTCATGGGCTTCCTACTTGAGTTTGGATAGTCTGTAGCACCTCTGTGGGTCTCCATTGCCTACAAATTCAGAAATCAAGCTTGTCCTCCTTACAGGGAGCACTGAAGGCAGCATGGTGGTAGAGTCTTGAGAGGCTGGAAGGGATGCCCTGGTTCTCTGAATCTGATAGTCAGAAATCTCTATTATTATCTCATGAGCTTGTAGAAAACATTGTTGAGCTGTGACTGTTAAAAACAAGTGCTCTTTTTGTAGTTGGTCATCTCCAGATATTTCTCTGTAAAAGTTCTTGGTCTCCTGATAACCTGTAGTATTTATTTCCTAGGCTTTCCAGAAGTGCTCTTTTATGGATGTAAACTCAAACAGTCATGCTGAACAGTCCAGAAATGATACACATGTTAAAGACATAAGGCCTGGGACTTTAATGCATCACAAGGAAAAGAAGGTAACAAGTGGCAATTGTAGACATGCCACCCGGTCTTGGCATAACCTTCTTTCCTTCAAAACTAATCTTACATCCTGTGTCCTGTTCTCTTTAACCCCTACCTACCACTGCCCAGCAGTTTCCTTCCTTTTATCTCCACATGTCTCAGAAATGCTCATACAGAGCTCTGTATTAAACTGTATTATGTGTCTCATCAGCAAGAGTACAATGGTTTCATGAAGCTTTATCATTCTGTGAAATCAAAACAGGATCTGTCAGTTTCTGTCAGAGATGCTCATACTACCTAGAACATCCTTCCCCAGCTGTTCTGGTGATGGATGGTGAAGCATCTCTCCTAAGCTTGAGGGGAATTAATGGTTCCTCTCAATCTCTAGAGCCAGTTTGAGAATGTGTGCTTTATTTTGTTTCATTTGTTGGTTCCAGAAATAGATATTCAGAAATCCCATTCAGTTTATTGGATGACAAAGTGGATGGGAGGAATTTGCCCTCATGCTGAAGGGCAATGCCCAAAATTCAGTCATGGGACTGAGAAGAGTTGCTGTGTGTTGGAAGGCTGTAGGAAGGTCAAGGTTGAATTTCACAGCTGTGCCTGAACTGGAGTTGCCAATTGAGTTGATTTGACTTAGCATGCAGCCAATGTGCAGGACAAGAAAAGGACAAGTACTTCTGCCCTTGCAGACCTCTTTTTATATGAATAATAATAATGAGTTGCATCACTGCTGGGTCAGGGGGTTGTGCAGGCATGACAACTTGTCAGCCAAATGCCAGTTTGCAATGAAGGTGGGTATGGTGGGGAGGGAAACACAGCTCTTCAGCACAGCATTTCAACCTTCTCGTGCATTTTGTGTGTGTATGCAAATGCTGCCAGGCCAGGGCATTGCACTTAAGGACTTGTGTTGGAGCTGCCCAAACAGCAGATCTGGTCTAAAGCTGCAAACATCTGCCTGGGTGAGGGTACCTGGGTATGAGGGTAAAAGGACAAACTGTTCTATGTGTATGACAGTGTTACAGAGGGGAAAAAAGTGTGAATTCATCCTCATTACTGCTGTTGTCAGAATGAGAAGATCATATTGTTACATGAAACCCTGAATCATCACTCAGGACACTGCATATCCTGTAGCACAAACATTTCTTTGAAAGGTGCTGCCAAGTAGTTGCCATAAACTGATATTTATTTGAATAACACTGAGTCCAGGAAATTAAGGTTAATGAGATCTGTTTTTGTAATCTGACATGACAGAGTGTTTATTGGCTTTAAATATGGAACATTATGGTCACGATAAAATCATTGAGGAAATGAGTTCTGTTGTGGTTTTATTTTTTAGTAGAAAAGCGGAAGTTCCTAAAATAAGACACCTTGTACAAGGACACTATGAGGTGTTTCACTGGTGCTTGGAACTAGAAGTGGAACATGCTAAAAAAAGATATACAGTCAGCATATCCAGAGGCAGCAAGTGCCTTTAAGTGACTTGGTCTAATTCTGGGGGGTCTGACGTGTTTGGGACTGGGAGGTGCTGAGCACTGAGCAGGTCAGGGCCTGAGGGGATCACAAGCCTGGAGTTTGGATCCCAAAGTGCCTCTCAGCACGACCTGCAGACTGTCAGCCTGCCCACCGAGGCCTTGCTGCTGTGCTGGTTTCTATGAGAGCTCTTCCTCACCTAGAAACATGAGGAAGCAGCTGTTCATCCTTGTTACTGCTGAGCAAGCCTTTGTGGAACTGTGACTCTGGTGTATGAGTGACATTCTTGCTTCTGTGTTTTGATTGTGAGTAAAGTTTTTCTGTAAAATCCTCCAACAGTTCATAAGAAAACGTCACACAAGGTGTAGAAACCAGACCTGGTGAAGCTCTGTATGCATGGGGCATGCATGCACAGCCAGCCTGGGGAGTTCTGCACTGTCACTCATCCATCTCAGTTGGGAGAGCAGTGCTCCTGACTGTTCTGCATGTCCTGATGCTCACATGAGTATAATCTGTCCTTCTGCTGGCTTAGGAGTCAGCTCCTAGTCTCAAGCAAGCAATGTCAGCGTTATTGTTTTTGGTTCACTGCCTTCAGGCACTTGAGGCCAAATTACTTTCCTTCTTGGTGAGCTGTCTTTTGACTGTAGATTTCTCTCTTACTCATCGTCCTGGTGTCTCCTCAGGTCAGTTCTTCATCCTGATGATTGGTGTTTCTCCTAAGTTGTCACTAGCACTTAAACCAAAACCCAGAGGAAAGCCTGGTGTTAGGAAACATAACTTCCACTTGCAAATAAAGAAAAAAGTCCCCCTGAAGTTTCATTGGTGGGAATAAACATACTTCTTTTGAGACAGGGGGTGACCTCTCTGTTTGGTGTTTGGCATTTCTGCTGTAAGTGAATGTAGCTCAGTGTTTCATTCTGCACTTCCACAGGCACCACAGGGTGTCACTGGTAATTCTGATGGAATACTTCCAATGCAGCAAGGATTTAGAAGTGCTCAGACTGTAATGATACTAATTGCGATGGAGCAGCACTGCTCAGGTGTGACCAACATTAGAAGGAGCAAAATGTAACTTGAAAATCAGCTTTTACTGGTATGAAACTTCCTTTCAAGGCAAGCCAGACTCACTGTCAGCCCTTCCGTGTCAGCTCCCTTTGATGTGTCCCAGCAGAATGTGAGCAGATACTGTGACACTTTCAGCTTCAATCTTATAAAAACATGGTGGGCCTGGGGGGGCTTAGCAGGAAGGTGAACAGGTCATGGAGCACTGTGTTGGAAATAAGGTAATTAATGTGCTTATGCGTATTCTGGAGGCCTTGTTAAAACAAGGTAACATCCCATCCTGACCTGATGCATAGCACAAAGCAGTAATATCATGCACTGTTCTGCCAGAATTTGGAATTTTGCCCTGAAGAAAGACATAAATCAGATGACAGCTTGAGACATGTCTGTGCAGCAGTAAATGGAGTGGTGAGTTCACGAGGTCTGCGCTTCCCCCGAGATTAATCTTGGGGGAAAATAAAAGTCCTGTAAAGATAAAAGCCCTGAATAACTAAGTAATCCAACTTTCCCCCTTAGGTGTATGGGGCTACAACAGGATCTCCCACAGATAGTGACCATCCTAAAGAGAAGAGGGAAGGGAAAACTGAAGAAGAATTGGGTTCTGATTCATCCAGTACAGCTGACAGTAAAAGTGGCTTTTCAATGAATGACAGTCCTACATTTAGCAAGGGTTTGTTTGTAGACAGTACAGACTATTGTAACAAAAACCTTCAGAATATGAGCACAAACCTGTCTGGTGTCAGTTTGCCAGAGGAGGACAAACGAAGAGGGGCTCAAGATATCTTAGGATCACATTTTCCAGCCGCTGAGACTGGAAAACAAAAGCCAAACTACAGACTGTCAAGAGATGCTCACCAGGGTGAAGCCTTGCAGAGCACAGGCAAGCCCATCCCCATCAGCAGCGCTGCCCCTCTCCTGAGGCACATGCAGGAGGCTGCGGGGCCTCAGCCTTCCCTGCAGGAGCAAGAAGTTTCTGCAGGCAACTACAGTCAGGTTGTGCTGAGACCCAAAATATCCAGAGCAAACAGTGTGAGCAGCACTGAAGAGACAGACTCTCCAGCCAGCTCTCCAAGTGAAGACAACCCACCCACAGAAAACATTGCCTTCATGATTACTAAAACAGCTGTCCAGGTGCTCTCCAGCGGGGAAGTTCACGACATAGTGAGCCGGAAAGGAGGAGAGGTGCAAACAGTCAACATTGATGCCAGGAAGGATGTGGCATCAGAGAAGGGCATCCCCGAGAACACAGACAGTGAAGAGCCAGTGGTGTGTCTGGACAAAAAGCCTGTCATCATCATTTTCGATGAACCCATGGATATTAGGTCAGCCTACAAACGGCTTTCTACAATTTTTGAGGAATGTGATGAGGAATTGGAAAAAATGATGACAGACGAAAAGATAGAAGAAGAAGAGGAGGAGGAAGAAAATGAAGCACATGAAGTCTCTGAGAGGCAGAAGGAAGAGTCACCAGTAGCTAATGACAGAAAAGCAACCACAGAGCATTCTGCAGCTCATGGTCTCCAGGGGCCATACCTATTTAACCCTCAGTCTGACTCTACAGAAAGCAGACCTCCTGCAGAGGAGGAAAGCACAAAGACAAATTTTAACAAATACCGTCAGATCTATGGGCTGAATACAGAAGAAAACTCAGACTCTGCCGATCAGTTGGGAAGCAGGCAGGATTCTAAGAAAAAATTTAAGTTTAAATTCCCTAAAAAGCAGCTGGCTGCTCTGACGCAGGCAATACGGACAGGAACCAAGACTGGGAAGAAGACCTTGCAGGTTGTGGTCTATGAAGAAGAGGAGGAAGATGGGACACTGAAGCAGCACAAAGAAGCAAAGAGATTTGAAATCTCTAGGTCTCAGTCTGAAGAGAGTGATAAAAGTCCTTCTGGGAAGCAAGAGGGCCCCTCTGGAGCTGCAGTGTCCCTGTCCAGGACTGATGAAATTCGACAGAGTACATACAGAACTCTAGACAGCCTTGAGCAGACTATAAAGCAGCTGGAAAACACCATCAGTGAAATGAGTCCAAAACCTGTCCCTGAAAACACATACACCTCTGAGGGAAGCACTGTCCCCTTCTCTGCCCAGATAGTACCAGAGACCCCATCCCGAGAGCATGTAGTGCTGGATGAGAGCCTTGCTGGTGCAGAGCCCCCTGCATCACTCCCAGCCACTTCACGTAAGGTACCTTAGTCCGAGAAATCAAACCTCCAGCTGCTTTCTAAAATCTGCAATAATCACCATTAAACAAGATGGTCTTGTGATTTGTTTGCTTCCTTTCAGGTGGCTTGTTTGGGCTCCCCACGAGGTGTCTAACAGCTAATAGACCATTGGTTTTGGGGGTTTTTTTAAATCTTTGCTGCTGATTGGTGACGGGCAAATGCAGGGGAGCTGGGTCGAATAATCCGCTGTCTGAAATGACGAGTGTCACTGACATGAAATCCAGGCTGATCAGTAGCTGAGCAGTTTTCTCCATTTGATTCTGGAAATTAACACCCGCGGTGTGAAGCTCCTGAACTTTCCCTGCATGTAGTACTGTGGCTTTTTCAGCGCATGGTGTGCAGGCCTCCATTCAGGCACCCTGGCACTGACCAACCCTCTTGTCTCCCCTCCCTGCCCCTCCACTCGTTTCCACAGGGCTCCAGCGCTGCCTCCCAGACCAGCCGGATGCCAGTCCCCATGGCTTCAAAAACTAGACAAGGAAGCATGGAGAAATCAGGCAAACAGCACAAGCTGCAGGATCCACGCCAATACAGACAGGTAGTTTTACCCTAAACCCGGTGTTTGGATGGACATTTCATGTTGTTTGTTTATTTAAAAACTCCAGTAACTGACTGTGATGATACCAAATATCGGAGATGCCTGAGGTCAAACTGGACATCCTGGATCCTGGGGGCATGACAGTACTGATCTTTTCACCATGCTTGTGCATGCATGTCTGCAATAAAACACCTGCTGCTTTTTTGTTTTGTTTGGTTGGGTTTTGGGTTGTCTGTTTGTTTATCGGGTTTGGCTTTTTTTTTTCCCCTTAATTTATTATTTTTATTTTTTTTTTTTAAACTGGTATTCAGCTGTAATTTTAAGATGTCAACTACCTGTTTACTTTCCATTTGGTTCATGTGGTGGTTCTGTGGGAGAACTGGGAATGTCTTTGCAGGAAGCCCTGGACACTAACCCGCTGGTGTAGGTGGCGGTGGGCGCATTAACCCGCGCGGCATGGCCGACGTAGTGCCTGCTCTGTAACACGTAGGTCGCGCCTTCTCACACAGCTCTCCTGCCTCTTCCTCTATGCACTCTCCCTTGAGCACTTTGGGTTTTCTACCAGGTCCAGTCCATGGCTGCAGGACTTAGCTCAGGCCTCCAACTGTTAGTTCTGATTCTCTGTAGGGCTGTTTTCCCAGGTCCTGTTGGTTTATCGTGTTACTGGCTTTCTGACAAACTGTCTCCTGACGTCTTTATTTGCAGGCTAATGGAAGTGCTAAGAAAGCTGGTGGGGACTATAAGGCTACTTCTCCTACCCTACCTGCTTCTAAGATCCCAGCCTTTTCTCCCACTTCTGGGAAAAGCAGCTCAGCACCTGCTTCTAGCGGTGACAGCTCTAACCTTCTTAATCCCCCTACTAAAACCTCCATTCCTTCCTCCTCCCTTCTCGCTCCTCAGACAGGTCGCATAACTTACTCTACCTCCCTCATCCCCTCTGTCTCTAATGGCTCCTCCAAGTTTCAGAGCCCCACTTACCCAGGGAAAGGTCACCACCTCTCGTTCTCGCTGCAGACTCAGAACGGCCGACCGCCCCCCTCCTTCCTCCTCTACCTCCCCCCCCTCCTCTGTCTCCCCCCCTTCCCTGAGCCAAGGTATGAAGAGCATCAGGACAATCCACACCCCTAGTTTCAACAGCTACAAGGCACAGAACGGGAATGCCAGCAAGTCCGCCCCATCCACGGTCAAGGAGCCATCCTAGAGGCTAAGCACAGCACACCTGCCAGGTCACCGAGGCTTTTTGTTCAAAGAATCCGCAGCCAATATTTTAACCAGGGAATGTAACCATTTTGTGTATTGCTGGAGGCTTAATACTAATCACGTGCTAAATACTGAATTACTACACTAGATTAGAGTGAAGCTTTTTGGAAAACAGTTGCTGTTGTAATGACAAAAGAGCATTTTCTTTCTATAGGAAGCAGCACCTCTTTAAAAAAGTGTGAAGGTGTGTGAGTGAACTCGACTGCGTGTGCACAGTGGTGTACTGAGCATGGGGAATTGTATGGTTAAAAATTTACTAAGTTGTTTTGTATAAAGCTATTTTTCATTATGAGGTCTAGAAGTGAACAGAGATATACTAAAGTGTGATTATATTCAACTGTAAAACTGAAACTAAAATATTTTTCTTTTATTTTGGTGTTATTTAGCTTTGTTACAGATTTCTATTTTTGTCAACAAATGTCATGGTTCCTTTCGAGATCTTTTTGCCAAAACATTTTGATACTATTGTAATGTACATTTGAAAGTAGTATGCTGGACAGTAAACCTCTGCACAAGAAACAGAACAAGACTGGTCTTATGTGTGTATGAGGCAACTCAATTTATTGCACTGCCATTCAGATTATATTTAAGAATTTGACAGACAAGGAAAAAATAAATTGTTTTACACATATAGATAGTTGCTGATTACTTTTTTTCTTAGCTCAATCCACCCTTTTTTCCTTCATTTTTATTTTACTGAGACCTGGTAGCCCATTAATGTATTGCATTGTGGATTTTAAAATGTACACTTCAGTACTGTTCTGTATACTGGCAAACTTTTGTACATATCTATAAATATCTATAAATAAATAAATAAATACTGTATGTGGCTGGGCACATAGAGTAGTTTTACCACACCAAAGTTAATTTTTATGCATGCTTAAAAATATATATGGGGAAGGGTTGAAAAATATGGATATCAGTTAAATAGGAGAAGAGCAAGAAACTTGCATAGCTAATGGTTTTGTAAATAAATTTATTTGTATAACACCAAAATGTAATATACAGAACTATGATAAGCAAAAATCTTTACAAAAATAAAGGGCTGCATGCTTATATATTTGTATTTTGTCACTAGTAACTTTTCGGATGGTCTCAATTGGCTGTTCAGCTGTTTGCCTGAGGGTGTTAAGCCATTAGGAGAAAACCTGACTTCATTTTCCCCAGATTAAGGCTATACATGGTTATTCATTTCAAAATGGGGTCTTTGAAACTGCTGTTGATAAAAGCTTATTGCTGGAACTCCAAGTCAGAAAACCAGCAAGCAAAGAAAAAGCTTTGAGTGATTCAATGAGGTATCAGCCCTTCCACCTTGAGGTATTCCTTGTTTTATTTCCCCTTGGGAAAGGGGAAGTTTCCCAGAAGCATCATTCCAAGGCTGTGCCCTCAGAAGGTGAGAATAACCCCTGAGCCATCCTTCAGGAGCAGAGCACAGTCTGCCTCCAGCGGGGTCAGGTGCTGCCATCCCCTTCTCTGGCACGGCCCCAGAGGCGCTGCCCAGCACAGGAGCTGAGCCCAGCTCAGCAAAGCAAAGCCTGAGCAAAGTCAGAGCACCCACACGGCCCCTCTGGAGTGGAGCCAGTTCCCTTCCAGCCAGGGCAGAGCAGTGGGACTGGTGGCTCCAGGGCCTGCTCTGACCTCTGCTTGCTCACAGATGGAGTTCAGGATTCGCTGGCTCCAAAGGGAGCCTGCCTGACCCAGTGCTGTAGCTTGTCATCAGCTCCCCGTGCCACAGACAGCACACACAGAGCACCAGCTCTGGCTACCCTGCTCCCTCTTCACACAGCCAAAATGTAACCTCAAGCTGAATGATGGATCTAGCAGGATTTGCTCCTGTTTGTCTGGCACCTCCCAGGGATCATTTACTCAACAACAGTGACTTACTAACAACTGCTTGTTTGTAATGGCAGGTGTCCCCATGAGCCATGGCTGTGGCAGGCAGGGTCCCCCATGGCTCTGGCACTGCTCCCACAGCCGCTTCTCAGAGCCTCTGCAGGTGAGGGGCTACAGCAGCACATTCTCTGTATGTGGCTGGACTTAGACACGGACAGTAGTTGTGTAATTAACCAATGACCCTGCGCAGTCACCGTGCTGGGCTCACTGCTTGTGCTGGTGATGAAAATTGCCATCAGGCAGTGAACTCTACCCCCTCTAGGGCCTCAGCCAGTGTCACCTGCAATTCTGGTGCACCTGCTCAGTGCTGGGGTGCAGCACCCCCCAGAAACAACAACAGGCTCAGCCAGCTCATAACCCACTGCACAGGCAGCACTGCCAGGGTCACAAGTCAGGCAATGTTCATTCCTTCTCCATCCTGCTTGTCCAGCAATGGAGTTATCAACCTTTCACAAACACAGGCAGGGAAGAGCTGTACACACCACAGGTTGTCGCTCAGCAAAACCATCAAGTTTGTAAATAAATTCCTTGGACACAGGAGAAATCAGAACTGGACACTAGTGAAAAACACAGCTTTCCCACTGCAGATTGGTTATGAAAAACAGTTTTGCTGGAGGTGGCTGCCACTGAAGTTTGGGTCAGGCCATGGGACAGGTACCACTGCAAACTGCTCTGAAATCCAGCAGTGAGGCAGCTGCTCACTGAAGGAGCTCAGTCAGAGCCAGCCAAGGACTTCATAGCAGAGTAAGCATCCCTGTGTCAGCCAGTTCCTCCTACAGGGAGGGACTGCAGGAAAACCCCACAAAGTGACACAGCACAGAGCCCCTGTGCTGGGCAGGACACAGAGGTGGGAAGGCAGAGCCAAAGAGAGTGCATATAGCAGGAAAAGGGAGCAATGTGCAGGACGTATGAAGTGTACAGGGCCAAAATCCATCTGAAAGGCAGCCCTTCCTGCAGGCTTACAAACTCATGGATTCAATAGCAGATGGTTAAGGCAGATTTTTTACAGTCTCCTGACTGGGAACCACAGGTACATGCACCACCTCAAGGGTGCATTGCAGCCCAGCTTTAAAACATTTCCCCTCCAGGCAACAACCACACCCCTTTCCAAAGGCTGGCCCAATTAATTGGTTAATTACTATCTAAATGTGAATGGTGTTATGACCTGGCTTTGGGAACAAAACCACAGTTTTTGTAGTAAATGAGGCCACATTTCAAACTCTTTTGTCCTGCCTGAACAAAGTGGAGAGGCTCTCAGAGGCTGCACAGGAACCCGAGGCCCTTAATGTGCAGCTCAACAAAGCATTTTCCTTCAGCTCTGCAGCAGCACAAAAGAAGGTATGAAACTGTCTGGACTGTGGCCATGTCTTAATTCCACATCAACAGTGCTGTGACTGATACTAATGGGGATCCTAACAAGCCCTTTAAAATCTTAAAAAGCAGCCACACAGCACCTTCCAGCTACCACACTCCAGAAAGGCAGCTCAGAGTAAACCACTGATCACCACTGAGCAGGAACTGCTGTTAGGAATCATTTAAAAAATCCAAACACTACCATTGCTACCAACACATTTTATTATTTCTCCATCAGAGCTCAGCTTATCCTGTCCCTAACAACGTGCAGCTTCACAGCTGCAAACAGTCCTCAGACCAGAAGTACTTCCCAAGCCTGTCTGAATACGTCTAATGAAACACAGAAACAAAAAAATGGACACAAACAGCAATGTTTAGGATCTCTGTTTAAACATAAAAAACCATCCCTTTTTGCTCCATGACCAAACACTGGCACAGCTTTCCCAGGGAAGTTGGGGAGCTTTCATCTGTGGAAATATTCCAAACCCAGCCACAGTTCCAGCCCAGAGCAATCTGTCCTGGCCACACGTGGCTGAGCTGGGGGGGCTCAGTGATGCCTGCCCTCCTCACCTGCTCTGCAAGCCCATCCCACTGAATCCAGCTTCCAGAGGAACACTGCAGGAACCACCTCAGGACAGTCTATTGTAGGCATGCACTTCCCTTCTTGAGTCAATCAGACTTGTCACCCTTCTCTTCCACAGGAAGGGGAAAAAGAAAAAACAAATCCCCAACACAGTAAAAAAAGCACTACGGATAAGGGTCTGAGGTAGCTGCTGTTAAGATAAGGGCATAGCAATGACTCCTAAAAATGTCTTTTTTCTCAGCTGCCACACTGGCTGAAATTTAAGGTGACCCAAATCTTGGCAGTCTTCAAGAAGCAGAAAGAACAGCATTTTTCCAGACTCAGATATGCAGTCACTCAGGGGGAGCTCCTTGCCCTGGTAGATGCTCCCCACATCTCTCCCCCCAAGTCGTGGGTTTCCCCTACATGTTCCATGCTACCAGTGCAGTAGCAGAGAACACCATGGAGGCTGATGAGGTTAAATAAACTTGTACCTGCAGCACTGTAAGCCAATACAAGTCATGTTTTGCATGTTTGTTTTTAAGTTCCTAATTTTTCAGATGATCTTTTGTTCATTTAATACAATTACAGTTCTGTGTTCTCAAAGACAAAAGTTGACAGCCATATGTCTGGGTTCAGGAGTAAAATTATCAGTTATTTATAAACACAACAAAATGGAAATTAACCCATCAAAATGGCTGTCAAAGCAGAGGAAGGTGCAGACCCCCAGGCTCCCCTGTGCACCTCCCTAAGTACACTCCTTCACTGAGAGACCTCTGTGACTTCCTGTGGATGCTCAGCACACACTGATGAGCTTCTGAGATTAATGATGGGACAAAATACAGCTCCAGTCAAAGACAATGGGTTCTTGCTGATGAACAGGATTGGGGGTGTCACAGCACTGTGTTCTGAAAGCCCAGTAAGATGTTCAAGTACACTGTACTGTCACAACTGAAACCAAAACCATCCTCAGTTCCTCTGCCCTTCACAGAACACATCTGTTCCTCCTGACACAGCACACCTAAACACTGCTAATGCACCACTCCCATCTGCTCTGGGAGAAAAGGCATTTTAGTTTGCATGGAGACCACAAGAACATGGCTTATTTCTATGGGACTTGGTATTAGATGCGCCCAATTATGTGGTGAGAACTTTCACAGAGGTCAGCTGTTGTATCTGGGACTTTTCTTCACAGCCAATTTCTATGATTTCTCAGAAGGATCAAAACCACAGCAGATCAAAGCACAGGACTGTAACAGTCACTCGGGAAAGAAATGAGGTCTGCCTAAAAGCACATCAGCCAGCACATCCCAGTACCACAGTTCCTTCTCCTTGCAGTAACTGGACACGTTGATGGAGGTTTAATCCCCTGCCAAGCAATAAACAGTGTAAGACACAGGGACACCCAAAGTGATGAACAGCTGCTTTGTTTTCAAGTTGGTGTGGAAAAACATACAAAAAAAAATATAACTGATAGAGTTCATACCCAGATGAGTTTTTAGGGCAGAAAAACATTTTTTAGTTAAAATAATGAAAAGTCCAAGACCCAAACTGCAGTATTGTTCTGACTGGCAGATACTGATGTTGATTCTGACTTTACAAAACCCGCACATTAAACATAAACCCACTTGCTACGTACCTTAGAATCAAATTATGTATAAAGATGAAAATATTTAACCAACTGCATCTCTCTCACCTGCTGACCTGCACAGTGTGGCCCTACAAGTAAAAGATTAATGAGAGGTGTCCTTCATGCAGGAGGAACTGCAGGTTTGGTGATCCCAAGAACAGTTGGTGACTGCAACTTAAACAGTGTTTAACAGAACCGTTCATCAGAAAGAATTTGAATCACTCAAAGAGTCACCAAAACAATTTTATTTCCAGTGTTTAAGTGGGTATGCACACAGGCATGATACAGGTTTGGATTCATTAGGTCTTCATGCAGAATTATATTCTCAATAAAAGAAACCAGTTCCATCCAGTATCCACTATCTACACGCCTATGTTACAACATTTATATCAAATCTGGTATCTGAAGAAAAGATACACATGTAATATGTACAGTTAAGTTACTTATTTTACAGAAAGATTAGAAATTCAAGTCACATAAAACTCAAAATCTGTATTAAAATTGGAAATATAAAACTCCAATATTTACTGGAATGCCTAAGGAATGGAAGCTCTGTAGCCACCTGTGTTAACGTTTGTAAAATGTAATGAAAACTCAGTAACAGTAAAATGCATTTATTTGTTTGTAATAAGTTTCTCTAATTTAGCAATATGGCACCCTAACAAACCAAATGAATTTATAATGAGGCACTTGTTAGTGACTAAACCAAAAGAACAATTTTCCTGCATACTAATGCCAGGCCAACTCTCAGTCAGAAAACCATGTATACACTACACAGCATGTTGCATCAGATGCTTTGTTCAACATTTGTATGCAGCCATCAAATATACTTTTTCTTAAAATATATATATATACTTTAACTTTAGTGTTCTTCTGGCTGTGGTAATGCACTGTGAAGACGTTCCACAGAGCACATTGATGAAACCAGCCCAAATGAAGGCTGCATAACAACAACAGTACAGGAAAAAAATATTTATATATGTACACACACACACGCACACACACACACAGAGGCAGAGTTACTGGGAAGTGTAAGGGTAAGTTAATGAATTGCTGCAGTGGACATATCTCCCCATTTCAAAGATACTGGTAAAATCGAGATCTAACCACTTGGGTCCCAGACAGTTTATGAGGATGGGCATCAACTGCTGGGCTGAAGTTGTTTTTGTTCACGTTCTGATAATTTTCACCATTTACCTGGTCTGGTGGCTGAAATGGTCCCGAAGGTGGTGTTCTATTAATTGAAGTCAAGCTGCTGGAAGAGCTGCCTTCATCTGCCTGCATCTCTGCAGACGAGGGCAGTTCTACCTTTGATACCTCTGCTAAGTTAGTGTTCTCAAGTCTGGGCTTTCCAGTTTCACCCGTATTAAGGTCAGTTGTGCTAGTGCGTAAACGTTCTCGTGCAAGCCAGTCCGAGATCGAGAGGTCCTGGGCTGGACATTTTGGCTTCAACCGAGTCACAGCTGAAAGCTCAGATTCTTTCTCTCTGCTTTGACTTGGTTCTTGAGCTTTCCAAGCATTCAGGACACTTATTTCAGCAAAATCCCTCTGCCCTCCAAGTGTGTGCCTTCGCCTGATATTCTTTCTCTTTGCAGTCTCTGCAGAGTTAGCTTTTTGATTCCCAACTCCAAACATATCATCAGCTGATGATTTGAGGCGCAGCTTTAACCTGTCTGTAATCTTAAGTCTCCACGTAGGTTCTTGTTTGTCAGCCTCACTTTTGGCTGATGTAGCTAAACTGCTTGTAGATCTTCCTTTTTTCATGATGTCAAACATTTTGGTCACCGTAGGCAAGTCCTTCTCACTCTTCGCATCCCCTGACCCCTCACTGTCCGTTTTATGTCGCGCAGACTTTCTCCTGGAGAGCGTATCACATTCAATAAGCTTGTGAGAGCTGAAAAGTCTGCGACTCTCTAACTTTGGCGTGGAACTTCCCTCAGTACAACTTACTTCACTTTCTTCAGAGTTCCTCCGACTGGTCTTCACCACTTCTGGACCTTTCCCTTTGGACAGCCTTTCGGCAGCAGCGCTGGTGGCAAAGACAGGGAAGTCACTTTCACTGTCCGTCTCCATGGGACGCCCTTCGCTGATCAATTCACTTCTTTCATCATCTGCATCTTCTCCCTTGCTTTCTGTCACTGACTGCACCTCAGGGCTCAGCATACTGGCATCTAAACCAGTCAGATACATCGTAGATGAAGTAGTTGAGTAATCTGAGGTGATGGAGCTGACATCGGCTGCTAAAAACTCATTGTGTTTAATTTCAGGGCTGGCTACTTTTTTGCATGAGTATCTGTGCTGGGAAGCCTGGGAGGAAGTGCTTAGCATAGTGCCAGAGTCAGACACTGTCTCCTCAACCTGGGAAGAAGATTGTGACATAGGCATTTTTGGGCTATTCTTCTGCACGGTTTGCAGACAGTTGATATTTGATGATTTTGTACATTTTTCGTCGTAAGGCAGTGAAGGTTCCTCTGTCAGGATATTTTCTTTCTTTAATGACTTCTTTTCATCCTTTACAACATTCGCATCTTTTTTACTGCTGTTCTCTTTTTCCTTCAGGACAAACATCCTTTGTTTTCTCCCTATCTCTCTCTCTCTTTCATATTCCCCTTTAGCTGTGTTCTCTTTTGCTGTGTCACCACGAGACTGTTCTGCAAGCTCCTTCTTGAAAAACACATTATCCAACTCATCCTCTGAGCTACTTGGTTGTGGTTTCTCTTTAGTTTTTTTCCGCTTGCGACTAGCTGCTGCAAAAATGGAGGACACAAGCAGTTCCTTGCTATACTGATCTTTTCCAGAACCCCAAGAACCCTGTTAAAAAAGGGAGAGGGCATAATTAAAGTCAAAAAGCCTGAAGCAATTTAAAAACACATCCTAAGCTTCACAGCAGGAAGCGCATCTTCATTCAGGAAACATTTACATGCTCCTTCTGTAGTTGAAATGACGTTGCCCAATACGTCAATTTCCTTCCTGAGCATTCCTCTTTTTACCTGAGTCCCTTCCCCTTAGCCAAGACTGGTTTGTGTATACTACTATTTAGTTTTTGACTGACTAATAAAGCAGACCCCATTACAGTAAGAAAACCTTCTCAAGACTGGTTTGCAACTGCTTCACAGAAGCTTCACAATCCCTCCTCCTTTCAAGGTCTTAACTATTCAAAAAGGCTAATTGCTCCATTTTTCAGTTCATCTTTCACCTCTCAGAATGAGTTTGTAAATGGTGGTACCAATTAATACTCTAACATTACCACCTGGCCCCTTCAAAGCCATGCACGAAAAGTACTTAGAGCCCCAGTGCTACAGGCAGTGTGATGTGGTGCCCTGGAAATTGGGCTGTTTTGAGGAAACAGCTGAGCCACCAAACATCCTCACAGAGCAGCTGTGTTAGCATCTCCACAACAAACCAGAAGGATGCTCTGAGTCCTGTTCCCAGCTCCAAGGGGGCATCAGTGCCACAGCTGGAATGCAGGCCAGCACAGAGCTGTGCCACGGCCTCACGGAGGTCAGCTGTGTGCTCCTGTCAGCCTATGCAATGGACACCCACTGTCAGAACTCCTCAACAGCCCAGGAGACAAAGGCTTGTCCACATGAAGGACAAACCACATGTGTCACAGGAGGGCTTTGTCACTGAACTGGGGATTGAACAAACAGCCACGTTCCAGCCTTGTTCCCCTGCTTCATGAGGTGTTCCTCCCCAGCACAGCAACACTTCTGAGGAGATTCTGCAGAACAACCTTTAACCACAGCCTTTGCCTTCCTCCTAGAGGAGGAGCTATTACCTCCTGAAGAACAGGCTGAATTCTAACTCTACTTTTCTCAGTGAAACGGAGAAACAAATACTCTCTGTGAGTTAGTACTATGCCAACAACAGGGAGCATACTATATACATTTAGTATGTTTTTTTATATACATTTACCTCTACTAAATAAGATGCAAAAAGGGGGTAAGGTAAGTGCCCACAATTGTGAGAGCTTGGAATAAAGCTGTTGCTGTGTGCAGCTGACTGCTTTGGTAGATGCAGCTAACTGCACACGAGTCCTTTTCCATTGTAACATTTCAAAAATAGGTTATGAGAAAATAGTACGACCACTTACTCAAGAAATTCTACATAAGCTCTATAGTACCCCTGCATATCAGTGATTTAATAAGGGAAGCATCTAGCAGATTTCAGAAGCTTGTAACTATATGATATCAGAAAATTATTTACCTTAGATTTTGCTGAGTCACTAGTAGCTGAATCTGTGGAGAAATTCAAAAAAATTCTGCTCAGTTCTGTGTAACTTTTTAATTGTTGCTACAGACAATGCTGGACTTATGAAAAAGACAAGCACAGAACAAGATGTGAAGCAAATTAAAACCAGAACAGAGTGAATAGTCAGAGCTCACAAAGATGCAAGCTGCACCACAGAAAGCCACCGCCATGAAAGGATGCTGTGAATTGTAGGCAGAACCAGCTCAATGATAGGAATGGCAAAGGAGCCCTGTTCTTCAAAATAAAAACAGAAATACTAATGTTTATTCGATGCTTTAAGTATACAGCCCCTGCAAAACCGCAGCTGAGAGACCTTTTCAGGATGGCCCTGTGTACTCTCCTGAGATTCAGGATACACAAAGCAAAATTGGGGGTCTTTGTACAGTTGGCTCCCTAGGTACAAATCATGGTTCTTGTAGTCATACTCTTTTTGTGAGGTTTTAAAGGAATTAAGTCATATTTTCTGTGTAAATCCCCAATTATGTATCTCTCTCCACCTCTTACTACATACAGGTAAAATTTGATTTTTAAATTGTCTAGATGTCAGCAGCTACCAGTTTTGTACTTTCCCACAAGAAGCGCTTTTATGAAATGAAAAATGGACACCATAGTTTCACTGTCTCGCAAAACCCAAGATTATACAATTATAAAGGGGGTAGGAAGGGGCTAGCACAATGACTAAAAAACATGAACTTGGGACTTTCTCCCTGGGAAGAAAGAGCTGAGCCCCCTGCCACACCCCTTTTTGACACATGGCTAATGCTTTATGACTAGAAAGACTGGTAGACCATACCATGCTATTTCTCCTCAGGGTCTGCTTCAGAGATAACAAGAAACAGCAGAAAAACTTTTAAAAAGTAGCCTTGATCTGTTTAAAATACTCTTAAAAGAAAATTTACAGCACAGATCAACTTGGGGTTTTTTCCATTTACAAGAAACGGGGGTTTCTGCAGACAAGGCAGCTACAGTGTGGGCAACAGTCCTCCTTCTTCCTACAGTTCCAGTTGTCCATCAGTGACATCACAGAATCCACTAATGACATCACCGTGTGATAGACTCCTCCCACTTCGCCTGTTACAACATCAGGACAAAGTGACTGTTTCAGTAAGTGCTGAACAACCCTTTGGAAACTGAAACAAAAGCTAGAGACGGAGGGATAACATTCGTGGGATACAACATGCTGGGTTAGTGCAATAGTAGAGTGAAGGGAGGAAGGGAAAAAGTCACCAAAAAAGAGGCTGTAATGCTTATCCTTAGCCACAAAAGAGGATGGCATTTATAAACAGAAGGAAACCAGCTTTAGTATAATCATACTGCAACATACTAAAGTGTCCATCACTTGACAAGAAAATATAACTCAATTTTTGCATTCCTAACGTTGGCAAGGAGCAATATTAGTACACCACTGAAGATCAGTCTTTCTGCCATCACAACAAACCACTTTATAGCAGCGTATCTGCTTGACCTCACGATGATGATTGCATGGATGCTGTGAATAAATAAAATACTATGTGCAAGCCTCATCTTTTCATGATTAAATTCCTGTTAGACAAAAAAAAAATCTTCCAAATTGTATCATGCATGATTATCAACAATTCAAGTCTTTAAGAAATGTTAAATGATCTTTTGGAAAAGAGGAAAACATTTTATTAGTAAAAGAAAATAGGAAGAGAGAGTTACACTGAGTTAACAGAGTAGGTTATTCTAGCCTATGGATTAACACTGTCCAGGCAGGATTACCTGATACGTCTCCAGGAGATACTCCCGTTCTTCCAATGTTGGTGAGTAAATGATCTATGTTTGGCACTGGCTGAGATTCTACAGTGTTTTCCTCCTGAACTGCTGTCTACAGTTAATAAACAAAGATCTCTTCATCATCGTTTCACAAATAGTTCATTACGATTCAACAGCATTTAGAAAATTGCATTATTCACCTGAAGAACACGAGGACAGCGTGTCCTATTTTCCTTTATGCTTTTAAAACAAATGCATGGCTTGCTTTTTAAAAAAAGAATAGAATTCATTACTACAAGGACTGGAAAGCTATAAAGGTGCTTCTGAAGAGCAAACCATACAGTGACATAGTAAAAAAATATACAGGCATTCTAGAGGCAGCAGAAGCAGACTCTAAACTAAGGCAGTTAGAATGCAAGTATTTATGCCATAATACTTACAAGAGGTTCTTCAGCATCATCTTCTGTGAAAAACCAGTCATGCTAAAAGTTAAAAAAAAAAAGGTGAAAACCCCACAGGAAATTCGAAACCCAAATGCGGCACAATCAAACACAGGCTTTACTGAAAGTGAGAGTTTGATGGATAAATAACCAGACCCAAACTGGCCCAATGAGAGAAAAGCTGGTAGATCTGTGCACGATCTTATTTTTTCAATAATGAAATGCATCCACTTACTTTTTGGATGAGTGTTTCTACAATTTTATATTGGTCTGGCATGTGGGTAACCATGTGTGTCATGTTATCATCAGATGTCCTCACAAGTGTTGGACCAAATACTATTGCCAGGTTTCTTGGTTCCATCTAAGAAATGAAATATTTCCACATCATACATTTATAATGAGAAAATACAGTAATATGGGCTAAGTATATTAATACAACACTATTAAAATATATGAGAACCAGTTAAAATAAGGGCATGAAAGAGTTTTTTAAAAATACACTACTGACTCAGGTAGGATATTACACTACAACAAAACTCTCCTATATGCAGCTGCAATAAATATACCCAACGCTTCTGCAATTCAGAATTCCAGCCTTCCTTAACCTACTGCAAGCAAATGGCTCCACAAGCACAGAAAACTCAAGAACCCAGACATATTCTTTACACTTTCAGAGAGATCTTTTCTTCCTTCCTTAAAGAAACACTGATGTTTTCAGAATTTTTTGTTTTGTAAAAAGTTCCCTGTTTTTTTCCTGGAAACATTTATATGACACACACACAGAATTAAGCTGATAGTCAAATACTGTATTATATCTACTGACGAAGACCCCATTCAATTTGCACCAACTTCAGAGGACATGGCAGAACAAACATCATGGACCCAAGACATCTATTGTGAGACAGGCTCAGCATTGTGTGATGAGGTCACTACTTTAGAAGTGAATTAAGTATATGACTAATGTATCTGTGACAAATAATTTCAAGAAACAGCAGCAGAACTTAACTTAAAAGAAGTAAGCAAAAATAGAAGGTAAGAGTTTACTGTTCTGGTATAGAATACACAGTAATATACAGGAGGCAAAGACTTTGTGCTTACGAGAATTAAGTTGCAAATATGACACAAGCCCCTAAGGCCCTCTTGAACTGTGTCTTTTGACAAGTCACACAATTGTAACACCTCATTGATCTAGCCTTATATATTCAACAATATTAACAGTATTTAACAACATTTATCCAGCCCACCAAAACCATAAAATTATGGAAAAACTTCCTTTAGGCACTGCACTTGAAAATGACATTTACTATAATGTCCTTTTAATATTGTCTATAATTTCACTAAAGTTTATAATCTGCTGAATTTTTTCTTAATGAACACACAAATACTTTTCTTTCATATTTAACTGGAAGGTATTATTTGCAGAACCTACTATATTCACCTCAACCGATCTTTTAAATTATTTAAGATAATTGAAATGATTTGGCCACAGGCTTTTCTATATGCTATCAATTGTATCAAATTTTTCCTGTACCCTGCACATTGGTAGCCAAGCCATCACATTATCTGCCCTGAGGTAAACATGCATAAGCACACCCATATTATAAACAGCTTTGCACGCAGCTACCCCTCCCTGAGAGCTGAAAACAGGGGACACTATTAGCATTTACTGAAGAACTACAGCATGCACAGGAGCACTTAACACAAACCACCTATGGAAATTACAGAAAGTTATACTTAGTGGTGGAAAAAGATCCAGTAGGAATGAACTACCACCATTTATATTGTGGTATATTCATATATATGAATATACATATTCATTCATATATATATATAAATTCATATATATGAATTTTCCTTCTTAAAACCAAACAGCATACATAGGTTAATCGCTCACATAACTATAGCAAGTCCTAGTCTTAAAAATCTCAAGCATCCAGAAGCCAGGCTTCAAAGAAAGCTGATGTGACAACCTCTGTCAGCAGGCTTATTCACCTGTGCCCTGCCCAGGCACAGTCTTACTGGTGTCTAGATTGGATCACAGGAAATTACAGACGTGGGATAAATTTAGGATGCAAGGAGTTAAAAAGACTGACTACCAGTCTCAATAAACTTAATTCACACTAAATGTGCATATTCTGCAGGAGTACTTAGCCTATTACAAAAAATTTCTCCACATAACAACACTCCCTAATTTCATCTACAACAATAAATTATCACCTTAATTAGAAATGATACTGCACAAAAATAATAATTAATGAGACAAACCAAAATATGTTATATGTTTCTTTCTAATACCTTGTTTTTTTCTGAGTTCTCTGCTACTGTCTTCAGGTGTGCAGAAAGAAACTTGAGAGTCTCATAATGGTGTTCAGGTAAGTCATGAATCTGAAACAAACAATCACAATTCAGAACACTGAACATTTAACGCTAATTTTGTAGTGCACCTACAACACAACTGATTTCAGTTTACCAGTCTCTTCAGTGTTTTCAGACGCTCAACAGGATCTTCTTTTCTATTGGCATCTATAAAATCTGCGTATTTGTCTGTTAAAAAAGCAGAAATTATGTATGAGTTTTTAGATCTACAGATGTATGCATATAAACCCCCATCTGCCAGCCCCACTCCCCCCCTGAACACTAGTAACATACATAAAAGAATGACCTCTGGAAGTCATAAATTAGCCCATTATATTTTAGGTGTATGTTTTGTATGACAGTAGGGGAAAAAACCCAGCTTTCACTGAATGCTGCAATAATAGAAATGAAAGTTTTACTCTTTTAGTTGCATATTCATAATCCCTTCACATCACAGAAATTATATTTACACCTCTCATTCCTAAGATGATCACCATGACTCCCTACTCCCCACTCTTTAGGAAACATTTAATGCAGAGTGAGGATGATTTCCCTAAGTTTTCTCTCAAATCATCTGAATGTTGTAAGACAACTGTTCAAGTGCAATTCCTAAAGACAACACTGTAGAGAAAACAACCCACCGTTGGTGAAGAGGGGCTCTGGCAGCTTTCGGAAGAAGGATTTCAGCAAACTGCTGATCACGTTCAGGTCACGCCATTTCTATGTGTTTAGAAGAAAAGGTCAGACATGCTTTATATTTCTATGATCACAACATAACCAAAAGTTTTGGGGATTTTAATATGAAAATTGTGTGATTAAAGACTTACATCATCATGAACATCAATGTCAGTCATTCCTTTGTTGAGCTCTTCTTGCATACTTGAGATGGCAGCATTATTTCCAGGCACTCTGTAAATACCTGTGTACTCAAGACCTCTTTCTTCAACCAGTTTGCAGCATATATCAACAATCAGTGGAATATACTGGAAAAAAAGAGTTCTATAGATAAGTAAGTGATTTAAAAAGCATTTTATGTTACAAATGAAAGAAAAATTCTACTTCCATACTTTGTTGGTATGAGCTGGAGGGCAGTCATCCAGTCTAACACCAAATGTTCCAACAGCAGAAGGCTTCTTTTCAAATGTCTTCCTCATAATGCTTGGAATGCCCCTCCATGTCCCTTTGTCTTTTGGTGGGCTTGTCTCATCTTTTTGTTATTAGGACAGTGGAAAACAGGAAAATAAAGAAGAAAAATAAGAACATTTATGCCACAAAACTGACAGTAAATACAGGTAACAGATTTGCAAAGAGCAAGTGACACCTGCTGCATTTTCAGCTTTTACCAGCCCGGCATTATGCAACAACTCATTAAACATTAATCTGTCTTACACACAACTTCTGTTACTCTTACGTGGTTCAAAAGATAAATCTGAACATTCTCACACCCCAGACTTAGAAAAGCAAGGAGCTGGATGCTACTGTGGCATTTCATCATTCTAAGACTAAAAGTAGATAAACTACTAAATTTAAACTTGAAATTTATATAAACTACTAAAATTTTTAAAAATTGATATCTACATTTAGTATCACAACACTAAGTCTCCATGGAGTCACACTGCTGCATGAAATACCCATCAGACTCTAGAGCCATGCTCACACTTGTGCAGACTTACTCATTCTTTCAGAAATTATCAGATTTTAGTCACTCCTAAGTAATTCCAAACATTACTCACTTAAAATATTCTCTATCCAAAAATCAGACTAAAAGTTTCTCAGTTCCTCTGTCTACCTCTCCTATAGAATTCTTGTAACAAACTGCAATTCCCATTTATCTTGCACTGCAAGTCATCTAACACAGTAAGTACTTCTTTCTTATTTCTGGAGATATTCTTTCAGTAGATTTGAGATTTACCCAACATGTGCCATTTAGGTACATGCATAGCTTTGCAGAAGCAAAGGGACATTTTTTGGCAACAAAAACCAGAATTCACTGATAGCTTGAATTCAAGACTGAATCACTCAAAAGTGGTTGCTTATCCAGTTGCCTGAATTTGTACACAACATTTTCTAAACAACAGTCTGATGTGAAGTACTACAAGTCTACACACTATGTAGAAAAAAAAAGTAAAAAAAAAAGAAAAAGAGAATAAAAAGTAGTAGATAGTGACATTATTTGATGGAGCTCAGATACTGATTCAAGTTTTTTCAAGCACTGCACTGATGAGCAGTGCCAGCTCATCAGACTTTTTTAGAACTCAGGAGGCATTAATTTTGTTCTGGAAAAAGTAATACAAGTTCTCTCCTGTGTTTTAAAAATTAAGACAAAAAATATCTGTTCTATACTTTGGAAGCACTTTAGTGGAAAAATATACCTTATCGCGGGAGACAGAAGTATGAATTACAGACAATTATTTTCAAAGCTTGGCAAAATTTTGCTCTCAAGAAGCTTAACACCTGTGTTTACTACTATTAGCCCACATGGAGCTGAAGGAAAAAAATCCACAAAAACTTCTTGAGAGGAGGCTAAAATAAAAGTTTCAGGATCTGAGATTAAGTAGTTCCTAGAAATGAGTGATTAAAGCTGCAGCTTAAAACCCCATGGCTAATACTTGGTTTGCATCTGTATATTTATGAATTCAAAAATACCTGAGAAGGGCACCTGGAAGGCCTTACACTGGGGCAGAAGGGAACTAAAGAAATACACAAAACATACAGACCTTTAGTAAGAAGCTTCCTTTCTGTCTCATCCTTAGGAGAATGTGGACTCTGAGTCCTCTGTTCTGCTTTAGTTCCCAGTAGAGTCTGTCTGATACTCAGACTCTGGCGAGGTGTTTTGGGAGATGGCTCTGTTTTGCTGCTGGAAGAACTGAACAAGAGAGACCACTTCAGCTGAAAGAAGCTAAATAAAAACTCTACAAAGACCAGTAGCAACATATAATTCACCCACCTCATCATTGTACTGTACTCTTTAATCCTTCGACTAATTAGATCTCTACTAGTAACACCAGTATCCTAGAAAATAAATTGAGAAACACTTTATAATCTAAAAAAAAAAAAAAACCACCAAAAAAAAACCACCCCCCCCCCCCAAAAAAAAACAACCCAACAAAACCTTTCAGAATATGATTAACTCTTCTGGTAACCAAATAAGTATAGAATTCAGCAATTCAGTCCGCTTTAAAAAAACCCAAACCCTCAACCAAACCAAACATCCTAAGAGGCAGTTCCTGAGAACAGAAAACACAAAACACTGAAAAACCACAAGGAAAATAAAAGCGAGAAATTACAAATCAAGTACTGGTATTTACGGGGGTTTTTTTAAAGCAGTATGATCTAATTAATACCTCTTAAACTGAAAGTAAGTTTAAACAGAAAAAATGCAAGTAAATGCATGTTACTACCCAAAATAATCTAAACCTATGTGCACAGTACTTAGAGAACTAATTGCTACTACAAATACAGCTGAAAAAGACATGAATGCAAATCTGCTTTTTATCTATCTGTGTAATACTTTGGATAATTATTTTCAATCTGAGTAGATGTGCATGACCACAGACATAAAAATATTCCTCTGTTGCTCATTACTACAATGAAAACACAATGGACAATATTGGGACAGATATTGATACCTTATGTACAATAGCAGCTATTTGCCTTTGGCAATAAGCATTGACTTAATTCATAGAAACATTAGCTTTTAATCAGAGAAACAGTCTTCTTCAAAGTTTCATTTTTTAACTACTGAGAAACTCTTCACGCTGTACTACTGCACACACTCTGCAATGCAAGTCTGAAGAGGGACCACACTGGTCCTAAACCTGCAATTATCTTTCAAAAAAGCTTTGGTATTTTTGGCAGATCAGTTTATTATAAAGTGTATGTTTAGTCAAATCAGCAACAGCATTAACTAATTTATTTCAAACATGTGTTTTCTGATTATGATTACATCAACTTTTTAAAGCTCTTAATTTACTCAGTACCCTAGCTGTCATCTCATTTTCTTTTATGTTCCTGTTCACATTTTGGTCAACTGGTTAATAAAAGTTAATTCTTCTGTTCAAGTATTAATTACAAGAAAACACAACACATTTTTAATTAAAATGCAGAAACTTCTGCTTTAATTATACAATCACCTCATCATTTAAGTTGCTGTTGTCTTGTATTGCTTTAATCCATGCTAACATATTATCTCTGTCCTCAGCCTGAAACAGATACTCGCGGTCTGATGTGGTGAGTCTGAATACATTTTTCCTCTTGGTTTCACAGTACGAGATGTCTATCAGGCAAGCATTGATGCTTATAGGTTGTTCTTCCTCTGAGAGGGTCACTTGTTCCTTTTTATCCTTGTACAAATAAAGGGAATGACCTCGAAGAACAACATACAGTTGCTTCCATGGCCGAATGCTCCCACCAACTCGCTGAAAAACAGCAACCAAGGCATCAGATGGCTTACTTGTTACAGTGCCCCTTTCTGGACTGCAAAACTACCTCCAGAAATTTTACAAAGAAAAGCTATCCACCTGGCTGGCAGGAAGACGACACAAAGTGGGATTCACTAATTGCTCTCCATGAGAGGAGTGAATTGTTCCATTACCTGCCATCCCAGACCACCCAGAGTGTGAGTTCACATGTGACAACAGGTAAGAAACAGAGTGAGACCACTGCTGCTCTGGTATTTAGGGAACTCTTGCCCATGCCTTTTAAACTGCCTCCAAGTCAGAATGGCATTTTCACACAAATGAAATTCCAGACACTCAGTTTTCCTTAAGCATCAGTCTATATTTGTGCAGAAGGTTAATTTGAACTCAATTCCGCAACATTCACAAAAATTACAACATTTTTCATTATTAGGAAAGAGGAAAAAAGTGCAACTTCACCTACCAAGGGACTGATTCCTATTATTTGATTAGTCATTAGAAATTTAGTTCGACAGATGCTTTGAAATGTAAAATTAAAACAGTCTGGAAAGCAGTCTGTAGACAAAGCTGAGGAATTGACTGAAGTCAATTTCTAACAGATCTAAAATTTTTATGTTCTTATTGATGATATTATGCCCTCAAAAAAAAAAAAAAAAACTAAACAGGAAGGCTTGAAGTTTCTTATCTTAGTTTGTTACCAGCTTGACATTTGTCCTAAGTTAAAACCCCAAACATGACAGGTACCTTTCCTTTGTCTGTAAAAAGCTGTCGAAAATGGAGCCACCCTTCTTTGGAGGCATCACCAAACACCTCTGAAGAAGAATCTTTTCGGGAACCAGAGTCTTCTGAAGATTTCTGGCTGTCTGGGACCTACAGCAAACATCACAGAAAGAATCCCACAGTGTAATTCTATAGACATTGGCCTACAGTTCCTATGTTCAAGACGTTTCTCTTTAAAAATGTCCCCAATAATATGGTCCCAGGAAAACATAATTTCTGAAGTTTACACACAACAATGGTGTGTAAACTTGCACATGTCTTACACATGCCAAGAATACTTTGAGAAACTCCACAAATCTCAGACTCTCATTAGTGAGTTTTCACAAAAGGCCACCATGTTTAATATACTTTGTTTACAGAGACTGAGGAAAACGAAAATCAAGGACCATGTGATGGGTCCAGGAAAAAAAGAGACTATGTTTAGTTATATGATCATACATCAGCAATTTCATCAGTAGCAACTGTAATAAACTTCCTGTCTGTTTAGCACATCACTTCATAAAACAGACCTGTATAATTCAAACCATTTGTCACAGCAGTATGGGTAATGTTTAGGAGTTGCTATATATATATATATTTACCTACCTTAATCCCCTTTAAACTAGATACGTGCTTAATGGATCTGTTGGAAGAAAAACATATGTTAAAACGAGATTTTAAACACTTAAAAAAACAGATGTCCAAATTAACTAATTTTTCCATGAACTCACGATTTTCCCTCTTCTCTGTAGTCATCCAGTCCTTCATCATACGACTTTGATCTTTCCGTTTTTGTGGCAGGCTGGCTATCCAGGACACTAGGCCGGATGGATTCTACAAAGAAATAGAAATTTTTGAGTATGCAGGAACTTGAATTGGACTCTGAATTTTTGCGATTTATTTCAAGCAATAAAGAGTTTACAATTTTCACTCCTGATCTCCAGAGTGTGAAAGGAAAAAAGTTGCAAGAGAAAAAGAATGAAATCAACGCTCACCATGATCATGTGAAAGTTGTCGCCGAATTAAAGGGATTGGAGATGTAGGACTGGGAGGAACAGCTGTTATAGCTGGTGCTTGAGAAGCAGATGCAGAAATAACAGCAGAAGCAGGAATGTGTGCAATATCATGGTCAATACTAGGACTAGTCGGTTCATCTACAAAGGTAATATGCCATATATTAACATATTAAATGCGTTAATCAAATGCTCAAATCAAATAGCTCTCTGAACTGCTCATTGCTGGGATATCAGATATCTTAAACATGAAGTCATTCTAACAAACAAAAGGGTCCAATTATTTCACATTGTCAAATGTACACTTTTTTCATTAAGAGAAGCTTGTTTCGTTTCATAGGGATGATAATTGTACATTAGAGATAAAGGCAAAAAAATAATCAATTTTGCTGTGTGCAAAAGAAACAGGAATTATTTGCTAGTCTCTCAATATTATTTGCAAGTAGAGAATTTTTGTTTGCATGCACAAGCAAAACCCACACTCATTGTATCAGTAAGTTTGAACTCAAGAGACGGATATCCACAATAAAACAGGTGCAGACAATCAAAAGCCATTTGGTTTAAAGAGTGTTCAAATAAAATGGCCAAGTTACAAGCAAACAAAAAAAGCATTTTAAACAGCTATCTAGCATTCAAAGAACCAATCCCCCCATCCTTAGTACATTCAAATAAAGAAGCAAGTACTCAGACCTTTAAAAGATGGGACTACTACATACCAATCAGTTCTTCCACTAATTGTTCATAGAAACGACTGCATGCCATACATGCCCAGCACCTCTCAGTCTCAATAGCCACAAGGGTCATCATGAAAGATTCCAAAAAGCTTTAAATATCCTGGTATTTAACATGTTCCTTACAAGATGGAAGAAGCCAAAAGATGTGTTTTCCATGATTTTGAGAAAAGAGCCATAACATCTTCTAGAGCACATTGCTAGAACTAAAAAAATCATTCTACTTCACTCTCTGGTAGAGGAGGGGATGGAAAAGAAAAAAAATCACGAGCAGGGGCTGAACTGTACGGCTGTAATGAATATGAATGCACTCTAGGTGCTAAGAATTGTAATATGCAGAGCTACTGAAAAGCCTATTGAAACCAATGAACACTCACAGACAGAGGTTTATTCTTTGCTTTGTGCGAACACAACTGCGTGTGCTGCATTGTGCTGTTCCAACAGTCACTAACAGTTCTGTTAAGGCAGCACTTGTACCATCAAAATTTGGCAATGTACATTTAGAACAAGGCAATAAACAAAGTACAGGACAGTTTAGCAGTAACATGCCTCTAAATTGTCTGGTGCAAAAAACATAATAACTTTTGAAGTTAAAAAAGCATATCCCCAAAAACCCAGCTGCAAACTAGAAACATTAATAAAAAGGAAAAGCAACAGAAGTCACACTGAACCCTGATGCTACAATTAAAAAATTTCCATGTTTTACTTGCATCCAAAGTATAAATTAGAAGCATTTACAGATGACTTCATGACAGCAACTACAACACAGGAAAAAGCTCAGCTATACTTCAATTTCAAACCTACAACAGCTCTATTTCCTACTTTTTTAAAGTGCTGAGCTTCCCTGAAACTAATGTTGACTAAGGAATATAATCACTCACTGCGCAATTGATCGAGTTATACCACGCAGATGGAAAGTGCTCAGGTTAAAGTTATTTATGTTAACAGACATATCTCAAATATCATAGTCTCTACTCCCAAAAGTTATAAAAACACTGGCACTTGAAATAGATCTGTGCGAGCTGTGAACACAAACATGTCTGGCAACACTAAAGCATTTCCCACAACACTTAAATCCAAGAATTCAGATGAGGAAGAACAGTTTGTAAGTCCCTGAAAGCAACAATAATTATCAATTTATTATTACTTCACAGTGGATCTAATTCCCAGATGAATCAAAATTAAAGTTATTTTAGAAATATGCAAACTTTAGAGGAACTGCAAATGACATTGGTATAGGAGAGGTGTAACTATTCAGCCCCAGAAGAGGCTGAAGGTCAGTCACAGCAAGCTTTTATGTAATATGAAGTGATGATGAAGTAAATCATGACATACACCATTGGAGTTTCTGCCTATTAATTTAATGTACTAGCAAATGCCACTGCTGCTGTCCAGTAAGAAACAAAATCCAAACAACCACACATATTCCTTGTATTTTGATTTTTCATTCAAGTGCTTACAATATTTGTTAACCTTTTCAGTTTCCTTTACTGACATATTTGCACCCTGAAACTCCTCACACAGCATGTGAATGGATGTGTTCAGCTCACCCATCAATGAAATGACTGTGTCCAAAATGCAGTGAACTGCACAGAACAAACAAGCCAGAAGAGAAACCACATAAAGTAATTCTCTTTCAGTTTGCTACCTCAAATTACTGGCATCTCTTTAAATGTTTGCAACAAAAAGGTCAAAGACTCCATGGAGAAGATTATTCTGGGAGATACTGAAAAACACCTGGAGGACAAGGCAGTCATTGGTCAGAGCCAGCACAGGCTCATGAAGCAAAGTCCTGCTTGTCAAACCTGATTTCCTTCTACAACAGGGTAACCCACTGATCTAGGAAAGGCAGCAGATGTTAAGCCTTTTGGACTTCAGCACAGCTTTTGATTCTGTCTCTCCCAGTGTCCTTCTGGAGAAAGCATCCAGCTCACAGCTGGACAACCCTGTTACACAATGGGTGACCAACTGGATCATGGGCACAAAGGGTTACAGTGAATGGGGTGACCTCAGACTGGTGACCTGCCACTGCTGGGGTTCCACAGAACTGTATCCTTGGCCTGGTTCTCGTCCACATCTTCATTTTAATCACCCAGACACAGGACTCAAAGTAATACGATGCAAGTTTGTTAACAATATTAAATTGTCGACTCCTGTCAAGGGCAGAGAGGCCATTGACAAGTTAGAAGGCTGAGCAACCATATAGAGTTCAACAAGGGCAAGTGCCAGATTGTGCACCTGGGATGGAGCAACTCTGGTTGTGGGTTGCCCCATCGCAGACTGGGCAATGAGAGGCTGGAGAGCAGTGCCATGGAAGGGGACCTGGGGGTCCTGGTCCATGGCCAGTTGAACCTGAGCCAGCAGTGCCCTGGCAGCCAGGAGGGCCAACCCTGTCCTGAGGGGCATCAGTCACAGCATGGCCAGCAGGGCAAGGGAGGGCATTGTCCTGATCTGCACTGGAGTGGCCTCACCTTGAGCACTCGGGGCAGTTCTGGGGCCACAATATAAGAGATTAAACTGTTGGAGAGCATCCAAAGGAGGCCCACAAGGATGGTAAAGGGTCTGGAGGGGAGCTGTCTGAAGTCCCTTGGTCTGTTGAGCCTGGAGAAGGGGAGGCTGAGGGGAGACCTCATTGGGGCCTTCAACATCCTCACAAGGAGAAGAGGGGCAGACACTGATCTCTCACTCTTGTGACCAGTGACTGGACTCAAGGAAACAGCATAAAGCTGAGTCAGGAGAAGTTTAGGTGGGATATCTGGAAAAGGTTCTTCACCCAGAGGGTTGCTGGGTACTGGAACAGATACCCAGGGAAGTGGTCACAGCACAAAGCCTGATTGAATTCAGGAAGAGTTTGGACAATGCTCTTGGGCTCATGGTGCGATTCTTGGGGTGTCTTGCACAAGGCCAGGAGCTAGATTCTGTCATTCCAGGACTACTTCATGTTATACTTTTCAACACAATCTGTTCTACATTATTATCTATGAAGTGACACAAGAGACTGGCCATCAGAACCAGGCCAGCACAGTGATAGAGCATCTCTGGCCAAGGGGGGATGCCACTTGTCACTTGTGTTTGCACGAGAGTGCAACTGATCAACAGTTGCAACTGCTGATTTTCAGAAGAGCCCTTCAACACAAAAACATTTATAGGGGTAAGACACTGAAAACTTGTAATACAACATAGCTCCAACCACAACTGACTGATCCTCTAGCTAAGGCACAGAGAAATTTGTGTATCACAGAGGGCTTGTATTGGCATGCAGCTGGAGAGTGGGGAGCTACAAAGAGAGCATGTGCACACAATGTAGGTGAGGTGAAAAAAACCCGATACAGATAAGTTTTATACAGAATGGGTTCAGAGGCAGAACCAGATTTCAAAATTGAGAATTTAATGGGCAAGAACGTATGACTAACAGGACATAATATCCCCACTATGTGAATGAATAACTAAGTATTAACCAATTTATCAGCTATTCAAAGAAACTGACACAAAATCACTGAAAAAAAGCACAGATCCGTATTATAACCTATTAAGCTGCTACAATACAAATTTATCATGATTTACTATAGCATTTCATGTGTTTGTTTACCCTATCTCCTGAACAGTCCCTTAAACATTAAGGTTTGAAAGGAACAACCTGAACACAAAAGGGGGCACATTTTGAGAACCTCAAACGTAAGTTAAACGAATCACAGAATTATTCAGGTGGAAGCAAGCCTTGGAAGGTCTCTTAGGCTCATATTCTCCACAAGGCAGTGTTAATGCTGAATTCAGACCATGTTGGTGAGGGCTCTTACCCAACAAGTGCCAAATAGAGGGGGAGATCTCCCTCAATATTCTGGCTGTATTCCTTCTTATTGATACAGACCAGGAGAGTCTAAGTCTAGTGTTGCCAAGCTTAATAAGATGTCCTATCTCCTCTCAAGGTCATGAATGTTAAACAAGATGGCCCTGAAGAACACCACTTGTAACCAGCCTTCAGGCAGAACATGAACACTTAGGCACTACCTTCAGATGCATTTCAGTGGGTTGCATGGACAGGTATGGGCTGAGCTGCACTGGAGCTATCTTAAGAATACCCTCTTTATCCAAGCTGGTAGTGATTGTGGGGTTTGCTTGTGTTTGTTGAGCTTTGGCTGTTTTGTGGTTTCTTTTTTTTTGTGGTGGTGGGAAAGCAAGGGAGAGAGGTATTTAAGGAAGCTGTTTAGTTAACTGAATCATACACACATGGGAAACAAATTCACAGAGAGACTTTAGTACAGCCACCAGCAGGGATGCTTTAATAGGGATTATTCACAGAGAAAGGTGATTCCTCCTCCAATCCATACAGATTCAGTTTGCCAAAGCTTTTCTTCACTAGTAATCAAAAATTACTGGGAAAAAAACTAGCTTCCCAACACTAAAATAATTCTTCACATGTATCACCGTTCAGGCATGGCAGTCTTGCAAGCAATATTTCAACACCTCCTTAAGAAAGAACAGTGTTATTTAGTAAATGTTTTGCAGACCACATTACTATTTAAAACACTAGATGGGCATCTCAATTTGAACAAATGTGAATATGTGGCCACAAAGCTTAATTCAACAAGTATGTATTTTATCAAAGACTATTCACCTGATTTAAAGATTTAGATCATAAAAATGTAACAGCTGCGTAGTAATACATACTTAAAAACAGCTTTACATGTCCCATGAAGAGTGTTGAGACAGCATGCACCCCTAGAAACAAAAAAATTATCCAACATACAATTTCCCAAAATGCATGCATTGTAGGAGATAAATGTATTCTAATATTACTGGCTTTCTGACAACTATACCAAATTCTTGGATTAGGTATTTGTTTATAGATGCTCCTGTAGTATTTAATGTAATTTTGGTTACTCAGATCTTGTGTAAATGTATCAGTGATCGACTGCAAAAAGCCCAGCCTTCTGCAGAAAGCAAGAGGTAGCTCATGCTGCTGTCTGCAAAGCAAAGGGCTAAAAGAGTCATTAAAAATATTATTTTCATTCAACTCAGCCACAGATGTCAAGGTTCCTTATAGACTCAGATGGCATCTACCTGACAGCCATTACAGTAAGCATTTTCATAATTGCCTCTCTAGTTCTTCAATAGTTCACTTGAACAACACGCTATGACTCTGGGATGCAATTTAAGAATGAATCTTACATGTCAAATTAATTTGCTTATGTAACAAAAGAAGGAACAAACAATCAAGTACTCATTAGTAGAATTAAATAAACCCTAATCTTCTCTTTATGGAAGGACTGACAGGATGTGCCAATGACCCTGCAGCAGGACTGACTTTAGAGGCACTGCCTTATTGAATTTCAGCCCTTGGTCTACAACCGTTTTGCACTCCATATCCTTGGCCTGTCCAAGTACTCCACAGTACATGATACCACAACAGGCTCTGCATTTTCATGATGCACCAACAATACCTCTGAAGTACTCTTCCTAAATGCAGTAGATAAAAGCTTTAAAATCTTGCCCTATTGCACCTAGAAGGTGTCTAATACACCTTCAGTGCCTCTTGGGTTAGATTTGTTCCAGCTTGCTACAGGCAGCACTTCCTTTAAAGCACAGCCGTGTGCACCCAAGTCCCTTCCTTAAACTCAGCAGCAGGTAGGACAAAAGCATAGATAAAAGGCTGCTGAGGCACAAGTGGAGCAAGGGACAGCACAGCAGGGGGACAGAGACTGCAGGGAAGTGGCACCAGTGAGAAGAATGAGGAAAGGAAGGACAGAGCATGGACAAGATAACAGAGGTTAGGAGAAAGATCCTCATCCACACACAGGCAAGGAAGTAAAAAATAGAGGTCTGTCTCCAAAAAAACCCAGAAGAAGCTGCCAGTAAGGTAAACACAGACACACTAATGTGGCCATTTTTCTTAAGAGCCTGTCAGGAAGACAATTAAATAAAAATACCACGTATACAATTTCAGCAGTAGTGAGAAGGTCGGAAACAACCAAAAAACACAAACAAATTGTTGAAGCAAAAGTAAACTACATGGAATTAACTCTGCTATCATACAAGATAGCACAAAGGACTAATAAATTCCCCACAGCAGTGACTTCTTGTTGTAAATCCTGCAGTAAAAACTGCTGCATCTTATAATTCAGCCTGCAAGGGTAAAAGCTCCCTTATGTATTGACTTCCAAGGTTTTAATACCTCATTTGGAAAAAAGGTAACTCTATTGCCTGGATTCTTCATGACCTGTTACTTCATTTTTTCAAAAAAGAATCTGGAATTTTTTTTTTTTTGCTAGTTTTAAGTACTTCCAGCACTAATTGTCTTTACAAAGAACTTCTTTATATATCCTCATGTGGCCAAAAGAATAGAATGGAAACAAGTCTGCATGCTGAGCACATTCATGGCTCTAAGCCCCAGAAACACACGACTGGAACAAGCTTCCTGAATCATCAAATCCAGTCCTCTGCTAATGCACTCATGTAAATAATATGTTTGTTACACTGACTATGTTTCACACAGAAAAGGCTTCCTAAGGTTATTCTTCATGTCAGACTATTGTAAAAACTGTATCTATGAAGGTCTATTGTTTATTTCAGTGTCAAACAAAAGTTTAACTATCTTTCTACACAAAGCAATTCTAAAGGTTCCTGCTTGCCATATTACCCCATCACACCAAAAAGTACAATTCTCAGTATATTTTTTGTTGCCAAGAACCCCGACAGCATTCCCTTACTATCTGCAATTTTGAAGTTATAATGATACACTGAGGATGATGTATGCTTTGAAAATATTACTCACTATCAAGCAAATCTGATGCTTCTACTCAATTAAAACTCTTCTAGATGTTAGGAATTATTGCCCCCAATTTTAAGTTTTAATTAAAAAAATATTTCTGAGTTACAGAAGCATTCAAATGGTATTTAAAAAACTAATTTGTAATTTTGTGGTTTGGCCGCTATACTTCACAATACCATGATGATTCAAACACTGTTCTTTGGATAAGAAACACTGAAATGTTCAGCCTGGAGCAACAGTGATTTGGCAGGCCACACTGTAAAACCCTGGAAAAAAAATACAAGACTGATGCTTATCGTAGAAACACTGATGACATGTTAAAAGCTGTTCCAATTCTATCACGATAATAATGGAAGAAACAGCCCTCAGAAATGAACATTTGTCAGCCCTAATCTCTACTGCAATTGCACTTTTATTTTCATAGTTTGGAATAGCTAGGCAGTAACTTGTAGAAAAGAAAATTACTGCAATAGGTGAAGATTTTCATTTTCATCTTGACTGCTAGCAGTTTTGCCTTAAAACACAGCATATTAGCCATCAGTGCTCAGCCACCATTTGCCCTAAAGCAATCTACAGATCTTGAGTTGATGAACCACAACCTCTGCTGGAGAAGTCCAAGGTTTTTAGTTTCTCCCTCCTCATAAGGAGAAAACAGAATGAGTACATTCTTTCAAGTCCTTCCTTTCTGCTTATGAAAATGTTTCTGCTTGCTTCCCCTAACTTTGTCTATTCCTACCAGCATAACCTTTTTTCATAGCATGTTGTGCAACCATATCAATTTATTTTCTTATTTCAATTGTATTCAATTGCATTCAATGTATTCACATTGTCATCTTCCAAACCTCAGCAGCCTGCAGAGAGAGACACAAAGACGTAGGGGGAGGATAGGGAAAGTATGGCACATAATCCACTAAGACAAGACAGTTAAGTCTTTCCACTTTCCAAAAAGTACTTGGAGTTACATACATTATCTAGGACTTAAAGTATTGATAAGGTAAAGCTATACAACCCTACTTCCAGCACTAAAGAAGATAAATGCAATCACATGTATAATAAAGCTGCCTGAAAAGTTTAACTAATAGTAGGTGATTTAGAATGTTTCAACTCCTAATTCCTTAGTTAATATACCTTACGAAAATATACAGTAACAACAACAAGAACAACATTAAAAAAAAAGAAAAATAAAAACAGGGTTGAGCAGAACTCACTGGAAGCCAGGTAAATTTACCCTATCTGCTAATCAGCATGTACCCAAGTACTTTTATTTATGACATGTTTGCAAAAAAACAGGTCATGAAATTAAAAAAAAACCAACAAAAAACCCCAAAAAACTCAACAAAAGCACCAACAAACCCCACAAAAACAAAACAAAACAACAAACCAAAACCCCAGACCAAAAAAAAACCAAAAACCCAAAAACAACCACAAAAACCAAAACACCCTCCCAAACCCTCAACTTTTTTGTTTTGAAAATTAGCATGAAGATCAGCTTTTAAAGCACGGTGAACAGCAGAGTGTGTCTGATTACCAGCACAGAAATTGCTGTGGTGGTTTGCCTGCACTAAAGGCAGAAGCAATAGAGAAATTTGTAGTAAGGGCGGTGAGGGACTGTAACAGGTTCACAGAGAAGCTGTGGATGCTCCACTCCTGGAAGTGTTCAAGGCCAGCTTGAACCAGGTTCTGACCAGCCTAGTAGAAGGTGTTTTCACTGAAGGCAGGGGGTTGGAACGAGATGGTCTTTAGGGACCCTTTCAACCCACACTGTGAATTTAGTCAACAGGAAACATATTTTAGAAAAACACAGACACACACTAAGGGAATAAATACTATGCAATTTCAACTGTGAAATCCCTGGCAAACCCTTATTTAAATCAATACAGGGGATTGAGTAACAAAATTTTACTGTAATACAGAAGAGAATAGAGAAATTTATGGTATACCTAAAATCACATTTGGCTCAGAGATATTTTAAAGCACAAATAGGAGGAGAATAGAAAGTACCAACATTTAAGTATCACATATCCTCATCTTGTTCTTATACCTTTCCTAACATTTGAGAGTTTCAGTCAGGGGGAGAGCACTCACCTAATTTTAACAATATTTTTGTGCTCTCAAAGTCTGGTCAGATATTTTTATCTGGCTAATTTTCCCTCAGTTATTCACAAATTAATAGTGGAATGAAGTCACCTACAATTTTTCTAGGGTAAGGATGTGCTAAATATTTTCAAAATGGGATCGCACCTTTGAGGAAAAATCTTGGTACTTACATGATGCTACTGTATGCCGAAGGAAAAACTCTGTAATAGGATGGGTATGAACTTGATTTTATTTTAAAATAATTTTTAACTTCAAGATGGCATTTAGGCTTTTAAACATATCTGTTTAAAACGAATTTTCATGTGACAGCCTCTGCAAAGCTGGAAAGAACATCCACCCAGTAGTAATGGCCAAAGCACTTAGCTGACCTGACACATGCTGCAATCAGGTTAGGTATTGAAGCAGCACCCCCATTTCTCTCCTGTGGGTAGTTTATTCAACTCAATATGGGAGTTGGATTAACCTCTTTTACATTCCTTTCTACTCTACACTAAGTACTGTAAGAAGCAAAAAATATTTTCAACATTGCTGCAAATCTCAGACATGCATACTAGACATTTATGTCTACAAAATGTATTAAAATAACTGTATTCTGAATCAACATTTTCTCAACAGTTACAAAACTCATAAAATGGTTTGGGTTGCAAGGGACCCAAGCTCCCTGCTGTGGGCAGGGACACTTTCCACTAGACCAGGTTGCTCAGAGACCCACCCAACCAGACCTTAAATACTTCCAGGAATAGGGCATCCACAGCTTCTCCGGGCAATTTGTTTCAGTGTTTCACCACCCTCACAGTAAAGAACTTCCTCCTAATATTTTATCAGTTTAAATAATCCATTGCCCCTTGTCCTTTCACTACACATTCTTGCAAAAAGTTTCTCTCCATCTTTCTTGTAGGCTCCCTTCAGGACGAAGGCCACAAATACAGCACCCCAAAGCCTTCTCTTCTCCAAGCTGAACAATCCCAATTCTCTCAGCCTTTCCTCATAGGAAAGGTGCTTCATCTCTCTAAAAAATTTGGCCCTCCTCTGGATTTGCTCCAACAGGTCCACACCTTCCTTGCTGGGAACGCAGAGCTGGATGCAGCACTCAGATGGAGTCTCGCCAAAGCAGAGCAAAGGGCAGAATCCCCTCCCTTTTCCAGCTGCCCAGGCTGCTTTTGACGCAGCCCAGTGCAGGTTTGGCTCTCTGGGCTGGGAGTGCACATGGCTGGGTCATGTCCAGCCTCTCACCCATCAGCACCCCCAAGCCCCTCTGGGCAGGGCTGCTCTCACTCTGTCCAGCCTGTGCTGATACCAGGGGTTGCCCTGACTCAGGGCACCTTGCACTTGGTCTTGTTAAACCACATCAGATTCCCATGTGCCTACTTCTCGAGTTGTCCAGGTCCCTCTGGATGACATCCCATCCTTCAGGTGTGGCAACAGCCCCTCTCAAGCTTGGTGTCATCAGCAAATCTGCCAAGGTGCACTCAATAGCACTGTCCATGTCATCAATGAAGATATTTAATAACCCTGGTCCCAGTAAGGACCCCTGAGAGACACCACTTGTCATCCACATCTATCAGAATGTTTAGCAGCATTCTACTTTCCATTCCAGTGAAGATTAACTCATCCAAAAATTACCCAGTAGGCCAGAAAATTATCATTTGCTGTCCTCTAGCACAGAAATCATGCAGAAATTGCAAGTCTGAAAAACACACATTAAACAACAATTGCTAATATAGTCACTGATGGAGAAAATGGTATTTTTATTAGTCTAGAGAACAGTGAGACCTTTCCTGGGTAAAAACAGTAGACTGTCACTAGACTAACTTGTATAGTTTGAAACGATAGAGAGTGTTTTAAGAACACAGCCTTTCTCTGGACCTGAAACAGAAAGAGCAGCATTCTGAGAACCACAATATCCTGCATTTAGAAGCACGTGGAAACTAACAAAGCATGCAATACCACTGTATGTTTATCTGTAAAGCTGGCAGCTTCATCATCCCCCAAGAACGTGTGCTTACCTGAAGAGTTTGAATACATAGTATTTTGCCTGATTTTTTCAAATAAATCCATTTCTCCCATAAAAGATATTACAGCTACCCACTAGGTAGCTGAACAGATCTCTCATTTCTATTAATAAATTACACCCAAAATTTCAATCTCCCTGCTTCTGAACTACCTTTTTGAAAAGACTAGTGTCAAAAGGCAGTTATTCAGTAACCCACCATGATCCCTGCAAGAATCTGCTGTAAGGAAGTTCAACAGAAACTCTGCTTGGATTTCTATTTGTGGTGCAGGCACTGTACTACTTACCCAGAGCTAAAATCACCCTGATGTTGTGCGTTCTCAGAAGTGGGCTAATCACAAAACACTGCTGCAAAAGCCAACTGTTCCTGGCTGAATTTCTACCAAAATACGGTCCTGGACATATCTACTACTTGTAATAAGCAGAAAGTGGTGATAAAAATAGACACATCACAAATATTTTAAACACCACACATATTTTAAAAAGTAGCAATCTGTGACCTTGGAAGATATTTGTTACCCTCCCTTAAATTTACATTTTTACACTACTCCAAGTATCTACTGTACAAGCAACTTCAGTAAGTGTATTAAATTAGTTCTATCCAATAAAACATAATAATGCAAAAAATCCTACTATATGGATATAAGCATAAGGGAAATAAAGCCATTTGCCATACTCCAAGGTATGTCTTCATTCAGAGTAAGATCCTTCTCAACAATCAGAGAAGGAAAAAAAAAACCCAAACCCAAAAGAAAACCCTAAACCAAAATTCCCAGTGATTTTCCATCTGAAGAGTTAAAAAGCCTTTAACTGAATTTCAAAGCAGATCTAGGGGTTTTATCTGCCTGATTAAGTACAGCTTTTAACAAGTGAAGTTGTAATTAGGCATAATGATAGCAAAACAAGCAAAGTTAGAATAATGCATATAAACTCTAACATAAGAAGCGGTCCACTTTCGTAACATCTCATGCTCTTTATATTCAGAGAGAATATTCATTATTTCCTCCTCAAAGAAAAATTCACTATTTCCTATTCATTATTTCCTCCTCAAGGTGCTGGAGCTGGGGTAGAAACTTTCCACAGCCCCTGTACTGGCACAGCAATTTCTTAATAGGAAGACAGCCACAAGGACCATCCTGACTCAGATAGTGCCCAGGCTCTAGAGGCATCAGGTTTCAGTATTTCTGGAACATTCAGGAGGTTTCATTCCAAGAGGCTTATAAGAATTCAATCCCATGTGGTGTTTGCCAAGAGGCTGCAATGGAGAGTTACAATTTTGTTCCTTCTGAACTGCTCAGCTGCTACCAAATACAGTTCAACTGACATGTTTAAGGCTTCTCTGAACTTTAATCAACACATTTCTCTAAAATATGGAAGCAAGTCACATAAATAAAAGTTCATGGGAAATCTTTGACAAAACCAAGAAAGGAGATAGTGAACAAAAGGTTGGGCTTGACGTTACCAATCTTGATCTGACTTTAATGTGACATTTCAACTGTATGGGATTAAAATACTTCCAGCAAACACGAAATGTTTGTCAGGAGCCCAACACTGATTTTAGGCAGAGTATTGAAAAATCCTGCGCAAAGATCAGTTACATGCCTCACAAACTTTGCTAATCCTTAAAGAAAGACTGGCTGGGTCTGAAGAAGAATCTAAAATTACACTGATGCATCCAGTAGTAACAAGAATGAAAAAGATCTATACAACTCCCATTCAAAATTAAAAACCCACCAAAAGCAGTATCTGCTAGCTAAGAAAGTACTTTTTAATGTCTTACCAGTATTTTGTCAAAAGAACAGAATTCATGTATCTTTTGTATGACTTCCATTTTCTGATGAACACAAAGCTTCTTCACTGTATTTTGGTTATTCACTTTCAACTACTAGTGGATATTATACATAGTGCTAGGGGAAAAAAATCACTGCTTCAGATCCCCAACAGAAGACAATTATGCTAAGACACTGTATCTGATAATTCCCTTAACCTCATGTGCCCAAAAAAAAAAAAAAAAATTGTTTTTCACACTGATGAAACTGAGAATCAAAATTCTGTATTCAGTACTTTCTAAGTACTTCCTACACTAAATTCAAGAGCACAGAGAGTCAGGTATAAATCAACTCCTGTGGAAAATGATGCACAGACATCCAGACTACAAAGGATTAAATCAGCCACAACAAAAGAAAATCCAACCCAACAACAACAGCAGGACAAAGACAACAGAGGCATTGACTACTTGGATAGAACAGAAATGCTCTGCCACTGTAACTCTCTCTTCAGCAGAAGACACTAATTCATCACATATCCAACATCCAATATAATTTTTTTTTCTACTATATCCAATCCTTTATTTTCTTCTTCACTGCCCTTCCCAGAAACTCCCTGTAATTCCAACTCTGTTTGCGCCATAGCACACAGGCAAATCATTTTGCCTTCTCAGATTCTGCTTCCACAAACCCTTTCATTCATATCCACATTAGCATCTTTACTTGCAAATCCACTTCTTATTATTGCTACCCCTTCACCTGAAACAGCTTTCATCTATTCCCCATCTGTCTCAGAAGGCTTTCACCATACCTATTCAGCTGAAAAACATCTTTTTTCCCCACAAATCACTCTTACATGGATTTTCATCCATATTCTTTCTGTACTGGATTCCAAGTATGTTTTTTTACTAGAGAAGTACAAGTATTTGAAAGGTGCTGCAAATGCCAGTTGTCCATATATGTAACATCACAGCATTATGTGGAGTGACAACCAGATGGAGTTATGTAACACAGATTTACCCAGTGGGTAAAGAAAACTCTAGAAAAATACTACATCACTGCAGGCTTTTTTACATTCATTCTCCAGGACCCTCAAACAGAACAGAATATTATTTTTCTCCACTGAAAAATATTTTTCCTTTTACTAACCCAAAGTTATTTTAGATGAGAAAAATCTCCCATGCCTCTCAACCTCAGGGTTTACAGGAATAGCAGTCAGCTACCTGGCATCTTGTTTTTCATCACCTTTAGGAGAGAAAAGCATTAGATGTACACTGAAATAATTTAACTCACCAATAAATGGAATTGAAGCCAAAGAGTCACCAGGTGGGCTGGAACTTGATGCCTTCCTTTCCTCTATTCTTTTTATGTGGACTTCTCTCCGAGCATCATTAGGTAACCAACAGGTAGTGTCTGAGGCTGCCTCTTGGTCATTTACAGCAAGAATGTAGGACTGATGCCTCAAAGGCTGGGGAGTTTGGTGGCCAGAACGTGATTTGTCTCGCATGACCACCATGTCTTTGTCATTTCCCTGAACATCCATTTGCAGACTTTCAGACTCACTAACATCTTCCCTTTCAACACCATGAATCTTTTGTCTGATGGAACCATCTATGTTGTCAGAGGTAGTTAAACACTCACTTGATGGCTGAACAAGTTTGGCAGAAGGTGGAGCCAGAGAGGAGGGCTGGATGGTTTTACCAGTTTCTGTTTTGTGATCTGGGGCACCTTCAGCTCGGATCCTTGACTGTTGGTTTAACAGACTGCCTTGATGCAAGTGATTTACTGTTCTTTGGTCTTTGCTGGCAATAGCATCCAGGCCCTGGTTAAGGGGAATCGATGGTTTTGCTGCATAGGGAGTGGAGTTCTTCAGAGAGCTACTTTTAGAACTTCTGGCTGGTGTGAGACACAACCTCTCTTGTGAAACACCTGCAGATTTTGAAACTCCCCCAGGAGTTTGTGAATCACGAGAAGGCTGTAACATTTTGATATCTGGCGAAACTTTCTGAAAGTGAGAACCAGGCAGAGAAGCTCTACTACCTGCTCTCCTGTTGTCTGAAATATAAGTATTTGGAGCAATAGGAAAATTTTGACCTCGAAGGGACATATGAAATGCATGTTGTCTAGATCTGTCATAAATACCTCGCCTATCATCTTGTTCAGTAAACCCTGTCCATTTGTAAGTCTTTCTCCTATCTCCATTTGCATCTGCAATCATATTCTCAGAATGAAAATTTTCTAGCACTTCACCCTGTTTGCTGAGATAATCCCATGACCGAGCCCTGTGATTTCTAGCATTGGCTGAAGGTGAAGTTAGAGTATCTTGTGAAGCACTTCGTGGCCATTCTTTCATCAGCACAGGCTCTTCAAGCCTTTCCTGGGATACACTTCTCTGCCGGATCTGGACAGACTGCGGAACCCTGTCGTGAGAGGTGCTCCTGCGCCGTACCTGAGAAGCAGTGCGACTTGGCACCACCTGATTATACTCAGTTGTGTTCTGAGAAGCTGCCCTTAAGCTGTCTAACCTTTCCTGTATTGTTCTGGAGCCATACATGTGCATGCGTCTGTTATCAATGTACTCCTTGTAAGTCTTGTAGGTCTTCCAGTCTATGTGCTGGTGGGAGGTTGGAGAGCTGTAGTGATTAGTAGAGACGGAGGGCGAGTCTGTGGCTTGAGTAGAAGGCCTAGTGTTTGGGATGCCTTCTGGACATACTACATAATTTGAAGCTTTACTTACTGTTACAGTTGTATCAACTGGTCTTGTTATTGGAGTCTGAGGAAGTACAATGGCAGTGGACACTAAAGATGGAGGTGATGTGGTGGTCCATGCTTTTAGACTGGTTTGATCTTTCACGCCGTATCTTACTTCCTCTGTTCTGTGTGAAGGACCACCATGGTTATTTCTGCAAGACGTCAAATCTACAGCCTTCTCAGAAGGCACAATAACAGTCCTTACAGTTTCATTGCAAACACACACGGCTGTATTTGATTTTGCAATGTCTGTTGGTGATGGAGGCACTTGTATTTCCATTCTGTAGGCCCTCTCTGGCTGTGTCAATGCCCGGACTGGTCTACTGACTTGCTGCTTCCCCAGTGAGAAGTCAGAAGGGAGCTTGTCTCCAGCTTGTGCCTTAACAGGGGCTGCGGATGTCAGGCGTGGATAACATATTGGAGGTGGTTCAGGTATGTTGTGGGCATTACCACTGTAGGCTTCGTTGCCTTTCAGGTAGGCATCTTGGGAATACGCCTGTGGAGAGAAGATTGAGTGAGTATTTGGTAGTGAGGGAGATGGAAAAGTTCGCCATTTAGTATTGGCATGATCAAGCTTCATGGGAGGGGAGCACAGGTTCAAAATTCACACTCCCTCTAATTTCAGACAAAATGTTAGTTCAAAAGACAAAACCAGCATTCCAGCCCCTTAGTGAGCAGAAACAGAACAAGTAAAATCATGACATACATTCCTTCCCTCAACAATTAAAAAACTGAACTGATGACGAATTCTAGGAAATACTGCGAGCAGGGCACTGAGTCAGGTTTCTCAAAATCCATAAGCAGACAACACAGCATTTTCCTCCCCATTAATTCTGTTTTATAACATGATACTTCACACATTTTTCTCGTTTAAGCCTCCCATTGCTGGAAACTGGAATTTCACAGTGCTCAATAGGTTAAAATGCTGCATAATAAATTCAACTAGCACTAGAAAATTCTCTATACACTTAGGGTATAAAACAACTCTGTTCACTTATTGCAGTACATATGAAAAGTACAGACAAGTATACATACACACACTAAATATAAATAAACTTTTATATACATAAAATAAACATACACCATAAGATGTCTTCTACATAAAAGCTACTGTTCCTAAACATACAATGAATAAACTGAAGCAGTAACATATTGTTGTGAGCCAACACCCTGTAAGTAATCTTATATTTTACAGGATACAGCAAGTATATGGTATGTAAATTTTACTGTAAAAAATATTAATGATATTTAGCATTTTTACTTTGAGGTAAAAATAGTATGAAAATTCATATTCACCACTGTCCATGCACTATTGAAACCCAAAATGAAATCTCTGATTTCCTTAGTGCACTTTGCATCTTCATGCATAACAACCTGACTCCTAAGAAAAAGATGGTTATATTATACTTAGTACATTTCTGCAGCATTTCTGAAAGCAGCATTTGTCATTGTGAAATTAACAGAACATTCAAAATAATATATCAATGAGAAGCATACAGCATACTTAAATGATATTTTATTATTGAAAAACTTCAGCATGACTTTGTTCAGTTTGAACATAATGAAATAAAGAGCCAATGCAGAGCCTGCCAATGTAACAGAAGATTAAAATAATCTCTCAGGGCTTTTATACACTTAGGAGTGCTATCATATCACAGCATTTCCTGTTCAAATCATAACATGCTCAATTCCAGTATATCAATGTGCTCTGCCTTAACAGCAGACAGTTATAAAAGCCCAAGTGCAGCCATAAAATTAACACAGAGCAAAGTAGAGAGGAGGGCGAGGCATTTCCAATATTGCTGCAATGTTACACCGAGCATTAGTGAAGTGCAAAATATTAAAGCACACTGAGAGAAAACAGACCAAATAACACAGGCACAAACCACAAATCAAGAGATTAGCATTATGAAGAAAATTCAGCCCTATCTAGCTCATTATCAAACTTGCTGTTTCATACTCTTGCATCTCACAAATCATTAAAAAAAACATGCCTTACAAAACCATCAGAGAAATGGCTACTGTACATTTCTTACCAGTGCTGTGACATCCTTTGTAAACTGCAGCTGGCAGAAAACAGGAAAACACAGTAAAAACTGCTTACAGATGTAAAGACAGAATTATCTTGTCATATTGATGTTGACTACAGCAAGCTAAAAATACAGCTACACTGATTTCACTGGAAGGTACCAACAGACATAAAGGGCAGTAGAGCATAAAAAATAACTTCACCCTCTTTGCAAGCATGTCCATCTCAGGCTTTAATCTGCTCCTTACATTTATCCTGTACCTTTACAGAAAGCAAAATACGTTTGTGCCATTTTGTCTTGTGCATCCCTACAGCTGCCTGCAGAGAGCTCTGGCTCCGTGTGATGAGATTTCCCTTCCACTACAGCAACATCACTGTCTCTCATTTCCCTGGGCTGCTACCATCCATCCCTGCTTCCTGGTGACGAAACAACGGCTTCATTATGCACTTAAAACAGCACGCCCCTTCCTCACGTATATCCGAACATGACCACCAACTGTCAGCTGACTGCAGCTGCTTTCAGCCTCTACATCTGAAATTAGAGGAATGATGCTGCAGAAATACTCTCCCCTCATGTGATCTGTAATTTTTTTTCCTCCACTTATAGTAAAAATTAGGACAGGCTTCCACTGACACCATTTAATGAGGGGAAGGAATGTATGAAGATAAATATTTCTAAACATTTAAATAAATGGCTATTTAAGATCTTGATGGGCTGAAGAAGTAAATTGAAAAAAATTGAACAGATGCTGAAGACAAAAAACAAATTGAGTGAGATCCTTCTGGCACACAAGACAAACAAAAATCATCATATATTGCCCCCAATCAGAAAATAATTATCAATTTATACAGCTGATAAAACAGCTGATATCCCACCTCCTCTGGGATGTGTACACATTACACCAACAGAAAATACCCCATTTATATTTTTGTAAAGCATTCTGCTGACAAACACTGCTTCATTGACTTGGACAGCAGAAAGGCTAAATTCCAAAGCTGGTGTGATCTGATTGTAGCCAAAGACTACAAGTGAGTATAAAAATAAGTTCTGAGCTCTTGACAAAATTTATCACAGGTATTAAAGTATCACCTTCAGAAGACAGCATTCCCACAGGGTCCAAAATGAGATCAGCTAGCTTTTCCCCCAAAAAATTATGTTTCCATGATTGCAGGTATATCCAGACAGACAGACTGCCAGTTCTGTGTAAGACAGTTACTGGAAAGCGTACTTCTCTCAATCTCATTCCACCCACTACCCAAGAAAGCACTGAAACAAAGCAGAGAATACTTCCAAGAAAGAGATTGTGATACTTCCACAAAGAGTATTTGATATCTTTGTTTCATAACTCTGATTAAGGGCCTACAGAAAATAATGCAAATTACAAAGAAACTGATGGATCTGTACTGCAAATGTCACACTGAAGGATGTATTATCAGCCTTTTTATTAATGAAATATTTTAAGTGCTTTAAGCACAAAGTGATGAGATTTTTAGAAGAGGTCTAGAGACTAAGAAATTTGAAATACAACAATGTATTTATTAGTTCATACATTGTTTTGATATTTAACATATTTTGCAACTACACAAAACACAGCTTGAAGTACTACTCTCTCTCTCTTTAGTTTCTCTAACAAAAATCATATGAAAAATGCTACCTTAATCTCTAAGTGATTGCAACAGGACACATTAATAAAAATGTCATTAGGTTATGGCTGAATTTTAAGTGTTTAGTCTTAAAACAAAAACCAAGTCAGCCAAACAAAAAAAGGCTCAAAAGTTAGAGAACAAAAATTTTTTTTAAATATCCAGATTAGTGATGCTCCTGATTCAGACACCAGCCTTCCATTTCCAGAGCTGGATACTCAGCAGTTATTCAGAAGTCTCAACATAATCCAAAAATTAGTCTAGATGTTTTATGAGCTCTTTTACACCTTCTCAAAAGAATGGCAGTTTCAAAAGACTAACATACAAATGCAGCAATTTAGAGTGACATTAACTGCTCTGATGGATAACAGCTCTGCAACAATTACTAGAAGAAAATTACTGCTCTTACAGTAAGAACTCAGCATGTTTCTAGTTACTGGGTACCATTTCTTCCCACCTTGCAATCCGGTTTTGTTTGCCCAAAGTTTGCAAACTCCTATGGTAAAGGATTAATTTCTTACTGTGCATTTGTAGAACCGTTAAGGGTAAAACATTCATGCCGTATGATAGGCAAAATACATTTTAAGCAAATAAACAATTTTAAAAGGTAATTAATTAACCATCGAAAACTCAGCTGAAGGGCTTTGGTCCCACTTTTAACCCCCTGATTTTATGCTGTTAGATGCTAGAACTGTAACAGCCAAATGCATGGGGATTCCTCTGGGAAAGAATCACGGGGAAATCCTGTACTTTCAAGAGCTCAAACCGACCATATCCACCACCCATTAGCCCAAATGTATGAAAACATGTAGCTCTATGTTTCACTGAGGATGGGTGTGCTTCACTCCCCTAATGAATAATAACACCAATTTCAGTAGAACTATTCACTAAATTGGTGATAAGCATTTTGATGAATCAGAAGCTAACATGCCCAACTCCTTGCAAGACTGAGCTTGAGGCATTCTTCTTTCCTTCTCCAACCAGTCTGGCTTCAGATTTTATTTCTTCACTAGTAAATTGTTCTCTTACCCGGTCTTAATCTAATCTCACTGTCATCATGAGCATTGAAATTGCACACCAGAAAAGGTTCACTTCTCTCTTAAAAGGAAACATTTTCTAGTTACAGTTTGTTCTGGCAAGAACGTTAGTAATACAGTTCAACTGCTTTCATTTTACTCTGAGACACCCAAACACTACAGTCAGATAATGTTATTTGAAAAAAACCTAAAAAGTGCATACCCTTTCTTCCTAAAGGCAGTGCATTTTTAGTATACAAAATTTAATGCCTTAGGCCAAATAACTTATTTCCAAATACAAGCTGTGTAAGAGACTTTACATGAAAGTCTAAATTGTGGTTAGGAGCGTTGATGCAAATGATATTTTCTAACATGCATTGTTTGATAACAAAATTTAAGTCTCTTCTTCTAGGTCACTGTGTCGTCACACCACACCCTGCCTTCCATTGTACTTGCTGCCACAGCTTTAATATTAACCTCTGTGCACATCAGTAACTCAGCACAAAACCTGCAAGTAAAAAAGTGCTCCAAGTCTCTGGACTAAATACAACTACTTAGAAAAACATCTCTATCTTTATTAAAAGATAAAGCAAATGAAACTATTTCACAGTTTGCCATGTTGCTCCACTAGGTCTGATGCAATTGGATGGTCGCAGGAAGAAAAAAAAAATTAAACTGGCAGTCTTTAACACTGAAGCCAACTTTGGGCAGACCTGTAGTCAGACACACGAGGTTACTGGGGCATGTAAAACTATAGGATATAATTCCTCATCTAAGTTATTTTTCTTTTTGCTAGTGTCAGAGGGGTTTTTTTTCCCTTTTCTTTTTAAATTATAGGTGCACAGCGGGCAATTTCAGGGTACTACAAGGCCTTGAGAGCCACCAAATCCCACAAAAATTCTAAGTTCAGAAAGGATAATGCAGCACTCCCTTCTCTGCTGTACAGATCTTCCAATGTACTGGAAATTTCCATATTACCTGACTAGAAAGAAGGAAAAACAAAAATCTGTGCTTCAGTTGACTTTTACTCATTTTCCTGGTAATTCCCATCTAGGATTTTTGGTTCCCCTACTATCTATGACAAAAGAAACATTTCTGTTCAAATGTGGTAAACTTTCAGTTACTGATCTGCAGCTTCATTGGTCTGTAATTCTGAGGAAAGATAAAGATGTAACTAAATTTATCAAAAACATATTAGTAAACTGCCGCCTTTCATTTCCACTTTTACCATTATTCATAGAATGTTTAAAAACATATAAATAAAACTGCAAAGCTCTTTCTGGAAGGTTAAGGAACATTTCAGCAGATTTTGGACACAATAAAATGCAATGGTGACAACACCTAAGACCAGAAGTAACCTCTTACCTTTAGGGACCATTCCAGAGAGGAAATGTTTTTATAGAAATGAAACTATTGGAGATAGACTAAAAGTTAGGTAAGATGAACTTTTGAGTGAGTGTAGTGAGAAAAGTGCTAGAAAATGAATGGTGAAAAAAAGGATACCTTACCTAGACATGTACATTTATACACAACATATTTATACACATCTACGAAATAATATCTACATATATTTTCCTATAATAAGTATCATATATGATGATTAATATGCTACCTGCATTACAAATAACTTTCCAAATAAACAGCTCCAATGCAGATCACATTAAAGATACCATTTTTCACACAGTGCCATTTTCAAGTGCCTGATACTTAAAAAGGCAGTGACTTGAAGGTTGTATTCTTTTTTGCATACACAAGGAACAGTTAGCAAGTAAGGACATTCCAACATCAGTCCTAGAAAAAATGGTCCAAAAAATCCTGCATACAGAGGACATGCTAGACACAACAAAGCCTACTGACAATACTCATATTAATGCTCACCTGCAAATAGGCTTAGAAAATTCAATTTACTCTGTGGAGCACCTTCACATTCAGTATTTTCCACATAGCACAAAAAGCTTTTGAACAACTGGAAAGTTGTCAGAATTTAAACAGTATTTTAGCGTTAAACTTGTTATCCAAAGGCTACAAAACAGCAACAATTTCATTGAATACACTTGAGAAATAGGAACTATTTGTAGTTGACCTAAATGCGTCTTCCCATTTGCATGAAGTCAGCAGTACTAAAACCTACAAGATGCCAAAATTCTGTCAAAAAAAGGTTAAGAATGCTACAGAAATTGCATATAGATGCATCAAATCTGAAACACAAGGATAACATGACATGAAAATAATCCTCCTCTTCCTAGTTTAAAAATGGTCATATACCTAGAAATGTTTCAAAATAATCTCTTTTGATAAATTTAAGTAAATTTATCATAAATTAGAGGAGGAGCATGAATAAAACCAACACATACACAGCTGTCAAGAGTTCAAGATTTTGTTATGGCTATAGATGCTTTAAATATCCTTTTCCCCATCCACAAAGTGACATTTTCAACATCACACAAATCAACAAACACAAGTGGCATTGGTTTCACTAATGGTAGGATTTCACATGAAATTCTCTTCCAAGTAAGCACTGTTCACATGCCACAGAGAGCAATGGCCTGGGGACTGGGCCACTTCATTGTTACTATTGATCAATGGATTTGAAGCCCCTTTTCTGGAAATTCAATATACAAAGAGGTTCAGAGACATATATGGATATTTCTGAAGACAAAACTCAAGGTTTATAAATAGCAAACTAAGGATAGAAGCAAGCAACTGTATTTTCAGCCCTCAGTCATGAGCACATGGAGTAGACTGCCAAGTACTATAAAATTTAACACAACCAGCATCATTCCTGAATATAATGAAACTAGTCCATCCTCTTTGCACTAGATATACCACTTGCTAGCTCATACTACAATATCCAGTAGTGCTTGGAGTTTGCATTTTTATAGCATACTGGTATTTAACATCAATTTACAATGAGCAACATTATTTGAAGACATTTACAGTGACATATGTCATAGAAAACAACTAAGTTATTTAACATTCTATAATAGCTTACATAACACAACTTCAGGTGTTTTTCCTCTATTATAATTCAGAGGAATTGTACAGATTCTTCATTTTACTGAAGTTACTGAGAATGTACTGTCTCAAAAGATTGCAAATCATTTTAGAAGTGCCAAAATCTTCCCTCCTGTGTGGTAGGTTAAAACAGGCCACAACTGACAGACTCTGTTGTAAGATGCAATTCATGTTTATAATCTTTTTCTTCACAAGTTGCAGCTCAGCCATCAAAGATTGATACTTGGAAACATATACTGAAGTGTTCTGTGACAGGACTGCATGAACAAACTGCTGCTATCAGAGGTCATTTCCTATAGGCCCAAGTACACCCAGTGCTCAGCCTTGTGGATACAGGAAACACCTGTGCCTCCATGGCTTTCCTCTGGAAAATGCTATGTGCAACTGGAAGCCCTCAAAGGCAGTTCACTTTATCCCAAACAAATGCATCCTAGCAAACAGTAGCATAAAACTCTTCTGTATCATGACCCAGCCCAACAGTGAACAACTGAAGGAACTCACACAAGCTTCAGGGGCAATGTAAAGGCATTTTTTTGCAAAATGGTGACTTTAGCTGTCAAACTTAATCCTCGTTCTATCTTCAAGAGAGCAACCTCACATACAAAACTCATAACTCTTATCACATCTGAAAATTCAGAAGGACCTTTTGTATAATGACACCTCAAGATTTTTCATATATCCAATCTTTTCCTAAAACTTCACAGTGTGACATATTTTCCTCATTCTTTACCCCTCAATCTCCTCAAGGAAAATGACTTTATTTTCTTTTTGTTAATATCCTTTCCTAAGCTGTAATGGCAACAATCATCCTTTTTTGCCCTCTGCCCCCATCTCACCTGTTGATTTAACAAGCTATATACAACCCATTGTTTTTCATGTCTACATCACCTGAAGTCTGCACTTTGTGTTTTGCCAGCAGAGAGATGACCTTTCCCTCCAGACAAATACAAATGTTTGACTTGAAAACTTCAACTCCTGCCTTGTCCAGATCCTTACACCATTATGGCTACAAGACTGCATTAGATGCATAGGGTATTCAGATAATTTAAATGTTAGTATTATTCCTGCATTATTCATATTCACAGTTCCAATTAAAAAAAAAAAAAAAACACAAACCCAAAAAAATCCCCCAAAAAATCCCCCAAAAAAACCCCAAAAAACCAAAAACCAAAAAACCAACCACCAAAAAAAAACACTCCAACAGCTTCTCTCTCTCACTTATTCATGCAATCAAAACTCACACCCTGCCCACAACATTTTCTGTGTTGGATTACTGAAATATGTCTTCATCAAATGTTCTCAAAATATCACTTCTATTCTAATAATCTTGGCTTCTTGTCCTAGCTGGAGAGTTCCTGCACTAGCTTCTACCTTCACTTTAATGCCAAACAAAGTCTTTTTGTTTTTCCCTTTACCCTTTAATTTGGTCTGTAATAATGGAAAACAGCTATTGAAACCCATAGGTTTTTAATACAAAGTCATCTTACTACTTCTGTGTGGATCAGAAAATACATTTTTCCATCTACTAACAAGAAAATCTACTCTTCTTGTCATCTTCTCCTCTCCTCTGCTTCCAATTAAAAATAAACTAGAGCATACCAATATACTAGGTGGGTTTTTTTGATTCTTCACAATATGCCCTTACATATCATGTATTATTCAAGACTCTTTTGGACTTAGAGACACTAAATGGGAGATGAATAATCTTACTACACATGCAGGACCTCAATTAAAATCAAGAACAAATAGGCACTAGTGCAACAGAACATTTACAGCAGTCACAATTTAAAAATTTGGTAATAACCTTTAGCCCATTCATCATACTTCTCAGTCCACTCACAATTACTGAGTTATTAACAAATGCTTCATATGCTAGTTTTAAAATTCAAATTCTTTAGAACTGGGCAACCTAGTGAAAGAAAGGAATCTGATTCATAAATTCTAACCTAATGAAATTAATCCAAATTACAGCAAAAGTATGAACAAGATGTATTTTTTAACATGTTAGAAATATCATGCGAAGACAGTACTCCCTATATTTAGATTCCTCTGAAATTTCAGGCACAGCAACAAGGTAGGAAAATATCTAAGGAGTTACAAAGAAATAAATATTAACTCTAATTATTTGCTGATAGCACACTTCAAAGACTTTGTAACCAACAACAGAACATTTTTGTTAGTTAATATATTCTCTGAACAGAGGCTTCATAAACATACCAATTGTAGGATGTCTTCATCTTTTGGCATAACACTAAGTTCCAATACACTGTCACTGAAAGAAACAGAAAAAAAATATCACAGATAAACTTTCAGAGATTTTCAATTCTTATTACAAGGATAATCCCTTTACTTCCACAGAGGAAAACTCTTCAAAAACTCCAACACTCAGCTATTATGGCAAACACGTGACACAACAAAAGCAAACACTGATTTCCTTGAGAATCTTAGGAAGTAAGAGCAGAAGAGAAATCTGACTGAGCCAGTTTATTGAGCCAACACATTAGTTTGGGTAGTTTTATTTTCTTTTTTTTTTTTCTTTTCTTCTTTAAGTCCTAAGGTACACTACTTGTTTGGAGCTTCTTGGACAAAACAATGTGACAAATCTGTGAATAAAAGCTAAACTTTCCTCTTTCTTCAATTTAAAACTAAGGTTTCATAGCAGTTTTTAAATTCGTTGTGATGACATCATACTCACCACCTATTTGAAAAGAGGAGCAATACCAAGGCTAGTATTGACCTACAACTTTCCACTCCAATCACCTCCTAGCATAATCAACTTAAAGAGTCATTCAGATGATATCTGAAATATAGATGAAAAACACTTGCTATTTGTTGAGTGCTGTGTTTGTCATCTGAGCTGCTGAAACAACAAGCAGCAGCAGTGGCATAAAGATCCAGGAATATGAATAGTTCTATCAGTGTGACTCAAACACAAGGAAAATCAGACACTGAATGTACAATGTACCAGCTACCCAGTCAAGTATTTTAAAACCAGTGAAATCCACAGTTGGTATCTACCAGAAACAAGGTATTTTCACAAGCAAGAGAAAAGCATATGCTTGCCACATTGGATATATAATAGGTGAATTTATTATCTCATCTGAGATAATGGAATAATCTGTTCACATTCATTACATGTGAAGTGGAACAGGTACAGAGAAGGGCTGCAAAAGACTAATGTACTGTCTATTATACAAGGAGGCCAAAATGCAGTTACTGTGACTATAACTTAGAAATGTCACAAGTAAGAATTTAAAAAGGATATTTAAAAATCTGACCAGCATCAGCATATATATCAATGCAACCTAAGTGGCTATGTCAGAAATCAGCTCACCTGTACTGGTTAGTACACTGCATTAGGTGAGGAAAGACAAAACCAGCACAAAGACTGGCCCAACTACAGGGCACAGCAATCAGCCTATGAGAGCACTGACAAGGGACCTCAGTTTATCTGTGCAGAAAAGAAACCCATCATCTCAAAATGTATGATTTATTATGCTTTCTTATATGAAAAATGTTTCTATTTTGTGGTTCCTTTTCCATTTTCTAGCAACCACAGATGTAAGGCTGAATTCCAAAAGCACAGTAAGGGTATTTGGTTTCACAGTCTTTTTAAACTACTATTCATTTTGGAAAAGAGTGTTCTCCAAGCAGCGTAAAACTTTCTTTAGTCTTAAAACTGAAGATCAGCAGTGATTTAAGTTTTTTTTAAGTTTCCACATATCTAGGTAAAAGTAAGTCTTCAAAGGCCTTGTGAAGATTATTCTAAAATACTGAATTATAAGAAACAAAGGAATATTGACTTTATGTGCACTTACAACAGCATTTCCCATACTGACTGAATGCATGAACAGCTTGAGGCATTTTTAACCAAGTGTTCAGATTTCAGTTCTACACATGGATAGTATGTATGTAAAAAATCACATCAGGCAACTGCTTACTTGCAGGATGAAGACCTTGGATATCAAAAATATGATAGCATTGCTCCTCTTGAAGTACTTTTTATATAAAAAATATAATTTGACACAGAACAAACCATACTCATTGAAGTATTTTGCATGTTTCTCCTCTTCCCCCTTTTTAAGAAAGTGATTAAATCCATTTACACAATTAATATCTTAGAAGATATTCAGAAGACAAAAGGGTTTCACTCAGAAACAATGTTTTACATGTAACTCTAATTTAACTATTCTCTTCCTGTTTGCCTGAAGAATCTTTTGGCGACAATCTGGATATTCTTACTTCATATTTTGAGACAGGCTCTCAGGATGTTTTTAATTCTTATATCAGAAACAAGAAGTATTAAGGAAGACTTCTGGTTTATGGTACAATATACTGTAAATTCAAATTATGAACTAGAAAGTGTTAGTGAGAACCATCACACAGAAAGTGATAGTCTGCACTGGAGCTCCAGACAGAGAACTCAGAACTCTCAAAGGTATTTATCATTTCAATTACTTTAATTACACATTTTGAGAGTTAATTTCAAATGTCTTGATTCCAAGTCATCAAACTAAAGCAGTAATCATAAAGTCTATCTTCTGATGCATTATTTTGTATTAATAAAACAGATTCAGTAGCTGAACTCTGTACATTTCTGAGTAATCCAAACACTTGCAAGAACAGTCTGAAAGGAGAAACAAGCAGAATAGACAATCATTCAAATTCCCCAGTTTAAGAAAAGGGGGGGGGGGGGAAGAGAAGTTGCAAATCAGAATCTGTTTCTTCTTTTATTTGGAACAATAAATAATTTACAGAGTTTATGTTAGCAATCAACATATCTCCAAGTTGATTATATATGTAAACAGATAGGAATAAATTCTTAATGGACCAAACCAGCAACTGTTGGCAAAGAGTAGGAAATATAGAGTTAAACGTGTAGTCATGACTGATCTTACAGGACTGCAGATAACTCTAGCAACTCTTCTGAGGTGAGCCTTTCATCTCCCAGAGGAAATAACTAGTGTAACTTTAGATTTTTTGCTATCCCCAAGCAGAGGAAAATAGAAAACATTCTAGACACAGCTTGAAACTTCTCTGGGAACAGTAATGTTCAGCATGTCAGAATTATATCCCAGCCTTAAGTCCCGCTGGAAGATACAGTATCATTTCATCTAAAGCAGCTAAATTCTGGTGTCTGCAGCATTATATAATGAAGACAAGCAGCTAAAATTGAACAGCTTTTTAGAAAAATAATAAGCAGCTATTAAAATGGAGCCACAGAAGTAATCTAAAAAGATCTGCCAGCCTGCACTGAGTTTTATTGCAAACAGCTGAACAGAGAGCAATGGGGAAGCCCTCTCTTTAGAGAGAAGAGAGGATAAAATGTGTTGTAACCTCAAAAAACTGCTCTGATGATGAGTAAAATGACAAAAAATAAGCATTTACAGTCAGCAATATGTTTGAATGAGTAATTAAAAACAATAAAAGTACAGTAATTAAAATGTCTAGAAAACCAACATACAACACATTAAGACTATGAAGAAAACTGTCTTTAGTCATAAAAAATATTTCAGCAGACAACTCAGCCTTTCAAAAAGCCTTTCAGCAAGCTGCTTTCACAAGGCCAACTAAAGAAGCCAAGGTATGCTGGATGAAAGATCAGCTAAGAGCCAGAACACAGCAAAAACTGTATCACTGGGTGTTTTTAATGTGAAGACATTCAAGAATGAATTTATGCAAGGCCAACCTATCAAAAATTACTAAATCAATGAAGATAAACCCTGTGGTTCAGCAACTTCCTGAACCAAGGATTTACAGAAAGAGGCCTGGTATTATCTGACCACTCAATCACTCTGTGGTTTCAGTGTTTTCACAGACTTTAAAGAAATCTTTACTGGGTATTATCATAGAGGATAATGGTATAACAGACCATCAGTCTGGCCCAGGTGGCAATGCTAATGCAAGAGCAGCATGCACCATAATGCAATTTTACTTGCCATGAAATGGTAGCATAAGAAGTAAAAGAACTTATGTTCAGACCAAACTGCTCTGAGCTCAAAAATACTGTTTTCAAGCAAAGAATGAGAGACAGCTGATTCTTCAGTCACATAAGAAGTACTATCTGTAAGCTACAAGATACATCTGATGTGGGGTCTGAGCTCTCATTATGGATCAGAATTAATATTTATCTGTTTATCCTAAGAGGTTCAGCTGTAGACTTCCTGATGGTTGAATATGCTGTATAAAATGCTCAAGGATACACATGACCTTTTGTTATAATCTTCTGTGATGTACACATCTGGCTCGAGAAAACAAACTGTTCTCTCCTAGCACAATAGCATCCCTTCATCCTCCCTGCCCTGATGGAAATCAGGGGGATAGATGCAGCAGTGTGCCACATCCTTCCTGACTGCATAGAGAATCACTGCCAAGGCCCTGTTCAGGGGTCCCCAGTTTACCCACAGTGGGCAGGGGTTCAGTCCTACTGAACAGTTCACTACCTACACTCACTGAAAATACACTCCATTCACAGGCACACCTAGAGTTAAGAATCACTGACCAGATAAGGCACTCCAAGATGTGACTGGTCTCTTTCAACAGAGTTGATTGACTGATCTACTCAGTTGGCCATACACTGTATCTTGGGTATCCACTATTGTACAATACTGCTGCTTGTAAAAATACAAAAGAAATGGCATGGCTAGTGTTATGTCCAGTGAAGGAAATAATAAAACCCATCTGTCCAGCTCTTGTACAGACAGCATTAATGACACAAAACATGCTTCAGTCTACCTTGTCCATCACATCTCTGAATACAGTTTTGTTGTTTATAAAAAAAATGAAACAACAACAAACATCTAAAACAAAACCACAGAGACACAAACCACCCGAGGTGGACACATTTTGAACAAAATCTTGAATAAAGACATCACTGAAATAGGAAAATGAGAATCTGACTTTTCCTTCTCCAAACAGTAAGCATATCTAAGTTCTAACACATGACGAGCCAGTAAAAATATGACCGGTGAGATGTACTTAGAAAACATTCTTTCATGCTGATCATAATACAGGTTTTTGCCACATAACTCAGTATTATATTGAAAACTTGTTGCTATAGAACAGAAATGGACACCAAGAAAACTGTAAAAAAGAAGGCAGACATGAGACACGAAAGAGTATTTAGACTCATGCCCAGACATAATTTCAAAAGTGCTTGTGAATTGAAGGAGCAGTAAATATTAGTATTTTCTCAGCTCAGAGCAAGGTTCCTAATCTGCTGCAAAACAGAGGAAAGCAAAGACTTACTGCAGATATTGTGCAGGTATGCACTAGCATAAATTTTTCCTTCACCAGATATGCTGATTTCTAGTTTTTAGATCTCATAAGCAAGGTGGATTTTATAATATTTTTTCCAATTGACACATGTATATATACCTATCTATTTCAGTTCAAATTTCCTCTACAACACTTGGTGTTATTTGCTAACAAGGGACAAGTACCAACAATAAAAGGACTGTGGTACAATTCAGCACACCTATTCTCAAACTCTTCTCAGCAACCAGCAAATATATAAAAAAGAAATTATAAAATTGAGTGTGTATTAATGAAAATGTAGTAATATGATGACTTTTCAAAACTACTGAAAGTGGTCATTTCATGCTCAGTACATAAGAAGTATAATGATAATACATAATATAATACTTAATTGATAATCATAATACTCTTATATACTAATATAATGATAATAGTATTATCTTACCTGTTCTGTATTAAAGCAATGACTTGAGAATATGTCTTCCCAATAACACTTTCTCCGTTGACTTTTATAATTCTGTCACCTGTAGAGGGAAAAATTAGAACTGAAATGAGTTTGTCTAGATGTTTTTAAACAGTTTTTATTTTGTATTTCTATACCTCACATAATCAAGAACACCCATATGTTAAATTCAAGGTTAGTCTGCCTCAAAAACCAAAAAGTATTTCTCCAAATATTTTGTTACACCATCCTCATTTAGAGTTTCATACGCTCTCATAAATTAATTGTCAAATATATTGTGTAGAGCTATTTTTTAGCCTGTGATGAAAAACCTATCCTGTTCTTTTGACCAAATGGTATCTAAGACATCTCATCTCTGATGAGAAGACCAGAAAGGTATCTTGAATTTCCTAATGAGGAGAAAATGGTCTGAAAGATTACAGGCAGGGAGCTTCAAATAGCAACTGGATGAGGAAGAGCTGAAAGAAAGGACCTGTGCAAAGTGAGGCAAAGGGAATGTTTTTTTCAACACTGCTTTAGAAACTAAAAGCCCTTTTTGTTTTTCTGGCATGATCAAATGAAAGCAAGGAAAAAGCTGGCCACCCTGACTACTCACCCTGTTTGAGTACAATAATGATTTAAATACTGGTGCTCTGTGGAGGTTCCCCATACAAACCCCATGGATTAACAAACTACACAGATCTGACTTTTTAATTTTGTCTGCACACAAAGTAAACATCATGCCAATAAATTGGTATGATATTTTCAACTTTATAAAAGTTTACCTATTCCCCTTCATCCACCAGTTACCTTCTTGCCTGAAAGAACTCTGAGTTTTCTCTCCTGCTTTCTAAGCAATCAAAGAAAGCTTGGTGGCAACAAGCTCTGAATCCTGGCTAGGTCATACTGCAGAACTTCCCCAGAACACACCAGATCTTTCTCTGGGACTTCAACTGGCTCTTTTCCAGCTTATTTAAGAACAGCCTGCAATGTGGGCTACATTGCCACAGATCTTTACTCAGTATTCCCACTAAAAACTATCATTAGAGTAGGTCATATAATTTTATCTATACTTGTGCAGCTTTTATTTTTTCACAGAGGCAGACTAGATTACACACAGCAGTGACACGAGTCTACTTGAAATAGGCATCCCATGGATCTGCCAAAAGATCTGATGGGGACACACTCCAGAACTGGTTACATAAATGGCATGAGCACAGACAACTCTGCAAGTACAACTTTGTTCTGTTTCAGATACATAGGAAGGGGAAGTAAGTGCAGAACTGTAGTGCAAAAAAGGATACAGAAACATGAAGGCTTTTTCTAACAGCTCTCCATCAGTCTGGTAGTCTGCTACATATTTTGATCAAAGTAGAAAAGAATCAGAATGTCCCTTCCACACATACTTTAGTTCTCCATATTCCTACATATAGATGAATGACAGCACAAAGATCAAGACATGGGAAATACAGATCTGTTTTGGCTGTTCATATTTCAGTATTTCTAGTATTTATGAACTCCAAGATATGTTATTTTTAACTAAATGCCTTAGAGGTTAAATATGGGAGAGGTATTACCTTTCTAACTCTAAGAAAGATGATTTTACAGGAGTATTCAAAAATACTTCTGAATGGGCTGTCTTATATTTAAGATATCTTTCTCTATTCCTCAATTTGCAAGAATATTTCAAGTTTTCTGGTGAGAAGCAGATAAGTAAGCTCCTGAAATGGAGCTCATTTATCACAGGTGATGAAACTTACATTGAAACTTTCAGTATTACAAAGGACCCTGCAGGAGTGAAACAAGAATTGACAAACAATTTCCTAAATTCATATTGAATATTCAAGTGTTTTCATTTCTGTGACCATGAAATAGAGCAAAATTACATTAGAAAAAAAAACACCAAACAAAACCAGTTAATAACAATAACAGAACAGTTGATTCTACAAAATAAGAAATGTATACAGTGTCTGCATGAGAGGTTAAGCAATCTACCTGGCTGATTATTCCCTGAGTGTTTTATAATACCAAGACAGAGATATAGTAATATATTTCACCCTAAAATTCATAAACAAGAAATACTGGCATGACCTAATTAGATGTAACTGCTATAAGCAGTGTGTTTAAGAAGATTCTACTTATTAAAATGGTCTTCTCTCATTTATTTTCTGCTCTTTATTCTGGGCTCCTAAAAAAACTCTTCTATAACTAAAAAAAAAAAATATTCTGTACAGATTTCATCTCTGTTAATTTGGCAGACACTGAACAGAGCAGAAATTAACATGGCTCCTCTGTACAAATTCAACATATGCTGTGTTTTATCAAGCCAAAACATCTTTATATAATAGCAATCAAATTCTGCCAAAGTAGCCCTTCTCTAAATAACTATTTAGAGAGGAGTTAAAAAAAAACCCCAAAACCCTTATGGTGAACAAGTGGGATCTAGAACTGTTTTTAAAGTGATCAACCTAGGAACTTTGTATTTCTTTAGGAAGAACATACAAAACTTATTCTATTCCAGCCAATTTGAGGTGTGTAAGTCTTTTATAAAAATATACCAACATCCCATTATTGACACAAGCACAAGCCTTTCACAGAATAGAAGTTTTGCCACATTTTTAAGAAACCTGTGTTCATAGTGGCATCCATCTATATATGTAACTTTATCACCTGTAAGATTTTCTATTCTAATACAGTTTGGTTTTTTTCTTTCAGCACTTAAGGTATGACACAAAAATGGTTCACAAAAAAAACCTCCATGTTTTCTGCTCTCCAGTTTGATTAAATGAGCCATTGAACAGAATTTTTTAAGTATAGAGAGATTTGGACTGTTCCTATTTGATTTAAAGGAGGTAGAGTAGAAAAACTTTATTTCATGTACGAAGACCTGAATGTTTTCAGGTTACCAATTTGTCCCAAACCAAAGAAACAGGAGCTAACAGGTATTATTTTCCTTTTATTCCTCTTCTTCATGTATTTTATTACTCTCTTTAAGACAGCATATCAAAAAGACTAAGACTTTGATGCCTTAATAAGCAAAACAAGGTTCCAATGTGAAAAACACTGGCGGACAACTTAAAAGCTTCTAAAGGAAAGAAAAGGGTTTAAATGGAAGATAGAACTATGTAGTAGCAAACTTAAATCATATGTATTTTACATCATGTACATAAACGTGCTATTGAACAGTACCTGTGCACAGCCCAGCTTCAAAAGCAGGTCCACCCTCTTTAACTTGTTTAACAAATATGGTATCCATTGGTTCCAGTCTATTTCTTTGTTTTCCTGAGAAAGAAAGAATATCTCTTAATAGCATTTCATGGTACTGCATTACAATGTTTTCATTTTAAAATACTTTGGGACGCAATCCTGCTGCATTCACAGAGACATACAAAGAAATAGTAATGTAATGGAAAGTGAAAAATAAAATTTTAAAATCTTTCCTTAGATGGAAAAAACATTGATTTACAGTTCTCATGAACCACAGAAGTGATTTTCCAACAGTGTTTTTCAGAAACTCAAAGATGAAGTCTAAAGTTTTCTTGAAGATTTACCAAGGTTCAAAAAGAAACTTATAATTCAAATTATATGCACAGCATTTGTCTGCACATGCTATATATTTCTATATATACCATTTGAAGTTAATCTACAGTAGTTAAAAAACACATACAGCTGTTATTTTCTTGCTTTCTCAATACACACTTAAGTTCTATACCTCCAGAAACACAGGCACCTTTTGGTTTTACATGCCTGTCATCAAAGCTAAGTAATTCTTTGCTAAGTAGCCACAGCTTTTGAAAATCAAGACAGGAGGGTGGAGGTGTATACAGTACAATAAACAAGGAACTCCAGGGTTATACAGCAGGCTGAAATACAGTGTAGCTGTCCTACATTTGCACACAGCTGGAGTTAGCCATTTTACAGCATCCACACAGCTTCACTGATGGGATTATTACACCAGTGAAGTTAAAAAACCAAAACCAGACCCTCAAAAAACCCAAATATTCACAAAGAAAACCACCCAGAAAAAATGAAAAATAAATAAATAAATGCATCCATAATGGCCCTGCATGGTCCAGTGCTCACAGAAGCAGTGGCACAACCTGAAAGGCTCCAGCCAGATCCACACAGTCTTACAGTGCCAGTGCTGGCTTTGACAGCCTTGGCCACTCCCAGCTCCTGGCTCCAGTTTCCATCCCTGCTGCACACTCCCAGCTAAGGAAGTGCCACCTTTGGAGGCTACGTGAGGAGCCAGCCCAGGCAACTGACATGGCACAAAAATAAGCTGGGCCTGTGCTCCAGTTTAGCAGGAAACCGCAGCTAAGTGGAGAGAGAGAGGCTTAAACTGCAGGAAAGGAAGGAACAGCACAAGAGAAAAAAGGAATTGTCTAAAACTGGCTTGCTGATAAAAGAAAACTCCTTAAAACTGGCATTATTAGGTTCTAACCATTTCTGAAATGACGGACCTTTGACTTAGGCATAAATGGCCCTACTTTTGGAAGAAGTACTTTCCCCATAGCTTTTAATGCTCCACCTAAAACGTTTAATAAATCACGGTAGTATTTATTGAATACTAATAAGGTGCCCCTTTCACATCTTTTTATTTAGTTCAGTTTCCATGTGGGCAAAGTTCATTTGAAAAACTTTAATAAACTGCAAAAAACCAGACCACCCTCTGACTATGATTCAATTTTTCAGATCCTGGTTTTAGCCTAATGCCTTTATTGTGCAGATCCTCAGTGTCCTGCCATTTTACCACAAAACAGTTCAACAAAATGGCTCACTCATATGGCTCTAAATGGCTTTCTCAAAATAGTCCCAGATTGGGAGCAAATTATCAAAAAGTTTATTTGATAGAATCAGATAAATCCTATATATAAAGCAACTGAATTACAAATCAAGAAACTCCAGCTGGCAGCTCAGTCCCCAAATACTTAAAATTTGATTAGCAGGATACAGCTACAAGACATACAAAATGCTCTTTGTGAGCCAAAGTTAATATCTGTCATTTTTAATCTGCAGATTTAAATAGACACTGAACATGTGACGGGTCTTGTCCTTTAAAAAGCCAGTAACATTTCAGCAAGTTTAGAGAAGCTCCAGGATTAATCTACCCAGATGCCATGAACAAAAGGTTGCTTCAACCGCTTACAAGAATGAAGTTAAAATATGACCTTTTATAGGACCACCAAACATCCTTCCCAGTGCTGCCACTTATCTTTTACAGAAGACACATACATTTCCTAAAGTGGCAAGAAAAATAAAAGTAATACAGCTTCCATGGCACATTTAATTCATCACACTTCAGCTCCCTTTATAAAACACTCTTCAAAAAAATGTTAGTGACCTACTGCTAGTTTGCTTAGCACTCAAGTGCTGCTTTATGCCTTGTCCATACCTGAACATGCAAATCAAGAGGTCAGGCAGATAAAGCTACTCCCATTCAGTATGCAACACGAAACTCCTTTAATACACTTCCCACTTCTGAGTAAGAGGGGAAACTTGCCACAATTCATGGAGACCCAAGCCTGCAGCCTTCCCTGACATCTGACTTCTGACCTGCCTGCCAGCTACACCAGGCATGTTATGGGCACTCACCTCACATTTCTACAGCTATTTTATCAATCAATTCAGAAAGCTAATTGCATATTAAACTTGGCTCTTTGTCCTACTTGCAGAAGGAGGCTATATTAAACAGTCATTCTTACTTCCTAAAAAAAGTCAACCACTACACTAAAAATCAATTTAAGGGGAAAAAATTAGGATAAAAGGTTCAAAATTTTGATTACACTTGCACATTCATTTCACAATTCAGCACTATCCAAATACAAGTAGAAACAAGAAGAAATCTTAGAACTCTCAAGCTCTGGTAGATAAATATGTGTTCTTCACTTCTCCTTGATCTTCTACACATTTGGATACAAACCAAATCTTTTTTAATCAGTAACATAGAAATGAACTTCCTTGAATACATAACCTCAATGTACATTTATACTTGGAGTTTGAAACTCAAGCAAAGCTAAGCAATATTTTTTGACAGAAGCTAACAGTACTTTTTCAGACCAGCTGAGGGGAAATAAATCTTGAAAATGTGCACTCAATCATCATAGAAATAAATCTCAAGTAAAATGGATTATCTAATAACTCACCTCATGTCTCAAAATTTAACATTCACTACACTCTGATTTAATTATGACTAAATCTCCCTGTGGTCCTGTCTGCACCCAATTATCAGGCAAAAGCAAGATGCTGCCTAGAAATGAGAACCTAAACTGCCCTCCTCCTAAACACCACAGTCTAGAACAGAATACCACAGCCAAGTGTTTTACACTAAGTTCTCCAGCTCTGCACTACATACAGTCAGGATTCATTATTTTTGTTTTTAATATTGAAAAGACCAATTTTTTGGAGCATGCCAGCAATTCCTGACAAGGTGATCCAACAAAGAACAGCAAAAGCACCTCAGACCTCTAGTTTGTAAGACATATAAGAATTATTTGTGCTTTTCCAGTGCTCATTACTGCATATGATTCTGCCTCCTTCCTCCTTCTCCATACTTTTGTAAACAAAACAAAATGCTTTCTAACTGAGCATTACATTGCAGGCTACCAGCAAATACAACAATTTCTCCCAAATCTTCAATGGCAAATGAAAAATAAGACATCATGCACATACAAAGAACAAAGTGTAAGCTGCCAGTAACACATTCACATATGCAAGGAAACAGCACAGATGAAAGGCACAACTTCTGTAAAGAGAACTTCATTTGTACTTCATTCCCTCTTAAATGTAGCTATGAAAAAATATGTAGTCTTACATTACGGCAATAAAAAGAAAAAAGCAAATAGAGCTGGTAATTACACAACTCAGCTGATCTGAAACTGAAAAAGCCCATCAGGTTGTCCTTTCCTGTATCACTTTTGTAAGCACATGAAAATTTCCAGCATGACTAAATGGTCATCAGTCAGTATAAATTCAAAGGCAAGTTTTTGTCCAGGCAGTAGTGTAGTTTTGCTAACAGTACAACTAAAATACTGCTTACAGTGCAATGACTCCCTTCAATGATGTTATCCAAATGAAAATATAACTTTAGAGTAAGAAAACTGGTGTCTGAACTTTTAATCAGAGATTCAGCATCATCAGAAATAAGGAAAGAAAAATAAATCCCCAAGTACCGAGAAGGCTCAAGACAAAATTCATTGGCTTAAACAAGGACAGTAAGGAATCAGGAGTGTCTAAATAAGGTCCTTAGTCTAGGCAACCAAAGTTAAGAAAAAGTAACCTGAAGAAGCATAAACATGTGTAAATCAAATGCAAGACAAATACAGGAAAGCCATTTATTGAAACAAGGGTTTTCTGAGCCAATACATTCTTTCATAATTCTACACAAACCTTCTAATAAATCAGAGACTGCATGCCACGTACAATAGCCACAGAGATCACAGTAAAATCTAAAAACTAAAACTAGTGCCTTGTTTTAACTTTTGTTCAAATGACTGCAAAATAAAGTCTTTATTCATAGCACATATCATGGAATCATTCATGATCTAACCTTTATACTGCCTGGATTTATGAGCTGAGACTTCAAGTCAATAATGCCTTCACAGTCTGACAGGAGAAAACGTCTCCCATTGCAAAGTTACAAGGAAGCTTTCCTGACAAATGTTTAAGAGGACACAAGTGGCAGAGGGGAATATGTTGCACTAGTAACCATCACATTTACAAAATAACAGAATTCAAGCATACTCTCCCTGATAAAAGGAAATATTAAAAAAAAATACTACTACTTTTAAACAGAACAGTAGAATTAAGACTGGGTAACGTTTAAAACTGATTTACATCTGGGGATGATATTCTGCAAAGCTTCTCCTAACTCCCCCAAATTTTACATAGAAATAAATTTTATCTAGGTGCCAATGCTAGCTTAATCCCCTAAAAATCTAGTTTGAAATACAGCTGCTACAAGGAACATAACTAGTGTTGTATCAAATGCAGTAACCATGACTTAGTTTTTAAATTACTGCCTGCAGACCGGACAGTATTACTGTACTGCTCTATGATTCACCTGGAAAACGAAATGGCATGGCAGAAGTTATGCTATCTAATCTACCAACACACTACAACATAGCAACAAGCACTTCATTTCTCTGAAGTCATTAACCTTTTGATATAAAACACAGATTAAAACATCTGAGTCATAAACACTATGAAAAGTACAACCTTTACATTCTGAATAGAAAAGGAGAAAATAAAGAACAACCTCATGCCAAAGTGCTATTGCTGACAGAACTCTTCCTTTTGACCTGCAGAACACAAACCAGCAAGTGTTGAAACACAGTATAGTACATACTTTCTTACAAAGTCTCTCCAACTAGCCACTGCTTAAAAACATGCCATTGCTCCTCTTCCTCAAGGGGAGAAAAAAGAATATTCTGCTCAGGACAGCTGAACTGTGCTCAGAAATCCTCATAACAAAGGGATTCAATAAAGTCTAGAGAGGTTTGTAAAATAACTTCTTGTAGAACATTTTTACTCCCAGCCCTATGCTCAGCAGATAGCAAAGGGATGACTTTCACTTTTACATTTAACAAATCGGCCTCATGAAACACCTCAGATTAATAAATTAAGACAGGCTCTTGTGCACATCTTTCTCTGACTCAAGGAGGAGGAACATTCCTCTTGAGCATGAAGATCTACAAGTATGCTTTTGGGTATCCAAGGCATTTGAGCTCCACTGGTTCAACAATGCTGAGTGACACCGATTCCTGGGATGCCTTTCAGGCAAAGGGAGGGGAACAGATACAGCATGGCAAATGCTTCAAAAACCTGTTAATCATTTCTCAAACTACTCAAAAAAGGTTGCTGAAACTACAGCAGAACTTTTTATTAACTGAGACTATATTTAATTAAATATAAATCACAAACCTGTCAGGGTTACATCTAACTGAGGAAGGCTAACTACAGCTCATTCTGCATATTATAATTTGCAAAGTGAATTTCATACATAGTAAGCATTTCTCCACTAGTAATCCACTCTGGAAAAGGAGACCAAAGGTCTCGAGCCCGGTCCTAACGAAGTTAATTTCACCCACTGTCAAGCTCAAAGCAACTCAACCGAAAAACACCAGCTGAAACACAGTGCCAGGGATGAGCTTCTGAAAGAATGTGATAAGTAAATTAGTGCTGTTGAGTCATTTAGCAGAAAAACACTTGGCATTCAACTCTCTAACGCAGGAAAAACACATTCTTATTTCTCAAAGCACCTCTGGCATTTTGATTAGGCAAGTCCAAAATGGTATTTCTTCTTTTGCTTACTTTTCTGTAAACCATTTGACTAATACAACCTCAACCCTATCTACGTGCCAAGGTAGGGGGAGAAGATGAGAAAATAATTTGGAAATGTTATGGAAAATATATAACACAGGTTCAGCTTAGCTGCAAACCCTCCAAAGCTGTGTTTTCTCATTGCATTATTTGCCATTACTATGACTTCATTCAATTGTCTCAAACGAAACCTTTTTAAGTTTAAAATTTAATCTATGATTATTCTACAGGATTTACTATAGTCATTAGATAAACATAGAGCAACACAATTTTTATCTAGAGTGGTCAATCTATGGATTCTCCCTTAAATCCTTGGGAATTACTCTTCATGTTTTTATTCAAAGTCAAAGATGATTTGAACTCAACAGGAACCAATGAGAAACATTATACATGTGACAAGCTGGAAAATGAGTCCATTAGACATTCTGGATGTACTATAAGGGAGCAAGGAATCATCAGGCTCTGGTCTCAGTGGAAAACTGTGAGCCCTCTTTTAGCATTCTCAACAGTTAGGTGTTAAAAAATCAACTTGGATCAAAAATTCACAAAAAAGGGCAATTTACTGTCCCACTATCCTGAAGCATTACTCTTAAATACCTCTTGTCTTTTACTCCTAATTCTACTATCATATGCCTTGGACCCCAGCATCCCAGCCATCTAGGACCTCTCCACATATTTGCTTTCACATTCATCCTCTTGTTCTTACCTACCTTGTTCCCATCATCACAGGCACAATATGTTTATTTCATAACAGACTGAGCCGATAGACCATGATGTAAAAAAACACGGGATTAAATTAAATCCTGGGAGAACACAAACTACATTACAGAAATCAACAGTCTGTTAAAATAAATGAAATATTAAAAACTCTAGGCCTTATGTAAGCAGCAGTAATGCAGGAAAAAACCTTTTCCTGCATTTTTTCCACCATTCTCTCAAAGGCTCTACCCTGCCAAAGCAGACTTGCACAGAGCTGAAGAAGGACAGGTAATAAATTGCAATTATTTTGCATAGACAATTGAAGGGTAGAAACTTTTGTACATATTTAGGGACATTAAAAAAAAAAAGCCTGGTGATAAAGTTTAATGTTCTAGACTTCTCAGTGAAAACATGTCTAAGGTCTCATTAACAAGCACACCCTGGGTCTCTACAGAAAAATACACTGAATAATATACCTAAGGTTGACTTTCATTTTTATGGGAAAAGGAGCTCGTAGATACTACAGGTACTTCTACATAGAAAGATAGATAAAAGTACAAAAAACAAGAACATCATACTATTAAGAAAAAAAGATACTGGACTGTAATGATATTGGATCCCCAGGTACTATGCTAGACACAAAATAGCTTAGTTCTACTGAAAGAGAAAATTTCTTTCAGTGTATTACTTTATGCTTATCACTGTTCACTTTAATCACAATCACCAAGCCAAAACTTTTTAAAGGAAAACATGTTTAGGACAATTTACAAGAAATTACTTTCATATGTACAAAACCTGTGTTTTGGCATTTACAGTTTAAGGAATGTTTGAAGGACAACAAAACATAGAATCATAATAAATGCAAAATCAAATCAAATGGCATGAACTTTTCCTCCAGCTCCACTCATTAGGTCTTGACAGGCCTAACCCTTGACAGACATAATGAGATGCAAGCTTTTAATAAGAACATTAGGTTTTTAATAGGCATAGGTATTTTTCAGTCTGGTTCCAAATATTCCTAATATGCTCTCCTGAAAGACTTCCACCTGTGAGATATCACTTAAATAAATAACTGAGTATTGAAAGAGGGAAACTCCAGAAAATAGGAAGAATGTCAAACTAACAGCAAGACACTTTCAAAACACACAAAATAAATACTCCAAGTTATTTATGGGAGTAATAACTCCAAGAAATATGTAATACAGGCTAGTCAGTATAACAGAGATTCCCTGGAAAGCAGTATATGCTGATAAAAGTTTCCAATCAGTGACCAATGAATCCACTGTGGAAAATCTGTAACTTCTGATAAAATGCACCCAGTTACAGAAGTCTTTCAATGACCTGGCTTAAGATCAACAACCTGGAACAGTGAGTAGGAAAAGAACTGATAACCTTAAAATAATAACTACAAAATATTTAGGGTAAATCTGTTGTGATGCCCTTCCAGGAGATAACAGGGTGCTGAAGTCTCCCTCAAGAAGCAGCATGTGCATATTTGAAACCTCCATGGCTTGTCTGAAGAAAGTCTTGGCTACTTCTTCCATGGGAGGGCAGCAGCAGACACCCACCAAAACAAATCCTGGCCACAGGCTCTAAGCCAGCTCCTCATCCACCTCAGGCCAGAGCTCCATGCATCCCTGCTGTCCTCACAACTGGACCACAAAGGCAGCTCAAGCCCTATGGTCTCCCAACCTGTTCTTCCCAAAGTATCTCTGCTCACCCACTGCAGCACCCTGGCCCTCTCCTGTGGGATATCCCACCCTCTGGGTGGGTGTGCAGGGGCTCCAGCCAGCTCCTGAAAAAGGCACAAGTGCACCATGTTGTTGTCCTGTAGGCTCTCTCCTGCTCATGTGCACAGCTGAGGTGGTCCCTTTCTGTCCCTGCTGTTACCATGAGGTGTCTCCTGGTCACAGCATCCTAACACCTTTGCCTGACAACCCAATCTTGCTTTTGGGCCATATCTCCCTCTGGTGTCATTCCTAGTTAAGAGCTCTCCTGGACAAATTGGCATTACCCTCCATTATAAATGCTTCGAAACTTTACTGCTTACCAAAAGGAAGATTAATGCAAGCCAGGAGCTTGATCTAACTATATACTACAATTCTATACCAGAAGCTAAAAAATATAAAAAAAATTTTTTTCACTGTTAGAATACATCAAACAGGGTACATGCTTTTATCTTCTGCCCTCTAGACTTAATTAGGTGCTTAGATCCTTTGGAAAAATATTCAAGTGGTCTCAATGAAAGGCAATAGCAACAGAGATGCTTTAATCCACACTCACCTAATCAAATATATAAATGCTGAATTTGATATGAAACCCTAATTTTTAACAGGTAAGCTTAATCTATGACAAGGGCAAAGCATAAAGGGCAGGTAATTATAAATTTTCACTGAAAGCTGACACAAAAAAAGACACTTCTGTACTGGCACACACTGCCTCACAAAACCAAAATGCTTGGATCCCCTTAGCTTAGTCTTTCAGAGAGGAAAGATCAAGGGAATTAGGTGAATTATCACGCACAAAACTAAAAAGAGAAGTGTTTCTCAACAGGCTGTTTTCAGCTCATTTCGGCAGGGTTTCACAGAGGCCGGTTTTCCAATCTGACTGCAATGCAGGGACCCGCCACCAGGTGGCTCCAGCGCCCGCCCCGGGCGCGCCGTTCCCAGCGGGAGCGGTTCGGTGCCGAGCTCGGCCGCGGAGCGCTCCGGCAATCCCGGGATAACCCTGCACGGAACTCCTGCCCCACCGGCTGCTGCTGCTGAACAAACATCGCTGCTGCTGCGAACATGCAAAATGAGACATGCATTTTTCCTCACTTTTCTCCGCACAAGCTGCCTGCTCCCCCTATTTGGGAACAGGCAACCTGCAGCAATGTAAATAAAGAGTTCCATCCACCCTATACCCCCCAAAGATCACGTCAAATTCTGGAGAAAAGCGCCTAAAACACTTCACTCCATTTTGCTGCTTTTTAAGGTTTAATACACAAAACTGGCAGGTAATTTTTACTGACATCTACATCCTCTGCCTCACAGTTGTTTCTTCTCTTTCCAGGGGGACAAGTCCAACCTTTTCTCCTTCATAAGAACGCTGTTCCCTTCCAGGGCATTTGTGCCCTCTGATCTGTATTTCAAGGCATACAACATACCACGGTGCTATAAATAAGCAATAGCTGAGCTACAATTCATGGGTTTAGAAGCTACATAAAAAATTCCAGAAAGTAATCTTGCTTCCACCTTGACAGGTCTCATGGTGAACCAAGGATTTGTTCGCTACTGTTTCTCTACTGAAAAACAGCTCTCAGATAACATTTTAGATAAACAGACCTACATTACATCTTTAGCTGCCTGAGCTCTCCCTGTAAGAACAAGAACACCACAGAACTTTCTTCTCTAGGCCACAAGTGGTGTCTTCCATACCGGTCTGGCACAAAAGAGCAACTTCCTTCCCTTCCTAAAGGAACCTGCCTTTTCCTAAGTCAAAACTGATAAAGGATGTTTCAAGTTTAGAGAGTGGTAAGAAGTAGGAAGAGATTAACTTTTCACTGTTTAAGACACAGGTGATGACAGCTGAGTAAAACTAGGAGGCTGAAATGGATGAATCCATCTGCTTCCAAGAGAAAAGTAAGAAAGTTCAAATAAATTCATATTTCCCAGAATGCTTCTAATATATCAGCTAATATACAGCCACACAAAGTAAATGGAAACAGGAATTCACACATATTCTTTTTCTTCCAAGTGAAGGAGGTACTTAAAGGCACACTGGAAGCAGGTCCCATGCTTTGCCAGAAACGAGAAGCCACCACCAGAAGCAGCAGTCAGCCCATGCTGTCCCCCAGCCAGCTGCACTGCTGTGGCAGGCAGAGCACCAGGGGAACCCTGCAGGGGCTCCCAATGCACATCATCCCACCGCCCCTGTACCTCACCATCATGACACAAAGTGGGAATGGGTTCCCAAGCTGGAAACCATCTTCCTTAAATCAACATGATTTTCACTCTTTTAAAGGAAAAGTAAGATATGGGCAAAAAGGAAGCATGGATGAGAAAATAGGTAAATACCAAAGAGAAACTTCAATTAACTGGGATAAAATAAGTTTATGAGTGAATATAAGAAAGAAAGCAGACAAAGGCAATGTGAGAGGGAGAAAGCTATGAAAATGGAGGGGAGCTGACTGGCATGACCTAGAATTAAGTGACTGATCAATGAGCTTGATGCTCACACTGAAGTGATTTTAAATTTCAAGCTCTTAGGTAGCAATTCAAGTCTATTACACAGCTGAAGTATTCAATATACTGGATCTATAAGAGAGTAAAAACAAGACATACCTTGTCTATTCCCATTCTCTTCATCCTAAAGAGGAAGAAAGAGTGCATATTAAAAATTCAATAAATGGAAAAAATGCATAGGCAGCTCTAAGATACAAAGACTTGAAGTGAACTGGTAAAGGTTAAGTCTGTATTTTGGTACCTCCTACTTTCTCTACAGCGCTTTAACTTAGAGAATTAAGGCTCTTATTCTGAGAATGTAGAGTAATAGCTATTTTAAAGACAACTAATCACAATCCTATGAAACATTCCCACAGAAACAACATGAACAGAATTATATGAAAACAAATGTACTAAACCCCATGAAATACTTCCATGAAACCTCATACTGCACTCTGTGGTGCTGCAAGCATGTTTCACCCTGAAAGCCAGGCAGAAAAGGTTACACTTTAATCACCTCACCATTCAAAGCTCCATATGAAAGAGATACAAAATATTTTGTAAGCAATGTCTGAATATGGTTCCTGAAATTTGAACCAAGTTCGTTTTGCCTTCAGTACCATTACTACTACTAGAGAAAAACATGTACCCCAAACACAATTTAGTAACAACCTTGGAGAGTCTCCTTCTGCTCACTGATCCTAAAAAATCACACAACTGGAATGTACTGGGGGAAAACAGCATGCTTAAACTAAAAAAAAAAAAAAAAAAAAAAAAAGTAAACATTTACTTATGTTATTTTCTTATCAACATTTTGGTATGAAGATCAGGGTTAACCTCGTCTACAACGTTCTACCACTTAAGAAGCAAAATTATCTAACAAGGAAAATACCTGCTTGCTTTCTAAACTTCATAGAGTAATAAAACACTTAATCAAATACAATTTCTGAGACTAATAGGCAGTATTTCAAAAATATTTCCAACTACTCAGCTAATTAGAACAGCTTTGTCCTGAAGGAAAGAAGGAGCAAGGAAATGACCAGAGAAATAATTTCCACCTGGATATTTCCTCCTACTTTTAGATGGACTAACTCAAAATTTCTAGCTATTTTGTATTTAAAGCAAAAATCACTATGTTTTTCAAATTATGTAAGCTCAAATCAACTACACACTGACCTGAGCAATCCATTCAAGAGAGAAAGTCTTGAAGAAAGAGAAGAAAAAAAGATGCAGATATGAACAGTGTATAATGGTGAGGAGAAGACAAGTCTGTCCTAGCAGCAAGAAATTTCTTACAAGGCATACAAATTTCTGCTATAGCTTTGAAAGGTATTTGAAAGATAAAAAAATATAAGAACCCCCCCCAAAACCAAAATACAGAGTTAACAAAAATCTAGCATATATTCTACATTTAAAAAGCCATGATAATTGTTATTGCTGTCCAAACAGTGTATCTCTAAGTCAGACAGTCCTGTCTGCTCTACACTTTGGTAAAAATGGCACACTAGAAGGTAAATACCATGACTGCTTACTCTTGAAGCTCTGTAACAGTCAATTGGTTTTGAACTACAATCAGTAGCTCAGAATTAGACACAGGTAACTTCTGCATGTTTTAAGTTGTGGCCCTATCTGTCAAGTGAAAAAACAGCTTTAGGACTTGAAATATTGAACTCATAATCTGAAAAATCTGGGTTACGTGCATGGGATACCACTTGGTTTGATGCTATATAACAAACATTTTTGAAGAGAAATTTAGCTAATGTAGAAATGCCATAATTTATTAAATACTGCAGCGGGTTTTGTCAGTTTTGTCACTGGTCATGCAAAGTTCTGTTACCAAAAACAGCTGCAAAACATTATTTTTTCATGGTACCAAGCCAGTGAGATCAGGCTTTGAAAAATGGAATGAATGCTTTACAACACAAGTGTTCTGAAACCAGCTTTCCCCCTACATTCACCCCTTACACACAGCAAGATACCAGTATATGCTGTGTCCATACCTGAGGAGAAGAATTTATCACTTACTTGCTTCTCAGGCAAATGAACTTGGGAGAACAAATATCACATGCTGAAACTGTGTGCTTCTAACAAACCCTAATGAACACCTGATGTTAAAGGCATTATGCAACACTTGCTTTTTGCAATGCTAGCTTAAGAAATCTTCCACACATTCCATATTCACTTTCTTAAGGGAAAGGAGGCAACCACAACACATAAATGGGTCATTCCTGAATGTGCAGCTAATTCCCAGTTTGGTGTGTGCCCCCACAGAAGCACAGTCAAGTACTTCTGCCAAAATGAAATGTATCAAATCACACCCTCAATTTCCAAGGTCATTTTCCACACAAGGCTGTCCTTCCCAAGAGACTGACAAGACAATAGTTTTTTCCATAATCTATCACAGTGTTCATAAGTTAGTTAATTAAGGCCAATTACAGTGAGAAAGAGACCCTTGATTTGTACTTAAATAGTTGCTTTATGCAGGAACCATGAAAAGATAGTAGAACTTAGCAAAATACCCTGAATTTAACCTAGACCTGTACTACTACATACATATGGAATGCTCAATGAATTAGACATAAAAATATTTTTATATATATAATAAAAATATAAATAATCAAAATGCAACATACTAGCATTCCATTTTAAAATATGAAGAGACACTTCCCAGAACTGATCACAACCAATCATTTTCACATGGGGAAAGGGTGTCATAAATTAAAAAATCACCTGAAGTCCTATAAGGAGTTTATGTATCAAGACAGAGTGTTTTGGGACTCAGAGCAGTCAGCCACATCTTGGAGGCAGATCTGCCTAGACCTCCTTCCTTGCAGCACATTCCTCAGACAATAAACAAAAAGGCTTTATAACTGAACAAAGGTTTTATTAGACTAACAACTAGCACACTGAACTTCTCAAAATTTAAAAGCTCATCATCTCAAACACATCTAACCAGAGAACAGATTATACATTTTATGAAGTAATGCCCACTCTTCTCCACTCAAATATATCCTCTGGCATGCAGTTCTTTGCTTCCAAGAAAATTCACCTCAGTGGCTTTCCAAGCAGCAGCACCCTCCAGCATATAGAAAACTTATCTTCCAATTCCCATGGAATATGCAGCTGTGGTGTGATCTTTACCACACCCTGCAGGCTAAGAATATTATACTCTATGTTCTCAAGATACTACTGTTTCCCCTTGTGAAAAATCTTGTCCTCCTCTTCCCACAGGATTCCACCTGACTCATTAATAGTTTTTTCAAAAATGCAAAACACAAGCAACAGGAGCAGAACTTTGAATGGAGACACTTTCATCAGTATTTCTGAATGGGAAGCTACAGTAAGTATTACAAAAATCAAAAGCATATATAACCTCAAGAATGTGGAAAGATTGTTCAAAAGCACTTTCAGATATTTTTCTTTCTTTTCACTGCCTCTACTAATTTATGTTGATGTGCAGTAAAATTTAAGAGCTCGTAGGGCAAGCTTACCTTGGGGGGGTGGGGGGGAAGGGGCAAGAAGGAATTAACAAACAATAAAATTAAAGAAGCTAGAATGCCTTTTACTCTCAGGTAATCAAGAGAGACTTCGGCACTGATCTAGAGAAAAAGCATCAGCATCCCACTGACACTTGTGATAACAAAGGGGCTGTGGCTCTGGGAAAAAGTTCAAAGATTGAGTGACTCCAGCTGTTATGTAAAGGGCAGCTTCAACATCCAGCTGTAATCCCTGTCTTATATCAGCAGTGGCTGCATCCTCAGGAGTGAAGGAGGGACAAGGCTACTACAAGATTAAAAACAGTCAAAACCAAATCATATTCATTGTTATTACATTCCCTTTGAAGAGTGAAAAATGAAACATCTGTGACTTCTGAGGCACTTACAATTTTGATCAATGAGGAAAGAGAGAGAACTGATACTTGAGCTTACAATCAATGACAGAGACTGTAATTGGCTGGTAACCTTATCTGATCAAAGATCCTACTGAACAGCTGAGAAATCAGATTTGCCTCATACTAGGATCAGACTGACAATAGGTGAATTTCATTCTTTTGTACCATAACTCAGGTACATAAATTTCTACAAAAGCTACCTTATGAATACTCATAAATAGTAACATCTGTACTTCTGTTTGCATCACCTCAGGGACATTAAAAGGAAGAGAAGAGAATATAACCATTCAGGTTAATTAATGTAACTGTTCAGGTTAATATAACCATTCAGGAGAAGGGCTCTGTCCAAATGAACCTTACCATCTTTACATGTAACTGAATCCACGAATAAAGGTGTTACAGTATCCAATCATCTCATTATTCCCTTTTCAAAATCAGACAGAAATAGGAATGAATGAACCAAATTCTAACATGTCAGAGAAGAAACAGAGAAAAAATTAAGAAGGCATGAAGATCTCTCTTGCAGAAAAAGAGGGAGTTAAGAGCTTAAGACAAGGTGCTGGGCTCACTATGAACTGCTTGGATCTCTCAAACCATCAGATGTGAACTGGAGAGGAAGGACTGATATTTCATTTTTATAATGCCCTTCCCTTGTGCCTGTCCTCCTTTTGCACATGAAAAACATATTGACTCCCTCCATCTAGTGATGGCTTTTTTCCAGAACATATCCAGTCAATTCTTAGTTAAGGAGGCTAATCCTGCTAATGCTGTTTATTTTCCCCCTCAGCACAAACAGGGGCTCTTGTTCAGAGATGCTAACAAGTACATGTCATTTGTTCTGCTCAAGGCTAAGGCTTCCCCACCCTCCTTCCTCTGTTCCACGCTGAATTCAACCAGAGACTGCTATTACCTGTGCTCAATGACAGAAATGCTGGAATCACCTGATACTGCTACTAGTTTCACTTCCATCTAACTTCAGTCACTCCTTGTCAAGGAAAAAAAATTGGGCATTTAAGTGAAGGCTGAATAGCTGAGGTAAACTGGAAAAATGTGCCAACTTTCTTCTGCAAAGCTTTTTCTACTTCAAAAGAAATCTTACAGCCACCAAGGGCAGGCAAAGAAAGACAACTTTACTGAAAGACACCTGCAGAGACACATGAGTCAATTCACTTCATGCTCTTTCCAGAAAGTGTCATCACCCATTCCCCAGCTTGGTAAGAATTTATTCTGCCTGACTGGAAAAACAAAAGCAAAACAGAGGGGTAGCATGGCTCATGAAAACTACTACACTTGATGCCTTTAAAATGAGCAAATGTTATTTGAACTCACTAAGAAACAGCCTCTCTCAATTTTCAAATTCCTCTCATTATTAAATGGACTTTTTCGCAACACACTGTATTACAGCAACTTTCAAAAGCTTCAGTCACAAAAAAGAACGTGTACATGCTTTGAGCAAGGAAGACCCATCAGCTACTTAACATTCAGATATTCTTGTTTTCAATTTTAAAAAATGTAAAATACTTTAAGAAAATTGTCTTTTACTGTAGGCCAGTATATATCTTGTTTATATTCATCTCAACTGCAGATCCTCTTTTCAGCAGAAAGAATGTAACACTGAAACACAATCTATCTTTCTAATGTACAGCTGAGTTTAGGATACTCAGAAACCAAGGCAAACATTCTTATTCATCTCGCAATGTGATGGTGTGACAAACTTCAACTGGGGAGGGGAACAACAACAAAACCCAAACATCCTACCCTTCAAGTCTACACTTCAGAACAGATACAGACTAAGTAATGACATTGGCTTTGGGCAAAAGAATCTACAGAGAAATATTTATCTGTTCTGCAATGACCACTGTTCCTATCCATGATACAATTATTTTTGACTGACAAACTCAGTCAATTCCATTTTATTGGAACAGATCAGCAAAAACTATTAAACAGCATCATGACCCCACCCACCTTACAAGGGATCTTTCATCTGTGTAAGACAGATCTATAAACACATTTACTTTCAAGTAAGTGGGATTTATGACCCTAAAAGGTACAAGGCTTTATGTAAAGGGCTTCATTATTAATTCTACTTACTTTAAAAGAAAACTGAACTGCAGATTCCGGAGGGTAAACTATGAAGTGTCTTAAGGTGAAGCCAAAACCCTGAGATGTCCTCCTTAGCACAACAGTTTTAGGACCAGGCCAAGAGAAAGTTTCTTCCTCCTCCGATGGTGATATAGCTTCACTCTGCTCTTTTCCATCTTTATTTTTTGATGCCTAAAAGAGAAAAAAGATACAGGAGTTTTAATTTGGATCATTGAAAAAATAAAAAGAAAACAAGAATAAGAACTCCCAGACATGCCTGCACACTTGAAAATAGAATTTCTCCCCCCATAACCAAAATAACTTGATGATCACTAGTACTTTTAAATGTGTATGCTAAAGCAGCACCATTGCACCTCTTGTCATACTGCATATAGAATAAAACTTGAATTCTAAATGAGGTTTAGATATTAAAAAATCAGCATTCAACAATGAAAGACTTGAAGGAACCATATGAAATGCATACAGCTTGCATGTTTTATTTGCCTTCTATTTAGAGATAAACATGTGACTTCCAGGACCCCATTTCTGACTGTACGTATCTCACATACACAAGTACAAAACAAAGTTCTCCTTCCCACACAATTCAGGGATGATTTTCTTGACTACTACCTCCTCACTTAATACAAGTAAAACAGAACATGCAATTGGTTAGACTTGTCCAGTAAGACATTTTCCTCTAGTCATATCTATTACTTCACCTTTACTTTTTCCACCCTTAGCTATAGTCTCTGAACATTTCAATATGCAAATTCTAAACACAAAAGTAAAAAAGTCTCCTTTCCTTTTACAGTCCCACTGCAATCTTTCCTCTCATACAGAAATAAGCAATCTTGGGTGGGCTTTTTTCTTATGGGTAATTTTATATACCTAGGACTCAAGCAACATATTAAAATATCTACTTTCTCAGACTTATATAAAATCTTTCATTTCAACTTTCCAAGTGAGTGCCACACCAGCACTCAAAGGCAGGAGACACAAAGAAAGCATGCAAAATTCTATGACCCTACTCTAAAGATTCTAGTTCAACGATGCGTGAAACAAATTTAGATACCAGAGCCTATAGCCTATTCAAAGGGTATTCAAACAGAAATAATAGTCTTCTTGTCCTCCAGTAGCTCTGCTGCTGTGGCTCAGCAACTGGCTGATCAGTGCCAGAATTTACTGCTCAGTTTCTCCCTGTCCTACTCCAAAATAATCTCTTTTGCTTCAGCCTTAGAGTTGGAATCTCAAACTGCAGTGCTAGTTGGCAAGGTGGACTCAGCCAGCTCCAGCCAACATCTACAGAGAACACAGAGCATTTCCACTCTAATCACAAGGAGACCAACACATTACTACGAGGAAAATATTGCAGCTCCTTAGTGAGAGTTAATCCACCAGCACAACATTTTGCATTCAGGTATGTAAAACACAACGCATTTGTCCACAGATGCTACAGTCTGTCCTCAGAAACCCACATCTTGCTTTTGTCCAAAAGTGAGAACTGGCAAATACTAGCAGCAAGTGCTCCAAAGACCAGCCTCCCTACCTCCAACAACCCTGTTTTCAGCAAGAAAAATACATACAAATGGACACTACAGCCAAGCCAAGAAATTGAGCTGCTTCAGGAACAAGAAAATATGGAGAAACCAGAGCAGCCTGACAGCCTGCTATCCAAACAGCCTGGAAGGATTAATGGCAGATTCTGGAAAGAACAGTTATAAATATCAAGGACTCCATCCTAGTCTGTCCTCATCTATCATCTTCATTCATGTTTTAAAGTGTTAGTGTGAAACCAAGAAGACTCTGCAATTAGATGACTAATGAATGAAAAATTAGTGAGCACTGCGGAACTGCCAAGATGAGAGGCTTGAGCTTAAAGTTCAAACAATGCAAAGATTAGTAAAATTTACATAATCCTTTAGCCTAAGGATGGAGTTTGTTATTGAGGTGTTCCTAACCACTCTGTTCAGCTCCTGAACACAAGAGCATTTTATCAGTTCTGCACATATAAATGTTGCTTTTCAGGCTTTCAATCTCAGGACACATGCAGAAACTGGAGCCAGTAAGAACATCTTGATCCTAGTAAACTGGCAAAAGAAATAGCTCTTAGTAAGAAAAATATCACTGGCCTCTAAAAAATGACAGTGATTTCCTCCATCAAGTGACTCACAGCAACCCATCTATTTAATATTCCCTTGCAATCTTTTGTTTCTTCTCTCAGATTTTTATATGCAACACATGATGCAAAGTTTCAAATTATCCAACAACCACAGATATTGAAAAATATCCCTAAGCAAATACCCATAGTTAGAAATAGGGAGCTAGCAAACTTAAATGTAGCACTGAAAAAATCTAAATCTTCAATATACTTCCATCTTTTTTCTAACAAAAACCTCCTTAATTAGCTAAAAGGTAGTTTTAGTGTGTCTAACAAGTAAAGACTATAATTTACATACAGAAATACCGCAACCTCAGTTCAAAATAGACCCAAAACAGAGAACTTCACTGACTTTGAGAAACAGGAGTTTCAGCATTTCAGTGTAGCAAGAGAACCTCTCATTTCCTTGTAATTTCATTTAAACGTTTAGCATTCACAAGTTACTGAACTAGAGGTTACTCATCAACCCATAGTCAAATAATTATTTCTTGAAAGAGCACACTAAAAGGGAAAGGTGAACTTCATGCCAGCCTTGGACCCCCTGCAAGGTCTGCCAACAGGGTAACAGAAAAAGCCAGTAGTATCAGTAATAAATGTGAGACATGTTCAATAATAGCAACTTTCAACCACCACTTCGAACAAGCAAGAATCTGATTTATAAAGAGAATCAACATCTGTTCAGTAACCCTCTGACACTTCCAACCACAGCACACACACCAGAATACCCCTTGCCAGAAAAAGCTTTAAAAAGGAACAAGAGAAGTTCTCAAAAACATAAACAAAACAAGGATGCAAGACAGCAAGCAAGAAACAGATGATGTTTAGCACAGACAAGTACACACTACTGAAGGCAAAGTCCCTACAGTTTTCCTTGCAAATCAAACATTAAGTTACAAATACATAAGTATCTCATATCCATAAGAGAATCTGTCTTATGGGTAGAGTCATTTGCATTACAAGAAATATGAAAATGAAGCATTCATTTCTTGTAAGATCTAACATACCAAAGATCATTGTGCCATAGTCCTTAGTGAAGACCTGCATGTTTATTTCTCTATAGATTCAGTCCTCAAAACTGAAGTCAGAATGCAAACAATCGAGTTCAAGGACTGAAGAATCCCAGGCTACCAAAAATGATTCAAGCATCATTTCCCTGGGGAATTTTTTGTACAAGGTTTCTGCACAAAGTATCTCAAATCATCATTTCCTGTTCTATGCAATTACAAGGACATACAACAGATGCTTAAATGCACGGTAAAATGTAAACCTTGTTTTTAATATTGTATTTAACCCTTCTTTCTGAGCAATGAAAGCATCCATGAAAAATCAGATGCCACTATAAAAAACTGCATTAATCACTGGCAGCTTAACATGCAGTAACAGAATTATGCAAAATCAGTAAGTAGCATTGTTTGTAAATAATATTATTACAAATTAAAAGTCTCAAAGAATAGTTTCCCATTATATCAGTCTAAAATAACTAAAAAAGCTAACACATCCAGCCTGCATGCTCTCTAAAGCCCCTCTAATTTTTAATCTTCTGATCAATTTACAGACCTCAATGTGCAGTCCTGTGCAAGCGAAAAATCCTTACGTGACAGTTGCAGGCAACTGCAATCGAAGCTATAAATAGTCATCTTGTCTAAAGAGATAAACAGGTATGGTCTCAGTTCTGAACACCGTCTTCATAGGTGAAAAATTGTGAACACAAGAAATAATTGAGACATTGTACCATCTGTTCTGGAAAAATCATTCAAGCCCTTTTAAAGTTGGTATGAGCAATCAATTTCTATCTTTATTTTGTGTTCAGTAGCCAAACTCAAAATTATCCCTAAAGAAATGGGGCATGGGACTGGCATCCAGATTTGCTACCTTTTTAACTGTTTTGGTTTATGTGCTTTTTACCATACAGAATGCTTCACAAATCAATTATGTAAATAAAAGTCTCATTTCAGATGTAAGGGTTTCCCACACTACATTTTTCAGAGCCTACATCTGTATTTAAAAAACAAACTAAAACAAACAAAAAAAAAACCCCAACTCTCAAACCAACCAAAGAACCTCCCCCTACCACCAGACCATCCAGGGGACTTATCTATCAGTACCTCGGTCACAACATGGAGACAGCTTGTGCTAAGCAGCACCTGCTTCAGCTCCACTTAGCAAATGTTCAACTTTTAGCGTGGTGTCTACCAAGAAAAGTGATACCTGATACAGCTGTTCAGCTAGACTGATATGTGCTGAATAGAAAATGAGCTGATGTTACCTGATTTACTGATTCAACAGCCATTGTATGTTGTTTAGGGCTTTTCAGTAACTACTGACATAAGCCAGAGAAAAAACCCATAGTTATTAAAAAAAAATCCCTAAAATCTTCCTGAGACACAGACCAGATATTCCAAATGCTCTAATATAGCCAGACTGACTTGAAAACAGGGATATTTCTTGTATAGGGTCATCTGCTTTCCCCATTTTTATACTCAGTCACTATCACTTAGCTAACTGCCCTATTAAATATCTGCTACTGCAGAGAAAAAGGCTTTTCTAGGACAGTCTTGCCTTATTTAATGTGATAACAAAATATTCTTAAAAAAGCTAACAAAGAAGAAATAAAAGGGTCTTTTTCTGGCTAAGCCTACAGAATATGTAGGAAAAAACTTACCTACAAGGCAGCCATAAAAAAGATTATACAACCTTTTCTGAGATACATTATCTGCATCTTATTTGCAGCATAGGAAGCCATACAGAGCATACAAAGACCATATTTTATCTTAGTATCACCTGAGAAGCAGCATCACTCCCACATGGTATAAATTGAGTCTTTCTTTCAGTTCTCAAGCTAATAAACCAAAATTTCAAATTAAATAGGTCACATTTATAAAGTCAAATACTATGATCATGTACTGAAACAGTCTAAAGATGTAGTGAGGCAATTTCCAATGTATCTTTAAATCAAACTGGAACGCACAAACAACATCTTATACAGAAGTTATTCCCAGCTGAAGAAAAGTAATTACTGACACAAAGTTGACATTAAGTAAATCCATCTTCCAGGTATTCAGAACACAGCCCTCTTCTCAAAACAAATAAATCAGTTCCACAATTTTTAGCCTCAGGAAATACATTAATTTCTTACTTAAAAAAAAAATCACTGCAAAGAGACCAGCAGGAAAACTGGAACACAGAAAACCCCAAACCCAAATCACTTCAGGCTTCTGTGTCCAATACCCACTTGTCTAAACTTCTGACTGACTCTTATGTTTACCAAAAATTGCAATCTTGTGCTGAATAGGTAGGATGTTGACAGAGACAGAAATGCAGGCAGGAAATATAATCTGCCAGCATATATACTGACAGTGTCCTTCCCTCAAAGAAGTGTTTCATCATTTTATGTCCTTGAAAGATGGCTGCAGAGTATAATCAACACTGTTCTCCAAAACCACATGGATGGTCAGAAATCAGTCTGCCAAACTGGTGAGATATGAGGAAATCTATAAAAATCCTCAATGTAAGATTGTGGATGGTGACTTGACACCATAAAAAAGGCATCTAGAATCCGCAGAAAGCAAGAGAGGCAAAAAAAACCAAAAACCAAAAAAACAAAACAAAACCTGAGAAAAACACCAATTGAATATTTAACAGCTGTACATGCCAGACTTGTTAAAAAACCCTTAGCTGAATTCCAAAGACGAATGCAGCAGTGCATGCATAATACCAAAGCTGTCCCTTCTTTATTAACATCAAAATTAGTGCACACAATTAACAAATATCCCAAATGTTTCTATTTTAACACAAATCTATTTGATTATTTAAGAACTACTATTTTTTAGTGTCAAACTGGAGCACTCATTTTTGCATGCTATTCCAGTATCACCCATCACACTAAGCAAGCAACAAGCTTAAAAAGTGAAAAATGTTAAATTTATGTATAGATTTAAGCTGATAACAGATAATAAAGAAGAATAAGTAACTGTTTCTACCTATATGCTCTACCTACTTCAATCCTAAAGTACATCCTTTTTCTTGTCCACCTTTCAGAAATACAAACATTACTTGGGCATAGCTGAATGTAATCAACACCTATCAAAGTGAACTTTGCCGAGCAGAAATAAGTCACTGTAATTTAAAAGTAGATTTCCCGCAATCCAGTAATGAGCTGAACTCTCAACATACAACTAAAATGCAATACAGATTCACAGCACAATATACTCAACCTAACAGTATCAACCATATATTTATGTGACTGCTGACATTTACTATGTGCTGATACACAGAAGTGAAATTAGTTCACTCCACTGAGAAAGCCTTTATCTATAGAGTGACACTGTAGGAGCATTCCCCAAACAGAAAAATCAGGCAGTTTGAGACACAGATGTACTGAAGCACAGAAGAGTTTCCTATCCCAGAACATCTCTAAGTGGGACACATTTCACATCTAATGGGCCACATTTCCCTGTGGTCCATTCCTCTTTGCAGGATGGGCCACAGGGAAATGGATCCCACTCAACAGATCTCTGACTGGTAGCAAGACCCTCAGAGCACGAGACAGAAGGTTTCTGTCTCCATCCTGGCCACTTCTGTGCTACACGTTTAAGGAAGCTGCAGGAAGGATTTGGTTGCTCAGTGTTTCTAACTGCTGAGCCTGTTTTCAGTAGTAACCAAGAGGAGGTTGCCTCATCTTGAAGCACCTGAAACTGGAGATACAGATGTAAACAAACCCTCAAAGCTCTAGAAGATCAAACAGCTACAGAACCACACTCGCCACAAGACAAGATGTGGAGATAAAACACAGCCTGAGTCCACACACATAAAACCATCAGTAGATAGCATTAACAGAGCCAGAAAAAGCTGGTCTAGTCAGGGCCCTCGCTCTGGGGTCACTGCTGTCTGGTTTTGGAACTGGGGACACAGCTCTTCTTCCATGCTACAGTTCTTTGTGAAGTGGAGGTAGGGGAAGGGGAAGAAAAAATTAAGAGTTTACAGAGGAAGACTTCAACTCCCAAACTCAGGGAAAGCACCAGCACTCAGAATCACTGGGGCTCCCATTCATCTCTTACCAGGTAAGTGTAACGCATGCATGAAGAGCAGGATATTTGCTGAGACACCCCAACACTAACATTTCTCTTGTATTGCAGCTGAGTGGGATGCACTGACTGGAAAGGACAACAGAGGCAAACAAACTGAAGAATTCAACTCCCACTAGAACAAGGTGCAAAACCTTTATGAATACACATGGAGACTTTCACTACAATTAATGGTTCAATATCAAACAACAAGGAAACAGAAACAGATTATCAGTGATCGCAGTAAGACTAAGGGGAAGACAGGCAATGCCATTCCTCCTGTTTGCTGCTCACCTGGGTTGGTGAGGTGGGACTCAAGCAGCCACCAGCATCAGCAAGGTGGTCTCCATGAGCTGCTCTCCCTCTCTTAGCCCCCTCATGGGTCTTGCAGAGACCCACAGTGAGACAATTCAGAGCAAGGGAAGGCAATAAAGATGTGAGCATCCCTTGATGGAGTGACCACAGTGTCAAGGTGTGTCCCTCACAGGAGCTCAACTCTTATCACTTTAACACACCATTATGCCACTAAGCCTGGGTCCTTTTTGGTGGACTAACCAAACTGAATTTAGGCATGTGTTAGGACATCATCCTAGGAGCAAACCTATCTGTCTTTCAGGACTGTGAATCTCACCCAGATGGAATAGAAGCTGGTATAGTTCAATAACAAATGCAGTGGCTGCTTGCCTGCAGCAGAGGTTAATGAAGACACCAAACTTTGCAGTGCATCTCAGGACTGAAAACATTAACTCAATAAAATATATAAATCATATCCTTAAACCAAGACCAGGTAGGGAGAAAGGCAACTAAGATGGCAGTACATAACCACTCTCAGTGCATGAAGTAAGTGGGAAATCTGCGACCTTTCAAAAGCAAAGCATCTGTGCCAGCATGGCAGATGGCCGGGAGGCACAGGGAAGGAAACAAAATTCTGTCAAGCACCATGCAGGCTACAGAGCTGGCTTGGGCTTGGAAGCAGGACAGAGGGATACATGTTTCTGTGTACTTTCTGTCTACTTCTGTAGTACTAGCATTGTAGTAAACACAGCCATTCAAAGGAGAAACAGCATTTTCAAGATAAAGGATTTCAGTTCTCATAAAGGTCAAGGCATACACAGAAAACAAACAGTAAAAACCTCCATGTGTGCATATTATTACTACACAGTTCAAACTTGCCTACTGCACTCTACTGCTCATGAAAGGCAGCTCTGTAAAGCAGTTGGTGCTCATGTCAGTCTCACCACAAGACCAAAAGCAAAGTCTCACCAAAAGCAAAGCTGAAGGCTTTCTACAGCAAGGATGATCTCAAAAATGCCCCCTCCATGTGTCCCTTCAAATGAAATTTTTTCAGTTTACCTGGCTCTGCATTAAAAGCAGTAACACCCCAGGTGGTTCTGCAACTGAGCCTAGCTAGACATACCTGCTTGAATGAAAGCAGCTTTCAGCTTCCCAGGCCAGGTGAGATTCAGAGTTGTTCTACTTTGAAGTAAGGAAAATTCTAACTTACTAAGTGCTGCCTATACTTAAAAGTAACTTTTTTCTTTTTCTAGACAGCACAAGCTCTGGTTTTCTCATACAGTAGTTCTGATAACTGGACCTTTTGAACAATGCTTTAAACTCTAGATAGTACCAAATTCAGCATATTTCAATTCATTCATCTACCATATGTCTATTTTAGTTTTATACATATATATACACACAATATTAAGTATAATATATTGCATGTGTACATATATATACGAATATTTGCTTGTACACATCAAAAAAGTGTACTAATTGACTGGGATTCTTTACAAAGCTAATTAAGTGCACTTCAGATAATAATTTATACTGCCACAGAATAACAGCCCATTTCTAGCAACAGCACTAAAACACAGAGTAAAAAGCATGCAATGAAAAACTTCACAAGACAGAGATGCAAACTATTTTCATGATGTGTTTTGTTTGTATCTTGAATTTTGTTATTCATAACAACATACATGGAGTTCATAATATTAAATTTAGTCAGAAAAACATTAACAACAAAGAGAAATTGAGAGCTTCCTTGTTTTCTTATAGAACCATTAGCAAAAGCCTCCCCTCTTAACAGCTACATCCTTAAACTGGAAAGAAAGGAAACATCTGCAGGGCTGGTAGCTAGCGCAACAGCAAAATATCATGTGATCTTAATTTAGCTAAATTGAAAATTTTCCTTCTCTGCTTGTTCTGTCATTGCTTGTTAAGAATAGGAAATTCTCTGTCCTCACAGTGTAATGTGGAAATATCAGAGACAGGAGACAAAGAAAGCATGCTTCTGGTCCTCAGCATTGAAGAAATGTTTGAGGTTATTCCATACAAGATACAAGAATATTCTCAGCAGTCTAAGAGAAGAGGTAAGACAACCTTGCACAGTCACCAGCTGTCAAGGGCTGGCTTATACTGCCTCTTTCAACCTATAGGAATTTTTTCAGATCCAAGACTATGAGCTGCCCCATGACCCACTCAGCTTCCTACAAACGGGGAGAGGACAAAAAGAAATGCCACCTCTGTCCCCAGCTAAGTACGCTACTGCAAAAATAGGAATGAGTGTCAATGAAGTTTGTACTCTTTTTGCTTTCAAGAATAACCTGGTCTTCACCAAACACACAAGATACCACACAGTTTCCACTACACTTCCACCACAGTATAAGCACAAATGTATTTACATGTGAAATAGCTTTGCAGAAGCCTTCAAGAAAACCAAAACCACTGCACAATATAAAATCACCAAAATCACCTGCATAGACCCCATTTCAATAAACTGATGCTCCACACTTGAAACTACTACCAGCCCTGAAACTACCTACAGATCTCCCTCCCTTCATAGTGTTTTTCTCCACTGCAGCCAGAGACTATGACTTGAATCAAAAAAATATTAGCTCTCCAAGGGACACAGTTAAAATTTACCGAACCACCCAAGAGAACAACCAGTTTTCCACAGCTTCTTTGTCCCTAAGGCAAACCTCTATGTTGACTAGGCTACTCCAGGATGCAACTACAATACTGAGTAAGAGCTTTACTGCTTTGAAGCTGAGCAGTGGACAGTGCATCCTTATACCTGCTCTCTATTGAATGTAAGAATGAGGCTGACCTTCTCTTACTGAAACTACTGAACTTTGCAACATAAACAGAATATACTAATTTCTGTTCTAAAAACAAGAAAATTAGGTCATTTACAGACTAGACACATCACTTCATCTGTGTAAGTGCATCATTGTACCTGCTGGTAATTCAAGCTGTTAAGGCTTAAGCTCATTCACTACTGCACTAGGGCAGCTCTACTTGGGATTTTATTTCACGTATACCAGAAAAGTCTCTTGACCTGCCCAAAGCCAAACAGAAGCCTTTGGAAGATCAGGGATTTGATCCTTCAATGTCAAACCTAAACAGTAACCTTAAAAACATGGTTATTGCACATGAGTTGTTATTCCAGAATTTGACTCCATTTGTACAAGATTTACCAAGACATATGGGGGGAGATTTAAGAACAACTGTGTGGATCAAGGCTAAATAACAACATAGGAATTTTAACACAGAGAACATGGCTCAAAACACAAAAAAGACCAGTGTGTCAAAATTCTTTACCTCCCCACATACACAGCTTCCCTCTCCAAAAATAACCTCTAAACTGATCTACATACAGCATGAGATACTCAGTGTTAAAGCTCTCTAATACAGTGACTTCATTAACAAACTCCTGCAAACTCACCACTTAAAAACAATCCTGGTCCTGTGTTTCAAGACATTTAATTTCAACATTCTATACAATGTGCACATCAACACACTCTTACGTTTCAAAGTCCTAAACTTGGAAGTGAAAAGGCTTGTCCATTATAAAGCAAAATAAAATAAAATTAACATACACGGTTGTAAAGCCACATATCCAAACACCCAAATTAAATTATGACCAACCTCTAAATTTGTAATCTATTGTGCATATATAACAGAGGGGGAAAAAAGCAGCCTTTTCAGTGAATAACTTCTTTTATAAAGATACAATGCACAGGAAAATGCTTTAAAAAGGAGTGTGAAGACATTAACCAGAAAAAATATATTAAATCTTTATGCCCAGAGATGTCACTAAGAGGATAAAGAGGAGAAAGTTGTCCACAGGATCTTCAGTTTAACTGCAAATCCAAAAGCTTCTGAACATTGACTTATGCCATGATCATATGTGACCTGCATATATTTTCTCACAGTTTGCATTGCGCGTGTCAGTAAGAATGGTTGATATAGGGAACTAAATCCACATTTGTTTCTCTATCTGGAGGCTGGAGTGGAGAGAGAGAAGAAATCTATTTTAACACAAATCTATTTGCTTATTTAAGAACTACTTGTCTTTGCATGCCTGTTATTGTCGCTTGAATTGCTCACTGTTGCCAAGTTACTTCCCTGTATTTCTGGACATTACGAAATGTTTCTCCAGCAATGTGAATTTCCACAATGAGTTAAGTCACCAGCTGTTCCATGCAATGATTTTACACTTTTTGCTTAAACTGAAACATCACACCCTGCACTGCTACCGAGACAGATTTTCATCATATTGCCTCCCTCCCTCTCTGAGGCAGATGAATAGAAGCAAGAGCTCAGTAAGATAATAAATATCACATTTCAAAACCATTATCAGCTGCAAATATCTCAGAAGAAATGCAGACACCTTTGTTATTTCATCCTCCAAATAACACATTTGGAAGACCGAAAAGCACTTTTAATGTCACTGGAGATTCTCCAGAGGAAGGGAAATAGCTGCAGTGCAGCAGCTGCTGCAGTACTGCTGCGTTCTGGGGCTCGAAGGAAGGTGATGCGAGAGCCGGGATTGCACTGTAACATCACATTCTCACACATTGCCTGCAATAATGAACTCCAGCTAAAAGAACAGAAATCAGACACCTTGGCTGCCAGGTCACCACATAACAACAAACCTTCATGTACATCAAAACAGTCTTTGATGAGAAGGTTTCTCCAAGACCAACAACTGCAATGATGAGGCCCACCCTGTGCAGTGAAATTTGACCAACTGCAAGTTTACAGAATTTGGAAAATACTTACCCCTGGCTGAAAAACCCAAGATTTAAGTATTTACATGGCTGAAAGAATATTATCATTATTTTTATAGGCTAGGGTGCAGCAATAAGATTATAAAAACAAAAACTGATGCAGTTCATCAAAGAACCAGTGAGAACAGGACATGAGAAGATCTGATCTGCTCTCCTCAACCTAACAGAACTCTCCTCAGAGCACAGTGCTGACCTACGCTCTGTGTTGGTAAGAAGACAACCTATACTCCCCATTTGTGGTCTACTGCTTCCTATCTAACACACGAAAGAAAGGCATTTGTGATAAAAGGAAGGAAAAAATCCAAAACCACTTTATCACCTACATTATATTACCTACCAGTACTTCTTCCAACCATCTGGAGCAGTGGAATTTATTGTTTTAGGCATACTTGCTCTACTGCATCTCATCATGGCCACAAGGTCAACTGACATACCAGGTATCCCTAGAGTCTGCTCATGTGCTGTAGGCTCATAAAGGACATCCTTACAAGGACAGAGGGAGTAGTTCCTATTACATCTTACCAAGGATGAGCCTAGTTCATATGCTACTGAGGAAAAATATTACCTAGCTCTTCCATACATTCAACTGGGAACTCCTCTTGGACCACAGCTAGCATGCTAAGTTATCATTCCAAGTTTACAACTCCATAAACAACAGACTATCATATGAAAAAATAATTGCTCTAACTTTTTAAGGCACTCTCACCATCTCTCTATTCTTTCTTCTTTAAGAAAAAACACTAAAAATTCCTTGTTTACTAACACCAGACTATATTAAAATAGGATTAATCATCTATGATACTGTCAGAGCAATGTGGATAAGTACAAACATAAATTTCCACCTAAAGCTGTGTACTGAGATCCCCCATAAGATCCAAACTTTTTACCTACTCCTTGGTTTCAATAATTCTACACTTACAGTCCTGCTGGAGCTCCAAATTGCCAGTGAGACTGTTGCACTTGAATCTACCCCATGTCCCAACAAGACAACTGTCACAGACAACACATGCAAGAAGCAAGACATTTTGGTACTTTGCAATAACTCATTTTAAGAAATATTTTGAACACAGGTAGTGTAGTTCTCCCATGAACAAAAAGTAAAGGATGAAAAACTGCAAGCAATTAAGTTTATTGTCACTGAAGGCTTCTGAGTTGCTCTTTATGGATCAACATGTGACAGTCATCAATTCCATCCAATGTTTGGACTAAAAACCGTAATTCACTGATGCCAACAGAACTTGACTGATTTACATCATAGAATAATTTTATTTTAAGGGTTTTTGTTTTAGTATGAAACACGGCATATCCTTTGAAAACATTTTAATACACATAACAGTTTGCTGCATCAGAGTGCAAAGGGCAACTGTGCCCAGCCACAGTTAACTTTAATTTCCCACCATGAAAATACTTTTTCTAAAATTTAAACCACCATGATAGACAGAGGAAAATATCCCTGCTATTTCATACTTGCTCACTTCCTGTTTTAAAAAATAAGCTTTGGGAAGTACACGCTCCAGATCTAAGGGAGTGGGTGGTGAACAATAAAAACAAAAGAAATCCTGAGAATAACTGCAACCTAATTTGAGATATTATTAGTGACACAAACTTTAGAGGTGACCCATCTGCTTTCTCACCAGCAGCCTGCTTGGGCACTGTCAGGTGGGAAAGGTGGAGAGCAGCACTGCTGTGTGGAGCAGCATGCACCTCTCCCCAGGCCTGGCAGCTTCCACTTCTCCCACTGCATTTCAGTGCAGCAGGAACAGAGTAGCTGGAATATCTATCCCATAAACAAACTTCCAGCTTCATTTCAAAGGAAAGTATCAGCAACAGCTCATTAAATTGTATAGTTCACAGAGACTGGACTTCAGTTAAAGTAAACAAAACAAACCCAAACACACAACTGCAAAACTACTTCATAAAATCTAGCAAGATCAAACAGTTCTGCACCACTACTACCTCAAGCATGCAATTAATTCAGGGTATACTGACCTAAAGCTTGTTTCTTCTCATGTCAGTAAGAAACAGCTTTTAGATTATGTGAACCCTGTTCACATTGAGGTGAGGGGGTTTGGGTGGTTTTTGTTTGTTTGGGTGGTTTTTTTTGGTTGTTTTTTTTTTTTTTTTTTTTTTTTTTGGGGGGGGGAGGTTTTTTTTGTTTGTTTGGATTTGGTTAGAGGAGATTTTTTTTTTTTTTAAAGGGGAAGTGCTTGGGGTTTGGTTTTGGGATGGGGGGGTAGTGTTTAGGGTTTTTTAAAACCTTTCACTTCAATAGGCTCAAAAAGGAATTCTCTTTTCCATTCCCTCTAGTTATATTAAATACATTTTAAAACTTTGCAGGACTGCACACATACTAAGCCTTTTCTTATTTCTTCTTGATTCCTCTGAAGCATGAGAAGCAATTGTCATACTACATTTGACTGGACAGGTGAATTCTTATACATATGTAAGTAAATACATCAAATAGTTGGGCATCTGTAAATTTAGAAGTTTAGGAGAATGTATCATGTTTCCTTTGTTTTTTCAAATTCAACAGAAGATATTTTTTACCTGACACATTAACTAGAGTACTGGAAAAACCCAGGCACCATCAATCAGGTTAACAAAAGAACAAAACCAATATCCATAAACAAACAAAACCAAACCCCACCATGATCACCTTGTAGTGTATTTTCCTGATTAAGAAGCTTCAGTATAGATGTGACATAAAGGGGTTGTAGGCATTTTTAAATGGCAGATTATTTCAAAGGACCTCTATGCACAGTAGAAAAAAATCTGAATCACTCATCTCTAGTAACTGTACTGAAACTGCAACTTTATAAGGATTGCTTACCTTCCCCTTACACCAAATAAAAATTAAATAAATTTTCTTTAGTGACTGGCTGAATGTTATATGAGAAATACAGGTAATATCTAGAGTAACTTCAAAGCAGTATTATAACTGCATACACTATTTAAAAGGCTTTAGTTACTGGATTTTTGAAACATTTTCATTCAGAATCCAGGCAATTTTATTTGTTTGGCTTTTTTCCCCTACAGTTCTACAGCAAAGTAGTGAATAAGAAGTATATCAGTCCATATTAAAAACTGAATAGCATCCTCTGATTTATTTAATCCTGTATATTAAAAGAAAAAAAGGGTAACAACCTCCCCCTCACACTTATTTTAATCCTGTTCATGATCAAATATTTTAAAATAGCAAAGACACTCAGTCTTTTTAAAGCAAGAAAACAAATCAGTTTTATATTTATTAACAACTTAGTTTGTCTTGGCATACCTCCCCCTTCCTGTACATGGTATTTACCTTTTTGTGCAATTCATTAAACAAAATCTCTCAAAGCATAAGACTCCAAAGAGAGCAAGGTAAAGTACTCAAAGTGTTAAAAAAAGCAATTATATAGTCAAACCATGTTTTGTATGCTTACTAACTCTAGAAAACTCCTTAGTAAATAGCAGCATTTCTAACAGTTCATCCTCAGTAAGACTGGGGGTGGGGAGAAGAGATCAGCCGGAGCCTTTTTGTTCTCCCTTTATACTAAATTACATAATCATCTTGTATGCAAGGATAAGCAAACAACAAACCTGATCACTCCACGCACAGTACAGGTTACATATGAAACTCCAGTTGTGATTGATCACGCAGTCCAAAATCCTGAACTGGGCCATTGCTGTGGTGCACAGTGCTGCTGTGCTCTGACTCAGCTTTTGTCCGGGTGATCCTCAAGGATATGAGAGCTATGCAGCAACGGCATTCAGGAACAAGGACTTTCCTTCCTGTTCAGTCTCCCTTCCCACCCCAACTATGTGTCAAGTCAACAAGATAAACTGACAGAATTGCGTAACATTCTTCAAAATAATACTTCCGAAGCTGACAAATTATGCATTCTTGGGAATATATGGGAAATAAGAACATCCTAAGAAACCACACTAAAGCAAACAAAGGCAGTCTCAAAGTGCACTTATTCTTTTCCCTACCCCCTTCATTTCTGCTCCTGCTGAAATCCCTCTAAATATAAACAATTTAGTGTCATAATTCACATCATATGAATCTTAAAAGCTCCTTAGGCATGGTTGTGATGATGGCTCCCCATACTGTACATGAGATTCAAAAGCTTAGGATGCCTCTTTTAAAACAGCACAATACAAGCAACTTTTCCAAGTTAGGAGAACATCACAGTGTTCATAAAAATTGTACAGGTTTATCTACTTTGTATTCTTAAACAGCAGACTTCTCTTTAAACCTGTAAAAGTACTGTTAGTGTTGCACAGATATGCTGGCAACTTTCTGTAATGAAGGATGACCATACTATAGATCAGGGCTGCAACACCAGAGGGATCCTGAGAAACTGAAGAAATACTGGAAAGTTTCCTCCTTCCTTCATGTATTCCCTTTCTGCAATCTGCAAACAACAATCCTATTTTAGCATGAACTTCACTTACTGTATCTTGACTGCTTACCTAATATTCCCATTCCAAAGTGAGATTCAGAAATACAGGAAATGTGTTTCTGCAGAAACATACACATTTTATCTGGTGACTATACAAACTATTAGACTAGTCACAGAACCAATTTAGAATAACTTGCAATTTAAATTATACAATTATCTAACAACATCCATGAGATGCAAGAGACAGAAAACTCTTGGGAAAAGATGGAGGAAAGGCTACAGGTACAAGTGGCCAATTCACCCTTGGTTCAGTAATGGCCAAATGACTGAAAAGTAGTTCAAATGGCAAAGAAACCATGTGCTATAAAAGCAGCCTGTAAATAAAACAAACTCGTACATGAGAGTTAAACAAATGGTGTGGCCAAAGAGCAGCTCTAACTTTGAGACAGTTATACAAATAAGGCCTCATTTGTTTTAACCAAATCAAATTAAAAAATCTTGTTCCAATTTCTCATCCAAAGGACCCTGGAAATTAATACCAGAGTCCAAGCCAAGCTCTTCCCTTCTTGCCAATGTGAATAGTCTGAAAACTTCCAAGACCCTGTTGTGTACCAAAAAAAAAAAAAATCTATTCTGGTTCATTTTAAGAGAGATGCGGCAGGACATCCTCTGTTATCTTTACAACACCTAATTGTGCAAAAGGGACAACAGCAACACAGCACAAAATGAATGTGTTCTCAGGTGAAAAAAATAGAGCAATAACATCTCCAGTTAGATGGCCTGTACTGAAGCAGGCAGGGCTGACATGCCATCCGGCTAGAAGAAATGTCCTGCTTAGCAACTATTACTAGGTGGAACACATACACTTCCTCACAAGAGACACCATTAACTATCCAAGCTTGAGAAATCTTGGAGAGGATGTCTGGGAAGGTTTTACAGAGCAGGGGGTTACTGCAGAGATGCCAGAGCAGACTGAGGCAGTGAAGTCCCCAGGACAGCAATGCTGGAATGAGGAAGGACCTGGCACCCTGCAGGACTGGCAGCAGGGATGCTGGCAGAGCGTGTGGGGCAGCCTACACATGGCTGGAAATGCAGCCAGCTGCACATTTGTTGGACTGTGGAAAAATGCTGTCACCAACTAAATAAGGCAGAGGGAAGAGGGAAAGCAGATCTGGAAAATTAAGAGAAGACTGAAGTTCTATACTAAAATCAACATCAACCAAGATCATCTTAAAAAGTATTTTAGTACAATTTTGCAGTGATTGGTTTTACTATCAATTATCTACTTTTAGATTAACCAAATATCACTCCATATTTATTTCCTAGGAAGCACTCAACTTCCTAATAAGAATTCAACAAATTGTATTAGGAATCTCCTATTGTACAGTATGTTATTATTTTAAAAACAGCAGTTACAACTCAGAATCAAATTTGTGTAACTCCTTCCATAAAGTCAGCAACCATGATTTACCCTTTACCTTCCACTCATTTTCAAATCCATTTCAAGGAAATCCTAAACCTATTTTCATCTCCTATAATCTGGACAGCGCTTATACACCGTTGCAGTTTATGCAAAAGTGTCTAAATACTGCAGATAAATCCATAAATAGCAATACAGAGTAGTAGGAGATCACTTTGAGAAACAGTCAGTCTCAGCCTGTCAGCTGCTGCCAAAGGTTAGTATCGAAATGCCTGTAAATTCCAGTGGGCACAAGAACAGCCTGAGGACAAGTTGTTTCAAGCTTGAGTCTTTATTAACGTGTCTCAGGTAAAAGGAGTTCACAAACTGCAGCAAGAGCAGCACCTTCAACAGTAAATTGCAGTTATTGATTAAAAGGGACTGTGGCAATGTTCTTCTCCAAGTCAGTCTTTATACTTGTAAATTTGAATCTGCTGTTACTGAAAACTGTTCCTGATCATCATCAGCCAGCTTGACAATCTCATTTACAAGAGAAATCTCCTTCCTGGCATGATGTTAAATCAAATTCCACTAATTCAGCGCTCTTCTGTTCTAACCTTATTTTCTTTACTGTTAAAGTGTTTTTTTGGAGACCATTTTTACTCCTCCTAAGCATAGTTACTATGTATGAAACTTCCTTAAAAAAGGCATCAAAACAAGAGAGGTCTTCTTCCCTTTTTGCCTTCAACATTCATTTTAACAATGCATTTCTTGAAAAAGTTTAATGCAAAAGTAAAACTGAAATAATTTTTGTTGTAAGCATTAAAGTTTTTTAAAGTTTTGCTCAAAATAAAAAAGCAATGCTTACATGCTGAATTTTCAATTTGGAGGTCAACAGAGCATTTGAAGATGCACCCACAGCATAACTAGAGAATGAGAGATGACATAATCAACATTAGCAGGCACCAAAGGACTCACTGTCCAGAGACAATTTGAGTCCAGCACTCAATTGCCCAGAGAGCTCCTTATCATGCACTAAGCTTTGACTGAAAAAAAAATCCAGATTTTGAAGTTCTACTGCTGGTCAGCTTTCTGCCTCTTTAAATAATGTAGGGACCACTTAGAATTAAGAGAACACAGTGAAGCTGAACCTCAATTATGCAATTTATTAAATTAAAAAAAAAAATCAAGAGCCCATCCAATGTCCTCTCACATCTGTTGTGAAATCCTGCTCTTAAAAACCAAGTTTAAGATCTCAATATTTTGAGGTAACTAAACTAAAACCAGCTCAAAAACAACTTCCTCAACTCTTTCAGAACTCTCCATCTTTCTGTGCAGATCCTAGAAGGTTAAAAAGGAACAGCAGGAAAGAGGCACAATTTCCCTAAAATTGTGCCCTTCAAGTATCTAGACTTTTCTCTAAATACTGCAGTGATCTTTCTGAAACAGAAACAGCTCATACTCACAAAAAGGAAGGGCTTCCATTTCCCTAGAATTCTGGATACTTTTTCTATGTGAGTAAATACACAAACCACACACAAGGGTCAGCCCATCGGCACCACATGGTGAAGTGTGTACCAGAAAGATGCTGTTCAGAACTTGCAACAATTCTTTGAAAGGGTAAATCCTTTACTAACAAAGTGCAGACTGACAGTGATGATGGTGAAGCTGTGGTGGAAAAGTGGGAGGTTTTTAGCAAATGAAATTGAGAAGTGCACAATAACAAAAAAGGAAAAATGTGTCTGAAGAAAAGGTGTTTTTATTGCTCAGGTCACAAAGACTGACAAGGAAAAAAGTTCCTACAAACCAAGTCAACAGCAGGAAGAAGTTGAAATATGATTCCATTCTGAGTTCTTTCCTATCATTGAAATTGTTAAAAAAATCTATGAACATTAAAAAAAAAGGAAGAAAAAGTAAATACTAAAACCATCTCTCTCCATAGTGGAAAAAAATATCTGGAGTGTTTCCTTCCCTCTGTAATGACTCCTTTTTAAGATGCAACACAGTTCTTAGAGTTAGAAACACAAGAGAACCTTGTGGGGAGGGGAAATGCAGGGTACAAAGGGTGGCACAGTTCCATTTCTGGCTGTTAAAACATGCATACCAGTCTGCTACAATTCTACTGGTATTTTAGTCCAAAACCTGAGATTCTAAGGGAGTACACAAGACATATTACTTTTCCTTCAGAAAATAAGGGCAAAAGAAAATAACAGATTAGCATAACTGTCATTCTTCTTCTGCATAAATGCAACTTGTATTTTATCATTGTATAAGCTCATGAGATGAATTCAACAATGTAGTTTATAATGCATTTTGCAAACACATCATTCCATCACCCCACAAACAAATTCACAAGATCTAAATCATATAAAGAGAGTTGTTCTAGTAATTGTTTTAAAAACTCATACAGTGAGGTACTCATAAATTTGCCTAATTCTCCAAAAATGCTCTTGCACCCACTCTCAAGACAACTTCACCATCATGTTTGCTTCCAAGAAGGACATGCAATAGCAGGATTGATCTGTCAAGTCAGTTTGAGTCACAACATAGAAAAGTCCTTTTCTCTTGAGCAATCAGTACAGTTCAGCAGTTAGCTCAAGTAATGCCCACTTCCTTGGATTTTAGCCATAGGCATTTTCAGTGGCCTAGTCCTGTGTTTCCTTTCTTTAACCAACTTCTAGCATTTCCTTTTCTTTATCTGACACATTCAGCCACAGATCCTCTGTTTCAGCGAACAATCAACATCCAAACAAAACCTGACTTTTTACTAGCTTTAGCTATAGGAAAGTATCATTTTCATGTTACCCCATAAAAATGTGTATACTCAAATATACTTTGATTCCTCAAACTGCACTCTAGTAAAGCAGCTGGCAATCTTCAGAAACTGGAAGCAAGCTTCTAACACTGTTCTATTTAAGAAATGCACAGCCAAGTTTAGTGAGGACTGAGTGAGAAATAAAAGCCATATGTACTCTCATGCAAAGTATACTTCTGTCACACCATTAAGCACTTGGTAACATTTACAATGTTAACGAGACCAAGCTCCTGAGAATATGTAAGTTTACTGAAGCTATCATCACTGCTACCTACAAGCTCAATGTGTCTCAAGAGCAGATCACTTATTTTCCACCTGCAAGTTCCTGGGTGGTAAATACACTGCTCCTGTGGAAACTCCTGTTTGTCTAATCCAGTGTCCACACAACTATACCAGTATTGTTTCAGTGTCCACTCGCTCTCACTATCTTTAGTTTTTATGTCAGCAGAAGATTAAAACAATCTAGCAAATCTAGCAAAAAATTTTACAAAAATCTATTTGTCAAATGAATTTTAGATGGGATTAGTACTATTCACCTGGTTATTTTACATCATCTCCATTCTAAGACAAAATGCAATGTGACTTAATTTGAAATGTCTCTATATGGTAATTTTTCATGTCCAAGCAAAATATGGAAAGAAAATACTGCAATGCTTATTCCTACTATAATGCACTACTCACCACCACTTATTTGTCCCCATGAAAACAATAAGATATACTACTAGTTGTTTCTAGGTTACTTCTCAATCTCTGTCTCTGGAAGACAGTGTACACATCAGCAATGAAGCACCGATGATCAGACTAAAATGTAGGCAGGTCTTCCTTGTTTTTTTTTTTTTTTGGTTTTTTTTTTTTTTTTGGTGTTTTTTTTTTTTTTAACCCCCAGGAATGATGGCAAAAGCATCTAAATTGAATCACATCAAATGTAATGGCTTTGGTATCAACAACACACACATTTTCTTTTACAGAAGGCTTTTCACTTACAGTATTAGTGATCCAATCTGAACACACGGGTTCACAACTGGCTTGAGCACCATCACAGGAACAATTCTAACAGGGACTTCCTGCTGTCTTTCCATTCTTCACTACACTGCAGTGCCATGCAATCAGCTCGGCCATTTTCTGATCCCAGCACAAAGCCAGAACTAAGTTACTTGCCAGCTTAAGACAGGGTTTCAAAATCCTAAAATTTCCATTGTAATAAAACAGAATCCCTACATACATTAATGCCTATAGAAACACACAGGAAAATATAGTATTACCTCAGGTAATTACAGAGAAAATCCTTCCAATTTATTGGGACATTTATTTAGACAGCAAATCTATTATAATACATTTAAGTCTTCTCAATAATCTAGGAATCTCTAAATACAAGGATAAAACTAATCAACAACTGTGATCACATTTGAAGCACCTTCACTTGCAGCCCAATACCCTCTCATTGAGACCAGGGGGTGCTCAGAAAGCTGAGCTGTTTGTGCACAGAGAACCACCTTCCTGAAAGACAATCCCAGAGAGCAACACGGATGTCACTCCTGACGCAGTGCCAGCCCGATCACAACACACACACATTCCTGCTTTCTCTGCTTTCAGTAAGAAGAGAACCAGAATTAAAAAATATTATTGTGGGTAAACACAAGAGCTATTGAAATATTATGACATTTTCAGTAAAATCCTCCTATTTCTGTTAGAATGGTATGTTCTCAGTACTTGACTACATGGTCTACTTCAAAGCACAACTCCGATACATAGAGACTAACAGCAGTATTGTCCTTCAACACCAAGTACAAATTTTGAAGTTAACACAGCCTCACCTAACTGGCAATCAGAACAGCTGAGCTCTTCCTGAGGCCAGCTAAAATGAGAAAAATAAAATCTTCATTAAAATAAAACCACTAGAGCACGTGTGAAGCAACGCGAGTATCAACGAGCAAAATAATCACATTTGCTTCCTCTCCTTTTCTTTTCCCTCAGCTAAAAGGCAGTCCATCAGTGAAATAAGAAAGGGAGTGTACTGAGGTCTCAATCAGAAAGGTAAGTTCCAGCTTCAGAAAGCAGAAGTCTAATCTCAACTACAACAAAAAATTTCTGAACATTTCTTTCACTTAACTAGTTCACAGACTGAACTGAAAACCAAAAAACAAACCCAGAAAATCAGTTTGGGCATGCTGGAAAACATATAAAATAGTATTATTTATGTTATTTTTCACAGAACATCCTTATTTTGCTATTCTTATCATACATGGTTGGGTTTTTTTTTCCCACGAATAACAAAAATATGTTTTTATTAAATAATAACTTACCCTTACAGATTGGATATCTCTATAGTGTTAAACTTTACCATCTGCACTATCAGAGTCAAAACACTTCAAACTCGGCACTAGTTCTTCAAGGTGTTAGACTTCAGAATGACAATTTTAGAATTGCTCTCCCAAAACTGAAGTAATGATCAGTCATTGTACATATGTTCTAAAAACCCTAGAAAAAACCCTCTAAGTGAACATTACACTCCTTAATACCTTCTTGTAGCTCTCCCACAGAGCAAGAACCCTAAGCTCCCAGAGCAAACCTCTTTAAGGATGCTGCACCCCAGCTGGCAAGGCCCATGGTGCTGAACACTCTCCTTGGCCACTTCACCTCCACATCAAGAGAGATCTCCAAGTACCCTTCACAGGAGCCTTTCCAAAAGCCTTTCTCCTTTTCCCCCCTGTGGTCGCAAATGTAAAGCACCTCTTTGTTAGTGTTACACAAATGCTACAGAGGAAGGTGCCATGTAGAAACATTATTTACACTGTCCAAAGTCCTTTGCCAGCACATTTTTTCCTGCAGATGCATGGGCAGGGGACATAGACTCTAAGATACTGGATTACTAATGAGCAACATTTTTCAGACCTGCACCTCTACTTTCCTTTTGTAGGATGGTAAAGTGTAAATATACCAGCTAGCATATGCTACAAATAAAGCTACTCTGGGCTAGGTTTTCAAATCTGTCAGGCAACTTGTATTGATTACAGACAACATAATGCAGAACAGAGTCCTGTCACACTCAAGCTACAGAACCCAGCAGACAAACAAGTATCACCACTTGTCACTCCCAAGAGGAGAGTTAAATAAAAACAGCTTGTTAACTAATACAGCTTGGTGACTTATGCCTAGCTTTCTCTTCTGACTGTCCCCAAATTTTGAACTTGCACAGGTCAAGAGGCTTGTCTAGAACTTGATGAAGCTTTCATTCACTTGAATGAAGATGAGGTACATGAAGCAACAAAATCAAACACCCCTGTTCCCTGTACTAAAAAAAAATTCAATTTAGACCCCATAACCATGCTTCCATATGCTAAATACCAGTCTTTTTTTTAAAACCTCAAAGACTGATCTCTATAATATCTAGTAATCTCTCTAGGCAATTTACATAACTGGAAGAGATTCAAAAATTCAGATTTTCCTTCGGTTTTTCCATAATTTTTTTTCTATTAGGAACAAGCCCAGTTTTGCATGAACAGTGTTAACAGATCAGTCATGTCACACAATCTGAAACTAACTTTCATGATTTCCATTTTTTTTTGTTTATAAAACATGTGGACTTGATCAAAGCTCTTCCTCACCATTGTGCAAATTTCCATCTCTTCTCAAAAGTCTTCATTCATCCAAAGGTAGATCTACTTGGAAGAAAACACCCTTTAAAAGAAGTTAGCAAATTTTCCAGGGAGCTTTGGAATTCTAAGAAGGCTTAAGGTTTATTTTAGAAACAAATTAAACATATCAAGTTGCTACACAAGTAGTAGAACTGACTTCGGTCTCATACATCTTGTATCTCCCTCTTATCTCCTTTCACCCTGCCAAATCCCCTGTAAGGTAAAGAATGGTTTTTTGGCAGTCCCACACGTGCTGACTGTCCACAAGGGCTCCGCCACCTCATCTGCAGTGCGAGGTATTAACCAGGGCTTTGCTTCCCTCTACCTACTGAGTGGCTCTGAATTTCCAGCCACTTCATTATCTCTGAGACCATCCTCCTGCCTTGAAATTTGACCAATATTGGCCAGGGACCTTCAAGAGCATCTGCAGAGCAACCAACAGATGGGCAGACTGACGCCATGAACAAAAGAAATCAGATCCAAGAGTTTTACTTCTTCATGCCATTACAACACTTGCTTCTGACACTACCTTTTTTGTCTGAAGAAAACAGGCCTTGCATTTTCACCTGTAGTGCCTTCTGCTACTTCAGCATGCAACTGTCCTACAGAAATGCAGATACTGTGATCTTTTCATCAAAAGTAAAAGAAGAAACTTGCAGAATCGTAAGCTAGCACTTTTAATACATTTTGATCTTATAATGCTTATATACATTCTTTAGGAGAAAAAATGTAACTGAAAAATTAAGGAATCAGAAATATTCTTGGTAAAAATTCATGAGTACAGGCAGAACAATAAACTTTTTTTTCTGATCAACACACATTTTCCAATAGATTAAACTGTACTTTCCTCATTTTTGTATGTCTGTAAAGCTAAAGATAATTTTTTTCTAGGGAGCAAGAATTCAAATTCAGAAAACACAGGCAGAGCAAAGGTAGTGTTGCACTTCTCTTAACAGGGTATAGCTCCAGGTCTAAGCATCTAGTTAGGAAATTCAAAACAGTGAAGTACACACCAGGCAGATGCTAACAGCAGCATTATGTTGAAGAAAGGAGTAAACCTGAAATCCCAGGAGGTTTTACAGTTCAGACAACATAATGTATTTTCAGATGCAATGTGAAAAATTACTATGTAAAATTACTACAATGCACGTGTAAATGATCCAAGGTGCAGAGAAGCCAAGTGTCTGAATTCTTCTGTATGTAACAGGCAAATTAGCTGTGGCACAAAAGAGACTTGACACAATACCAAATAATTCTTTCATACAATGGAATTTAAACCCTTTTATTTCTTAACCACAGGATAAAAGGAACTTTTATGACAAAAACACACAGTATGGAAAACACTACTGTAGCACTGGCAAAGACCTGCTTTTCGTCAACTAGAAGCACTGCCCCATTACATTTACAGAGGAAGTCAATAGCTTCACCCTCTGGCCTCAACATTTCAATTACACTGTGAACTCAGGGTAATTTTTACTGCTTACCACTAAAGGGAAATACACTGATTGCAAAAAACCACAGAACTCAACACATGTAGCTCTGTTGGGATGGTATCTAAGTAGATCTTAGTAATGATGTGTCGCTTAGAATTACGGTCTCAAACCTCACTATGCTGGTGGCACAATTCATCATTCCAAAACACTTAGAAAAGCCAGGGTATCCTCTGAAAGGTTAAGACAAGGAGAATGTTTGCTTCCCTAAATGCAGGAAGCATCTTAAAAACCAGAAGTTTGCTCATATTAGCACATTACCATTCATCAGCACAAAAAGTCCAACTAATAGTAAGTTCCACTTTCCAAATGATCTCTCAAGCATACATGACATTTCTAGAAGTGATGGACTTGGCCAGCCTAACAGCTTACTGCTTGCCCCTTCAGTGAACCACTTGAGCCAGAGACTACTAAGAATGCCTCCAGAAGTGCAGCCTGGCCTCAGAGGAGATTCGAGAAAAACCTCCTACCTATGAACTAGAAGGAACTGGCTTCTGAGAAATACCATCTTTACTCAATTCGTAACAAAAAACCAATAAATAAAAAGCCTCACCTGGAGCTAATTCTAGAAGGAAGGACTTATTCTGATTTAGTCAGTAGGGAGTAGAGATACAGTCCCCTAATTTCTAAACCAATAAAATAACTTTGTTTTCCTTTCAGTTTTCTATAGAGGAGAAAGCTGTGCAAAATCTCCTTTTTTTAAGCTTAAAAATATTTTGGGGTGTTTGCTATTAATAAAGGGTATAAGCAGAGCCACACCAAAACTCTGGCCAAAAGGATTCCATCCCACCAAGTCAAGAGCTACTCCAAGCCCATCTCCAACCCTGCACATAACAAACAGTCACATAACTAATGTTATTTAGAGATCAGTAATAACAAACACTGATCTCATTAATAAATAAGGGCTAAGCAAGGTGGCTGTGGTACAATGGCCTAAATCCTACCTCCACCATTTCCTTCAGATTTATCACTTTTAGAGATCCATCTTTTCTACTCCTTATTCCCAGGACCTTGACAAAGAATTATTTATACTAAGAAGTTAAAGCACAATAAATAAAAAATACAAAGGGTTTCCAAGAACTGAGTTTAAAACACAATCTCTGGAATTCCCCACCACAAGGATAAAGAAGGAAAGAAAACTCTAGAAAGCAAATTTGTACCTTAATTTTTCCTGAGCACTGAACCTGAAAAAAGCTATTAATACAGGAAACACAGAGAAAACAGTCCTAAGAAAGTCAACCTGATTCCAATTTTCTTCACCAAAATTTCATCCTGTGAAGTTAGGCAATAAAGAGAAACTGTAAATTTGACCTCATCATTACCTAGTAAAAACTCAGTCTGGATGATGAAAAGCCACATCCTCTGCAGTCATCTCATTGAAGTTCTTGAGACAGGCTTAAAGCCAAGATCCATCATTTGTTTGGGGTTTTTTTAATGTCTCAAACACCTTTATCTTTAAAACAGACTAGTCCAAAACAATACCATTTCGCTGAGCTTTACTTTATACTGAAAATATAACCTACATGAGGCATTTTACAGGTGATACTCAGGGGAAAAAAAGGGAAAAAAAAGCCCCACACAGTGTTTTGCATTGAATCTAACTCTGATTTTCTAAAGAGGTCTATAGGCATGGACAGGTGTCCATTGCATCACATAACTATATTAAAAAGCACCTCATTTTTATTAAAAAGGACATGCCAGTAAGACTTTTTACAATGCAGCAATGTTTTTCTTCCAAGAAAAAGTGACAAACACATAGCCCTAATCACGGACACTGAAGACTGCTGATTAAAAGGCTGCTGTGATCTTCACACAGTGAAGTCCCAGAAGTCTCCAAAGAGGAAGGTTCTAGGACCTCCCACAAGCTGTTCCAATGTTTAACCACCCTAAACAATAATATTTTCTCCTTGTGTTCACCTGGAGCTTCCCTTACTACATCCATTTTCGCATCCCTTCCCTTTCAAGAGGCTGAAGGCCCCATCCATCTGCACCCTCAGCCTTCACTGCTTCAGGCTGAGCAAAGCTGGCTCAGTGGCCTCCTGTCCAGGCAGGCACACCGGGCCCTGAACACCTTCCCTCTCTCCAGTTTGTCATGTCCCACAGAGAGGGCCAAACACTGGGCATGGTCTTCTGGGAAGAACACAACAGCAAACAGATTGGGAATGACACCAACACAATGTTCAGAGATTACAGAGTACAAATGCTTACAAACGTGGTGAACAGTATGGACTAAGAGATGCTACACAAGCACAGTAATAACAGTTACACCAGCAGCACTACTTATACTGATACTAATTTTCTTTCCTCTCACAGAAGTGTTGGATCAATGACCTCCAGAGCTGCAAAATCAGCATGTAATTCCCTGGCCTTTCTTAAGTCTTTTACTCATTAAAGTCTTGCCACACACTAAAAGGAAAGAAACCCCCGGAACGGAGGAAGTCACAGCTCAGTAGGAAAAGGAGAGGATGAGAAGGGATGAGAGAGGGCATAAAGGGGTCCTTATTTTCAAGATGCATGGCAGGTGTGATTGACAACACACAAAGGCACACAAAGACTTAACTGAACATGAATTATCTGTCACACATTAAAAACTTACCTCTGTACTGAATATTAAGCACAAAGTACATCAATGAGCAACAGAATCCCTGTCTAAAAGAGCTGGATAGAATAAAGGGTCAAGGAATTTTTTATTATTTTTTTAACTGAAAAGTTCAGCACTACAGTGAAGAACTAATTAAAAAGGTAAAAAATTCCCACTCTAAGCACTCCTAGTAAATATGGAATAAATGTACTAGCACTTAAAATCTCAAAGAAACTTTTAATAACTAAAGACTGATACGAACAACCTGAGAGAAATTCAGGTGCACAAACCCAGGATATGGTACATAAACTCACCCAAGCTAGTGTATTCCAACAGACTGAAAAACTGTTCAGCCACCAACACATTCTCTGTATGGAAAAGAACACACCACACAAAATGTCATCAAGTTTGAGACAGTCTGTGAGAACTACATTCAAAGTCTGAAATTAATGTGCCACTGAAACTTAATGAAATTACTGTTTCAAGAAAAACATACCATTTTAACAAGCAAGTCCTAAATCAATCATAACATATCAGGTATCAGACTTCTGTCAGTACTCAGGGGAGTACTAATATTACAGCCAAAAAGTCCTAGGAAACAAGTCATAGAAAACTACAACATTCAAAAAGAAATTAAAATAAAACAACATAGTTGAATGTGTGGAATAGAGCAGAAACCAAGAAACAAGTGGAAAACTACAGGTGGACTATTCATTATATAACAAAGTCACATGAATTAAATTCAGAGTTGCTCGTATTTCTGCACAAAGTCTGCCTTGTGTCACCACAACCTTCTTTCAGCCAGCAGCAGGTCTTGACCCTTTACAAAGATTTCACCTAACATCATATTAAGCTCACAGTATATCTTAGGAATGTATTTTACCAGTCTTGTCCCAAGTGTGAGTACACATACTGTGACCCATCAATCATGAGCTACTAGACATGTGCCAAGCTCCTCATTACATAAGTGCCAGTAATCAGCCTGTGCAAAAATATTTGACTCTCTTCTGGAGGCTTTTGCTTTCATTTTTTACTATGTCTGTAAAAAGACAATATGTTTTCTAACCTTGTCTTTCAAGTGAGAAATTATTTTTTTTTAAAAACCACCATTCAGCAACTTCAGGCCAAATGGCAGAAGTTCCATGACCTGGGTGTGTTTGCGCAAAATATCATGTGTCAAACAACGACAGGACACGTGCACCCCACTAAGATGCAGCAAGACATAAAGACAGCACAACTTACCAAAATACTTTCAACCAGATTTAAAAATTACATCAACAATATTAAACTGACATCAAGAATAACTAAAAATTACTTAACTGCAGGAATTCAAGCTCTTCTTTCAGTTTTAAATACTCCTTTTCCAAACGTCTTCACTGCTTTTCTTATCAAATTTACATCCTGGCTTTCAAATTGTATCATATGATGAAACAGATTAATCATCTAATGAAACTTCCTCTTCTCTGCATTTAATTCCCCTGTACAAGTTCCTGGCCAACAGCCTGTAAAGGTTTACCTTGTACAAGACCATTTCAGAAGAATTATGTTATTCACAAAAACATATGCAATAAAATACATATTATTTTCAATAATTTTATTAACATCAGAGCAGAACACAAGCAATCCAGTAGGTTTCCAGAATGTGCTAACAGTTCCTTTTTGACACCAGCGACTGTTACTCCAAAAAGGAACAGGCAATCTACTAAACCTCATATTTACAGAAAAGGAAGAATTCTTGGGAGCATGAAGTTCAGGGGCCACCTCAGCTACAGTGACTGTGAACAAGGTTCTGGATCCTGGGAGCAGAGAGCAAAGCCACATAACAGACTCTCAGCCCTGGCCTTCCACAGAACAGAACTGCTCACTGATCAGCTTGGAAGAATTTCAAAGGAGGCTGTCCTGGAGAAGAGTCTGGGAGAGCTGTTTGATTTTCATGGATCTCCTCTCACAAGCTCAAGAATGGTCCTCACCACTGTGCAAAGAATCAAGCAAAGGTGGCAGGAGGCCTGCATGGACAAGTAAGAAGATTCTGGCTGAGCTCAGATGAAAAAGGGAGTGTACAAGGATCACAAGCATAATCCAGGTGATCCAGAAGAAACAAAGACACTGTCTGAGCATGCAGTGATAGGGGTTAGGAAAGCCAAAGCCCAGGGGAAAGCCAAAATCCACCTGGATTTTCATCTGGTACTGGACATGAAGGGCAACAAGAAAGGCTTCCAAAGATACAAAGGACAAGAAGGTAGATTTATCAAGAATAAAACATACTTAATCAGCCTGATGGCCATTTGTAAAGAGTTGGCTGGCTTGGTAGATGAGAGCAGCAGGTATTTTTTTACCTTGACATCAGGAGGGTTTTTGACACTGTCTCCTATTATGTTCTTATGGACAAACTAATGAAGTAGGGGGCAGATAAAAAAGAACAGTGAACTGAACTGGAAATTGAAAGGGTTATGAACAACAGGAAGAGGTCCAGCGGGAGGCCAAGTATGAAATTAGAAAATGTACAGAAACAAACTGAAATAGAGGAAAACCCATAAATATATCACTACCACCACCCTAAATTTTACTATAAGCATGATCAAACACTGAAACATATTGCTAGAAAAGCTGCTGAGTCTCCATACTTGTGGTCAAAACCAGCCTAGACACCATCCTGGACAGCCTGCTCCAGTTTACTGAACTGAATGATCTTCAGAAGTGCCTTCCAACCTCAGTGATTCACTGATACTGTGGAAACTGGTTTTAAATCTGTGCTGTATCTTCAGTAGTGAGAAAGCATTTTACAGCAGCTACACAAATAGGAGATGCAGGCAAATCAGGTTCAGGCTATTTTTGGTGAAGTGCTACATTCCAGCTCAAATCCCTAACATCCCCTACCTGTTCATGACCAATTCAGTCTGCAATACCCTCTGCTGAAATGCACACAGGACTTTCAATGTAAGTACAAAAGTGTATCCATTCCTTCTCTGGCTTCAGCAACCACTTTCACAATTATAACATATAATCACATATGTGGATGGAAGGAAGGAGGAAACAGAAGAACAAATTCACCTCAATATGGCTCTCAGAGGGCCAGAAACTCTCTTGGTTAGTTAGCTTTCTCTAACACTGAAGAGAGACTGCTGCTGGTATAGCAGTGTTTTCCAGGCTCCAGGCAAAATCCTGTGGTAGCTACAGAAAAGAAGAAGGAAGGAGACAAAATTCTCTTAAAACCAGGAAGACAAAAGTCTCTTAAAACAGGCAAAGTCTGTTAATGCTGGAAGAAGACACTAGATTAAGTATAATTATACTTTAGTCCATGACTTGCTACGGAAAGATGCTCATGAATTTCTTTTAGTTTTGCTTTTGGGGTTTTTTTTAGATTAAATTTACATTTTTTTAAATTCACAACTTGTACTACTTTTACAACAAAGAGTCTTATCTGCCTGGTTTTGGAGACATACCTACAACACTTTCAAGTTGAACACATTCAAAAAAGCAGGCTTCATTCTTCACAGGTTTCCTTTAAACAGACAAGCTTTCTCACCCTCTAAATTTGAGCAAGAATAAAGGAGTTGTATAAAAAGACAAACATTTTGTTCCTGAAGCAAATGTATCTACTTCCACTGAGTTTAGCTTCAATACACAGTTATTTTTACATTCTTCATATTTTCACGTTGTGGCTTCATATGTAACAGCATGTCAGGTTTTCTATAGCATGTATGGTCTTGCATTATACAAAGAACTTGTATAACATTATACAAAGAATTTGTAGGCTTTTTACTCTAACAACTGAAGAAATGTTAGTTGCTTGGGATATTTTTACTTAAACCTGACACTGTTCTCTCCAAAAGGTTTGAAGAAAGTATACAATTCAAGTCATTTATTTATATTCTAGCACATAATACAAAAATCAGTCAGCATTAAAGAACAGAACAGGCACAAGCGACTTTGAAAATAATTTTTTTTTTTTTCTAAAGGCTCATTTATTAGAACCACTGATCCAAAGTCTGCTGAAGTCCAGAACCATCTCCAGCTGAAAAGACTTACACAGGCTATTTATGACGTATGAATAAATGTAATTTCCCCCCCCTTAATATTTTAAATTAGACTAAATACTTTTTTTCACCAATTATTAAAAAAACTTTTATTAACATAAACAACACAAGATGTCTTCTGACATATTTTTTTATCATTTCTGAAATCATCTAACCTCAATCTGCACTTAAGAATAAAAAATAGTCTGGACTTCAACCATTTAAAACAATAAATACAATGGAACTTCTCAGAACTCATTGGAACACGAAGTACCAAATAGTATAATGGAAAAGTAAAGCCTCTACTGCCACTTTCTAACAGCCATTTGTAAATAAAGTAACAGAGAAAAACAGGCTTGTGAAATAATGTGCACGTAGGCCAGAACAGCCTTATTAAGCAGTAAGAATAAATTGGAAGATCCTACTCTAGTGAGTCATTCCAAAATACAACTAGTTATGTTTCTTTCCCAAATGAGAAGTGTCTTTGCAATAAAGAAATCAAGTTCCACAAAAAACAACTGCACCATGGGATAAAGAATACAAAGAAGGACAACCACTGTTCCTCATGCCTTGAAAAGGTTAGCAACATTCAGTTCAGGACATATTCTTGCAATCCAGCTTTTCCACTCAGAAAAGTAGGGAAGACTAGAGGCACTTTCCAAGGAATGAAAGCTCAAGGTATCTTGGGTCCTAAGCAGGAAAGAGAAATCTGCCAGACCAGATTATCCAAGTGGAGGAAGTCACCACAGTATTAACTGAATTTAAGGTCAAGTCACTCCCACAAATCCTGGTTTTAATCTCACACATAATGCCTTCCCCTTAACTCATTTGGTAGAATTAATGGTTTGAATTTTTTAAAAATCCAATAATTAAAAAAAAAGAAAAAACCTGAACAAACCATCACCCACACAGCAACACACCACCAAAAAACATACCAAATAACTACAAACAACCCCCCCCCCCACTAAAACATCATCATTCACTTTTTTTGCACTATCCAAAATAAGATGATTGTGGTGGTTGTGCTTCACCTCCCTTACAGCAGACACAGAACCTAACAGAAAAAAAATCTGGTTTCCAAACTTCAGATTCCCACTGTGAACTGCAAAGCAGCTTACAGACAACCATTACATCACTTACTGACATTGCATCATCCAAACTTTAAGCCATTGAATGACGGCCATGAAATGTATAAAGGTTAACATGCTGAGGGAGTTGCAAGGGGAGAATCTTTTTCCCAAATAAACTCACACCGGGATAGTGTGAAAAACAGGCATCACTGAATTCTTAACTGAATACAAGATTTTTTCCTAAGTTTATCCAAGTCTAGGATTTAAATGAAACAAGGAAAAAATGATTCTCCACAGACAAACTTACCAGCGAGGACTGTTTACCCTGAACACGCCTTGCTGAGTAACTGTCTAATATTACCACTGTCTCTACTCACTTGCATTAAAGAATTTAGTTTCTCAGTCATGAATCACTGATTACAAGACCAGAAACCACCTTAGCCACAGATACCTTTTAACATTTTAGACCTAGCTTTAAAAATAGTTTTTGGGGGTGGAGTTTATTTGTCTGCCCACCCACAAAAGACAAAAACCCCAACTCAACAGAACTATTTTTGTGGCCATCTCATTTCCCAGTTGTTTAGGTAGAAGTTAACCTTTTTTTATCTTACCTTCTGGATAACTGATTTTCAGGACTCGTGAAGGGAAGAAGTCTCATTCTGCCAGATGGAGCTGCTCCCTCCAGTCCTTTCCCTATCCCTATATCACCTAGTCCCATTCTTTTGGAGCTATGTAGCTTGCTGTGTAGCCTCTGAAAGTGCTATTTCCTTCCCTTAAGCTGTAGAAATGGAGTGAAAAAGAAGTAATGGGATTCCACAACAAGCAGAAGTCCCAGCAGCATCATTCACCACAGAAGGAGAAAGGAGTTTTCCACAGGATCTAAGTGGTTTACTGAGTTTGCTGCTGCAATAAGACTTAAAATCAAAAATTAGGTCCTGTAATATAATGCAGTACACTAAAAAGGTAGCACAGAAAACTATTCTGCAGGCAAAAAAAGCACGTCTCTGACTGCAAACAAGTAGAAAAGACATGAAAGTATGACAGCATATGTAGCTTGTGTGTACAATCCTCAATCACCTTCGTCTGGTAGGGGGGATGGAGAAGCGATGGAGTGAACACAAAAGCAGGCAATGGTGCATTTCATTTAGCTTATTAAAACTGGAGAACATTAGACCCATATGATGCAACAATTTTAACAAAAACGAGTAAAACCAAAGACATAAGTTTGGTATCTTCAAGAAGCAAAAATAGGCCTAGTTCTGAATATTTGAAAAACTCCATTTCCTGTTGCTGATCACCAACAGCTGCCTTGTTTCATCAGGCTTGGTACAGAACCTCCTGAAAGCAGAAGGAATCCTGATGAGCTACTATGGAATCAGCACTGTAACATGTAAGAACACCTGTAGATCTGACCAAAAACTCAACTAGCCCAGCTCTAACAGTGACCAAATGCTGATAGCTGTGAATAATTAGGAAAGCACACAAAAACAAGCATCACTAGACTATCCTCCCAGCTTTAATTATTCACAAATCCATAATTCATTCCACTACAAGGGTACAGAGTAACTCTAAAAGCAGTGCTCTTTCAAAAATATATCCAGACTACACACTTGCTTTTAGTTTTCATAATATTAAGGAGTGGAGTAACAAGTTTTAATTAATTTTTATGCAAAGGACCATCTCCTTTTGCTTGATCCCACCCCACTATGCTCATCTGACACTGCCAAGTTCTTGGTGCAGAGAGTAAAGAGCTGATCCACAGAAATTCAAGATGAAAACAGAGAAAGCTACAACATATCAACATCACCTGTCTCTAGTCTACCCTTTCCCAAACTGCCAAGTCCTAGCTTCTGGTTTTGGTTTTGTTACAGAAACAAGTCCGTATATTCAATTACCATAGTCAGCCTTTCTCCACAACTTTTCCAGCTCTACTATATTGTTTCTGAGATGGGGAAAAATGGAGAGAGATGGGACCCAGACACATCAGCTCCAAATGTATTATGGATTTATATACTGAGGCATAACAGAGAACATGTCCAGAATTATTAGGAAATTGATAACAATTCACTCTTTTGAACAACACCAAGCATTAAGGTGCTGTTTAATCCTTGGAGTTACCTACCAGAACATTTAAGATTTCACCCATGAGCTCCTGGTTAATCATTACCTCTCAGTTTTTTACATGTGACATAACACTTTGGCACTCAACTCACATTTTATATGAACTAGTGCTGAAGAAAGTCCTTGAGCATTTTTGCACAGACAGTTCACCTTCACTAATCTGAATAACTATCAGCAGGCAAAAGTTCTCTCCAAAGAAAGATAACAAAAGAAGCATTTCTACCTCTTCATTGCCATTAAATTCATGAAAACAGCAGACAGTTACCAGACCTGTTTAGATACACAGCTGAATCATAGTCTCGGTCACAGTGCAAATGGAGAGAAAATTACTCAAAACAATCTACAGTTTTCAACTCACAAAAAAAAAAAAAAAAAAACACCTAAAGGGCATAGGCTACAAAATGCTACTTGTATTACTACAGCTTCCATTATAAAACATGACATTTCATAACACCTTCATACAGAAAAACCCTTTGCTGCAGAGACTCAGCTACAAGGGCCATTTTGGTTCTGTATGCAGTATTTTTAAAAAGTGGAAATGCTACTTCTCATGTTTTAGAAAAATTAAAATGCCATCAAAAGAGATGCAAGAAATGAGGTTGTAAAATCACCTCCATGATAGCAGAATCAGAATACCAGCTTGCCGAACTATTTACTGATAATGAATTACTCAGCATCTGATTCAGATACACAGATTGCAATGCATACTGAAGGTCGTTCATGTTCACCTGTTTTACTCTTCCAAATTCCGTATTATTGGTAATTTGGCAAGATGGGAAACTTCAATACCCTCAGAGTAGCACACAAGCCATTCATTCTTTTTTCCTTAAGAAAAGAAAGATCATGTTTAAATCCCACCTCACAAGCAGCTCCAAAGCAACTTCTCCAACAAATTTCAAAATGTAACTAAAGCATACAGAAAATGTGAGACTGTATGTAGATAGATCCATACTAAAACAGTGTAAGTACAGAGAATGGAGTAGAAGGCCTCAAAAATTGCCATGAAAATTGATTACTCCGGGCAAAGTTTACTTACTCACCTTTTACCATGATGATTGAGGATAATAAAATTTTAAAATGCAGGCAAGAAGGAACAAGTCAGATTTTACAGCCATTGATGAGTAAGAAATGTTTGCGGCTCTACATGGGAATGCTTTTCACTGAAGTCACAGGCTCCCTATTAAAGTTCCATCAAAATTAGAAGAAAAGCACAACAACAAGGCATGAAGTGCAATGGGGCAGCTTGTTCCATGAAAACTGCAACATTTCTTTTGGAGATAACCCTAAACAGATTTTTATCTTACAAAAAACAGGTCAGAACCACAGGTAAGAAGAGTCACCTGCCTGAGGAGCACATACAAGACCTGCTGCTTCTTTTGCTAAACAAAAAAAGACAACAACAAAATATTTCAGTTCTCAATTCTTGCACCAAAAGGCAATTTTGATAGCTTTGTATACTCCTAAAAATGTGTATGTCCTCCTCTTAAACATTATGGAGGACACATACATTTAAACATGTCTAAACCACCACAGACTTTAATGAAAGAATTGTATTTAAGTATCTGTCAAGCTGCTTAGGAAAGCAACCCCTTCCACATTCTATTACATCTGGACAGACCTGAACAAGTTATAATGTTGTATTTTTCTCAAAAGTAACTGGAATTGTGTTATGGTTTTGAAATCCATATGACTTCAGCTCCATAAACTAGTTTTTGAACAACACCCCTCCCTGCGCAGTTTCCAAAGCTGTAGATTGAGCTCTGTTTTAGTTTCCAAAAATGAGTAGTTCACCTCAATGCTGTGACTGTATCACTGAGCAGATTGCATCTATCTGCCACAAGCCAAGTGATCTGTAAGGGATTCTTGAGAGTTCAAAGTTTCTCTTTTAGCTCACCTCATGGACAGAACAAGTTGTATTCAAGACCCTATTCACCTCGAAGTTTTAAATCACATAAGCATTTGAATCTTAGACTTTTCTGCCCTTGCACTTAGACTAAGAGAATTTCACAGATATATTCAACACTAACATTTCAGGAAAGTTAAGATTTGATTTTTCAAACCTTTTCTATTACAGGATTGTTCACTCTCTTATACCTTGAACTTCGTAACACAAAAAGCCCCAAATATTAAGATGAAGAACTTAACTAGACGAGAACAAAGCACAGTCCTTTAAAGGGTGAGTGGTTTGCAGTGAATTTTTAATAAGAAATAGTATTTCATCAAAGTGTAAAGAGATATACATACATACAAGTAGGAGGGCACACTGCCATTTACACTAAGTAAAATAAAATTTTAAAAAACCCTCCCAAAAATAACCACACACCCCACAAAGCAGCCAACTAAAAAAAACCAAAAACCCACAGCAAACAAAAACCCAAATCCCCACACAAGTTCAGGTTTCTCTTTTCAACCTATTTGTACCAACTGCAACTGTTACTCAGAAGCATTTAAAATTTCTCTCCTCATTACAGTTTATGTGGTTTTCTATTGATTTCTTGTGCCTGGCCCTTCAAATAGACAAATATAAACCTCAACATTTAAAATATGAAGATTATGTTATCTAGGCAACTTAGTGATGCCAGTGCAAGATTATTCCCTACAGCATATTTGCTAGTGCTTAATGCAGTCCATACTGTGTGTCCTAACACATTATGCAAATGAGAGACATATGAAAGAAAATGTCTATCTCAGAGTGCCCCCCTCCACCAGCAGACAATCTGCAATTAGCCATGTCCTCTAAGGAGGCACCTCATTCACTCTCACCAAAGCAGCAGCTGCTGGCAAATGGAAATTAAGAATTTTAGAACAAAAATAAGCTTACTACCTACACTCCCAAAGGTGTATACTCAGAGTTGCAAGCCAGAGTCAAAATCTAAACAGCTGTTTGTGTTTTTCCAGAACGTCCACACAGAACCTCTCATGCCCAGCACCAAATATTTACTAAAGCGATTTGTATCAGGCTGTCTCAAATAGGCTGGAGAGAGGTGCAGCAACAGATCCCAAGGCCTCATTAAAACATTTATCTACAAGTTCTCAGTGCAAAAATCTAGAACAGAAAACAAAAAGCAGCAACAATTTCTGCTGAACACAATTCCCTGGCATAGAGAACAACAGGGTACACGAATTCAGAAAAATGCAGTAGTTCCAGCCCCCCAGCACAGAGATGCAGAGAACAAAGCATACAGTTGTGCCCAATCTTTACCATCCTACTCCCAAGTGATCCAATCACTAAACTCTAGTATCACCTCCCCATAAGAGTTCTCTTCAAATCCAACCAGCAGTCATCAAACAGTAAATTCAGAAAATTGTTTCCCTGTTACCAAAGTAAACAATAAAACAGGGATAAGCCAGAGTTCCCATCTAACTAATGTAAATGAAAAATGCATTTCACCATGGTTAAAACAAACAAACAAACAAAAAACCCCATACCAAATAAATACAAACACCCAACAAAAAGAAAAAACACAACACAGACAAAGCCTTCCCATTAAATAACCTTTATGTACCCAGGAACTGTACACATAAAACAGCTTAATCTCACCTTACAACTCCAAGATTATGCACTTCCAGGTTTACAAGATGTGTCAGGCCTCTGATATGAACACAATCAAAGCCTGTTTGATGTCACTGCTCCTACCCATTATACTTCTACTCTGTGTGCCTACTACTGGGTGATGAGCAAAAAACACCATGGAGTGTCTTCGCAAAAAAGTAAAAATTACAAGACATAAGAAGGATATGACAGCAGAAATGCACAGCATTTACAATAATCTACATTTCATATTATAAACAAAGGCAAAGTGTTACAAGATTTCTGTAGAAAGAAATCAATCTGACCAGACAGCATAACTCACATCCACCATCTGCATACTATGCTTAGCATAACATATTTTTAGTATATATGCATTATCTATTGTGGCAAGCAGACAAACACTTCCTCTGCAGCAAGGCCCTAAGTTGAAGGTTTTGACGAGATCATAGGCTCTGACAGCTTCCACAATCATGGAATTGTATCTAACAGCCCACCAGACTGACTTCTGGAGTACTGTCAATTGAGATCGTTCCAATGTAGTTTAGAAGCCTCAACATTTACACCAGGGCTAACACATGCTTTTTTAAAAACAATGACTCCTGTTAACCACAATCAATAAATCTTGTTTACATTTAACATCATTGCATAATTTTTTATATCTGCTTCCTATTCTATGCAATTTAGGACACAAACAATTTCAAGTAAGAATAGCATTCAACCTCTGAATACTAGAAAATCTCAATTTTTTCTTCCATTTGTTATCAGAGAAAAAAACCAAAACAGCAGCTACAAAGCGCCAGTAGATATTCCTAACAGCTTAGCCTAACACTGTTACTTAGACTTCCTTGGAAAGATAATTTTTTTCTCTTAGTAAGGCTCACAGGTTGTACATGTTTATATTATAATAATCATTTACACAGTCACATATGCATGTGGTCAGAGAATTAAAGAAAAATATACCAGCTTTTACTCTTTCCAGAGTCCATACTGTTCAGTTATGATTTGGTTATCCACCTCCAGTAAGATCTTTTCAAAGATACAAGAGGGAAAAGATCACAAACGCATACAAATGTGTGAGATGAAACAGCTCCTCTTCCCCAACTGTTCTCTCAATCGTTTTAGCATGTAAGTAAATACAAATTACATTAAATAATATGTCTGAAGTAGCAGACGTTATTTTTGCATCTTAATAAAAATCATTAAAAATAGCTTATACAGATAAAGTCATGAGGATAATAAAATTTTTTGATGTTTGCCAAACCTGTTAAAGAAAAAAGTTCAGTTGTATAATGCATATACTGCATGCAGCAAGAGCAGTGATTTCATGTGGACACAGTTCAAGATACTTTCAGTCCATTGCATTTCTCTTGCCAAAGTATTTTTTTTCAGACAATTATACCAAAGTGGTACAATCAACAAAGCTGTGTAACTGGAAAGCAAGAAGTCACTTTAGAGAAACACATTAAACACAGCTACTTTAAAAGGCAGATACCTTCATTTTCTTGAAAGAACTACTTCCTGCTTCATACTGTCACTTATCAAATACATAACATTTCTTCATGGAAAAGGTCCCTGTTTTGTCAAATTATCCTAGGCTTATGCTGACATATCAGAGCGGAAGTCAGCATTATGCTTGCATGATTAAACAGGATTTGACTCAAGCTTTTTGAACAATTGCAACCAAAATTCCAGGTAAGGCTAGTATTTATAATGAATTTATTAAATGGAAGCTTTGTGCAGAAGTCTCTATCACCCTAAGTAATGTACACTTTTAACAATCAGTATTGTGTAGTATTACACATATAAAATTTTATAAATGGATTTTTCTAATTCTGATCTTGAACATTACGATTAAACTCTCCAACTTCTGAGTATCAGGCACAGAAAAAGCATCAATACCCAACAACACAGAGTTCCAGACCAGTTCACATGTTTACAGGCACAATTACAGAAAGACTGACATTCTGCTCTGATGTAGAGAGACGTAACACCTGAGAAATTTCACCACTTGAAATTCACCGAAGTCATCCCAACTGGGTTGTTAAAATAGTAAACGATCTATTTATTATTGTTAGCGAGAAGCCAAATGATTTTCTATTTTTAGTGCCATCATTGCCCTTCTCTGGTTCCTGACCCAGCACATGCTTCTCTTCAGTTTATGCAGTTGCACTCTCTCTGATAAGGTGTAGGAGTAAGAATATTGTGGGCTTTCTTCTTCTCTGAAATTGAACAGTTGTGATTACAAAGCAAGTACTGATTAACTATTTTTTTTTTTTACAGAAGTCTTTGGAAATGTATTCCTAACTTTCAACAAATACAGAAGCTCTTGGGAATCACTAAAGACCGTTCACTATTGCTAACAACTCATCTGCTAAGCAAACCAAAAGCGTGTAAACAAACCAAAAGAAAAATATCAGTCTTAATAAAATTATTTGATAAAGTATTTTTAGTATTCATTTTATTATTCATAAACTGAGGACAAAGTATTGTTAAAAATTAAAATTTGGCTTTTAAGGTGCCAAATTGAGTAGTTCACCTCAATGTGACACACACACTGTGCTTAATATTTTCTTAAATTTGCATTTATTATTCAGAATGTACTTTTAATATAGATTAACAGTAAACTATACCACAAAAAGACGGCACTTCTTTAAACACAAAACAGTAGGAACAGAAAAGCAACAAAATTTTTTTTAAAAAAGCGCTTTTTGCTTTGCCTTTCTAGGCAAAGGATGGGAAATTAAATTTGCCCTAACAAAGACACCACTTCCAGCCTCGAATCTGGACAGACCTGTAGGTGGGATGTTGTGACTGAAGCAGTACTGCCTGTACCTCAGCAGGGCTTAAACTCTCCAGCAAAATAGTGCTACAACCTGACAGAACAGAGATAGCCAACACTTATTAATCTAAAAGCTTAAAGAACACGCTCTCACTTATCTGTCCTTAGGAACATAAGCCCAGCAATTCTTCCATTTGTAAACGCGTGTCAGATTTCAAACAGAATGGCAAACAGCCCTGAGAGTCCCTGGCCCTCTCTGCCAGCTCCCCCAGGAGCCCAGAATACGTGACCTGTCCCTTTGAACAGGCGCTCCATGTTCAGACGGAGCCTGCAAGCCTGAATGTGCAATCTTTGTTCACAACAATTGTTTCACTGAAGGGGCTCTGTACTGAGAAAGACCACCAGGTACAGTGTCAAAGGAAAAACGAACAAACAAAAAAAATAAGTGAAAATAAAAATAGAAAACATAGCAAGGCGTGACCAAACAGAACTAATATCAGAGTAGGCAGGTGTCCAAAACAAAACACAATTATCAACCAACATACGTGGTATCCAGAGGACTCAAATTGCATGTCCTCTATTCTCCTACCTGTGTACACAAAGACCCACAGAAGCACCACTTCTCAGTCAAACATTCCCCTTCTTAATCTGAGCACTGACTCTGAAGATAGAGCACAAGTTTTTCAGCTCTTGCTCAAACCTTGATGACTACAGTTGTGCATTTCCAAAAACTTAAACTGATTTAAAGTCCTAATTTCTGTTGCAACTCCCTTGACTGTGGTGAACAACAGCTATGCCTGGAGTCTTCCTCGTGACAGCCTGCTGTGTGTATATCTAGACCTAAGCATTAAACGTAGATTACTTAATTACTGCATTATAATGCAGACACCATACAGGATCCATTGTCCCAAAAACATAAATCATTTCCCAAAATTGCTAATACCTTGCACATCTGTATTAGAGTACTAGAAATCCCTGCAACTGCAGCAATTTCTTTGAAACCTGAAGTCCCTTTTTATAGTAATTGTTTTTCATTAAAGGTGTTTTCTGATCTTTTTAAAAGATCAGAAAAGCCATTCTTACTGTTCAACACAAACACGAGAGACTTCAATTGAAGAGATTTGTTCACATACAGCACAGTAACTATTACATCAAACGAACAGAGCAGATGTCAAGCCACAAATTCTCACTCTGGGCATTTTACACAAATCTATGAAAGCAAAGTTGTAAGAAAATAAACTCAACTTTAAAACAGTAATATTACACGAAGTAGTATTACACGAAGGCAACTGAGAACGCACTGCAACCTTGATCAGACATTCACCAGGGCTGTCTAAGTTCAAGCGAAGATTACATCAGGCCTGCTGTGATTAAGGCAATCACAGGTCCCAGCACATGTTTTCTACCAGTTGCATTTTAACTCCAACATGTAAGTACCTGGCAAAACAAGAGGCAGAGCAGTCCATTTCGCCATTCCATGCCTATTAGTAGTCCCCAATTAGACAGCTTTAACACTATGAGCTCCAATAGTGCCACAGGCCTAGTTAAGGCTTACCGCCACAGGGAGAGGTGCATTATGACAAGGGCCAGTGCCAAAGACCAGAAGTTTCAACGTTACAGAATTAAAAAGCAGATATTAATTTTTACCCTTAGACAGGCAGTTTTCTCCTTCTTCCCACACCACCTGAACAGTACTGAAGAACAGGTTCTCCAAACATGGCACTGTTTTTGAGCTGTATTTTATCACAAAGTCTTAACATCGTCTGTGCTCTTACTTCAGATTGATTTTATCCTCACCTAACCCACCTGGCTTTAAGAGACTGTGGGAACCTCTTAATTGAGGTGATAGCAGAAAGGAAAATCCTACAATACCATATGTGACGCTTCCAAACCAAGGCAAAAGGGTGAATTCAAGATAAGAGTAAGCTAAAACTCAGTGTCCTCAGGAAAAAAAAAAATCACACAAAATAAAAAACCACAACCAAACCAAATATCACCCACACTTTTAAATTAAAATTCTGTATGCCTAAAAATCACTCAATTGCATTTCAACTTCAGCAAACAATATGGGGGGAATATCTACATAAAGGGCATATATTTCACAGCCCTTTGTGGATTTAAATCAGCATTTTCTTCAGCACAACATACATACTCGAATTTTGAGAGATCCAAAATCGAGATTGCCTTTGTAAGTAAAGTTTAAGACAAATTCAAAACCGAATCTACTGAAGCTGTTATATGTATTTTGTTGAATCTAGAATTAATAGTTGTTTCAGAGACTTTACTATTAATAGGGAGCACAGAAGGATCAGACACTGTTCTGTGCTAAAACTTTGTCTTACAAGTCAAAACATGCAATGGTGCCACCATAGGGCATGCTATAAAGTTTCTGAACTAAACACACACAGGATTGTTCCAGCAACAAATGCTATGGATAGAAATATCCTTAATATAAGCGGCTGCGGACAGACAGGAAAGTGGCAAGCACTGGGTACAAGCGGACTGAGGCCAGACTCTCATTTCTGCTGAAAATCACCACGATAGAAATGTGACAGGCACGAAGCCGTACTCCTGAGCGCCCAGCCAAGCGCTCCTCCAGGACGGACAGGTTGGGCGTGGGAGCGACACGCCACGCTCTGCCCGCGGGGCCGGGGGGGCGAGAGGCCCAAGGGGCGGCCCCGGGGAAACCTCCGTCCCGAGGGCGAGGGCGGCGGCGGCTCCGCGGGGCGGGAAGCGGTGCCGCCGCCCGGCCCGTGAGGCAGCGAAGGCGCCGCCGCCTCCTGGCCCGGGAGCGGTGCCCCGAGTGCGCGGAGAGCGCTCGGCCGGGCGGCTGCCTCCCCTCCGCTGCTGGGGAACCGCACCACTCCCAGCGTCCAAGTCCCAGCAACTCCGGGGCGGGCGGGCAGGAAGAGTGGGAGGGAGGGAGAGCGGGAGGGAGCGGCCATTAAGCCCGCTCCAGCCAAGCCGTTCCCCGCGGCGGGAGGCGGCCGCCCGGCCCGGCCCGCGCCCCGCCCGCCTCTGCCGTTCCTACCTGGCCGCCGGCACCGCTGCCGCCGCCCGGGGGGGGCTCGTTGTCTCCATCTCCGTCGGGTGGCCCCGCTGCCCACCGGGTCGCCATTATTTCATTCCCGGTTACAAAGGAGGCGCAAATCCTCTGGAGCCCACATCGGGGAAGGGAAGGGACGGGAGGAGGGAACCAACGCCAGAGCCACTCGCGCACAGCAGGCGAGGCTCGGCCAGCCCAGCCCCGCCGCCGGGGTACGGGTCGGCCCCGTTCACACGGTTGCCATAGGGAAGAGCACCGGAACGACCCTGGGCTTCAGCTACGCTCCCCGGCTGCTGCCTTCATGGCTGGAGGAGAGAGAGCAGATGTGTCAGTCCTCGGCGCGGGGACGCCGCCGCCTCCGCCGCCCGTCCCTTGTTAGGCTAATTGCACCCACTCCGTCATCTTCCTCTTCCTCCGGCTCCTCCTATCCAGAGCCCCAGCCGCGGGGAGGAGAGGGCAAGCGGGGAGAGGCGGGAGGTGTCCGATCCTTCCTACTTCACTACACGCCGCCGGAGGGAGCGAGGACGGAGCAGCGCTGTCCGGCAGCCCCGGCCGGTGGGGGCGGTAGGGCCGCTCCCCGCCTCGGCCCAGCCGAACTTTGATCAACTGGTGGACGAGGAGGACGGGACCGGGGGCCGAGGGGCCGCTCGCTCTCCGGGCCGGGCGGAAGCCGCCGCCAGCTCACGATTCCCGCCCGGGATGTATCCAGCGGCGGGCTGGGGGCGGCTGCAGAAAGCGCACAAGCCCCGATGAAGAAGTGGCAACAAAAGACCCCTCAGACAGCAGCGAGGCCGTGCCGAGCTTTTGTCTCTTACGCGGGTCTGCCCCGCTCACAGGCCGCTCCCTCCCCCCGTCTACGTAGCCGGAGCCGTTCGCGATCAGACCACCGCGCCCCACGCCCCGCCCGCGCCCCTCCCTCGGGCCTCCCCCCGCACAGACGTTGCTGCGCTTCGACAGCGGCAGCCGGCGGCCGCTGCGGCCCCGCCGGCGGCAATTAGGGCGTCTCGGCGCTGGGGCCATCGCGCCGCGCCAGCTGCACCCCTCCCAGGGCTCCCCCGGCTACCTGGGCACTGGCCCGGGTTCGGCGGGAGGGGGAGCGGCGGGGCACTCCAGCTAGCGCCCTCGCGAAGGCACAGGGCTGTGCGCGGCTGTGCCGCCTCGCCGGTGCCGCTCCCCGAGATCGCTTCCCCGGTCCCTCGCACGGCCCCCCTTCTACCCCGACCCACTACAGCCCATCTCCGGGCAGGCCCCGGGGCAGTCCCAGCGCCGCAGCCGCAGGCGGCCCCCTCCCTCACTGGAACGGGGGTGACCATCGCCCCCAGCCCGCCGGGCCGGCAACGTGACCCCGCGAAGGGCGGCGGCGCCGCCTCACGGCCCTCCAGCCGGCCCCTCTTCCTCGGCGGCCCGCGGGACTCTTGCCCCTGCCCCCGCCCCGCCGTTCCCGGCGCTGGCGACTCGGGCTGCCTCTGCTGATGGGGGAGCATGTCCCCTTCCCTTGCCTCCCGACTGGCGGTTTCTCTTCCCTCCAAAAATCCACCCACCTTCTCAGACGGCACCGCGAGGGCAGGAACTGGCTCCCGGCTGCCGTCCAGGGCACCCGCCCTGCGGCTGGGGAGCGCAGAGCCCCGCCGGCCCCCGCCCGCCAGCGCGGCCTGGGGCGGCGGCGCTTGCTGCTGCTTCCCTGGGCGTTTTCGGGGGGTGATCGCACAGCAACGATCTCAGACTTTCCGCCCTCACGCAGGATTTGGCGCTTCTGCCGCCAGCTCCACCTGCACCTGGCTTCGGGAGGACCGAGACCGCCACCGCCTCTCGGCTGGCTTTGGACGGTCTCGGCCGAAGCCGCCCCTCAGCCAGTGGCGGGGGGGCGAACTTGGTTGTGTTGTAGCCACGAAGGCGGTAAACGCAGACATTTTCTATACTTTATCATCATCGGAGTATGTGATTTGAAATTTCGGTTTTTAGGATGGTGTTTTCTAGTCTGGATGTTGGACAAGTAAGGTCTCTGTGGCAGGAAACAAAGAAAAACAAAGCATTTGCAAGAATTGGTAAAGAATTGAGTGAAACGAAGGGTTGTGTCTAGTTTGTGTTCTGAAAACAATAGTAATGTTTTGGGTTGTGGTTTTTTTACTGTGCTACCCTTGCCCATGAGATCACAATCTCTGGAAAGAGGTGCCTGTCCTGGTTATCCGTCAGCAACTTGCATTGTCAGCAGAGATGAATACTGGTATCCAGAGAGCTGAAGAACAAGCTTATTTCCAGTAGCTGGAGGAAAAGTCTCAAGGCCCATATGCTAATTATTGTCAACCAAGGTCACATCTGCTGAGTTTAAAAGGGTGTTACAACTCACAGCCCGACACACTGATTCAGGTGCTTGCCCACATACTTCATGATGCTGTGGATCTTATAAGGCATATAAATATAGTTAAAAATGTGTGGTAGTTTCTGAATTTGGGTTGCTCATAAATTTTTGATGTTAAAGACTACTTTGTGGCTGAACCTAACCTGGATCAGAGATTACATACATATATTTTGAATAAGCATACTGCTCTGCATCTGGCAATCTACAGCAAGGTTCTCCCAGCTCACCGTCCTACAACATTGAAAGACGTATTTGCCATCCAGACCCAGAGAAAACTGTTACAATATTGTTTGCACAATGGTCGTCAAGAAGTTGAAAAGACCAGAATTAAAATCACTTGAGGTTTTTGAAGAGTGGAGAAGGGGAACAGTTGGGACACTTCTGTTGAGATTCTGTTATCAAACAGAGCCAAGAAGTGTAGCTATATGCTTGGCTGTGTATTGTTCTTTGTACTGGAGTCATCATGACAATCTGCAGAACACCATCAAGAATCCATGATGTACAGAAAATCAGTTCATTTACTCATGACAATTTTTTTTAATAGGAGACATAGTACTGCCTCCAAATCTAAATTAGCATCATAACTAATAAACATATAGAATGTTGTCAGATTTACAAAATGTCTTGCAGAGATTGAACTACAAGTGGACTCTGAGTATAGTGTCTAACAAGTCTCCATATCAGCATAGCTACATCAATACAGAGACAAATCTTCCAGTTTTATTTTTTTACATTGCCAATCAATTTCTCTAGCTTTAGCTTTCAAACTTTAACAGGGAGATGAAAATATAACAGAAGAAAATTTGATCCTAGAATCACTTATTCATTACTAGGTTGAGGGACTAGATCTCATTATTGACTGAGACATTTATATTTGTGTAATTATCAAAAGAAAATTCAGGCTGCACAAACCTTTATTAAACTGTGTACTTAATTTTCTTCCTCATATTACAGTGTTCTGGTTTTTTTTAGCAGCAGATGTTTTTATTCAAGACACTGGACTGTTTTTAGGACTCTGCTGTTTAAGACTATCTCGCTGTAATTTTTTTGTTGTAAATATGGTGTCACAAGTTGTCAAGCTTGAAGAAGGACACAAACTTTCAGAAATGTGCTCAGTATCTTAGATTCATAATACACAAGCAAACCTTTGAGTCCCCTAATCATCCTTGAAAGTTATTTAATAAAAGAGGTTGCAAAAGCAGAAATAGGGTAACTGAAAGCTATAATTTCACTTTCTCACCTTCCAATCTGAAGGTGTTGACACATACTCACTTAGCAGGCAGCTGCAGCAGCTTAAAGTGTTAGCACTGTCCTACTGTTTATTATCACTCCTTGCTAAAGAGTATCATCCCCACAGGAGAGCTGCTGCAGACATCTTTGAGCGCATCTCAGACGCTTCAGTGCAAAGTCTAGCAGCTAATTTAAATTGCACAGGTAGGCAGAGTTAAGCCTGTCCTGCAGTCTGGGGACTAAAGTGTACTCAGTCATTCTGTTCTGCCCATTCTGCTGGGTCAGTGGTAGCACAATTACTGGGCTCTGTCTTCTTAAACTATCATTTGCTGAGTGAACGTGTTGATGTGTTGAGAATATAGATGTTCTAGAGGCTAATTTGCGGACATTGAAATTCACTTGGCCAGGTAGACTGGAGGACTGAATTGCATTACACTAAATATGGTTTTGGCAGCTGCCTCCTTTCCAGTTGGTGCATAGCACCTGCCTCTGGCAGGGCACGGGGGAGTGCCTTTCCCTCACATGCACAAGTACATAGACCTGTAACCTGCACTCAGGTGAAGCAATTCCTTTGCCAAGCACTTCTGTTGTCCTTGCCATCTTGAAGGCTCTCCCATTTCTCACCACCTTCAGCCCACCATAATATGTCAGACCTGAGGTGCCACAGGCACTGAGGAGACCCAGCCATTGCCAGTCCCAAATGCCCAGCCTTTGGGTTAGACAACAACAGGAGTGGAGAGAAAAAGAACTTAAAGTGAGGACTTAAAGGAGAAAAAGAACTTAAGAGCAGGTTTTTTACAGGACTCTTTAGATTAGATTAGTGTGGAGTACATGATTAAAATAGATTAGATAGGCAACTGTAGGAGATAGCAGTAAATCTTGGGTATTTTGTGCTGGGATAAGGGCTTCTCTCCTAAGGAGAAGTCTGAAAAGTTAAATAGGAGAAGGTCCAAGTTTAAGAGGGCCTGAGTTTAGGGATGAAAGGAAGAGTGAGTGGGCGGACATACACCTCAGGCACGTAGATGTTTGTACTGATGTTTGCCCTCAGAAATTGTCACTTGTAGGAGCTGCTGAGGTAATGATCATTCTGATTACAGTTTCTGCTGTAGTTGCCAGTTACTTTAATCTCATGATCAGGGCCTGCTTTGAGAGGTTGAGGCTGAACCTGGACACCTCTGTTACGTTGTTTTGGGCATAAGAAATACCTTTGCAGGAAGTGTTTGCAAGCACCACAGTGTGCCTGGCTACAGGCTTTTCATCACTGGCATCAGCCTAACAGTGTCCCTCCTCCCCAAAGATGCTGACAGGTGCCCAAGAACAATTCAGTAGATTCTTTCCAGCATGGGGATTTGAGGATTGGATTACACATACATTTTTCATTCACTGGTATTTCCAAGATACTGCAGATAATAGTCAGTCCCTGCTAGATATGTAAAAGCCATGAAGTCATTACTATAGCTACACAGTAATGTGACCATTGTCTGCAACTGCATTTGCTTTACAGATTTCTGCATTGAAATTCCTTTGATTCAGTCATGATACAGGCATCTGTTTCCTGTCCAGCACTAGTATAGTAGTCAGACATCAGTAGTGATGGCTGTTTTCTTGGTAACCATACCACAATATTCCCCTTTCGCTCTATAGATGTTCCTATCACCAATACTCAGGCAACAGAAATAAATGTCATTGCTGCCATGCCTATGTCTCTGCTCCCCTTTAACACTGAACCTTTACAGATGTGTTTCCTTTCTTTTATTACAGTCTTCTCTTCACACCTTCCTCACTTGGCCCTGGATACTGATGCTTTTAAAGTGCTCAGAACACTGCCAGAGAGAGCTGCAGCAAGGCCTACCACTGGGTCCATAGTAAGAAAGGGTTTTGACATCCTGAAGCTTCAGTCAGCCATCTCCATCAGTCACAGGGTGTTAGGCAGTACCTCCTAGAAGTAACACCATTTTAAATGCATACAGAATTCTGCAAGAATACTCTCAGGGAAAATCACTGCCTGGAGGTGCCAATAGAGAGTGACATTGCAGCTTGGGTAGAAGTCTGGACATCTAGTTCTTATCCTGCTGCACTGTAAGGAGAAAGGAGCCATTTGGCTTCTGGCATTTGTTCACTTTTGGGAAGCTGTGCTATGAAAACCAGTGTCTCAGATGATGTTTCTTCTGCTCCTCAGTGTAGTCTTCTCAGACAACAAAGCTGTGGTGTAAAGGGAGATCTGTGTCAGGATGGTGCTCCTGATGTGGGGAAAGTAACAATGTCCGAAGCACAAAGAGAAGCCAGGAGTGGACAGGAAGATGACTCTTCCTCCTGGCCAGCATCCCTAATCCATTGCCAGTCTTCCTGGGCTGGACCCAGAGGCGTTTGTGTGAGGCTACAAATGTGCCCCAAGGCAGGCTGGCACAGCTTTTACAGCAGTAAGCCTCAGCTGTTCACACAATCATCCCTGCTGTTCTGAGTCTGGAGCTGGATACATTTTGGTGGGTTTGCAGCATTAGTATTTCAGCTCAGACCACAAACTTGGTCCTCTGTAAAAAAAATACACAGTTGTTCAAGCCTGCAGGAACTTAGTATCATCCAGCCAGGGACAAAAACAATTTTGAATATAATTCGGTGAGCCCAGGAGAATGGGTTGCAGTATAAAATTTGAGCAAGTGAGATTATGGTTAGGAGGAGCCCAGCAGAACTCACTTAAGACTTCTAACTTGGGTTCCTAGGAATGAAAATCTACTGACACACTCTGAAACCGTGAGCAGAGTAAAACATGTTTTTCATGCTTTGCTGTTGGAAACTGTCACTGTGGAATAACAACAGTGACAGTGTTTCTAAAGATGCTGTGCCTGTTTTCAGAGGATTTCCTAATTTTTTAAAGGTCGAGGGGAAAAAAATCACTCCAGTCTTTTCTGCATTCACTTAAACTATCTACATTCTTTCATTTGTTTTAAATTAGAGGAGCCAGAATCTAACAGATAAAGTCATCGGCCCCAGTTCTGCTGAGGGTTTATTCACATTAGGTCAAACAATGTTAACTTGTTTTAGAAAGCCAGCAGGGACTATTACATGTGCAGCATTTTCCCTCAGAAACCCTCCCCTCCCACACACACACAGTTTAAAAGAGTTCAACACAATAAATATCCAATCTAAAACTGGCCATGACAGCAAAGGTTTAAGTGCCTGAATGACAGAGAAAAGTGAAATGATGATTTGAGTCACCTTAGCTCCTCTACTGAAATAACACCTCTGTGTTTAGTATGTGCTTCTGACTGGAAGGTAATAAATCAGCCCTATTTTGTAAAATGTTTCATTTAACTACTGAACTGACAATTTAGGTGGAAGTAGCTGGTGAGGAATTGAAAACAGTGTTGTCTCTCTCCCCTTACTTTATCACGTAATCAGCAGCTTGGTCCACTGATTAGCAAGCCTTGTTTTAGTAGCACAGAGGTGCTAGCAGCCATCTCCAAGGTTCAGGCTAGCCATCTTGTATTTTTTCTGACTGTTCACTGCTTCCCTTTAAATAGACAAAGTATGGCAGCTTTCTCTTGAGCTCTGCCATATAACAGATCTGCCTCTAAAACTGGGCTGGATCAAGACTGTTTTCAGGCATTAAGGAAAAGCTCAGGAGTAAAAATTAGACGTATCGCATGAATATGTGGATTTCATTCAAACACTCCCTCCTTCCAAAAATGATGTGCCCCACCCCAAGGCAATGTGTCAGTTGCTGCTCCCACATTTTACCTACTCTGTCCAAAGAGTTTATACTTCAGTTTGAGCTCATCAGAACCTCACTGCCAGATACCCTGTAGAAACCAGGTATGTGGCTTTTACTGGCTTCTAAACCTGACTTCATGTGCTGCTACTTATGCCAACCGACCGCTGCTCAGCTTTCTTTTCACTGAAGAGACACAAGAGATGTTCTCTAGGACAGCAGGAGTCATCCAAAGGCCAGAAGGTGTCTAAACCTGTAAGCTGATTACTATTTATGGGGACTAGGCTCTGAAAGTGATATTACATTGGGGTGGGGGGTTTTTTTTGGTTGCTTGGCTGGGGGGTTGTTTGTTGTTTTATTTCCCCACCACTTTCCCACCACCCATCTTTCTGTTGAAGCTTTTAAAAAGTGTGATGGAAAATGGGGAGACAGCATCCAGAGAAGCATGATCTCCACAACAAAAGAAAAACAAAAAACAAACAAACCAAAACCCAAACCAAATGTGTGAGGCAAGCTGGATTGTATTTATGTCTGTAGGTTATAAATTACCCAGAAGAGACTGGATTAGGAATATCTTTGGTATTTTAACAGAACTAAACTTTTACTATAGCTTCCTGAAAAAAATATTATGAATTCCTGAGCAAGCTACGTCCTGCTTCCAGAGAAAGGACTATATTTGAATGCTGCTTTCAAGGAGAAGAAAGTACATGATTCATTCTCTTTCAGTGTTTTACAAACCCTTTAAACAAATGCTGCAGAAGATGCTGACTGCTTGGAGTTAGAGATATTATCTAATGACTGGTTCTGCTCTAGCTTTGGGGACCAACACAGGGACAACTGTGGGAATTAGCGACACCCAGGATTGGGTTCAGGTTCCAAGTGGCTCATCTGCCTTTATGGAAAAAAAAAACAATTTTAGAATCCAGCCATGTAAATTATTGCAACTGATGAACAGAAATGCTCATTAATTTCCTGTGAACAGCTGCGTTGATTGCCTAAGCAAACTGTAGTATGGAAAGAAGAAACATGCTTTTGAACTATCTGAAGAAAGCATTACACGTAACACGTTTCTAGTGTGACTAAATTAATCATCAGCACCCTCCACCAGTTTGTCCCTGTTTGGCAATGGACTTACAACTTCAAATCTGATCAAAAATCAATCCAGAAATCTGATGAGCAATAACATAATGCTGGGAGAAGTCAAAATTAAAGTAATGAGCTAAGGAACAAAGCCACATTTACAGAATATTTTCAGCCCAGTCTTCTGCTGAGACACCCTCAGATGTTCATTTCAGAACTGCTTTCCCAGAAAAAAGCAGCAGCCAAATATTTTAACTCATTAGATATACTTGAACTCTTTGCTGCAGTATTGTGCTGTTTCATACGTGCCAGACTCCAAATGGCTCCTTGTGGATGCAAAGTATGTCCACACAAAGGTCATTTTCAGGATTAGACCAAAGAGTTGCAAGGGAGGCAAGGGAAAGCAGTCCAAGTTAGTTTAATTCTCAAGGCAGTCCTTAGGGCCTAAGCAAAATACAAAACAAACTATGAGCACAGTAATGCAAAGCATTTTTCCCTGATGTCTAGGGTCAGGGATTAATATTTTGGTATATTAAGAGTGTTCTTTCTTTTTGATCAGGTAGGGATGGACTATTAGCTTTCAGGTCTACTTGACTATCTGAGGTGAGGGCCACAAGTATTTTACAATATTTATAAAGGTAATTAGCCTGAGTAACTGGATATGATTAATATAAAAAATACATTCAAAGGGATAACCCTCCCTCTTGGTATACAGATTCCTGTTTGCTCTCCTCATCCCCTGTGAGACCAGCTGCAGGAGCAACAGTTTCTATTCCTTTTGCAATGTGTCAGGCTGTTCTTCTGGAGACATGGTCTAAGTTTTAGAGAAATCTTGATGAAAGCCAGAGAAAAGGCAAAGATTTGCAGCAGTCATCATTTGTCAAGCTTCTCTATGCACTAAAACTTGTTTTGTGTGCTGCTCATAGCTTCTATGTTTATTTAATCTGCTTTTCCTTATTTATTGTTTTCTTTTATAGAACAACAATTATTAAAACACCGGCAGCTCAATAATTTCCTTAAAAATTAGTTATATTGCCTTTTGAACTGTGTGATACTTCCAAAGCACAAAGGAGTTAAAGAAAAATAAACAGATTACTGCAACTTTTTGCATTTCAAAATAGAGGTAAATAACATCTGTGCAGAGCTCAAGTCCCTTCCAATACTTAGCTGCTTTAGCGAAGGGGATGAACCACTTGGAAACACTGCAGCAGTCATCTTTTGGCTTTTCCTCCTGCAAGATGTGTTTTCTGACTCCAACTCAGAGGATTATGCTCTTCTTGCTCATGACAATACTGTTCTTACAAGAACAAAGATGAGAGCTGAGAGCAGACAGTGAGGCACATTGCTCGGATCACTGGGAAAGGATGGTCCATGTTAGTGCTGCCTGAAGATGGCTGCCTCAAACAGCTCCCTGATTTAGCTGCATCTGAAGCTAAATGGTGATTTCACAGACTGCTGGACTAATGAAATAGTGCCCCACCCCCTTCCTTTCCATGCTGCTCTGCTTTGAGAGAGGGTATAGGAACAACTGACCCAGCTGGAGGGGATGCCAGCTGTAGGGAAACTGGTACTTCTGAGTGAGGGGATTGTGCTGGTCAATGATCCTGCTCCTGCAGGAGCCCCTCATTCCTGTCAAATGGGTCATTTGGTGCAGAGCAGACTGGCAGGGTGCTTTACACCGTGGCGGGGCTCACCTGCCACCTTCAACAGACAGGGTCCACTTAGTAGTCAGATATTTTGGTTCTTCTCTGATAAATGCCAGAGCCTTGTAATCTGGGGTCTAGTCTGTTCTAGTCTTTGCTCATACATTGGCTTCCTGCAAGCCTTTCCAGTTTCTGCTCATGCAATTCCCATTGATTATACATAAGATGCATGCAGAATCTAAATGTTCCTTAGTGTATTGGCTGGAAAAGCTTTAATTAAATGGATCTCATACTCTCTTCTTTTTAATGAAATCACTTCTTTTGGTTCCAATTCAGAGGAACCAAAAGGAGGAGTACTGCTGAAATATTGAAAACATTAATGGATTATCAAAGTATGTGCTGGGTACTCTCCTTCAAAAATATGAATGCCTTATTCACCTTCAGTTTAGCTCAATGTGAAGACAGATATGAGGGGCTCTTGTTGCAGATACAGGTGTTCCTGCACAGGCACTATTGTTTATTCCAGGAGAAAGCAAATCCTTACAAATTTGGCTGCAATAGGACTCCCTCTCTGGGCAAACAGGGAGCTTAATAACACAACCCTTTAATATCCTGAGGCAAGGGAAATTTTCTGCTTGCCTTGTGCTCTCCAAATGCACTAGGCACTGAGGTTGGTATTCATGACACCTGATTTTACCCATCTATAAATTATTCATTTGATCTGAGCTAATCAGCTGTGCTCCCTCAGTAGTCAATGAAGGACAAAGAAGCCGGCCATGCACATTTGTACCACGCAGAAGATGGCTTGCATCAACCTCTCAGGGCTCTTATTTCTCTCCAGTGACTTCTGGGAAAGCCCAGACTACTGCAACTGCAATGACATATTAGCCCACTTTCTTTTTGTCCACCCTCATACTGGGAGAATTACAGAAAAAGTAACAATTTATTCTTGTGTATAGAAGACATCCCTTTGATGGCTAGCCAGGGACAGCTGTGCAATTCTGCTCTGTATAACTGTATACATAAAAGTATTAATTATTTCTATATTAAGAAATAAATATGACATGAGGTAACAGCAAGGCTTTCATCCAAGTGTGTAGGGGGATTTTTCTCTTGGTAACATAACATTGCTGTTAACCAAGTATATTAACTGAGACATTTCAATTATGTTAATTAGTTATTTTCTAATTCTTTAGCCTTATAGATTGTCATGCCATTTTGTGGGGTGAGAGCAAGTGTGACTGTGCTGCAGGATCTGTATTACTAGAAGTTTGTCTTTAGTAAGGAAGAATTTTTTTACTTTGATCAAGGTACCAGGCCTTGTATTTTGAAAGCTTCTGTAAAAGAAAATATTGATTTTCAGTTTAGTTTCATTCATCATGTTAAAAAATTTAGCAGGCTGGCTGTCACAAACTATATCAAGAATGGTTATGACCCTGGAAACAATATACCTAGTACATGCAATTTTTCTTAATGTAGAAATTTGGTCCATTTAATCATAATAGAAAATTGAGCAGTGTGTCCCCTATCATAGGAAATTATTAGAAGAACTCTTTCACTGACTTGTGTGTAAGTCCAGAGAAAAAGAAAATATTGAAACAGGATATAAGTGACTTCTCTTGAGGTGAAGAAACATTATAAACTATGTGCCAAATGCATTAACATTAAATTCAAAGTACACATTCTCATGAGGGCTGGGGGGTTTTATTCATTGTGTATCTGTATGTCAGCCTCACAGAAAGACCTTCTGTACAGATATTCTTTAAACTACTCTGTAGGAAGGAGTGATTAGTCCTTATCTTGTCTACCAGGACAAGACAGTGGTTGGAGAGGTGTTCTTTTCATGGAACTGGGATTGGGAAGGAAGCCACCCTAGAGCAGGAGGCTTTTCAGTCGGGTGTGACTTGAGCTGAGACCGCTGGGGTTATTCTGCTGATGCTGCCAGCAAACAGCCTGAAACAATAACTTTGTTATCTGCCACATTGATCACAGCCTGGATGTTAATTTAGAAAGCAAATACAACTCAGGGCTTTAACTGTATGTCTGTCTTAAGGCTCACTTTATGGAAAGGCATGTCAAAGGTGCTGTTGACTACAATTATGAATTAGAAAAGAATTTTTGGAAAGGAGATCAAAAATAAACTTAGTTTTGTGAGTGTTAGCACTGTAGAATCTATGACTCAGGCATCCATTGAACACATGCAAAAAGCATTTGGCAGCAAGATGCTCCTTCAGGAGAAACCATCGTATTTCTGAAGGTGCCAGAAGACATAAGGAGCTGGGTATGGCCCCCGCGGATCTCCTGGTAGCAGTTCCTGCAAAGTGTTCCAAAGCCTGTGTATCTCCCACTGTATATCCTCATTTATCAACTTGCCTTTGGAGTCAAGAAACAGCCTCCCACGAGTTCCTGAGTACCCAAATTACAGTTACCCACTCTCTTGTTATAAAACCCTCTCATTCTCCTGTGACAGCTGCTGGAGCGGTGCTGGGAGCGGGCCCTGCAGCCCACTGGCTCCTGGAGAATGTAGGAAGGCAGCATCACACTGGAAGATCTGCACAGGATATTGAACATTATTTCAACATAGACATATTTGAAATAATGAATATGCTATAGAATATACTGTGTGTTTTCCTTCTTTGTTGTAATAAACCCTCTTTTCATCTATGAGGGTTATATAAAAATGTATCTCTGTCACAGGGCCTCTAAGTCCCAGTTTGTGGGTTTTTTTTAAGACCCTTCATCTTGATTAGCAAGATTTCCAGTATTATAACTATGTCAACAAAGTCAAACTAATTCAGAAGCAATCTCACACACTACTGTCTTAGCCTGGGAGCAGATCAGGCCTCATTACTCCTCCTTTCATGAAGCTATAGTGTTATGATCCCTATTATAAATATCTGAGGGCCTTTAGGATATTCACATGTTAGATCTCCTCCCCTGTGTTCCTTGTGAATTTCAGAGTTTTTAATAATTTTCCTTTTATGTGGAGAAATCCCTTCCAATGCAGGAGCCAATTTCTAGTCACCTAGATGGTCATACACACAACTCATAATTGCAGAATTTGTATTCAGTGAGCTACACTCACAATGTTTATTTTACCCACTGCATAACTGGATGGAACTACACAGCTCCATACTTATTTCAGGTTAAAAGCATGCAAGTGTTCAGCATTGAACCAGAATAACTTTTCCTGGTTTACCTCCAAAGTAGTTTTGTTATGAAGATCTATTCCTAAACTAGCACATAGATGTCACTTAGAGACAGGTTGTAATGGGAAACATTGGCTTTTTGGCTAGATTAGTGCATTTAAATGGATCAATGATGCGATGCAGCTGCAGGGTGGAGGCTCTTTAAAAGCTGCACTTCTCAGTGCCAAATATCATGAAATACAGATGACTTCCAGCTAACTTACTGTTGATCTTTATACAAAGGGAAATTTTGTAACATGAGTATTTGATACTGAGAAGCTGTGCTGTGGAAAATCAAAAAAGATACACAGTGATTATAAAGATAAGATAGATACAGGGAGGAAGCAAAAATTGACAAAATTGGTAAAATAAATTTGAAATGAGCTGGAGATAATCAAAGCTAAGGAAAATAGAAATTATAAAACTCAGCAAAAAAAAGATTAAAATAATGGAAAATAGAACATAGAGTGGGTAACAAGGAAATGATCAGTAAAAGACTGGATGCAAACAGAATAATCCTTACAGGAGAAATAAATTCTTCTGGAACAAACTGTAAAGCTATACAAATTCAGAGCTAAGAAGGTTAGCCTGATTCTGAACTGATTATTTATAAACACAGATGATTTTTAATTTTTTTTTTCGCTATGTTGTACTCACAGCTCTTGATTTGGATTATGTTTTATAATCTAAACTTACAATTTCAGATAGGTAACAAAGGGAGACTCATTAAATAGTTCAGATCAATCTTTTTGCTTCCCAAGGAATTCCCTTCTCCCCTCCATAGATCTACCACAGCCATTGTCAGTATTTTTAACTTGTTTCTGACTGTAAGATGGGAAACTGTCAGGCATCTCGTGCTACTCCAACAATAGTGTTTAAAAATTCTTTTGCCAACTTAGAAATACAGTAGCCCACACGAAAAAGAAATAACACACACAAAAAGCCTCTGACCCATTGTCCTCTTCAGCAAACCATAGAAAATGAAGAGAATTCTGGAGATAACAGAACTCAAGTATTTTTTTTTAATCAGATCCTTAAGCTTGAAGTTATGTGTTTAATTTCACAAGAAATCCTCAAAATGTGACCCAGCTTGTGTTCAGGTTTCCTCAGCACTTCAACCCCCAAAAAAATGCATTGCAGTAGAGTTCAGTGAGTTGGAAGAAGAGCTGAGTGCAGGGAGAGCAGTGCTGTGGGACTGGTGCTGCTGACAGGATAACCCCTCATGTTACATAACAGAAGGCAAGAAAATGTAAATACACAAGAAGGTCACTTGTATCTTCTCTGAACTTGCCTCATCACCTTTGTTGCTTTTCCAAGCATCTACACAAGTGTATTATAGCTGATTTTTTCAAGAAGTCAGTGTGGCTGGACCCTGGGGGTTTGCTAAAGAGACAACCATAGATGAAACCTTTATTTGGCCTGCTGTTTTTGAGAACTGGAAACTTGAATCGTTTATGAGGAACAATATCCTTTGGGGGCCAAGGCCTTACTGCACATGGAGTTGGAGCATCCCTCACAAAAAGGGGATGCATGCAAAAAGTGACCCATGGCAACAGAAGCTGTTTCTAGCCAGCAGCTCTGAAGAAATTAGAGGGCTGGCTATGGCAGTCCCTGCTCCAGAAGGGCTGTGTAAAGCATTTTGCATTGTAAATTGCTTCAGCTCTGCCATCTAGGGGAGCTCAGCCCAGCAGGGTATGTGCTACAGGAAATAACAAGGAATCCATCAAAGACCTTTGTCTTTTTGGCAGAAAAATCCAGGGACAGGCCAACCAGGGCTGCGATTTGGGGAGGAGGAAGGCCTGTACAGGAGTCCTCTGGTCACCCTGCCAGGCTTTAGCTGTGATGTGGCCACAGCAGAGAAAACTGATCAGACAGAGTCACATTAGCATTTCAACCTGGCCACAATGAGTAGAACACATGCAGCTGCAGGTTTGTCAGTCCCACATGAGCAAATCCTAAACAAGTCTTGTTATTTAATTTCAGGGGAAGAGAAACTGAGACTAGAAACATCTTTCAAAACTGTCTAGTTCATCCCCTTCCAATTCCAATTGGGTTGTTCCCAACCCTCTGTTTTTTAGTGATTTATCTGTTCTAATTTTAAATTACTCAAGAGATGGAGTTTCCACCTCTTCCCGTGGGAAATTAGTCCATGGTCTGATAGACACAGTCAGGATATTTTCCTGATGTTCAACCTTCAGTGGTTTTCCTTTGTTCAGTTTAATCTCATTACTCCCAGTTATTCCCTGTCAGTCAGTGCCAAGAACTCAGCCCCTCTCTTGTGTTTACACCTTCACAGTTGGATACAGTTGTCTTTAGAAAAATCTGGTCTTCTTGATTATGTTTTGTCCACCTTCTCAAATATAAAGTAAAAACAAACAAAAATATGAGTAAAGGCTAGTACAAGTTAGTCCTAAAGGATCTTTTCAAGACTTGATCTACTTCCATTCACCAAACCTCAGTGAGACTTGATCATATTTTTTAGGTTACAGCGACTGGTGACCCCACACAAACCCATCAGCACTTTCCTACCCATATCAGAACTCTGGGAACAGAAGTTGTACAAGGTGGGAGGAACGGATGTGAGAAACCAAAATCAGGTTCCTGTAACAAGAGGACACAGAAGTTGCAAGAAAAATGTGTTTGGCAGAGTGGCATTAAAAGATTACCATAAATATCTGAATGTGACAAATAGGAAGTAGAAAAGCTGGTGAATCATAAGCATGAAGAAAGCTGCCAAAATGGTACTTATGATGAGATCCTTCAGAGGCAAAGTACAGAAAGGGAAGATGAGGTGATTGAATACAGTTATTTCTTGAATTTGCAGAAAATGCTGAAAAAAGAATAAGGATCCCTTAACACCTTGTAAAAAAGATTTAAAAATGTGGAAGCAGAAATAGAGTCCTGGAAGCCAAATGAAAGAATGGAGACTGACCTGAGCAAATCCCGTGAAAGTAGAAGACAGATCAGAGGAGGAAGGTAGTAACAGCTAGAAATGAATCAATAGGGGTTTTTGTGGGACCCTCAGCAGACAGCAGGGCTTTCTGGAAGCTCAGTCTAAAACGCAGCATCAACAGAACAGCCTGTTCCTGCTTTGCCCTCATTATAAGGAAGCTGCTGAGAGAGATACACAATTCCTTCTCCTTCCCCCATGAGTTTCTCTCTTTACTATACCTGAGTTTTACATATAAGTTTAAAATGTTTTTAAGGTGACAGTTTAAAATTAGAATGAAAGACTGACCTTGCCTCTAGTTCTGAACTTCATGGACATCATGAGCCAAGCACACTGATTCAGTGGAGCACAGGTGGCAGCAGCTGAGTCAGGGAAGAGTTAGGTCAGAAGTGAAGAAGACAACTCATGAGCAGTGACTCAAGGAGCAGACACTCACCAAGGAGGAGAGAGCAGCTGGATGGACAACCAGAGTCAAGGACAGGATTTTTCCAGGTGGAAGAGACTGAAGTATCCTTGGAAAGCATTGCTCTTTGCACCTGCAGATCCACTATTTCCTCTCTCACCATGAATGCACTGAGGAGGCAGCAGGAGAACATTGCTGTTATCAGGGATAATGACTGTAACTCCGTGGCACTGACGTTATCAGGGGCCACTCCAACAGCATGCACACAAGCTCCAGGCTCTTGTCCTTTGCACACCAGGGAAAACAAGGACATTCAGATACTAAGTAGGACAAAAAGTTGCTACGGGCTCAGGCATGGCTGCTACAGGACACTTCATTGCCTTCCAGCCCATCTGGACTGCAGCGAGGTGTGGAAGAAAATTCTCTGGCATATCTTCATGAGCTAAGTGTAAAGTTATTGTTGTTATGTGATGGCTAGTGATAGAAACTGAAAGAACTCATCTGGAGACAGCAGAATCTCCTTTCAGCTAGCTCAGTTCAGATAATGCCAAGTAGACTGACCCTAGCCAGAGACATCCGAGCCCAGAGATAGATTTTAAAATGTGTAAGACATTCAGATTTTGAATTGTAGAAGTTTAAACCCTATATCCACTCTTGCCCATGGATAACCTTCTATTAATACATATTTAAAAATTAGTTTTCTCTATAACTTCTAGCTTTTTTCCCTTATGCATTTTTTTCCTCATTGGAGAGCTTGCCCAGTTTAAGGGGTACATTTTCAGTTGTTCTGGAACAAACTGAAGTGCCTGGCAGCTCGCTAGGGTCACCAGCATTCTAGTTGTCAGGCAAGAACAAAGAAAGGCTGCAAAATGGCAAATAGGATCTCAAGTTGAACTTTTTGAAGAAGAAAATAAATCAGGGGTTATAAAACGTTAGGATATTTTAAACTGAGTTAGGAGCTGTAAGGCTATGTAATTTTTAATTCAACTGGGAGGCAATAGGACAAATATAAAAGTTTTGTCTAGACCAACATCAAGTGATCTTTTCTAATTCTGCATTTTGCAGTGACTCCACCTAAGCCATTTGTCTTGATATTATTTGGCTGGACTGTAGTGGCATGGTATGCAATATCACTTAGTTATCAATTTTAAGGATCAGCCTTCAGCTCAGAAAGATGAGAGAAACTGTCAGGACAGACAGCAAGAATCTGTGATTCACAAGATGTCACATGCTTCAGTTTCTTGACAGGAATTTCTGAAACAAGAACCACCTGCTCCTGGTAGTAATGCAGCATCTCTTACTGGAAAGGCAAACAGCTATTTCAGTAGAGTCTGGGGGGGGGGGGGGGGGGGGGGAAGCTACGAGAAAGAAATTCTGCCAGAAGCTTCAGCAGCAGTCCTGTGAGACCAGAAAGGAAGTGCAGCAGATCCTTCAGTCTGAGAGTCCAGCAGAAGGCTGCTGGTTCCAGCAAAATTAAGACAAAGCAGAGCTAGAAATACAACAAAAGATACAGGAAGACAATAAAAGAAATGCAGTAGGGGAAAAAGAGAGTGGGAATAGGAAGAGGCCAAGGTGCTATAAGCAGAGTATGATCTAGCAGCTGATCTGTTGGGCAAGGGGCCAATAGCTAAACCCCAGCACACCTGGCAGGCCCCTTGTGGGGCATCCCCTCAGGGTGCTGCTGCTCAACAGGACACTCTGCCACGTGCAGTGCCTCTGCTGGGGATGAAAAACCAGGACACCTCAAGCCCTGCAGTACCTTGGTTTCATTTGTTGTGGCAAACTCCCTAATAGCTTGAAAGTAATGCTTATACATGTCCGTAACTTCTCAATTTTGAAACACAAAATCTGTGGTTTTGCCCACATCCTGAATTTCTGCTGTGAAAACCAGCTCAGACATATCTGCAAAGGGCCAACCTGTAACTGTCTTATCTAGTGCAGGGCTTTTCTCTTGGATGTCACTGCACTTGGCTGTCCACTCAATTAGATGAGCTTCCACATTTTTCAAGACTGATCTGAAAATATGAAGATATAGAAGAGAAGATGATATCCAGAAAGGAGAAGAGGGGTGGAATCTGGCCTTCAGCAATACCTGATATTTGGGTGGGAGCTGAAAGCATACAGCTGTTGCTTTTGATTTTAATTGCAATAGAATTTTTAAAAATTGTTATTAGTATGAGATGAAAGCTTAGATGGAATGGCCTGGCATAAACTGAGCCTGTGGTTAGTTTAAACATCTATCACACTGACCTCTCATAAATCAGGGTCAGGAAACAATGAGGGGGCAGGCAAGTGTTTGTGATGTTGTTTGCTGACTGGATGTTCAAAGGAATGCTGAAAGAATGTGCCAAGAATCTGGCTTTGTCAGGAAAAAAGTTCTTGCTTTTGAAAAGACTGACAGATCTATAAAGACAAAGAGGAGCGAGCTGATGCACAGGAGAAACAGCCTAAATCCAGAAGCAGGGCTTGTAGAAGTTTCTCCAGGTGCTGCAAACAATTACAAGTAGCAGAGAGGCCCAGGCACCGGGCTGTGTCTGGCATTGCGCTGTGCCTGAGTGCAGAACCAGTCCCAAGGGTGGGGTGAGGTGGGGTCTCAGCAGCCTGTAAAGCTTGTGCAGGTGCCTGCCCAGTCCCAAAAGCAAACCTGGGGCTGCAGAGACAGCTGCTGACTGCAATGCACCGGGAAAAGCAGCTCAGCAATCTCTGGCATTGGCACAGAAATCTGCAGCAGGAACTCGGATGAGGCCCAGCGTATGTTCCATCCCATTGTCATGGCCGGAAGGGCTGAAATGATGAAGGATATTCCTCTAAAGCCAGTTGTTGTCACTTCAAGGCTGCCTAATTGTGCCATAAAATGTCACAGGAGCAAGAGGAAACAATTCTGTAGCTGTTGAGATAATTCAGAACTTTAATGTGATCCACTGGAACACAGGCAAGGTGTATCAGGGGGAATAAGGAGCGTTGACCTGCTGTGGAAAGCACAAGGGAGGGCAACAAGAGAGTTGATTTCGATGAGCAATCTGCATTGCCACCTTTGAAATATACTTGCTGAAGTAAAAAAAGTGAGAATCCTAAGTTAAAACCAGACTTGTGAGGAGTCCCCTAACTGGAATTTCTAAGGTCAGTAAAGTAGAGCTAATGAAGCACACTTGATACACAGTGAGGCAGGAACAGTGTGACTAAAATTTACTGACCTAAAACATTGAACACACATTCTACCAGAGGTTCTGGTAGAATTCTGGAAAATCACTGAGAATGTGAGAAATATAAAAATACCTTTTAGCTGAGACTTTATCAAAGCAGGGATAGAAAAAACTGATTTTTATTTTGAGCTGTTTTTCTATGTCCGCATTTCTACTAACAACTATTATTATAAGAACATTATACATAAATAAGAATTATTTTTATCTTTCAGAAAGCAATTAATGCAGATAGTGACACCTGAATGTTTAACTGCCTGTTTTAAAACTAACATTTAGAGCAAATTTGATATGAATTAACTCAGAAGAGTGATGGCAGTTTCCCAAGAATTTCAACTTAGGTGAACATATAGACAAAAGAACAAATGATAAATGCATTTTTTCCTGGAATGACTAATTAGAAGACTCTTGAAAATAAGCTGGTGAGGAACCTTTGCAAAGTGTGTCAGGCAAGAGAAAAATTTTTTAAGAAGCCAAAATCTCTCCAAACTCTAAATTCTTAAATAATTATTTACAAGTTGGCAGATCTTTATCTGTTTGCTCTCCATTTTTACAATAACTCTAGTATTACCTACTAGGACACTACATTTCCCTATATATCACAACTGTCTGAAGGAGTGAAGGCAGCAGCTTCATTCAGCAGCAGCAGCCAACATCAGCCAGGCCTTGGTGTTTCACACATCTCGGTACTATAATTTTGATTAAACCTAAACATGGAAATCACCTACTTTCTTGATTTTCAAAATAACTTTTTCCACTCACCCTATTATTTCAGTTGTAGCCACAGGCTGGGAGGGAGCGGTAGGTCAGAAATAGTAATTTTGAGCTGTAAAACACACATTTATGAAGCAGTCTTGGGCAAGAGCAAGAGCCAGTGGAGGGTGAGAAAAACTGGTTCTGGAAAGAAGCTGAACCAAGGTAGCAACAGCAGCCAGGGAGAGCAGCACAAACCCTCAGGAGAAGGGCAGGGATGTTTATAAAGGTAATGTGATGACATTTTTTAGTTAGAGCTTGTTCTTGGTGAAAAGCTAACTCCTACACCTTTACAGTTTTAAATTGTGATTCCATCTGCTCCAACACTGGGAGCTGAGCTTGGAAAATACCAGGAGATCTCAGCAGGGTGCTGGACTTGACACTGGGAGCTGCCAGGAGAGGCTCTGAGCCCTGAGGGAGCACTGTGCTTCTGATGAGCTGCTCTGGCTGCTGCATAAACCAAAGACTGTGGTTGTCCTGCTTATCCTCCCAGCCCAGCCCTTCCAAAACTGGCAGGGTAAAATGCATTATCCCCATCCCAGTTCAACCCAAGCCTGTTACCCCACAGGCTCTGCTGATACCCAGTACTTTGTGGCCACTCTAGCGCTACATAATTGATAATAATTTTACATCATTTAGTGCTTTGGCTGTGAAAGGGTTTCTCTTAGCAAATTAAGGTGGAAGACACAAAGGTTCTGGCTGCTCTGTCAGGATAATGGCTGTGGATGAAACTGTGGCTTTAGGCAGGCCAGGTTGGTCTTGAAGAGCCTCAAGGGAGAAAGCCTTGGAATTCATGGGCAGGTGAACTACAGAGGAGAATAAAGCAGCTGTGCTCTGTGATGATTGTTATGATTCATAAACAAGAGTTTATATTCTACTCTTTTTGCTTTACTAGAAATGGGCCTTGTAAATTATTATGAATTTGGAAAGTCTGTCTAATAATAGCTGAGAAGAGCTACAATGTGCCTTTGTCTCCTCAGGTAATGAAGATTTACCTCAGCAGCAGAGACTTCAAGAAAACATTGGTGGATGAACCTGTGGTGATCCTTACTTTGAACTGCATGTCTGCCTTCCCATAACATTTTGTGATGTATGAAATTTTGCGCCCAAAATTTACTTCCTTGTCGTTAACAATAGTACCACCATTCCTAATTTTAGGCTGATGTCATTATATTAAAGGAGGCAAAAGGACTCAAAAAGGATGTTTGGAAACACATCCATATTGAAAATGGTAGTATGTTCATGTGTACACCTATACTAACAGAATTCTGTTGGTGCAATCTTGTTCAGACTCCATAGGGGCTTAACTTGAGGTTCATTCCTCTGTAGGAACAGGGCTTGTATGTATGGGGTGAGTGTCCCATTCAAACACAGAGAGCATGCACTCCTTCCTAAGCAGCTTTACACACAGTTTGCACTACCTATTTTGGCTTCACAAAATACTGTTGTCCTTCTGCATAAAATAATTTACATGTCTCAGAGACTGCTGAAGTTGAGACAGTCTAAACACAGTTTAGAGGATGGAAAATAACCATGGTAAATCTGTTCCCAGCCAAAGACTTCAGATCTGCCTGGGGCAGAGCCATGATGTCCCTTGATTTCCTTCTTCCCTTCTGCATAGGAAATGTGTTTTTATGTTTGACTCTTTTTCTATAAATAAATGGTCCATAATCAGGAAAACACTTGCTAGCTTTGGAGTCCAGCTTGTGGCTTGTGTGGGGAAAATATTAAAATACTTTGAGGCATATTTTGGCTAGACTGCTGTGAGATATGGCTGAGGCCTGACAGAATCAGCCATGTGCCAGACCTGACCAGGATAAACCCTGTTCTGTATTTGTCTGAATACTGGAGCTGGAAAAGCTGCAGCAAAGGAGGATGTTGGTTGTGCTGATTTGTGTCGCAGTGGCTGGATCGCTCCTCCAGCCCCAGCTGCTGCCTAAGCTCTGACAGCAAACAAAACCGCACTGGACAGTGGTGGTGGCACAAAATCCTCCCTCCATGCCGTGCAAGCCAGTCACCTCCACTCTGACACTTCTGGATACAAAGCAAAGATTTTTCCCCCCACTAAAGTTAAATATTTGCTACTTTTCTTAAAATCTCCCATGAAAGACCAATGGCTGCCACCCCACAGAGTATCTCAGCACTTTGTGGGTTTTGTTTTCTCTTTGGATTGCAAACTCAGCAGTGTCTGTCTGCAGATCATTCTTCACTTCTCTCCCAGCATCTGCTAAGCTTGTAAATTGGTTAATAGGCTAAGAGGAATTTGGATAAATTAAGATGTAAGGAATAGGGGTAAAGCTTGAGATGGAAAGATCTTAAAATCTCAGAAAATAGGACAGAGAGGCTGTGAGGAACAACACTGGAATCTACACAGATGGAGTAACATCAGTGTCTAGTACTTGATTAAATTTAAAACAGAGAGGTTGAGATTGACTTTACAGGGCTGAGATTGTCTTGTCTACAGTTTAGGCAAAATAGTACTGGAAGCTTCAGTTGGGTGTTTGTAGTTAAAAGCTTGAACACAATTAATAGCATCATGCTATTATCTGAAATGCTTCTGAAAGAAAATAAACAATTTCAGTTTATATGGTTTTCTTTCCCATATGGCACAAATGGGCCCAGTACCAAACTGGCTCTCAGCAGAAAGCTCCCATCTCCACACTCATTCAGCAGGTCATATTTAACCAGTTTTAATATCTTGCCTGTACACCCACTGGTGGATCCACTCCAATCAATACTCTATGGCTTAGGGTTTTTTTAATGACACTTCATTTTTCACTCCCCTTGACTCTGCCGCCACTGTTGTTGAATATTCCTTTGTAGCTGATCTGTTTTCTGTCTCTCTGTGCTAATGTTTATGCCGAGTTATTATTTCCAAAAGCTAAATTTTGAGCACTCTCACTGCATTCCAAATTTCCTAAGAAAGAGCAGAAACACTACTACAATAATTCTCATGAAAACCCAAACAAATAAATCAATTAAACACTTGCATGATTCAGAAAGACAAAGAGATATTCATGCCCCACGTGAAAGAATGACATGATTGTGCTTGCCTCTTCTTTTTGTTGTGATATCTTCCTGCTTTCATTCCAAGTTATGTTACTGCATATTTTCCCAGTCTATTCAGATTAGGCAAGAAACATATTTTCAAAGGTACATGGTCACTGAAGGATGCAGCTGGGCACCTATCCAAGCAGGTGAAATCCCATGCAGTTTTCTTGGATGCATAAGCACCTTTGAAAATCTGCTCTTGAATGTTTCAGGAAAAGGGCTGAAGTTTCCTGGTAAATAACAAGCATTTGTGAATGTCCTTAAAAAACACAGGACTGTCAAGGACTTGCTTAAAAGACATTGTGATAGAATTGAGTATAAAACCAATGTGTAACTGCAGATAAGAAATCTGAAGAAAAGACAGTAATGTTTCTAGAGATTTAGGAAAATGGAAGATTGCTGAGAAAAGGCATTTCAAGATAACTCTGTTTTCTGGCATTGCTTCCAAAACATCTTAACTAAATTCCAATGTTTTTCTATGCAAATTCAATAGTTGTGAAGGCACAACATATGTCTTCCAGCAATAGCTGTCCCTTGTGTAACCTCATGACTTAACAGCACTGATAAATGTAAAAAGCTCTACTAACAGTAGGGACAATGTATTTTTGAACACATGCAGTAATGAGTTCATTTAATGAAATTTTGTGTCATGCTTAGTAAACAACACTTTCTTACCATTATCAGAGGCCCAATCATGCAGGTTGAAGACAGACTTCTAGAACTACAGTACTAAGGTAATTTCTGTCTCTTTCTGCTGTGGAAAAACAGAGGAAAACTTTCATGCCACTCCTGAAACAAACTAAAGGTCATCCTCTGAACAGTATCCAAAACTTAGTATTAGACATAAATTGCTGTACTGCAGACTCCAATAGTTTGTCAGTAGCTCATTGCTTTATGCAGCAGCAGAAGGAACAAGGCTTGACAGCAAGTATTTAACTAATTGAGTCTAAATTTCTGCATTTGGAAACCCCTTGGTGTTCCAAAACAACTGCTGGCAGCAGTGAAAGGTTCAGCTGCGGATACGCATGTGTCCATGAGAAGGTACAAAGAAACCAAGCTCTGGTTTATTGACAGAAAGGAAGGCAGGGTCAGCCAGCTCTGCGTAACAGCACAGGCATCCAAACTACAGCTGACAGCCTTCAAAGGCCTTACACAGCCTCACCCACAACTAATGTCTCCTTTTTTCCCTTCTAAAAAATGTTGTGTGTTTTCTGCAAAATAAAGGACAAGCTTTCCTCAGTCTGTATTGCCTTCCTTATTTGGGGTGTCTTTCCTTTCTAAGTGCATAATATTGCTGTTTCTTCATAAATAATTACCCTTTTAACACTACAAAATAATGCCACAGTATAGTTTATGGCTGGTGACCAAAATTTTCTAGCTGTCCAAGTGTTGCTGTGGTGCTGTCAGTGCATTGAATATCCCTGGCAAGCACAGCAGTCATTCCCTAGTGGTACAAACATCTCAGCCAGGTACTGGGATAGCTGGACAAGGCTGCCTGCCCAGGGGAAAGCATGTGGCATTAAAAAAGGAACTGTGAAAAGTGCATGAAATTAGGATACAAGCTTTTATTTTCCCTCCACTGTGTTTTGTGTTTTCAAAGGATAGCTAAAGCACCTGAGAGCCTGCTTCTCTCACCTACAAGGTTTCAAATGGGGACATTGAGACAAGCACAGGAGGAAGCTGACTCAGCCACCCTAGTTATGTAGAGGGTACAGCCAGAGCTGACTTTTGGAAGACTGAGCTGAGGTAACACACACCTACATTAACTTATGTATCTACATTTCTCCCTCCAATTTAAGGAGAAGAAGAATTTAGGATACCTTTCCCAGAACACTGAGATACTGCATTCATGTCTGATCTTTATATTTAGATAATGAAAGGTTTTGGAAAACATTTAAAAGGCAAAAGAAGGAAAAAGCATCCTCCTATATGATGATTTTACAAAAGGGCAAGAAATCCTTCTGTCTCTTGCTATACAACCCTGTAATGTTTTTCTTTTGTGACTCTCATTTTTAACTGAAACTGAAAATTAAAATTTTCAAGGTAGCTGGAATCAATTACAGTTTGCATGTATAACAAGTTTGATTAAAACAGGGGTTTTCACTGCTCTGTTTTCTGAGCAAATCAAAATGCAAGAAATGCAGAGAAGCAGATTCAGCCTTCTTCAGTATAAAGAAATATTAAAATTTAGAATTGCAAATATTTGTATTTAAATAAATCTTATTCTTACAGATTCTTATAGTTCAATAGGGATGACTCATCACCTAAGTACATATCAAAGTTAAGCATTTTAATATATAAAACTGCATAAACACAGTGTATAAGCTGTGATGACTTCACGCTTTCACAGATCAGAAACTGTTCTGCAGCTGAATATCACATACAGTTAGTATTCTATTTGGGGGGAAATGTTGGAATTTTACATTATACAAATTTATTAATAACACTTCAAGCATTAACATACCATGGTCAAGAAATATAACACTAATAGCAATCAATCAATCAATCAAACAAACAGACACTGTTTCCTATTTGTCCAGCTCTAACTAGAAGAGTACAGCAGCTGATTCAACTGGAAAAATATCTTAATTACATACCTTTTAGACTATTTAAATTATATTTTTTAGGCAGAAATTACTAGATATTCAGACTATATCTATGGTTTGCAACATGAAATCCTAATTTATATTCAGTTAACCAAGATGCAGGAATTATTCTTCCTAGTTTGAGCTTCTCTCCAGAAAATCACTTATGGATATTTTGGAATCAGACATAAATGAATAAAGTTTAAAACCTGATGGCTGGTAAGTATTTCTGTCACTTTAAACAAAATTACTGTCCATGCTAATTTGTATTCAACAGGTGGGGGAAAGATGCTGATGTTAAGTGCACAAGAAGAAAAATTGAGATAAAAATGGAAGCCTGCCCATAAACACAATGTACAAAGAAAATAATGGATTTTAGAGAACATCTTCTCCTCTTATGTAACAAATGTTGCTGAACTGATTTAAAAAACCTAAACATAGCTTTGTGGGTCATAGTGTGCAACCAACTGAAAAAATCCTTAGTGGCCTTTTAGTTAAAGGAGTGGAATCAACAATATTACCAAAACACAAGACAATAAATTCTCAGAGCACACCAAAGATTACCCAATAAGCCCAATATTAATCAGTCACACATGCATGATTACCTGTTCCCTTAGTTACACTAATGATTTTCAGAGTCTGATTGTTAAAGTAATTGAAAGCTGATTTTTCAAGTGGAAGTGCTTCAAGCAAAGAGTAATGTGGATGGCAGCTGAGATACCTGGAGATGCTCAGATACATATAGGTACAAAATTCAATATGACATTAGAAGAGAACACCCCTCTTATTCACAGAATAATTCCACATGCAAATTCACTAATGAAATCTCTAAGTCCCTTTTTCACAATGTTAAAAATATGATGACAGGAGGAATTGGAATTTGAAGAAACATTCCAGTTCTCATAATATCTAGAAATCTGGTCTTTTCTTTTAAGTATGTAGATTTTAATAATCTGAGTCTTCCAATTAAACAATTTTAACATTGTCTGAATTATTTATATCTACAGTTATTCATATTTTCACACTAATTTTACACTAACTCAATCAATTTTTATTGCTCTTGCTGAAAGCTGATAATTTTAGCAAGGTGAATTGGACTGTAATTTTTCAAGAAGAGAGGAAAAAAAATAACCTAATGGAAGTCTTGGACTAAGTCTAAGTCTTAAGCATGTCAGTCTGTGTAATGTGTCATTACTACTAATAGCAGTCAGAAGCATTAAGAAAAACTTTACCACTCTCATCAAACAAAAAGGGATTAAATTCTTCAGCAGCTTCTTCCCGGGTCTGTAAGGGTATGCATTATTCTCTAAAACAGAAGAAATTTACTCTGAGGGAAAGCTTTTCAACAGAACTCTTTTAAAATACAAGTTAAAGGAGTAGAAATGAGCTAAGGCATTTCTCTAGCAATCACCATAATTCTTTGATCTTTTTCATTCCCTTAACATCATGCAAGGATTTTATCCAAATAACAATAGCTTATCAGCTACAGAATGGATACCTATGGTATGTTTAGATTACCAGGCAAATGCATATTTTTAAAAAGCTTTTATGGGATGTGCAAAATATGCTGAAGCAGGAAAACAAACAACTGTGCAATGTAATAAGTATTCCTAATGTTTCTTTATTAGTTTATAGGAATCTGCAGCTAGTAACAATCTGCCTCTCACAGTTCAGAGCAAAGCTACTGATACACAGCTACTTACTTTGCATTGGTTTCCCTCAGGAAGTTGTTAAGAACACTTATATTTAATACAGAATTAAACTTTTCACAGCTAATACAGTACATAAAATGCACAAATTTCTTCAAACATGATCTATAAACGAAGGAGTCTACGGTCTACAATACTCATGCATTAACTGGTTTTCTATGTTGTCCTATATATTTTTTTTCTTTTTTTTCTATACAAGCCTTCTTCAGCATTGTCAGACCTGTATTCTCCATGACAGATGGTTACAAAAAGTCTCTACTTAGACACGTTACAAAAATCAAATCATAACTGAATAATTGTCTGACTAACATTAAACTTTTGCTTAATGAGGTTTAGTTAAGACTATAATCTCAGGAGAACACTGTTAATTTTATACTTGTTTGTATCCTCGAAAAGAAAGGGACACCATGCAGAAATTCAAACCTGCCTGGCACTGGTTTGTCTTGATTAAAATTCAGCACATTAAACAGGTCAGATTTATGGCTACATGACACACCAGAACCATGATATCTTCCAATTTTGGATCAACAGTGTCTTGCAAATGTTCATTTTGACTGCACTCTAATTCAGCACATTCTGAGAGCAAAAATTTTGTTTTGAAGAGTGGGTAATGAACTGCAAAACACTACAGAACTTCCACTGAAACTTCTGAATTGTGGAATTAAATCAAAATAATGCTTTCAATTTTGCATGATGAAGTCAATAAAATCTTGTAAAATAATCCTCATGTACAGAATGGCACTTTTGAACTATCTTGTGCAACACAGTGAAGTACATGAATTGCAACAGGTGGAATGAAGAACTGAGCAAAGAAAAGATGTGTTCACAATGAGACCTGAGGCAGACAAATTATTAGTCAAAAGGCATCTTAGGTGGCAATTTTAATACTTAATAAAGGTAGTAACTGTACAAGTCCTATGCTTCACATTTTAGTTAAGACCTCTCACTTCTGTAAATATTCATCAGCATCTCTAGAGTCAAGCCCTTATTATACTGAGTTGAAAGACACGCAAGCCAGTTGAATTGCTTTTCTGGGAGATGCTTGAGGGAGTGTAGTCAAATTTCTGCTTCACAGAAATATTCAGGTGTGGATCTTACTGCTTCAGACTCTGTATTTTGCTTTGCCATGATCATTGATAACACATATGTGCTGAAAAAAACCAGAACAGATTGCAAAAGTATAGTTGAGCATGTTATTAATTATTAATTAATTGTTCACAAATACTTAGGCTTGGCCAACCTAGTGATCTTAGGATTACTCTTTCCTTTCCAGACAGCTGGAAGTGAATTCTGATTTCACCTTCTAGCTACAGCAAGTTTTCCCACTTGGAATTCCCAGCTTTGAGATGCTCTCCTAGGAGTGCCACAAGAAGCAAAGGAAAGGTTTGTACCTTTTTCTCCATCCTCACTTCTCTGAGAAAAGGGACAGGCAACACATTATTCAGACAACCCATCTGACCTGCGCCTGTGTTTCACTTTTGCTGCTGTCTCTGCACATACTGGCAATGGTGGACCTGAGAAGCCCTAGGCTGCCAGAAGATGGAAATTTAGGGAACTCTTAGGGGGAGGGAACTGTTCACACTCCTGAGCAAGAACTCCTTTGGATTATCTGAGGTTTTGCAGGGAGTTTTGCACTCACTGAAAGGATCCCAAATCCCAACCATGTCAAAGACACACCTCCACAGGGACCCAAGGTGGAGAAAAATTGTGGGATATTTATGAGAATAAATATGGAAAATGTAGATCAGTGACTTTTTAAACTATTTTTTTATAAGAAACTTACGTTTAAATCTCTGAAGTGCTCATTGTAGTCTAAGGCATAACCTACCACAAATAAATCTGGAATTTCAAATCCGTAATCTGTAGTGAGACAAATAACAAACACCATCAATATAAGATCAGTGGCAGTTATAAGCCCTTAAATTCATATATGGTTTTCAACAACCAAACTCTACTTTTATGTAGTCAGCTGGGGCTATGTTACTTTAGATTGAGACATCATGGTCAGCAGTATCCCCATAACCAGTTCCCGTCATAGAGTACTTGTGAAAGGGATGTGAACAGTCAGAGGAGAGGAGAGGATAATTTTATATAAAATTATCACTGGCACATTGTGGAAGGAAGCCAAAATCAGAGCTGGAACATTCTGCTTGCATTTGGAAGCTCCACTGGTATCTATGTGCGAAGATTACTGTCCCATATCACAGTAATGATGGAAAAATGTGGAATATTAAATCAGAAGTAACTTTCAGAGATCTATATATTTTCTGTTAAGAACAGCAAAATCTATCTCATATTTTATGCTACCAAAACATGTCAAATACTTTTAAATTAAAGCCCCAAACTTATGAAGATTCAAGCACATGCTTAACAAAATAAATGCATGCAGTGCACCTCAGTTATACAACTCACACACCTGAAGCCAAGCACAGACACGCATCTTTTCCAGTGTGAAGGTCTGTGCAATATCAGCATTACATAAAACAAGTTAGACTCTTTCCAAATTGTTCTCTAAATAACTGGATGAAAACCCAATCCTACAGACACAAACATAGGTCCACATAAAAAATTCTGCAGGTATTCAGGTAAGGAATTTATTCAATTGTTTAAGATTGGAGGTTATGTGCACTTTGGAATTGTAAATTTAGGTAAGTGAGGAAATGCTACACCACTGTCAGTGATTTACAAAAGAGATATCTGATGTTTTATAAAATCCATCACACTATGAATGAACAAGGATAAAATTTGTTTCATTCAGAAGTTAATACATAAAAATATAAAGCTACCCTTCATGAAGTAATTTTATTGCCTCTTTAATATGTTTAACATTAGTGAATCTAATGTGAAACATTAGTAAATGCCTTAATTTATTGGGTTAAATTCTAAATGAAAAAAAAATAGCACTCCACTGTGTAAAAAGTTGTACAACAAAATGTTTGGATCATAGTTCAGCTAACAGGGCTAAAACCTCATAGCCATGCCCAACATTTAAGTAACTTTTACTTCATAAATTTTCCATCTCTCCCACATCCCAAATCAAAACCCTTCATGCTGCCTCCTGGTACTCACCTGCCTACTCTCCTTCTACCCTCCTCCCCAGCTCAGCTGACCAGAGACTTCTTCAGTAGCAAATACTGGTGGATCTCTTCTAGATGGATCTATTCTTTTCGTATTTAGCCACATACCTGTTATTACATCATTTATTCTAAATAAGTCTAAAATGACGAGTGCTTGGTATAGCTCCATTTACAGCTTCATCATAACACAGTATAAGGACCAGTAATTTAGAGAGAAGTGGTGCTGGTGTGGTGCAAACTGAGCAGTAGGAGAAAGTTTAAAAAGCCCAATTCATCTTCTGCTTTTTAGTGGGTGGGATTTAATTACAATATCAGTGTTTTCCCTTTGAACAATAACACATAAAAAAATAGAAGTGCTTTTCTGAATAAAAAAATATAAAACTTGTGAATACTTAGTCACAATAAAACACCTTTCATTCTCAGATGGAATCCTGCAGCTCCTCCAGAGAGATGCAATGAGGAAGGAAAAAGAAGAAATGGACATTCTCTTCAATATTGTTTGTCAGAGACAGAAGATAAAACACTCACCTTTCATAGATAAAATTAAACCCTTTCAAAATTTCCCAGTAAAGTTTGTATTCTGCAGAAAACCTAAGTTGGGTAGGCTTTCCAAATGACAATTATACAAATCCTTCCATTGCATCCCATAGACCCACTGACAATTGGTATTTTACAATGCTTCTAGCAGTCCATAAAATGTGATGAAAGGCAAGTGACAGAGCAGTGGTAACTTCTACTGTCAAGTAGAAATTTTCAGAACACTTACAATCTGGTCTGTACCCATCAGGCCGAGATGTTCTTTTCACCAACAAACTGTAATTAAAAATAAAATAACCCCATTTAAATCTAGACATGTAACTGAATAACACACATAAAACTATCCCTTTATCAAAAATCTGAGCCACGTGAGTCCCTGTTCTTGTTCTGTTTCTCTTCCTGACAACATCCTGATTGCAGGGAAGAGCTGGGTGTATTCCCCTCCCCAGTCCATCAGTGCCAGTCTTGAAATGGCTGGAGGATCATTGCCAAGCAGAACAATACAAAAGCATTTCCCCTCCTTTCCTTCACCCTCCCCTCAGTGACCCAGGCAGCTCCTCTGCACAGCTCTCCTTCATACTGCAGCACCAAATTAAAGCAGGATGTCTGAATGGGAATCTACTCTGGAAAATATGCTGGACTAGACAAATTAATTACTAAATTTTGTGATCGTTTTACTCACCTTGCCACTTTAATCATTTTTGGCTTGTATTTTTCTATATTGTTAAGCAGAACCTTCATGGTCCTTCCAGTTCCAACAATATCCTTATAAAACAAGAAAAATAAAGTAAGTAAAACACAAAGGAAAGCTGAAGGGAGGAAATCTGGACAATGACTGAGAACTTTCACATTCTTATTTTGTAGAAATGATTTATTTTTCCAGTGCATTGTAACCCACATCCAAAAAAGGCTATAATTGAGCTTACACTCTTTGAAGCAAGCACTTTCTATTCATAAAATTATCAGTTCAAGGACTGTCCACTTCCTCTTGAAAACAGCTGTGTTGCAAGTACTTGGGATGTGACTTGGGACTGGAGCTGACTCTACTGGGCACTGCAAGGATGCAGGGATTAGACTTTTCATTTTATGCTTGAGATCACACCATGTCACTATGTCTCCATGTTGGGGCTAAATCTGCCCTGTTTGTTGTATTAGCACAGTACAAATGGGATTTCTCCAGAGCTGCCATATCCAATATCATCTCAATGAGATCAATAGGTACCTGGCTAGAAAACTGACCATGGAGAGCAGCTGTTGATCTGAACTTTGGGGGTGGATTAGCAACACCTTGTCTCTGCCCTCCAGCTGTTTAATATGAAATTTACTGTGGACATTTTTAATTTCTGTTAAAGCAGCTGGAATGAGTAAATTGGAGTTCTTAGCAGCTATTCAGGTAACCAGCCATCTCTGTGGCTGATGTTTTTTTTCCCATCCTTTGCTAAGAGAAGAAATTTCAACAGTATACAGTTCATTACACTGTCCAGCTTACTTCCCCCACAAGCAAACTGGTTCTGAAATGCCAGGTAGATCCTAATGTGCTCTCTAGCTGTCCCAGTTGCTTATTCAACATTTTCAAAGAGAATCACCTATCTTAATTATATGAGAATTTGTAGCAGCAGTGAGGTGACATGTTCTTTCCCTCTACAACTGAACACTGCTGACTTACATCAGCAGCAGCTCTGTGATGGGCTGTCCCCAGGGACACTGCTGGGTGGAGAGCTGGATGCAGGAGCTGGGGGCCTTGAGAGAAGGACTGACACTCCCAACCAGACTGTGAACAACCCTGGTGCTGTAAAGCATATGCAGGGCCACTGTTTCAAAGTCATGCACCTGAGAAATGCAGGGCATCACTGCAGTTGATTCACTGTCTTCCAAGGAACAGAACAACTTGAAGAACAGGAGTTGATGAAACCACAGAAAGAACAAATCAAATGAGGCAGAAACAAAGACTCCTGGGTGTCACGAGGCAGAGCACCAGTTAGAGTGACAGCAATGTAGTTTGATCTGTCATGCAATTGCAAAAAGACCAAGAGGCCATTAAGCAAATCAACCCCTCTCCCTCTTCACCACCTCCCAGCGAGAGAAGTGTAAACACAGACAGGATTTAGAAAATGAACAGCCAATCATGATTTGGCTGTGTGACTTTATCTAAGTACAATATGACATAAGCATCCAGCTTACCTCCACAATTAGAACATTCTGGAAAAAACAAACAAAAAGGAATACAATTACATAATATTCACATAGTAAAAGAAATAAATACTTAAAAAAGGGAAATGAAAATAGGTCCATGTACATATGTACAACACAGTAGGCCACAAGGAGTTTCCTGTTTCATTTCTATGCCCTGAAAAAGAGCCAGCCATAAGAGCAAGCCCTGCAGTCAGGGACCACAACTTAATTCAGCTCTGTCTAGATTATCCTCTTTGTCCAAGAACGGATGTAGCTTTGGAAAATAAAATTAGATGGAAGAAATCCAAATAGGATGAGCTTTACTTCATTCCAGCATCTCTAGTTGTGTACTGCAGTGTACCCTAAAGTTCACTAAAATACTATTTCCAATGTTAGTATGAAAATACAACAATAATATTCTTTCTCTGAAATGAATGCTCTTCCTCCCTCCACCCACACCCAAGCAACTTCACAGTAAAGGATTAGAGGCCAAGTTGTAACACCCACTCTCATACTGCAAAGCACCCTCTTTCTCTTCAGATACTGCTGCTGAAATCAATATTATTTAAAGAGAAGGGGAGTGGCCCAGCCAAGAGCAGTGATGTCAACCTTTATGACAGTATCACCACACAGGCTGAGTCTTTTTGCTGAAATGGTTCATCACTGTTCCAGGAAGTAGTGTCTAAGGAGACTTCAGTTCTTCTACTAAAAGCAATATTAAGATGCAATGTCCTTATTAGAATAAATAAAAATCTATTTATTAGTAGGCATGATCATATGCATGATCAAAAGGATGGACTCTTACAATCTTGCACTAAGATCTACTTTCTGAAGTGAAACCTGCAGTAGCAAGAAGAAAGATATTTCACAAGTACCTTTATCCATCTATCAGTGTATACACCTTACATGGATGTGCACGCTGTGTGTCCTGCAAAACCTCGAGACCACACAGTTTCACATCCATGCAGTATCCACCAGCCTAGCTTACATTCCACTTCCTTTCTGTCAGGCTGCTTGGCTTTGCTACATACATAACATGGAGACTGTTTAACTTCCTTTTCCATAACAGAAACCCAAGGCTGAGAGTTGTAAGAGAGACTCAAACACACGGAGAAGGAGTGTGTGAAAGCAGCATGCTCACATGCAGCACACCTTTAACAGATTCATTAACCGATACGTAAATAGCTTTAGATCTTCAAACCAGAAATTATTACTATAGATTATCCATATTTATATTCATACTGCAGCTCTTCCTAACACTCACAGTGCTTGGTAGGGAAACATGGCATACTTCATGCACTAAGCACTGCAGAAACACGTTCCCACACACTGTATTATACCTGGATGCTTCTGAAATGGCAAAACACTTGGTAAATGTGTGGAGGGAACTCCTGGCAGCAGTTGAGCAAATGTCAGCAATGGAGATACCACTCAAGAAAGCCACTAATTTAGACTGAGCTCTGGTGGAATGTATATTAATCTTGGAGGGAGGCTCCTTTTTGGTGTTTTCATAACAGGTTTCACTGGTGGTTATCCTGCTTGGCACTCCTGACTTTCAACCTCTCAACTGCTGACACAAACAACTTTGGATCTCAAGCTAGTCCTGTGAAGGCAAAAAATTAAAGGCCTCTTAATAACAAAAGTCTGAAGATACCCTGCCTCTAGAAACTTCTTCCTTCAAGAAAGAATGGAAGTATATCAGTTGTCTAGATAGGATGAAGAGCCAAAACCATGCTCAGGAGAAGCTTATGACAGGTGTGTAGGAACACAGTTTTTGAAGGAAACCATTTGGATCCAAAAGCATTTTGGATCTCATCTGGCTTCCTGTATGAAGTCATAAGTGGGAAAAACACTTCTGAGGACTAGCTCAGGACACCTGGGTCTGAGGCATAAGGAAATTACTTGATTCAGTCAGTGGACACCAGAAGATAATGTGGAGGAGCAAAGTCCTGGGACATTTCATTGACAGACAAATAAGTTTCTTTGCTACCACAGTTGCTTCAGCTATTCTGTCAAGATCAAGGAATTCTTTTGCTTGCTCACATGTGGATATCACAAAGTTGGACAGAATGAGGGGACAGCAGCCTCCTTGGCCATGGAATTTGGGTTAACCAATAAGGAGGAGTATGTCCTTTCACAGTCCTTACTATTTAACTTGTGAGAAAAAATAATCATAGACATAATAGAAAATGGGTCTGAAGAGACCATGAAAGATCATCTTCTGTTGGGCTACAGCAGAAATTTTAAACTATCCTTCACAGATATCTGATTTACCTCTTCTAGAACATGATGTACTTCAGAATCTCCCAAGGGAATATGTCTCAATACCTCATTATCTAAGAGCAAAAATACAATAAGAAAACTTCTGAACTTATTTTGAACAGAACATGGAAAAAGCTTTGTTTACTTCTCTCTTCTCTTCTATATTTGAAAGACATATTTCTTCAGTTTCCTCTTCTTCAGATTAAACAGCCTCTATTTATTTAATGTTTTCTCACAAGTTATATTTCCTAGCTTTCTGATCACTCTTTTGTCCTCCTCTGGAATTGGTCCAATTGGTCAGAATCCTTCTCCAGTTGTGGTGTTCCAAACCAGAAAGTTTTTTCCAGTATCAAGAGGAATAAAAGAACTACTTTGTATGCTTTATAAATAATCCTCCTTTCTATGTATCCCAGTACCACAGTTACATCCTTTATAAAAATATACTGGTGTCTCATGTGCAACTCGTGATCCACCTTTTGTCTCCAGGACTGCTGCTGAGTCAGTCCTCCCTCACTTGCATTTATGCAAAATATTATTTCTGTATAAACACAGAAGTTGGTATTTGTCTTTATTGTTGTTACATGTCATTCTTTGAAGCAAATTCTTAAAATAATTTCTTAAGATCATAATATCTTGTAGTATTTTTCCAGGTAGTATGAGTACCATTAAATGCTAATTTCATCTTTTCAATCATGAATTGAATTTTGTATAGTCCCTGGAGAGCATGCTTTAATGCATCTCGTCTGACAGTGAAGCATAATTAACTGTTTCTGGAGAACAGCTTTCCAACCAGTCACACATCTAATAGAATTTTCATTTTGTCTATGTCTCCTTATCAGAAATGACTCATATGAAAGAAAGAGGATTAATGTGGATCCAGACATGTCTGGCTACAGGAGTGATAGTCACCGACACATGACTTCAGGTGATGCGTAAGATCTCATATTTATTGACTAACTTGACAAGGAAGGATTTTGGTGGACTTTGTCTCTCATCCATAGAGCCAAGGAGTCCAACTGTTGCAAATCATATACACTGGGGAAGTTCCTATAAAGTGTCTAGACCAGAAAACGCAGTTGCTGTTTTGTATTATGCCCATTCTCATTATTTCCTAAACACAGATGAGGATTTTCTGTACTACAGAGAAATCCTGTAGGTAAGGCCTTTGCAGCAGAAAAGCCACTATAAAATATTTAGACATAAAACCATTTTGTAACTATAAGTAAGCAGGCATCCTAACTGTTCAGAGTGATACTTTAATCTCTGTTATCATTATGCAGGGTGTCTGTGCCTAAAGTCTCCCTACTTTTCAGTCATTAACTGCTGCTTACAACTGAAGGCATTCAGAGTGGTTTGCCATCCTCTGGTACACAAACCCTCTCCTGCAAAATACTGTGCTGGGAGACTGACTGTGTTGCTGCCTCTCCCCTGCCTTTCTATTTTTGGACCAGTCCACAGATAGGAGATTTCAGAAAAGGGATGGAATAGCAGAATAGAAGAGCAAACTGCCAAGAAATGTTTTGATATACAGTGTCCCAGACTAGACAGTGGTGATGTCCAACTAAAACTGGCTGAAATAGATTAGCTTATCCTTGATCAGATGGATAGCAGAGGATGAAAGAAGAATGCAATGGATACAACAAATTTGTACTTTTTCGGCAATACCACCATGCTGGCTGCGCCCAGCATCTCTTGTGAACGGTCAGTTTTATGGAAGACCTTATTCAGCTTCACTGTGAGTCCCCATGTGAGCTGGTGTGCAGGGACTGGTAAAACTGATCAGCTTGTGGTGCTGCAGCAGTCGCTGATAGCTGGACAAATAGGAAGCTAAAGAACACTGAAGAAAAGATCCTTCTCAAGTACGTGTGTTTGTAGCTTCTGTACCACATAGATCAAGAATGTTTTGTCCTCAGATATATTTGAGGCAATTACAAAGAAGGAAAACCACATGAAAAGAAAAGTAATCCAGCCTTCCAGATTCTATCTACTTTTAAAACTCAGAGAACAGGATATAGGAATATTTACTGACATGTTGACTAGACTAAAGATGGCTTAATTTCTGAGCAGAGCCATGTTCACCAACACAATCTCTGAAGTACATCCAGAAATCTAATAATGGTGCTAATATATCTTAGAGTAAGACAGAATACAGTCAGTTTTTAAAAATATGTCCTGGAAAGATTTCATACATAGTCCAAATAAAAAGGGATGCTGGCTTCAGAGAATGAAACACCTTCCTATTGAGTCATTGCAAAAGAATCAACATTGCAAAAGAATCAGCTGCCATTACTGATAGCTCAGAGGGATGGCTGGGAGCTGAGATTTGGATGTGATTCATTCTGTGTTTACACAGCTTTTTACCAAGTAGCTGGCTGAAGATAGGCTGGTGTAACACAGAGTCAAAGAACACCTCAAGTTGGAAGGGAGTCATAAGGACCAGCAAGTCCAACTCCCTGCTCTTTGTAGGACTACCTACAACTAAACCATGTGATACTGACCAGGTGCCCCTTGTAACTGTGACAGGCTTCAGACCCCAACCACTTCCCTGGGGAGCCTGTTCCAGTGACTTGAACACAGTTTCAGTGAAAACTTCTCCAACAGTCCAATCTGAACTTCCCCTGATATGGCTTCATTCCATTTCCTCCTGTCCTGTTGCTGATCCCTAGAGAGCTGTGTGCGCTGCCCATCTTGTGGAAGCTGTAGGCTGTGATGAGGGCACCCTTCAGCCTTCACTTCCCCAAGCTGGACAATACAAGTGACCTCACCACTCCTCAGAAGTCTTGCCCTTGAGCCCTTGCACCAACCCGGTTGTCCTGGACACACTCTGATAGTCAGAAGTCCTTCCTGCATTGTGGCAGACCCCAGCACTTCAGGTGAGGCCGCCCCAGCTCAGAGCAGAGCAGGACAATCCCTCCCTTGCCCTGCTGGCCATGCTGTGCCTGATGCCCCCCAGGACAGGGTTGGCCCTCCTGGCTGCCAGGGCACTGCTGGCTCAGGTTCAGCTTGCCATGGACCAGGAGCCCCAGGTCCCTTTCATGGCACTGCTCTCCAGCCTCTCACTCCCCAGTCTTTACATATAATAGGGATTGCCCTGTCCCAGATGGAGAATCCTGTTAAATTTCATACAATTGGTGATTGCTCAGCTCTCCAGCCTATGCAGATTTCTCTGTAAGGCCTGTCTACTTCTGAGGGAGTTCACAGCCCCTCCTGTTTTAGCATCATTAGCAAATTTTCTTAATGTACATTCAATTTATGAGTCCAGATCTTTTACAAAAACACTAAAGAGCAGTGGTCCTAAAATTGTCTTCTGTAGTTTCGAATGCAAAGGGGTGCTATGGAGTTTAAGATTCTCCAGTTTTGAGGGATCAGGGCACACACAACTTGCAACTCTGTACATGAACATTTGAACTGAGCAGAAACAATATTTGTGGTGTGAACTGGATCTCCACAAAAATAAAATTTGCATTTCCATATACATTTCTAGACAGTAGTAAAAATGGCCCATAGCAGCATGTCTTGGGTGATCTGGAAAAAGGAGGTTCTTGACAATATCAGTACTATGTAAAATAAGGAAGAAATAATTTCTAATCCCCAGGCAGCATGTGAATTTGTCTCTCATGCTTAAGAGAACTCTCTGTGAATGTTAATTTTTTTTTTAAATCGTGAACAGAAAACATGCAAAAATTGAAAATATGTTATTTACTGCTTTTAAAAGCCACACACATTTATACAGTGCAGGAAAGTTGTTTTTACAGTACATTTTAAAAAAATCCTGACTTGCAGTAAGATGAAAACTACTCCAGCACTGAGTCAATACATTTCTATTGTTTACCTTCCCACAGGTCAGTAAAAAATGGAACAATGTCCGCTTGCAAGACTAAGCAGAGTAATGAGAGCATGTCTGCCTCCTGCCTGACAGTAGTAAGTGCTATGGAAATTATTTTTCATCTTCCTGGAAAAAAAATAACAAATTTTTTTCTAGACTTGGATTTTATGTGCCATTCAGAAGACTGTTTTCAAAGGAAAATTGCTATGAAATAGTAGTGCTTTGAAGTTAGCATGGAGTAAGACTTTGAGGAAAACTGTGTCTTTGAATTCATACAAAATGTGAAATTTTAACAAGGTAAAAATTCTAAGCTGCACATTTAGAAAGGGGGAGTATTTCCCTGAAAGCCAAAACTATACTTTAATAATCAAATAAGCAACTGCATTTAATGCAACACTACACCTAAGAGGACAAACTCAGCCCTCACATATATAGCAAGAAAATCAGATAGGTGCATAAAGAGGGTATTTTCTCCTTAAATGTTTCAGCATAAAATCAGCAGAATAGCATACACACTTTTTTTTTTCTTTAATAGAAAGAAAAGAACAGAAAGAACTTAAAACTGAGAAAACAAAAATTATTTGAGAACTGAAAAAAATACCTTAGAGTGAAGTAAGGTTTGTAGCAGGAAGTAATAGCTTTTATTTAATTAACAGCCCATTTCCCAGTGGGGGAACATTTTTCACAAAAGAACTTTGACCTTTCAGCCCATAGCCTGAGAGAGACCACAAAATACCTTCAACAGCTGAGCCTGGGAACAAAAATTCAGAACTGCTGTATGCACTTGAAATCATGGACTGAATAAAATAGTGCTTTACAGCACATTATAATCCTCCACTGCAGCTGCCCTTCAACTCATTTATCAGTGTTCCACAGCTGATAATTTCCTCTCTTATTTTAGCTCAGAGGAATTCTTAACATTTTTATCTGCCCCTCTGGTCACAGGGCAGGTGATTATGTAGGGCAATCGCTTCTCTTATCCCAAATTGTCTGATTACCACATTTGGTTAAAATTAAGTTTATCCCAATCTGTACTTAGCTTGATGTTTGCTGATTCTATTCAGACCAACAGAAGGATCTGCATGCTTGAAATTTCATTTCTTCCAGCTGTATCAGTTGCCTACTAATAATTTCATGTTGTTAATTCCACCTTCAAACCTTGTCTCATTTACATCCTACAGTATGTCAGTACTGTACAGCAGGCTTCCAATGGATTAGTTTATCTAAAAGAAGCTTAAGTAATGACTGTGTGATAGGCAAATATGCAACCATATGGCAATATAAATTTGACAATGGCAAACAGCTTAATCCAGTAGGCAAAGGTATTTAAAAAGGCCACAGTAAAAGACAAAAAACTGCTCACATTCAGAAAAGAAAATTAGGTTCACCATTTTAGCAGTGATGACAGTTGACTATTGGTATAACATGCCTGATATGTGGAGGCTTCTCCATCAAGCCTCTAAATCAAAATTGTTGGTAGTTTAAAAGATACACTGTAGGTACTGTAGTGAAGAAATTATCATTTGGGACCTTTCATTCTAATCACCCAGAGGATGCTTTTAGGCCTTAAGAGAAAGGAATCTCTAAACAAAGCCCTGTTTGTGATCAGGCCAATTAACTGTCCTGGGAAGGAAAAAAACAAAGGGAAATAAATGAACCTTAATGTAGGAAGATTGGCATAATTTGGACTGATGGAAATACTTTTATCTTCAAATCCCCATTGATATCCTGAGTTCCTTCCTGTCTCTTTACTGGAGAGAGAGAACTGGATAGAACTATTCTTAAACTACTTGGGAATATTTGTAACATGTTGTTAGTTATATGTATATATAGTTGTATGTTAGTTATACCAGCTTGAAAAGTATGCATGAATACACAGTGTCAAGAAAAGGTGAGTTCATTTATTTGTCCACTTCTGCAAGTGAAAGCATATTTGTAAAAAAAAACAACCCAAAAAGCCCTACCACCTTCCCCCCACAAGATCTCTTTTTTATCAATCTCTACTTCTTTTTTTTGTTGTTTTATGAGAGTAAGGGAATAAAAAGCAACAATATAGTGTATTTTGATTCCCTTTAGATAAACTTCCATTCAGTAATCTGCATTTTCAGTTGTTAGATTCTTTCTGAAGACACCTTTTCATGTGTACTCCATATCATCAGAATGACATAAATTGATAATGTGATTCTTCAAACTGAATTTTTAATGGATTATCAGTTTACTCATGACACATGCAGTACTTGCTTTCTTAGCATTGTATTTGGAGAACCTCAGGTACCAGTAGTTAAACAAGACATTTTTTGACAGTGCCATAGAGCTGAAGAATCACCATCAAATAAAAATTAAATAAAAATGCATAAAGTTTCAGTGAAGAAGTTCAAAGGTAGCTAAATGGACTCCTGTGAGAAGTGAAATAATTTTATGTTATGCACACAGGAATGAAATCCACAGACATTAACACTTCATCACAATGTCAGAAAATAATATGAAAGACTTCTGTAAAATGAGACATCTACCTAGGAACTTCCTACCTAGAAAAAGGGTTCTAGAAAAAATCACATATGTCTGATTTTCATCTTTTCTGCTGGGCTCATCCACATTTTATGGCATATTTGGAAGGGCAGATATGACATCTCAAAAAAGTGGGTTTTTTTCAGACACTTGGTTTCATCAGTAGCAGCTGCTGATGGGAGCAAACTGTTAAATGTGTTAAGAGTCCAGGTGTACAAACTCCAGCTATTTAAATTGTGTAAAACAAATTCAGAATCTCTAAGAGTTAACAGAGTGGGGACATAATGCAGGACTTGATGCTTTGTTCTTAGAGAGCATTGTGTCAAATGCTGTACACACTCATGTTCCACTTGCAACCATCTTCACAGCATCCTTCTGTTGTGCATAAAAAGTAGAACAAGCTACTATAATTAATCTAAAGGTAATTCAGGAATGACTCATGTCTCCATTTTCTCACTTGCATGAAGACGTACAGTCTTCTGGTCATCTGGAATTGGATGAGGATTTTCTGGACATAGGTGAAATCAGATTATGAACAGGTAAGACATAGAAGCAAGCAGACAATGGCTGAGCAGAGCCCATGTGAAAAATGGGATAGGAAGGCTGTCAAAGTTTTTTTATAATTTCCTTTCTCCAAAACAACAATGACAATAAAAGAAAACAATGATGAACAGTAGAACAGATCATCCAAGAAAGAAGGGCAAAGAAAGGTGATTCACTTTGCAGAACAAAAAAATATTGCCTTTTGCTTCAGAAAAAACAGTTAAGGATGGCAACTGTCAGAAGAATAGACAGTATAAATCTAATTAAGAAAAAGGGCAGAACAACAGAAGTGACTAAACCTGGCAGTTAAGCAGAGCTAGTAAAGATGTGCAATGCTTCAAGACACATAAAATCAACCTTTGAAAAGATGAAAAAGGCAAAGCTGAAAGTCTGACAGGAATAAAGTAAGATGTTGAGGTGGGTGAGTGGGGGACATGACTATTGCCAAAGTGTATAGTGAATTTTGTATATCTTTATTGTCATATAAATTGTCTCTCATGTCCATAATGTTCTAAAGAGAATGGCATTATTGTTTCTGCAAATTTATAGGCATTACTATAGAAAGAAATACATATAGGGGAAGAAATCACAACATTAGTTAACACAGTGAATACTAATGGAGAGAATAAGTATAGAACCAACAGAATTCTGAGAAACAAACTTGAAATGGTGAGGATAATATGTATATTAATCTAGAGGATAAAACATTGTGTTAGACAGCTGCCACATGCATAGTTTATTAAATACTGACATGCTAACATATTTAGGAGAATGACAGAAACATCTCTCAGAACTGTTGCTGGAGCCTATGACATGCATAGAAAATGGTTCAATAAAATAGGAATGAAATGAGAGGCATAAGAAAGTGAGAATGCTTTATATTCCTGGAACATCTTCCCAAATGACAAGCTGGGCAAGAAAATGGTAGACAGTGGATAAACTGATTTAGGCAAGACATATAAAAGAAGTTTGGAGATTTTATAGCACAAATCCTGCCAGAAGAAATTGAGAAGACCTACATGGAGAATATCTTCTTCTGAGTGAAAGTTCTTTTTTGTATAGGCTGATCAGTCATTTTAGGAGACCATCAGAGTGAGGATGGAGTGCTCAAACACAAAAATTGCAGAAAAAACACAAATACTTTCCTTCTTTCTTAATGGCTATTTATGACCTTCTACATTTCACTGAAAACGACAAAACCACTGGCTGTGAACAACATGTACTTAATATGAACAAGGGGAATTCATACAGAACATAAGCATTGACAGAATTTTTGAAATTCACTGGCTCCATAATTGTATAGTACTAACTGTATAACTACTCTGTCTCAATTTGAAGTTCTTATTAACTTAAAAACTAATAATGATTATTTTGTTAACTTTCTATGCTCTATAGAAATAGCATATTTATATATATGACAGTATATATGGAACTAAGGTTTAACATCAAATATATTATACGACTGTAATACGTATTTAATTGCAAAAAATATAAACTTTATGATTTTATCTAACTTGTCTCATTTGCAAGGAGACGAGTCAAAGTGGTATAGAAGCTTTATGAAAGGTTACAGAACATATTTTATATATGGAGTGATATAGAGAATTATTCCTGTCATTGGAGATTTTACACTACAAAACCAGCTCCTAAGCTCCTCAGACAAAATATATGTGCATACAAATATAAGAGATAAATGGCAGTGCTACTCACAACTCTCATACAGCTGAACCTACTGAAGTTTCTAGATGCTTTAAAATTTAATTTGTTCAAATGTCACAAATAGTTGAAAATATGTTAGGAGTTTTTACAGTATTATACAGTACGGTTACAGTATTCATACAAAGCAGGGTTATTTTATTTTTTCTTTCACCTCATTTCCATACATTTCATTGCCACTTGTTGTGAAACAGATTTCTGAACAGTAATTGATTATCTCCCATTTTCAAAATGTTTTCCCCTTTACAAACATTAATGATAAATTTTACCCAAGTGAGCATTTCAGCTTTAAAGTAACTTTGAAAACTAACTACTTTACTATGAAATCAGATACTGAGAAATTTTATGTTCACTACTTACATGATTAAAGGAGAAACTATTAAATTATATTTTTTTATGGATAGAAATGCTTATAAAGCATTAGAGTGTTAAGCTATATCAGGCTTCATTATTCAAGTACCTTAATTAATGATGTGTGTCATGGAAAACTTCATTCTTGCCTCAGTGACCTTCTTCACAGAAGAATAATTTCAAATGGGGGATGATTTTCTTCAGGTAACAATTTGGGCAGTTTGGGTCTGTATGCCAACTCTCATAATATTTCTCTTTTCTGTGGTTTAGGGCATTATGCATTTTTGCCAGGCTTATAATAATTTTATATACAAAAGCATATTGTACAGAAGCACAGAGAAGGTATTATTCTGAAGAGCTACTATCAGAGCTAAGAACTATTCCTTAACAGCCTCTTTCTAATTAGCTTTTAAATTTCTTTGCTTTCTTTAGGCTTTCTCAGGAAAAAAAAACCCAACATTATTATATACCAACATGTTCACTCAGTAATCTGTTTTTCCAATAAGCAGCAAACATGCCTTAGTTCTTCACTACAATTATAGGCTAGCTGAGGTTCCAAGTATTATTACTTAATGAAAGGCAGTTCAACATCAAAATCTCAGAATCTTTTCTCTGTAAGTTTCAAAACTGTTTACTTTTATTGATAAAAGTATGCTAAAGTATGTTAAAGTTGATTTTTCAACTTTACAAAAGCATAATGGAACTTATATTCCAAGCCCACACTTGTGGTTTTGAAAACACCTTCCATGATCAGTAAGTTAATGAGATTTAACTTGGTATATTAACTTTTCAGTATCTTTACAATCTTTTCTTATTCAATACTCCAAGCAGGCAGAGGAAGAACACAGCTTGCTCGATAGCAGAGAAGTTGAATTCTCTGAGTAAGTCTTCAACTAATTCACTCAGTGACATTGGATGCCTACTGAACCAGCAGTTTTAAAAGGCAGCAGCTAAAGAGAGGTACTAAAAACACTGCAAGGAAAAGATTTACATGGCCTGTAGGAGGCTCTGAATCAGCCCACAAATGGCTGATTAGTAAAATGTGCTGAATACTTGCTCTAACTGCTGAAGTCAACAACAGATGGAGGAGTTGGCATCTGTGGACATAAGGCCACTCCTTCACATATCCAACTTTAGACATGCAAGCATGAGCATTTGAGCCTAAGCTTTGCATTCCAGCTTTTCAAACAGTAAAATAAGTCTCAAGGGAACCCTGCTCTCACGTGTTCTAGCAAAAATGCTATTTCATTATTCCTCCATCAGCTGCGTCAGACAGCCCCACATACAAACAAACACCAAACAGGCCCTTTGAGCATCTGCTCCCCTGGCAGGCCCAGCTCTCCCTTCCTGCCCCACTTCAGCCTCCACACCCAGCTTCCAGCTCTGGGCTCCCCTCCTGAGCAGCAATTTATGCCCAAAGCAGCTGCCTCACACCTACCCAAGATCCCAGCCTCCTTGCCCAGCTATCTTAAACTGTGCTGCTGCTTAGTCTTCTCCCCAAGTATCTCTCAGCCTCCCAACAGCCAAATTTTGTGCCCCCTTCCAGACCTGGGAACAGGAGAGCCAAGCCACTGAGAAAAAGATTACCAGAATTTTCATCGTAAGAAAAAAATTTACTTAATTTTTGATAAGAGCAGGACTTAATAGGGTGAAATCTTCCTTCTCTCTCATACACATGTGGGCACAGATAAATACACTAAATTCTTGCAAAAAATAATGTTTTACCCAGTGAATTCAAGTGAAACTGGAAATATCATATCTGGAAATAATATTAATATCTGCAAGCATTAATCAAGGAAATTTGAGATTGGAAGATGGGGAAGGAGAGCTAGGTCTGGAAGTTTAGAAAGTGTTTGAACTATGTTCAAAAAGACAAATGTTAAGTAAGATGCACTGCCAGTTCTGCCTGTGAGGTAGAGAAACATATGCAAAATCATCACAGAAAAACAGGTAACTCCAGTGTTTGAATATTAGAAAGTAGCAAATTAATTAATATTTCCCCAGAATATGATTAACATTTTAGTGGTAATTAGGAAACAACACCCAGCAGGAGTATTTAGAAGTGTAAATTGAGTACATACATATCACTAAAATATTCTGAGTATAACAGCATTTTTAAAATTTCAGTTCTAGTTGCATCAAACCCTATTTAATATTAATGAAATATTTAAAGTTGTTTTCCTCTTCTTTTTCTGTGTGCTATAGTACAACAAAACAAATGAGTTTGCTAGTGCTCCATTTGAGTGCTTTGAAGAAACTGATATTATCTAGAACCACCTAATAAGACAGTGACTGCACATACAGTACAAATAACAAGATAAGTATTATGTTGCCTTAATGCATAAGTAAAGAATCCATTTTTTGACCATTTGCCACACAGACCATTTGCCTAATGAAATCAGCCTTCCTTCCTCTTCAAAGTACTGCTTTGTATTTCCATGGTTGGATGAAAATGGCCTTTTCGCTGCCTCTAACCACTCTCTCTCCTTATCACAAGGCTCAAGCTTAGTGCAGATTCAGTCATATAGTCAGCCTGATGCTGAAATGAAAAATCCCATTTGATTCTCTGAGTGAAAGACTCCACAACTGAATTTTGTGCAGTAGGCAAAATGGTATTAAACTCTGAATTCAACAGAGATATGCACTGTGCAGTTTGCTTGTACACACCCACTGAAGGCAAAAAACCCAAAGCTCCATGACATAGACAAGCTAAGGGGAAACATTACAGCACAAATTTTGCCCACAATCTCACTGATGGTACATGTATAACCACTGGGTAATCCTGCACAAGGATGGAGAGGCTACATTCTGACCTTTTTGGGCATTTGCAATCTGAAAACAGTGGCATCACAGCAATTTAATACAGAAGAATAAATAACTTTGATTCCAGTATAAGTATCTGACAAAAATTATACAGCTCTTCTCAAGTATTTTCAGTGCATTTATTTTCTTTCTTAAATATAAAATGATCAAACCTTGCCAGTCAGCTTTGAAAGATCATCTCCTCCAATTATCTGCATATCTTGCATAGACTGATCATTCTGAAAGATAAAATTTTGAAATTGATTATAACTGTACAAAATAAAAAATATAAATGTTACCTTTTTAAAAAAAATCTTGATTACTAGTCTTAGTTATGAATATTTTCTAATGCTTGTTAGTATTGGTGTACAAGAAAACCACACTCTCACTTCTTCCTGTGGCTTCCTGCATCTCCTGCTTGTTTTTAAGCCAACATCAAACTCTAGGGTTTACTGGACTAGAAAAAGTTGCATCTTTCTTTTTAAAATAGTGCTCCCTTGCTTGCTATTTCTTAGTATGACAAGGGTTGAGTAACATATTTATCCCTTTCAAAATGGGAGGGCAGGAGCATCTCAACATTTGACCAAACACCTGTAAGCACATTCTTGGTTTGGAACAGTTTTTGGAAACACAGGCTAAATGTGCTTACATGTCAACTCTTTTTGGAGGAATTAATTTTCTTCAGGGGAAAAAAGTTTTGCAAAATTTATCACTTACTATCAAAAATATTTTCAGTGTGCCATAGAGTTTCCAGAGCTTTGTTTATTCAACTGACTCACAGATAAAATCCTCCAGGTCAATTACTTAAATATGGCCAGTCAGGTTGAACTAAATGCAACAGCATAGTATGTTTTGATTTTCCAGTTTAAAAAGTTATTTTTTTAAAGAATTCTTTTTTTGGTGAATTTGTTTTACAGATATTTCTAGTTGAAATTCCTTCTGATGAAAAATTCTCAACCAGCTCTTGCTTCAGTTTATTATCAGCAGAACACGAAGTTGAGATCACAAAAGGGAGACACATGGAAGCCCTGCTTTTAAGGCAAGACAAAAGAGGCCTTAAAGAAGGTGGCAAACTAAAAAATACACAGTCATGGCCAGGCTATATGAACTTTTCAGAAAAATCAAGAGCAGAAATAAGTATAGTTAATGTGGGGTTTTTTGCCAAATTGATGCATGTGCTAATCTAATCTTCCTACCCATAGGAAGACAGCATTAGCCCAATTTTAATAACAGCTCCAGTGGCACAATGTGACACTGTGGTTTACTGGTAACACCAGGAACATCATTACAAACAACTGACAAATATACAGTACTTGGATTCTCTGCTTTTATTTCCTAAATCCAGAACTCTGAAGCCAAATGTTTTTCCACAGGTAAATAGTGGCACATCAGGACTTAAACTGTGGGTAAAGATCTTACTGGACTAAAGGATTTAGAGCTGTTCTTCTTCCCCTCCCAGATCAGGACAAGCAGAGGGTCATCAGCACTCAGAGGGTCAGAGCTGCCCCTGTGCAGATGGAACCACACCTGTCCATGCTCACAGCCCAGGGGACAGAAGTTTGGGGACTTCCAAGCACCTTTGCAGATACCTGACCACAAGCAATCTGGCAGGAACTATCTGTGACCCTCATGGGAATGGACTGTCTAAGTTAAATCAGCCTTCCTGAGCAACTGTAAGCAAAGGTTGTCAAATTGCCCAGATGAGAATTTCTCCAAGTTTGCATTCTGCAGACCCACCAAAAGGCTCCCTGGCTTTCACTCAGACTCTAGTCCACAAAACTCTCACACCACAGCTTTGTAAGAGGTCCTTAGCAGTCATTGCTTTAAAAGACAGTTTTTAGACCTGTCTTTACTTTTCCTGCACCGGATCTGGGAGCTTTAGATAAATTTCATGCTGCTCTGATCTGTTTCCTGGGAAACAGAGCTAGAGCAGCAATGAAGGTTACATCCCATACATTTTCTAATATAAGTTTCATTATTTCTTTTATTTTCGTAAAGAAAAACAGAAAAAGAAGTCCAAACAACAACAAAGCAAGTAACTGATCTTCTCAGATTATTTTAAAACTAAAGTAAAAAGTGGAGATTGAGAAGATTTTAAGTTCAGGTTTAAAAGCATAAGTCTTTTGTTGTAAAGCAAGACAGGTCACTCTTCAAAAGTCAGGCATGTATTCAAGTCAAGACTATTATAACACTATAAAAAGCAGATTGTTTCTAATATCTACCACAGCATGTGTAACCAAGGCACTGACAAAATATTTTTTCATTTCCAAATGAGAAAGTGTAGAATTTCATTAGCAACCAGCACACAAGAATTACTGAAGAGGCAGTTTGCCCTTAAGCTGCTAGTAGAGAAAGAGAAAAAAAGATAACAGTGAGGTGCAATGATTAATGAATTTATTTATTTTTCACAAAAAAAAATAAAACAAACCCTCTCTTTCTACAGTATTCACAGCAGCACTGTTTCCTTTGCATTTGGTATTTCTGGCTTCAGCTGAAAGGAAGATGCTGAAATAGCATCTTCATTGCTGGCAAGCAGCTAAGCAAACACAAAAGCCATTGAGAGCAGGGGGATCACAGCATCCCGTCAGGCTCTGCATTCACACATCGGCTGCTGGGACACAACTGCACACATTTATGAAAACTCTGGGGTTCTGACTGAGAATGAGAGCTGGCAAAGGACAAGGCTGAGTATTCATGGTCCCTAAAACCAATCATTTTCTATGTATTTTTTCTATATGCAGCTCAGAACCGTCCAGCCAAGATATTTTCAAAAAAATTAAAGAAATTCCTTGCATCACACTGGAGAGCAATTCTCTTGCCAAAAAAAAAAAAAAATTCAGATAATTGACTTTACTGCCATTTATAACTATCTACATTTATCACTTAACTCATGTTGTAAAATACATACCTGCCAAACAGCAAGGCTCAATACCATGGTGTGACATTACCCTGATCATAATGTTCACATAGATAATTTGCACACTATGGTTGCCATGGGAACCTCTCAGCGCATTTTTTTTCCTGAGTTCTCAGTTTATAATCTCAAAATAACACTGCACTAAATGTTAAATATAAGGTACAATGAATGTCAGGAAAGAAAAAAATCTGTTTCATTCAGTACCAATTAATGTCAATTCAGAACTGTTTGTTTAATTTTCATGGTCTCAAGTCATTCAGAGCTTCCTTCTTCCTTTGTGAGTTGTTCCAACTGATAAAATTGAGTCTCTGAGATTTCTTGTAAGTGCAGAAATATGAATTGAAGCTTCATTTTCTGTCAACCAAAGTTCCTCAATACTTGTTTTCTAATATCCCTAAACCCTATCAACCCTTTTTTCTTTTTAATATTTGACATTAAATATATTGGCTCGGATAGAGACAGCTCTAAATCATACTATATTTTGGTTAATGTAGCACAAAATTTATTGCAGCTGCTTCTGACAAGACATGATGCATTGTGTCACATCCCCACACCTCATCCCAAGCTATATTTCTGGTTTTTTTCAGTGCTTAATAAATCTGCATTTTCCAGAATAAATCTCAATTTCTTTGGTTTTAATTACTGGGTTGTGGTTTTTCACTTGTTCATCTTTGTTTTATAATTTTAGTTAATTCTAGGAATACTTAATTAATTAAAGCAAGACTCTTATTTCCACCACCATTTTTCATGGCATACAAGATAAAACTTTAGTTTTCTATGTAGATTGGAAGTATACATATTTAAATTCCATCTATACTAAGTCATGTGTTTTGTACTGGGTGGGGCACAGAATTATTACATCTCTTTTACATCTCTTGAGATCAACACTTGGACATAGTTCAAGTTACAAGTGAAATGAGTTGGGTGGTCTCAGGAAAATTCATTATAAACAGCATTGCTCATCTGAAAATTGCACCAAACTGTGAACATCTGTTACTCTTCTGAAGAAAAAGAATCTGGAATACATTAATACTGGGCTCAGTGAAACAAAGATTCTTTAATCATGGCAAAAAAGCAGCTTTAACAAAACAATTTAAATGCATAACTAAATTATTAAATATGTACACAAGGTCATTATCACACATCTAATTACTACAGTCTGCAGAGTTCATATAGAATTTATTTTAAAATGTGGTTACCTTTTTCTCCCAAAATTCATCAGGGAAACTCAAAACAAAGAAGAATGTGACCATCAGGCCTGTTCTATGTTGTTTTTGTCCCCTTGGGTGATGCAGCTGATTCTCCAACCTGGGAATTCCCATTAGGGCAGCTCTTTCACTTCACACCATCACTCCACCTCCTACAACTCAGTTTTCCAGGAAGGGTTTGACCAAAAAGAAGTCAATGACAGACCATTCAGTTGTCCCTTGGATCCTAGTTTTTGGATCCTTGCTTTGCAACCTGCCTCCTGAGAAATATGAATAAATTGGTGGGGAAGTGTCAGTATAGCATTTACAGGATCTGTTAACCTATTTTGGCTAATAGGTAAAGTCAAACTGATATTTAAAGTATAGGCTATGAAACATCCTCAGTGAATCAGCAGAAGTTGAGTGGTAGTATATAAAATGCTGTACTTAGAAACAACATCCACTTGAATCAATACAATTTTGGGTTTCTTCTCTCAAGAACAACAGCTAAGAACAAAAGACCTCAAGGGTGTAGAAAATGAGCTGTCAGTTTTCATGGCAGGCAGCTAGTGAGACTATCCAGGCTTAAGCAGGAACAACTAATTCAGAGGGCCACTAGTAAGTACTGTTAATCTGGAGACTTGTACAAATGAGTGGGAATGATGTGAATCACTTCCCAGTAAAGACTGGAAAGTTTGCCTTCCTTTACCCAGAACCAAATGTATACCAAAGGCAACCTTTGGGGTACACCCACATTCAAAACAGTCAAGTGCCAGGTCACTGATATATTTTTAAGAGGTGCCTTGAATACCTTGTAAACAATCCAACAATGCTGAGCCAAGTGGGAAAGGAATGCAGTAAACTGGCACACACCCACTGCCAGAACACCCCCTTTCTGCAAGGATGTACAGGTACATGTGCACTGAAGCACTGACAGCTTGGAGCAGCTCTGAGAGCTTTAAAGCTGCTTTCCTGAGCTGACCACACCACTGACTGTGCTGCACTGAGCCTGGCCTTATTGCCATTGCCAGGATAACAGATGATAGCAAATTTTAGACTGCTGTAGATGTACATCTAGCAGAGTTCTAGTTACCACAGTGTAAGACATATTTAACTTCTGTAGGGGTAGATCTACAATGTAACTCGTGTAAAGATTTACTTATTTTTTTATTCTATTTCTTCCTTGTTGATATTCCTTAACTAAAAGCTCCACCACTCAGGTTTGGAACTGCTTCAAACTCAAGCTAGTCTATCCAGTTCCAGGGAAGTCAAGAGTTTTGCAATGAGGAAGTTGGCTTTGGACAGAGAAAGACAAACAATGAACTTACTGACAGCAAGGTATTCCTTATCAGCTGACCTGTGGTAACACCTGGGTATATTTCTTCCCTACTGTAAAAGCAAGGCAGGTCATTCTGCTTTAACAACACTCTGGGAAACAGTAAATTATTAAACTTAATAAATGGAATTGCTGGTAATCATCTGTTCAGACACTCAGCATTTTTTGTGCACCAGGGATCCTGCATGCCTTCTCTGTATTTAATCCAAGGAAGGTAAGCTATCTTAAAAAAGGGCCAAACTGTCATAAATTGAAGCAGAACTCAGACCAGTTAACTTGGCTAATAATAAGGATTATAGACAATAAATTATTTCACTTTTTAATTTCTGATTTAGCAATTAAATTTTCTATACTTTCTTAGCATTGGTTAAATGGGTTATTTTGTTTAAGAATGAGGCAGTAAGATTGCAACACCACATATCACCATATGGCAGAAAAAGCACCCAAACACTTAAAAGGTTCAGCAAGAACTGAAATCAAGAACACACTATAACAAAGGTTCTGACTTGTATGCCTATCAAAAACACAATAAATCCTCAAAACTCAGGTTAGTTTTCACATACTATAATGTGAGATTTCCTTGTATTCTAGATTGTTTTTATTCCCTAAGATGATATTTAAAACATAGAAATTAAATCTGTGTATGTTGCAGGATGAGAAAAGGTATTAACAATTTCAAAGGGCTCTTCAGTTATATAAGGTAAGGTTCTGACCACACAATTTTTCTCCAGAGATGGGAAGCAAATAAATTTTAAAACTTACAGGTAAAAGAAAAATTTAGGAAGCATACCCTCCAGAACTGCCATAGTCCTACACAGGTACTCCTTTTGGGCTGCTAGGAGGCATTGCTAAGGGTGTCTACTTTTTGTGATTCTAATGTAATAGCAGCCCACACTCTGGGAATAGCAGACTTGAGATGCTTTTCCTCCTCAGCCCCATAAACCAAAGAGTGTAAGGAAAATTCTCCTCCTGCTATAGTAATGCAAAAGTCATTGAGGTCATCAATCATGCTATGGCCAACTATACTGGACTTGGGTAGGAAAATGTCCATTTGGATTCAAGTCCACAATAACTGGAGCATCTGTCTTTTGCACAATTATTATTTAGCATTAAATGCATGAACATTACAGCAGTAGAACTAGAAGTCATGTTTCCCAGCCTCAACAGAGGATCTTAGCAAGCCAGCTCAGACACTGCTAGATCCACATGTATGATCTTATCCCATTTTTTAACTGTGTTGTAAATTAATGATCAAAAGTAAATGAACATTGTGAAAAAACACACAGTGAGTTTGTAGCTCTGTACTAAAAACCCTGTCCACCTGGGGATTCTGCAAGCACAAAAGAAAACAGCTTTCTCTAGAATAACCAGAAAGTGCTAGCCTTCTGACCCTGACTATCATTAGTTCCTAGAATCTGGTGATAAAGCAGAGATAGAAGAAGAATCTTGAACTTTGTCAAATAGCCACAGGCTGAGAAAACAGATAAATAGGTGCAAGCAAATTCGTAGAAGATGAGTCTGATAAAAACCTCAAATGCTTAGTCCCTTCCAGCAATCTGGAGCTTAGTTTATCATTGATTCTCACAAATCAGTAGCACTCTTTTCCATACTATTGTTTTTAGTCCCTTGGCTAATGACAACTTGGAAACTTTTGACAGCACACATATTCTTTGTGAATTTTCTTGCACAGTTGTTTTATAGTATCCCATCTTTATTTAAATATTTTAACTTCTGTCTATCAAATGAGGAGGGAAAAGAATTTTCTATCTGTCACACAGAGCAGCACTGCAATTACAGAGGAGTTCCTCTTATTGCCATATTCCTTTAGAGTAACCCTTTTGGTCTACGCCTTACAGACCCGCTGGGGTGTGACACTGCAAGAACACTACAGATGTTATGATCTGTTTTAAGAAACAGCATTTAAGATGCCAGTAAAAGGGATTCATTGAATTCCTTGAGAAAAATTAGAACCCTCTGGCTTCTTTTAATTAATTAATTTTGCCCCATTTCAGATCTTAATATGAAAAACTCCCATATTAAATGGTACTGCTAACATCCAAGTAATGTGATATTTTTCCTATGCATAAACATGTCACAGTCCTTTCAAACTCATCAGATCTTATTTCTACAACAGGATTAGTGACCATTAAGTTCTGGACCTATCTTACACATAAGATCCCATATCCCTGTCACTGTAAAATCCATGAAGCAGGATGACATATAGTATTGCTGCAAATGCCATAACTTAGTATAGCTTGGTATATTTTTGGCAGAATATGAAACAAAACATTTACTAAACTAAACTTCAATATTTTAGGTTTCATAAGAAACCACTGCTTTATAACAAATACTGTATCCAGGGGAATCTAATTCTTTGAAAATATGAACAGTTGGATGCTTCTAATAAAATCCTTTGATGCTTTGAATCTATTCTAAAAGTGGCCAGTTTCAAAAACATCTACGCTCTTAAATGGTAAGATTTCAGGAACCTGGATTGCTTAAAATTACCAGAGATTTAGGCTCACAAAAAAACCCACTCATATAAAAAAACCTTAAGAAAAAGGAACTTCAGACCTTAAACTCCATTTATACATAGTAGCTGTACCCTATGCAATACACTGTATTCCAAGACATTTATTTCAAATTAGAAGACATTTTTCAAAAGAAACATTACAGCTTGTAAGAAAAACGTGACCCTTGGGGGCACAAATTTCTCAAAAAGCATTAGAAAATACTTCTATGGAGTTTATAATGGATCTGAAATCCAAAAGAACACAGTACCAACCCATAATAGAGGAAAATTATTTTTTTTTAAATTTTAAACAAGAGTTCCATAGCTAAAAATCACATATCAGTATAAAGGAAGGTAATACCTAAGCTGGAAACAATAGATAAAAATGAAAAGTATCTTAAAAAGCATGTAGTTACTTGCTTTAATATGCTCCATAAATGCTTTAAAACAATACTTTGATACTTCTGAAAAGCTGTAGAACAGCTCAGTATCACTCTGCCTTCACTGCCACATCTGCTCTAGTTCTGTCCCCATGGCAATCAGGCCACTTCCTACTCAGTTCTCCCTTGGCTGAGTTGTTTGGCTCCCCCAAATCTTTCATATGTGAGTCACCAAGACACTTACTTATACTTTAAAAAAATCACTCAGATTTCAGATGGTGCTAACATATTCAAGTGATGTGTAGGTGTGTTATCTGATGCATACAAAGATCATCCTCTATAGCTAAGTTTTACATTAGAGATAAACTGGATAAAATGACTGTATGATAGACTTATGTCCTTTCCTGAACTATGCCCACAAATTAACACCTACTTACATTAGAAGTAGCATCTCAAGCCCCTAAGCACAAAATAAAACTGTATGTTTTATTTTAAATAAAACACTTTGAGCACGAAATGAATTAAAGCTCTCATATCTCACAACTCTGCCATCACATTAAATGGAAACTGTAGATGCCATGTCGGTGAAAGGAGAGCATTTGCCTCCAGACCTAAGAAATTTCAAGACCCTGACTTTTAAGTTTACATTTAATTCCATATAGTATGGCCTTCTTCAATTTATCTTAGAACACTATGAAAACTAGCCTGGCACACAAACATAACTAGAGTTGAAATACCCACACTCCTTGTGATACCTTTGAGGAGCATCTCTCAGGTAAAGCAGTGAGTGAGTCTGAGGCTTGCACACATGGTACTGAGGGTCCCTTCACTATGGGCAGACTCATTTTTTCCAGCAAGAACTGTGCTGACTAAAGAATTTACTGCTCACAAGCTGTCCCCAGCTGCTTGTAAGTCTCCCTCTGGCAGGGGCTACTAACATGCATGTGTGCATCTGGGTTGCTAAAAACAAATCCAGCAAGCTCAAGCACTCCAAATAAAAATTCTCTCCTAAGTGGTGTTATCTGGGCTGAAACAGGTTAGGGAGCTCAGGAGCAGCCGAGCTGGCCAGTGTGACTGCCTGGAGGGCACTGCAGTCCCTGAGGAATGAGGACAGCCACTGCTCCAGCCAGCACAGGTGCAATCAGAAGAGAGTGCCACCTCCAGTGCCTGAGTTCTCACAGGAAGCCACTGTACCTGATGTACACATTAACCTGGCAGGAGAGTTTACTCTCAAAGTACCTGAATTGTGCTGCTACTCTCATAACACCACCCACAACTTAATGAAAGAGATTGTCATTCTTCTCATTACATTTTTGTGAATTTCTTTTAAAATTTCATCAGCTAGCTGGAAGAATAAGCTTTTGGGATGACTTTCACTACTAACACATTTTCAGCTATTTCTCTGAAAAGTTTGAGTGTCTCTGAGGCTGATATTTTGCAGTTAAGACACTGCTGTATGTTGATGTGGGTTTTCTGTTTCTTTCATGAAGAATATGCTATTTTTAAAGAAGTCTTAACACTTGAAAAAGGAACACTGAACACAGTTTGGAGAACTGTGAATTGTAGTATCTCCAAACACTCAATTCACAAAAAATATGATCTGTTTCCACTGTTCATCACCTTCATAACCATTTCAGGTCTTACTAAATTTCAGAAAATAACTGAAGTATAAGAGATACAGGGAGAGCACCAATGCCTATTTAAGATTTGGGACTGTCTTTGGCTTGGAGCACTAAAAGATCTTTTACTTAGTTGTTTTAGCAGGTCTGAACATCTCAAAGAACTTTCACTCAAAAAGATACTGCTGCTTCAGAATGTAAATGCTATTTTATCCATTCATAGACAAAGGTGCACAGAGATGAAATTCCTTTGGGAATTCAAGAAGCAGATTTCCCAAATCTCTCATCATTAGCTTGCCCATAAGACATCTCTCTGACAACACCATCTACAATGAACAGAACATTTCTCTCAGAACAGCAACAACCTTGACACAGGTAGCTTCTATAGACTAAATTATGTCATGTTTCTGCTGCCCATTAGCATCTAAAGCTGTATCATGCTGCAAAATTCTCTGTAGAGTCGTTCACTGTCTGCACTGGTGACTGTAAGACCTACACCTGAAATAGGTTAAGAATATATTTTAGTTTCTGAATGTCTAGTACACACACAACCTCTCTCCAAATTAAATAAACCACAAATCACTAATTTTCAAATTAAATCACATTTTTGCCTATACTGAAGTTATTTATTTGCAGGTCAAATGTATAATTCACAGATAATTTGGAGTTCAGTCCTGTGAAATTATGGTGAAACTTGGCTTTAAAGCTGAAAGGAACTCATTCTATCAGGAAGGCTCCAATTTGTAATTATTCCATGGCTACTCAGCATCAATATGATGATACAGTTATCAGCTAAACTGTGTACATGAAGCAAAGTAAAGAGAACTCACAACCTGCCCAAAAGAAAACTTGTAAGTACAAAAACTAATGTGAATTCTCTTTCATCTCAGCATGATTATTTTTCTCAGGAGATCAGAAGTTGCGTTCTGTGTGACACAGCAATGGAGATAAACAATCATTATAACACCAGTGTAGAGTCTGGGTATTTAGTGATTCAGACATGAATCACTAAATGCAAGCAAGACAGTTCTTTCTTCTGTGTTGTTAAATTAATAACAGCATTTTGAGGCTACCTGCTTTTTCAGCATCAGGATTTCAACATATTATTTTTAAATGCAAAGTTCACAGTGATCTTAAAAAAGCCAAGTTACATACAGTAAAATTATACTGAATAAGAATAGGTTGTTATGAAAAGTAGGACTGTACATTTTATACCACTCTGATTATAGTCTGATGCTTCATTCTGTTGAGTCTTTTAGGAATTTAGTACACACATTTGGTGTATGAGAAGGAAAGGTGCATGGCAGAAAAAGAAATTCTTTTACTGCATTTACCAAGCTTTCAACTTACTCATTATAAAATCCCTCTGTTTCCTTACTCCTACAGTAGAGAGATTTAGCAAAACTATTTACTGAGATGGCTTCATATAGCAAAAACATTCAGATTTCTACTAAACAATGCTTGTTTTGTTGCTTGTTTTCAGATTCTTGCAGCACTAATAGTCCTGTTTATGCCAAGACTAATAACCAACAATTGTAAATATGTTTCAAACAACTGGAGGCTGAAGAGGAAACAGATCATATCAATGAATATGTTTGTGAACTGAATTCAATGCAACCATTGTACATGGATTACAATTCAGCAGTCACATTTTTACTTTTTTTTTATTAGTTATGTTCTGGAAACCATAAATAATGTAGTCATTCGAAAGAATTACATGAATTGACCAAATCCTCTGGAAGTTCCCTCTGAAGTTCATTCATATTTGGAGCATCAAACACATCTCTGGGCAACATGTTCCAGTGCCTCACCAACTTCATAATAAAAAAAATTTCTCCCTTCTACCTAGTCTAAACCTACCCTCTTTCAATTTAAAGGCATTTCCCCATGTCCTGTCATTCCATGGCCTTGTAAATGCCTCTCTTCACCTTTCCTGTAAGCCCCTTTCAGATACTGGCCATCTGCTCTAAGGTCTCCCCTTCTTTTCTCCAGGCTGAACAACTCAACTGAATCAGTCTGTCTTCCCAGGAGAGGTGCTCCAGACCTGTGACCATGTATGTTGCCTCCTCCACACCCCCTCCAACAGATCCTTGTCTTTGCTGTACAGAGGATTCCAGAGCTGGATGCAGTGCTCCAGGTGGGGTCCCAAAGTTATCCAAAATAACAGAATTTGTTATAATAATGTAATTTCAAAACAACAGAGATGGGTGCTCTTCTGCCACTTTAGTCCACAAATATAACCAAACAAATTAGAAAAGACTTAAGGAAAAGTAACAACCTCATTCCTCTTTTACCTCTCCATGGTTTTCAGTGAACAAAGGTTATGCCACCAAGATTCACTTGTCCTTCCCCAAGATGTGAGCTTTATTATCATATCTATTTTATAAAATACAGTAATTAAGATAATTATATAGATATCTACGGATAACCATATGGGAATACTAAACATTTTACAAGAACAGGTAGCAATGCACGTAGAAAGCATACTGGTCTGCCTAATAAAAGTGTGTGGTGTTTCTCCTCTCTTCCATCAGTCCCTACCACCAGTTTCAACAATGACTCTTACTATGATTCCTTCTCTTTTTAGCTTTCATCATCTATCCACTAAAGAAGTCTTAATTCACATGCATTTATCTTTTCTTCTGAGAGGCTGCTGAGAACTTCTCAAGAAAGTCTGCATACTTCCTCTACTTCTATTTTTTTTCAATTCCATTTAAAAATTGAGGTTTAACTTAAAGGTCCCATTTGGCATAGCCATGGAACAGGATTCGTGATACTGCTGCATCTCTTGGTTGGGGATTAGACTTGCTAAACCAGAACATCCTCTTCTCTCTGAAGCTGTAATTTAACCTCTACCTTTTCAGCTTGTCCTAAATTGTCTCTTCCACACTTAACAAAGAGTAGCTCTAATTATTGTTTATAAATAGTCTACTCTTCTGCTACATTTCTTATACCGTGTGTTTTTACTAAAATGTATCCTATTCAGCCCTTCTCTTCATGACATCCACATCCTTCTATTTTTTTGTTCATTCTCTCTTTTGGTTCATCCTCAAACATTCTTTCTTGTCTAGTCCTATCATTTAATTCAGAACACTCTAGTAAAACATGTTCCTAATTTCTGTTTTACTTCCCTCTGAATTCTTCCTAATCAGTTCTTTGATCTTCTGAAGTTATCAATATCACAAATGTATTACGGAATTTCTGGTTCAACCATCTCTCCTGCTTAGGGCCACATTCTCCTTACATGACATTCCCCAACTCAACTTCTTCCACTACTGCATTTCATCTTTGACATCAACATACCATGCTTCTCAAAATGATTTTGAATTCTTCTTTCAAACTGAAACCCTCACCCGTTTTCAACTTCAGAACTCCAATTCCCTGTGGAGGAACAATCACCCAGGGAAAAAATCAGCATGGTAAAAATTGAGTATAGTAAGTTTTATTTATCCAGTTTTAAATTCAAAGATCTCTGCAGTCAATTCCACTGTTCCTGACTTACATTGAAATCCAGTATCTTAGAACATAATATTTAAAAACTGCTAAATTCTCTCAGTTCTCATGTCAGTGTTGCCAGAATACAGTGTTTTCCCCTAACACTTGGCATGCATCTTTCTATATATTCATCATATTTCCCATGCGGACTATTGTAGTGCTTCTTGCTCTACCCACCATACTTCTTGCCTTGCTACTCTCGAGTTCATTCAAAAAAGTGTATGTGTTCTCTTCTCTGCCTCTTAAAACTCAGAGCTGCTCCTTTTCATTCAGATTTCCATCTGGAAAATTGATTTGGTTTTCCTCTCCATCTACTTCCTGACTTTTATCCTTAACTCCATATGATGCTTCCTATCTGTTTACTCCTGAAATCGTATTTTCTAACTGTTATCTTGGTGCTTTCTTTTAATTTGCTCCTTGTAAAATACAGGAAAATTTCTCACAAAAATGTAAAAATATTCAGGCACATATGACAACATTTTGCAAAACAGATAAAACCATCCTGATTATGACAGTACAAGTAGCCACTCATCTCGTTAATATCCAGAGCATCTAAATGTACTATGCCTTTTTTTAAATCAATTCATTTGCAGGAAGAAATCTTACAAAGAAGATTCATACCCAGCTTTCAGCTACTTAATATGAAAGCAAATCCTAACATATTAATTAAGTATAAATTCTGAAGTCTAAATTCTGTAACATCATGACAGGTTTGAAAAACAAAGAGCCATATAAACTGGTCATATTTGCAATCATATTTTCCTGTAATGTGTCTGTATGCCAAACAGCAAAGTACAGCATTTTCCACTGATACCTGGTAATTAAGGGGTACTTCCACTGGTGCCACGATCTGACTCTGGGTCACAATTGCAGCCCATTTTTGCTATCCTTTCCTGTTAAACCAAGAAATCTCACTTGGAATTACAGCCCCTAAAGATCAACCAACCTTTCAATATTGAAGCTGGAATGAGACAATACAAAAATCCCATGAGTTTGAGCTGAAATTAGTTCCTGGATTTAAACAGCTGGAGAGGGGAAGGAAGACATGTCTGAAGGAAGCATATTGAGAGCAGCAGGACTCCCTTCAGGAGAGAAAGAGAGAACAGTTAGTAAAAGGTTAGAATCAGGATAAATAATGTGAGAAGAACAGTGTCTGTAAAATGAAAAATGGATAAAAAAGAGAGGGCAATAATAAGTCTTACTAGAAAGTGGAACAGAAAACACAGACGAGAACAAAGGAGTGGAACTGTTGATGCTCCAAGATTTTAAGTAGAGTCTTATCTCTAAAGCTGTAATTGTTGCCTCTGATTAAAGTGTAAAACACTGAGAAAGACATGTTATTACAGAATAAACTAACATGGAAATTTGGGAGTTTTGTGTAAGGCTGGGATAAGGAGTCACTCAGACTAGGTACAGCAAGTTCCTTAAGTGATCTGAGCCCAGCTATGCTGACAAGGGGACATTCTCCAAAACCTGCAATTGCACAGAACACAACAATAACTCAAGATGCAAAGGATACTGGTGCTTTAGTCAGCATTACGTTTATGCACATCTCATGGACTGCATCTACCAATATTAATGTAATTTCAAATTTCTACTGCAGTGTCCTTCAGCTTCTCAGACCAGACAGGTATCAAGCACTGATCCAAGCACTAAATCAAGGACAGCTTCAACCTCTAAATACATGACACCTGTTTGGAAGTACATACAAGAAAAAAACATATATTTTCAAAAATGCAGATGTAAGCACTAGTTCTTGGGAAGGAGCTACCTTTCTGATACAGCATGAGGCTAGGACCCAAAATACGCACAGCCACTAAATGCTAAGATTATCTAGGACTTAGTATTGGTAATTGCACCCTTGCATAATACAATTCTTAGTGATGTTTCAGCTTGATATAACATGCTTTTACATTATTTCCTAAGCTAAAGAGGTGAAAATTCACACACTTTTGCAGTACACATCTCCTGCCACTCATTGGTTATGGGTTAGTATGGCTAATAAGATTTGACCCCAAGGAAAGAAATTTTAGAACTAGGATATTTTCATGCTGGATAAGAGATAAGTCTGTAGGAAAAGCACGTGCATCACCTACATGCCAGATGCAAAATAAAACCCAATTTAAGTAATTCCTCTATTTGTTCATCAGTGTTACTGAAGTGCTATTAAAACTATGCAAAAAAACTGAGTAAAATTTCCATGTGCCATTATGTAGGACATAATGCAACATTATAATTTATTATTTCTGTAATCCTGCTGACTACCTAAAAATACATAATATTAGTATTTCACATGTGCTTCATAGAACTAGTTCTTGAAACAGAAGTCCTAGGACCAAATCCTAACCAAATGGCTATAAAAGGTTCTCATTCACGTTTTTTTCCACACTGAAAAAAAGTCAGACCAGATTTGTGAAAGTTAGGAAAATTTTATAGTCACTGGGGTCGGAAGAAAATGCCAGCCAACAAACTGTGGAAAGGATATAGAGCTGTTATTGTGGCAACTACTGGACACAGCAAGTTGCATTTCTGCAAGACACCTTATTATCACTCTATTTATTTAGTGTACTTCCTCAGACACTTCGACAACAACTTACTTATAGAAATGCTCCCTCACTATGAAACATACACAGCAAGATAGAATATAAATTTATAACTTCTACAATAAGAAATTGTAGTTAGAGATTCTAAAAAATGCTGGCCATCTCACTATCATATCCTCAGTGACACAGATGAATTATTATTGCACAATTTCCTCTGAAGATAACAGGAGGGCTTGATGATTACTTCAGCACTGGATTTGATTGAATGGCTTGTTGCATTTTCTTGTAGAACACTATCATCTGGTGGTATATTTTGCTGCTATGTAAACTGAATGCTATGAAGATGAAAGCATTTCATTTACTTAGCATTAAACATTTAGAAGAAGACATAGATTTACCACCTTGCAGTTATGCCAAACTATGTGGGGGTGTAAAATGCAGTAACATGAAATTAACTTGACAGAACTGCTGAGGATTTTGAGAACAAAAAATGCTGACATTTTACATGAATGAAATTTGAATACTTCTCTGTCCAGAAGTAAAAGACAGACTAAATAAAACAATATTCTCATTCATACTATCTACAAAGATAAAAAAAACCCTCACAGGGTTTTCAAACAAAAATATTTTTCACATAGTTTTTCTTATAATTGGAGGTGGAGATCTCACGTGCAAAAGTCAACTATTTATTACGCCATTCAGCCAGAATCTACATAAATCAGTTGTTGACTTACGTGGTAACTTTTCAGTCTAACAAAATCGACTTTCATGGAGATGAACCTTTCTGAATTTCTGCTAAGATTTTTAATGTGTTCCACAAGATCAGCACAGAACTTGTAGCCACCTTTGAGGACACAGAGAACCACAATATCATTGTCTCCAATGTCTTGCATAATATCTTTTGCCAGTCGTTCTGTCCTGGGCAAAAAAAAAATTAAGAGATAAAATAACTTTAGATGCAGATGCTCTAAGTTCATGGTATGCTTTACAAACACTATGCTGAGTATAAAGCTTGACTGGCATTGCTTAAGAAGCCTGACTTCACAGAATCACAGAGTGATTTAGGTTGGAAAAGACCTTCAAGCCCTTCAAGCCGAACCCTTTGAGTGATCACCACAATGCCAGCTAGACCATAACAGTAAGTGCCATGTCCAGTCATTCCTTGAACACCTCCAGGAATGGTGACTCTACCACCTTCCAGGACAGTCCATTCCAATGCCTGACTGGGTTTGGATCCAGCTCACAAGATGGCAGATCCAAACAGACAAAGCGATGGATGCAAGATGCAAAGCAAACTTGCATCAAGTTAATCTTAGATGCATAAAGTTAAATTTAACTATCATTTAAGTTAACCTTAAATGCATAAATTCCCCAGCTATACAAACAGCACCTACACATCTCAGCATATTTTGGGCTCATAAATATGTGAACTAGCCTTCCATTTTACCTCACAGGAATTATCAGTATAAAATATACCTGTAGAAACCCCTAACTTGTTATGTTAGTTACTGCACAAGAACAACAAATTAGGTGAAAGATAGGGAAGAATATTTGAAACTTTCATGCTGATTGGCTTTGGAAAATGCTACACTTACAGTTTTAATAGAAATATACATAAAAACTAGAAAGAAATAAGAGCATCAATAAAGAGTGTATATTATCACTATTCTGTACAGCTCACTGCTTTATACAGCAGAAATGAAGAGTGCAAAGAGCTTCAGCAACTTGTTCAAGTCACACACAGGCAAATAATTGAGCGAATGCTCCAGTGAGCCCAGAATTGTGGAGTGCTCAACCAAACCTATCTTCTCTGGCAATTCTGCATGGCAAACACAATATGGCAGATGATTGGAAACAAAAGATATGTACATTTCTGCCATGCAATGCTACATACATTTTCAAGATAAAAATAAGAAATATTAATCTTAATAATAAATGTAAATAATAAATATTAACTTTAAAGATAGCATTTCTAGACCCCCAATAGGGTACTGGGTCAACTGGGTCATTTCTAGATGTAATGAAGTATCAACAGAAAACTTAACAATGTTGTTTGATGTTTTGAGGAAAAACAGCTCAGTGCATTATATTCTGTAAATACTTCCACTGGAAAATTCTTTGATAGCTCTTTGAATTAGATTAGTAGTTTCAATGAGAGTGGACTTCTCAACAGGATGCAATTCATTAAATAATATAATTTATCCATTGTATTTTATTATTAAATTTTTCAGGTTTGGTTGGTTTTTTCTTTCTCTACCAACTGTAATACAGAAATCAATTTGCCCCTACGTAAGTACATTGATTGAACTTCAATGAAATCTGTGCATGGAGCAGAGAAGAATAACCTCTAGACTGAAGATAATATACTAAGTATGAGAAACAGCTGTTGCTTCATTTCTACATCTTTTATTTTTAATGCTGTAGTAAATTCTATATAGCAATAATTAGTATATTTTTATATAAGAAATAGAAGATATTAGAAATATTAATCTCACTTGATCTGAAATATAGAATTTCTTTTAGTGTTATAAGAATGAAGATCATTTACTTTACTATAGGTTAATAAAACAGTCTTTTATCATCTTTTATCAAGTCTAAGACTGGGGAAACCTCTTATTAAGAAACATTTCTTTGATGAATTTTCATTTTTTATATTGTTCCTCAGATTGTTTGCAGCTGAAATTTCCAGGAATTCCAAAGACGTCTTTGTATGTTAAAAGTGTAGGAACTCCAGCACAGACAAAAATGCACTAATTTATATTTCCAAATAAAAATATCTAAGTTTTTAACTTATAATATTTTAGGACCAAGATCATACATGCACTGTACATGGATGACATATAAAAGGCTTTATAAAAAGAATAATACTACTGACAAAACAATTTATTTAGTAACATTCAAGCTACACATACCTGTCAACAATAATGCCATGAGGAATGAGCACATATTCCAGGTCACCATAGTAGTGCTGAGGATAAGTGAACAAATCCAGACTGTATCCAGGCCAATTGTCTGAAATCTGAACATCAAACAGTACTGTCAAGAACACTTCATGGTGTTTGACATTATGTAACTGATACAGAATCAGCACTCTAGTACACTCTGTTGGATGGATTAATTGTGTGCCATACTTTCTTCCAGTTACAATTTACTACTTTGCTTTTCCCATTAATTATTTTGCTTCCTAGTATAACTCAGAAATCAAATGCTACAGTTTTTTCTCCACAAAATCTGGGAAATGTTACCTGAAATTACAAACAACTAGACAGACAAAAGAAATATTTAATACTAAACTAGTGGCAAATATAAGTTTATAAGTACTTTCAAACTCAAAGTGCAAATATAATATTGCCAGTTAAGGTGGGATTTTCCAATGGGACATTCAGATGGTGGAATTAAAAGTCATAAAATTCTGTATTAAAATTGTACATTTCTAGTTTAGAATGACCTAAATAATAAGTAAATAAATAGATAACTATTCCACAAATGAAACAGCACATACAGAGAATAATTTATGTTGTTCATGGATGATATCTGTACAAATCAGTGAAAAGCTGTACTTCTTACCAAAGGTGAGGTTCTTAACTTAGATGTCATCAAAGATAAGTGATTACAAAATGTTTGCATCTCACCTCACCATGAAACTAGTCCGTAAATCCATATATTTACAGAAAAAATATTTTACAGATTTAATATACATTGGTTTTGTAGGTATCAGAATACAGAGATTAGATCTCACAACATACAATGGTGGTAAAGATTAAGAAGGTCACAAATCAGCCAGCAATTGAAGGCTTCAGAAAGCCAAGAAATGCAAAGTCTCCAGCACAAAAACTAAACAAACTCCAAGACAAACATTTTCCCTGTTCCTTAAGAAAGACAAGACATGCAGGTTCACAAGGTACCTTGAAATCATTAGAAAGCTTTGCTTCAATAGTGGTTCAAGATGAAAAGCAACACCTAACAGGTTTTCCCTACAATCATATTCCTCGAGTCACACATTGTCTTTCTACAGCTTGGCTACAGGAATCTTGAGTACAAGGAGAAATGGTGACAAACCTGCCATTGGGCAGTGCATGTCTTAATAGCATTTTTGCTACAGACAGCCATTAAAGGGCCATCGCTGAAACCTCTGCTTACCATTTTATTGTAGAGCAATAAATGGTTTCTCACAATTTTGGCTAAGATAACTTATTTGATGTCGAGCTGTTCCTCCACAACCCCTCTTCTTTAACTCAGACACAGCCCTGCCTCATGCTGTACTAAACACTGTCCTGCCTTGTGGATTTTGTGTTGCTTGGAGGCTTTTGTGCATACTCATTGACAACTACAGACACCTTGACTGGCATGTTTTCTTAACTCTACCCAAAAATTTTGACATCAAAAAAGTTTCTTGTTGGCAACTGCTACTGAATATTTGCCCACGAAGGGTATGACTGGAAGATCACTGGAGTCAATGAAAGCTTTTCTCCTGACTTAGACAAGCCTTGAAACTACACAAAAGAAAAAACGTCACTTAGTTGTGTTCCTCATTTCCATAGAAACAGAGATTATAAATATCCTCCTTGGCAAGGTTTTTAATTAGAGCAAATCTTGTCCCAGAAACACTGCTGCAGTCAGCCTGCAAAGACTATTTTCCCATCTACTTTTTCAGTGCATGGGGGCCTGAAACTTTTTAAACGTTTTTTAGCAATGAACAGTCTATTCAAAAGCATTTTAATGCAAACTGAAACAATTTCATTAAGTGTTACAAACACCCACTAGCCACCCTGTCAGTGTTGCTTACTTCTGCATTCTTGTCAAATTGCATGGTTTGTGTGATGCAGATGAAATTAAATGGATAGAAGCTGCTTTAGAAGTCATACAAACCAATAAGTTTACTTAGGTTACAGTAAGTCCTTTATAAAACAGGATCAGGATGAAATTTTGATTCTCCCATTTATCCTTCTGGTTCTCTAGAATAGCAGAACATAAATAGTGTAACACTACAACAATATTGAAGTTCTTGTTTACAAGTGCTTGCTGGCATTTGACAAATAAGATGAAATTCACGTGTACTTTCAAATTAATTATTTGTCTGATATAATAAGCTTATTTCATATTCTTCTGTCTTTTAAACAGGCATTTCCCAACAAGTCTAAGAAATTCTCATTTATCCTAAAGCTATTCACAGTATTATGCTATAAGACAAATTTCAAGTAACTGTAAATTCTTATGACTATTCTGTTTAAGAATTTAAAAGGCCCTTGAAAATACGAAGGAAAAAATTCATATTGTTTCAGAAAGAAAACAGTGTTCAACTGGATAAGTAAATATATATTCTAAATACATTGGCATACTCGTGTGTAAAAAAATTCCTACAGTGAAAGGAAGACCCACTTTTAAAGTTCAGGCTTTGCATGTTTGAATAGCACAGCAGATATTCTTCAGTAAGTCTTTAAAAAGTTGATGTACATGGATACAAAAAGGAATACAAATACATGGCAATATCCAAAAGTGTTCCCCTGAGGCCTAGGAGACAAGCTGAAGACATTCAATTGCAACACCTTTAGAAGAATGTTGTTTGTTTTCTTGTCTGGCAAAGTGAGCACAGGTGAGATTTGAGCTCAGTCCTCAGCTCCAAGCAGCATGAAGCAAAGTCCAGCTTTTGTAACTTAAACGATGCTGCACTGGACTTACTGCTGGTGGGGTTTTGGGGGAGTTCAGCAGAAAAAATTAAACCAGTGCAGCACATGGTCATGCACATTCATGTCCTTCTTTGCAATAACCTCCTGCTGCTTGATGATACGCACAGTCCCCCACTTAAGGAATGTCATTTATCACACAGGTGTCAGGAGACATGGTTGATGTGTGGTGTTTTCAGACAGAGCTTGAACACACGGGGCCGGTCCTTCAGAAGGGGGATGCAGGGGATGTTGGAGCGGACAGTGTGACCACAGAGGGCCCTGGGCCATGATCTGGGCAGCTGACCCGTGAACTTTCTGTTAAAATCCTAATGCCACATTAAAATAAGAACATACCTAAGGTGGTGGCAGTGATGGCATTTGCTTCACAGGAGAATCTGGGATGTCTATCAGAATAAGGATCACGTTCATTCATTTTTGCGCCACTTATCCATCCCTACAGGCACTCCAAACGCACGGCCAAGGCTCGGGCTGTTTCCCACCCCAGCAGAGCACGGGCAGCCCAACCCTCTCTCACGGCCCCGCAGACTCCCAGGGGCCTCCCAAAGTTCTGGTGGGAGAAAGACACCTCGGGGTGCCTGGGGAAGCACAGCCACGGCCCCAGGAGCCGCTCCGGCTGGTACCGGACCGTGTTTTCACGGCGGAAGCCAAAGGCGCGGCTCAGCCCAGCTCGCCCGTCCTCCTCCGGCAGCCGCAGCGGGGCCGGGGCCGGCGCAGGGTGAGGGGAGGCGGCCCAAGCACCGGCCGGGGGGCCCGGAGGGAGCGGGAGAAGGGAAGGGAAGGGCGCAGGGGTTCACCACAAAGCGCCGGGGGCTTCGGGGAAGGAGGCCGGGGACCGGGGAGGCACCGCGGCCGGCGAGGGGGGAGCGGCCGGGCCGGGCCGTGCCGCGCTCCGCATTTACCACAACGCCGCGGCCTCCAGCGCTGCTCCCGCCCTGCCCGGCCATGTTCCTGCGCGCGCCCGCCCGGGGGGCTGCGGCGGGGCGGGGCCGCGGCGGGTGCGGGGGGCGCGGGGCGGGGGAGCAGGATGAGGGGTGTGGGATGGACGGTGCGGGATGCAGGATGGGCGGGATGCAGGATGGGCGGTGCGGGATGCAGGGTGCGGGATGCAGGGTGCGGGATACAGGATGGGCGGTGCGGGATGCAGGGTGCGGGATGCAGGGTGCGGGATGCAGGATGAGCGGTGCGGGGAGCAGGATGAGGGGTGTGGGATGGACGGTGCGGGATGCAGGATGGGCGGGATGCAGGATGGGCGGTGCGGGATGCAGGGTGCGGGATGCAGGGTGCGGGATACAGGATGGGCGGTGCGGGATGCAGGGTGCGGGATGCGGGATGCAGGGTGCGGGATGCAGGATGGACGGTGCGGAATGCAGGGTGCGGGATGCAGGATGGACGGTGCGGAATGCAGGGTGCGGGATGCAGGGTGCGGGATGCAGGGTGCGGGATGCAGGGTGCGGGATGCAGGATGGACGGTGCGGGATGCAGGGTGCGGGATGCGGGATGGACGGTGCGGGATGCAGGGTGCGGGATGCAGGGTGCAGAATGCAGGGTGCGGGATGCAGGATGGACAGTGCGGGATGCAGGGTGCGGGATGCAGGATGCAGGGTGCGGGATGCAGGATGCGCGGTGCGGGATGCAGGATGAGCGGTGCGAGATACAGGATGGGCGGTGCGGGGAGCGGGACGCGGAGTGTGGGATGCAGGATGAGCGGTGCGGGATGCAGGATGGGCAGTGCGGGATGCAGGGTGCGAGATGCAGAATGTGCGGTGAGGGATACAGGATGCGCGGTGCGGTGTGCAGGATGGACGGTGCGGGATGCAGGGTGCGGGACGCAGGATGAGCAGTGCGGGATGCAGGGTGTGGGATGCGGGATGGAAGCTGTGCAGGTATAGGTACAGTCAGAATGGTGGAAAGGCTTGGACAGGGCTGGCCAAGGGGCCTGGCCTGGGTTAATGGGTAATATTAAACTGATGTGGTTTAAACTACCATTTTAACTGGATTTTCTTGTACTCCAGGGAAGAAAACATGGAATTTCCAATAGTTCAGTAATCATACTTTCCATCCTTGCTGTCTTCTGGAGTTGCTGCTCCTTCCCACCAGCGTGCACATGCTGAGGCAGGCTGTGTTTCCTGTTGCCCTCAGCCCATGCCCGTGTTGCCTAAGCTCCCTGTGCAGCTGGAGATAAACAGATCAGGCACCGGGAACAGTGCAGCTCTCTGCCACTCCCTTCCAATTCTGTTAAAATTATTATTAATATTTTGCTTTCACTGCCTCACAGATTAGAAGGAGCTTGGTTTTTTCTTGGCTTACTCTGATCATTGCCTACCTTTACTTTCCCATATAAGAAGTTCAAATTTGGACTTGCTCCATCCTTTTTGTATCCTGTCTTTTGTGGAAAATGGTAGCAGCCTCTCTGGCCACTGTGGATAAAAATAAAGCTTTTTGCTTTCTTAAAATTGAAACTTGGTTATCATTTCTAATATCAATCTGTCAAATACACAGCTGGTAGAATTCTGCCATTCCTATACTAGAAAATATTAAAGGAAGAAAAAGTTGTTTTTAGGGAAGACCTAGGCATAGTGAAATATTCTAAGTGCTACCTGAGGGGCTCTCACCAACCAAGTAGGAAACATTTCAGGTTGGAACACTGCTATTCTAGAATGTGGTCATTGTCACTTCTGGTCACAACAGATGAATCCAGGGAGCAGTTATGGGTATGTCTACACAGGGAATTTGGTGTCTAATGTGGACTAGTTTTCAGGTGCATCCTGTTAATGCACTTACATGAGAACTGATAGGACAATTCTTAGGAATCTGGTGTTAAGAATGCTTCTATAAATTAATCACTAATTAAAATCTGGTGAAGTGCTAGAGCAGCTGAAGATTATCTTGTGATAAATGCTTTGTTTCTTATATGAAGCCAGGGGTTTTTGATTAATTAAGGAACTATTCTTTAAAGAACTACTGCTACCACAGACAGCATGTCTGAAAGAACAAAAGACAAGGCTTACAAAGTGTCAGAAGTCCACTCCAGAAAATATCTGCCTCAAAGTGATGCCTGTATATCAAGACTCAAGGGTACTGAGAAAAAATAGTTCCTGTTCACAGTGCTGTGAAATAATAAGTAGTGAATCTGATAAACAGCATATGCAGACTTGTACAAACCTACATAAATCATATAAAATTTTTCATACTGGACAAAATCCCTAAATAAATTTGCTTTCAATTTGATTTCAATTCCATGTCAATGTTTCATACAACTATTGAGAAAGAAAGTTTAATGTTTCATCTGATCTTTGGGTTAAATGCTCCTGATATGTATCCACACTTTTCAGGATTTGAAGACTCTCCTTGTCTGGAAGAATGCCTCCTAAAGCCCATATTTGCCCTAAAGCCAGCACAGTCAGAATCAGTTACCACCAAGTTGCCAATGAAGATGCTGTTGTGTTTATGTCCCAGTGCTGAACCCTGTGGATCTGAAGCTATTTAGATTACAGCTAGAAACTCAAATCAGTTCTGCCACTCCTATATTAGGACTGTTTTCTTCTACCTTTCAGACTATTTGGGTTACTATTATCAGAGCTTTCTGTATTTTTAACCATATTCTTTATCACAGTACTGCAATATGAGAGATTGTTCTGACTAACTACAGACAGAGGATTAATGCTTTGAAAAGCATTAACATGAGCAGGACACTAAAAAATAAATTCCTCCAGCATTGTGCTGGAAAACTTAAGCAGGAGATGTTTGTTCTTCCCATCAAGATTGGGTAAATATGTCTGTCGAGTCTTTGTTTGGATGTTCTTATCTTCCAGCAATTCTACAGGGCTCACTTAAGAAGTGTAATGAAGTGTCATGTCTTGCTAATAACAATAAATATGAGTAAGGAAATGAAAACCTAGATAAATTTAGCTGGGGTACACTTCGATACTACTGCTGTCAGCAGCCACACACCCAACCCACAAAACTGTTCTCCATGAAGATTTTTTCACTGGCACAAAAGGTAATACATTTTGTTTAGCTTTGTTGCAAATGGCACAAATTCATGGTTCTGTGAACTCACAGAATTAGTAGAAACCAGAATTAATGAGGTTCTTTGTGCATGATGGAAATGAAGCTGCTAAGGATTTTGTTATAGAGGAATGTATACTTACTGAATGTTTTTCTTTTACAGAATGAACTGGTATAGAATGAATGAGTTTACAGTAGACTTTCAAAACTTATTTTAATTAGGGCCAAAATTTGATTAGCGAATATTGTGTATTTGGGGCTTAACTATGAAAAAGCCTGTAAACATTCTGAAGAATGTTCTTACTATCTTTGTTTAGCTGTTTGTTTATGAACTAAAAATAGGAGGAAAAGAATAAACATTTCTAGATACACAACCAGGGGAAATGATCAAAGGGGAGAAGAACAAAGAAAATAAGAGTAGATAATACAAGTAGGACTGGGTAGGTCTGGACACATAGCCAAAAGCCATAAAGGACCAGATGGAAGAAGTGACACACAGGGAAACAAAGCAGGGTTAAGACTGATACACAAATCCCATGTGAATATATTTATGCTTCTGGCCTTTACACAACTTTATAATTTCAATTAGACATCTATTCTTTTCTTACCATGTTACTGATAAAAGTAGGACATGCCCACCCTTTCACAACTTTAATGTAAAGAAATACTGAAAATAAAAGGTTGGGGGCAGGGATATACCAGGAGAGCAGTGCAAGGCAAATACCATTATGGAGTTACCCGTAAGCAACCTTTACAACTGCATTATGTATTCTGCTTCCAAGAAGTTATAACAAACCTTTGACAACTCACTCTAATATGTAAACACCAAAACTAGACAAGAAAAGCATGAAAATCCAGAATATTTCAAGAGGTATAGCTTACCTAGGTAGAAGCTTGCCAATTAGGGGGTGAAGTAAGAGCTCTTTTTCTCGTTCTGCCTGTTGCTGCAGCTGTTATGTGAACAGCAGAACTGTAAACAATCTTATCAAGCATAAACTTGCATTTCTTAGTGGTTACAAGGTAAGCTACAACACACACACACACGCACACCCAATTGCGGCAGAGAAAGACATTTTTGGGTAAAATGGTTACTGAAGAGATTATTAAAAGCAAAAGTCTAGCATATGTACAGTACTTTAGGGCATGTTGGAAACAATTCTAAATTGTTTGCATATCCAATTTTAATATATTCCAGAATTTTGAGTTCTTGTGTATTACCTGAGGCAGTGACCGAGTCCACAGGGTGGCTGCTGGAGACCCTGAATGCAGCAGAACATGTCTGGCAGACAGTGTTCCAGACATTTGGAGAACATGAAGCAGGATTTCAAGCCATTCCCCTACAGTAATGAACACAGAGAGCCCATATGAAATGCTGCCCCATTAGCAGGGCTAGGGAGCATCCTGTGATGTGCAGCAGAAGAGACGCACATTGTTCTCTGTGACTCCTGTACTAGAGCAGGTGACAGAGTGGCACTGCAGGCTGGAATCTGGCTCCTGCCTACTTCAGCTTCAGTAGAATTATCATCATTTTAGAGGAATTGGAAAGTTTAGCTTTGAAGCAATTGCAGCATTTAAGATCTACAAGGGAAGCTTGGTCACAGTTAACCTGTACTGAGTCTGTGAGGCTGACTTAGGCTTTGAAAATTAACTGAAGTAACTTTTATACCAAGAAAATGGCTAAAAGCTGCCATTCAACATGTTAGTCTATTTTTTCAAATATTTATAACCTTCAAATCACTGTTAGGCACTGCTTGACAGAACCCTGGGCTTTGACTTATTTGGTCTATGATAAACATCTTTAATACAAAACTACATTTTTGTTTGTTATTAATCTCACTGTGCCAAACTAGAGCAGCGAGCTTTGCTTTGCAATTTCCTGGCTCCTGAAGATACCCTTCCTGCTTTTCAGGTTCATGTTATTAATATAAAATCCTTATAGCTGAAAGAAATGCAAACAGAAATTTCCTCCTGTCCTTCAATACTAGAATAAACTTTATATGCTTTATGATATTATGGAAATATTTGCCCTAACCAGCTGCTTAGAGGTATTGATGTTTGAATGATAAAGCACTGTTTTCAAGGAATGCTGCTCACATCATATCCTATGACAAATTCATCATGCATGACCATGAAAACTAGTCAGGGAGTTGTAACTACATAGTAGGTCACACCCAATGTAATGTATTTAACTGTTAGTTTTCTTTTTAAAGGAGGTTGTACACTTGGCTTCATCCTTCTTTTTAATTTTTTTTCTTAATTAAACAAATCTAGAAAAGTCTGCCAGACAAAAGAATTCAAAGTGTCTTAAACAACTAAACATGTAACAGTTTAAGGGCTCTCCCCCCCCCCCCCCAGAACAGCTCAGTTATCTTTGATATAATTTTGTATACTTCACAGCTTGCCTGGAATAAACAGTGCAATAACAAAAGTTATTGAAAAACAGAGACCCAGGAGTTCTCCTGTAGCATAGGACAGTGAATGTTCATGGCTGGACAGCCTCTGTGTTTTGTTGCAGCACAGAATGACCCATAATCCGAGGGTGCTGAAATGCTGGATTTGGACCATTTACAAATTTTATTGTTTGTGTAAAAGACAAATCCTTCGTCCTGATAAAACAGCAAAAGGTGCTTGTTTCTTCCTTGTGCAGTGCTTGGGGCCACATGTTGAACACTACTGGAGTTTTTTTCCTCCAAAGAGAGAATTACTACATTGCTTCCTCAGTTCGAATATGGACCTCAAAGCAACATGAGGTCCTTTAAAATGGACCTTAAAGAACAGTTCTAGAGGTACTTGCCCATTTTTACAGCAGCTATTTGAATTAGAGGATTGAGTCACCTGAATTTTCCATAGGGGGGCTCTCACCTAGCAAGACTAAACTAATAATTAATTTTATTAATTTTGAGTAACCAATAGCTTTTAAACTATTCCATAGTGCTGTTTAGGCTCAAATCATAGTTCTAACTTTAGGCACACATATCCTGTACTTAAAAGAGATGGGCTCAAATTGCACGTCAGAATTCCCAAAAATAAGAAATGCAGTATTAATGGTTACCAGTGAAAAAGCCAGGTATAAGTCATTTACCATTGCATTTCAAAAACATGCTATGACAAAGACATGAATAAATCATATTGCTCCAGGGAATAAGTTAAGTGCTTTAAATCTCATTTCTCTTCCTTCAACTCCTACTTTCCAGTTGCTGAAACAAATGAAATGAGGGTTCTTGGAAAACAGATCCTTTTAGTAAACAACAAGAATCTTATTGCATGGTCTTCATGCCCAGATGATCATATTTATTATTACTGTTATTATAAGAACACAAGAGCTCTACTAACAGACAAAATTGTGTCAGCCACTAAGCAAAGAGAGAAAAACACAACCCATGTGACAGCTTAACAATCTAAGACAAGAAACAACAGGCTACAGTGCCAGGGGGGTTCAAGGAAACTGCATAGGTCAGCAAGATAAAGCCTTATTTCATCTGACCAGCAGCTCAGCTGCTGTTAAATTTTTGGTGAGCACCACCTGCACAGGACATTTGAGGAAAGATTTGAATACAAAGTTATTCCAGTGTTTGCATATTTCTGTGAATTTCTTCATGCTGTGGAGTCAATGTGGAGGCTGGCATGACATAATGAATTAACACCACAGGCTGGTACTGTGACTGAACAGAAGTTCACTCTCCTAGCAGCATCAACAAGACCAGCATACAGCTACTATTTGGCTATGTCTGCCTGTCTACAACTATTTGTGGAGGTACAGTCTATTAAAAAATTGTGTTTCATAACTTGCTGAAATATAAAGTCATATTTATATAAGCACCCTTTAAACAGTAAAGAAAAAAACACAAGAAATACCTCATGCTGCATTCCTACCATAATGCCACTGCTTAGCCTGGAAGGTGAACACTGTGAATTTACTCGTATTTTATTTACATAACTTTGCATGGCAAGAAGGAGCAGGAGGAAGATATAGTATGAAAAATCCTACAATCTAGGCATTTATGTGGTCATGTGTATATCACCTCCTTGGATGGCCACTCATGGAAGGAATGGCCATTCCCCCTTGGCTTAGTCATGCTCAATACACACCTGGGGTGGACAATGCTGCAGGGCTCAGCAGCTGCCTTCCTTGACTATGGGAAATGTCAGATGATCTTAATAACAGGGTTTTCCACGTGTCTCTCCTCTAATTATGTCATTAATATTATAAGCATCCTAAAGCTGAGGATGAAAGTGTGGACTAGGGCTAGCATTTATCTAAGATCCTATTAATCTGCATATATGTGAAATTTTCTTATCTGAAAGATGTATGCCTTCATTAAGTCTAAAATTGTTAGATATATTGTGTTGCCTGAAATGTATGCCAATGAAAGGACTAGATTTTAGCATCGTGGCAGAGCCATCACAGCAGCAGTTTGCTGTACCAATTTTCCACAAAAATATACAAGGGGTGAGAACATGCCCTCCCACAAAAAAAACCTACCTACAGAGACTATGGAAAATGAATTCAGTGGTGAATTTCTCCCATTTTTCCCACTGAATTTTGTGAGGGGAATGAGGTTAGGTTACCTCTCTAAGTTTTGAAGAACTGTCCCAGACTTAGTCTCCAGGAATGCATGCAGAGCCCAAAAAGCCACCATGGTCTAAGATCAGCCACATGGAGCCCACATGCTCCTGTCAGAGCTGATGTTTGCTCGAGGCAATCAGGAACTCCCTCTGTTTGTGACGATGCCATATCTGATCCCTTCCTTCCTGAATATAAATAGTTTCATTCTCAAGAAAAGCCAGTGAGATATTCATCATAATTTCACGTTGCTATTTTTAAAAAATAGATACACAGCTTTGTCATGCACAACTTCCAACAGGAAATATTTTCAGTTTGCGGGAATGTAACTCTTACTGAGTTACAAAAGGTTATTCATGCCCCATTTTTCATGTTTTATTCTGGTTATCCAATTTAATATGGACAATTTAAAATTATGAAGTACTGAAGCAGTTTGATTATAGTCTTTGTTATTTCATGGATTATTAGTAACTGAATAGTGAATTTAAAGGATGCTTCAACTGGTAAAGGTTCTTTTTAGCCTATAGACAGACTTGTTTCTGTTAATATTTAATAGCTTTTATGAGGGAACAATTCTGTCAGAACAACTGAGTTTATACACTTTTTTCATTTTGTTATACCAATGGTACATATTAATTGATTCACGAACATTATACTTTCAATTACTGGCATTTCCTGAACATATAAATACAGTTACATTCTTTGGATTCTGTAAATTTATTTTGTCAAATTTCCAGGGAGAGCTAAAGGGTAAGAACATTATCCTTCTGCATGCATTTTCAATGATTTTCATTATATTTTTTCTCCATAATCAGAGGTGTAGGCAGGTCCCATGGAATACACACCAAAAGCCTCTCCATGGAGTGACAAAAGCAATTCACATGTCTCATGAGGGGAACATGCACCAGATCTACCTGCAAAGAGCTATATGAGGCTCAGGAAAAAAATGCTACAGCATTGTTGAAGGACACTAGTGACAGTCCACTCAGCTACAGAAGGACACCGGCTTTTGTCTCTTCCTCTTCTGTTAAGCAGGAATAATTTTTGCATCCCTTCCCATTCACTTCCCAATTTCCCAATAATGGATTAACATACTTCTGACATTGTCAAAAACCAGTCATTTATATGGGTGAATGATGAATGTTTCTAAGTGTGGCCTAGCTGCTCATCCCAAATTTTGGTATAGGCCATCACCTATTTTGTATTTCCATAAAGTTAGCACTGATGATAAAGGGAAGAAACAAATACTGATCCTAACCTAAATCAGCCAGTCTACAAATAAATAAAGGCTGATGGGGAGGCAGTGGGAATGCATGCTCTTGTGGAGTCAAATCCTTTTTTTTTTTATTTCAAGCCATAAGAAACAGCCTTTTCTGATTACACTGAATTTCTTAAGAGGGGCATCAGGTACTTCACTAGAAAATAATGTCACATATTATTACGTGCTAACAATTTAGTGTAGTTTTGTTAAAATATACAGTGTGTCATTCTTTTGAATGACACATTCATTTATTTTAAATCCATATTTTACAAATCTGCAGCTTTCTTCCAGCTAATATCCTTCAAAAATAAACATGATTGCTTAACAATAAGTTACAAATAAGGAAATTCACATTCCTGCTCACCCACCTGTTCCTAGTGTATGTCATAGACAAGTCTAACATGCAGAAGAAATAGAGCCTAGAATCACTGTGAAGTCTTCAAAGCCATTCCCTGACAAATTTAGGAAAGGAATGCAATGTATGGGAAAAATTGGGTTTTCATAGTTAATTTCACATTTTTTACTTTATCCTTTGCTGATGTCACAACAGCTGCTGGTGGTAGTGATTGACACCATGCAGAAAAAGCTGTGTTCTGAAAGGCTGAGAAAGATCTTTTCTAATCTAAACAATACCTACAATTCTATAAAGCAAAGGTTAAGCAGCAGGAAAAAAAAAAACATTTTTTCCTCCTATGCAAACAATTGTGAGAGAGTGTGCTGATGTAATTTTTGTCTAAGTCTTGACTCAGATGCTTGTATATTGCTTTCATTCTAACAGAACACACATAATTCCAGTCAAAGCACACTTTTCTAATTTAACTGTAGATTTACTACAGCATTACAGAATTATGTACTTGTAAAAACACATATGTGGTGTCTGTATTGCGTGAAGTCTGTATTATTGCAGATTTCCACATTAAAAATTGATTTTGGTAACAAAAAATAAGTACCCAAAATGTTATAGAGAATCCAAGCTGTTTAGAAATACAATTACTCAAGCTTTTAAGTAAAGCACAACATCTCTTTAATATATAGTCCAGAAGCCATTCCACCCTGAAGTTATATTTACCAAGTTGTCTTCAGTAGCCAATTATTTCCCTTTGTTTTGGCTAGGCAAGGAAAGATGTACCCCAAACATAAGAAACAGTGTTTTATATGCTTTTGGTATGATGTTTATAGAAATTTTAGTAGTTCACAAAAATTACAAAGAATAATAAATTAAATTAATTATTCATACTCAAAGTTTAGTTAAGCATTTTATTTCAAAATATTTGGGGAATTGTAGAGATGAGAGTTATATGTAACAACTTTTGTAAGATGCTACATACTTAGTTGAGTATTTCCTTCTAAATAGTTGACAGTAGCATCTTCTGAGAATTTAGAGAGGCACTTCTTGGAGATGCAGGGACAGAGAAAAAGGAGAAAAGAGACCATATCTGAACAAGAATCCTTACATGTTTGCAATGTAGATACATTTGTGCTTCTCAATTGCTGCTATGTCATGCTCCAGTTGTTTCAGCTTTAATTCCAGCTCTTCTTTATGCATCTGCTTGTACCTGGTGTCTGTTACTATTGGAAGACCTTGATATGCACGATTTATTTCCTCCCAGTTCTTTTTCAGTGTCTGGTGCCATTACATGAAAAGGAAATATATGAGAAAAAGTAAGAACAATATGTACATAAACTCCTTGGTTTTTTAATTTATATTACATATGCTAAGTGTTACGGCAATGTAAAAATAATAGATAAGTACATTAATAATGTGTAGTCATCTTAATTGGACCAAATCAATTAAATCCTTAAGAGTTATGATATTTGGAACGCCAGCCATATTGAGCAAAATTCAGCAAAGTTTCAGGCCATCTCACCACCAGCCTAATTTTCTGTAATCAAGATTTTGTTCAGACCATGGTCACCAAACTGATTCCACAACACTTAAACTTCTATAAACTACTTTGAAAAAACACTGAATAATTGCATTCCCTTTCTAATCTACATTTCCAGTAACAATTATCAGCAATTTTTTTATCATTTGGACTAAAAACTCTAACTGTCACTGACCCTATCAACAATAATTTCAATAACCACTACCTCTCTTGCATGCTGCTGTGCAAAGAATTACCTTTCTAGATAGAGCAAATTATATCCTCTATACATAAAACCTTGAGACTAAAATTCTACATTAAAAAATTAAAAATGCTATAATCAAAACTTATTCATAAATCTGTTAAGTCAGAGACACAGAGACACCAGAGACAACACTTTTATCCACCAATATACACTAAAAGGAACCAGACAGTGGTAGAAAACTAAAATTTACATTATGTCTTTATATCCGTCTTACAATTACCACAACCATTGCTCTTACTTTCTCTCCTCAAAAGTATAATAAAAATCTACACATTTTATCCACATGAATGTGAGGATTTAGTAGAGTTTATCCAGTGCATCAAATGTCCCCATGAAAACCATATGGGTGAACTTAATAATCACAACTAACAAGGAACTGGGAGAGCAATCAGTAAATAACACGCCTGTTGGTGAGAAAACAGTTCTCAAAAGTGTTTATGGCTCTTAGTTCTGTCGCCTTAGAGGATATCACAATGCATCTTCACAAATAAAGAAATGAAATTACTCTCTTGGGAACAAAAGTTTTCAGCTCTTCTCCCTAACCAAAACTGGATTCAGCTGGCACACTGATTTTATGGCACACTGTGATTTCCACATCATGTCCTCCATTATTATGAAACATTTTTCTCGCAGTCTGGCTAACTGATGAGCATACTGAAGTTAAATTTAGAGGGTTTATTTTTATACATATTTAGCTTTGAAGAGTGTTGTTTCTATTTCAGAACTCAAGGGCTCTTGTGCTTAAAAACTTGTCTTTTGTTGACTCTATTAATTGATTTACAAAAAAAAAAAAAAAGAACTCTCCTGACAACACTTAGAAAAATATAATCTTTATTATGAACTAATATTTTAACAATTCAAACCAGTGTATTTATTGCATAGCAATTCATGCTTTTTGCATATTCATATTAAGCATCTAAGTGTTGTTCATAAAGGTCCTTACAACAATCTTCATATACAAATATCTACATAAGCTTAAAAACCTTACTGCTACAAGTTAAACTTAGAACAACATGGATATTTACCTACTGTCTGGTAATGATACTTGTTTTTGCTATCCAAGGCTCTAAAGTACTTTGGTCAGTTTCACAGTTTACCAGGCATCAGGTACAGTTAACAAATATATAGGCATAAAAATAAATCTCATCTTTTCAAAAACTTTCATTAAAAAGTCATTCATAGATTCTTTAAATAATTCTTATTTGTGTACATTAGTAAGAACAGGCTTGGAAATAATTGAAAACAGTGAATTTTAAAATATTAGAGCATACATTCATCAAAACTGCTCTATCCCTACAAAGTGGAGAGATCAAAAGCAGATCATGACTCTATAAAAATCTCCTTCACAGCTCCTCCAGCAATGTAATTTGCTGACCACTATTCCGACTGCTAGATCACAAACTGAATATCCAACTCTATATATGGAATTCTCATACATGCTGGATCAGTGAGAAATATGTACTGCATTTATCAACATTCTCTTTTATTCTCATAAAATCCCAACCAAAGTAAGCACAATGAAGACTTCAAAAATGTTGGCACAAATTACTTCCCTTTATTTTTGTAAGGTCATGAGGCTTGCTTTTGGTCTCAGGCAGCTATTGCCACGTATTCTTTCAAATCAGATAGTGCACATGTGTTCACTAGCAATGTCAATTATTTTAAAGGACAGAAGTTCCCATATGTCTACAGCTGAGCACTGGGTAGAAGCCACATACCCTAGGGACACTAATTCCTCCTGACAATATAGCTGTATAAGTAAGCCCATGGAAGGGTAAATGTTTTTGAAAAAAAAAAATTAGAATAAATACTGAGTTAATAAGAAACAATCTTAAAAATTGAAAATTAAAAAAATATTCCAGTGCATTCCTCTATTTGAAAAATATAGAACATAATTTTAATCAAACTAAATGCAGAATGGTGAGCAGCTGAACTCACATGCCTTTTTTGCACATATATTTTTGCTGCATTGTTAACTTGTTGGACCATCAGCTTGTCCCATACCTTTCTCACCATAAAAATATGTTTTGTTCTTTATATTGCTGTCAGTGCAGTACCCTCACCTCTCTCCCATACTCCTTCCTAGCTTCTACTGCTTGTTATATATGCAAAAGACCATTGTGCTGGACATTTCAGACCTTGCTAATTAACCAGTTTGTCATTCAGGCAAGCAAGTTAAGACACCGTTTTCTCTCTATTTTTTTTTTTTTTTGTGGACATTCAGCATCTTTGAGCTGTCCATCTGTCTATTAATTTGTTTCAGGTGGATGCTAAGAGCAAGTTATTAAGGGACAGACTGATATAGAGATATCACACACATATAAGCTTCATTTTCATAGGAAATTTGTCTAAAAAGGGGTCAAGAAAAATTCCAGTTCTAAGTCAGAACTGGATATCTCTTTTATGGTATTAATTCTCTTTAAAAAGTCTTGTGCAATAAAAACTGTATGAAAGACGGTATACAGAACAATTTGACAAAATACAAAATTGTCAGTCAGTTCTATGACTATATTGCAGTTTAATTCTGGGGGGTTTTTGCCCCATTTTAAAGCAAGTCATTATGCTTTAATCACTGAGGTCACAATGTGAAGACAGAAACTGCCAGTAAAAGAAGCAATATTCTACATTAAGAAAAAAAAATATTTCTCCATTAATAAGTGTCACAAAATCCATATTGGTGATTTTCTGCTCTTTGAAGTTTTACTGAAATTTCAAGTATTTAATGTGAATAAGAACCAAACAGAATTGAAAACTACTAAAACTCTAGCTAAGTAAGTTCCTTTCAGTTGTATACAACTGTTCTACAGCTCCATCTAGTGAAAAATTAGCCAACTAATTAATATCACTTAAAAAACAAAAAAAGTGTACTTTCATTATTTATATGGACTTACATTACTGCATTTAATCGTTTGGACATTATACTAATTACACTAAATCAAAATATGCACCTTCAGAACATTTGTCCTTTCTTCTTCAGATAGTACTTTCATGGCATTCTTCTTGAGTTGCTCCAAAACACTGGCTTGGTATTCTTCCTCCTCTCTCTTCATTTCTTCATTTCTCTGTGTCACATATTTTGGTAAAACACCATAATTCTATAAGGAGAAGGAAGAAGTTCCTTATATGTGTTTTTAAGAAGGAAACAAAGAGATACCTGTCATCCATCCATTTGCAAAAATAGCTTGAAATGACAATTTGCACTACTGAGCACTAAAATCCTAAGTCACCATGTTCTTAAAAGTGTCAAACATGATAATCTTTTTAGCCTGAGAAAAACATATAAATAATTCCCTTCAATTTATTTTCACAACCTTAGAAGACAACAGAATCCAGAAACCACAATGTCTATTTGTAAGAACTGATGGTTGAGCAAGGAGTTTGAAACCTGTTCATGACAGTGAGCTATCTTACATTTTTATACAGTGTCAGCTTCTATGATTGGAAACATTCCTTAGAGAATGTCTTTGAAAGGTCTTTCTGTATCCTGATTTTTGCTGAACATTTCAACATACAAGAACACATACATGAAAAGTGGACTAGTTAAGAAGGATGAACTATCCCACACTGATGTGTTTCAGTGAGGAAAAAAATAACTTCTGAATATCCCAGACATTCTTGGGGTAACACACCTATTTTGCCTTAACCTTTGTAAAATGAAGCTCCTCTAGCCTAAAGATATCAGAGACTACCTTCTTTCTACTAAATGCAGAATTATTCACTAATCTTTTAGTGTCAGGTAGCACGATGACTAGCATTGTTTATATACATTTTTAGCCATGGAAAAGTACTGCAAGGGATTCAGGTTCTTTTTGGCATCTTCTCTGTCACAAGTTATGTCTCATGTCATCTCTTAATGCTCTGTTATGGGTTGCATGTTTAGATAAGCCAGACTCTTGATAGATCTTATTGGACTGTTCCTGTACACAGAGGAGGTTCTCCTTAAAATCATGTCAGCTCTCCCAAGGTCTTTGCTTTCCAGAGCTGTCTCACATGGGTTACCCTCAATAAGCTGCTGTTTGCTCTCCTGAGCAGTCAGTACCCACCTGGTTCACTGAACAGGAAGGGGTCTGCAACTGCTACATGGTCTGTGCCACCCAGACTACAACTGATTATCACACCCCTGAGCAATTCTTCTGGTTGGTAAGTAGCAGAAGAGCATGACCATGGATTGGCTCATGCACCATCTGTGAAGAAAGATGTTGCTGGCATGCTTCAGGAAACTTTTTCAATTGCTTTCATGCCATTGTGTTATTCTCTCAGCAGCTCTCAAGGAGACAGAAGTCTTCCATAAGAAGCTGCATCGTGATCTGAAGATTTCCTCAAGTTGCTTAAAGAGATTTTCATCCAGCTCTTCACCTTTTTGGGTGCTCCATAACAAACACACTTCTGACAGTTGCTGGCTTTTCCTCTGATTTTGACCCACAGGCTCAACCAGCTTGTTGCCAATTTCATAGAATAACTCCATATATTTGAACAGCTCCTTAATTCAAAGGGCAACCCTCCTTCTCTTCTTCCCTGCCTGTCTTTTCTAAGCAGCAAACATTCATTCATCACAGAATTCCATGTCTCCCCATTAAACACTCCCTGGGTTCCCAATGCAGGAGATATGCCATTACTTTAGAATAACCATTCTGCAATTTTTTTTTGGCTGACAGCATAAGCAAATGAAAACAGAGCAAAGGAAGGCACAAATCCAGTGCCAGTGATTTCTTCTCAATGAGTTCAAGAGGTCTAACACAAACAGCCATGGAACCTATGCAACAGTGAAACTAAAATAGGCATTACGAATAGTGTTTCCAATATAATTTGATAAAACGTACCTTTTTTTTAATGTATTTTGGAAAAAGTCCTGAAGGCTCAAGGAGATATTTGTCTCCCTGTCTTGTATCAACACAAAAATGTCGAGGCTTTTTAGGCTCCCCCCGTCATAACAGCAAGTGCATTTTTACTTATAAAATTCTTTTTAATGCGAGTAACTGGGTGGTATGTCCTGGGTGGCACTGATAAAGGAAGCAATTTTTTACCATCCTCTTCTTTTTTTTCTGTGAATAGAGCATGTAAACATTCTCAGCAATAAATTTGAAGAGATTTGCCCTTTCATATTATTACACTTTTCAAAAGGGAAAAACTATGTACAGAATTACATAAAAATAGGACCCAACAGTATCTACAATGAAAGAACTGCCTGTCAATGAACTGCGAGGTAGGTTTGTTTGGCCTGACAGAAGTTTCCTAACCTAAGAAATACTATGGTGTTTTCAGATGGGTTTTCCTTATTTTTCACTCATTTTCTCTTAACTGGAGTTATACAGACAGGACTTTTCTCAAATGTAATTATAACTACTTTTACTAGGGGTGCTCATTGTCAGAGCCCTTGGGCAACAATGGTCCTGTCCAGTCTCACCTGGGGCACCCACCCCATCCCCTTGGGCTCAGGAACCCCATTTCACCTGTCAATACCTGGATGAGCTGTCTCAGCCATGTCTGCCCCAGTCCTGCTCCTGAGGAGCTGTATGGAATCAGTGGAGGGACCTGGCCTGTAACTCAATTTTGCCTGATGGTCAGTGGGACACACTGACAGAACAGACTTTCCTCACCACCCCGCTCTGCTGGCCTGCCTGACATGGTGGGACTGCACTCTCTTGGTGAGGTCTTTGCCCAGTCTGCACGGTGGTTGGCCGCAATGTCTGACTCATCTCTCCTTAGGGAAGAGCCCTGCTCTTGCTGCTCCCTAATCCTTGTAAACAACTTCTCATAATCCTTTCTCCAAAGAATACAGACTCTCTTCCATTTTAGTGTAATCTTTTCTCCAAGGCACCCACAGAAATTCCGTAGTATCCTGAGTACTCTCACTTATAGTAAGCAATTAAGAATAATTATTTCCCATCATATTTCCCACTAGACATAACTCTAATTCATTATCATTACCAGAAATAATGATTTGATCCAAGTCATCTGAGTTCATGTTGTTCTTTGGCAGTAAATAAGTGTAATGTCACAAGTGACAAAGCTCATTTCTACAACAGCAGGGTCCTGATACTGACCCCACAAACCAGTACTTCTGTTTTGACAACCCAATAGCTGCCCATAACATAGTACTGTAGGACACAAAGATGTAACTCTCTACTCTAAAAATTACATTACTGCATATATTTTCTGTCTACACTTACTTGGTGCTAGCTTGGGCTCCTTGGAACGTTTCTGCAGAAAATCATTTGGAGATGGCACTGCAACTTTTGCTGGCCCCATAGTTTTTCCACTGAGATTTATTTTTGTCTGCTTCATGTTTCACAAGTTCTTTAAGTTTGGATATATACCTTAGAGGTTAAAAAATATCCATAAAGAAGTTAAGGGTCAGAAAAATATTCAAAATAGTTCTTCAAAGAATATACTTTTTTGCAGTAGCAGCTCATGGCAAAAGCCTAATCTGTTTTGTTTTGTACTCTCTCCCAAATAAAGACCATCATTCACACAGCCTCCATGCTAAGGCTAAATCTAGTAGTGCACTGACAAATGAGCTTTCTGCTTCTGAAGTCAGCTTGCTTCTTCCTTCTGCTCTTGTGTCTCTGAGGTCAGGATTATCACACTTAGGGAAATAAATACCAAGTATAAATGCTGAACACAGACATTCTGAATTCCAACAAAACCTAAATTTTGTTAATAAACTTGAGTATTGCTTGCATGAATTCCTTATGGTACATGGTGTGATTCTTGGGGTGTCCTGTGCAGGGCCAGGAGTTGGACTCAGTGATCCTGATGGCTCCTTCCAACTCAGCATTATCTATGATTCTATGATTTATGCTTGAGAAAAAATGTCAAATGCAGTCAAGAATTGTACAGGATGTCCTTGATCATCAGTTTTTCTTATTACTGTCCACTGTATCACTGTCTCAGTGTTCCAGCTGAACCATCTGTTACAGACACTTATGAGAGATGAGGGGGGTGACTGCTCTGAAATAGCACAGTACACTGCAGATTCCTTATGTTACACAGACAGGAGCTGTGATCCTGAACAATGGCAATCAGTGGTGGGTTTGGCACTGAAACAGCTGATGTGAAAATCAGTGAGGGCTCAGACATGAAAAGCTGTATGAACATGGTATGCATGCATTGCTGTTTTGGTCTAATGTTGCATATGGCATGATAACTTCTGCTTTAATCAAAATCTCCAAATGCAGCCAAATGCTGATCATTAGCTGATTGGCAACATCTTGCCTCTATCTGAAGGATTGAGCTGTCACAGATGTTTGCCTGAGGAAGCAGAACTCCCTGCTCCTGAAGCGAAGGCTCCCTCACTGTACTTTTATAATCTGCCCATCTTTAGGAAACATAACATATATTGATTTATGGTAGACAGAAGCTTGTGAACAACTGTGCTTCTTTTACAGATAAAAAAAAGTGTTTATGAAAAAAATGATGTCATGTTTTCAAGTAAGGATAAAAAAAAGATATAGATTACATATAATGTAACCCATTCTATGGAAATACTGAAATAGGAAGAAACAAACCATGTAATCCTGGGCCACTGAATGTGTATCACAGTAGCAACACTGATAAAAGCTCTCACTCATGAGCTGCAAATGTCCAATAAATGTATTTGTACTTGATCAGAACATGTCAGAGGACTTCATTAAAATTGTGGACTTATTTTGTCTTTTGGAGATTTGGTCTCCAAAATCAGAGAGAGGATTATCTGCATAACATCATATATGCTTCCTGAAATACTTCTAATTATAAGGAATTAGGTTGGTTTTTGTTTTCTGTTAAATTCATGGCAAACAGCAATAGATACTGCACAAACCCACCAAATTGATAAATAACTATTCCTCATCATTTTCTAGAAATGGCATCATGAGCACACAGGAGAGAAAGGCACTGGCTTGATGTAAATTTTGATCTAGTGGGGTTCACATTCTTGGAATGAGAAAAAGCATGAGAAGACACTGAGTTTCTTATATGCTGGCATGAGGTGAAGACATAATTGTAGACAGCTATAGACACCTTTGGACAAAGAGATGGGGGATCTTTTATCTTTTCAGTGACTTTCCAGATCAAGGAAGTGGCTCAATATCACAGGGTTAGAGAGGGTTGCAAGGAAAAAACCATGGTTATGAGCAACATCAGAATCTAACCTGCTCATCATTTAGCAAGGGAAAAAGAGACAATACATCTGTAAGAAGACAGAAGATGACACATATTCCTTAGGTGCCAACTTGGGATATCAAAACTGGGGAAAATGTTTGCTGTGGTTTCGTGAGCAGTACTAGTCAGTTGAGAGTGAAATATATATTATTTCATTTGGGGAAAAAAACCCCATACAACAAAGTAGATTTTGTATGCATTAGTTAGAACTGGTCAAATCATGCTATTAAGCAGGTTCAATAGTCCTGTTACCAGCTGAATATTTGTCAAATTGCAAACCTAAGCTGCAAGTGTGGTGACAACAGAAGTCAATGAGATCAGAAGGGGATTTAGTCAGATTATATCTAAACCAAGGAATCTCTTGCCTAAACTGAACCTAATGGTCATGGAGTATCCAAATCTCTGAACAGTATTAAATCAGGAACGGATTTATTGTGCATGCCTCAACATATCGTCCTTTCACCTTCCTCTGTCTTCAAAGTATCTGTCCAAAACTATATCCATGCACAATGAAAACAAACAAAATTTAAAGACCTACTTTTACATGGGAAAGACTCAGAACTAGGAATCTCACTAGTCTGAATCCTTTTACCCGAAACAGGATAACTACCTTTGTTCTAATGAGTGTCACTGATACATCTACTTGTTTTAAAGCTATTGAGTTACAATCTACCCTTTCGCTAAAGATGCTAAAGTGTAACAGCCTTTTACATAAATGGAGACTTGAAAAAAAACAACACGTCTGCATAGCTCTTGGCAAAAGGCCTTTTCTTATATTTTTAAGGCAAGAGGTAAGAAAAGGAAGCAAAAGAAACAATGTCAGAGGATACACCCAAAACATGGAAAGCATGGAAACTGGAAAGCCCATCTTTTCAGCTGCTCACTGAGCTGTTCTAAGCAAATAACAAACATGTCATGTAATTCCTGTGCACAGGAGTGCTTTGTAAATTATGAACTAACAAAATGTCACTGAAGACACCAAACTTAAATCATCACTTCTTAGAGCAGACTGTAAACCCTCAGATCACAGAATCAATTAGGTTGACAAAGACCTCTGAATTATCAAGTCCAACACCATCTTGTCAACTAGACTAAACACCACATCCAGTATTTCCTTAACACCTCCAGGGACAGGGACTCCACCACCTTCCCGGGCAGCCCACTCCAGTACCTGATCACCCATTCTTGTGAAAAATCTCTTCCTAATGTCCAATTTAAACCTGTCCTGGTGCAGCTGAGGCCACGTCCTCTCGTCAGAGTCGCTAACCGCCTAGAAAAAAGCCCAACTCCCACCGGCTGCACCCTCCTTTCAGGCAGTTGTGGAGAGCAATAAAATCTCCTCTGAGCCTCCTCCAAGCTAAACTCCCCCAGCTCCCTCAGCTGCTCCTCATAGCACTTGTGCTCCAGACCCTTCCCCGGGTTCGCTGCCCTTCTGGGGACACACTCCAGCTCCTCAGTGCCCTTCCTGATGCTAGTGCCTCCTTTGGAGGGGGAGTAACTACGCAAAAACTAGTTTGTTTGGGGTTTTTTAAAACCTGTTACCCGTTAGATGCATTGCCTTGCCAGGACCAGCCACCCTTGCCCGCAAGCAGCTCTGTGTCACCCACATACCCGTCAGATTTGGCGGGCTGCTTCGGCCGGGGCGGCGGCTCACAGGCGCCCTCCGGGGCACTCTGCGTGGCCATGCTGCCGCCGCGGCAGCCCGGGCACAGGGCAGCGCTCGCCTGCTTGTGGGGCTCGCTGGACGCGGGGTACCCACCCCGCTGGGGGGTTCGGACCGGGGAAGCGCCGCCTCGCCGAGGGGCTCGGGGCTCGGGACGGGCCGCGGCTGTTGTCGGTTACCGGGGAAACCGTCGGGGAACGGCGCCATGAGGGGCGGGGCCACCCCCGCCACCCGCTCCAGCGCCAGGCGCGGAACGGCCGCGCAGGCGCAGCTGCTGCCGGCACCGCGCGGTGCGGGGGGAGGCGGGGCGCGCCGGGCCGTTGGACTGCGCGTGCGTGGCACCTGCGGCAGCGGTAACCCCCGCCCCCGCCGGTACGTGCGCGCGCCGCGCTGAGGGCGCCGGGGGGCGGGGGTGGAACCCAGCCGGGACGAGGGGAACGGGGGTGGAACCCAGCCGGGACGAGAGAAATGGAGCAGGAACCCAGCCGGGATGAGGGGAATGGGGGTGGAACCCAGCCGGGACGAGGGGAATGGGACGGGACAGGGACGGGACAGGGCAGGGCAGGGCAGAGAAGAGAGAGCGGAGGTGGCAGTCCGCAGCCCGGGGCAGTGCCGGGTGGGTGGGTGGGTGGGGTCCGGTCCGGTCCGGTCCGATCCGATCCGATCCGATCCGTCCGGCTCCCTCCCTCCCGCTCCGTCCCTCCACCCATCCGCGCTTTGACGCCTTCAGGGAGCCGCTGCAGGAGCTTGGTGCGGGGGCTGGTCTCGTGTCTCTGCCAGTAGGAAGGCTCAGTTTTCACTAGAGCACCTGTCGCCCGCAGTGGTTGTTAAAATTGTGGGTCACGCCTAAAGATATATCGGTGCTGTCCGCGTCTAGGTCGAGCTGAATAGCCAAAGCAAAATGTTACTGGAGGTATGGGTGTAAGCTCTGCCGCAACAGTCCCACCCTTTTGGCATGGAGTTCCTATCTAAAGTGGGGTGGGTGGATCATTTGGCTGTTTCTACTGTTGAAGTTTTGCCAGTGGACAAAAAATAATTTCAAAAAATGGGTTGGTTTCAATGCTTGTGGCCTTCTACGTACACGTACTTTATGTGGGTGAGTGCAAAACTCAAGTTGATTTTAAACAATACCTATGGCCTAAATTCATAAAGCAGCCCAGATGTTGCACCCATTATCTGAGTAATGCACGCCAATGAGCTGACTGCAGCTCACAGTTAACCTGCAGCGGAGCAGGACATGGCAGGCGGGACTCTGTGCTTGATGTGGTTTTCACTCCCTCAGTTCACACACACAATGCTTGAAGTGATTCTTATGTTCAAGAAATAAAGTCACTAAAATATACTGGGTTTGGGTTTATTTACTTCTGAATGTAACTTTTTTACATAATGCAAGTTTAATATGAAGATCTCTTTCTGTCCCTAAAAAAAAAAATACATATTTATATATGCACTAGAGCGCTTACTGTTGCAGTACAATTTTAGAGCAATACTGGATATTACAATTACCCTTTGCAGTTTGTTTTTCCTTTTATTAAGGGTTTATAAAGGTTTTTAAAGCCCTTTTTTTATTAAAGCTTTACAAAACTATATTGCATCTACACAGACTGATCCCTTTATACTTTACAAGGATTGAAGAAAAAACCTGGATAGCATTATGTGCCCATCTCTACTCTGATCTATGCCTTGTAATTACAGCATATTCTCCAGGTCACAGCACTCACTGCAAACACAGAGATTTACTGTTTGCAAGCTCAACTTTCCATAGAAGTGAGCAAATGCTCTTCCCCCCCCCCCCCCCCCCCCCCCCCCCCCCAGTTTTAGGGAGATTTTGAGTCTTTCCCCTTTTGCTCTAAACATTGCAGACAAATCATGTGCTCCAGCTAGTGCTGATATTGCTGTTTATTTCTCTAAGTAAACAAAGCACAGTGTTGGGAGTTTCTTATTTTGCTGGAAATCCATCCTTCTTAATTACTTTTTTTAATAGAGAGTCCTCATGATTTCTCTCTGTCTGTCTCTTTCTCCTCCTCTTCAATCCCCAAATTACATTCAATACAATTCCAGTACAGGAGTTCTTCAAAAATCCCTTGTTTGGTTTCCATCCCTTCAGAAGAGATTCCAATGCAACTCATCCAGCCTTGCTGTTGCACAAGACTGTGAGTTATCTGCGTATTTAAGTGGATCTTGCATTTGCTTTTTTAGAAAGAAAGGATTAAAAATAAAGTTTTCTTGGGAGGTGGGACAAATGCATATTTTGGTAACATTTTGATTACAAGAAGGTAACCAAGTTTATTGTTACTTATAAATGTGTAGTTAAAAGGAAGTCTTCTAGAAGAAAAACAAAATGTTTTTTAATTCCTATAAGCAATATTATTTGCGAACAGTATTGTAGTAATAGGATTGGATGTCTTTTTACCTTGAGGACATGGACTTTTTCATGTTGGATTTGTCAGTGGAAACAAGCTGGAACTAAGCAGGAGAGGGAAATGAGTCTTACTCTGAAAAGTACCTCCTTTGCACTGATGAGGTCATAGCTGGATTTATGTTTGATCTCTTGTTCTGAATTTTATATCCTTGAGGGCTTTTTCTTAGATATTTGCTGAAGGTCTAGTTACTGTTTGTTTTTTTGTTTTCTTTCTGAAGCAGTTAAGTGGATTGTCAAGTTGTCTTGGAAAAAACCCACAATAACTCATCAGAAGATGTTTCACGTTTTTCAATATCAGCCTTTAAGACTAATAACCCAAAACAGTCTTTCTAGCATGTATTTAAAAGAGATGCTTTCAAGACCTGTTGTGTTTGCACAGATATGGAAGTCATGGTTCTCAAGTCATTCTCTTCTTGGAAAGAAAAATATTATCCTGATGGGGCCTCCAGGTGCTGGGAAAACAACAACTGGGAGAATAGTGGGCCAGAAACTGGATTGCCCTGTCATAGACATAAATGATGATGTCCTTGAAACAACCTGGAATATGAGCGTGTCAGAAAAACTGCAGGACGTTGGTTATGAGGAATTTCTAGAGGAGGAAGGAAAAGCCCTGTTGAAGTTTTCAGCATCTGGAAGTGTCATTTCCCTTAGTGGATCCAATCCAATGCATGCTGCTGGCATGCAGCACATAAAGAAAAACGGAATAGTTGTGTATCTGGATGTGCCCACAACAGTCATTATGAGCAGGCTGAAATCAAAGCAGATGGATCGTATCGTGGGGCTGTCTCCTGGTATTTCTCTCAAAGATGTACTCCAGTTTAGGAAGCAGTTCTACAAAAGGTGGTTTGACATCCGTGTTCTTTGTGGCGGGGATGTTGCAGCAGAGGTCGTAGCAGAAAAGGTGCTTGATGCTGTGAAGAGATACCAAGACTCAGAACTGGAAACTTTCATTTCAACAAGGTCTAGTAAGTCTGGAAGGAGTACAGAAGAAGACTCTAATAAATTTTATTTCAGTGATGTTGTTATTCAGGGCTTAGCCCTTGATGGGGGACTCTTTGTTCCTGAGAGAGGACTTCCAAAATTTACTGCTGAAGAATGGCAAGGTCTGATAGAAGCAACTTATGTTGAAAGAGCCCAGGTGATACTAGAAAGATGCATACATCCTGCTGATATTCCTGCTTCTAAGCTGGCAGAAATTATTGAAACTGCTTATGGAGAAAACTTTAGTTGTTCTAAAGTTGCCCCAGTTAGGCATCTGGCAGGCAATCAGTTCCTTCTTGAGTTATTTCATGGACCAACAGCATCATTTAAAGATTTTGCATTACAGTTGATGCCACATTTATTTGCCTACTGCATTCCCAGAAGCTGCAATTACTTGATTCTGGTAGCTAGTTCTGGAGACACAGGGAGTGCTGTTCTAGATGGCTTTAGTCGTCTCCATGACACTGACAAACAAAGAATTGCTCTGATGAATTTTTTTCCTGAGGATGGAGTAAGCCCAATTCAAAAGTCACAAATGATTGGCTGTCAGAAGGAAAATGCTTGGTCAGTGGGTGTCAAATCAGATTTTGATTTTTGCCAGACAGCTATAAAGCAAATCTTTACTAATTCTGATTTTACTGGCTTTCTTACAGTAGAATATGGAACAGCTTTAGCTGCAGCGAACTCCATAAACTGGGCACGACTGCTTCCTCAGATAGTTTATCATGCCTCTGCATACCTTGATCTCGTTCATCAGGGTGTTATTTCTTTTGGAAGCCCTGTAGATATTTGCATTCCTACGGGAAACTTTGGCAACATGTTAGCTGCTTTCTATGCTAAAATGATGGGAATTCCTATTAGGAAATGTATTTGTGCTTCCAATGAAAACAATGTTTTGACTGAATTCATAAGAACAGGTATTTATGATTTAAGAGGAAGAAAATTAATTTCCAGTTTTTCACCAGCAGTAGATATTTTGAAGTCCTCCAATCTTGAGCGATACTTACACCTGATTGCAAATGAAGATGGACAGCTGGTGACACAATTATTTTATCAGCTGGAAAATCAGGGCCACTTCCAGCTGCAGAAAGATCTACTTGGAAAGCTTCAGCAGGATTTAGTGGCTGGCTGGTGCTCTGATGAGGACTGTCTGGCTGCCATTCACTCTGTGTACAGTACTACAGGATATATTTTGGATACACACACAGCTGTTGCTAAAGTAGTTGCAGATCGATTACAAGATAGAACTTGCCCAATTATTATTTCATCTACAGCTCATTATTCTAAGTTTGCACCTGCTATCTTGAGGGCCTTGAGGATTGCAGAAATAAATCAGAATCCATTAAGTCAGCTTCACTTGCTGAGTTCTTACAGCGCTCTGCCTCCAATCCACTGGGGCCTATTGGAGACCCTGAAAAAGACAGGAAATGGGGATCACCAGGTCTGTGCTGCTGATATGAGTGTGCTGATGTCCCATATAGAAACCTTAATTCAAAATCATTTTATGAAAGTTTTTTGAGCAACTGATCCAATGCGCACAATTGCAATACCTTCTTAACAAGCTGCATGCTTTATGAAAGCCATCATTCATCTGGCCTGTGTCCAGTCCACAGCATATATCACAGTTTTATATTCAGTTGTCAAGCTTTCAACAGTATTTGTAAGTAACATGTGTGAGATTTCTTGTGGCAGTGAAAGGTTGTGAATCTAGAGTGTAAAAAACTGGAATACCACTTTGCAAATCATACACAGTAGAGATGCCAGCACTGCTGGCTCTCCTTGGCAGTGCTGAAGCATCCTCAACGGAAGGAGACAGATAATGAAGTTTGACCTTTCTGGAACTAATAGCTCTGGTTTTGTTGCAGCAATGATGTGAACCTTTGGTTAGTGGATGTTTAATTAAACTTTAACTCATTTCACTTAGGGCACTGAAACATAATGATATAATGGTGTTCATATGTTACTAATGAGGGTTGATTTCACTACAAAGATTAAAATACCCTTGTATTGTTAATCCTTGAACCATTGAATTTTGGGATATATTACCTTCTTGTATAATGTTTTTTAATGTATTGTGTTGCCAGTGTCTAAATATAAAAATCTGGTAACTTTGTTTTTAACGTCTTTTTTTCACAAATATTTTACTGTGTCAAATAGAATACCTAATTCAATATTTTTAATATAGTTGAGGTGTGGCTCTTCCTTCAATCGCTTGTAGTCTCTTTCCTAGACATTTTTTACTTGAACTTTCAACTTTAAAATCCTTTTTTAGTGTTATAGAAGAATCTGATAGTGGTAACAGCTGTCTTCTTAAATAAGAAACAGAATTCACCATTTATTTAGATATATTTTTTTGTATTATGTTTTATCTTGGAGATCATATAGCTTTTCTTGTTCTAATTACTTATGTTTTCATATTTTTCTTAAGTTAATTTCCTTGATGTTCTATTCTATTCAAGCTTTGCATGAATTAATGTAAGAAAGAAGCTTCCCAAATTACTTGGCATCTCATCAAGGAAAGTGAAGGATGAATTCCAGTCTGATAGCATCAGAAGTGTTGATTATGTAACCCAAAATACATCTGTGTGGTTTTGCTAATGACAGGCACTTTGGTTTTTTTTTTTTCTGAAGAAAAATTAGACTGGATTGTCCTAGGAGATCATGTGGTTATGGATAAATGTATTCTACTAATTGAAGATTATATTTCACAAGGACATAAACTACATTTCACTATGAGAAATGGTAAAATGATGTATTGAAAGGTTTAAGTGGCATGCAGTTAGAGGTAAAGAGCTAAGAGTCTTCAGACGTAAGGACATATAGCTATGGGAAGTTGTGTTTCTCACTAAGATTCAAATAATCTGGTAATTGATAACATTTTTTGCCTCTTCAATAGGCAACATTTCCTACATGTCAAGATTCACTTGAGGCTTTGAACTGTTGTCATATCTGACAGCTTCCTCTGTGTGCTGCTTGTACTTTTTGCCACACTAGAAATGAACAAGACACCATCTAGCAAACTGTTTTAAAGAATTGTAATTTCTTCCAGCGGAAGGTAAAAGTCCCCAGCATAATGTGCCTTTGCCACAGTGAATATATATACAGTACCATTAAATGTAGCTGAGAACATGGGTGTGACACAGTAGCTTCCTAGATTCCCCCATTCTTAGATACTTTTTTAGGACCTTTCTAGTTCTTTGCTCAAACCTTTTTCATTATTTCTGCAGTAACTTTGAAAAATAACTTTGTGGTATTGTGAATAGACCAGGTTGGAAGTGACCTGAAAACATCATCTGGGCCAACCTTTTGTGACAAAGGGAGCCCAGATGAGATTATCTAGCATCCTCTCTGGTTATGTCTTAAAAACTTCCAGCAATGGAGACTGTCCCACATCCCTGGGGATATTGTTCCAGGGATTGAGTGTTCTCACTGTAAAAATTTCTTTCTTATACCAAAATGAACCCTCTCCTGGTGCAACCTTCTCCTCTTCCCCTTGTCATTTCCATATGGCTCCTTGTGAAGAGAGAGCCTCCAATCTCTTCCTAACCATCACTGAAGTGTTGGACAACTGTACTGAAGTGCCCACTGAACCTCCTGTAGTATGAAAAGGTCTGACTCATTCAATGTCCTCACAGGGCAGGGGAATTCTCATCATTTTCCAAATACAACATGGAAAAGACCATGATTATGTAAGTTTAAAAAAATCCAAGTCCTGTAAGAAAAAGTTACATAAGCATATTGCCAAGAAAGGAGCGCTGCTTGTATCAGTGATAAGTGAGCATCCACCTCGTATTTCTGTATGTTTCAATCTGATTCCTTCAGTAATTCCAAGTGGAAAAAAAATTAATGCTTTCTCTGGACGTGCTCAGTACAAAACCAGAATTCTAAACCTTGAAAATAAAAACCCAAAACCAAACAAACCCAACTGCCTGGATTGAATTACTGGGACAGGGCTTGGTTTCAGCATAAGGACTCAGTGGAAATCCTGCAGTACTTGGTTCCATGGGGCTTAATGCCATTTAAATCACAGGGCTGTTTGTCACAAACATTTACAATACTTTATAGAAACATCTTCAAAGAGCTTGTTTTTGTAGAAAGTACCTGAAAGGGAAGAGCTGAGATTCTAAACAAGATAAGACAAGAAGCCAACATCCTACCTTGAGATAACTCAGTGTTAGATAAACTGGTCACAGCTAAACTAGCAGGAGATTTATTTTGGCATGACTAAATTATTTTAAAGTTCATGTCAGTAGCCCAAGCATGGTTTGAATTTCTGGTTGCTGCTATCCTATTACATGAGCCATTATAGCTGTCGATATAAACTAAATAAGTAAAAAAATGAGCACTTGTACTTAGGAAAGGGCTTTCAGTGGGGACTTACAGTGTCTAAGGGCAGTGGTTAATGAGCATATACAATATTAATACATTTCTCAGAATGCCTAAAGGCTTTTATAATATAGTATCTACTAATTTTAAAAAATAATTAATTTTTGGACTTTCATTAACTTCAGTAAACTATTTTCCTGCACTACATCTGCTTGTGGATCCTAGTAAGAACACTGTAAAATGCTGCAGTGGTATTGTGATCCTGAATGTACACAGTATTTGTGAGCTGGTGCTAATGCTGTGTTCTGGTAGCTATGGTGTACAATCTTCTGTCCTGCAGGGCCTGTAGCAATGGAAAGGAAAAAAACTTCCAGCATGCTCAGAATAGCTGGCTGTGGGTACAGAGGATAGTGAGGGAAGCAATCCTCCTTTCTCCTCGCCCAGATTTACTTAGTGTCAGCAATATACTCAGTGGCTCAGCAAATCTTGCGCTACTGATATGGTCCTTTTTTCCCCCACTGTCAGTATTATGAAAGATTCAAAAGGCATTAAAGACTGGGCATAAGTGCCTTTTTTGGTCTTGTGTGTTCAGCATGCAGACACTGTGCACACTGAATGCTGTCATACATTATTTCCTATTAACTTCTGAAGGCAAAGTAGTGTGCCAGTGGTACAGAAAAGCAAATCTATATTGTGCTGGTTAGTAAGATTCCTTAAGCCATTTAGGTTTGCTGTATACACAGTTTGCTCCTATTAGTCTAGCGGGATGTTGCAGTATCAATCAATAAAATCCAGGTTGACAGAGACTGTGAGCGTGCAGAGCTACACATTTCCACTTGCTTTGTTGACCCAGAGTAATAGCATTGCTTTAGTTAAGCTGGTATTTTTCTGTACAGATAAATCTTTGCTGAACACTTCCTACTATATGAAAAACCTCAGGGACAAATTTAACAAATGCAAGGAAAAATGCAACGTCTATATTTACACTTTTTATTATAAGAATATTTATGTGGGAAATAATTTGTTTTGTTTACAGATGTACCAGGTGCTCATTACTTGCCTTTAGTCACAGCCCTTCTTGTCAGGGAGAAGACATGAGGTAAAGGATGAATAGGACATCAGAAGATAATTCTGTTTTCTTAGTATTTTATGATATAAAAAGAATTGCTATTTACACTTTGGAGGTGATGAAATATTTTATCTGATGGAACTCTACAGGGAAGATTCTTGTTGTTCAAAAGGTCAGCTTTGCATTCAAGGACATCAAGAACAGATATTGCTATTAAGTATATCATATTTGGCATATCTGAAATACACATTACTCATTTGTATCCACTGTATTTTTTCCTAAATAACACTGCAGGATTTATGTAGCACTATAGCTCCTTGCTTGCAAATATGTTTGTAAATTCTTACCAATCTGCTATAAAGAAAATCCACTAAAATAAGTGGTTTCAGAGTTTGATATTCTTACGTCTTGAAAGATGTGTTTCTTTGAAAGTTGGGGTATAGTTGGTGATAATCTAGTAATTCACTTTGCTGAGACTAAGATTTTAATGAGATAATGTGCATCATTTTGGAAGGAAGTATGTATAAAAAAGCGAAACACAAGTCAAAACCAGCAAATGTCTAAAGACTCTGTTTACATTGCACAACAGACTTGTCCAGTGCTGCATGGAAAGCCTGTATTCTGAGGATTAGTATGGAAAAGGAAATCTCCGACAGTTTAATGTTTCTTATTAATGTTTAGTTCTGTGGAGAGATGAGCTGGTTGTCTGTTAGCTGATGTGGAACAACTTTGGTACACTTCTAATATCATTTCAGGATGATGGACTTCAAAATTACTTGACTGGTTGAAACCACAATGAGCAGTTAATGTCAGTGAATTAATGTGAGTGGGCCATTGATTCTGAACATGTATTAGCAGCTTAAGGAGGATTTAAATGTCACTGTGTTTTTTCACAGCAGTTACAAATGTGCTCAGCTTGTTTCTTCAGATTTTTTCAGAATGTAGAAATCTGAAAGACAACTATCATGGTCTTGCTCTCCAACTTAGCTAAAACTTTCCAGGATCTCTCAGTGTGGACCAAGATTTAAGCTGTTTGCTCATTTTACTTGAGAAGACTTTTTTTCCTGTTAAGTGTTTAGGATGCTGTCTGGTTTCCTTCTTGGCAGTATAGGAAAATTATTCAGTGGAATTAAAGTAACACCTGATATACTTGCATGTGTATGATATTATAAAATTTAACCAAGGGTAGCAACTGCTCTCTTTTCCTTGCACAACATAGAAACACGTTTCATAAAAAGTGTATCTCAAGTTTCACAAAATCAGTTACATAGCACAGGAATTGTTACTCTAGCATTTTATTTAGGTATTTTGTCATTGGTATTTGGAATAGACTTAGATTTTTAAATTGTTCATTTTATTTTAAAGAGTTATTGTTATAGAAACATGGAGGGCATCACCCCCAGATTTAAAATTCATCATGACAATAATTGAGTCAAACCTGAAAGAACTCAAAATGTAAATTGGAAAGAAAAGACTGAACAGATTTGTTATGTGAGTTCATACAGGATTTGGCTTTTAACCATGAGTTTATTAATAACATAGGAGGAAATAAAGTAATGACTGTTCAAATCTCCAGATGCCACAAAACTTAAATACTAAGGAGCCACTTCATCAGAGCAAGATTAATTGCTTGGTTAGGAGCTGTAAGCAATTTGCATTTCACTCTGGCCTAAAGTAGACCTGTGTTTTTAGGAGGATAGAGGTTTGAGAACATACTTAGCAAGTTGAAAAATTTGTGATAGGAAATGCTGACTTTGAATGGCGTCTGGAGATGATGTGCATTCTCAACTGAGCATGAAATTTCATCATGCCTTGTGGCCAAAAGGACCAGTGAGATCCTGAGGTTAGAAATGGGAACACTGCCAGGGAAGAAATACTGCTGTCCGTATTTGGCATTAGTGTAGCCTTTTGGAAGGATATTATGCTCAATTTCAGTAGTCACAATTTTCAGTAATGCTGGGAAGCCTGACAGGCAATAAAAGTATTAAAAAGAAGCACTGGCATGAAAGACTCAAAAACCAGAATCTGCTTAATTTAGTGAATGAAGAACCAGCCTAGATGAACCATCTTTGGAGAAAAATTGATAAAGAGCTGTTCCACCTAGCAGAAGAAGAGTGATCCAGCAAGTCTAAGCAGAAGGACATGTTACAAAAAGAGATAAAAGTATGTAACAGAACAGTAAAGGCATTCCTAGTCTGGACATATTAGATGATTTCCTGAAAAAATGTGATTTGATAGAAAGAGGACTAATTCAGACAAGTCAGACCCAGTTACAAAAGAGGTCAAACCAAACCATCACAAGTCATGTTTGGCTCCCCCAGGAGTAACTTGCCTTTAACAAAAGCATGAACAGCATTTCACAGAGATTTCAGAGATAGAGATTATGAACTAATTTCAGTTCTGCTGTGGTGTGATCAGTACACAGAGCAAAATAGGCTACTGGATATGTGTAGCCTTGTTCTTTCTGTCTCTAGAGAATTGCAAATGGGCTACTAATGCATATCCTGACTTGACTCATGGCTATTAGGATATGGCTCATTAGTTTTAAATTTCATTATACAATACGCCTTGTGATGGTTTGGGCTATATATACTTTCATTATGAAAATGAGGTGAACAGCACAGGAGGAAAGTGTCTGTGTAAATGTCAGCTTTATTGAATGTAGCTAATTATTATTTATTTTCTCAAGCTTTTAAAAGTTGGAGATCTTTTGAAATTTATTAGATGTTTTTGGGCCCCTTTTCTCTCAGCTTTTACAAGCAACCTACAATCCAATGGCCATTTAAAATTCATTTTCAGCTCATAATAAGACTTATATGACAAATGGAAAAATCCAATGGTTCCTTTTTATAGTTAAATTTGAACTTTTATATACCAATTAAAGCTTAGAGAAGGTAAAATGTACTAATAGGTTCTGCTCTAGCAACATATTTTGATTTAAATGTATTTTTTCATTACATTTTAAATGAATTCACTAAATTATATCTAAATAGAGCAGACATTTAGTGGACTTGTTTTCTAAGTATCTGTGGCAATCTGATTCTGTTTAAAATGCTAATAAATGCATCCCATCTCCTAATGAAACCAGTGCTTCCTGCATAATTAATTAGCATTTTATACAGATGAGGCATATTCACAGTATTTTTCTACCAGAAAGGTTAATAAAAGAATTTGATGCAGTTTTGAAACACCACAAGAGTGGCTTATTTCTTTAAAACCATTTTTTTGCAAGTAAAAATTTTAGTGAAATTTACCTGGAATCGTTGTTCCATACAGCTTTTATCCACAAGGTGGCATTCCTAACAGGAGTTTGATAGACACGGTCACTTCTTGCTGTTTTTGAAGAGCTCTGAGAGGCAGTCATAAGCATTTGTAATATTATATGAGCTTTTTATGATTTCATTTTTATAAAGTGTAATTAAGATTAATTTAAGAAATCTTAATTATAATTATGTTAATACTCATTGATGTGTGGAGTATCCAGAAATACGTGATGGTTTCAGGTTACAGAACAGCACATTCATTCAACTGTAAAGCTGCAATCAATTTTGCTTTAGTGAAAGAGTCTAAAATAATAATTTAAAAATTCTTTAAATCAAGAGCACAAATAATACCATGGTCTTGTATGCAAGCCCCAGTGTTTGGTGTTTTCAAGATGATGCAGCATATGGAGCTTGTAGTGAGTTCTGGGTTAAGGGAGGGCAGATAACAGTGTTCATGGGGAAAAGCAGTATAAATTATGCCTTGCTCTGCAGGGGAGGATTTTTCATAGTTTAATGTTACAATGACCAAGCAACTTATTTTCATATGCCTGTCATCCAGGTTGATAACAGAGCCAGTGGGCAGCTCTGCTTTTCTTCAGGCTTTATATATTTTTCAGTTTCTTGTAGTCTTTGTATGCTAAATTCAAATACCTCTTGTTACTCTTTTTCTTTAAATACAAGCATGAAGGGAATATAATACAATCTGCTAAACCAATACAAGTGCACTAGATTTTATATAGCAGGGACATGCATCTTATACTTTTCTCCCATGGTTAAGGTCCTGATCTTACTTTGCTTTTTTTGCTGATTCTGTAAGATCGGACCTTAGCTAAATGATTATTTATATTTCCATTCTAGCTGGTGCCCTACTTGCATTTTGGTTTGCAAAAAAAAAGGCCTAACCTAAAGTTTGTGCTGAAACTGAAATCCAATGTAAATTGTGGAATTTTTTCCAAGTCTATTTCGAGGCAACAAAAAGGAATATGAGTTGTTTCGTTTTTGACTTATTATTTTGTGGTAGCAAAACTTCTGTGGAGTCTTTTCTAATGTGTGTGTACATTTCCTGCTAATCCCTCTGCTCCCTGTGCTGACCCCCACTGATGCCTCAGACCTCTGGGTTTGGTTCCTTTCACTGAACACAGCTGAAAGGACAGAGCAGTGCCTGCACCACGGCTGGCACTAATGACAGCCTTTGCTGAGGGAGTGGGCACTCTTCTGACATTGAGCAGATGTTCTTTTCCCTAACATTCTGTTGTACCTCTACCATCTCTCAAAGATGGCTCTGCAAAACAGACTATGAACTCCTGTTCACTGAAACAATTGTCAGCCAGAAAACCCCGCTTTCAGAATGATCCAGCTGGTAGAACCTACCTGCTCATTGAATCTGACAACAAGGACTCTAGAGGCAAACCTTCTGAGTTGGTAGTATCTCATGCTGACTGCCAGTAAAATTTGAGGCCTGAACATCTCCCACATGCTGCAAATTTTAAAGAAATGTGGTGGAAATTGCTATTTCCAGAATGTGGAAATGGCCAGACAAAGAAAGTAATATATCATAATTATGAAGTGTTAATGAGGAAGTAAATGATTTGTGGTTGTTGCCTTTATTTTCTTTATAGTAGCTAGGCATAGCACTAATGAGTAAATGAGGGCAACATTCCTCTGAGAAGACAATAAATCTGTTCCACAGAGGAGGTTTAAATATAGGAATAACAAATGTACAAAAAAAAAAAAAAAAAACCCACAAAACAAATGGAAAGAAACATTCTCTGCTCTGGCGGCTGCCATGTGGAAAGGGCTTATGGTCCATAGATAGAACTGTACACAGCTATGCAAGGGAACAGGTTAGTCAAGGTAAGGGCAGGGTTCAGGGTCCCCAAAAATGCTGTAATGTGTAGCGTATGTTGGACATCACCAGGAGAAATTAGTAGTCTGGAGCATCGCTGATGTTACTTCTGGGACATCTCATGATGTTGGATCAGATGGATATGTACTCCAGCTCCCAGAAATGGGCGTTGCTGAATTGTCCTTTTGCCTCAGAGTGGCTCAGATATATGACAGTAAGTTCACATAACCCAGCACTTGCAGGTAACACTGTTAGAAATAAAAAAGCTGTACTGACTGCAGACAAATAATAGTCCTGATACTTCATGATGGATCTGCAAATTGCTTTGATAGTACAAAGCACGTCAGGGGCTAATTTGATGCAGTTTATTGTTTGCAAGAGGTGGATTATGAATGTTGTTTGGAATTGCATCTTACGTAACTGCTGCTGGGTAAGCATATGTATGAGTAAGTGTGAACTGGGAAAGGAAAATGTGATACTGGGAACTGTAAGCACAAGTATTATCACTTCCCATATGTAACAAACTCATGCCTAGGGCAAGGAAGCACAATTACTGACAGAAGCTGTGTTTGCTCATGCAGGTGATTTTATTGTTCTAAGTGATTTATCACTCTGGCTAACATTTTTTGATGAAAGACTTTTCTGGAATGATTGTACTACAAAGAAAACTTGTAATTGTTTACCTTCAATAGATGACCAGATCTGCCTATTAAACACGTTAGATTTATAAAGTACTTTCATGTGGGTTTTAAATTGGTGAAAGACCAAGGGTCAAGGTTTGCTTCCCCAAGTTAGTCACATAATCTCTTTCAGTCTCTCCCTTTCACTTTGTCAGTCTCAGAAATCTACAACTACACATGTGAGAAACTTGCCAGATACTTAAATATTTAATGTACTTCCAAATGGTATTATTTTATTTTATCTGTTATCAAAAGCATATGCTGGATTCTCTGAATTTATATTGGGTGCTAATGATACACTGATGATTTCTGAAAATGTAAAAACTGTTCTCACTTCCTTTACAAAAGGAAAAAAGATGTTACATTTTCAAACTGTTAAATCTTGCTTTTAAGTCCTGATTCCAGGAAGGGTGCAGCCCTTGAATTGCCAACACCTTGTTCTTTGTGCTCCTAGGTCACTGGTGGTAAAGTTCTTACTTTCTTATGCATTTATTACTGTGAAAATATAGCCTTAAGTCCAGGTCCCTTCTTTCTCTGAGGGATTTGAGTGCAAAACAGAGTTATCCACTGTGTTACTTTGGCCTGACACTAGAATTACTTTTAGTAAAGACAAATCAAACCTAATACCCAGTCAACTACTGATCAAAATGCAGAGTGATGAAGCTGAGCCAGAAGGCATTGGGTCAAAGTGAGCTTTTCAGCACTGTATAGAGCCAGTATAAAAGCTAGTTGAAAACTACTTCACAAACTACTAAGATGTCCCAATATCAAACAAATTGTTATTCATTTCTGCAAGGCACAGCTGACAGCTGATGGAAGAAATAGAAATAACTTTTTTTAAAAAATCTGTCCAAAATAAAATTTGCCTTCTGTGGGAACTTAGCTTATTGTGCTAAGCCTCAGGGTGAAGAGTGGATCTCCCATCCCCCATGGTGGTGGCTCTTTGGTCAGTTCAGGGGCAGCAGAAGCATCATCTTCATTTGTGAGGTTTTTTTCCTTTGTATTAATTGCATGATCTGCTTCATAAATCGACCTACATTTAAATGGAACAGCTTAAAAGTAATTGTGCAGCTGAGCAACTGATGAGTTATTGTGCCTTATGGCTAGTGTGGCTGTGTGGGTAGGGACCAAAAAGACAAAAATTGGTCTGTTTAACCTCCAGTGTCCCTTAACTCTCCTCCAATGAGTTTCCTGTCACTTTAATTTAAGAAGTATTTTGATCAGCTTATGAAAGCAATTCTATGATGCATTAGTCTCCAGTTCCCCAGAAACAATGGCCCAGTCCTGTGTTCCTAAATTCCCTACTGTACATTGCCTTTCCTTTTTTCCTTTTTTGATAGCTGTATTAAATGTTGTTAGGGATGATGCTGTGTGTAGATCTGGGTTTAGAGGATAGACAGATGAAATAAGCAACATTTGGAGTGTCATTGAGACCACTTCACTAATTTTTTTTTTGTTTGCAAAGCAGATGTCTCTGTTATGCACTCAAATTCTTCACTGTCACCCATTATCATAAAGTCATTTTAGCATAACTGGTTTTTAATTCTCTAAGCCTTTTCATGGAATATTTTAGAATCAGTCTTTGTAGGATAAATTTCTCTTTATATTACAACTCAAAATACCAGAATCTTAAAAATAATCTTGTAATAAGCATTTTGTAGTTAATGTAATTAAGTTCCTTTCAGGCTGGTACTTGGAATGCAAATCAAGAGTTTTATTTCCCTTTTGGAATCAGGTACCCTTTGAAATGTTCATGCTGAAGTTCTGTAAACTGTGTTGTCATTCTGTGTTGTCACTGTACTTACTTCAGCAGAATTTTAAAAACTGCCAGGAGTTCTGACTGGAAGGAAAAGTGTATGCATGCAACAATTTTCAGTGGAAAGGAAAACCAGAAGACATTATTTTGTTATTATAACTTAAGAGGAGATGAGGTGCATATATATGAGTGTGAGGATATTTGATAAATTTACATCTTCCTCAGAAAGCTTGAAACTGGTGATTTTTGCAAGATTTCAAATTGATTAGGGGATGCTGTTTTTTTTCCTCCACCTTACTCCTATCCAAATTCACAAATGAATGGTACAAAAATTTTTAAAATCAGACTTTACTATTTAGAAAGTAAAAAATGAGGGGAAAGAGTAGCAAAAATCAGATCCAGTGAATACTCAGGAGCTGAACACAAATCTGTCTGTGGATTAAAACCCAAGATTTAAATTCTGACCCTTTAAACAATTCCTTTAACCGTGGCCATGACTTCCTAGCCTTAATATCTTATTATAAAAGTGGAGAAAGTGAAGCTGTGGTTTTCTTGAGAAATTTGTGTAAAAGCCTGCTGCAGTGAGGGTACCAGAGAAACAGCTTTTTGGGGGGGTGGGGCTGAGAGGAGTGGTTCTACTTTTTGTCTGCCAATAATTCTGAGCTAAAAGAGGAAGAAATAATTAAAATTTTTATTTAAACTTTTTTATTCAAAAATTGTCTTTAACATGGAATGAGGGCTTATGGTTTAGCAGTCTGTCTAAAGTTGTATGATTTTATAGATATGCACACGTGTATATAATGTACATGCCTACAGCTTGTATATGTATTTCAGTTTGTTGTGTGTGTGGAATATCATGCTTGCTGGATCAGTGTGAGACATCTTGACTGGCGCATCTCAGATCATGTGTTGAAAGAGATGTGCATCCCAGTGAAGAAAGAGATCCCTGTGGCTGCCAGTCTGCTCCATCATCACATCCAGATGGGATCTGTTGTCCTTCTCCAAGCCAGTTTGATGTCACAGAGGGACCACAGGACTTTCCTGAGCTGTGCTGTCAGGTTCAGGGCTTCTGCAGCCCAGGGCTCAGCTGGCCTTGATCCTGGGCTGGTTTTGTGCAGCTCTGTTGCCTGACCTTGGTTCACTGTCACTGAGGAAGCTGTCACTGAGCTCTGAGAGTCTGTAAACTGAAACTGTGCAAGATAAGAAAAGTAAAAACAAGGGGAACTGAATGTGCTGAGCTGGAAACTGTCTCGGGGATTGGGGACAAATACTGACATGGAATCTAAACATCTAAGGGAGAAAGCAAAGGCTTAGGAAATGGCACCTCTGCAACTGTGAGGACTTGTACTGATTTACTGGGGTATTTTGACATGAATGAAAGACATTTCTTATTTAAATATAAAGTGTGCAACACCAATAAAAAGCAACAGAAACCACTTCATATACTTTTCTTTTCCCTTCTCCCTTTTCCTTTTCCATATGGATCCTCATCTCACCAGCTCCTTCCTGACCTGTCTGAAGGATGCATCTCTGATCAGCCTCTTGTCAAAAGTGCCTCTTGATACCTTTTACTGTTCTCATTTCTCTCTGTGAATCACACACCCCCCCCAGGGCACCCTTGGCATGTGGTGCTATTCTCTCACTGCTCTTGACCCCAGTGTCCATACTGGCATGGTGTGGTGGCCCTGGAGTGGCTGCAGTGACCAGCCAGCCCTCTGGCCACCCACAGGTGCCCAGTTTGGTATCAGGGCTGGAGGAGCAAGAGCAACATTCTCAGCTCTGATGTGAGTGTCTGGGGCTGGGATAGGGACTGGGGATGCAAAATGCTCTGCACTATTGCTTATACAAGCCAGGTGAAAATAACTCTGGTTTCCAATCCCAGCAGTCACCAGTCACTGCTGGGCCCTGGCAGAGATTCCCAACCTTGCTATCACAGCCAAAGTCACCAGCTGTTTCCAGAAGCACACTACATTTATTCATGGCAGACTCTCTGCTGCCTTCATAACCCTCTGATTAAAGAAATCATCTCATTTTGGGAGCAGCCTTTATAGTCTTCATGTTTGGATGTACTATTTGTATAGATGGCATTGATATGCAGCCAAAGCCTTACTGAACTTCTGTTGGTTTTCACTTGGTCTGGACATGGAAGAAATATGTGCGAGGCTTCTGGCATGTGCTCTGCAACTCCTCAGACCAAAGTGGAGATGCTGCATCTCCTTGTCCCTTGTGTCCTTTAGACCAGGCCCCTTTCTACCAGCACCATGTTTCTTGATGCCAGTCTCTTCATCTCACTTCTGATGCCAGGTAATTAAGCAAGCAGAAGGGCACTGGACAAAACCGATGACCTGGGCAATTTAAGCTGGACTGAAAGTATACCTTGATTCCATATATTTTAATCGAGGGGTTTTTGTTTGGTTGGGTTTGTTATTTGTTGATTGTTTTATTTGTTTGTTTTTAAACGAAGATGCTAACACAAAATGTTTGACAATTTAGCTGTCCCTGAAATGTCAGTTCTGAGGACCAGATTTGGAATGGGATTTATGTCTAATTAACAAAATCAGAGTATCCATTTTGGCATACAGTGGAAGCTGCATCTACTTCACTAGTTACAATCAGACCAATCAATACCAATTCAAATCAAATTTTTATTATATCCACATTGTGTGGATTTCAGCTGTAGATTTAAATGCATGAACAATGCCTGCTATTTGCCAACTGACATTTAAAGAAAAACCTTGGAGGTTGGCAAATAGTAACATTCAAAGAAATTAGAGATATAATTTTGTACTTTAAGTGGTGAGGAAATTCCTTCTGTGTATTCTTAACTAAAGAGAGGAATAAACAAGTGATGGAGAATCAACCAAGAGGCAGAGGTAGAAGACAGGGAAGTGGTTGTAGTGGTAAGAAGGAAGTTCATAACTCATTAATGTAGGGGAATTATTTGAAGATATTAATGTTATGGTGTGCAAGGGAAGTGCAATAGCTTTCTAGAGCTTTGGCAGAATTTCAGATGCAAGTACAATGGCTGCGAATAAATGGAAGTTTTTTCATTAAGTTGATAATTAGGCAAAAAATGGGGGGAGGGAAAGACTGTAAAAAGGAGCTTCTTTTATCTGGAAAAAAAATTACAGTCATGTTGAAAGCTGATTATTACAGAGAAATATGTTGCCTTAATCAGGCCTATAAACTTTGTGCTTGGATGATTTTCTATGCAACAAAAACCCCATGAATGTTAACTCCAAAGTAGCAGTGAGACGTGATACTATTGAGAGGTCTCCAAAGCTACAAAGTGTGAACTAGATACAGACAAAATATAAAAATATATCCAGTGAACTAAACTGCCCACGTGGTTAAATCACTTGGGAACCTGGAGAAGTAGAATGTTGTACACCAGAAAGAGACAAAGGTGCTCAGGAATAAAAGGCTTCCTAGTCACACTGTGAGCTTCTGCTGTGTAGAAACTCCTGCTGCCCAAACTCCTCTAAGGAAATCAATCTCTGGTGTAAGCTGAAGGCAGAAATGTTATTGCATGGTGTACAATAGCATTTACCTTTGGGCACTTGCTAAAGAGGCAAAAGATACATTTTGGAGAGAGACTCACAGCAGTCTATCAACTGGAAAATAAATTATCCTCTCCTGCAGCCCACTCCATTATACCCCTCTGCCCTTAGCTGCCTCCTTTGAACTTGGATTCACTACATTTCCAGGCACATCTGAGCTTAGAGAACATATTATGTAGCACAAGGGAGAGCAGGTGGTCCTGTGCAGCCCTGTTTGTGTTCTGCCTAATCTGAAAGATTGGCTTTTGGAGGAGGGGCAGGGATCTGGGGGCAGTATATGCAATTCATCATCACTCTTTTCACTGACTGTGAGAAACTGCTACACCTGCTGCTCTGCTTCAGATGGGCTTTGAAATGCTGGCAGGCTGAAGGACATAGAAGTTTTTCTTTCATGATAACAAAAATAAGCACTTTGTTCTGGTATCTGTAAAGCTAAGGCAGTTTCCTACAAGCAGCGATAATTTGAGAGCAGTTTCTGGCTTGCAACTGATACATAAACAAGGGTATTTTTGGAAGTGCTGGTTGCTTTTATTATTAAAAAATAAGGAAAGAAAAAAAATAAAATCACTGCTAATTTTCAGTTTGCTGAGTCTTTTAAAACATAATTTCCAAAAGAAACACTTCAAATTATCAGGCAGAATGGAAATAACTCTTTGCTGTGAGACAAAATCAGCAGTACTTAGTATAGCATGACTACTAGAAACCATTGTGCTCTCAGAAGGAGTCTGAGTGCCTTTATGCCACAAAAGGTTCCAGCACTGTTCATCTGTGAACCAGAATCCAGAATATTGATGCAAAGCAAATGCCCACTGATGTACATAACCTGTCCAAGGGGAATCAGAGTGTGTTAGAGGACTGGCATGATGCCTAAAACCAAACTGCTGGTATGGCTGCCCTGATGGAAAAGAGACCCATTACACAGTAGCTCAGAGTCTGTGTTGGAAGATGAAAGCTGTGAGTGCATTTTCTGCATTTGCCAGGCACTTTTAGAGAAAACTGGGAAAATTCACTCCTGATTCATTAAAGGTTTTCCCAAATCTGCAGATGCCAGGCCTGAGTCTGAGGTACAGGAGAAGCCATGTGCCACCTGTGTGACTGTTGTGGCAGCAAAACTAATGCAGCCTCCCCGGTGTGGAAATTGGGGACCTCGGCTGCCCTGCTGAGGGTGTCACGCCCGGGGCAAGCACAGGGCTCTGGGTCCTGCTTTACAGTGCTGCCTGCCCCATCCTGTCCTGGCCCACTGGGTGACAGTGTCCATCCAAACATCCACCCCACTGTGGTATTCACATGGCCTCTGAACAGAGAGAAGCTGTGAGACAAGCAGAGAAGAAGGAAAACACAATTCTTATTTTGCTTGCTGCGCCTGTGTTGTGCTAAAGTAGAACGCAATAGGGAGATTGTTTACCCAAAGTGAGGATGTTTTGTTCCCTTGGCCTATCAGGGCCAAGGAGTGCGTGTGTGTCGGATTGTCATGGGGCAGTCACCAGAGAATCAGGGATGAGTGCAGTGTGAGCAGTGGGGAGCAAGAGTGAGTGCGTGGCAGATACAGTTTAGATACAATGTACATTGTATAGTATAAGTAATTCATTAGCCTTCAGATAGGCTGGAGTCCTCATCATCATTCTCTCTCCCCTTCATCAGGGACGCCTTGCTTCAATACCCCACCACCCACCAACCAACCAACCCATGCATTCATTCACAGAGCATAGCATGCATCTTTCCTTCAACTCCTTCTTTAATCTCACCTGGCACTGGGTCATCCAACCACCCTCTTCCCTTGCTGCAACACCACAGCTGCCTGCTCCACTCCCTGCAGTGAGTGGTTTTACCTGCACTGCTGAGAGCCTTGGGGCTAATTTGGGCAGTTAGGAAAGGCAATAACAGATATGCTAACTGTGCATATAGATAAGGTAATATTTTATTTGGAAAAAGAAAAAAGAAATACGGTTTCCAAACAGCATTTAAAAATGGATTGCAAGAAGAAGCTGACCATCTCTTGTAAATAATAAAAATTAAAAATTGTCCACTGTAAATACAACCTGTAACTTCATTGAAGTTCATTTATTTAAGCAAGTTATGAATTATTTTAGCTTTGTTCATCACCTGGCTATGTGACTGACTGTGTAACATTAGCATCTACATCTGTGTGGGAGAAATATTACTGTGCATCTTTGAAGATGTCAACCCTGGAATGTCTGAAAAAAAAGGATTTAATTAAGTGTTGGATTTTACTTATGGCAACTCTGCAACCTGATTCATTTCAAGTGAATCACAGAAGTGCCATGGGGTCCAGTGGGAGCAAGATTGGATTATTGCAAAATGCAGGCTTAAAATTAATTATATATTTATTAACTTTAAAACAATTACCCATGACATTCTCTCTTAATCTTTTCATTATTGTTTTACACAGCCTAAAATAGCTACCCATGAAGTGGCTCTGAATGTGAACATGAACAGGACATCATGCTTTCCAAAACAATTAAAATTCTCATTCGCTCTTTCCATCTCCATCATGCTTGCTGAGTGTAATGAAGCTGAAAGACAACAAGGGACATGGTCACTGGAGATACTTGTCAAGTCTGTGACTGAAGCTACTAAATTCCTGCTAATATGGCACAAGAAAACTTAGCTGAAGAAGTGCTACGGTTCCAAAGTCAAACATTCAGCTACTAGAAAATAACCAAATCGTACCTTCCAAGGCAGCCTTAGCTCAATTTCCCTATATATACCCTTTATAATATAGTATTTCATTACATCATCACAGAAAAGTTACTCCTGTAATTTCTTCCTAATACCTTCCCTGAGCATATGTGTATCTATGTAGCCCTATGAGCTGGGTCTTCATTTCTTCCAGAGAGGATTGTCTTAGAACCTAGCAGAGAGAGATTTGATCTAAAGTCTTGATTTCCTAAAGTGTCAAAGGCAAAGTTAACCTGGCATGACTACCTTGATTGAGGAGAGCTGTGGGTGGCCCACAGAGGAGAGAGGAACTCCAGGGTCTCTTTGTCCCACCCAGTACTCCTTATATTTTCCTAGAAGTACAGTTCACTGATCACCAAAGAAAAAGCCCTTGGCCCAGCTGGAAAGCTCATCCATGCTGGCTGAGCATTCGGGGTTTTATTTTGCTCTAGAGACAGGGAAAACGCAGTGTGGTTTTAAATTCTCACAGAGGAAGGGTACACAGAAGACGGGCAAACATTCCAAGGAGGACTTTGGAATTAGGTTGGTCAGAGATTGGAAGGTGTCAGGAAACATCTTGCAAATCACTGGGAATGAGAGCAGAGGAGCAGCTCTGCAAGTCTCCCTTTTCCTTTGGCAGTAGCTAATTAGTCTCTAAGTCAGGAACAGATTTCCAGTGAAAAGCAAAGCCCTGCACTGGCTGTTACCAAGCAATTATTCATTGCCATTCAAGCAATTACTGCTGCCTCTGAGACAGCAGCTACTTTCTTCTTTGAGAAACACAGGAGACTACTTTCCATTAAGCAGTCAATCTTGTTTACAGGAAAATTCATAAATAAATAATAGAAATAATCTATCAAGGCAAAATTTAGTCTTTTTGATTTTTAAGTGAAAAATCTGAGGGAAGCCACTGATGTAGAAAACAGTCAAGGTTTTTGACTCTACCTGAGGAAAAATAAAAGAAAAAGTCCAAATAATGTAAAACCTTTTTTGTAGATTTACCTTATGTTTTCAAAAATTACGATAAACTCTCCAGTTGGTAAAAAAATATCCCAGCTCCCAAGTTGGTGGGGCAACAAAGAGTTTGCATCTTTATTGTCAAAGACTTAGATGGTTTCAAGTGTTCCAATTCCTGATTATTTTGATAGGAAGCTTGAAATGATGACTGTGTCTGTCCAGTGCCAGGTGACACTCTAGGTGGTCTTGCTGTGCAGCCTCAGGGTTGCTGAGAGAGTTGCTGTCTTATCTGAAGGCACATAAACAGCAGCCAGGTTGCACATCCAGAACCACGCAGACCCATGAACAGTTTATTGGACATTTCTTTATCTGGATATGAGCACTGTACATGCCTGAGTCTCCAGTGTGCTCAATGTCAGGGGTTTTTGCCGGGCATTGATTTATAAAAAGCTGGTTAGAAGCAATGAAGAGGAACAAGTGGAAGTGAATGGCACGGCAGTGAGAGGGTTTCCTTGCAGAAGCGGTGGCAGCAGCAGACGCAGCAAACCGGCCTTCCCTGGCTCCGCAGCTCGGCTGGGGAATTTCTCTCGCCAGGGGCCGAGCCCACAATCCCGCGGCAGCACAATCGCCCCTCAAACCCGATTGCTGCTCTCCTGGAGGGCTTGCGTGGCACAGCGTGCTGCAGAGCTGCAGGAATAAGTGGCACGTTTCTCTTTCAGCCCTCCAAGACTATTAGTAGGCTTTTTCTCCAGGAGTTTTGCCGACTTACCTCATCATACTTTAGCAGCCTGAGGCAGGCTGACGGCCAGGCCGGCGGCGCGGCAGCCCGGGCTGCGCTCGGGAAAGTGAAAAACGCCAGTCACTTGTTTTTAAATTTTTAAAAATTTAATAGTAATAAAATGGTTATAAAAATAGTAATACAATTAGAATAATAATAATTTGGACAATTTTAATTAGGACAATATGAAACAATAGAAACAAAGAGTTACGGACGTCCGGGTACCTTTTTCTGGGCAGCACAAGCCCGAAAAAAGGACACCACGATAACAAAGGATTAACCCTTAAAAACAATAGCCTGTTGCATATTCATACACTTCATACATGATGCATAAATTCCATTCAAATACAGGATTCTGTCTGGTCACCGTCAACTTCTTCCTCTGAATCATAACAGCGCCGTCGAGGCGGGAAGAAGTTCGTTTCTTCTGATAAGGGGGCAATAAATTCTTTTTCTCTGAAAGATTTGGGTGTCCTGTGGCTGCTATATCGCTGCGAGTCCTTTCTTTTAAGAAAGGATCTTACATAGCATAGTTTCTATTTTATCAATTTTTTATAACCTAAAACTATATTTAACACACTGCTTAAGAGAATTAATACAGCATTACTTTCTAACACAACACATATCATATTCATTTTAATATTTGCGAAAAGCCAATCATAAAATACGCATTTTTCACGGGAAGCAAAGGCGGCTCTGGAGCGGACGGGGCCGGGGCCGGGGCCGGCAGGGCTCGGGGCCGGGCTCGGGGCACGCTCCCTCCGTTCCCTGCCCGATTCGGGACAGAAGGGTGTTCCGGACAGAAAGGCAGCCCCAGCACCATCTGCCGGCTCCCCCCCGGCCGCCGTGCCATGGCTTCAGGGCAAGCATCTGACTCATTTCCCCGGCGCTGATAACATACTGCGGGCATTCTGCAGAGAGCAGCTGAGCTTTGTGGTGCCTCCTGATGCCTACGGAGCGTTTTGTTCCTTTTGCCTTCACTGCGAAAGCCGGTTCCTCCCTGATGTTTTGGAGGGCAGAACCTGTCATCACACGTGATGTTACTTGCTTTGCTACATCTTCCTCGTCTGAGAGAACGGGGGTGGTGGTCCTGCTGAAGTCATCAGAAAATCTGTTAAAGGGGCTCTACTTGCCAAATAAGTTACTGTTTACCTAAGAGTGCACAACCTGCTATAAATGTTCATAAAACTTTGGGTTAATGCCTTAAAATCATCTACCATCACTTTATTGTGGTTCTATTTTAGTCCACTACTTTCAATTATTTTATTTTCTTTTATTTCCTTTTATTTTCTTTTATTTTAAAAATTTTATTTTATATTTTATTTTATATTTTATATTTTATGTTATGTTATTCTTCAGCTTGCTTGTTATACTCCACCGTTGCTCTTACGCATGCACGCATGTTGCTATTTGTACATCAGGATCAAAGAAAAAAAGAAAGACACTCTATTGCTATCTCTTTTCATCCTCCCCTGAGGATGCTGTGATTTAGTCTCTGATCTGGAGGGCACTGTCATTGGGAACAATGCCAAGTCCTTTTTTCCTAGCATGTATGAGACTGAAACTGCTCATTAAAATTCTTCCCCACCTTAGTGCTCAGTGTTTGCTGTGGGCTGTGCTGCTGTTTGACTGTCTGTGTCAATACCGTCTGGCCACTCAGCTTCTATGGCCTGGACTGCCTTGTTATCCCTTTCTGACCCTGCCTTGGAATACTTGCAAGATTGTATTCAGATACCTTCCAAGTTTCAGCATCTTCCTTTTATAGATTTAATGGCCTCACCAGTTTTATCTGCTTCTGTTTTTTTCAGCTCATTTATCCTGGTTACATTTTGTTAATTGAGACTAATGTTTTGTTGAAAAATATCTCTCTTGGTCCCCAAGCTGAGCTTTTGAAGTGAGTAGATTTGAGTAAAAATTTTCAAATGAGCTATTAATATCAGCACTGCAAAGATGCTCTCTCTTACCCATCATTTCCACATTGGCCTGGAGGGGATTCCCTTTCCTGACTGGTAGTCAAACAGTTGCCAGCATGTCTGTAAGCCTAGTCTATTGCTGACTGCTCTACTAGAGCCAGTCTTACTTCTGAAGGTGAGGCTGGTCTATATTACGTTTTATCCCAAATGAAAGGAAAAGAAATCTTTTATCTTCAACTCCTAAGTACAATTTTATAAATTAATCTGAATTCTTGTTTGGCTAAGTTTGAGTATCAGCAGCTGCTGCCTGGGAGCAGGAGGTAGAAGGAGTTAACACATGCTAGACCTACCTCCCTCTCATTTACCATGCCTAGGAACATGTGAAAATGTGAGAGCTGCTTGGAGATCCCAGCACTGCCAGAGGGCACCTCCTGAGAAACACAGTTCAGCAACAGGGAAGCACCTGGAAGTTGTTTTGGAGTTTGTCTGTCCTCTTGCTTATAAGAGGACCTGAAGTTTTCTCATATTTACAGGCTTAATGTTGCATAGGGCATAAAAATGGGCCCATTTTTCTGTGTTAGAAGTAGTTCTTGGCATTCCTTCAAAATGGGGGGAACCTGGGTTTGTCTAAACTCCAGATTTGTGTGGCTGGGGATGCATTTTCACTGCCCTTTCCAGCCTGTCATTGTGACACACAGCCACTCTCCAGCCCCTGTGACACACACAGTGCCAGGTCCCCATGGCCCAGGCAACACGAGGGTTGGTTGCTCAGCTGCTCTACAGCTGCAGCACTCTCTGTCCAGCTGGAGAAATGCCATGTGTACCAGCTAAAGGTCTTTCTCAAATATTTAGTGGTCACATCTTTCATAGCTCCTGCTCATTTTTGTATCCTTAATGATGTGGGAGTGATGATTAAAAATCTTCTACTAAAAGTAGAAAGATGTTTGGAAAAAGTTGAATCTACACCCCACAGAAGGCAGAAAATTGTCATAATGTTTGGTCTTGCATTTGGACTGAGAAACTGGTCAAATTCTCAGAGATACAGATCAAACTGAAAACCAAATCTAATTTCCTCAAACTGGAAGAAAACTCAATAGACTATATCGTAAACCAAGAAGTCATTTTATTAGGGGAGAACCAGGAGACAGAGCCAGTCCAGGAGAAGAACAAGCTCCTCCATGTCAGTCTGTGACTGCACAGCACTGCTGGGGCAAGTGGGAGCAGAGACTCAGGGAGGCACAAGCCCCTCCCTGGCTGGGAGTGATGGCAGCATCCTGAGCAGGGATGCCAGATGATTTTTTTTTCCTGCAAAGTGAGGGTGGGAATGTCCCATGAGTGAATTCCCAGGCTGCATTTCAGTGGACTGCAGATGTTAATACCACACCTGGAGACAGGGAGCCAAACAAGACCCAATTGCACCTTCAACCACCACCTATCAGTGCAAGACAGTTATGTGAGAGAGACCAGTCTGGAAGTGAGTTTGCTGCTCTTCATGATTATATCCTCACCGAAGACACATTAGCTGAAAAGCTGTGAGGCATTTCTAAAACTTTCATCATGACTTATTATCATGGCTGCTTTCTGCTGGATATTCCTAGCTTCACAGGCCTTTCAATATTTATAGCAGCTGTACCAAAATGAGTGCAATATGTCTTCAGTCTCTTAGTCCAGCATAGATGGGATGCAGAGAGCAGGGAAAGGGAAGGTGTTTCTCCTGGAGACCGTCATCTCCTGTGGTGATTTAACCTGTACTGTAACTAATCAGTTTGTGTCATTTGAAAGGAATACTCCCAGGTGGAAAGGTAAACACATGCTTCCGAGTAAAGCTGGATTAGTAGGTAAATAAACATCCCTGATACTCAGGAGCATTTCATGGGAAATGTTAATTGTGTTACAGAGGGCTTAGTTTTGGCAGCATAAAATGACCAGCCAGCATTTCTAGATTGCACAGGCAAGTTGATAGCAGGTATTTTACTCTGTTATTATCATGGATTACCATCTAGTGACATCAAATTACTGCTAATAATGCTAATCTGTGGCAGGGAGTTCAGAAGCACAGCATTGCACAGGCATGCACAACAGATGGGCATCCCAGGACTTGTGCCTGACAGTTAGTTAATGCAACACATGTTGGCACAGGTGGAAAGTCTTCAGGACAAAACATTCTTCTTTCCCTTTACAAAGTGCTTTCTCCAAAAGCGCTACTTTGCCTTTAATTCAAAATTTGACTTCATGTTGCTAGGAGGATGTGTTGAATGAACAGAGTGGGATAACCATGTTATTATTGGATGTCTTGGTATGATATTTATAAGGTAATATTGTATGATATTAATACCAAGAAAGCTCAGGGTCAGTGCTCCCTCATCTTGCCTTCACAGCCATGGAAGAAAGCAATCCCATGAATGACACTTGACAGAAAATAAATCTCAATATTTCCACAAGAAACTTCTGCTTGATTGGATTTGCTTTTTAGTGCCCAAAATTAGACATCACAAAGATTATTTTAGAAATTATTGATCATATTCCAGCTCTGAACATAAAGGCTCCTGGCAATTCAACCATGGTCAGTATGCACAGTTCTATATTTAGGTATCTGAATGTTAGGACTCTGGCCATAATCTCCAAGACAACTTCATGAAAACACATAGAATGGCTGCAGCTCAGCTCAGTCCTGCTATTTTCATGACCTTTTGTGCTCTGCAGGTATATTTGTAATGACTGAAGGAAAACAGCCTTGTTTTATGGAAACTTTGGGAATGAAATAGCCTTCCTTGAATATGACCTTGGTTTTGGTTTTTATTTTAAATCTGAACAGAGCACTGAAGCTTTTGGCCTCCGCAAGTTCAATAAAGTGTTTAAATACTGAAACATTTTCACTCTTGGCTCATTACATGGGGCTTTCAGCATTGTGTTTGAAAAGGAGCTATTTCTGGGTTATCAAACAACTGTGCTGGGAGAAAGGAATTTAAAGAATGTCCTTGAGCCTTTGGGGAGCTTTGCAGAACAGGAACAACAAAAACTTGTGCCAACCCTTAGTGCCTCCCCAGCCAGGGTGCTCTTTTGCACCTGGCTGCTTGCCACAGTGGGATCCTCCCCCCAATGAATGGGGACAGGGTTCAGGAATGGAATCACTATATCCCTTTAAAGATAGCTCAGGTGCTGCTCCTGAAGGGTTTTAGTTGGGATGGATTCTATATAAGACCAAAATAGAGAGTAGATGTCCCACAAGAGAAAATCCTGATCAAAACAGAGCCCTGACATTATTTCTTCATACTGGGACAATATGCAGTGATGTTTATAGCATGTAATGAAATATTTGTATGAATCTCTTTTAAACAAAGCATATTTTGTAGATGACAATGACAACAAGAAATCATAATAGAAAACTCACTCATTTCTCACCATTAACTTGAGTGACAGGCAGAAGGTGACTCAGCTGCAGTGCACTCATGTTCTATCCTGACCCTCTTCTGACTCCTGCTCTCTTTCCCCATTGGGGCAATTTCATCAGGGAGACACAGATTTTGTCCCATCATCATGGACAGGAGAGAAAGGATGCTCTGCCATTTGACAGATTCTGCACAGACTCCTTGCAGAGCTCTGCTAGCAAATCTCAGGGACATGTCAAGTCCAGCAAACCACTCTCCCTGCCTGCTGATACATGAAAGGGAAAACACTGAGAAAGAAGAGATGTATCTATTGAAAGAGCAGTACCAGCCCACAAACTGGCATTCAGACAGGTCATACACAGAATGCATTTCAGTCAGAAACCTCCTAACCCCCAGACACTGAGATTTTGCAATAAGCTGTCTAAGATTTTCACAAAGCAAATGCTTTGCTATTTTGCAAAGAAAAGGGGCTGGCATCTGGAAGGGATGACACCATCTGGGCTGTGGGACAGCAGGGGATGAGACTTAGTGACCTGGCTGGTTGTTCTAGGTCTCCATTGTTCTCTGCCTTCAAGAACTTTCCCTCTCTGCTCCCCCAGTTCTAGCATTTCTAAATTCATTTATCCTCAAGTGAGTGTAAATCCTACACTGTCTGTATAACTAGAAAAATCATTATCCTCATCAAAACCAAGTAAATTAGCATCTTATTGCAGCACAACAACCTAATCCCTGACATAGACAGTTAGTATTTGTGTTATCTTGGTGTTTTGTGGCTCAGCAGGAAGCAGCTACTGTATAAAGCCCCCCCTATTGAACCCAGTACCTCATGCTTTTAAATATGCTCAGCAGTGCCTGAGGGACGCACTTCCCACCTCAAACTCCTCCGCCCTGGATAATCACTTGTGGACAGCCAGGAAAAGCAACAGCTGCTGGCAGAAATCAGCTCACCAAACCCTGCAGTCCTGCTGTAAATCTGAGGAGATATAAGAGGGATATGTCAAGAGCTCTGCTTACGTCCTAAGTCATCTACTGATGAATAACAACAGAAGACCTCTCTCCCATCTCCTGCCCAGCCAAAAACCGACACCAAGGAAGGGCTGTAAATCTAGTACATGAATTTTGAATTTGTTTTACTGCAATGACACTCTTTCCTGAGTAGGAAGTGACAAACTAGGAAAAGAATTTGAGCTCCAACTGGCTTCCCATGAGCCAGGGAGACCATAGAATCATAGCATGGTTTGTATTGGAAGGGACCCAAAGGTCATCAAGTTCCAAACCCCCTGCTGTGGAGAGGAACACTTTCCACAAAACCAGGTTGCTCAGAGCCCCATTGAACTTGGCCTTGAACACTTCCAAGGATGCTGCATCCTATTTTCTCTAGGCAACCTCTTTAGTCCCTCTCAAGTCTCACAGACAAGAATTTCTTTCTACTATCGAATTTAGGCCTAGTCTCTTTTAGTATGAAGTCATCGCTCTTTGTCCTGTCACTACATGCTCGCATAAAAATTCTCTCTTTATCTTTCTTGTAGGCTCCCTTCAGGTACTGGAAGGCCACAATGAGGTCACTCCAGAGCCTTCTCTTCTCCAGGCTGAACAATTTCAATTCTCCCAGCCTTTCCTAATAGCTGAGGTGCTCCAGCCTTATGGTCAAGCAGTGGCCCTCATCTGGACTTGCTCCAACAGGTCAATGTCCTTCTTGTGCTGAGAATCCCAGAGGTGGATTCAGGGCTCCAGGTGGTGTCTCACAAGAGCAGAGCAGAGGGGCAGAACCAAGGGCCTCAAACTGCTACTCATGCTGCTTTTGATACAGAGATGTACTGGAGAAATGCTGCCAGTCTGAGAAAATAGGCAGGCTGTTCCTTTAAGGGCATAAAAAGATTAGTGTCTGAAAGAACAGATCTCCTGACACTATAGGGATGGCATTTGCTGTATGACATTACAGGAATTTTAAGAGCATTTAGAGTGAGGTCTCTGCTTGGCTTTTACACTTCCACAGCACAGTGAGGTATTTAAAAGATGTGTAGATCTGGCACTTAGGGACATGCTTTAGTGTTGGGCTTGGCAGTGTTAGGTTTAACACTTGGACTTGATGATCTTAAAGGTCTTTTCCAACTTAAATGATTCCATGATTCTATACTTGCTCAGTTGTTCCTGTTGGACAGGAGGGGCACTGCCAGGGTTGCTGCTGTGCACTCACAGCTGACAGCATTCACAGGCATTTTCCAGCTTTCCTGCCTTAAAGGAACCTGAATTTATCACCTGGCAAACTCGGCAGTGAAGTGTAGTTTTTATCTGTCACAGAGCAGACAGCAGTGGAAATGAAGGTTCATTACTTTCTCTCCAGGACTGCAGTGCTCCCCGTTTCACCAGCGGCTGCTGTCTGACTGACTGGTCCCTCTGTCCTCAGAGCTGACAAGGGCTGTTGCAGACACCACCTCAGCACTGATCTGATTATGTCCAGATGAGGGAGGATGTGGTTTTGAAACCTTGAACGCCCTTCACTCTCCGACTGCTCTGCCGCGCGGCGGCTGCTGTGCAGCGTGGGCTCTTCAGTTGTCTCCTGGATGAAATGATCTCATTAGGTGATTTCAAAGAGCTGGATGGAGCAGAGCCACCTGCTTTCTCAGAAGGAGACTCTCATCAGCTTTCCTGGAATTGATAAAGCATATGTGAAAGGGATGTCTGCATCCCATGAAAACCTGACTTTAAAGATGCAGCTCCAAGATGTTTTTGTTTGGAGAGCAGTGAAACAGACCAGCCCTTTGCCTCTTCTCCCTCCAATCCTTTCTCTCCCTTTTACCCAGGCTCTTTTGTTTACATTATACTTCCAAACAGCTTCGGGATATTTATCAGTCACCAATATTTTAATTCTAGTACATGAAGCCAATATGGATACACAGAAATAAATCCCCATGGGGAAACCCCACTTCTGGAATAAGGGGATTTTTGATTTCTAATCCACAGTGATAAAATGAAAAAAAGAAAAATCAAAACCAAACCTTCATCCTGGAGTAAGACCATGTTTGGGGGTACAAGGTTGTGATCATATGCAGTGCCATGTCAGCACATGTTGGTGCAGCTCTTCTACCAAAAAGAGCTGCTGCATGGTTAGAAGTGAGACTCTAGGAGGGTGAATTCCTGTGCCTGCCTGTGAAGTGGAATGGGTATGGCACTAGAGGAGTGCAGACTAGGCATCCACATTCCTTTCTGTCCATGGGCTGCACAGAAGGACCATTTCTGGGAACAGATGGAGGTTTGGGACGAAATTGCCTCCAGTAAGAAAAATGATAGCTCTGATGGAGATTTTTCTAATGGGAGTATCTACTGCCTCCAAAGTGGGGTGATATTAGCAGCTCATTTCATGCAGATCATAACATAGCTACCTAATCTGCCTTTAAATGGTGGCCTGCCTGGTTTTGTGTTGCAGTACCATTTCCCAATTCCTCTTCTGTTCTGTAAAACAAGCAGTATTAGAGCTGTAACTGAAGCTACCAATTGTGGGATGGCCTGTTATCTTTTTAATAAACACCACAGACTATTTGCTCAGCTTACAACTGACATTTTTTCATTGCAATTTTAAACATCACCTGTATTCTGGAAAGCCAGGCTGGCTTTTTGCAGTGTGTGCACATCAGTAGCTGAAACATAGAAGGCAGCATTCACTTTTCCTGATGATGCAAAGGGCAGACAGAATCTGCTGCTCTCCTCTTGTGCTACTGCCTTTGTGGAGCTGGCAGATGAAGCTTTTTTGGGGAGGAAATGTGGCTGGGTAAATCAGGAGAGATCATGTACATGCAGAAGGAAAGTGCCATTTCATGAGGTTTTTTATCTTAATGGAATTTTAAAAATTACAGTTGGTTTAATCTTCTATATTGCTTTTGCTTGAAAGCTGAGGGGTTACTAGTTAGATTATGGAAAACATGCACTCTGATGAGATGGTTTTCTAAGACATTCTCAGAGCTATTACAGAAAAATACCCTTTTCTCTCAGCATCATAAGTATAGTCTGCTGTCATCTCCTGTGATCTTCAGAATGGTTACTATTTAATTATTGATATTTACAACATGGCAGTAGTTAAATGTGGCTGCTGTTCCGAAGGTAATCTTTATATGCCTACATTCAGCTAGAAAAATATTTGTGTTATGATGAGTCACAGGAACTGATTTAAAATGCTGCATGTAAACATCTATACAACCTCTATCTGCAGCCTGAAATTCTTGGCGTAAGCAGTGGGTGCTGACTGAAGTCGGCAGGGTTTAATGTGACTGTTGTTTCCCTTTGCTGACACGCAGGGAACTGTGTGCTTGCTCCTGCCTCTCCTTGTCTGGCAGTGGCTGTGCCTGGATCACTGCAACAAGGGAGCCCCTTGGTAGCTCCTCTGCAGCCAAACCCTCCCACTGCCTTCACCAGATGCATGAGACGCTCCTTATGGTTTCCAAACCCACTTTGCTTTTCTGCCTCTAGATTTTGGTGTTGCTTCCCTGAGGGATTCGCTTGCAGAAAAGCTCTCTGCAGGGAACAGGAAAGGCACTGCTTTTCTCCTGAAAGGCATCCCCAGCCCCGGCCTTTGCTGCTGGGATTTCTCTGGGTGCTTGTACTTCCTCTATCATCAGCAGCAGTGCTGGAGAACAGCAGCTGAAGGCACCATGAACAGCCATGTTGCTGGATGGGGCACAGCTTTGGGGAAATATCAGTGACAGCAGCTCAGGCACTGTCTCTCTTTAGAGCCAGGTGGCTCCAGCAGCAGGCACTGGGGTGAGGATGCTTTTGCCCTCCCTTCTGCTGGAAGCATTCTGGCTCGGCTGCTGACAGCTGACATTCCTCCAGTTGACATTCCTTCTCCCTGCTCATCCAGCTGGTTTAGCTTTCAGTAAAAATCAGACCAAGAGACCAATTAAACAATCTCACTTTAGGGTTTAGCAGTCTGGGTAGTCTCACAGGCAGGTTAGTCATGCCGGGAATTTACACTGGTGGATGGAAGGGGACTCATTCCCTAAAAGTGCCCCGTGTACCAGTGCACAGTAGTTCATGCTCTGGAAAAAGTCAGCTGCTGTTCAGAGCCTGGTGACCTCTGCTAATTCACTGCTCTGGGGACAGGATGATGGGAATTAATTAATTCATCTGGGGCCACCAGCTTTCTCAGCTGGTCGCTACTTCCAGAGAAACAGTATTTTCCTTCATCAGACTTGACTAATTGTAAGCCTTTAAAAATGGCACTTCCAAAATAGAGGGACCTGCTGAGTGAGTTATTAGTCATCCTTATCTGGGAGGGAAGCAATGGCTGCTGCAAGAGCTTCTTTATCTCCGAAGCACCATGTTCTCCAGAGAGGGGGCTGTGGGACACCAGGTGCAGGGAGCTGCCAGACACCTTCCTTCAAGGGGAACAAAGGGTAGAACAATTTGTTTCTGAAGGGCTTTCTCTGCACTCTCCAAGTCATGGCTTTGCTTTTAAAAGCTGCTTATTTTTAACAGGTTGTAATTAATAAAGCCACCTGTATTTTTCTGTTATGTCTGACACAGGTTGGGTTTGGGGGTTTTTTATGCAAATAGAGGAAGCTTAGTGGATGGATGATCCAGCTCTGTGTCTCAGAGCTTGCAGCAGACTCTGAAAGTCTGTCTGGGAATATTCTCACTCCGCAGAAGTGTGATCCTCTGTTTGCAGGCACAATGGAGCCCAGAACACATTTTGAAGAATGCTGTGGTTGAATTCACTTTGGTACGTCCTCTGATGCCCTTCCTCTTGGGTTTAAAATGGTTTCTCACATACTTTCCAAGCTTGACTGTGTTGTGACTCCTTTTCTGTGCTGATGAAGAAGTCTCCAGAAAGCATATTGAGCATGTTATATATTACCCATATGTGCAATCCACTGCTGGGAAACGGTTAGGGCTGTACCAAAGTGGTCTTGTCCTAAATGAGAATGTGAGAGCATCACTTGTGTCTTCTCTCTTTAATCCCCATATGACTCGAGAAAGAAGAAAACAGCCTTGTTCAAAACCTCTCTCAGCTATGCCCCCTCACTCTCTCCCTCCCACAGCAGCTCCAAGGAACCCCTGGAGAACGCTGCTGACCACAGCCCATTCAGTGTAACTGGGAGATGCCTTCAGTGGAAGTTTTGAGTTTGGTCTGTGATTCAGAGGTTCACTCACTGGCATTTCCTAGCAATTAGCAAAATACTTGTTCTCCAGAAAAACTGGGCAGTGGTCTGCCTGTCTGAAGTAACTGAATTGCTGTCAAACTGTCTGTCTCTTCCCTCCTTTGCATAATGCACTGTGATACAGAGCCTGTTTAATACAGCAGCATTGCCTAAGAAATGACATTTGGCTTTTGCCTTGACAGGGCTTTGACAGTATCTCACCACCTTTCCTATTATTTTCCCATTACAAGTTTTATTCCTAATGAGGCTGAGAACAGGGGCTGCTTTGCTTTTCTCACAGAGATTGTCACAAATGAATTTAGCCCCAGTCTCTTGGAAGGATCCATCAGCACCCAGTTTACCGATTAGGCCCTGGGAGTCTAATCACCATATTCCTCTGGTGCAGCAGAGAGATGTTTCTCTGCCAAGCCTTGGCTTCTGCAGGCTGGGGAGCTGCTCTGCTGTTTTCATGATATCCACATAGGCATTAATGGGTCAGGTTTTGCTCCTTATCTGTGACCTTCAGTCCTGTTTGTTAGGACACTTTTGTGATAAAGGAGTGCACCTCCCAGGTTGATAACACAGTTTGCTTTTCATGAGACATGTACTTGCATTTCAAATACACAGTATTACTCGAAAAAAAAAAATTATAAATGTAGTATCACTCTTTTGTTTTAAACATTGCAGGCAAAATCTGTATCAAAAAGTAGTCACAATTTCTGTTTCAGAAATTTTCTGTTTTCTTTTTCCATCAGCAGAATTTACCTCATCTGGGCACACAAAGGGGATGATGTCATTGTCGGGGGCTGAGGTTACCATAAGGTTCCTCAGGCTGTCATCCTGTATCTTCATTTTCTACTTGAAGAAAAAAAATGCATTAAACTGTTTTAAAAGTCTAGTATCTAATCCAATCCCTTCAAGCCCCATTGAAGTGCTGGAGCAAGTCCAGAGAACAGCAGAAAAGCTGTGAAGGGTCTGGAGCACAAGTCTGATCAGGAGCAGCTGAGGGAGCTGGGGGTGCTCAGCCTGCAGAAAAAGAGGCTCAAGGAGGACCTTACTGTTCTCTACAAGCAACTGAAAGGAGGTTGAAGCAAGTTGGGAACCGGTGTCTTCTCCCAGGTAACAAGAAGAAACAGGCTCAAGTTGTTCCAGGGAAGGTTCAGACTGGATATTAGAAAAAATTTCTTCCCCAAAAGGGCTGTCAAGCACTGGAGCAGGCCACCCAGGAAGGCCATGCAGTTACCATCCCTGGAAGCATTTAAATCCCATGTAGATGTGGCACTTAGAGACACAGTTGACTGGTGACTTTGGCAGCGTTGGTTACCGGTTGGACTCGATGAAGCTGAAGGTCTCTGCCAACCTAAACAATTCTATGGTTCTGTGAAAAGTCCTCTAATTCAGAATACACCACCCACTTATTGATCATACTACAGAGTTTATAAATTTCCATATATTGCAAAAGGTTGTAAATAACTGATGATATAATAAATTTTGCTTCAGCACATGGTTCTGGTTAAAGTCATATATGAAAGTGCTTACAGTTTCTATTATGGTTTACAAAACAGGACAAAATGTCTAATGGAAAATTTAGAGCACTTTGCTCAGAATTTAGCTAGGTTAAGAAGTTGCTGAAAAAATACCTTTTTCCTTTATACACATATAAATTCAGAGAGATTTCCCTTTTAATGATAGATCTGATATGTGTCATCACAGTGACAGCTAGCTAAGTCCCCTGACTGATACAATACTGTTTGTCAAACAAATGGCAAGGAGAGCAGGTTGCAAGAGCCCCTCTGCCAAGGAAATGCCTCCTGCCAGCACTGTGGGTGGCTGATGGACAGCTCCTTCCAAAGAGGGACAGTTATATAATAATAACTCCACTCTGTGTCAGCGGTGATGCTAATGTATGCAAATACTGCTATAACGAATCCAATTAGATTTCTCTGTATACAGAAATATGTCAGACTACCTGTATCTGATATCATGATAAGGAGAAAGAAGAGGACTTCAGCCTTGGGGACATCACCCCCGTCTGCTCCTGGAGCTGCTCTGCTTTGGGCTGGGGTCCTGGTACACAGCAAAACTCCCAGCTCCTACTGAGTCCTGGTGGCTGCTGCAACTGCCTGGAAAAAGAGGCATTGCAGCTGAGGGGATGCAGAGGCTGGCACTGCCCACTTCACCAGGCTGCAGCAGGTTCAGAGGTACAGCTGGTGAAGGCCAACAGAGTAACAGAAACCTGTGGAGCCTGATCACCTGCTTTATATTTGCAGGACCTTGTATTCACTTTGGTTACAGAATCATTGAAGAGCCCATGTTGGAAGCAGCCACGAAAGATCTTCTGGTCCAGCCTCTTAGGGGAAAAGGAACCCTATCTAGCACCCTGGGACTGGCTCAACTTGAAAACCGCCAGTGATGGGGACTCTACCATATCCTTGGGAAGGTTGTTCCACTGTAAAAAATGTCTTTATTCTATCATGGATTTGTTATTGCTTTCTCTTGGTTTCATGATAAATCTCTTTGAGTGTTTTCAGCATAGTGAACAGACTCTGCTGTGCCAAGAAGCTGGAGGGGAAGCTGCTGGCTCAGTAGTCATGAATGAGACACTTCCAGACTTCATGGAAGAGAGGTTGTTTTTTATTAAAGAAAATTTTCTTTAGGGCCTCCTGCATACTTACTATGTTCTGGTTGCTGCTGATCAATGTTGCTGTTGTCTTGATTAATCAACTCATCTTGTGAAAAGTTTTAATCAGCTTCAATGTTGCCAGGAACCAGCCCCACTTCAAGGGAAGGAAACAACTGTCAGCAGCTGACAGGACACATAGCTGCTCATTGGGCCTGGGGCTGGATGTTTGAGATGGTACAAAGGCAGATTCTGGGAGAAGGAAAGATGTGAAAGACAAGAAAAGAAAAAAGGACAGGTAAAACCCCAGGAGGCCGTTGCTGTGAGCTGTGACTGTGGACAAGGCACTGGCACCATGAGCATGGCAACATGCAGGTGGCCAGAGTGGTGTCCAGTGGGAATATCTACTGCTTGGATTTTTAGGTCATGCAGTGAAAAGGGAGTAAAACTGCATAGACTCCATTTAGCTGTACTTATACCATTGGCTCTGATCCCTAGGGGACCGATTGACTTAAAATCACAAGATTTCCTATGTAATATATCTGTATTCCTTTTTGTTTGTTTTGCAAGCTCTGGATTCACCCAAATTCATATTCTAATATTTTTTCCTTGTGATGACAGGAACCACAGCGACAAGCACTGTGCATGTGGGAGTTTGTCCAGCTGTTCAAAATTCAGTGAACCTGTGGGCACTGCTTCAGAGAGCCAGAACATGCTGCTGCAGTCATCTGGGCAGGGCAGCTGGCTCAGAGGTGGAGTCAGCGAGCTGTGGCCATGCTGTGCCACACAGCTGCAGACAGGCCAAAGCACTTGTGGGGCACTCAGCTGAATGCAGCCTGTGCCCCTTTAGATGGGCACTGCTTCAGTGCTTCATGTCACATTCCTGCTCCCCGTTCTCCCAACACAGACATCAGGCTCCATCTAAAAGACCCGCTAGTTTCCCTGATCAAATGGAGCACAACATAAATGGGATCAGGTTACCCAGGTCCGAGCTGCACTGAGCTGCTGGAAATACTTGCTTTGACCCCCACAGGTGCAGGGTTTCTGCAGCGCTTCCCAGGGCATGCTGGAACAGTTCCCCTGCACTCCCACACCCACTGGAGGTTCACACCCCCATCCACTGGTTCTGTCCTAGCACTGATGCTGACCTGATGGCTGCATTTCACAATGAGATTTACCTTCTCTGTGCTGGCAGGGCAGCTCCAGCCTGTTGTCCACCTGGTCTGGCTGCAGCTTTGCAAGGCACAGACTGTCTGCTTCACACATCTCATGGCATGTCTCTCCCCAGAACTTTAACTACTGAGTTAAAGTGGTTAAGTTTGTCTTACAGGGTCAATGCATTTGCATCCCTGGCTACTGGGTACCAGCCAAGGAGGTGAAGTGGTTTCTCTTCACCATCTTGAGTAAAAAAATGCCCCTTCCAGGGCTGACTCCCCATACAGCCACCAGTGACAATGAACACTGGTCACCATTAGCACTGCTCCCCCACCATCACAGGCAGCTGTGCTGGAACCTGCCCTAAAGCCACATCCTTCTGGGACCAAACTCCCCCTGCCTTCCTGCCTTCAGCCTGGTGCAGAGTTGCAGTGCATATTTCTTACCCTGATGAGAGCAGGAAACTGATCAGCCATGAGGTGCAGCCAATGATCATCCCTTCAACACTCCAGTTCCTTCCCAATATTTTTTTTAATGACTTTTCATATTCCTACAATGTATTTTTCTAATTACTTAATTATATAGTTATTATCTGTATGCTAAATATGTTGTAAGTGGGATCCTATTGTTTGCAGCTGTTGATCTGTAAACATGAGCTAAAAGGAAGAAAGTATTGGAATGCCCTCCACAGAAATGTTCCACTCAGAGTTGTGGATTGAAAAGAGTAGAAAAAGGATGATCTGCTACTGCTAAAACAAAAGAATTTCTATAAGGCTTCAGTGCTTAAGGCCCAGGAGTGAGAATTACAGCCAGAAGTTCTGAGCCCTACCTCCAAGATCATTCACTGATAAAGAGGCCAGTTCTCAGGCAGGGGAGAATTCTTACTTGAATTTACCTGAGCTCTAAGGAAGTTCTGAAGCCATTTGCTGATAGGAATCTTCATTTGAACATGAACTCAAATATGGGTTGACTCCTTCCTTTTATAGCTTACCTCTAGTAAGAAATTCTCTCTCTTTTTAAGGCCAGCAAATATCCCTCCTTGCTGTCTGCAATCCAGCTTTTTTCTGTTAATCCAGCAGATAGGATGTCATGGCTTACCACTCACATCTGACACTCTTTGCCTCTAATGCTTTCCTGTTAATTTATTTCCCATTAACATTAATTAGAATGATCAAAGTCAGGCTGAGGCTTGTGGTATCATTCACTCAAATTCTTCTACCTCTCCTTCTTCAAACTGCATCTAGATTGCTTACTATGACTTAACATACCAAGGCCCACAATAACATTGAAATATATTGAATAATTAATGTCATTATGCTGCACATCTTTTAAGGCCACATGTAACAATTTCCTGGTTTGTGTGTCCTGCTCAGTGCTAATATACCACAGTTGGCTCACCTCAGCCTCTGCCAGCTCTTTGAGGGATCACAGACAGGCACAACACCTGATGACTGACCTGTCCCATGCTTGAGCACACCACTGCTTCAGTGGCACATGTGCAACAATAAGGCTTCACAGATTTAGGGCTTTGAGGTTTCACTTTAGCCTATCATGTAACCCTTGATCAAGGCCACCAGATGTTTCAAGTCACGACAGTGTTGAGTAGACACTAGCTGGTTTTACTCACCTGGCCACATTCTCTGCTGGAGAAGGTTTCCTTTTGAGTAGGAGGTACATAAAGCTTTAGCAAATCTTGGAATTTGCCTTTTGTCATTAACATTGGCATCTGCTCCCCAGCAGAACTGGAAGGACAGTGGCAAGAAAGGCACATTAGCGTCACAAACTGAAGTTTGTGATTTAATATGTAGCTGTCACTGCATACATACTGTGATTTAATATGTACTGCCACTGCATGAGGGTTTGTAATAGAAGTTTTTAATTGAAATTCATGAATTGCTGATAGAGAGATTTCCAAAATGATTCAACTTACCATCAGTCTCCCAGCATAAATGACTGACAAGGTACACAGTTGGTATAAAAATCCTTCTTATATCCCTTTTATCAGGCTTGGCTACACAATTCTGTCCATCTTCCACAGAAAATCAATAGCAATAAACAGCTGTCACATTATGACTATCACAATGTCACTAATACAGATTCTTTACAGGGCCAAAACATTGGCTGGACTATTTTTTCTTTCACAGAGACCATCTAGGGATCTAGAAACATCAGAAATGAGAGAACTGTTCAAATTACTTTTGGAAGATTTCTTCAAAAGAAGTCACAGCTTTCTTTATGAGAAGTTGGGATAATCTTCCAGAAACCGGTCCAGCAGCTCAGCATCTGTTTTTGTGCAGAAATAATTTTCTATGTAGAGTCTGGCATTTCAATTATCTTGAGATTTGCCAAGAAAATTGATGATAAAATTAAATAAATTAATTTTCCTATTTTATCTATTAAACACTCAGGTTCTGTAGCTAGGCCTTCTTATAAACCAAAAAACACCAAAACAAGCCTTTCTTCTCTATGCCCAGCTGGGCTGTGTGGAAAAGCCCCTGGGTAGGACTGTGCATCTTGAACTTTTCAGTTATCCCTGTTCCTTGGTGGGGAATTACCTCCCTTTGGGCCCTGGTGCTGTGGAATCACCATGTTCTGGCACTGCCCTCCCTCAGCGCCTCCTTTCCCAGGTCCATGGTGTCTGTTTGTCCTTGGAGAAGGCTGCTGTGCAGGGGGGGTTGAGTCATGAGGTGCCTGCAGCACCCTGGTACCGTCTGCTCTCGCTGTCAGCAGCTGCCACCAAGGCAGGATTTGACTTTATTTCAGTGGTGCCCTGGGAGGGATCAGTGAAAGGCCTGTTCTGAGCAGGAGTGCCCTGCCATTGCTCCACCGACCTGACCCAGACCTGGAAAGTGTTCTGACTCAGAGGGCTGAGAGGTTTTGTGAGGAGACAGGGAGATAAGCCATTATTTGGATGTAGATGGGGTAATTAATGACAGGAAGTAATGCAGCAGGATATGAGTTGTGCAGAATGCATCTCAGTAAATCTACCTTTTATTATGTCTTGCCTTATTTATGTGCACTGTATTTGTTGTGCCACTGCCTGATGTAGTTACCACCTTCATTTGGAATTTCCTTAATGTAATGGTTTTCTTCATTCTTTGATGCTATTTTGGGATTTTTTTTCGTTTATGTTTCTGTAAGTAACAATTGCCTAGTCTGTTTTTAGTAGCATGAGGATGCATTTTCATGGTCATATGGAACATTTCAGCATGTGAAACACTTCTTACAATAGGAATTGCCATTGAGATGAACTATACTTCCTTCCTTCTTCACTGGACAGGCTATTGGGATTGCCAGTAAATTAATGGTCACAAATCTCCTGTGTACTCTCATTCACATTATTTCTCTACCCCAAAAGGAAATGAGCTAAATATTAATTTTTTTACATTTTTGAGGAGGGTGGAGGGTGAAAGAATTTTTTTTAAATGACACATTCTCCTGAGAAGTAAATTGTCTTATGGCTTATGCCAAAGGATTTTAAACCTGTAAAATACCACCATGCTTTTGATTTAACTTCTTGATGTATGAACAATATAAATCACCAAAGGAAAAGATGAGCTTAGAAGAGTGAATGATGTGAAATTACCTCTGGTAAGATTCTGTAAGTATTTATGCATGTGAATAATTTTACATAAACTTACTGGGGTGATAAGAGAATCTACCCCAAAAAACCTATTGACCTTATTCTTTGTCTGAATGATCAGGCTGTTGTTATGAGCATTTTTACCCAGGTTTCTCACTGGATACTGTGTTTTGTATGTTTGTCAGTCCACCTGTCTTTTACCACCCCAAAATGCTTTAAGTCCTTTGACATAAACCTGGTACTTCCACTTAAGGTCATACAATGAAACATTTTACATAATGAATAGCTCATAACATTTAAAAAATTGAACAAAAATTAACATTCTTTTATGCAAGATGCAAAGCAGAAGATGGAAGAGAGTGCCAGGACAGATTAAGAATCTGAAATTAAGAATTAGTGCGTGTTTAAGTGGAGGTTCTGTGGTCATTCAGAACATATCAGCAGAGATTCTTAGGAGACAAAATGGGAGTTACATCTTGTAGCTACACAACAATTGTTTGTGCCTACCTCTCTGGATTAAGGAGACTGAGATTTCTTATCTGCAAGCTGAAGAGGGAAAAATGACTTCACACGTCCTGCAAGGAAGAACATTCAGATGAGCAATTATCAGACAATAGCTGACACTCTGGAATTTCCTCTAGTAACAATAACTTGATTGCTTGTGTGTTCTCACAGGCACTGAGTAGAGAGGCAGGGAGAATCAGGTACTCCAACAACTTTTGTAGTCCCCATGATTTTATTTAGGACACATGGAGATAAAAAGTTGGAAGTGGTGTTCTAGAATTGCATTCCTGCTGAGTGTGACTGTGCGGTTCGGGTCTGTGCTGCTTTTAGATTACAGAAGTATCTTCCTCCATGCCAGACATGCCATGCTCCATCCTGCTCACTTAGAACATGGACATCCAATCATCGCCGACATAAAACTGAGATCTTTCCCCCAAAGACAGCCAGTGCTGGCTGCAGGGTCTTTGCTCTATACAGAATGATGTATACTTATTAGTGTCCTGCACCTAGATATGGCATTTGATTGTCATTTTGGATCACTATGCAGTGAAGGTACTGCAAAGTTTGCATTTCATAATTGTCTGCATTCCTCACTTTTTTATAAATTAAACACATTAGGAAGAAAAATCTCTCTTTAAAACTACTTTATTTATTGGAACATGCTCAGAGTAGTTCAGGTATAAGCTCAGTAAGTGATCTTTAAGTGATCTTGTTCTTTAGTATGCTTCAAATAACTAATTACACCTTTACAGTTCATAATAAAACACCCTAATAATGAATATTAATCCATGTGGGCTATTTTTATGAGATAGTAACAATCTGAAGTGAAAGTTCATCTTGCTGGAAATATGTAACATGGCCAAGAGAAAAAAAAACCTCTCACCCTCTCCAGTGAGAACTGCAGAAAGGAAAAAGCAGGCTTCTATCATTCAGAATTTACTGAAAACATGTTGAATGTTTATTTGAAATGAGAGGAATGGCCAGCCAGCTGGCAGCCTTCTGAAAGTCTGTGTGTCTCCTCTCAGCAGATGGTGCACACAGAACCCAAACACAAAGCCTCCTCCTTTTGTCTGAGGTGCTTAAAACGCGCTTCAGGGCAGAGCTGTGGGCTGCTGTGCGACCTCTGCTGCTGTCTGCAGGGGATCGTAAGGGTAGGAAGCATTTAAAGATGAGTAAAAGACCATTTAGTGTAAAGCATTTTATTGTTTTCCTGTTGAAATAGCTTAGAGTTGATCTTTTTGTCCCATAAAAAAAAAAAAAAAAAAAAAAAAGGAAAAGAGAGTTAATAAGCCCTCTGTGTAATACTAGCAGTCAATTGCAGACTTTGTTGTCTCTTCCAGTCCCTCCTCCATTTCCTTAGAACATCCATCTTTGCCCTTCCCCACAACTGCTCTGCTGTGATCTGGCCACATTCATACTCTGTAATTCAAATTCATCCCATCTCCTTTGAATCAGAACTTCTCTTCTACTTTTTCTCCGTTTCTTCTCTAATGATTATTTATGAAGTAAATTATGCACATTACAGCTTGTATGAAAATAATAAATGTTCTTGCATAATTACTATAGTAAACTGTCTGGGTAATAAGCCCCGAAAATTGCAGGGAAAATGCCAAAACATTTCATTGTATAAGCGCCACGACCTGGGAGCGTGAAGTGCCCATGCCTAATAATTGGTCTCATTAACTAATCCGGTGGTGGATGTAAAGACAGTAATTAAATCTGTGGCATTTCTGACTTTTCAGTCAGAAGTGGTGAAACCATCGTTGGTAATTGGCCACTTTGAGGGGTGGGATTAGCTGGCGGTCAGTTTTCCTAGCAAGAAAACACCTGCAGTGAACCCGACCCTGCCGCTGAGCAGCACTCGCTGTCCCGCAGGGCACCGAGGCGGCCCGGACAGACGGAGCCTGACCCGCCCGCAGGCCGGCTCTGCCCTCAGCCCGGCTCTGCCCTCAGCCCGCAGGCCGGCTCTGCCCTCAGCCCGGCCCTGCCCTCAGCCCGCAGGCCCGTTCCGCCCGTGGCCCCGGCCCGGCCCGGCCCTCCCCGCAGCCCGCAGGCCGGCTCTGCCCGTAGCTCGGCTCTGCCCTCAGCCCCGCTCCGCCCTCAGCCCCGCTCCGCCCTCAGCCCGGCTCCGCCCGCGGCCCGGCTCCGGCCCTGCCCGCAGCCCCGCTCTGGCCGCGCAGCGCTCCCGGCCGGGCGGGAGGAGGGCGCGGAGCTCCCCCTAATGTTGTTTCCATCTCCTACAGCCCGCGCTCTGCCCGCGCTCCCGCCTCTCGGGAGGGATGCTCGGGGTATTGAACCCGATCCAGGAGCCCTTCCCGGCCCGCCCCAAATGTGTTTGCTGCCTCCACTCTTGAGACTGGGCCACATTAGTTTAATCACAGAATCATCGAATGGTTTATGTTGGAAGGCGCATTCCCAAAGCCATCTAATCCAACCCTCCTGCCACGGGCAGGGACACCTTCGACTAAATCAGGTTGCTCAGAACCCTGTCCAGCTTGACCTTGAACACTTCCAGGGATTTGCCTCTCTGGGCAAATAATTATTAATTAATTGACTATTCTTGCTGTTAAGCCTTCTAGGAAAAGCTCTTCATAGCCAAGCTAACACTAAAGCCCAAGCAAAGTGTAAACTAAATTTCTAGTTTAAGGATTAAAATCAAATTCCATTGACATGTCAGAGGATTGCCGTTTACTTCTGTGGGTCACAAACACTTTCTGGGCCCAGCCATCAGGATAGGTTTTACCCAGCAAAACTATTGAAAGGAGGGGAATGGAAAGTTTTAGAAAGACTTATTTGACCTTGTGTGACTTAAGAGCAAAACTTACAGATGAAGGAATTTTGAGTGCAAGAAGTGGTGTTGCTCCTTCTCTTGGATTTATCTATCACATAAGTGGTATTTCAGATTTTCCAGTTCTCTCAGAGTAATGTCTAAATTAATTTTAAGAAGTGGAATAGACTCTGTTGAGATTTGCAAAAAACATAAGTGGAAAAGTTCACATTGTGTGTGTGTGTCTGTGGATGGACATCCACCCCCAACAGCCCTTACCTATCACTCAGAGCAAATTCTTACAATTTATTTTACTGTGTTGCCCTTCAGGCTATCCTCATTTTCTACAGTACCATCACGACCCACAAAGTTATTGTAGGGAAATTACAGGTTTAACATTAGCTGCAACCTTTGTCACAACAAGTTAGACAGGACTCTCAGAAAAATCTACCACAGGCAGCCAGCATCTCATTAGAAGAAAAATCTGTCCAAATGTGGATTTTATATGAGCAGTTTGAGCACTTTGCCCTGAGGATAAATTCAAAAGGTGTGACTAAATCAAGGGGTAAAGTAACTGCTATAAAATCTTTTCTTGAAAACATTACACCAGGGATCCCAGATATTACTTTTCCCTGCGCTTATATTTTTCATCCATCAGAGTTTTTCCAATGTGATCTAATTCTGCAAATCCTGAAAGGTCACCACTTGTAGGTGGATTTATATACTTCTGTTATTTCAAATAGAAATACAGCACTGAACTTTGTGTGTTTGGGCCTTTATATGTCTTCAGGAAATTCTAGAAATGAAATACTGATGGATAACACAAATCCTTGCCACTAACCCCTAACACCTACCGCTGCCATTTTAGGGAGAAAGAAAACTGCTAGTGAAAATGAAGTGAGCTTCTCAGCAGTAAAGTCTTGCAGATTAGAGGAACAGACAGTGAAACCAAGGGTGCCCTCAGCCCAAAGTCACTACTAGGAGAATTAAGAGTTAGGAAAAAGCAACATACCTTTGCTGAAAGGGTGGCTGAGGAGTGAAAAAAGCATGTGCTACATGATATCAGAATGATTCCAAATGCTCCAAAATATTTTAACAAGAATTCAGACTTACGTTTAGATCATATATACAAACCACAGATCTGAACATTGAGACTTCCTCTCTAATACAGAGGAATGTAAGTACAACATTTCCTGGGGAATGGATAGACTAACAGAGAGACAAAGGCTTCTCTTCAGTAAAGCAGTGTTAGTGTGTTGGTGGCAGGAATCTGGCAGGGCAAGAGATCCTGAGGCACTCAGGAGAGAGCACAAGAGTGGTCAGAGCTCTAGAAAATATGACCAAAGAAGAAGACGATTGAAGTCCCTGTGGTAGCTCAATCCAGAGAAAAGAAATCTGGAAGTGGATGTGTGCAAAATCTAAATGGTACCTGCAAAGAGGAAGGAATGAATAGTTCGCCATACCCACTGTGTTAGCACAAGAAAAATAGACTGACATTGCAGCAGGGATAAGCAAGGACAGGGAGCAAGGTTACTGGGGCAGGCATCTGGTTGCTAGGGAAGGCTGTGGAAACTCCACCACTAAGGAATTTTGAGAAATTATTTAATCCTAGAACAAGAACGATGCTTTCAGTGGCATTTTAGTGGCAAAAGTGAATGACTGAGAACAGTGGTGCAAAAGCTTTAGGGGAATAACCCTTTTCAAAACTGACATAGAGGTACAGACATGAAAAAGAGAGAAACTGAGGGCCAAAACCTCTGAGCTAGAGAGAACTGATTGGCACTAACCCCAAGGATGAATAAGAATTCTTAGGGCACAAACCTTTCTCCAGTGCTCTAACTCGACAGGATCTGGAGAGCTGTGTGTTAAATTTAACAGTGTTTGCAATCTGGTATTCTCTAAAAGAAAATGTTGAGAGAAAATTTCCTATGGAACAGAAGTAGCTAACAAGGCCCTTCTGCCTCTAGGATAAAAAGGAAGGGAGTCACAGTACAGAGCAGATAAAAATGATCTAGGGAAAGCCATGAAAGACACCAGGAAAACCAGCTGAAAACTAGACTATGCAAGTGCAGACCAGATACAAATTGAGAAGCTGGGGCACAAGAGATGACAGGTGTTGCACTGAGATTAACAGTTCCTGCAAAGATTAAGAGTGGCCGCTGCCTCTGAAAAAGAAGGAAAAAACTCCAGAGCTTGCAAAGCTGCAGAGGGAATAGCAGGGTGCTGGTGAGCTCTAAAAATGTGGGAAAGGAAAATTAAATGGCTTGGAAAGAAAGTCAATGGAGACGATAACCAGAGAAAAAGGAATGAGGGAGGAATAAAAGAACGATGAGATTTAAAACCTTTACCATCACATACTATCACTTTACAATAAAATGTGCCATTACAAGGATTCTGCCACCATAATCAACAGGAAAAAAAGGAGAAGAAGGGAAATAGAAAAGTAGGAAGGGAATCCCTGGAAGAGTATCAGGGATTTACAAATGGTTTGGAGGAAAGTGTTCAGATGACAAGAAATGAAAGGTGGTAAGAGGTGATCAACTGGCAAAACTGAACTCAGGAAAGAGATCAAGAAGGCAACATCCAAGGGCTGGCTGCAAGTGAGGATGCAGAGCAGGCAGGGATAAAAAGACAGATATATCCTGTTTAAAGAGGTACAGCTAAGCTTGAAATGGCTGAATTTATGGAGTGAAAATAGAAAAGACAAGAGCAAATTCAGATGAGAGTTATAGGCTGTCTCACACTACGAAACAGTCAAGGGACCACTTGGAGACTGACTGGCCCAGTGCAGATTGCACCTATAGAGCTAAATGTTCAGACCAGAATGGGATGGATGTGACCAGAAAGCCTGTTGGAAATGTTCCCAGGTTGGCTTTAATGTCCTAAAACTGCCATGGTAGGAGTGCTGGACAAGGCCAGCACCCTCCCAGGGTTTGCACTACCTGTGCAAGCTGGGTGGTGCTGCTCAGGACTGTGCCCTTGCTCCTCCTGTCACAGATGACTCCCACAGGGGCCAAAATTTCAAGAGAGATGAAAGGTTAAGAGTGTACAGAGGGTGTTTTACCATTGCTACTGATAGGACCACACAAATTTCATTATCAAAACCAAGGTGGCTCAAACCAGAAAATACTAGGCAGCTGATAAGTATCATGAGTTAAAAGCCTGTTCAGGTAAATAAAGCATCATCATGTCCCTGCCAGAAACAAAGGTAATCATTTAAGCTGACAGGAAGATGCAGAATTGAGTCCAACTGGCATAAATGTAAAATGTATGCATAATGCATATCCTTGGAGTAGCAGAAATGAAAATAGGCTTGGTATCATTCCACTTTGATAAACATGGAGCTTATCTTCTGTTTGCAATAGGAATTTATCAAGTCTGATGGCCTAGAGCAAAGTGACAGGGGAACATCTGCAGTGTAGTGAAAAGCAGTGGAAAGCACAGCAGAAGTGGCTGCACACCTTTGTGGAGAAAAAATAAAAGTTCTGCAAGCTTCAGTCAGAGGTTGTGCCCTGGAGCTTAGCTGATTTAACCCTTGCCTCTCATTGCTACAGTCTTCGTTAGGTGCTACACCTGGACATAGTAGGAATGCTGGAAGGGCTTTTCCTTCTCTCTTGCCCCTTGCTCCTTCCCAGCTGTGTGAGATGCTGCACATTCCTCTTCCTGTCCTTGCAAACGCTGGCTCTGACATTGCCTCAGCTGAGCAACCGAGTCTCTCAGGGCTGAAAATGTAGATGGGGATGGAATACAAAGGGAACATGGTTAGTACAATCCATAGGGTTTAAAGCATGTGGATGTGCATGTGTGTACCTATATAGTTGAATATATAAGAGTGCAACAGAAGAGACAAAACCAGAGAACTTTTGTATCAGAGCATCAGAGGATCAAAGCTATTCACCAGAACAAGAGGGCAAAGGAAGGAATTTTTCCCACAGTTTTGGACTTTTTTTGCAGCACTTGGTCATTTAATGGAGGTACCTGATGTGTTTGGTATGTGACAGTTCACCAGCACAAAAGCATTGTCATTCTCAGCAAAGACAAAGGCAATAGCAGACACATCTGCAGCAGCACTCCCAGACACCAAACCTGAGCTTGTATCGCACTGAATGGTGCTGCCTCCTCCTCTTTTAACTGTGCCTGGTTTCAGGCAGAATTTGGTGAACCCCAGGCAACAATACACAATTCTGTGCTTGCATCAGGGTGGGGCCGCTGGGATACATGCTCCTGGAGGATGGGTCCCACTGGGAGGGGGAAACGTCACCCTGACACTGGGACACTGAGCTGCAGAGAGAGGATCTGATGGACTTTAAGCAGATGATGGGATTTTTACCCAACAGGTACATCACAATGTTAAGAGAAAAATTTTCATTTGGGCAGAGGGGGGGAAAGGAGAGTTCTCCTGCCTTGAACCGCAGAGATGGAGGGACCCAATCCAGCTGCTGAGCTGCTGAGCTTCCCAGCATAAGCTACAGTACTGCACAGGCTCTGAAGGCACACTTCCCTTCTCTTCCCATCTTTAATGGCTTTAATGGAGCCCTAAAGCCAGCTTGTCTTCGTTCTTTTGATGCCTTGTCAAGACTGGCCTAGAACAGAGACTAGACAGAGTTAAAGAATAAAGTAGGTATTTATTAGAAGGCCTCAATGGATACACCTTGGGCAGCACAAGAGCCCAGCCAGGGCTACACCCAAGATGAACCCAAAATGATCACAAAATGGGCAACTAGTCATGGGGTCTCTCACTTTTATAAGTTCTGGTCCATTTGCATATTGGAGTTAATTGTCCAGTTATAGTTTTAGCTTATGAAGTCCCATCCTTGTTTTTTCTCTCTTTAGTCCACATTGTTTATGGTCTTGGACCATAATTTGGGTGGTTGTCCTTGGTCCCCAGTTAGGAAAGGAATTGTTTTGTCTACCTACTCTGTGAAGAGAACTTAACATCCCTTATTATGAAGCTCAGAACTACACACTAAAGCACCACAGAATATGAAAAATATAAAAGCTAAAACCTAAGGCATCACTTTGGTCTTCATTTGTGGTGGTTATTTGTATGCAGACTTTGTGGAGATTTCAGAGCCAATGTTATAGGATATTTCTTTGTAGAGTTAGAAGGAAAGTTATTACAGCTGCTTTTACTTTTAGGGAAAGCATGAACTCACCAAATATTGCAGCTGATTTTTATAAAGAAATGTTTTTACACAAACTAATTTAGCATATTTAATTTTAAAAAGCATTAAACCCCCTTAAGTACAATATTTCTGTCTTAAATGAAATTCCAGGAAGTCAAATGGAATGGCTGGAAGAGAAAAAAATTATCTAGTCTCATATTTGATTTCCCTGACTGCTTCTTGTTGGCTCACTGAGCACATCCACTTTTTCATCAAAATGGTCACCAGAATTTTGTTCTGCTCTGTTTGTTGCAGAGGATCACAGACACTGCAGATCTTAGGAAAAAAATCTATTTTCCCTCCTTCTCCCAATGTGTTTAACTGCCATCTTGTAAAATGAACTAACCTTGCAATTTGGTACTAAAATAAACCTCTATGCAAGTCATTTTTACAGCAGGAACAAAATTTAAGCAATGAATGCTGATACACCTACACAAATACACATACATGCACACACACCCACACACAGCCATCCAAAGTGAAGACTCAGTTCCAGCCTCTGTATAAATTTGATCTGGGTTGTGCTCATTTCGGATGTGGAAATCTGCAGGTTTTGTGGAAAATGCCTTGGAACAGTGTGCAGGGCAGTGATAACACATTTGCAGAAGGGCAGTATAAATAGCAGATCTGAGGTAAGATGGATGATAAGTTCTGGCTTATCAGACAGAAGATGCCTCTCCAGCTTGTGGAAGAGAATGGATGATTTACATAGCTCTTAACATAATTCTTTGATATCTTTTAGGAAAAGAAAGTAGAATGTTGTGAATTTTCCAAACCTACAGAGTCCAAGTCTCACTTTCCAAAATGATTTTTAACTAAAACTTAGTGAATCAGAAGAATCAGCAGCACAGAGGCTGCTTACACTTGCTGAAATTATTAGCTACAAATGACTGATGCTGAAAGAAAAGCTGAAGGTTATGTATCTTCTAATCACAGCAGGATAAAATCAAACCAGATGACATTTCTTTTGCATTGACCTGAATTGTCCTCAGCAGAGCTATCTGTGATGGGAGCCCACTTTCCACAAATCCTGTCCAGCAGCATTGGATTGGATATACTTGATCTGTCTCTTATCTAGCTGCTGTTTCAAACTTTAGAACATGCACCAAGAGTGGACAGAATGAAGGACTTACAGTGTCATAAGCTACATTAATCCATATCTCCCCCTCTCTAACATTGTTTGCAAGGCACAGCATCAGTCCAGTACAAAACTTGATGGTGCCTCTCCTTTGTCAATGTAGGCTAAAATACTGACTCTGGCAAAATCTGTGAGTGGTTTACTATTGATTGCAGTGTAAATAGATTTTAGCCTTTGCATCTATTTGAAAATGAAGATGGAGTTTAGACAGACCAACTGTTAAGTAAAAAAAAAGTCATATTGAATAGGGAAGTAGCACTAACAACAGTGCACTTGTCAAAATAGGTCCCTGGATTATCTTACTACCATCAGTATTTTTACTGCTCTGAAAGTTGTAATTTGTGTTTCAATGAAATACCTAGAGCTGGCTGGCTCCTCTTACAGCTACTGGAATTCTATTTTATGTGAAGAACTGCATGTCCTTATGTAGGTTACTCAGAATCAGTAAATTTACTGTATCATAGTAAAGGAAAAAGAAACTTATGCTTGGTAAAAATATTGTCTATGAAAACTGGCAGACTCAGTCCTGTTACTTATGCTACAATCACAGTGGGCCACAACTTACACTCTTGGAAAAGGAGGCACTGATGTGGCTTCCTTGCCTTTAGGCATTTGGTGCAGCTGAGTCAGGAGAGACACCGGTTTAACAAGTGACCTAGTTCATCATTCTCTTTCTGGAGCACAGTGGGGATCAAGAAGCACACTGATCCTAGAGAGAGCTAGTATTTTAGCCTGCAGTGGCAAAAGAGAGACACCAAGCCCTGCACTGGACTGATGCTGTCCCTTGCAAACATGAAATGAAAGAGAGGGGAAGGTAAAGAGCAAAGCTCTTTACACTGTAAGTCCCAAGTCCTCCCCTCTGTCTGCCTTTGGTGTGTGTTCCATAGATTGAAACAACAGCTGGATAAAACTGCCAAGACAACTCAAATACACCAATCTCACACTGTTGGACAGGATTTGTGAAAAATAGGCACTTCACACAAATTATGATTTGTAGTAAGCAAGTATCAACAGTCTATTAGATGAAAACTGAATATGAGCAAGTCCTTGAAGCTACAACTTAATGTATAACTGACATACCTTTGTTTTGATTTTGCTATTTGAATAGCCTTTAAAAAGTAATTGAGATAATCAATGCAAAAACTAAACCACTAGCTATGTTATGCCTTAGAGAGAGGAATTGCAGGATGAGGTTAGATGCAGAAAAAGAGTTATCCTTCTTTTCTATTGCTGCAAAGTAGTTTGGGGTTTTTTCATAGGAAATCATCACTCTTTCTAGAGAAGGTAAATGGAAATGTTCTTCTGAAATAGCTTTCCTCCTGACAATAATGGCTGAATCCTCCCTCTATTTCATCAGTATTAGCTTTCAGCAATCTTTTCAGTAGCCTCTGATTTCTAGAATTGGTGGGGAACAAGCAGTTTCTGCTGAATGTCATCCTTGCTCAGTTGAAACATAGATTCAAGTCTCCCCAGTTTTACAGACATGTACAAAAATTCCCTTCTCCTCTTGAACTGACATTAATTTGAAGATAATTCTAGAGGAAAGCTGGATTGGCTGAAGAGATTATTTCTTCTATAGGGATTTTTTTCTGAGTTCAAAGACCAAAAGCTCTTAGCCCCACAAGACCTCTTTACCATCTCTATGAATGATGTAGCTCTGTGCATTTTTATTCACTACAGGTCCTAGTGACCAGTGATCCGCATCGGGAAATATGAACACCACAGCTGCAAGTAAAGGGCACTGATGGTGAGAGATCTGAAAGTGAATTTGTCAGTCTGCTCCTACCCACTGTCTGCCTTATTTCTTCATGCCATGCCTCCCTCTTCAATGCCAGAGCACTGTCAAGATCAACCTTACAGAGTTCCCACCCCAACACTGGCGTGGCAAATGACTGTCTCATCTCTCATCTGCTGCCCCTGCTTAATAGGGTTTGTATGACTTTTGAAGGTTTGGCCCAAAGCTTATCTGGCCATGTGCCTTTTTGTCCATTAAAACTGCTTTCCTAAATCAAAAACATGGGTGTTCTGGAGCCTTGTACATAGGACAAAAGGCTGTATCATTATTTTCTTTTTCTCACTGTACTATCTCCAACACCTTACCTTTCTCCTCCAGAGTGAAGTCTGTCTGACCTATGCTAAAGCAGAGCCTCTCTTTTTACAAGTTATGAAAAAAAAAAAGAGACAGAAAAATGAAATTTCTTTGCCTCCACTTTTCCCTTCCATCTCTGGTATCATTGATATGTCCCTCTCATTCATTGTTTAAAACAAAATCTACTCCATCTCACCTCTTGCTTTTCTGTTGAATGTGGAATGGGGCAGATGGACAGTGGTAGAGAGAGGATAGTCTGGTTTTCTTCCATAAATCTTGTTTCTTCCAAGAAGAAAGAGAAAAAGCAACATTTTAACTGAGGGTTTATTTTGAATATTTTATCAGCATGAAATCAAGGGCTTCCTCAAACCTCAAGGTCCATGCAGTAGCTTCTGCTATTTGTTTCTGATTTCAAGTGGACAGCTCTACATGAAACAGCAAAGCTGTTAAAGGACCCACTTAACAACACAGCATAAAGCAACCAAACAGAACTTATTTTGAGATTGTGATTTAGCTCCCAATTAATTCAAATTATTCCTCCCTTTGAAGTTTATTTCCATTAGCTGACATCTGCAAATTCTTAGAACAAAATGTAACAGGATGTAGGTTTTTGTAACATTTTAATGGGAATTCGGTATTCTTCCTTCTGTATATGAGGTGAGTGGGCAAATACTTTTCTATATAAATTTATATAATTTCATTGGCTTCAGTAAAGATATGCTAATCTACATCAGATGACAATTTGTTGCTTTATGTAACAGAGAGAAAAGGCAAAATGATTCCTTAAAATATATTTGAAAAAAAAGTAATTGGTATAATAATTGGGAGGGAGAATACTTCATCTAGACATAAAGTTAAATCCAAAGTAGTTACTATGCCATAATATTGTGGGTTACATCTTTGAAAGTTCAAAAAATATTTTTAATGCCTTAAATCCCTAAAGCAGCAAGGAAGAAAGCAACAGCCAGCAATTTACTGCTGTACACACTGGGTCAGGATTGTATGCATTCAAGGTTTATTGCTTGATAACAAAATTAGGTTTTTTTCAGATATTGTTGGAAGTACTACGAATGTTATTCTTGTTGGAAGAGAACAAATAAGCCCACCTTGTCTGTGCTCTTCTCCCAGTGATTATTGTTCCCTGATAGTTCTTGTTAAAAAGCACTGTATTAATGTATTAATTTGAATGCTCATTGTAATCAACTAGTTCATTACTGAAACCAAGGTGCTCAGAAGAAACTTAGCTACTTCCTATAACATGTCCTGGTAGAGATGTTATCTTCTGATGCTTATAACGATTTTTAAACTTTCTTTTTCAGGTGATTCTCCCTTTATCTCAGTGCATTTATCTCTCATTCATTTCTCGCCTGCTTCCTTCTGACCCTGACAAGGTGCTGTTGGGCTGTCTCCTCAAAGTTGTGAGTCTGAAGTTCTTGTTGAGAAGGGTCTCTATCTCTAACTAGCCATAGCAACGTTCTAGGCCCTGGCTATTAATCCAGAGAGAAGCACTTCTACCACCTCTGACTGTGCTTCAGCAGACATCCATTAATCTGTACTCAAATACATGAATTAGGTGGTTAGGGTCAATATTTTAAAATATTTAAATATTTTTACTCGTTGAATGAATGCTGCTCTTGCTGCAGCTAAGACAGAGTATCAGGGGACTGAGCACTCCTCCTCTCCACGTGTGTTACTGCTCACCCAGGGATGGCTGAGGCTCTGAGCTCAGCAGCTTCTTTTGCTGCAGGGGCTGGCAGTTCATGTCAGCTTTTAGGTTTTGTAAAACAGGGCCAGAAACACTAATGTCTCCTTTTGGGTTGAGCAGTGAATCTTCTTCTACCATTATTAGGGGTGTTGCACACTTAATGTCCTTATTTAGCACTGGGAATTAAGGGGAAGTGGGATTTGCTTTTGAAGGCAGCTCAGGTACTATGCTAGTCATTTATTCCATTTGCTGCACACTGCCTTAATTGACACAGGAGTTTCTGGTTTACATTTGTTTTAATTTCAAATAAAGAATTAGTGGAAACTGGCTCAACATGCTTTGGGTATGTGTTCTGAGCTGCAGTGCTGCTGTCAGTGCATGTTACACTGTGTGTCCTTGCCACAGAGGCACCACCAGCTCTCAGTTTATGTGCACATTGTTCCACAACATTTACATCATGTCTGTAAAGTACAAGCAGAGTGGACTGTAGTTTTATTTGTATTTTATATGGACTATATTTAGCCCTGCATTTCAGCATCCCCCATCTTTTCCCAACTGTGAACAAGATAATAAAGCTTTTGAATAGCGTTTATTTAAACTGTAGAGTCTTCATCTGCATATTAGATACTCCTGCATATCAGATGCAAGTTCTCCACAATTAGGCATCAAAGTCATCAATGTGTTTTCTGACATTTTCTCCTAATCTAGAATAACATTCTCTGCTGGAGATAAGATGTGATCTTTCAAGCATACACTACCACTTGCTATTTCAAGTGTTTGGGGGGGAGATTCTAAAGTTGGAAAAAAAACATGCTGTGTATTTTCAGAAAAGAGATGAGAGAAATTATAAAGAAACTAATGAATTAGATATCACCAGAAGACTCACAAAATAATTATTAAACTGCTTTTTAGTAATCACCTAAAATTAATAAATTGATTAAGATTAGCCATTGTGACTTTGTCAAGAAAACTCCACATGAAACAAGCTGAATTTTCTTCTTTGACTCATAACTGACCTCATGGATAGTGACAAAGCAGTAGATATGCTGTATATCTGCATCAGCAGCATTCATTGTATACAAAACTTGAGGTTCTCATCAGTAAGCTAAGGAACTATTGTGTAGGTGATTCATGAGTGGGTAAGCAATTGCTCCTCAACTAATTCTCAAAGGTATAGGTTATAGGTTAATGAACAGATTAGCAAAGGAAATAAAAGGTCAAATCATTAGCACATGAGTACAAGAAAAAAGGAGATAGTTATAAACATTTTGAAAAATGGAAAAGGAATAAAATATAATTTGGAAAAATCAGGGGTTGCCTAAAATCACTGGTAAAATTCAGCAAACACAAGTACAAAAAAACTACCCAGAAGTAGCAGAGCTCAAATCCTCAAATAAAAATAGATAATAGATAACTGGGAAGCAATATGTTTTGAAAGGTTATGAGGATTACTCAGCCTTACAGACTTGAGTAGTGGTCAATACTGTGATGAAGGTGAAAAAGCAGGCAGGCCTCAATGTGGGGTCTATTAAGAGAGAATTTTACACGTTCTGGAGATGATGCATAATGGGAAGCCTTGTCTGGGATGCCTAGAGAAGCAGGCTAACATAATGGATAGTCAAGAAGAGAACAGCAGGGCCAACAACAGTTTTGGAAAGTAAAACACAGCTTGTTTTGTAACATAGCCTGTTAAGAAATTTGATTAATTTAGCCCAGATAAAGAAAAAAAAAGGAGGAAGTCAAAGTGGTCTTTTGCAGACAGATACTAGTTTGTGGTGATTGTGCTCTGATAAGAAGGCAAAGAAACAAAGAAAGTAAAGAATACTATTATGGGCTTCTCTCACCCCACACCTGGTGCTAAGGTAATGAAATGTGGAAGGTAGTTAGGGTGGCTGTGGGGTCTACCTGACTGGAAGTTCTCTGAGAGTAGGCAAGCCAGGCCCTGGCAGAGACAGTTGTGCTGTACATAGTCCTGCTGCAGTGCTGGAGTGCTCTACTAGACAACCTTTGTCAGATTCCTTCTGTCCCAACGTTTCTAAGAAAATACCCAGTGGGTTGGAATTTCTCACTACCAGTGGACACTAATTGACAGGTAAGTTTTGCTGCTTTTGTCTGCTTCTAAGTAAGAATTTTAGTACTCTTCATTTTGACTATTTTCTCCTGACATATTCAGCTGATGGTTTAAATTCATTTGTGAGAGAAAACAAGAGAACTAACAAAGCTGGGTTTCCAGTGGATTTGTGTTCACTCTTTCTCTCACCCTCTGCTGTAATATCAGCACTTCTCCCAGCCCCCACGGTCTCTCTGCATTGTTTCCTAAAGTCTCATGGCTCTGTGCCCACTGTCAACGGTACTTGCAGCTCCCCCTTGTCTTTTTGAGTTCCACCCCATCAGCCCCCTTGGCTGTTCCCTCCCTGTTGGATAGGGAGGCTGTCCCACGTGTTCCAGCTGTTTTGGGGGTATATTTATGCTTCTTGTCCAATATGAGTGGCCAAAGGAAAGACCAAAGAGACTTTTTAACTGTTGAATTCACTCTGAAGCTTTTCCCTCAGCACGAAAATGAACATGGGTTGCTTTCTTTGATCCAGCTGTAGAAGCTTGTACATTTGTAGAAGCTTGTAGATTTCTGTCAAACTTACCTAAAATTAATTAAAGAGATCAGAAGTCATTGGCAGACAGACAAAAACATTGCTGCTAGAATGTTATTTGTTTAAATACTCAAGCTAAAAGTAGGAGTACTTTTAAGAATACTTTGCTTTTCATGTGTTTTTAAATACCAGAAGCAGCAATTTGTCTCTGTTTTGTGAGAGAAATACAACACAATGTTAAAAGTTTTGGCACTTACTCTTGTGTGTATTCTCTGTACATCTCCTAAATAGTTTAGGACAAATACTAGTAAAACAGCCTTTCCTTGCTCCCAACTGGTTTAACAATGCAGTAATTGTGATGCTTTTAGCATTTCAGACAGTTCAGATAAACCACAATCTTTTTGCATTGGCCATATTTGAAGAAAGTAGGTTACACTTACTCTAGTTGGTTAATAACAGCTAACATTTTGCACTACTGCTCTCTCTCTACACTGTAATTAGATTCATGTAGAGCTGACTTCAGTCCTGATAGGCAATACAGTGAATTGAGATGCTTCATGTACAAGCACATTGAGTGAAGCAATTGCAATAGTTGTAACAACTCAGAAATATTCAGGACAGTGGTCAGATGCCTCCTGATTCCTTGCAGTGGATGGCTCGATGCAGCACCTCTGACAGAACTGAGGCAGGAGCATAGGAAACATTATTCAGTCACAGTAATCTTGTGTCTCAGGGGACTTCCAGTCCATTTTCACATTGTCCTGGTCACGGCTGAAAAGACTTCTGACACAACTGATTACACATAAAAGTTCAGAAATATTAATGCATTTTAATATTAAAATAAAAAAATACAATGATCACAAGTTTCTACACTTCTCCCAGTCCTTAGTAAATAAAGTATTTGGTAGATTTCCTTAATCTAGGAGGATACTATATTTCCATATTGCCAGTTCCCTGGATCTGGGCCATGAATGGTAGGCTTTGGGTCCCACAGCACAGTGTTCACAAAGCTGTAAGAAAATGCACATTTGCAGTGGCTTAAAATCTGCTCGTGTTTCATTTTGGACCTGGCTGTACACAGTAGCTGTTTGGGATCAGCTCTGAACTGACTGCAGAAGGAAGCCCTACAGGATAAAGGAGGCCTCTTTCAACCCTGCGAGGTACAGGTGTACAAGACTCAGCCATGACCCTGCACCTTGAATGAGAAAGTCCTCAATAAACCCTTCAGCCTCTCCCTCTGACTCAGAAGTATGAGACCAAACGCCCAGAGCAGACTGATAGGACAGGAAAAAGAGACTTCTAATGCTTGAGATTAAGGGAGACTTCCAGCATCTGGAGGTGTGCACTAACCCATTTGGGTCTTTGCTCCTGGCAAACCTTTGGGTTAAGAACTGCAGCTTCTGGGATGTTAGTGAAGGACAGGGGGCACGGGCAGTGGTGGGTGCCACTGTAGAAAGGGCATGTGGAAGGACCATGAGGTGATCAGGAAATACAAGGAACTTACCATGCAAGTACATTAAAGGGGTAGTTGATTATCCTGAGAATGTGTGAATGTGGCCACTGAGCAGGCCTAGTGCAATTCAGAGAGGTATTAATAGTCAGGCTAAAGTAGGTAAAGTGAATTTCCAACAGGGGACTAACCTTTCCTTTACAGCAGCCCTTGTCTGTCAATAAAGAGAATCAGCCCAGGCACAACATTAAAAAAATATGTTTATTTATGATGCCAGTGATATCTCTCCCTGTAACAGATCCCATGTTAGTTTAGCTCAGCCCTGAGAGCTGCTGCTGTCAAAAGCCCTAGTTCTCTCTTATCTACAGCAAATGATGCATCTTTAGGTATTTGCTGAGAGCAGAGTTGGAAATACAGACTCCCTGTGCTGTGGTAAACTGTAAATATCAGCTTCTGAGCTTCTCAGTATAAGCAGTTTCTAAATAACCTCACAAACTATTCACTTGAGGGAAAGCTCAGTACAAGTAAATTATTCTTATGTGCTGAATATCCTCTTCAATTGCATGCAGCAAAAGACAAAAATAATTTATAACTTTCTCTCTTAACCAACAATATTATAATTATTAAAGGTGTCCATAGGTAAAGACAAAGTGCACAGCATCACTAGGATATATGGACTGCAAATGTAATTTACATTTAGCTATCTTAGAGTGACTATTCTGTCAAGTGTAATTTCAAATAATTCTAAAATAAGATTATGTTTTAAGGAGCAGATATAACTTGTCAGTGGTTTAAAATTAGATAATGTATTCTGCATAACTGAAATCTGCTCCTAGGATGTGCATGCACGTGTGGGGGGGGGGAGGGAAAAAAAAGTCCTCTTTTACTACTCTTTTCATCTGCACTTTTGAATTCCAAAAGGGAATTTTAAATTAAATGGGAATGGAATGTAGTTAGGAGATTTTGCCATGGACCACCTCCTCCAAAACTCACCCTTTGCTGTCTCCTGTCACAATTCCCTCATCCATTACTAAGATATTGAGCAGGTGCATAATTCTGCCAAAGAAAATGTACAAAGTTAAACACACGTTGAAATGTTTTACTAAAGTAGATTCTTATTACTAATCACGATGGCTTATCTGGAAAAATCCTAACAATGTCTTCTAAGCATTTGTATTATTCCAAGGGGGTTTCCACAGAGGAGGAAAGCTGAGTGATCAGCCTGCGCTGCTTCAGCTCCACACAGGTGCTCTGAAGGTCAGTGTTAAAAGCCGCTGGACTTAGTTTTGAAAACAGCGGCAGGAATTAGCGCCTTGGAGTTAAAACACCAAGGGAAAAAACGATCATGGTTACAGAAATACAGCCAGCCAGCCACCGTAGCTGCAGGGAGAGGGACGGCGGCTGGGCGCCCGTTCCGGGGGACGCGCTCCGTGCCCGGGGCAGGTGAGGCGCCCAGGGCGAGCGGGGCAGCCCGGGCGAGGCGCCCGCGGGCGACGGGCCCGGAGATCCCGAAGGCGCAGTTGCCGATTCCCACACAAACGTCGTTCCCTTGGCCAAACGCCTCCCTCCTGGGCAGCCCGGCTGGCCCCACGCGTCCCGGTGGCAGCCGAGGATCAGCCTGCGCCCCCTCCACCCACCCGAGAAACGCTGGAAGCGGGAGCGCCTTCCCACAGCGGCACGCAGCTCTGACAGGCATCAGCCCACGCTGCGGATCTGGCTGGGACTGCCTTCCCCCGCAGCGCCGGGCTTCTCCAGCTCCCCGCAGCGGAGGGGCACACGGAGGCGGCTGTTCAGGGCACCGCGTCCCGCCTGCCGCGCTCGCCCCGCGCCTCCCGCCGCTGCCCCCGGCGCGGAGGCGCCGCCCCAGGCCCGGCCACCAGGTGTCGCTGCCACGCGCCGCGGGCGACCCCCGGGCCCGGCGGAGCCCCCGCGGATTCCCCGCCCGCACTCCCGAGCCCCCCGGGAAAGCGGAGCGGCTCCCACCGGGGCGGGCGCCTGCCCCGCCTTCGTCCCAAGCTAAGGCGGCTGCAGGTGAAGCCAGGTGCCTCGACGCCTCTCCGCGGCAGCAGCGCCGCCTCCCCCGGCATCGCACGGCACCGTTCTCCTGCCCCGTGAGTGGCTGCCGGCTGACTGACAGGCGAGGCGGCCACATAGGGCGGCCGCTGCCTGGCGTACACCTATAAGGGCGCCGGTGGTGAGGAGCGCCGCGCGGTGTGGGGCAGCCCGTGGCGGAGCCGCCCGGTGACCATTCGTCCTCCCACGGCCGGGCGTCCTCGCTCGCAGAGCCGAGCGCTGGCGGAGGCGGGCGCCTGTCCGCTGGCTCCGCGGCAGCAGCCCCGCCCGCCGATCCCCGCAGCAAGTGGCAGTCCCGCGCCACGGGCCCCCCTCTCCGGCAGCGGCGCTCGAAGGATGCGGAGCGGCGGAGCGCGGGCGGCGGCGGGGCGCCGCGGGGGGACCCGCCGCTGCGCCGGGCGCGGGCGCCGCCGCCCCTGCGCGCTGCGCCGGGCAGGAGCTCAGTGAGCGCGGTGGCCGCGGCGGGAGGAGGCGCAGGAGGGCTCGGCTCTGCTGTCGCCGGAGGGGCTGCGCGCCGCTCCGCGCCGGCGGTGGGGCTGTGCGGAGCCCCGCGCTGGGGAGGTTGCGGGCGGCACCGCCACAGGTGACTCGCGGGCCGGGGGTCGCGTTCCGCCCCGCTGCCGCTCGGCCGCCTCTGCGCGTTCGCGCCCCTGCGCCGCGGCCGCCTGCGCGAAGCTCATCTTCAGCCGCCTCGCCGTGCCGGCAGCACCGGGGGACATGGCTTTGCTCCGGCTCCTTCTCCTCTTGCTCCTCGCCCAGCGCGGGCTGGGGTCTGCCGGAGACCAAGGGCAGGCAGTGCGCGGCCGGGAGCGGGCGCTCGGAGGGAAGCAGCCGATTTACAACCACATCAAGAGCCGGGAGCCTCTGCCGGCTCCGCGGAGCCGCTCTACAGAGAGCACCATCTTGGCGCAGCGGCTCGCCGAGGAGGTGCCCCAGGACGTGGCCTCGTTCCTCTACACGGGCGACTCCCGGGAGTTGCGGCGAGCCAACTGCTCCGGGCGGTACGAGCTGGCCAGCCTGGCCGGCAAGTCGCGCTTCACCTCGCACCCCTCCCTGCACGGCGCCCTGGGCACCCTCACCCACGCCACCAACTTACTCAACATGATCCTCCAGAGCAATAAGTCGCGGGAGCAGAACTTGCAGGAGGACCTGGAGTGGTACCGCGCCTTGATCAGGAGCCTGCTGGAGGAGGACCCCAACATCTCCAGGGCCGCTATCACTTTCAGCACGGAGCCTTTCTCCTCCACTCCCCAGGTTTTCCTCCAGGCCAGCAGGCACGAGAGCCAGGTCCTCCTGCAGGACTTGTCCTCCACGGCTCACCGCCTGGCCAACGCCTCTGTGGAAACAGAGTGGTTCCACAGCTTGAAGCGCAAGTGGAGGCCGCATCTGCACAGGAAGGTCTTAAACACGGGCCCCAAAACTTTGGAAAACAGTTGGAAGAGGCGGGAGAGCTTCAGTGCTGATAAGAACCACATCCGGTGGTCCTCACCGTACCTGGAGTGTGAGAATGGGAATTACAAACCCGGCTGGCTAGTGACTCTCTCGGCGGCTTTTTATGGGCTGCGGCCAAACCTCCTGCCCGAGTTCAGGTAAGAGGAGTGCTCCTTTACTTTCTCTAAGAAGGGGATGGGGGGAAGCAGGATGGGGGTTTGGTTCTGCCCTCCTCCTAGGGAAGGGCATTCTGGTCTCTGGGTGACCTGATCAGCCCCAGCCGCACGGGCTGCTCGGTCGCAGCGCAGAGCAGCCTCAGGCCTTCCTGTTGAGCTGTACCTTCTGCCTTCGGGAGCTGTTGCTCCTTAAAAGACTCGCAGTCGTCTCCGTCTGTGAGACAGCGTTTGCTTTGCCCGCTGCCATTGGAGCAGGCGTGCATGTGGGTTACGTTCCTGGTGGGCTTGTGGGGAGAGGTGAGCAGCAGCTGCCAGTCGAAGTTTATCTGCGTCTGCAAGAGGAAAATGCTCACTGAGTTGTTATTTCTTATTATACTGCAAAATTGAACCTAGCTGGACCCCAGCTATGCTTTTAACCTGCTGGGAAGTAACATTCCCAGTAATTAATGACATTACTAGTGCTGGTAAACTGCTATTTCTGGTCTCCAGAGCACATCCACTGTGGGGTGCTCGAGCCTGGTCAGTAGTAGTAGACTTGTTGGTAAATCAGTGCTGGTGACTGCTGTTCTGTTCATGTGGCTGTAAGCTGAAGTGGCAGTAGGAGAGCTTTCCTTTTGCACCTCCAGCTTTATATTTGATACCTGGCATATGTAAAGGTTTGCTTATTTTTTATTGCTTTATATACTTTTTGTTGCTTTTATATACTTTACCACTGAGCTGCAGCTAACAGAGAGGAAGATAGAAAAAAGCTCTTCCTTGTGTCTTTGTATTTGGACACCAAAGAGAGATTTGCTCAAAGAATGAGAGCAACCTGTGGAGTGTGAGATGCCAGTTTTTCCCCTGGCACTCCTGCGAGGGGTTCACAGGCAGCTCTGTCCAGTGGGGAATGTGCACTACCCAGAAGAAGCTGGCATTTCTCAGGATGAGAGAGGAGCACGGGATTTCTTTCGTGCTGTGAATTAGTAGCAGGTAAAGATTGATGAGAACATAGCAGACACCAAAGAGATTTTGCCACACCTGGGGGCAAGGCAATAGTGTCTGCAAATGCTCTTTCTCTTGGCTTAGTCTGAAATCCAGTGTGATCAAAGAGATATGAGTGCAGTCACAAATCCCTGAAAAACCCCAAAATTTGTTGAATGGATAATGGCTTCTGATTTCTCTGTTGATTTACTTTTTGCCCTGAAATTGTCACACTTATGGGGATGATAGGGTTAAGCTAAAATGAGCTCAGCTGTAGGCTGTTTGTTGCTGAATTCCTCTTGAGACCAAAACCCAGGAATAGGTCTACTGTAGAGCTCTTCTGGACCCTAGGGAGTCCGGAGAAGTCAGGAAGCTTGTCAGAGATCATTGAAATGCAATGTTCAACATTTGATGAACTTTGGGATGTGGATGAAAGTTAATGTAGGCTGAGATTCTCTTGTTGGGGATAGAGTTTGGCAGAACCACTAGGCTGGAGGTGTGGTGGCAGCCACAAACCAGCTCTCTGAGAATATAAATTTTGCTATAAAGTTTAACTCAAGCTTCAATCTTGACTTAATTGAAGAGGAAATAAACCCATATTTTAAGGATAAAGCTCCAATCCCAGCTCTGTGCCAAGATTCTGAGATGCCAGGAAGCACCTCAGTGGTGTAGGTTTCTGCTGTGGTAGCTTTGGCGTGCAGAACGCACCAGGTCTGTTTTGGCGTGACACTGGCCAGCCACAGCAACCAGCAGATGTCCTCCTGGATGCAGTACAGAGCACTGCCTTCCTTCCCTGCCTCATCTTCCCAGCCTCTGCCTGCCACGTGGGGGTCACTGCCCTTGTTATAACTCTGACACTTCAAGGGGCATTCACCGAGCTCATCTAAGCTTGGAGAACCACTTCTTATTTAGAAGATCATGAGAAGGAGTATGCTGGGCAAGTTCCAAGTATTGTGCTGCTGTTATACTGAAAAGTTAGGACAAAACTAACAAAGATTTGTTGTATCAACATAGATGAATTTGTAAGCATTTCTGAAAAATGTGTTATGTTTTTTGCCAAACAATAAAGAAGCAGGTAGAAGAAGTAAAATTATTAATACATAGACATTCTGGCAAGGCTGAGGGATAGTTCCTGTGTTCCTGATTTGAGATATGCTAGATGAAAGAAGGGCTTTAACATGAGGTTATGACTAGGGATATTGAGAAAGTAACTTCTCAGCTATGCAGAAAATGGTCTACACAAAATATACTTCCAAGACTTGTATTTTGTCTCAATATTTACACAGTAATAGGTACACAGCCTCAATGTGAATTCTTAAGAGAAAAAATGGCTTAAAGCATGAGCACATAATAGAAGAATGTAGCATCTAGTGTGGTTACTGGAAAATTGGTTGTATGAATTACTATAAGATATCTCTTGAAGTAAGCTTTACTTCCTCTCACCGTCAGTCTTTGAGTGACACAATATTTTGACTTTAAATTCTTATTTAAGGTCTATATGAAAAAACAGTGTTTGTTAACCTCCATCTTCTGGGCCAGCTATGTTGGTTCTCCCAAAAATGTATCTTTGAACCATCTGTTAGAAATATTTTAATGAATCATTAACTGTGCTCCTCCCATTTAGTAGTCTGGTGTGATATCATTAATGGTAATTTAGTGTATGCCTCTTTAATATTATTCTAACAGTTTTTGTATTTTCTTTGCTCACATTAGGTTTAATGCATAGTACATTAGGATGAGATACGTGCCAGGAGCATGCTATATCCATGAGAGGGAGTTCTTTCACATTACAGAAGGAAAAGCCCATTACTCCTTCCTGGTATCTCTTCTGTGGCAGTAACAGATGGGTTTGTTCATGTGGCATGGCAGTGGGAAGAGTTTAATGAGGGCAATACTGGTAACTACTACTGGCTGTGTTCAGTGCGTGCTGCTGCTGCAGTGCTGTTGTCAGTGATGCTCCCAAAGTGCAGCACAAAGCAGCAAAGCTTTCTTAACATTGTGAAGAGTTACAGGGCTTTTGGTCTGAGGATGGGAGTGTTACAGGCCAGGGGGCTCCTGCAAGCAGCTCATCTGTCTTCAGTTTCACCTTTCCCCTTCCCAAGAGATTGCTGCCAAAGTGAATGGCAAGGAGAGAATGTGGTTGTCTTGCCATGACCAACACTGTAGATAAATCCTGAGATGAAGTGGAGAAACCAAAGGCAACTTGATTGTACTGAATAAATGTACCAGAAGCTGTTCAGGGCTACATTAGCCTAGTACAATGCCAAACTAGCAGTGCTGGCTCTCTGCAGCTTCTTGGCAGTTCTTGCTCATATTGTGTTGTCTCCATTTGCTGGTCTTTCCACCCAAAATGCATGGAGAGAACATTGCTGCTGCCTGCTTATAAGGTGCAGTCTAGGCTCTCGTTCAGAAATCAGGATCCACAGACACTCAGAGTAATCACTTGATGTTACCCATCCCTCCTGTCTAAACTGATGCCATTTGCAGCTGAAATTCACAACCTAATGTGCCTAATCACTCTACTACTGTAGTGCTGTAGGAGGTAGAGCACAGAAGCCTCTATCACAGATCTTCTGTGCCCCTCCTCTGCTGCTGCCTATCACGTGGTCAGAATGAACCATATTTTATGGCATGTGATGACCCAACTGTCCTCCTTGCAGCCCTGCTGAGAAAGTGGAAAAGTGTGAGCAGTTGCATGTTGTAAATAAGATTCCTTTTCTAAAAATATTTTCTTGGTGCCTGGAGAAAGAAATGAGAGGTCTTTGTTGCTTAAGGAGTCCAGGAGACAAGTGGGAAAGGTCACCTCTTCATCTAGAAGAAAGATGACTAAATAGTCAGCTAATAGGAACACACAAATTTAAAAAAAGTCCTCCTGGGTCACTGAGTCAGTCTTCTGCTGTCACAAGCCCACTTAATGTCATCAGTTGACAAATCTCCATCTTTAAGTGGGTGGGTTTCCCTCTTGATTCTTCAGTTCACTGGCATGCTGGACCTAAGGGTTGGATAACTTCTCCTGATTTCTGATCTGAATTTATTCCCTCGCAGTCAGTTCTCATGCATTTGCTCTGGTCCAGAACTGTCTTCCATCTGACTTAGCATCCTTGGCTGGTGTTTACTGCCCTGACTTATTTATAGGCAGTGGCCCCTTCACCACCTTTGTCTACTAGACTACACAAACTGGCTTGCTTTAGTCTCTGTCATAAGCTCTCTGTTGCCATGGTCTCTCTTCTCAGGTCCTGTTCCAGTATTTCCTGAGCATGGTTAGTCAGATTCATGTGCACTGTTTCAGGCTTGTGCAATGACATCAATTATCCCCAAACTCTGATGAATGAGTTGCTGCTTTTGCAGTTCAGAATGTTCCCTTGTGTGCTGTTCTCATTTTCTTCAATGTTGTGTTGAAATACATCTACATTTTGGGAACTGGTCGTTGGTCTTGCATGATTTCTCATTGTGGAGATCAGATTGTCTTCAGGATATGAAGCACTGGCTTTCTTTCTCCCTCCCACCATATTCCAGCAGGTTTTTTGCCAAATTCAGTATAGCACTTACTATCTTTTTAAAAGGTTTTTAGGGATAATCCAATGGAATGATGTCTGTTTTGGCAGAAAGGTACTCAATCAGCAAGCTGAGTAAGTTGGAGGTGGCTGTTTTTTTTTGTTTTGTTTTTTTTTTGTTTTTTTTGTGTGTGTGTGTGGTTTTTTTTGTTGTTGTTGTTTGTTTTTTGTTTGTTTTGGGTTTTGTGTTTTAATTTTGAATGGAGTCTTGTTCTGGATCATTTACAGGTAACTTCATTCTGAAATTTGGCCAGATTGTGCTATATCTTAATATTTTCTTCCTCTCAGAGGTTTGCTACTTCTCTCAGTTATTGGAAAGATGTCCCTTGATGCAAAGATAATCTTTACTGCACAGTTAAATTGAGCTGTTGCTTCCCTAAAGGCAGTGTAATATAGTGATTTCTACTGTACCATTAGCAATTACTTGGACCACTCCAGTGTTAGACTGTGATGGGACTCTTAAAGAAACAGTACTAAAGGCAGATTAAACCATGGAGGTAGAAATATTTATGACAAATAAGTGATTTCTTAGGGATTATATGTATTATATGGTTTATTATTCTGCTAAGTATTTCACAGCTATTAAATTGCTTGGTAAAAGCCCCAAACAAATGTAGACATGAAAAAACGAATTTTAAAATTGGGTAATTTTTTTTCTTTGAGACATGGTTTAATTTCATCCTTTACCCCCTTTTTTAGTTTCCCTCAATCTCTCTTTAGTCGGAGTGACGAGCTAAGAGAAAATTAATTTTAATTGTTTAAGGAGACTTTTAAATTTTTTGTGCCATTGTGATATGATGTTAGTTGTATAATGCAGAAAATATTTTTAAATTATGAGGTTGACATTTTTTATAACATGTCTTGGCCCTTGATTGAAGGTGTGGGTGGATTTAGAACGGGTTTCAAAAATGAAAAGGAATAATTTATTTTCTAGAATTTCTGAAAGTCTTGGGTTTGTGTTCCTGAAAAGAAGTTAAAACAAAGAAGTCTCTTATTATGCTGTCTGTTTGTGGAAACCCTCAGGATATTTTAAGTATTTTCTAGGCAATTAATTATGTCTCTGCCAGCATTTTTCATATGAGGTCATGGAGAGGGATAGAAAACTGGATGTTGATGAAACATAGGAAAGGAACAATAAATATGGATTTCTCTTTCAGAACAATAATTCAGCTTCCTTCAGTGTTGGAGAAACAGAAGTGGGTCTTTGAAGAAAGAAGTTAAATATGGCCATGAGAGGATTGAAACACATACTGCATTCATGTCCACAATTACATGGTGCATGCTAAGTTGCAATAAAAGCAATTTTTGGTTTTTGGGTTAAACTTCTGTTTCCAACTCCTGTGTTTTCCACCCCATTGCCCTTGGGCCAGACTTCCAGCACAGCAGGTTATCAAAACTCTTTTGAAGGGGATGGACATGTGGCAGCCCTTACTATTTGGGATTCAGCTCCAGAACTGGCATCTATTCTCTTTGTGAGTGTGGGCTGAGATAGAAATGTTCCTAAATGTAAGAGAAAATATATTGCTGTGTTAGGTCAAATAAAAGGTTTCCATGGCCCTTGCTCCAAAAGCAGCTTCTGGCAGGTACTGAAAGAAAAATGTCAAGTTCTTCTATCCTGGTTATGTCCAATTTACCAATGATAAGCAACAAAAAGAAATTATTTTCTTTCAGACTTCATCTGAATGACTGGATAGTAACTATATGTTAAACTGACCTTCATGATTCTTATCCATGTTTTAACACGTTTTTGTCTTCTGCAATGTAATTTAGCATTGTATTCTATAATATATTTCTATATTCCATTATAGCCATCTATTGTGGGTTCCATAGTTTTCTAGTTTTAAACTCACTTCATGAATCTAAACTCATTGGGAGATCCCAGATTATTGAATGAATACTTTCCAAATTGTTTTATTGCATCTTTACTGCCTCAGCCAGGTTTAATTGTGGGTTATATGAAGCATTTTTATCACTTGCAGACTTTGTCATGGCCACTCATTTGTGAAGTCCAACTTATTAACTTCCCTGCATGTGAAAGCTGATTTTTGTTTCATTGATTCTTCCAAGACGGATGAAAATAATTCATTTTTGTCAAAAACTGTCTCTACTTTGAGCAATTTTTGCATCTTGGTTGTGTATTGTGTTAGAGATTCTACTTCAGCCTTCCACTTCCTGAGGTATTTGAAATGTTTTTAGTGGAGCCTATCCTTTTAACATGTGGTTTCTAAAAATATCTTGATATCTTGGTTTTGTCTTGCATTCTTTTAATTTGTATGTTCCTCCTTGCCCAGGCTTATGCCTTTCAATTTCTTTTTTTTTTTTTTTTTTTTTTGAGGTTGGCTTCCACTTACTTTTGAGTTTTAAAATTACCTTGTTACCTTTAAATAAATTTTCAGGGTCACAGGATTTAGTATAGTTAGGCTGCAACCATCCATCCTTCTATTTCAAAAGCTCTTTGTGTTCCTAATGTATTTTCTGTTGTGTCCTATTCCTTGGGACCCTTTCTTTCCATGGGTCCTGTTTGATCCCATGGATGGTAATGGAAACATTAAAAAAAGTAACCGAATTTGGCTCCAAGACCTCATTGCATAAGTATAATCTAATGTAAGTGGTACTCCATCATCACTGACACCTGGCATTCCTATACAAGGTGATGCTTTGTGACCAAGTTAAGATGCCAGCAGCAACTTGAGCATCCTCAAGTGGAAAAAACCCAATAACCAAACCATCCCCGCCCCTCTGAGTATCTAAGAAACTCTCTGACTGAGCTGCAGGGGTATCTGCAGTGAGCCAGCACTGCATGCCATAAATATGAAGGCAGATTTAAATTTGAAATAATTCTTCAGCCAATAGAATTCAGCTTTAAGTATTCTGCCCTTGTAGTACTGTTTCAAATGGCCTAGAGAGACTTTCTTTGCAGGTGAACCCTAATTTATGTGGCCACACTGCTGTACCTCACTGTTCAGTTTATTTTAAGTGGAAGCTGGTTCTCCTATGAAAATGTGTGTTGAAAAGCAGCAGTCATGCTATGGCTGAGGAATTAGGAAAGTGTCTGTCCTATTAGTAAGGAGTTGGTAGTGACTCTGTGACCAGGCCAGAATCGTCTCTCATGTCCCAGCAGCCTTTTGTGAGTCTGGCTGGATGTGCACAGTAACAGCTTTAACAATGTCCAGGTGATGCAGAATCTTAAATCTTAACTTTCAAAGGCAAGCTGAACCTGCGGAAGCTTCTGTTTGTCAGTAAAACTTATGGCTGAAACTCGTTTGTGAATTTGACACCAGGGTTATTTTTGGGTGCTGAGTTGATGGGACATGGGAGGAGCCTCAGGTGTCAGCTAGCATGCAGTATTTGAAGATTGATGTTCTTGAAAGTGGCAACCTCCAAAATGAGAGTGGTCAGAAAAGGCATCTGCCCTGAAAACATTGGCTATGGAAAATACAGTGTGTATTTGTGTAGAGGAGTGGGCATTTGCAGGTTTCTGATGGCTGTAGAGAACTTGTTTTTATCTCCTTGTTTTCTGGTAAAGAGGACTCATGAAGGACAGCATGGAGGGATGAATGAATATGACAGTAAGTATCTAAGCAGCTGTTTAGATGTGGATGAGAATGCCCACTTCAGTGTGTGATAACCATCCCTTATACCTTAACTATGAATGCTCATAATGCTTATGGGCACAAAAGTGAGTGTACAAACTTAGAGGGCAAACTGTACGTTTAGCTGAGCTGTGATGACCTCTGTGCCAAAAAAGCTTTTGAAGATCTAGAGCACAAGGATACTGTTTATCACCATTTAAATGTTGGCAAGCTATTATTTTGTAGAGTTCTGGATTAAGCTGACTGGGAGAAAATGAACATGTTCTCCCTGATTTTTTTTTTTAATGATGTAACGGTAGAGGCAAAAAAATATTCTGTAGATAGGTTTTACAACATGTTGTTACAATGAAATATTATAACTACTGAAACTATAAAGATAGCTAGTAGTTTGGGAAAATAAGCTTAAATCAATTTCTGGCACAGATTTCAAGGCAAGCAGCATGCCAACAAACAGTAGTACAGGAAATACAGACAGGCATTAAAGCCTCTTAAATCAAACCTCTGACCTGACAGAAAATCCTTGATGACATCATTCTTCTGTGATTATCTTATATATAATTCAACTAATTCTTTCTTAACTGCGTGTTTAACATGGACACACAATCCTTAAATATCTCTTTTGTGTTTGTAAGGACTGTAAAATTGTGTCAGGAAACAAATATCTATTGTTTCAAAGAGATTAACAAAATATACTTACCTGCCAGATGGTCCACAATTACCAGTAATATTGTTATTAACTTATGGCTGTGGCTTGTGTTCAGCCAGGCAGCATTGTGGATGAATGTGTTACTCTGACAGGCTGAGTCTACTCTTACACCCTTGGTATTTGTCTTGATTGCTTACACCAAGATAGCAACACTGCAATTATTCCCAATTAGTTCGATAAATATAACACAGGGAGTTGGTCCATATACATTCTAGGAGGATGTGTTCTTTCATATGTTCCATTTTCTGAATGCTGAATCAAAAATAACTGAAAGTGTGGGTGGCTAAACAGGCTGTGCCAGCTACTGTATTAATCACAGATGAATTTCAGAAATCGATCGTGTACATATTAGTGTGCTCTGTGTAACAGCAGTGTGGTACAAGTCTGAGATGGTGTTTTAAAATTGATCTCAAATGAACTCATAGAACTCCTGTACCATCATGACACCTTTTATAAATGCCACGTATATGCTTCAAGAAACTTTGCTTGTCAAAGCACTGTGTCCTCAGGTGGTTTCAGACCCTGGTACTACTTCAGAACTGCGATGTTACCATAAAACATGTATTGCAGAGGTCTAGTGAAAAGGAATAATAATATGCACCATAGGAGGCAACAGTTGAAATCTTGTGGCAGGTTGTAGCTGTTAGGAGAGATTGCTTTCCTGCTCCTGCACTGCCCTGTTTCTTCTTGCTGTAGATTTTCGCCCCAGAAACTCACAAAGCTCTGAGAAAAGGGAAAAAGCCAGAACAACTTAGCCATGTCAAAGGTTCAGGTTGTGCTACAGAAGAGCTGCAGATGGGAGAAGAGTGTAGGTAAAAAAGTTTGCATTGAGTTCATGGAGATTGGATTTTGTGAAAGACAAACATTCTTGTATGAAAAGCTTTAGTACAAGAGAAGGAAAAAGAACATGTGTTTAGTTTGAAATGAAAGAATTTTGTAGTATTTCTGAACAAAGTATTATGAAAATATTTTTGAGCTTGGATGGCTTAACTGTGGTCTTGACAAAACTGAATCATAAATTGAAAGTGCAGGTGGAAGTGCAGATAACCTGGGAGGAATTTGGAAACTCTGTCTGAGCATGACTGTGATCATGAGTATCTTGCATCAGCAGTAGTGAGGCCAGCAGGACCAGGGAAGTGATCATTCCCCTGTACTCATCACTGGTGAGGCCACACCTCAAATCCGTTGTTCAGATTTGGGCCCCTCACTTTGGGAAAGCTATTAAAAGGGCTGGAGCAAGTCCAGAGAAGGGCAGTGGAGCTGGTGAAGGGTCTGGAGCACAAGTCCTATGAGGAGCAGCTGGGGGAGTTTAGTCCAGAGAAGAGGAGGCTCAAGGGAGACCTTGCTGCTCTCTACAACTGCCTGAAAGGAGGCTGGGGTGAGGTAGGGGTTGGTCTCTTCTCCCAAGTGACAGGACAAGAGGAAATGTCTTCAAGTTGTGCCAGAGGAGTTTTTCATTGGATATTAGGAGAACTCACATTGCTGGAAGGATTGTCACACATCAGAACAGGCTGCCAGGGTTGAGTAACCATCCCTGGAGGTATTCAGAAGATGTGGCACTTAGAGACATGGTTTGGTGGTGACTTTGGCAGCTTTTGGGTAATGGCTGGGACTCAATGACCTTAACGGTCTTTTCCAAGGTCTTTAATGAGAGCTGCTAAATGGAAAAGTGTACTTTGTGACAAAAGATGTTGGAAAGTCCAAGAACTACAGGCTGATCAGTCTCACCTCAGTCCCTGGGAAGGTGATGGAGCAAATCATTGTGAAAACCCCTTCTGGAACATATGAAGAGGAGGAATGTGACTGGGAGTAGTCAGCATGGATTTCTGAGGGGGGAAATAGTGTTTAACTGACTTAGTAGCCTTCTGTGTATAGATAGCTGGTGACCAGTTGGAGGTCAGTCACTTTTGATACACTCCTGGTGGGCACTGGTTTGACGTGAACCAGCAACGTGTGCTTGTGGCAGAAAGAGCCAACAGCCTCCTGGCTGGTGAGAGGAAGTTTTGCCAATGGGTTGAGGGAAGTGATCCTTCCTCTTTACCCAGCCTGGTGGGGGGCCCCATCAAGGGTGCTATGTCCACTTCTGGGCTCCTCAGCACAGGAGGTATGGAGGTACTGAAGCAAACCTAGTGCAAGGCCACACAGACAGTTAAAGGTTGGAGCATCTGAGGTACAAGAAGGACTGAGTGAGCTGGTACTGTTCAGCCTGGAGAAGAAAAGGCTTCAGGGGCATTTTGTGTGTAAGTACCCAGTGAAAAAGTGTAAAGGAGGGAGAGACAGACCTTTCTCAGTCTTATTCAACAAAAGGATGGAAAGCCCAAGAGGCACAAACTGAAATACAAGAAATTTCATTTAAACATCAGAAATCTTTTTTTATGGACACTGTGAGTTTGGTCAGTCACTAGATTGGATTTCACAGAGATGGTGAAGTCTCTGTTATTGAAGGTATAAAACCCCCCAATTTAAGAGCCTGCTTTGAGCTGATTGGATCCATCACAAGAGGCTTCTTCCAATGATAGTTGCTGTATGAATCTGATTTTCACATCTATTTTTAGCAAAGTAATTGTATTAAAGAGCTTTCAAAGGATGCAAGTTCTTTAATCAGTTCTGATGTGAGAAGTCCAGAAGTATATTCCTTTCTTTCCAGTACATGGCTCTGAGTGTTAGGATGCTCTCCTGCTTTCTGATGCTTGTCCCATTGGAACAGGGCATGAATTCTCCAAATTGCAGCACTTCTGGTACAGGACCGTACTCAAATGCCTTCTCAGTGTACTTAATGACCCTAATTTCTCTGGCTTGTGTATGTTGTCTTTCTCACAAATAACCTCTAGGTAAGTTTTCTTTGGAAAATATTTGTATCCCTTTTTTTTACTGGCACTCTGCTTCTACAGGGCTACCACACAGCAAACCCTTAAAGGTGTTTTCTTCTCTTTTGGCAGTGATTTGTTTGTCCTTTTTTTGAAATCTGTACTTTTCTTTGCAGAAATGTTTGAGGAGGGAAAGGTGAGTTTCCTCTCCTACTAGTTAAAAACAAAATGTACGCAAGGGAAAAACTTTCCATGTAAAGGAAATTAAACCTTCTTCCATCAGGTGCTTCAGGTGAATGGGTTGCATTTCTTTTCAAGTTGAATCATCACAGCTTTTCCTACTGTATAAACTGATTTCTTTGGAGTAGTCAGGATGATGCGAATCCTTGATAGCTTTGCCAGTGTCACTGGTGTATAACATGAATTGGGAGAGCAAGGAGTAGTGTTGGTCCTGGTCCTGCTGTCTGCTTTGTGCCTGCCTGCAGCCATGGGGAGTGTTCATTTGCAGAGCAGGTCCTGTCCTCGGCCCAGACACTAATATTTGTATTAGCTCACAAAGGTCCAGAAAATATTGGAAACATACCTGATGGGATCTACACATGACCAGATGAGTGATCTGTTGTCTCTACTGCATATGAATCAGACACCTTCTTGCCAGGTCAAATTTGTAATCCACTGACATTGTAATTTTAGAGAGATAATCTGTGCAGTATGGCAGTTTTTTCCTCTTGAGGTTATTGCTCATCCAGAACATGGACAAAACAGTTCCTTGGGGTAGAAACATGGTTTGAGCAATCCCTGGTGAAACTGTTGTTCAAAACAAGTGTACAAAGGCAAAAACTAAAAATATATCAGAATATTCCAGAAGTGTGATGTGTGCTATTTTAAATTTAACTTGCTAAACCAGCACTTAAGTATTTCAAGCAATTTCTAAATGTGCCCAGCATTAGATTGTTTAGATTCTAGTCAGGAGACTGAGTGGGATTGAGTGCTCCTGTACTGTCTAACTTCCTACTGTCTGTTTTATGTAATTTTCTCATGCATTCTTCTGACCACTTACATGATGTAGTTGTGTTTTCCCATTTACTATGTAGCATGCCTGAAGATGTATGTCCAAATTTAGCTGTTGTGGACTCTTGCTGTACTGGGGCCAGATATGAGGGAACAGCATTGTCCTGGTTTTGATCAAGCTCACTCTTATGTTCTAATTCTGCTTGTACATATCCTCTCAAATATATGGCTCTGTAGCTATCCTGTTACTATTATTGTGTTATGAGCATTAATTAAAAGAGGAACACACTTTGAGGTGAATGAGGTTCTTCTGAGATAGAGGCTGGGCTATGCCCTTGTTAGTTCCCAGCCTGAAAGAAGGGAGATGATGATGTTTGTAGTTGTGGGACTCCAGACTGTAAAAAGAAAACATCTGTCCCAAGTGGCTGAAATGACTGATTTGAAAGGAATGGTGTTCTAGATGTAAGAAATTAGCACAGAGCATTCATCCACTATGAATGAGTTTGTGTAATGATTTAACAACCAGAAGTTGCATATTAACATTTTTGTCAAGTCTGGACTATAGCAAAGCAGTCATAGATGACATGCTCTGACAAAATGACTCTATAAATGTGTCCTAGGTAATTCTGAAGAATATGTAAATCTTTAAAGGCTTTTTTTAAAAAAAAGTTGTAGAACTACAGTCTTTTACCTTTTTTCTTCTGATAATTTTCAAGTTTTTTATACAGTAGAATGGCAGCTTTGAAATTGGCTTGTTAGCTTTTCTTTCAAAAGAATTTTTGAGGTAAACTGTTGATGATGAAACCTAGAGACTTCTTGGTATAGGAGTTGCACAATTTAGATGGTCCTTCAGGACATTTATGTGTAGGAGATTTTTTTTTTTTCCTTCACAGACATCAGTGGTCTATTGGTGGCTTGTGCAGCTTTCTGATGTTGTATCAGGTTTTATTGCCAGCTGGCAGAGCTATGGGGAGAGGGCTTGGATGCCTGCTGGAGGAGGATGAGCTGCAGAGAAGAGGCTTGAATGTCTCTGGAGGCTGAGTTGTCTCTGGGGAGTGTACAAAAAAGTCTTTTGCCAGTTGTTTTGACAAATAGGATTCCCTGGAACAAAGGGGAGAATGTAGTTTTTGCTGGATATGGGCTGAGGTGCAGTGTCTGGTCCGTTGCACTCAGAGCTGCCTGGGAAGGTTGCTAGCTTCAGAAAAAGTAGTGCAGCTCTTTCACTGTATTTATTTTGGGTCTTTGCTGCATGGTAAAATGTGAAGGGCATTACATTGTTTGAACATACAACTTGTTCTTAACTGCCACCCTAGTCTTAATATGTTAGATTTACTGAGCTCTTGTCCGTGGACATCTCAGTAAAGTCTAAAATAAGAATGTTCCTGTGACAATGCTCTGGTAGCACAAAACTTTTCTGGTTTTAGACATTTTATTAAATTCCATATTTAGAAGAAAGAGGTAGTTCTGCTTTTCAGGCTACAGCATCACAAAGAAAGCTTAACCTATTTCTGCAATTGTGTTCAAGGCTGTTTCCTCTCTGTTTTCAGAGGTGTTGTCAAAGTGGACATCAATCTGCAGAAGGTGGACATTGACCAGTGCTCGAGCGAGGGATGGTTCTCAGGGACACACAGGTGTCATCTCAACAATTCTGAGGTATGTCTGTCCCTAAGGGACCTCACTTCAGTAACAAATCTCTACACTGAGCAGTGTTCTGTAGTATAAACGTTATATATTTTACAGACATTGAATGTGGTTTGTGAGGGTGAAGGAATCTTTCTGTGTGAGGTGTTATAGGATGCATGAGTTTCAGGAGAAATATTGATGGTAAAACAGAAGCAAAATTATTGTGAAGAGATAGCAGTTACAGAGAGAAAGATTACAAATGAAATAATTCATGAGGTTCTGCTTTGCAAGTCAAACAATTATTTTGTGCTTAAAATCAAAATAGGATTTTAATGTCAGTGCCACTTTTGCTTAAACAACTTTGCAAAGTGTTGTAGAAGTAGCTGAAATGATAATTATCCAGAAAAACATGGTCATTTGATAGTGATACAGAATAACAGGCAGAATTGGATACTGTAATTCCTTCTTAGTAGAAATGCCAACATTTTGACAGAGCTGCCTAAAATGTTTGTGCTCGGCTCCTTCCTGCTTCCTCTTTCTTCTGAAGGTCTGTGTCTGGTTCCATCTGTCAGCAAATCATGGATCATTTGGCCTGGCCTGTTATATGTATTCAGTGAAACTTTTAAATAAAATACGTTTTGATTTTTCTTTTAATTCTCCTGTGTAAAGGTGTTTTCAAAGGCAGCCATTTGTTTTCTGTGAGAGTAGGTACCTTGTACTTTTGGAAAGGACAATTAAAATGTAGGGGAAATAGATGTTTGTCTACCAGAAGTCAGGAGATGTTTGTCTAATTTTCTGTAAAATGCCAATTTATCAAAGCCAAGTCTAAATTTAGAAAAACAGTTGGTTTTGATGAATTCAGCTGCTTACATTTTTGAGCAAGAAGAACTCAGACTTTTTGTAAACATCTTTTTTTTGTATTTTTTCTTTGATTTTTTTCAAGAAATAAACTTGAAATACAAAATCAAGTCTTTGATAAAGACTGATTTAAGACTAAATATTTCTGCAAGTGAAAAAATTTATTTCTCTGCAAAGTACTTTTTGACTTCTGAATTGAAGGGAGTACTTTTTAAATCACTCATGTTTCTTCCGAGAAGAAAATACTGTTTCCCATGTGATCTGCTAAACCTTGTTTTTTTTAATACATTCTAGTTATCCCAAATGTGATAATATACTTTGGCAACTGCTCCTCCTTCTCCTAATGTCTTATGAGCGAAATATGTCAGCACAGGGGTGGGATTGCAGACTGCAACCAAGAATAAAAGGGAAAAAATCCAGTCCTAGGTCTCTTGTGGTTTAGCCCCAGCTGGCAGCTAAGTCCCATGTAGTGATTCCTTCATTTCCCCTGCCCCCACTGCCATGGGGTAGAGAATTGGGGAAAAAAGATAAAGCTGGTGGGTTGAGATAAGAACAGTTTAATAATGGAAGCAAAGCAATATAGTAATAATAATGAGAATAAAATATGCTATTACTGTAATGATGGGGGAAAAAAGCAAAATTAAACCCGAGAACAACCCATGATGTGCAATATCACCTGATGACCCATGCCTGTCCTGTCCTCCAGCAGGAAGTGACCCCTCCTGCCCAACTCTTCCCAGCTTATGTCCATGCCACCAGGCAGGATGGTCCATGGTGTGGGATATCCCTTTGGCCAGCTCAGGTCAGCTGTCCTGGCTCTGCTTGCTTCTTGTGCAGAGCATGGGAAACTGGAAAGCCCTTGACTTAATGCAGGCATTGCGTAGCACCCTGGTGTTTTGGCTGTTGCTATCTCACAGAGAATCCAAAACACAGCTCTGTACCAGCTACTGAGCAGGAAGTACCACAGCTGAACCCAGGAGAAGGTCCCATGTGCTGCTTTCCATGCTTGCTTCACTGAAACCCACTGTGTGCAATAAGGGTAACTTACATAGTTGTGCAACCATATTTTCCACACAATTTTGCTTATAAATGCTAATGAAATCATATTCCCTGTGGTCTCTCTTATCTACCTAGGAGCAGTTAAATACCTGCTGATGGTTGAATGCTCTGCCCCCATTTACAAAGTGTGTCTCCAGCAGAGTAGGAAGAGAATGGAGATCTCTGGATTTCCAGTTCTGCTCTAGTTAGACCCTCCTTGCTCACTTCAGTTTTGTTAGGTGACTTGAGTCTTTACTGCAGTATAGCCACTGTGCAGAGTGTTTGATAAGCCTTGACCATAGTGAATTTCTGATTTGGCTCTGAAAGTGTTTACTTCATAGCCTGTATCATGTGGCCAGGCCACCAATACCATAAACCAAATGCATAAAGCTCAATATTTCAGAATATTTAAAAATTCTGGAAATACAGCTCCCTTCTTTCCTCATGCTATGAAAATAAAGAGTGACTTTATGCAAGAATGGGAGGAAAAGACCAAAGTTATGGATTAATCAAAATGCTTTTATAGTGGCTAAAATCTACTAGACACATGGCAGACAAATTCTCCTGCCTTCTCTGCTGTTCTGAAGTGTTTATTTTCTAAATAAAATATGTTGAAATGAGGGAGATGGAGGTGCATGGAAACATATGGTAAGCCAGTGGTCTGTATGTGCTAGACAGAAAAAAGAGAAGGCATGGATGGGATCCAGCTTCTTCCAGAAAATAGAGACTGTTGTTGAAAGTACTGTATTGCCTTCGCATAGTCTGGCACAGCAGTGTTAGGAGATGATGCTGTGGCACTGGGATTTGTCTTTGGAAGGTCATGAAGAACAACCCGATTGTGATGGGGTAGTTATAGTGTTAGTCCTTGCTTGGAAAAAAAAAAGGTGTCAGGTTGAGTGATTTAGGGATATTATCATTCAAATATGCAAAATGCTGAGACATACTAATCTTCCCCAAACTTCCATCTGTCCTTAGATTTAGGTGTTCCTTAGGATGGTGGATCTTAAATATCTTGCTTTATGTATGGTGCTCTCAAGTACAAAAAACAGAAAAAAACCAAGCCCTAAGAACTTTGAATTCCCCATTTTTAATTCAACTACTTAAATTTCTAATATGTAGTGGATTTTTTCTGATTTGTTCTCTTTTGTGGGCAGTACACATGCATACCTGATTTTGTAGCAGCCTAGATGAACAAGAGTGCCCTTCTTAAACCACAGGGTAACTGGACACTGCTCAACCTAACTAAGCAGGAAGTTAGGTGATACTTAACACAGGAAAGCAAAATTGCAGCCATGGCTAAAGTCTATTTCAGTTGTTGTGCTTTTCTCCTTTCTTTTAATAACTGGATCAGCCCAAAAGAGGCTGATGGCCAGGTGGCTTTTGTGTGAGAGAGCTGCATTCTTCTTCCTGCCTTCTAGCTTGACTCCCAAATAGGCAACGGCTTCCCCAAAAGCTATTGGGCAAGATATTGGATTCTCTGGGACTGCAACAAATATGACAGGTAATATCTGCAGAGTTAGAAATAATTAAGTTGGGTAGATGATAAAATGCTGCAGAGAAGTCTGAAATTTACAAACAGAAAAAGTGTAGTTACCCAATAACAAATGCAAAGTAATTTCATTTTACAGGCAGTGCTGTACAATGTACAGTCAAGGCTGGTAATGGGAGTAAGAAAACATGCACTTTTACCCTGTTGGAAACCCTTGAAGACTTTAACTATATTGGATTTCTTCTCCATAAATGCTGACAGCAGCTGCTGGCGCTTTTAGTAACAGCTTTAGAGTCCTTGTGGAGCCACCAGCAATAATGTCAAGGCTGGGGAGCATGTGAAGAAATCAGCTGGTGTGGCCCCCTGAGCCCGGCCGGGTCCTTCCAGCCAGCAGTGTCGGTCTGTGAGCAGTGGCAGCAGACTCCACACTGTTCCCCTGGCCTTAATGAGCCTGCCAACAGCTTGCAGTGTGAGGCAGGCTCAGCTGACATCCCTTTGGGTTTCAACAGTATTCCACAAATGACAGCGTGCAAAAATATCTGGAGGAAATGAGGGAAGCAGAGTAAACAAGAAAGCTGCAGTGCTGTCTGTGTACGGTGCTGCATATCCGTGTTTGTAGAAGGATGCATAGGCCTACTGTGCATTTATTTATTGTGCACAAACACAAAACCAATTGAGAAGGCAAAACAAATGAGTAGTGCAGCCAAAATTTTTTTCCATTGTTTAGTAAAACATTTTGGTCCATCATATTTTATTATACTGTGTGCAAGGTTACAAGCAACTGAACAAGGGGGAGGCGGGGGCTGGTTAAAAATAGAATTGTAATGGGGACTGGGTTGGGAGGGGCGTGGGGGGGAACCCAATGCTTTCCAGGTTTTTCAAGCAAGTGCTTTTCAGTGCCCTTGTCAGACTGGGAAAAGGCTATTAATGTGCACAGTCTGTGGGAGGGGAACTGTGGCAAGAGATTAGCATCTGAAGTCATAACCCACTGGGTCATAGTCAGTGTCATTGATTTTGCTTTTTACTTGCATGTATTTTCTGTCCTATCCATTAGGGAAAGTGCAGTCAGAATTAGAAGAATTTGAAATCAAAGCTGTTTGGTGATTCAGTCTGAGTGAATGGGTTTATGGACTATAGTTAGCTTCTAATTTGGAAATAATAATCATGCTTGAAGCTCCAGATTGCATTCAACACAGGATAAGAGCAGTACCCAACCAGAGCAGAGAGCATGTCAGGATATATTTTGTCTTAGAACATCATTATTAGTGGTAGAAAACAAATACTAAATGCTATATCAAATCCTGGGCTGAAGAGGGAAACTAAAGCTGAAAGGGCAGTGGCTCACTTCAGTGTGCTGGTAAAGAAAACATAGCCAGCACTTCTTGGATTCAGAAGCAGACAGGTTCTCTCCAACAGCTCAGGATATTTGAAGAGCATGCAGTAGACACAAAAACCCATTTTGGATGCTATTTTAAAAATAACTTTTGCATCATCTGCATTCATGGTAGAAGTCCCCTTATGACAGTAAACCAGATCTAATCTGGCACTCCCCCAGACACTGTTACATAAAATAAGGTGGAGGTTTGTTGGAGTTCTCAGTGATAAACAAGGTGCTGTGAAAACCAGCTTTCAGTTTAAGGAAGAGCCAGGTTGCTTAGCTACAGCATCTTTGCTTTAAAGACAAAAAATTTAATTGAGTCTGTGTTTTTCAGGAGCTAATCTTGGTTATAAATGTTTTCTTCAAAGAAGAAAACCTTTGCAAAAATTCCTTTCATCCTAGCTAGCAGTCTTAACTTGAGCATTTAAATTAATCTGGGTCAGTTCTATTTTCTTCTGTTTTTCCTTCCCTCAAAGTTAAAACATGAAAAGGGGTAAATGGTTGGCTGAATGATGTTGTCTGTCAAACTAAAATAGCTAGGAGATTTTTGGTTTATCTTGCATATGACAGGTGATGTAGCATTACATCAGTTTCCAGTTCTTTCAGATCTGTGACCGCAATTTTTAGATGTTTCTCTGCTGAACAGAGAAGTTCAGATGATCTTGTCAGGCAATGCTGATTAGTTGTGCTGGTGCTTCTTCCCATTGTGTTTGGGAAGGGAAGAGGTGAGGCCCAGAATTTTTGTTGGCTGGTGGAACATGAGCAAAATATACCTGTTGGGAGCAAAGAGGAAGTTGCAGAGAGGGGTATGGATGCAGGGAAGAGAAAGATTGAAAAGAGACGAGAGAGATTGAAAAACTGGCTGGGGCAAGAGAAGGAAGATCAGAGTATATTGGGAGGCACAAAAAGCTTGCAGCGAGGAAGGTGGGGACTGGAGCCAGGCTGCACCATCCTCATGGCAGACTGGCTGTGAATTGCCTTTCCCAGAGTGAAAGGGCAGAAGCTGTAGTGAATCCAGGCATAAACAGAGCCCAGCTTCATTCAGAGTCCTCATTTGATACCACTATGTCCAGAGGCCTGTACAATGTCTGAAAAATGCCTCTAGTAGCATTAAGCGAGATTAGATACATGCAATTAGATAAATATACAGCATTTTGGTTTCAAAGCATCTGGTCCAGTCTGTGAGAGATTTGACAGGCTTATCTTGTGAGGTGATACAAAGACTATTTTCCCCATTTTACAGCTGGTCCACAGGCAAAATTATTATCTCTAAACTGATAGACTGGAATTGAAGAGTGATCTCCAGGTGTGTGAATTACCTTCTCCAGAGTTTGATTTCTGCAGAGAGGTGTGCCAAGCATGTGAGCTGAGATGTGCTCCAGCCAGGGCTCTGCTGGATAATCTTCAGAATGGGGTTTTGGGGTGCATCACAGCATGTACCCACACCATGCTTCAGATACTTCCAGCAAGACTTAAACATCCCGATACATTTTTGAAACCTGTATCTGATGAGCTTTATAGTTTTCTTGACCTGTGATCTTGACTTGTGATAGAATTTTGGTCAAAAATTAAGTCACCCAAACTCCTCTTAGATAAATGCACTGTTGCTGTCATTGCAAAGGATGCAGCTTCCTATGAACTGTGCAGACTGTTCTTGAGTTAACTATCAGTTTACTCGGGTAGTATACTGCAGAGAGGTTTTTTCATAGTTAAAACAGGAAAATTCCGCTCATACATACATACATACTGCAGTTAATTTTTACTTTGAAAAAAAAAAGGGTTTTTTTCCAGGACTTGAGAAAGTTAACCAAAAGAAAAAACGTGTCTTACTTTAAAAAGGCTTTTATCAACTGTAGTAACTGTTCTTCCTGCTCTTTTCATAGTTCATCATACCTACACAAGAGGCAAGTTTAATTTAGCCTAGAGACAAAAGGTCATTTGTTTTTCTATAAAAAATTAAAGTTATCTTAAAAACATATTAAAGCTCTCATGAAGAAAAACTGGAGACAATAGCTGCTGAATCTTTATATTCAAAACAATGTACTGAATCATATTAATAACCTTAATGGAAAAAAACTAATTTAGCTTTATTTTTAAGCACAGTTTTATAACACTAGACATTCAAATACAGTCACTTTTGTTGGTGACTTCTGTTAAGAGGTAAATGCTTTTTTGCAAACGTAAAATGGCTGCTTTTGGGTTATCTATGCTTTTGTTTAAATCTCAGTAATTTGTATGACTTTTTATTCTAGTTTGCATTTGCCAGTATTGTAAATTGATGACTATCAAGAACTGGTCTCCTCGAAATTTCTTAGTCTTTACTAACCTTAGAATCATCTTTCGTGTTTCTTTAATACTTTTTTTCCCATTGCTGTTTGAGATTATGAATATACTAAACATCAGTACTAATATGGGAATGCAGAACATTTGATTTTTGATCTTCAGATTTTTGAGTATTACTGCCTTTTTGTGTTTTGACTATTTTGTAAACTGAGTTTCATCCTGCTGCATTTCTTTATTATTCATCTATAAGTATTTTATTCTTTTTTCTATCACTGAAAAAGTAGTGAAAAGAAATACACTTCTTCCAAACATCCTATGTATATAAAATTCCTAGGATAAGTAAGATATTTATTGTCTTTGATTATTCCTTAACTTATAAAAGACGGTGAGGGAAAGTAGATGTTGCTTAGAGACCAATCAGACAATATTTGTTATATTGCACTGTTATCTTCTTGCTGCAGGATCAGAATCCCTCTGAAGTTAAATTTGGTCACCAGATTTACCACAACTGTTCTCAAGGCAGCCAGTTTTCATTTACTTGCATGAAATAGACAGTAGGATTTGTTTACTGAACTCTACTCTTTTTGTCAGAATGTAATAGCTACTTTTTTTCACCAACAATTCCACCTAAACATTTTAATAATTTTTCATATTTCAAATATGGTTGGCTAGAAGTATCCATGAAGAGGTATAATAATGCATTCTAATTCAAGCAAAGTGAGTCCCATATAACCACCACAACCAGTTATAGTCTTCTTGTTACATTTTATAAAACTCAGTTGGCTTGACCTGAGAAACAAATTGAACTTTCTCTACAGCTAATTAACTGAAATATTTGCAACCCTCAAATATTTTTATATTAATATGTATTTACCTGTGTATGTGTGCACATGTATTAACATTATAGAAATGTGTGTGTCTGAACTTCTGTAGATACATGTACTTGGAGCTGTGAATTGCTTGGTCCTTTGCATAGAGGCATTCTGCCAGAGCAGCTTTGTGCTGAGATGTTACAGAGGCTGGGGCAGGGATGCTGGTCCTTGTTATGCACCTCACCCCATGCACCAGCACAGGCTGCAGGCTGCATTTCCATAGGTGATGGAGCAGCTGGGAAGCAGCTTTGAGCAAAAGGTTCAGGGGGTGCTGGTGGGCACCACGTTGACCGTGAGCCAGCAGGATGCTCTTGCTGCCAACAGCCTTGGGGGCTGTGTTAGGCAGAGCTTTGCCAGCTGGTCAAGGCCTCCTCTGCAGGGCTGTGCCCATTTCTGGGATCCTCAGTTCAGGAGATTTGGATGCTCTGCAGGGAGTTCAGCCAAGGGCCACCACAGTCATCAGGTGTTTGGGGCACCACTTGAATGAGGAGAGGCTGAGCAAGCTGGGACTGTACAGTGTAGAGAAGAGAAGTTTTGGGGATTTTCTCTACTTGAAGGAGAGACAGACTTCTCTCAGGTTTAGTCAGTGATAAGGCAGGAGGTAAGGCTTCAGACTGAAGCAGCAAAAAACCCCTTTTTGATTACGCTGTGAGGGTAGTCAGGCAGCAGAGCAGGTTGTCCATGGATGTGATGGAGTGACCACCATTGGTGGTGTTCAGAATGTGTGGGGCCCTGGGCAAGCTGGATTAGCTGAGTCTGCTCTGAGTAGATTTTGGGACTGGATGATTTTCAGAGGTGCCTTCCAGGCTCAGCTGCTGTGTGATTCTGTGGTCAGCTGCTCTTTCATCCTTTGTAGATTCATTTCTCCTGTCTGATTTAGTGCAGAAAACATGGCATCTCTTCTGAGCTTTGCATTTCCACTCTGCTTTATTTATGCTTGTGTCAAGACTCTTCCATTGCCAGCTGCTTTTGCTAATCACTTTTTTCTATTAAACTTCTAATAAGTGTGTGAAGATGTGCATGTAAGTTTTTTGAGAAATCATTTGCTTTAGACACTTTTTCTATAACAAGCTCAACATTTCTCTCTTCTACTATAATAGAAGAAAGGGAATCAATATATCCAGATTCTTATTTTCTTAGATAATAGCTGTAAGCATCTCAACTTACTTTTAAAGCTTCTCTGAAATTGATTTAGTAGAGATAACATTAAATTTTGGATTGTGCTGGCTTGCTGCTTGCACAAGGTTTTAAATATTTTTATCCCTTCATATATTATCTAAGTTAATGGTTAAATTTTGAGTGGATGGAAGATCTAAAATATAGATTTGGTGGTGTATTTAATTGGACTACAAATGCTGCATTATAAATTGGGAGTTTTCCAAATAGACTACAAGGTATAGAATATTGTCCTAGAATTAGAGGGTTCTGAGGGCTGTTTAGTAAATTCTTGTAGGTTCTTTTGAAATTAAGACATTCTGATACTTGTTTTGATCCTGAAATGCAGTGAAGCAATATGAGCAGTGCATTTTCCTGAATTAATAAGTGTAATTTTGAAATATGAAAACATGTATTTCAGGTAGCTTCTCTTGGAAATTGTATAATTTGAAAGATGGTAAAACTTGATTAAAAATGTGCATTAATCTTAATGCTTTCTTATGGGGAGAAAATGTAAAAAGGACACGTGGAGAGGGTCCTGCTGTATGATAATGGCAGATGGCTTTGTGATACATATCGAGCATTTCTAGAAACCTATCTACCAGTCAAAGCCCCCACCAAATGCATGTCTTTTTTTTTTCCCTCTTGAAAAGTTTAGAAACTTTTGATACCATTTGTCCAGTTCCATCACTAATCATATCTATCTTATGCTGTTCGATATTCATGGTGTTATTTTAGCTCAGCCAAAGCATCTTACCTCTTTTCCAAGAAAGGAAGTGAAAGAAAGCAGCACTCCAGAACTTTTAGACTCATACCAGCCATGATAAGACATCATTACCTTCCAATATATACAAGACATGGCATAAATTGATTTTAAGCATGTGAGAGCAAATATTTGCTCTGTAGAGCTTAAATGCCGTAATTCATATTGTTCCACTGCCCTTCAAAGTAAATACACTGGCTGAAGGAGGCATTTCTTGGTTGCTTAGTTATACAGAATTTTTATATGGAAAACTAATATATGATGCTTGTTTAAAAGAAATGTCTAAATAAAATGGTGGTGTCATCTTGATATGAATATTTGGGAATATTTTTGTGAAGAATGGTGAGACTGATTTTTTTTCTTGGTGGTAGAATGAGTTTTAATTTTTAAATTTGGGTTTTCTCGGTAATAATGATTGCTTTCTAAGGGAGACCACTTTATGGCCACATAGACTGTGAATAAAAAGCAATTCTCATGAAGTATTATTCAGTGAGCTACTTAAGGAAGAAATATTTTTGCATGTTTAATGCACATTTCAGCCATGTTTCATTTCCATAGGTGAATGAGTGTTGCTTTTAATTATGCATAAGTGGATTATTCTAACTGATTTCTAACATTATTTTTTAAAAATGGTACATTATAGCAGTCATTTTTGTTACAAGTGTAACCTAAAAATATTTTCTTTGGTGATTACATGATGATATGGAGAGACATTTTGCATCTTTGTCATACTGCAGCAAATTTAAGTGTTTCCCATATTTGTGTATCTTTGTTGTAACACTGCTAAATGGTGAAAATGTTGGAATACGGGTAATAGTAGAGATGCATCAACTTTGAAGTCCTTACTTCTCACTGAATTTTCCATAGGCTTTACATTAACTGTGTTTGAATTTGTATGTGTGTAGCACAAGAAATGACTGCCACGGGTCACAGATGTGGGAAGGAAAAGGAAGTTGGTGTGGGTGGGAAGCACCGTGTATGGCACTGAGGCCACAGGAGCTGTCCCCATAAACCGGGGCCACAACTTTCAAAGCCCTAACCAGGAAAGAGTGATGAAGAAGAGGAGGGCTTGGATAGCATGAATTCTATACAACAGCTGTGCACTCACCTTTTTAGTAAGAGTTACATGAAAGGATAACATTATTATAAGGAAAGAATACCTCACTTGTCCATTGTGAACATCAAGCATTTGACAGTGCTCTTGCTCTGCTCCATTTGTTCTCTCCAAAGATGCAAACACTGTTACAAAGAACAGTCCTTGTGGTTTTGAGGTTTTTTCCCCCCTATTATTTCTTGCCTTGGTTAAGTCCCTAATTTTGGGTTGCAGGTGTGAGAATGTTTGCAATTATCCATTCAGATCATCCATAGCTGTATGATTTTATAGCAGTAGCTTTACATTAGGAATTGGTCTTTCAGTCTGTAGCATGCAGACACTTCTCACTAATAGAATGTGAATCCTTGTTGGTGCTGAAGAACAGAGGCAGTAATCTGTGATCTTGGCAGAGAGGAGTGGAGCTGCTGACCTGTTGTGTTGGCCCTCAGAACTCCAGTTGTGCTTTGTTCTGTGACCAGCATTTTTGAGTCCATCCTCTGCAGAAGGACATTTTAGATCCTGGAGGGAGAATGAAGGCAGGTGGGATGTGTTCTTCCCTCTTGCAGCAAAGGCTAATCATTCAGGGGATCATTCTCTCTATCACCTTTCCAGGTACTATTGATCTTTATGTTCAGTTTAACCATCCGTACAAGCAACATGCTCTTAGTAAATACAGTTGTGTGGACATGATCCAAATTGTTAAGATCAGTCTGGTTTCTGGCAGACCTTCATTCTGACTTCTGGAGTACCCTTGTGCAGGTTAAAAGGAGTCTTTTTCTGCTTCCTCTTTTTAAAAGGATGTTACCAACAATTTTTGTTGCCTTTTGATACAGTGTCATAACTGGGACAATCAGACTCTTTTCTTTTTACCTTCTCCCCCTATCAAATCCCACACCACATGTTGCCTTTTTGGAAAAAAACAACCCCAAACAACTGTTTAAATTTAAAGACTGCAATATTTTTTTTTAATTTGCAGTCTCAGTTTAGCTTTGGGTTTAGGTTGAATTCCTTGTTTTGGGAAGTATGCAGATGTAAATGCTGCTACCTGTGTAAATGCTGCTACTCTGCCTCAAATCTGGTTTTGCTTTTTTCCTCTCTAGATTGACTACCCACTGAAAGGCTTTGGAGTTGCAGCTTTTCTAAGATTACTTGTTTTGCCTTGATGCCTCTGAGTGCAAATATCTAGCGATGCTGGGGATATTCGCATTGTTAGCCAGGAAAATCAAGTGCAAATATGGCCCAACTTCTTCTCTCTCTTGTATTTAAATGCAGACCAGATACCTTCCTGGAAAACCCTTGTTAGCCATCCCCATGCCACTGGAATCCAGACAGAGATATTTTATTTGAATCCATGTGGTCTGTTATTGTAGGTGGTCATATTCTATCATCTAACACTTGCTTTTATCTTAAATTATACAATGAAGTCTCAGAAGTGATGAATAATTTTATCATAGGTATCTTTGGTCCTGTGCTCCTCCTGGGGAGCTCCACTGGACTGGTCACATCTCTTCCTGAAAATAGTCTGTAAGAAGAAAAACAACAGCTAGATTTTGGATGCCTGCCTGAGACTGGCAGTTTGGCTTTTACAGAGGAAATGCTACAGACATGAACTGAGTGAATCTTCTTCAGGACAGATAACAGAAACATCCCAGCTTTTTAAAAGCAGCTTGTACAGTTTGCTCATTCACCTCAAATCACTGTGGCCATCTCTAAGGAAAAAGTTCAGAGTCAGAACAGTGAGCATTAGACTAAATTTTCTTTTTTGCTATTTTTCTCTACTTGTAGGAGGTAGGTTCTGTCTTAAACTACTATTAGCACTGATCCTGTGAGAGTCGACTCAAGAAACTGCTCTGAGTGACAGGAAATGGTTATGTTTTGGAAAGTTGGTGAGCTGTCAAAACACCTAAAGATATTTAAATTGCTTCAAAAGTGACTGGCAAGTACAACCTCATTTTTAAATTACTGCCCTTATACAAGAATTAAGTTAATGGCATACCTCTCAGGGACAGAGGCTCACAGGGTAGTTAACTACTGTTAGCTGTATTAATAAATATTTTCAGAAGTAATGAGAAAGAGCAGTTACTTTCCAAGCTTCCTATCCCTTTTCCTCAGCTTGAGTACTGTATACTTGGTTACCTTGCCTAGTCTGATTTACAATTGCTTTTAGGAACACTTTACTTTCGTGACAATAAAGGTGTCTGGATTCCTTATGTCTGAAATGTAAAACCCATCATACTGTTATCCAGTAAAAGTGAGCTTTTTTAGGAAAGAGTTCTTAACATTTGTTTCAACAGCTTCATAGAACTAGAGCAACTCTGGCACATTACAAAATATATTCTCATTATCATTTCTCCTGAAGAAACAGTGCCAGGGGCCCTTCCTGTGAAGATTAGATTGTGCCTCTACATTCAGGACCATCAGAACTGAAAGTTCAGTTAATGGTATTCTGACAGTGATGAACAATTCTTTGGGAGAAAGAGGAAACTATTTTGAAGGTGTGCTAAAAAAACCTCTTCATTTTGAAGTGTACATTGGAAGGACTGATGCCCAGTTTGTCAATACACCCAAGAAAATTCTGACAGAGAAGCCATGTACTATTGCTTTGTACAGCACAGCTCAGCATCTTCTAGGTGACAATGAGAAGATCCTTTCTTAAGGAAAATAAACGCTAGAACTCAAAATTTACAGTAGTAAGTAAAAGGTGCTTTCATATATAGACGTAATGAGGGAAAGAGATTAGCTAAAAAAAAGTATAATGGAAGATAAATGATAGGAGCCTTTTACTTCTAGATTATTTAAGAGAGCGTATAGTGATGATATTAACTAAATAAATCAGATGGGGGGAAAAGCCATTTTATTAAGTTTCAAAAATGTAAACTGAGAAAAATGCAATTGTATTAATGTAATTGTTTTTATTAAGACAAATGAACCATTTTTATTCAGTAGAGCACTCTGTAAAAAGTTATTACATGCAGATTCGAACTAACTTACATTTTAGACTAAATTTAGACTTGTATATAATCTGTCAGGCAGTATTTTTTATTGGTGATTCCCTGGGTTTAATTTTAATTTTAGATTAGCTAGAATGAAAGTAATGCTGAAATTGTCCTGTAATAAGTATTTTTTTACCCAATAAATATAGTTCTGCCATTACAGAAGACAAGGATTCTTGAGGAGTTTTCAGATAAAGCAAAAAAGAAGTTGTTCCCATTGCAGTGCTGATGAGCACCTGTACAGTTAGTTTGTCCACACATGATCTCAGGGTTTTCAACTCTGCCATGTGCCTACACCCTAAAATCCTACGTGAAAGTCACTATAACAGTCTGGGCAGGCCAGGCAGCCCAGCTCAGCTGCTGGACCAAACCTTCTAAGTTCTGGTACTATTTTAGGACCACAGAAATTTGTCAACTGATAACTTATGTTTTGGGATGAAATGAGGAAGGAAAATATGCTATGGTTGAAGAGCTATGTCTTAGTTTACCTCTTTGTCATCGATTGGCTGTAATTTTTTATGACAGCAGAGTAGCTTCAGTTGAGAAGCAGAAAATTCCTTCCCTACTGCAAAATGTCCTAGCAGAAAATTAGTGCAGAGAGGCCACAGAGGAAGTGTGTATTTTGGTTTTGAGGTGAATGTTATCCTTTCAAGGGTAGTTTAAAACATTAAAAAAGGAAAAAAAGAAAAATAAAAAAAGATGGGCAGTACCATGTGTACCTGCACAGGTAAAGCCAACAGAAGCTGGTCTGGGCAGGTGTTTCACTTTTCCTCATTGGAGGATGCAGCCCTTGACTTCAGTTTAGGACTGAACCTTTCACCACAGAACTTTGCTGTTCAAATGATTGAACATTATCAATCAGCCTTTGGATTCATATAGTAGTGACAAAGATATTTGAAAGCATTTAGAAGTTTCCAGAGCTTTCTAAAACACTTGGAGAGAAATTGCTGTATTAAAAGTAAACAAAAGTATGTGTTGTTTATGGGTAAAAAGACCTTAAACCTGTTAAAGTAACCCCTCTGAAATACCTTTATTCTTCTTTCCCATGTGCAAATTTTCTCTGCCATCTGAGCACAAATGGACCCTTGTCTGCCACCTCCTGCCTGAGTGCTTGAGCTTCACTCATTCCGTCTGGCAGAGGTGCCCAGTGATTGGTATCTTCCCGGGGCAAAATCACCTGTGCTATTTTACAGGCTTGCCTACAACACCTGGGAGCTCATTAGTATTGCATAGCATCCTGTGGCCTTTCAAAGGAAAGGAGTTTCTGAGGACTTTACCACCTTGGAAGAAGGTGGGAAAACCATTATGTTTTGGTTTTGCTCTGCCTGAGAAATCAAAGTAGATCAAATAACTCCATTATGCAAACAAGTAATGGATGCATCATTCATCTCTGTCGCTCCCATTTCATGCATTTTGTATATGATCTATTTCCTTCCATTTACTGAAGAAGATAAAACTCCCCTGGTCTGCACTAAGTAGCTCTTTTTTTCTTCTTTTGCCCCCCCACCTTTTTATTTTTACAATGTCCTTGCCAGTGCTGTGTGGTAAGAATGTCAAAGCAGGGTCAGGGTCAGTTTACCCAAAGTGAAAAGGCTGGACCTACTTTTAATTCAGAACTCCAGCAGTGGATTTGTTTTACTGCTGCAGTCAGTAATGGACACATAATCGCATGCCTGGATGGAATGAGAAACACTTGATTTGAGAATTAGGCATTCTGAGAAAGAACCCAACTAAATTTCTTTGTGGCAGTGAGCATATCTTGCAGCTTGTTTCACACTTCACTCCTACCTTGATGGGAGGAATGGTATTCTACCATGAAGATTATAACTGATAGGCTGATAAAGGGTTATATTTTGCCCTTGCTTACACAGGGTTTACTTGAATGTGTCTGCACATTTTCCTAGGAACTGCTGCTGAGTTAGGCCGTGAGTTCATCACCAAGTCTTATGTTTCTGGGCAATTTCAACCTGAGGCATTGCTTTAGCAGCTGGCATGTGTAAGGTGATTAGTTTCCCCAAAAGTTTCAAAACATGACTCAGAGATTTTTAAAAACATTGCTTCTTCCCTTCCTTGCTGTTTTATATTTGCACCTACTACCTAATTTCCATGTTCATGATTTTTCGCATATTTTCTACACTCTTAAGTTTTACCCATCCAAACTCAAGATCTCAAAATTAGTCTGTGCTCTGGCTTCTTTATATGAGAAAAAAATCAGGTTTATGTTTGTCTAACCATATTAGTGTATTGTGTAGATATCAAGGATTGAATTCAGAAATAAGAATTAAATTCATTTATCCATCCAAAACTAAGTTACTTTGTCTTTAAGGAATTGAAGAGCATTTTTCTGAGGCTGTGTGTGTGTTACTGCTAAAATTAGGGAGAAAGATCTCCTGAACTTTCTTCATATCCAGATCTATTGCAGGACCAAACTTAAGAATAATTGGAACAATTCAGTATTGTTTAACACTGAGTATTAACTGCAGGTATGTGTCTTAACATTTTCCAGTCCAGTGTTTTAATGTTCCAGGTGTTGTTTTGAACTTGCTTTTCCCAAGTATGTTTGATGTACTTTGCCTACAGTATTTGTCAATTAATCACTAGGTAGCAATAACAATTAATCACTAGGTAGCAGTAAAGAAAGGTAAGCAAGCTACTATGTACATGTAGTCTGTGAAGAGGCCACCAGGGCTTACCCTGTACCAAGATGAAATTTTTATTTATGAACCATTACTATAATTAAATTCCTTTTTTTTTTTTTAAGTTTGTGTGTTCCCACTAGAAAATGAGAAAAAGAGGTCAGAAAGCATAACTATAAATACACAAACTGTTTTTGGAAGCAGAGCTCAGCTCTTAGGGACTTTGAATGTTCAGTTCCTTTGTGACAGGTGCTGAGCAGTCTAAATATTCTTTTTCTATGAGTGTAGTAAAAAAATTAAGGAATTACTTTTCTTGGGGATTTAATTACAATTATCTGTGTTGTCTCTAGTGGCTGTAGGGTAGTAAGACCTTAATGACCTTATTTTAAAAAATCCCACCATGAAGTAATCCTTGTTTCAGTATAACAATGCAAACAGCAATAGGAGAACCAGCAATAAAGGAGCCAACAATGAGATTGGATTTCACCCTCAAATGAAGACTCTGACCTTGAATCTTTTCTCAGATTGGTTCAAGGTCCCAGATCAGACCTCTTCTGCCCAGAGAAGTTGTGGATGTCCCGCCCCTGGAAATGTTCAAGGCCAGGTTGAATGAGGCCCTGAGCAGCCTGGTCTAGTGAAAGGTGTCCCTGCCTGTGGCAGCAGGACTGGAACAAGATGATCTTTCAGGTTCCTTCCAGCCCAAAGCCATTCCATGATTCCATGATCAGGAACAAATTAGGAACAGGATAGAAGGACTTAAACCTCAATGGTATTGAAATGCCACCTTAATTTTCAGCACAAGCTTAAGTGCATTCCTGATATGAAGTCTGGCTTGGGAGTGACTGAAGAAATGAGTTCAGCCTACTGTAAAACTTGTCTTCAATAAGAAGAGTATACAAGAGTTTCTCTTTGGATTTGTGGGCTACCCATCTTTGTAGTGAATTTTTTATATGCCTCCAGGAGGAGACTTGTAATACTGACAAGGTTTGTTTGACAGGAAAAGATATTTTCACACTTCAGTAAAGATAAAAATGACAAAAGTTTGTCCATGAGACAACTTTCATCTGCCTAGACCAGTTAGCTGCGGTAGCAAAGAAAGATAGTTAATATGGAATTTGGGGCAGTTTACACCAATTCACACAGCTCTTTGTGCTGCCTGGTTAGGTACAGGCAGCTGAGTTGTTCCTGCTCATGCTGAAGATATGATTTCCTGAGTGTTGCATGAATATATACAGGACACCACATCTTGTAAGTAATGAGCAATATCAAGAGGAAAAAAGCCTGAGGAAAATACCCCCAATGGATGGCATAGCCTTGTCTGTGGTAATGAAATGGATTTGTCAGCATTTGTCTCAGTAATTGAACACTAAGTGATTTAATTATGTTTGACAGAGACAAAGCAAGGCATTTTTATTTGAAGACTGATAAAGGCATACAAAGAATGCTGAGAGTGCTTATATATCATCTAGTGAGCTTGGTGAGACTCCTCAGGAAATGAAAACCATGTTTAGAGTTTGTTTCATGGTGGGAACATGGAGGAAGTCAGAGATGGGTTGAGCCCTGTGGCTCCCATTTTGTATCAACTGAGAATCTTTTCAGTCTTTCTTCTCTGGCAAAAATGATACCCTCCCTACTGAGTAAAACTCACTTTTTTTGACTTGTCAGCATTGTCATAGTAGTAGAACTGATTATTAATTTTCATAGACCAGAAAGAAATACTGGAATTTTCTTACTGATGTGGGTCACAGTTTCTATCATTGCTTGGTAGAAATACAGAAAAATATGAAAAATATGAAATATGGAAAGCTTTTTATATACTCAGAATGATGTGTAAATTGTATCACAGCTTTGTTGTTAGAAGCATGGTGAATACAAATTTAATGAAACAAAGGACAATTTCCATTGCAATTTCTGAGAAAAATGCTGATTGCCCTGCTCTACTTAGTTACACCTCAATTCACAGACTAATGGGTATAGCAAGGTGATATTAGAAAAAAGTGCTGTTTAATATAAGACTTGCAGAATGTAGGAATCCTGATTTCTTTGTTACACAAGATAACGTATATTTTAAAATATCAATTTTTATTTAATGAGAAATTGTTAAAAGCTATTTTCATTTTTTTTCCTTTTATCCTTCCACCTTCAGTCTCACATCTTGGCACTCTTCAGGTTTCTTAAAATACAGAAATATTTCAGGCTGAACAGTATCTTTTGCAAGGTCTGGTATTAATTGATTCCAGGGGATTTCTTGCTGAAAAAAGGAAAGAAGGATTTTTACATGGTGGTTAACACAGATAAGATCTGTTGCCCTCTGCATCCACAGCTTGTCCTCATTAAGATCAGTTGGCTTTGCCAATGGGTAAAGATTAATTTTTCATTAAGGCTTCATAAGGGCAAGAAATATATCTAGTTTTATGAGTGTCTTTTGGCTTCTAAAATAAATATGTTTCTATCTTTTTTTTTTTAATGAATAGTGATGCTGATTTATTTCTTAGGAGGAATTATTCTTATTGTCACCCTAGTCACAGTTAGCCTTAGCTATCATGAACATTAAAAACAGACTTATATTTTTTAAGTCAAAAACCCCTAAGGGGTTCTGCTATCCATTTTTACAGAAGGAATAGCCATATTCCATCAAAAAGTAACATTCCATATTCCATGTTACTTTTATTTCAAATTGTTTTTCTCTTGCTCTCAGGAAAGTTTTCATGGTTGTGTTCACTGTATTATTGTAATGGACTGCAGCTGCTCTTTCACAGTCTCCTACCTTTGCAGGACACAAGGACTGTAAGTATTTCAAGGTGAAACAAACAGAAATCAAAGGCACCAACTGAATTACTGAGAGAATTAAAAATCATGGAGTGGCAGCAGGCATAGGGATCTGAACAAGAACCATTCTCATGGCATTACTGAAGAGAGTACCCCAGGCTTTTTCTGCTACATCTTTTGTGAAACAGTTCAGTGCAGTCTTTTCCTGAGAAAAGAAGCCAAAACCCAAACCCCACTTCTGCAGCACAGCTTCGCAGAATCACGGAACATGCTGAGCTGGAAGGGACCTGCAAGGATCATTGAGTCTGACGTTTTCAGCAAGGAATCCCTTGGAATCAGCTAATACCAGGCCTTGCAAAAAGTAGAATTCAGCCTAAAATGCCTCTATATTTAAAGAAACCTGAAGACTGCCAAGATGTGAGACTGGAGTGGAAGGATAAAAGAAATGCTTGAAAATAGCTTTCAATAATTTCTCATTAAATAAAGGGACCTAAGAGTCTGACCATGTTCCTGAGAGGGAAATCCCCTTTTGGTTTTAGGTTTCAATTGGAAAATGAACTGTTTGGTGGCATGGTAGGCTTTTCAGCAAAAAGGAGTCTCTCATTCTGTATCTCCTTTACTGTTGGCTAACGTGTGCTATCAATACTTGGAAATCAAATGAAGTTTGCTTTGTTTGTGAAAAATGTGTTTAAAGCTAAACTATTCAGCCGTTTTTTATCATGAAGTAAGTCTTCTTGAAAAGCCCATTTTAGCCCATTTTTCTGATGTTCAGCTAATTTTTATGGGTCTTTCTCTGGATTTACTCTAGTGTGTACCACTGATCTGTCACAAAATGTATACAACAAGAATGGGCACACATCCCAGAATGTGCTTCACCATGGCTGAATTCAGAGATGATGTAATATCCCTACTTCATTATTTGATATTTTTTGTGGCATTATAGTCAAAGATTATGTTATCTATTAGTACTTCAGGTGACTGGAATGTTTGCCTTTTAGGTTTTTTACATATTTTGACTTAAAAGTGGATCAAAATGTTTGAAAGAGAAAATTTTTAAAAATTGATTGGTATCCTTGAATGGAGCCTTTAGTGAAACAGGAATTGGTTTTTATAAGTTCTCTATGCATTGATATTTTAACTCAGCTTTTTGCTTCTCTTGTGAAATTAGAATATGAATTACTGCAAGTATTGTGTTTGTATATCTGTAACTGATATGAAAAAGTAAAATAAATGGAAATTTGAAGTGAACTGCACTTTCAGATCCATAATGCTCAGTATTCAGCTAGGATGCTTCCCTGAGCAGGTGGAGGTGGAACTGGCTTGAACCAGCTGTGGTTATTTTTTTGATTGGCCTGACACTGCTATGTCTGTTACATTTTGCAGCATTTAAAAAGTATCACTGAAAATAGCAGGTGGCATAATACCAAATGATTTTACTTAAGACTCTTCTGAGGCAATATTCAACAATATAACTTGCCTAGGTATCCCTTTCCTTTAAAACTTTCCAAATGCACTTAATTCAGATTGAACTGGATGTTGTCGGCTAGAATGTGTTACTCAGAGTCACTGTGCAAGTGCTTCATGTCAGGTGTATTGTAGTGAATCTTGGATAAATTACCTGAAATCAATGGAGTTTCCCTCATGCACTGAATTTTGAAACTTGGGAGTGAGAGGAACCACTGGTTTTGTATCACTTCAGTTAAAAAATTTCATTTGTCTGTACGGCACGTTTGTAATTACTCATTTAGTTTCAATAAGGTTTCTGTAAAGGTACTTGGTCATGGTTGAATTTCTTAAGAGTCATCTCTTACCAATTACAGGAGGCTGTAGGTTGTTTCAAAAGTCTAGCTGGCAAAAGTAATAAACTTATTTACATTTTGAGCTTATGTAACTTCAATTTCTAGTAATTGAAATGACTCAGAACATTTTGTTGGATAAAAACAACCAGTAATAGAAGTCTGTCTGGCAGAAAAGTATTTTTGAAAATAATTGATTGCTACTTTATTTTTTAATAAATTAGATTATCCTTATCTCCCATTTAACATTTAACTCATTCCTGTAGCAGTTTTTGACTTCTTTATTTGTCCATATATTTTCTGATACTTGGATGCTAAGACAAGATGCTACCTTTTAATTATGGCTTCGTGAATGCCACAATATGCTATTAATGTTGTCTCTTCACTCTTGCAGTATTCCCCTCTTGATATATGTCAGGATTAACTCTGCTGTGATAGCAGTCAAGAGTAATTGGTGATGATTTTTGATCACTGATTTCTAATCATCCAGAAGTGTCCTTCATTGTTTCCTTTTGCTGATTTCAAGTTCAGTGGTCAGCAGATTCCTGTGGATTTTCTGAAGGCCTGAACTTCAGTCATGTTCCGTGTAACTGCTTTCCCTGACACTCTTTCATCTGTTTTAGCTCCTTTAGGTGTAAAATTCAGATTGCATGCTCTGTGAACCTCTTTAACTGGCTATGACATTCCTGTTTTCCTATGTAGTCTTGGTAGCACTTTTTCTTGATTATGCCTTCCTTTTAGACAGTGGTTTTCCAAGTTTGACTCCACATTTCCTAGAACATCAGGAGGAGTTTCCTGTATGTTCCTCTCTCGTTAAAGCTTTTTAATATTAACTACTTATGCATTTGCTGCTAGGGGAAGAAGGTGACTGAATTTATTCATTCAGATTAGGTATCCCCAATGTATACTGAGTTGCCTATCCAAGTCCAGTTTTCATTTAAATATCAGAAGACTTGAGTAACTCCTGGCCCTGGATTTCTTGCTTCTAGGAGTTAATGCTTGTTGTTCTTAACAACTGAGGAATTTTGAATTACCATTTTGGGTTAAAACTTTGTCCTGCTCATCAAGGTGGGAAATGTTTGCAGATGTTTCTGTAGCAGAAGGGCAGTGTAGCCTATTGGACAGATACTCTTTCCTTTGTAGTTTCAGCAGTGGCCTGGCAGCACCAGCAACCACAGCACAGATGAAGCTTCATGTCTGCGGTAGCTACAGGTCTAGACATCCCTGTCTAGCTAGGACAGTTCTGAAAACAGAATATCCTGGCATCCTAATGGAGATGGTCAGGATGGTTGTGTGCTGTTTCTCAGGGCATGAGATTTTCTTTCTGCAAACTACCCCCCCTCCCCTCCCTCCAGCTGCAGCTGTAGGAGTTCAGTGGCTTCTGGGACTCAAATGTGAAATGTAATCACTGCATTGGGTTATGGAACCTGACACAGAACAGGTCCCTGTCACATCTACTAAGTGGCCATAAGGAATACAGGGGGAAAAAATGTACAAAAATTGTAAACAGGAAAAGAAAAAGCACATGTGTTTAGTAACAGAAGAAATTACTTCGTATTTCTAAGGTTGTTCATTGAATGTTTGAATTGCCTCTAAATATTAGCTGTTGCTGCTCATTATAAATCTTTCTTGATAAAACTGATTATTGCATGTTCTGTGGCCTTTTAAAATTGACAGCATTTAATTTTGAAGACCTACAAATTAATAAGGTCCAGCCAAATGAATGAGTCACTAAAGAGATGCAGCATCCTGTTCCTGTCTGCTCTGTGGCCATATCATCACCCTTTTCTTCTGTGTTAGAGACACCCATACACAGTTTTCCTTTGGTCAGTAATGTGGGGCATAGAGATCACTGTAAGTGAACAACCGAACAATTTAAGATCAGCTGTGGGAACAATTCACTGGCTGGTTAGGACTAAATCTTTTCTAATTACTTTTCTAGATATCTTGGCCCACACTCCAAACAGAGTAGCTGGATCTCCATTATCCTGGAGATGCTGACCTGCTTCTGCCCTGGGCTACTTTTGTCATCCAAATGCTTCTCTCTTCCTCCTCTGTGATACAGTTAAATATTTCCAAAACTGCTAATCTGGGGGCTCAAAATAAATCTTGTCATAAACATAAATTGAAAACTTTATGAAAAATGGTGAATCCTTTACAGTCTGTAGAGTTAGGACAGTTCTTCATCCTAATATAACTTCTGGGAGAAGCAGGTCTGCCTCTGTTAGCACAGAAGGGGGTAGATCTATGATCTTCAAAAGTATTCTCAGCTTTTTCAACCAAGTTCTGAGAGTTTCCTCTATTCATGTATCATGTAATATATTTTGCTTTTATTAGTGACCATTGCCTATGTAGAACCAGCATCTGCTGAAAAATGAATGTTTTCTATGACTCTATTTTTCGGTTGTATCTGGAAACCTGCTCATTGATATTTTTAGCCTTTTCTTGTCTCTGCACATTTCTGATTTTTGCTCTATTTTCTTGCCTGTGTCTGCACAGTTTTGTTATTTCCTGCTGGATAATGGCTTCTAGTAGGAACTGCTGCTGCTGTAGTAATGGGTTTTGATAGGCACATTTCAAAACTTCAGGAAAGCAAATATGACCTGCTTAGGCTGTCTCTAATGTAACAGAAGAAAGATAACTCTGTAGAACAAATAAAGGCCTTTGGTCTTACGAAATTCTCTTTTCCTAGAGCTGATACTCTGCTATGCTGAGAACAGCAAAACCTCTAACTTTATTTATTAATATTCATGTCTGTGATTTCTCTGTGAAAATCGACACACACAAAATCCTTTAAGGCTGATCAGAGTTCAGTGCTGACTTGACTGGGGTAAAAAGTCTTAGTTCCTCACCCCTGCTTGGTATAGTACATCTTGTGGGGGAAAAAAAAATTTCTTCTACTTCCAGCTGTGTTATAAAAAATTGTGAATTGCCCCTCCCTTTTCACGTGCTTGGGTCTGTCATTTTGAAAGCATCAATAATACCTCAATAATACCTCTAGTGAAGCAGGACTTTGCCAAGCTGGAGAGTCAGTGAAAACACTACTTGAAATACGTGTCTGGTATGGTAAACACCAGCAGAACCCACTGGATAATGTTTGAAAAGAAGAATGCACAATTTGTCATCAAGCATCATTCCCAAATTTAACCAGGTACCAAAAAAATAAACAGACAATAATTGAAACTAAATCAAATGGAAGTAAAATGAGAATGAAAAATCTAAAGTTGTTCCTGTTACGAATGTCTGGTGCTTTTTACTGTTTAAGCATTAAATTCGATTCCATGTTGATGAAACATAGTGTGAGATGCTTATGAAATAAACAGCCAACTGAGATGGTGAGTAAATAGGAAAGGGAAGAGATTTTGGATTCCCTGGTGAACATATCTCTGTTCTTGTTTTGTATTAGTGAAAACAGCAAATTTTTCATTAGATGGTTAGAGTGTTGAAAATTTTCTTGGGAATGTGTGTGATTTTGAGTGAGGGCTGTCTTTAAAACAGTGGATGTGAAAAGGCGTGGCTCTGACTGTGTATAGGTGTGCATGTAACAGCTGTTGAAGACTTGCATTTTATTTTGGAGAAACAGTTGTTTAAAGAAAGATTAACGGAAAAAGGATATTTATTCCTTTCTCCAAATAACAAAACAGAAAAATGCAAAACCATTAAAATTTAAAACATGATATGCAGCAAAATCAAAGTGGAGCTTTATTTTTAAAATAGGTTAATATCTTTTAAGTTCAGAGATTTTTTAAAAGCAGTTCTGTACAGTACGGACTGGGTGTCTACAGGGAATTTTGTGTGTGGTGTGCAAGAAGTGCAGGGCTGCACTCCTTGTTGGAATGGGGGAAGAATGCTGGCTGACATCTGCCTCCAAGCCCAAAGTGTGCTGTGCCCAAAGTGTGCTGTGCCCAAAGTGTGCCATCAGACTGTGCCTCTCCAGAGCTGACCAGGTACAGGTCAGCTCTGCTCCCTGTGTATTCATAGCAGTGGTTACTTTTAAGCAGAATCTGCTGTCTGTCTCCCAGGATGAAATGACATTAGTAGATTCCTGTGGTGACAAAAAGCTCTGCAATTTTTCTTCTTGCTGTAGGGTGGTTATTTTCTCATTACTTTCAGCTCCCTTCCTTGGGATTAGCTCTATATTAGTTAAATTTTCTTAGTCCATGCTTACTGACCCTCACATATTTATTTAATTGCCTGCCATGTTCACCTGAGAAATGCAGTTAGAAAGAGGTTTCTTGTGAAAATATGTTGAGCATTTTTCTTTCTCCTGGGAATATTCTTTCAGCATTTATGTAAAATTTTTGTTAAGTGGCTGGACGTAAATACACACTGGAGCACGCACATAACTCCTTGGAATGGAAGAAGTTTTGTGGATTAGTCTGTTAAGTGTATATAATGTTACCTCCCATCACTCCCAAGCAGGCTGAGACACCCAGAAACAATTCAGGTTCCTCTCTGGCTGTGACACTTGTGGCAATGCCTTGACTTTCTTACAAGGGCCAGGCAGGCAGAGCCCTGCAATCTCTGCTACTGACCACAATCACAACCACCAGCTTTAATTGTTTGCTGCAGCCTTTTGGATACAGCTCTGTCCCAGGGAAGAGAGGTCTGTTTTTTCAGGTTGTTAGGAGAACGCCATCCTTGATTGTCCTTCTCTTCCAACACTTGTTTCATTATTGTATACAGTAAGATGTCTTACTTTTTTGGTCTTTCCCCCACAAGCAGAGAATAAGTACCAGAGATACTTTTTCTTTCCATAATAATGACAGTCTGGGAAGGAAGGTACCAAAGGCATCAAGCAGGTGGCAAAAAGAAGAGAGGGTTCCTTTGTTTGCGGAATAGTTCTGCACTGAAATTCCTTGAGAGGGACCACTGTGGAGGCTAAAAGTTCAAATATGTTCAAAAACTGTCTGGACACATGAAGGGAAGCAGAATCAAATGGGGATTATGAAATTCAGTAATGTGGCCTCTTCCCACTGAGCTGGCAGTTGGGGGAGTGTTGTAGAGGAGCATCACTGTATATTAATATATTAATCCAGACCTTATGGGCTTTCCTACGTTTCCTCCTAGCCATGGGACCAGACTGGATGCTAAGTGTCTTGTTGGTGTGATTTAACGTGGCTGTCCTGTCCTCTTGACAATTTTCTTTAAAGAATGCTCATAATAACACCAGATGAGGTCTCTGGCTGCATGGAACAGAAAATAGGAGAATTGTTGGCATGGTGTAGCTTTCTGGCTTTATGGAGAATGAGAAGGGTTAAAAACAGTGGTGACTTTATCTCCTTTGCTTAATTTTCTGAAGTCTCCCCTTGTTCTCTATCACCACATCTTAATGAATCCTAAACCTATGTTTTGTTTTTTTTAAGAGATCCTCTTAAAAGCAAGTTTTGGACAGGACACACACAACTGAACAGGGAGGTCTTAGAGGTAGAAACATTATAAAAAATCATACTAAAATTGAAAACTCACACTACAAATTGCACAAAAATACATGGGAAGATTAAGAAATTTTATCCTTCTGCTGAGTATGGTTACATTTTATTTTTCTGCTAAGTCTGCTGCATATGTGGTTATCTTTTGATGGTCAGTGGCTAACGGCTTCTTGAGTTCTGCTACAGTCAACTTGTGCAGTCCCTCAAGCCTGGCCCACTGCTCTGCTCATGTGGGGCTGTGCTGCAGGTGATGCAGGCTTTTCCACACAACCTGGGTTTTCAGGACGAAAAAAGGAGTAGGTGACCATTTTATCTTTTCTCCGCAGTTTCTTTGACGTGCCTGTCCTACTGACAAGAGGCCTCAGTGCCTTGTCTGCAGCTCTCACAGTACGCAGGTGCTCTGTTCTGGAGCTGAGCAGCCCCTCTGCATGGTGCAGCTTTCCATGGCGAGCTGTGAGCTTCTCTTGCCTTTTAGCCTCTACAATTTCAGGACCATGAACATGATCCAACAGCAGAATTCCCCCACAGATGCAGCACCTCCAGGAGCCCACACAGGTTCAGCTTTGCTACCCAGCATCTTGATTTGTAGCTCTTTTCTTACTCAGTACACCTCCCAGTGTATCACGTCAGGCAGTTGTGACTTTTCATGCTCCACGTGCTTATTTGTGCCCAGTGAAAAAATATGGCAAATTTGCTCCTTTTATTCTTTCATGTTTTGTGTACCCTGGAAGTCTGTAGCTATTTCAAATTATTATGGTATACAAAAGGTATATACTATCATTCCAGATCTAGTTATTTTCAGTTAAAGCAGCATGTACAGCAGTTTAATTGAAAGCATTCTATTTTTTGTTAGCTTTGCTAGGTCCACCTGCTTGCTCAGCCCTGTCTGTACTACTGGAGTCATCATTATTATTTTAACTTATTTATGGGTTTGTGCAATTAGCTTAATCTCTCCTCAGTGTACAACAGTTTTGCCTGTTGGCATGTGCACTATATGTCATTTCAATGTATGAAATATCAAACTGTCTGAGACCTTGCTGAGCTGTCATACTAACACAGCCAAAAATCCCACTGCCCATATGCTCAGCTGGCAACATCCCTCAGACACTTGAAGTGGTTTTTGTTTTTTGGATGAAAATGGTCAAGAGATCATAAGACCTTTGATGATCCTTGCAGTAATGCCAGATTGGTGACAAATCCCTTCACTGGTATGGAGAGGTGCTCTGGGTTCTCCTGTGATCTTGGGTTTGCACTGTTTGAAAGAACAACTTGGATATGGTTTCTTACAGAAGCTTGGATTGGACAGTGACATTACAAAATTCAGAATATCATTCTATACCACCATTGGAACAGGATAAGATTGTTAAGGTCAAAGTATTAAATAAAAAATTAGGTTTTTTTTTTAATCTCTGTGTAGGTACTGAAAAAACAGAGACTTCAAATTTCATGTGTAGTGGGATTACTGGAAGATTGCTAAAACTTCTATATTGTTTCTATGAATTTTTAAAAGAGATTCTAATTTTTTGTTTGGGGGTCAATTTTGAGAATCCTTTAGAATGAGACAGAAAGTAGGACAATTTTATTTAACTGCACAGATTTAAATTTCCTCTAGATTAGACCTGAATAGAGCCTTATATTTATCCCCTTTTGCTGCCACTGGAGTGTGATATCACAGAAGGACTGAGTGTGGTCCTGTTTATTTGTCTTGGTCAAATTTAGCCTTAATGACATTTTTTTCATTACAGTGGTTACTGCAGTGTAAAAGCAATGAGATAATGAGTATATTGCAGTTGGTTACAAAGTGCTTTATGGTGCTGCTACAAAGAGCTTTTAGGGTACGCTTGGAAATTCTTATGTAACCTTGTATCATTTATGCCTTTGCCAGAGTATTTATTTACTGTGAATTGTGAGATGTGACCCTTTGATATCTGCTTCTAATCTTGCCTCCTCCCAGTTAAAATATAATTTAATGATCTAGTATATAACAATTTTTATAAAAAATTAAAGGAGAAGGTTAATGCTTCATAGCCTTTGAAATGTTTTTAAGCTATTTTTGGCTAGTACAAGGATCTGATTTCTATTTCTGGCTGCACTTGAATTATTGGTTGCTAATATTGCACCCAAATTGAAATAAGGGGAAAGGAAAGTAAAAATGTTATAAAAATGAAGTTATGTGATTTTAATGTCTGCTGTTGTGCCACTTGCCAGGAATAGAATAAAATGCTTTCTACCATTTGGTAATTGAGAATTGCTGTGTTCCATTAGCACAGCCAGTGTTCTGATGCTGCTGGCCCATGAGATATTAACTTTCCCAGCCTTGAATGATTTTCTGTAGGGAGCTGTGGAAATTTGAGTTCACCAAATATTGCAGTGTAACATTTAATCTTTGAGTTCTTCAAAGACATAAACATAATATGCTAAAGATTACAAAATCACTTATTATTCCTCTGTCTCAAAATAATTGCAGATTAATAGTTATAAAAAAGGATGTATTAATGTTATTGAAAGAAAATATGGGTGGGTTTTATTTTCTTTTCCCCCATACAATCTAAACCTGATTGTTAATTTACTTTAGGGCTATGGCTTGTGCATACACGAAATGTTTCCTAAGTTTGGACTTGGATCGAACCAAAACTGTGCAAGAATAATGGGTGTTGGGATCAGTCAGGACTTGGTAACTTGATGAAGGGTGCCACCTTAAAATTGTTCAGGATGGAGACCAGTCTGTAAAGTGAAATATTAATTTGGAAAGTCTAGGCCACATCAAATCACATATCATGGCCTCAGCTGTGGCTCACCAATTTCAAGGCCACAAAGAAAAAATACAAATAACTTGTCTGATCACCTGCATAATTCAAAGCACAAAATGTCACTCGGTAATTCCTGTGGAGGAAATTCATCTATTCTAAGATGTAAGTAAAAGCTTTCAAGTCTGATCAATTGTAACTGAGCTCAGTATCTTTGAGAGAAACTTACCCTCTGAAATTAAAGATTAATCACTCAGAGATTCCTTAGTTCCTTTGGTAATCACTTTTTTACTCATGGCTGTAACTAGCTCATACTCTGCTGTTGGGCTGAATGAAAGAGTTATTTGAGTGGATTAAATGTATGCAAATGCTGTCCTTTGTCCATTTCTGCCTTTTTCCTACTGCACTTTTTTCAAACTGTAATTCTCAGCTTGGTGAAAAATGCGTACAATGATCTTAAATGGCTAAATCATAGTAGACTGAAGACTAGCAGGAAATAAAATTACCAGAGAAAAGACAATGAAAGGAGAGAATATCAACCATGGAAAACACCTCATCCTGTAATATAGTGAATATTGCAACTTCTTTGTCAATGGCCAGAAGTGTTGTGTATCAACTGTGATAATTCTGTGGTGGTGTTGAAATCACCAAAGTTGTTTAAGTTTGATTGAGAACACAGTTTGGCCACTTACAATCCATTTTTAGCATATTACTCATATTAAAATACAAAGATGGGTTTAGTTTTCTAAACAGATGTTCTTAATGTTTATTTGAGCGGTCCCATCCAAATGCTCTGGAACTTCTGCTCATCATGCAGGGTATTTCTTGGAGCTCTAATTGCAAAACTCTTGGATAGGGAGAAGGATGTTAGGTCTTGCAATGTAAGTGTGAATTTAAGACTGCACAACCAACCTGTATTTTGAACTGGGAATTGTGGACAAGGTGATAGGAAGTTATCTCGCTTAGCTCTTTATTGATTCAGGAAGGCTTAGCAAGGCAGGATTTTGAAAGACACATCTCTGACTTTTGAATTTAGCAGGACTCTTCCTTGTCTGCTGTGCTTAGTTATTTTTACTTTTTCTCTAATTCTCACCTGACCTTTTGGCAACTCTTTTGTTAATAAACTGTTAATTTCTGGATTCTGAGCTTGAGAATGTTTTGCAATAGAAAATACTTTGGGAGGAGTTGTTTTTCTAATGTCGCCCATCTCACTTACACTTCTCCCTCTCTGAAAATCTGATTACAAATGAATGATTATGCTGTAATTCCAGCCTGCAATATGGTGACACCATTTTTGGTACAGTCAACTACTTTGTCAGAATTAATAAACTGTGAAGTGGTTTTATAAAGATAACTTCTGAATAGGACATACTGCAGGTTTTCATAGATTCTTCCAGTTGCAGTCCAGCCCAACATCTAGGATATGAAAGGTATTGAAAGATATAGTCAAATATGCTCCTTTATCCACATACCTTTACATTATGTTCCAGCTGGCTGTGTAAAAAAGAAAGATCACATTATAATATTAATTCTGCATATTTTGTAGTAAGGAACATTTTATAAAAAGCATTACTTGTAATTTTCTTCAGAACATGTTTACAATTGTCTATGTGTTATGTATATAACCACTGTACATACCGTTATATTCTGAGCTGTGTTCTTATGTGGTGAAAAACATTTGCAATTTCCTTTTCTTTCCAATTTAATATGACACTGTTCTAGTGCCCTAAGGTATAGACAGATGTCTCTAGCAGTATTTATTTATTTGTATTCAAACATAATGCCAACAGTTGTGAGTTTAGTTTTGTCAGGAATGTTGTTTTGGAGAATTTAGATGAGTTATCCTGATCCCTGAATGCAAGAGAGATCTTTAGCATTCATGTGCTCAGCAGCCAGGGATAGGCAGAAGGGACTTAGTTTTATCCTCTTATGAAGGCTATAAATAGGTTTATAATTAAAACATACAGCCTTTGTGAGTTGAGGTTCTGAAGTAATTTCAGTGTTGAATAGTATTGATGCCTTATCATTAGACACACAGTCTGCTAATTATGTCTGATTTGAGCTGTGCCTGGAGTGTCCTGTAAGTAAGGACCATGAATTTTGGCCTTGGTTTCATGGAGGTTGTGGATTAATAGAGGCATTAGCACTGCTGTGCAGCAGCTCCCATTTCTGTTGTTGATGTAACTCAGGATCTTATCAATTGCCTGCAGAAGCAGCTTGTAAAGGTGGGGTGTGATGCAGGGGATAAATGTTCACTCTTCACTCGGCATCTTTGAGTGAGTTTTTGCAAAGGGAATGATGAGAGCTCAGGAAAGAGCAAAGTTTCTTGCACTGGGAGACTGGAGGGCTCACAGACTGAGCCAAGAGCCTAATGCAGATTTTAGCTCCTGGAGCTGCTGAAGTTCTGTTTATCAGTTCTCCTTAAGAATATGTGTGTACTTGCTGAGGTGTAAGTGGGTTTCTAAGCTACAGTGACTCCATTGTTCTCCATCCCAGCCTTTGCAGTAGCTCTGGAAGTCTCATATAAGTTATTCTGGCTAATGGGAGAAATAATAGAAGGGGACACTGAAGATGCTTAAATATAAAAGCACCCAAATTAGGGGAGAGCTACTCTGGCTCAGGAAACTTGTGCTTTCTTGGAGCAGCCTGGAGTTCAGTCTTGGCTGTGCTTGCCTGACTGCTCTGCAGAGAGCATGGGCAGGCAGTTCTGCCTCTGCTACTGCTTGAACCTTTTCCACATGGTGTGCATGCTGGCTGAGAACAGCAGCATTGCAACCTGTGTCAGCGTGCCCCCATCGCACTGACTGTGACTTCATCACTACAGTCAGGGAGCCAGGAATTATTGAAAAAAAGGGTTTGGAAGTCTTTAGGGGTTAGCATGCCATCCTGGGTGCGTATGTTGGTCCAAACTGGTGCTCTGTGCTGCTGTGGCAGCCCTGTTTCCCAGGGTGCCTGCCAGCCTGTTTAAAGATGGTATCTCTGTGCTGCACTGCGTCCTGCAGCATCAACACCCGCTGCCTCCCGCTGCTTGATTCCTCCTGTGCTCAGGGAAATGGGACTTTTACAAATATAAACACACTTGTGTCAGAGGATTTTGTGAATCTCTAGTCACTTGTTTCGCTTTCTGCAGACAGCCCTCAAGCCACTGATTCTAGTAATGTATATCAGAAAAAGTAGCAGTATCATGCAGTCACATATATACACAGATTAGCAAGTCACTTTGGCTTGTTTTGTTCTTCTGTTTTATGCTTTTTCTTCTAAGCTGCCTTTACTTGCTGCTTCAAGATAAGTGCTTTGTGGTGTGATCTCAAGCTTGTTTCTAAGAGGTAACTAAAAAGTATGGAAAACTGAAGGGCAATATGTCTGTGTTAACTTAAGCAGAAAACCTGCAGGAAGATAGTCTGAAAATTTCTATTAGGCAGTGGAAATTTTGCTGTGTCACGCCTGCCACAGATCTCCTAATGAAGAAGAGTCAGGGAGACAGATTGAATGTTTTTCCTGTGCAGAGGGACCAGGGGGCTCGGCTTTCTCCCCATGACCTGCTTCTGGGGAGAGCTGGCACTTGGTCTGTTTGTTAAACAGGGCTTTTTAAAGTACCGAGCTGAGGCACCCTGGAATCAGAACACACAAAAGAACAGGCTGCTGTAGAAAATGTTACCAAGATCTACAAATACCTTTGAGGTAACAATAGAAATGTCAGAGTGGAGCATTACTCCACCTGCATCCATAGGAAGACAAACAATTATCTGAATTTAAGTCCAGGGAATTGGCAGATATTTCCTAGCAAAGCTTTGTATGGTAGACTGAAGCGCTGCTACCCCCAGCGTTTTGTATATCCCTGCTGACAGAGACCTACACTCCTGCCACAGGGTGCTGCCAAGAGGTTGTGGGCAGGTGCATTACCTGCATCAATTTTCAATCCTGAGCTTTAATGCAAACCCACCTTTACCAGGTGGTGATGATAAGGCCATCAGTAATTCAGCTGTGTCTGAGGCAGAATAAACAGCCAGGGCAGCAATGGCAGTGGCAGCTGGAGCCAGCCCTGCTGACTGTCAGGCTAAATATTCAAGACAATTAACAACAGGTAAGTTCTCCAGGGAATATCTGCAAAACCTATCTGTTTAGCATGTTTATGTACCTCCTTTCCTTGGGAAATATCTGAACACTGCCAGCCTTTTGCACAGCCCTCTGTGTGATTGCCCATGCTTTAGGCATGTGCTGTAAGCTGTGCCTTCAAATGCTAATGTGGTCTCAGAAAAAGGTCAAAATTATGTTGGGGTAACAGATTGCTCCTTTTTATTTGAGGCACTGAGACTATCAATCTGATAGACTCCCAGAGTGATTCAGACTGAAAGGCCCTCAGGAGTTCATTTAGAAATTCCTAGTCTTCCTGAGTAAAATGTATTAGCTTTAACCTTTTTGCTGAGGTTTTAAGTGAAGCTGCATTGCTTCATAACTTTAAGTTAAATATGAGGAATTGAAACATAAAAAAAAATTTAATAGAATGGGAAAGAGCTGGAAGAGAAGGGATTTAGACACAACCATTGATTAGTCTAGTCTATGAGACAGTGTGCCTAAAGGACATTGCCAGAATAGCCATGGGTTTGATGGTTAATTTGAAGGAAGGAAAATCAGATTTCTGGTGCCAAATATGGCAACAAGGGCTGAATCTTGAAGAACAGAGTGATTCTAACACTGGAAGCACGCAAAGGGCAGTTTAATAAACAGTACAGACCCTGTGGGCAACAGTAAAAAAATGAATGAGACCACCTTCACATTGTTTAGAAAAGGAAACTGTTGCACATTGTGGTTCACAAAGTCTGGATTGCAAATGATCCATAGATGGGAATTAGCAGGACTTCTGCCATCGCATTTGGGTTGTGACTTTAGATCTTTGCAGTTTCTGATAAGCAGGCTTATCATTTGTCATTTATAGGTAAATTATGATAAGTAGACTTATAAGTTCATGTTGTTTCAGATTATCCTGATACTTTTACTACCATTGTATGAAGCACAGTGAATAAATGCTCAACTATGTTTACATCTAAAACCATTGAAATTTGTTACTCAATGTGTCATATTTATCCACTTCTGCTGACAGCTTTGATGAACTGCAGGTCTTAGAAGTTTTATTTTTCCCTGTGGTCACTCATGGAATCATTATTGAAGGGCCAATAGAGTCAGGCAACCAAGCACTTCAACAGAAAACCTAACTCCATTTAATTTCCCATAACAAGAAAAGGAGGAAGCTATGTATTAAATGGAAGATCTAATATGACAAATCACCATGTAGCTAGTGGGTTTCTTTTCTCTCAATAATATACATGTTGTCTCTTTACTTTTTGATGATATAAACACACATCACTCCTTGCTCCTCCCCTCCCCCTGATTCAATCTGCCCCTATGGGAAACTCCTCTCTAAGTTATGTATTTGGAAAAGTAGGACAATTTCAATTTTTCCTCCCAGAAAGGTGCCTTCTTCTCAGGCTTCTGAGTCATCATGGCTGTGACTCACATGGCTTGCTTTCATGAAGATGAGTCACCCCAAATTTTCTGGCATTAAGACTGTCCTACTCTCTATCAGTGTGTATCTGCTGTACACTGGAAATGTTCTGAAGCACAGTTTTAAGTAAGCAGTAGTGAGGGGTAACAAATGAGAGGGAAAATCTTCAAGTCATAGCTTGATTTATCTTCTTGGGGGAGACAGGAAGTGGAAGAAGATGATGGTGATAAAGTATAGATTATTCTGGTGACATTAGCTGATGTTCTTCCTTGGACTGCTGAGTTCCGTGGACAGCAGTTCAGGAGACATTAAAGAGAAATTCTTTGCAAGTTAAGAAAAATCTTTAGGAGGCTGAAATAGCTGATGACTGAAAATAAGAAACCTTTCTACCTTTCAATAGCTGTAGGAAGCATGTCAGCAGGTATAGCAAAGGCCAAAGTGGGATAAGGATCATGTGCTGTATAAACTACAAGAGTAAATATTTACCATTTTTGTGAGATGGTATTCTCTTCAAAATAAAGGAGAGTGGTAACAGCAAAAATGGGTTTTGCTTTGATAATATGACCACAGACATGCACTCTGAAAAGGCTCCCCAAAGGCTGGGCAGGTTGTCTCTTTGAATCTTCCCCTGCTTGGCTTTTTCTCTCCTCTGTCCTTGAATGAGCTTCTGGAGCCTGCAAGGCAAACTGAAGTAAGCTGGGGAATCTTGGGTGGCTGAGCTCTACTCCAGCACTGGGAGTTGGGAGGTCAGAAGATGCAGCAGAAAGGGCACTGGGTTAAGAGGCAGATTTAGATTCAGTTCCCCATTGTATGACTTCTGGCAAGTCACTGAAGGCAGCAAAGAGGTTTCTTTCTGTCATGCTGAGCCCCCCCCCCCCCCCCCCCCCTGCATTATGGGCAGCCTTTTTTAATGTTTTCCCATGGAACCTCACCATGTCCCACTCCTTTAATTTAAAACACAGCTGGAGGAACGGTTCCAGCTAGTTTCCTTGTGCTGCAATAGCTCAGTAATTAAAGCTCTCAGACAAGAAGAAGGAGACCAGATTCCAATTCTTTCTGAGTTAATATAAAACCACTAGATCAGAGAAGTAGCACGCCACCTGGCCAGTGCTGTTTGTTCTTAGGTGGGACATTAACCTTCTTTTTGTTGACTTGTTAACAATCAGATGGGAGAAAAGGGTTGTGGAAAGCTCTGTTCTGGAGCCAGAGGGTTGGAGACATCACTAGATCTGGAGGAAACTTGTGCTCTTCCTCCTGCAAATGTAATTTCTGGGTCTCATAAAATGAATCTTTAATTGTCTTTAATACTACTTCAGCTACATGGCTGAGGAGCACTCTTACCTCTTCCTGACCTTCATCTTCTGTCCCATGTGTGGAGTCTGGTGATTTATGCTTTTTCTTGGGGTTTATATGGTGAGGGTTGAACCATGTGAACATGGTTCAACCAGAGGGAGCTAAATCTATGTCTTTCTGTGTCCTGTGCAACTGTTCTACTCCAAAAACAGCTAGAAAAATGGTGGAGGGTGGCAGGATGCTCAGCTAGGCAAGTGCAGCAGCTGCCTTGGGCAGGGACCTGTCAGCACCACCGTGCCTGCCAGGTACAGCTGCAGTAGGGTCAGGAGTACTTGAGTTCTGCACCTTCCTCAGCTGTCAGCATCTGTTCAAAGAGTGTAAAACCTGGTGAGCTCTTGTTAAGGGACACTGTCAACAGACCAAGGGCCTTCAGTACTCTGTGACCCAAGTTCTGACTTTTTTGCAGGGGATGGGTGAGTGGGTCATTCATTGGGTTAGTAATGGAGTGAGTGGTAAGGATTGAAGTCCACCTGCCATTTTTGGATGTTGTCCTGAGTGGACTGAGGTTATGGATACCCAGAGCTGAAGGCTGGGGAAGGTCATGTCACTGAGACCAAGAAGTTTTCAGACTTAAATAAGATCTTTGAGCTTCCCTGCAGTATTATCTTTTCTTTAGAGCAATCTCTTCAGAAAATAGCACCAATGGGGCAAAGAAAGATCTGTGCTTGGGAATGTTTGTGCAAAAAAAGCAAAACATTTAAAGTAATTAAAAACATGACATAATTTTGATTATGTAACAGAGTTTGCATAGTTCCTTCTACTATGTACGTTTTTTGTCATAGTCATGTTTTGGAATGGGCTTCACAACGTTTTGGAAGATAATTTGAAGGAATTCAGTTTATTCTCAATTAAAGTTATTTGTTGCAACATGAATTTTTGTAGTTATTAGACTTAAGAGCCAGCAGTTCCAAGCATATGCTGAATTCGAGTCAAACCAGTTGATAATGTCTCTTTAAATTTATTGCAGTGCTTTCAACAAGCTAACTAGCACAATAGTCAGTGCCATGAAGAAGCTTAAAACATGCATATTTTCTAAGTATTTCAGAGACCTGCTACACAAAAAAAGAAGTAGGCTATGTCTACAGCACTACCACTTCACCTATTCTAACCTTCTCAGGGTTTTTTTTTTAGATAAAAGGAAAACTGCAGTGTATGATCACTGCAGAGAAGGGTCAGAGATCATAAAAAAGTGGGAGGAAAACAATGACTTGTGTCTGAGGGCACTTACTTCTTGTCACCTTGGTGCATGCCATCTGATCATCAAACTGTTCAGAGCTTCATTCAAAGATTAATGTTGGAGTCATTAGGAACATATGAACACCCAACGCTTGTTTCTGGGTTTTGGGGTTTTTTCCCCTCAGTGGTCTGAAATGTTGGCTGGGTGTTTACTGTTTTTTGTTAACGCTGAAGGCTTGTGGCAGCTGGGAACCACACAGGATTCATAAGATATATATAGCATCCTTTACTCAGTTTCAATGAATCCCTGTGAAAACAGCTTTTCCCTTTAATGAGAATGAAGGGAAAGGCTTGCTAGAATGAAATGCAGTAGTTGCCTGTTTAAAAATAAACCAGCACAGTGTGCATCCTAGAATATTTACAGGTTAATTCAACTATAAAACACCACTGGGAATAGTAGTTTAGATCTAGCATTGGGTGAGTAAAACCAAGTGTGTAACACACCTTGTGTTTGCTAGGCCACGCAGAAATATGTGGAGCAGTGCTATTGCATATAAATAGGTAGGAAGAACTGCAGCTGTTTTTATCCATTGGCAAAGGCAGCAGCCAGGGACAGGGGTGACCTCTACACAAGATGTAGCTGGTGTGTGCAGAGAGCTTTGGGACTGGGTGACTGTGCAGGGAAGCCAGCAGAGCTTGTTCCTGCTGCTGGGGCTGAGTGGTGTCAGGGCCTGTGTCACTTGTGTGGCTGGGAGGGTGAATGAGCGCCTGGCCAGCCCAGAAGGATGGTGCTCCATTGCAGGATGCTCCTAGTCTGTGAAAAGCTGTGGGCTGCTGAGCACTCTCGGCTAACATTTATTTCAGATTTCTCATGAGATGACCTCTGAAGGACTGTTTACACAGAAGTTTTAGAGGCACTATTAAGATAGCTCTCCCTGGAATTATTTTCCTTTTTTTATTCATCAGCTTTGTTTGTATGCCATCTTTTCTTGTTCATGCTCCTGTCTGGCTGATCATACCGTGTGTGATTATCAGACTGCCTCAGCTGGCTTCCCTCACAGCAGCAAAAATGTGCGATTCCAATGGCATCTCCTTGTTTCCTTCTTCTGATCTCTGCTGCTTGGTTTAACAAAAATCCTTTGTGCCCAGGCTTTAGCAGGTCTCTATCTCTTGGAAAACTCTTGTTTTCCACATCTTTGATAGGATAGCTGCCAGGAGGATTCAGGAGGAGTGCCTTGAGCTGCACACCTTCCTTGCAGCAGCTGTTGAGACAGGGCAGGAGCTCTCCCTGACTGTGATGGGGTTCAGCCAAACAGACCTCAGTAGAAGTAATGTTCTTAATACTTCACCATGCTGACTTCAGACACCTTACATGCAGCCAAGAGCCTGACTTCCTGCACAGGGCACGTGAGCCCGGCCTTGTGCTCTGGATGTGCAGAGTCTTGGATCAGCTCACTGGCAGGGTGAGCTCCATTCTGCCAGAGTGACTGCAGTACCCTTCGCAGCACGGGCTGGAATGGGAGCTTGATCTTCATAGTTGTCTGAACCATGAAATCATCCTGCAAACCCTTTAAGGTTTGCCTCATTTTCAGTGTCCTGCTCAACTACAGCAGCAAACGAAGCAAAGGTCACTCAGAAAGCAGGCACTGTCAGCACTGAGATTTGTCCCAAATCCAGATCTACCCTGTGTCCTGAATGAAGAAGAGGCAGCAGCCTTGGACTTGTACAATTACAGACGCTGTTGTGTGATTTTGCTTATCTCTTTTGCTTATCTCAGTGTTTTCTGGGCCATCCTAAATTTCTCTCTGTGCTTCTGCTCTGAGATAAAGCAGTCCTATAAGGGTTGCAGAAATATGAATTTTAGGACTGTGGGGTGGAGGTAGAAGATGTGGTCAGACAAGCCATACTAGAAAGTCTATTGCTGTGTGAAAAAATAATATTTAAAAAGTCCAGATAATTTAGTTGGAAATGGCAACAGGATACTGCTAGATGTGACTTGTAATGGAACAATCAGTCATGGAATTCAGAGCAAGTAGATGTGTAATGTTTGTGGTTTATAACTTGAGAAAATGGTAGGAAAAGGAGCCAGTGCAGAGCATTCAGAAATGCAGCTGATGGCAGGGCTGTGAAAGGACAGTCCAGGGAGTCTGAATGGAGACCAAGGCTGGCGTGTCCCCAGGAGTGTCACCAGATGGTCATCAGGAATGGTCCTTACCTGCTGGCATGGTGTACATCTTGGTGAGCTGTGTTGGAAAAATCAGAAAACAAGGGGAAAGTGATGCTGCAGCTTGCCCCCCCCAGCTTTCCAAGGAGCAACCTTTCTGACTGATGTCCCCTGTAGGAAGGAGCTGTGACTGAGCAAGGGGGCTCCTGGGAGCCATGGCACGAGGCAGGGCTGGGGCTGAAAACACCCAGTGAGCAGCTGCTCCTTCCTGTCGGTCAGAAGCTGTGGCAGAGCTGGTCAGAGCTGGGGGCAAAGTGTTCACAGCTCATGCTGTAGTCCCTTGAAGTGTCAGGCATAGCCTGTGTTTGAGACAGACTCCTGCCTTCTGCAAGTAAAGCATTCTAAGTATGGGAAGATGATTTTTTTAGTCTAGAAGTGACCAATGATCTCTCATGTTTCCATAACCTGGTTTCCACGCTCTGGGATCACTGGCTTATAAACATAAACACACTCCTGGCAGTCTAATAATACAGTTGGTAGAATTATGTGGAATACATCTATTGCTTTGCATCATTTGAATGAGCAGAGTCTCTCTGAAAACTTTCTAAGGTGGTGGTCTTGTTGCTGCCACAAATTGCTCAAATGGCAGGAGACAAAGCCCAGCATAACTGTGAAGCATTGAAGAGGTAATACTGGATTTCACTTTTATGGTGAATAACAGGATGGATAACAGCTTCTAAGGGGAATGACTAGCCAATAATGACAGAAATGATCCTGGGGCAGATTGAAATTATTCCCATATGGTCTGGGAAAGATTTGTGATATCTATAAATATGCAATTAATCTTGTGAGGGAAGGAAAAAAAGAAAAATGACAGAAGGAAACGACCATTACTTGAGTAACCTTAATCTAGCAGTCTAAAGTAGTGATGAAATGGGAAGGGAGTAAACAACAAACAGCAGAGATGTTGTGCAACCAATCATCTAGTAAGAAAAAAAGAAAACAGGATGCCATGTACTATTTTTCTGCAGAAATCTGTAGTGTCTTCATGTTGATATTGGTTTAAAGCATGTTTCAAACACTGTAATAAGACAAGAGGGGTTTCACTACTAATTTTTTTTTGTTCTTTTATTTCATGTGTACTAGTTAGAAGTGAAAAAAAACCCTGAAAAATGTACAGGATTGTTTTAGAAATTGACTTTGCAGACATGTTTTTTTCTTGGTTTTCTCCACAATGTAATATTCCAAATTCAAGCAATCTCTGTTGGTTTTCTTGGAACGTGTTTGTCTCATATGTTCTGTTTATTTTACAAATATCCAGCTATTAGGCATTTCTCATTGGGTTTTCATTGTTTGCACCATTATTTATTTTGGTAAACTGTTTAGCTGTTTATGTGTGGGAGTTTAAATAATGGGAGATTCATTGAAGCTTTTAATCATTCCACAGTACTATGTGAAAAATATTATGAAAAGGAATCAAGTTTCCATTTAATGATTTATAACCATTCTTGTGAGTGATAAAGATAATGTATATTTGGAATAATAGCTATTTATATTGATAGAGAGTTAAAGAAAGCATGACTTATTTATGAGAGCAGTACAATGTTCCTAATATAAGCACTTTATTCTAAATAAGTGCTTTTTTGAGCTGTACAACCAAAAATGAAGAAGATATATAAAATTTAAATCCTCTTAATGGTAGTCACTTCTAGAGAAGTATCAGCATTCTGTGCTTTCAGTCCACATCCAATGAGAAATTAAATGAAAAACCCTGTCATTCCCAGACCAAAAAAAAAAAAAAATCCTTGATTTAGATGAAAGTGTAAACACATATCTGCTAATTAAAAATCACATTACAGTGTTATTGGAGTTTCCCAATGCAACAGAAAGCAAATCTTAAGTTCAAACAGAGAGCTAAGCACAAATGCAAATGCATTACCTGAATCTTCACTGGAAGGAGTAGCAGCACATAAATCAAAGACATTTTTATCTGTCAGTAAGGATAATGGCAAAACCCAATAGTGATCTAGTCAACTTTGAACTTTATTTTACTTTTTAAGTTATAAAATTACCTTAGTGAATTGACACTTCAGTTCCTATGTTTTCTTGCTATTCATTTGTTTCTGTTCTGACATTGAAACTCTTCCTTAGCGAAGGCACCTAATAATTGTTAAAACCCTGGAGACTTACTAAGAGGAAAAACAAAATAGATGTTGCTGTGTCCTAGACTGACTTCTATTTCTCCTAGAAATCTTTTGACACTATTGTTGCTTTGCTTAGGGAACAGCAAAACAATGTTCCTCCTATGTGGGAGAAAGAATGTAAGTTCCTTGCTGTGTGCTTGCTTTTAAACATAGCAAGCCAGAATGTCTTGAATCCATCAGGAAAACAAGACTAGAAAGTACATTTTTCTGTTCATAAGCATTTCTCTGTAATCCATTCTCATATCTGTAAAGTTGCATCTGCAGCATTGGGAAGATTGAGGACAGTCTGATTAACAAGGTAAGGAAATTTCCAGTGATTCTCAAATTTCCAGTGATTTTGAAATGATGCAGGCCAAAGCTGCTCAGTTTGCTGTAAGGCTACAAGGGTGGTAGATGATGGATCAAATGTTAATGTGGTTTTTGGCTGGGAGTAGGGCAGAGGTACTTACCAAACTGTTCAGGCTGCTTTGTATTATCTTTGGACACTTGGATTTTAGGACAGATTCTTTTACACTGCAGATTAGTGACCTCCCTGGTTGAGCAGGGTTCATGAGGAAACAATTATGGCAATTGTTAATGTTTTTGTTTTGTTTTTTTAGAAGGGAAGGGTAGAGTATCTGATGGTGAGGCTGTTGGATACATTTTGCTCAGGAAGCTGGTTTCTGCTGCTGATAATCAAATTAATTAACAGTCAATAAGCAATTTGGATTGTATAATGATCCTTGCTTCATTGCTGCTTTGAAATGGTTGGAAATGATATTATAATCCCCCAAAAAAGAAGGCACTTTTTTGGCAATTCTCTGTCTTTTCGAGATGCCATCAATCAGTAGGTGCCCATCTTTCTGTTGTTGGCTGCTTACAGCAGCTATTAGTGTGCTAATGTAATGACTTTTATCTGATGTACTTCACTCAAATGGGGGTGCTGGACAAAGGAGACATGCTCTTGATTAGCTGTAGTGAGGTGACCCAATCTTCAGCCAGGGCAGTGCTTCTACAAAATGTGGAAGCTATGGTAGAGATTCTAAGAAAAATAATAGGTTTTTTCTGATGATTTCTTTAAACTGATAAAATGTCAAACACATAGGAAACTTTCGTATTTCTACAGTCACTTTTCTATCCAGGTTACACAGTTGAAGTTGTGATTCCAGAAATCTACAAGCTCAACAGTAAAGATGCTGAAATAGAGCCCTCTTTAATCATCTTCAGTGCAGCCCTGGGATAAAGAGAATCAGACCTTGTCAAATTTGTCAACACATTCCAATTTCACAATTTTACTACACTGGAGGTTGGCTTGGAAGTATTTCAGAGGTCAGCCATGCAGGTTGAGTTGGGACAGTCTCATAACTCAGTGGGTAATAAGCACAACAACCTAGGTCTGTGAGTGACAGGAGCTGGGGGAGACTGTGTTACTGTTGGATGTATTTCTGTTGTAATTTTAGTCTGGACTCCCATGGAAAAAAATGTATTTACCAACCATGTTGTGTGACTGCCCGGTCATCTCACAGAAAATTTTGACCCATTTGTCAATATGATGGTGAAGGCACAAATATGTTCTGGTCTTGAGTGTTTTATGAAGAGATAGGAGGGGAGGAAAGGGGAAACTCTCCGTGAGGTTAAAGATGTGGGGTGACTTCATGTGTTTCAGGCAGGAAAAGCTGTCGGAGTCCCAGCCATGTGGGATGATTGAAATGGAGCTCACAGTAAAATATGAGGTACATCTGTTAAGAAATCAGATTACAGAGATTTTTTTAGATTGTAACAAAGGCACCCAGAGTAGCAGGATAGATGTTAAATTCTATTGCCAATCACCCTTTATACAGTCTAAGGTCTAAAAGCAGGGACTTTATATTCTGTCAATACTATAAAGCATTGCACAACCTGGACAGGCATTTTCAGAAAAATGATATCTAATAAAATTCAAGGAACAAAGGTTCGTGCCAGCCCATGAGCTTGCTGAATTCTTGCCTGCTAACCACAAAGGGTATCTCTGCAGATTGCTTTGATGGAGCTCTGTTCCTCTGTGGCCTTTTGACGATTTGCTATCCCCATAGCACACAAATGGGTAGTAAAGTGTTACACAAAGCAGCATTTCAGTTGTCAGCTGCACCCCTGCTGTTGATGCTTCCCTCTAGGGAGCCATTGAGTTAAATGCTGCATAGTCAGCTGGATGTATTTTTCTTCTCTCCCATGCAATGACTTCACCTCATTACCTCCCAGGTGTAACTGGATCTGTCTGCATCAGCAACCTGCTTCTGATTTCAAAGAATGAGTTAGGATTTATGACTGTTGACTGTGTGAGGCAGGGACATTGGAGCACTAGCCTGTTTTAAATCTATTAGACCAACTTTCTGTTGCAATCACTGCTTCTGGAATTAATTGTTGGGCTTTCTTAGTCAGTTTTGTTTTCAATTTTCACAGTAAAAAGTTGAAAAACATAGGAAAAGAAAGGAGGGCAACACTACAGAAGAAAATTTAAACTCTTTCCTGTGACTCCTGAGAAATGGTGCAGTATTCTTAGATGTAATGTTCAAATAGTTTTTCATTTATCAGTTAAGAAGCATATAGCTAAAAATTGAAGTATGCAGAACATAAAAATGCATTAGGAAAAGAAGAGAATTATACTGGTTTGTTTGCTTCTCTGCTCTAGCAGCTTAACATTCAGCTTAAACAGGCTGAATGCTTTAAATTGCCTTTGTAAGATATGTTTGAAAATTCTAAAGCAATTATTTAAAAATATGTTTGAAAATTCTAAAGCAATTATTTTCATTTCTATGGAGATGAGCAGTAACAAATAACAAGTAATAACATAAAACAAATCATAAGAAGTAACAACACGTGTAAGCTAGGATGCAGTGTATCTGAAGTTAAAAGCCTGTGCTCTCCCAGGGTGTCTGCATTTCCAGAGTGCCTGAATCCAGGCTGTCCAGTGTGAGATTCCTTGGCATTCATCTCCTAGTAGGCTAATCCTACTCTGACAGCTTTTAAGAAGAAATCTTTTTTGTTCATTCTCCCTTAGCATTCAACATAACCTACTTAAGGAAGAGGCAACAGCTAAAATAAAAAATAACACACTCAGCTGGTTCTGTTACTCTAAAAGCCAGTGTAGAAACTGAAGAAGTTGGACCACATGGAGCAATTTCTCATGGATTTACAGCAGCTGCAAGCAAAGAATGAGTGGACTGAAAAAACATTCTCAAATTCTGTCCCCAGGTGTTATTTCTTACTTCTGCATGTGGTGCTATTTGCAGCACTGTTTCTTACAAAGCCCAGGTGGGAGAAGCACTTCTCACAGAGCCCTGGGGAGCACCTAGTGTGGTGGTGCTCTACCAGCCTGCATGCCTTGTTTCTATTTCCCTTGGAGCTTACCAGCTTTCCATTAGCAGCTGCTCTGATGACACAAAAATGCTCTAAGAGTGACAGAGATCTCTGGAGACAAAGTGCCTGGGGAAGTGGACAGAAGTTGTTTGGGGTTGCAGGGAGCTGGTTCATCCTGCTGGAGGATGCCCAACTTCTCCAGCCAATGTAAAAATGCCTTCTGAGCTGCTGTACTTTTTAGGTTGTGTAGTTTCTTTGCAAAATAGCTCACATAAACCTCTGCTTGATGACTTCTTAACTCTTAAGCAATTCATGTGACCTGTGCTATTGGGAAGAACAGTGTGTGTGAGTTTGTCCTTTATTCATTAATCGAGAGTGATAATCATATCAAACTGATCTAACAATAGAATTGAAAAGAAGGGAAAAGTCAGAAGCAGAAAAATATTCTGAAGGAAATTAAAAAAGGGGGAAAAAAAAGGTCAGCAGAGTGATTTCTGCAGATGCAGCTCAGGACTGTGAAGATGCCTCTTTCTGAAAGGCAAGTGCTCTAGGAGGCAGACAGGAGAGGATGCAGCAATAAGTGAATTTCCAGGCAAAAGCCTGAGAAGGGCATATCCCAGAGCTCAGAAATGCTGATACTGAGTGCTTCTGCTGTCCTGCTGCCTTGTCCCTGCCTGCTTCTCCAGGCTGTGAGTTCCTTGAGCAGGGATCATGTGTCTCTGCCATCCAGTGCTCTCGTGAGTGCTATAAAATATTTCAGTGGTCTGGTGAAACATGAAAACTGAGAGGGCACCTTCAGGAGGAAATTGTGTGATAAAAAATGTAACAGGGCTTTTGGTGTGAGGAAATGGGACACTTCAACTCTACCCTACTAAGTGTCACTTAATAAATTACTTAGAGTGCTGCCATGAGGCATGGAAGCACCAAGGAGGTGTGAATGGATTAACTGCCTGGTAGCTAAAGGGTGCATTTGAGAGATGAGATAGATGCTTTTTCTAAGGCACATTTAGACACTTAACTAAAATGCCCAGAGGTCATTACTTTACATGTTCTATTGAGTCTGAGACAAACTACTTCCAGAATAATTTTGAGTGTTGGAGCAGTCTCTGGGGAAGGGAGATACAAGTTTGGGTCCTTCAACACAAGAGAAGGACCTATACCTGTGATGCCTACAGTTCAATGGCAGGTGCAGGTTCTCCTGGTTTTTCAGTGCCCAGTTGGAAACTGTTCTGTAAAAGTTCTGTAGCCATTGTTGAATTGGTGTTTTAATCATACAAAATTTAAGCTCTCCCTCTCCTCAGCAGTATTTTTTCGCTGGAGTGGATTCAGACAGTTAAATAATTTAAATATGACCCAGACAATTCTTATTTTACAAATTATAGTTGAAAAGTATTTGCTCAGCCCTGAACTAAGGTAGTGCTAGAGCTTTCCTTCAGCCCATATCTCATAGCTGTAAGTTAGAAAAATAGGAATGGCCCTAATTTTTCAGTGATAGCCCTGGTTCTGCTCTCCTCAGTTGGTAGCATTCAAGTATTTGTGATACATCCCTCACATGACATAGGTTTGTTAGGGAAAAGTTGGTGTCACAGCTGCATTGCTGCCATCAGCACTTGCAGGCAGATTGGGTGCACATCCATGGGACAGGGCATGAAGCAGCCATGCATGGCAGGAGGTGTGCAAGCGTCTTCAGTTTGACCTGCTGAGGAGGATGACTGCAGGAAATGTGTGTGGATGGCTGGGGATGGTTCTTTCCTCCTGAGGAAGGATGGCTGCAGGTCAGCAGGGACCCCAGACAGGCAGCTGGGTGTGAGGACAGGTTCCCAAACCCTCTGTCAGGCAGGAGGGGACAGGGAGCACAGGGGAGGTCAGGAACATCTGTGCTGTTGGCCCATGTACAGGCTTAACTTCTACTTCTCTTTGGAACTGAACATTTTCCTCTTGCTTTTGTTGAAATAAATAATACTCACATTCCCCAGGCATGCTTTTTAGGCAGGATTCTGTCTGGTTAAACTGGGGAGGACCATGACCTCAGCCTTTGCCACTTGGTGGGACTGATGCTTCCAGACCACTTACTACCTCCTTGTGATCCGCATTAAATAGGGCAGAAAGTAACGTAGTGCTGTGCTAGGTATTTTTGGCAGAAAAATTGCAATTTGCTGATGGCCTTTTCCCAGTTAAATGCTGTTCAGCTGCATTCTTGTAATTAATATTTCATCAGACACTAATAGTACTTTATGCAGAATTCAGATGTGCTGGTGAGACCTTGCTGCATCTCAGAGCTTACAGCTGTGCTGCTTAGAGAACAGTTGTGTCTATATTCTAAAATGGTACATTGACAGATAGCTCTGCTTGCATCTCTGCTGTCAATGTAGAGGAAATGTATTGTAACGTAGGTAAACATAACTGCAATTTGCTTTGGTCTATGAAATTTAGCAACTCTGACAGAAAAGTAAGAGCTTTGTGGGGCTACAGTTCCTTCAGAACACTGGACAGTACATTTAGGAAAATATAATGATTCATGGAATGGAACCAGCATTTATTGTTTTGTTTGGTTTGTTAACTGTTCTGAAAATTTTACCTACAAAATTGAAAGTTAATAAAAAGTAAATTGATAAAAAGTAAGTACAGTAAGTTTTCCTTTCTTTCCACTCCATTCTGACCATCAGAACTCTTAACTGTGCTATCGGGCAATGTGGCTTGATCTCCTTCTTTCCTGAGAATAAAAGTTTGGACTGCACTGCTAAACAGAAAGCCTGAAAGTCAAGCTATGATTAGACTAGTCAGTAAAATCAAACTGAAAGCTACCTGTGTACAATTAAGAGAAATAATGGGGAAAATCAATCTTCCTGGTGAAGCGAGTGTTGACATAGTAGACTCTGCCTTTCAGGTTTGAATGAGACTGCTTAAAATGTTTTTCTTCAGTTGTCATTCAAGGCAATGTTAATTACACTGTGGGGTTTCCCCAATGACATGTTTGTTGAGCTCTGTGTAAGTGACAAGATGATTATGTCTAAATGATTGGTAAATGTTTTGGCTTTGAGGGCTTAAATATTTGTATAAATGATTCCTCCAAATCTGAGAAATGCTTGACATCTTCACAGGATAACAGCTTTGTTATGCACCTTCTTTTAGGGCTATATTTTATTTGTCTTGCTCTTTTTGGTAGTTTCTTACACCAGCAAAGCAGCCATGAGAATCCAAGGGCTTATTCCAGAATAAGAAGTAAATTAGGATAGGGCAGGTGGCAGCCTCTCCTATGCAAAGAAGGAATTTCTGTTGTAGCCATAAGAAATATGCAGTCATGACACCTACTTGTCTTAGAGCAAATGAGGAGAAAATCTATCTGAAGTTAGTGTCTTCAAGTGCAGAGTGCTTCTTACCTCTGTGAAAGGGTTTAATAGAATTTTGCAAAGTTATTTTAAAGGATGATATATTGAATCCTGACTGAAATCTGAAATGTGATCCTAATAGGGAGAATATGCCAATGATTTTCATTTCTAAGGAGCTGCTGACACATCCAGTTAAGGAGATGTGTAAGGAATATGAATTCCAGGGTGGTTGCCTAAAAATGTTTAGTGACTTTCCCTCAATTTTTGTATAGATTAAGAAGCCTGTCTTGGACTGAATTAAAAAGTGTAACAAAGGACTATGTGAAGTGGGAAGGAGAAAGTTTTAACTGGCACAATTTCAGGTTGTGAAGGTAGGGCAACCTCCCAAGGCAGCAAAGGGGCTGCAGACAGGAGGAGGAGAGGGCAAACCCTGCCTGTGCTTTGGGGCATTTCCATTTCCAGTCCAGCAGGCAGCTCCCATGAAAAACGAGCTAGGGCATGAAAAGCACAGTGCATTTACACAGTAAAGGGTGAGGATGCTCTCTGTAGAGAGATATGGGTGATGACTGAAATGGGAAATTCTCACAGCTCAGGTGAGTGTTACTGCTGTGTAAAAAACAGCTAATTTGCTGACAGGAAAAGGGTCTGGGCTGTCAGTTCTGCCAGTGAAACTGCTTTTTTCAGACAGAGGATTTTGCAACTTTATAGCTATTTTGGTTGTCTAATAAAATGGGAACCAGACAGAGCACAAAAGGCAACAACCAGAAACTGATGTGCAGAAAGTTCCACCTGAATATGAGAAGAACTTCTTTGCTTTGGGTGATGGCCATGCAGTGGGACAGGCTGCCCAGAGAGGGTGTGGAGATTCCCCCACTGGAGATACTCAAGAACCATCTGGTCACAGCCCCAGTTAATGTGCTCTAGGGGAACCTACTTCAGCAGGACCAGAGTCTGTGCTTGGACCAGAGATTTCCAGTGGCCCCTTCCAACCTTAACTATTCTGTGATTGTATTCTGAGCCAGCTTTTATGTAATCTCAAGTGATACTATAAATAAATATTCCAAAGGGTCTTTGGTTTTCATGGAAAGCACTCATAGAATTGTATAACTCACTCCCTCAAAGATCCCACAATCCACTTTTTTGAGTTCAAGAATAGTCAGGGACTTTTTTCCCACCTGCTAACACTGAAATCCAGCTGTTTTGAAAAAACTTGGCAATTGGTTGCTACCTCAAGGTGAGTTTGCATTTTACAGCAAGGAGAGGGGCTTGCTTAAGCTGTGGATTGAAAAGGAAGATTTTGGCATTCAAAAGTTTTAGGAAAATATTCATTGATAAAGCTGGAATTTTGCGGGGATGTGGGAACTCGTGTGGCTTAATGAGTGTTATTTGCAAATTGGCAATAGTAGCAGGGCTGTCCTTCTTTCTCATCCTTCTAGAATCTGCTGGAAGCTGGTGTCAAAGGTGGCACTTAATGCTGAGGTGATCTTCATTCCTTAGGTTTTATGACTTCTTAATAGTTTCAACAAATGAATTTATGTTAAAGAAATTGAATATAAATGAAAGTATAAAAGCAGAAGGAGACAAAGTGGGTTTGATTCAAGCATCATTATCCAGTAATTTCAGTGAGGTGACTGGAAGCCCTGGAGTCACTGGAATTTTGGTTTATTTAAAATAAGGGCAAATGAGAATAGAATTAGATCCTTCTCATTTTGTCTTTCACGTGTCTGTTACAATAAACCTCATGTGACAAAGACTGAATATGTCTTTTGTTCTGTGCAGCCCTATGCATATTGTTGTGATTCTAAAAATAGCCACTAATCATTTCCTGAAGAATTGTCCTTTTGAATGAAGTGCTGTGTATTTTCAGCTGCTTTTGATATGCCACTGAAAGCTGGTTTGCCTTTCAGATATGTTTCCTCAGTTCTACTTTGGTGTTCAGCAGCACAGGATAAAAGGCTTTGTTGGGAAGATTTAGAGATTACAAGAAGTATGAGGAAGATACTGGATGGGGTCCTTTTTTATATTAACTTTATATGGTTGGTAATCATGTGGATTTATATAATTCATATTTATTATTGTAAATTAACAGTATTATTTACTTTTATTGATAAGAGATTAGTATAAGATGAGGTTTTTTTCACTCTCTGTGTATTTATTTTGGAGTTTTATAATAGGAGTTCGGAGATGTGACTGAGGAGCCTGTGGTGTATTTCTAGAGAGAAAGACAGTTTTAAGAATATTGATATTTTGTAAGGATACCTGGGTAAAATTTTGTAAAGTGCTACAGAGTGCAGGTGAAGGTAGTTTCTGTGTTAAATCACCTGCCTTGTAACTGTAGAAGCCGTAGGAGAAGAAGCCTGCTGGGTGCAGGATGTCCAGGCTCACCCTTCTCCTGTCTCACCTGTGGCACCTGGGGGCAGATGAAGGGGCACTGGCACTCCCCTGGCTGCTGCTGGCAGGAGGATGTGTTCTCTAGGTGGGGGTGTTTAATTCCCCACTCCCTTCTTTCCATTTGAACCTTACACAGGGAGCTTTGGGTTCACAAAACTAATCACTGTACCTCAAGCCTATAAAAATGGTGGATTGTAAGTTTAAAAGGAGCCAAATGCTGAGTGCATCCCAATGCATTTCCCAAATTTGCCTTACTGCGAATAAAATTAATTTTAGTGTCTGTATCTTGCTCTGTCAGTACCAGCATGACTACCAACATTAACTGTTTGGATGTTTTTTACAAGTCAGAGTAATTATAAGCAGCATAACAGTCTCAAAAGATGGCAAAACCCAAGTACAATTTAGCTTGTCAAGTGACTTTCTGTATGTCACAGGAATACTTTAAAAATATTTACATTGGAGTAAGCAAGTTACTGCTTTTAAAGCAAGAAACCTTCCTTTTTATTTTTTTTTTTCCTTATATATCCCTATGGGTATGATGCTGACTAAACAACCTGGTATATATAACTACTTCACCAAAACATTTCTTGTGGTACAAGGTTGTATGAAACCCCTAACTTTGAGATGTCTTGAGACCAAAAAAAAGGTGGGATCAGTCTTGAGATGTCTTGAGAATTTGAAAGTGGGATCAAGAAAGAAAGTTCCCCACCCCAGAGAAGCCCACAGATAGAAAAGGAAAAGATGTATCATCTACAAGACAAGTGAGAAAGAAATAAGTAAATAAGAAATAAGTAAATAAGTAAAGGAAACCTTTTCCTGGTGAGAGGTAAGTAAGGATTGTTAGTAGCTAGGTCCAACTGGCAGTCTGTGGGAGCATTTGTCCTGGACTGCCCATGCCTGTGAACTCCTGAACATTTTGAATGTAGCCAAGAACCTCCAGACTTGACCTGGAAGCTTGCAGGCTCTGCAGGGCTGCCAATAGAGAATGCTTCGCTTTTTCCTCTGATGTTTCTGAATTTTTTGAGCTTTCAAAACCTTGCCCTCTGGGTTTTAGGTTTTTCATTACATATTCTGCAGCTGACTCACTTGAAAGGTTGATGTGAGAGAGAGTAGGATTTCACCATGAGCTTTTGCTGTGGTCCATTCATGCTGTTTTGTAATTCTATAATACAGTGAATGCAATCCTATGATAAGATAACTAAGATTGAACTTTTGGATATAGTTACCATATTATGGGATTGTATTCACTGTATTATAGAATTACAACATTAGTTTATAGAATTCAGAAGCTTCCTGGAATCTGTGAAACAATGATAATACATTTTGAGAGTTTGCTCAGACTCAAGAAAATTCAATAGAAACTCTTGTCTACAAACTTTACTGGCTCATAATTTGCTTACCATACAGAACCATGTTAAAACAATTTACCTGGTGGTTTGTGTTTGTTTCTTTTAATAAAGTGAATGGTTGAGATGGAATTTTTCAAGTCTCAGGACAGAAATCTGGAAGACCCAGTTTGTGTCCTATTTGCACTTTTAGAAGACTGGGAAAAATACTGGTCAATGTATTTGAACTGGAAAAGCTCTTCAGACTAAATGGGCTGGTTCCTGGACTCGTGTCTTGCTTCCTAAGTGTTTGAAATAGGAGTCTGTTGGAGTGGGGCAGTGCAGTGTCTGTGCTGCTCCTGGGGATGAGGGAGGAGGCTTTTCTGGGCAGTTGGGTCACAAGTCCCATGCCCTTTGTGAGGTGTTGCATTTTCCAGAATGAGAGATGAAAGGACAGAGAGGGGAAAGTAATAAGAGGGTACGTAGTAGTAAGGTAATTTTACAAGCCTCTGTGCTATAATATTGTTGCTCTGGAATTGTAAACCCAGGAAACTGTGAGCAATATTTATATATAAATGTGAAACAAAATCTGACGCCTTTAAAGTGCAGGTTAGTGAAGTTACTAACCAGAAATTTTCTGTCTTAACCTGTAAGTTGTTTCCTCTTCCATTGTGAACTTTACAACCTCTGCCTGTTACCAAATAAAATCTATGGTTGTGGGAAAGGACTTGGTTCTGCCTTGATTTGTCCCAGCTGTAGCTTCACTGGTGCCCAGGATTTTGCCACATCTTCAAGTTAAATCAAAATGAAAGTTAAAAAGTAATGATAGAGAGCTGGGGTGGAGGCCTGTGTGCACACGCTTGTGTCACAGTAAGGCTGGGAGGTCTTTGGTGCTATTTCTGTAGTGGCTTCCAATAAAAATGGATTTGCTCTCTCATGTGGAAAGTAAACTTGACATTTTGTTCAGTCTGAGGCAAACTCTTCCAAGCATCCTGTTGTCTGCTGAGGTTTATTTGTCTACAGTGTACTGCTACCAGATGCTGTTTCACCATTTCTGAGAGCTCTGAAAACAAGAGGGACATTTCTATAATTAATATTGGAAAACAATTTCACTTTTAATTTTAATGATGTCAGAAAAGATCCAGTCTATCATGCTTTGTGAATCAGCTCCTGGCAGCTGCTGAATAATAGAGAGAAAACTCCAGCTTGCTTTCTGTTTAGATGATGTACCATGTTACTTGTTATTCATTAAGCCCTGTTTTCATGCAAGTTCATTAAATAGAATTGGTGAGTGATAGGTACTGTACTGCCTGAAGGCTACTTTGATTCCTGAGTTTTAGTGTTTGTCTTCTACCACTCTTCTTGCCAGTGCTTGAGGAAGAAATAATTACTGTGCAAGTAAACTTGATGAATGTTCTGGCATTCTTAATGATTTCTAGGAAACTGGCTTCCAAATTTGCAGTCATGTGTGTTTCAAATAGTGGTATCAGTAGTTACCCTGTCAGGAGAAGGAATACAGAGTTCCAGAGTTTCCGGTTCCAGAGACTTTTGATGCTTTGCTTTAGCTTTGTGCTGCAAGCTGGAACATCATTGTATATCTCTGTGGTGTGGCCATCTGCTGTTTGGGTTAGCAGGGAACTCATTTTGGAATTGGGCAATCTGTCCCAAGGTTTGGGACCTTGGCTCAAAAACAGGGCATTGCTAAACCAAGGGAAAACAGCGTACTGAACAAATTGAAAAAAAAAAAAAATCCATCCTTCCAGCCTACATTTGAACTTAACCATCACTTTGGAATGTGTAGTGCTGTACATCTCAGAAAGTTGATTAAATGTGGCTGCACTTCTGTGGTGAACATTAGTTATACTATGGATTCATACAAGAAGAAAACTCTCCTGACTGGGGCTCTTAACAATGCAGGAATCTGTACTTCAGGTTTCTACAAGAAAAAAGCTGTCCCGCCTAAAGATCTCAAAACGGGAGGGCTGCTACCAAGATTTTAAGCCACCTTGGCACACTTAAGAGTCTGGACTGCTTCATGGAGTCCCTGCCCTAAGCGTGTCCCAAGGCTGCTGCAGAGCTCTGGGACCAGTTGAGCTGTGGATGATGTGCTCCAGCAGACATCATCTTAGAATTCCTGTGGGTGTGAGAGGACTCTGTGGCACAGGGACTCCCTGCTGGAGACAGGACAAGGGAGTATTTCCATTCCTATCAATATCTGGACACAACCCTTATTCTTAGTCTGAATGCTCCTTACAGGGCTGTATCAAAGCTCATGTGACACTGTGGCCGTCAGAGAACAGCATTACAGTCTGTGACTTTCCTAATGTTAAATGGAGGAAGGTTGTAGCCTTGTATGAAGGAGGAGCTCAGCTTGGGCAGGAAATGGCAGTCGAGTAGAACAGGGAGAAGTGTCTTTTAATCACCAGGGCACAGGAACAGCCTTGTTGGAATAAGTGCAAACCTGAAGGAAAAATAACGATGGTCAGAGAGAAGCATCATTAAGTACCAAAAGCAGCCATTTAGAATGAAACTTCTAAGGAATTTGCATCCATGGCCAAACCCCCAGCTCCAGAAGGCAATGGAGGAGTGAGATATGAATCATCAAGGCTACATTGGCTTTGGAAAAAAGTAACAATCTAGATTGGAAATAAGTGAAGCAGAAGAATAGAGGAATTATTTTCAAGGTGTCTGTCTAGAATATGATGGCTTCATATATGGGGCTTGATCACCAATCCTCTAGCTAGCTTTAGACCTAGAAGTGGGGATTTGCCTATGGAACAGTTACTACTCAAAATTAGGACATTTTTCATCAAATCTGAAAAAGGTTGCAGGAACAAAGCAAGTATTCAGAGCAAAAAGCAGGATTTCATTTTCCTGGCTGATCTCTGAGGTGTCCTGGATGAGAAGCAGTAAGCAACTAGACAGATATTAATTTATCAAGTGTGTTGCTGTTTCAGATTATTATAACATTTTGTTTCTGATCTGTTGCCCAAAAGTTTAACTGTCTTTCCCATTTTTAAAAACTCTTGTGCTTGCCTAGTGCTGAAGAAGAGGTGGAATGAGCTATCAAATAGCTGACAAATAGTGGGTGCTCTGTTTTCATGGTGCTAGTGGGACATGCAGCACCTCTGTGGGCCTTGTGCCTCATCATGAGTGAGCTCCAGGCTGTGGAGAGCAGTGTGAAGGTGTTGCTGTCAAGCAGTGGGATTTGGAGAGGATCTTTTTCTGACAGCAACAATATGGTGCTTCTTCTCACTGTGGGATTGAAAGCAATCAAGAATAATCTGTAATTTAACAGAGCTCAGATCATGGTTAAACCCAGAAACTGTGCTCTGAACTTTAATTCTGAGGAACATTCCAGCCCTGAGTATGGGAGACTTGTGCCTGAAGATGAAAATATGCTTGACAAGTAGAAAAACCCATATTCTGATAGTATCTTGTAAGTAAGATTAACTTTCCTGATTAGTTGACACGTTGTCAAACTGTAGAGGCTACAGTTCAGAATGAAGCAAAATTAATGAGAGACTATTGATCAAATTGTGGACAGAACAAGCACTCTGATGCAGGATTTGGCTGTCTTTTCAAATTAAAGAAATGTGCTTTTAAAATGCATGCTGCTGATGGGCAGAACATAGCAGAGAGTTTAGTTTTACCAATGACCAGCAAATAGGCAGAAAGACTCATGCAATTAATTATGTCAGACTCTGTTTTGTAGTAGAAGATGCTGTGTCTTCATTTAAGTACTAGTGAGGTAGGTATTTTCCTTCAATTTCTGTCTATTGTGACACCACTATAAATGGGAAAAAAATGACCAACTATATTAAAATTGGAGCCTTTATATAGCTGTATTCTCAACCAGGTTTCACACAAAATCCTCAGGTAGAATTTTAGTAAGCATTAATTTTACAATAGGAACATAACTTAATCAACTTTGGCCAGCTGGACTCAACTCAAGACTCTGGGCAGTCTTGAGTAGTCAGAGCCTCTGGAAAAGTAAGCTGAGTCCTAAAGATGGGTTGAATACCAAGGAACAGGAACATCAGATCATTATAGCCTGGTTTCCTAATACATTTTTTTATCACAGATCACAGAATGGGTCGGATTGGAAGGGACCACAGTGAATTATCTGGTCCAAACTCCCTGCTCAAGCCAGGTTATTGTAGAGCACATTGCACAGGATTGTGTCCAGATAATTCTTGAGGACTTGCCCTTGTTGAATTTCAGGCAGTTCTTCTCTGTCCATCTCTCCAACCTGTCAAGGCCCCTCTGAAGGGCTGCCCAGCCCTCTGGGGTATGGGCCACTCCTGCCAGCTTTGTGAACTTGCTGGAACAGAAGAGGCCTTTGCCCCTTCATTCAAGCCATTGATGAATGAGTTAAACAGTACTGGGCCCGGTATTGAACCCTGGGGGACCCCACCAGTGACCGGCCTCCAGCTACACCCGGTGCCACTGATTATCACCTCTGGGATCTGCCATTCAACCACTTCTCAATCCACCTCTCTGTCCTCTCATCCAGTCCACACTCCTGAGTTTGTCTATGAGGCTGTTATGCTGTTCACTGATGTCTAAGATGGTACCAGTGCCAGCTAAAGCTTTCCTGTGACTGAGGGCTGTTCAAAGAGCATTCTCTGGTGTCTAATAAAAGATATGTCCTCATGATGTAGTCTCCCCCTCAGCAGGGACACTCAGAGGGTATCCCTTCTCCAGCAGGTTGTTATTTTCATGAAGCTTGTGGGAACTTAGCAAGTTTCTGACTCCTGCTGGACTGTCTGGAACCAGGCAGTAAGACCAGAAAGTGACTGTGAGCTGTGGAAACAGACACAAAGTGTTGCAGATCTTTTCAGTGTGGTTATGTATGTCTTACTAATGTGTGGAATCAGCCTAAAAATCATGTTTTAGGAATAAAGAAGTAATTACATGGATAGTTGCTAGGAAATGCAATAGAAATGACAGATACATCTGCTGGCTAGAAAATGTTGGTTTAGCAATGTTAACTTATTAAGATATCATGCACTGTTTCCCACCATTTTCTTCCCCTCCTTGAATTATGTGTCTAAATGACCTACTGATTATAGCAGCTATTGGTTAGCTTTTGGATGAACCATAGGAAATTTTCTTCCCTTTCCTGCTAGCAGGGCCAGCAGGCTGTCCATGCTGGAAGCACTTCAACAGTCAGACTCCTTCCAAAGAACAGGGCAGGCTCCTGAATGTTTGGCTGTGCCCTTCTATGGGATGAACTGTGCAATTCCTGTGCGCCCCCACCCCCTGTTACTCTTTCCTATTCCAAATGAGTTTTCTGTGCTTAAGCACCACAATTTTCTTGATGAGTTACTGGGTTGGATTGGCTATTCTAGTATTTCCTGTTGACCTTTGGAAGAAAATATGAAAGTATGTTTTTAGTACTGTAAATAAATATTTTTAATAAAGTTTATAGATGTGTAAAATGGATTTCAGAATGGAACTAGTTTGCATTGTCATAGGGCCACTAATTGCATTTATTGGCAGAGATGGGCCAACTGAAAATTTGATTTAAAAATTAGCATTGTTAAGTAATACAAAGTTAGGGGTTTCTGCATTTCTTAAAACACTGCATCGTTTGTAGGGATCAGGAATAGATACAGCTTTCCTCTCCGCCCCAAAATGAATTCGGAAATGACTCACATTCTTGCAGATTTTGGCAAGCTTTCCTAATCCCCTGTCTCACTGTGTGGCTCATCTTCCAGGCAAACTTTGCAGCAGTTGCTGCCAAGCTACAGATGAATGCAGAACTAGCTGGCAGAACCAGACATCCAGAGGTAAAGGACCTCTGTGTGTTTTGGCATATTACTTGACAGCTTCTGGAACTGCAGGTAATGGTAGATATTTCCAGCATTGCCCATGTGTAGAGCCTGGTATTACCCTAGTGATAGGAAGGAAGGGTTATAGAGACAGTATGAAGAGAATTCTCTCTTAATTAAGACCCTGAGGAAGTGAACTAAACTTCGCTCTTAACGAAGTTTAACCTGTGCTAATGGTGAAAAATGTCTTAACTCATCTTCAAAGCCAAGGACATCTGGCCGTGAGAAAGTGCCTTTGAATTAATTACATTGCATTATTTAATGGCTATAAAATTCTCAGTCCCTTTGGTGTCTGTTAACAGGTTCCCCTGTAATTGCAGTTCAGTTTTCTAGGAGAGGAGACATTGTAATTTTATTGTTTAGTATGTTAACCAGAAGCAAAGTTTATTGTGTTCCAAAATAATATTCAGGTTATCAATGTTAATTCCAGACTATCGAATAAAGAGATTTTTATTTTTGAAGTAGTCTGATCGTAGATTGCACAGATATTTTTAGCAGTAATGAAAAATCTGTCTTAAAGAATATCACTACTGAGAAGCTATGAGTGTCCAAGCTACCCATCCTCTGAAAATTGCTGTAATTGTTGTACTTTGATCTGTCTGTAAAGGATCCTGACTGTGGGAAGCTGTTTGTAGCTGACCTTGGGTTCTCCATGTGCATGACAACAGCTGTTGATGAGTTTTCTGCTCCTTAGCCCCACCATGGCCCGCATGTAACCTGCTTTCAAACACTGCTCAATTAAACTTACTCCCCTTTCACCATCTTCCAAGAAGGTATTATGATTTGTACATATTTCTGATCTCCTCTCTTCATTTCTTTGCAAAATGCTCCACTTCCACCATTATTTTTTTGGCTAGCATGTGTATATTTGTAGTGTTTGTCCACCTGTGGGCTGGTAACATCATCATGGTTGAAGACAGGAGAACCAGAAAGGAGTCAGTCCTGTGTGTCCTCAAACACAAGCCTGATCACCCAACATAGTCACATTTCAAAAGGGGTTGATTGGATATTAAAGCCTCTACAGTCCCCTACACTTAGTGAATGGCATCAACTTTTCTGCTCATGGTTTGTCAGTAGTCATGTGTCACTTCTCATTATTTGTGTGAATGAGCTGAGGCTTCTGTCCATCTCTATTTATTCTCATCCTACACTTAACAAAAGCAGAATAATGAAAAATCAAATTAAAAAGCACTGAAGAATTTTTAGCAAAGCATCAAACTATAAAGACAGATATTGTCCTGACAACTACCTCTGCTCTAAAGTGAATCAGATCAGCTGTTGCTGTGCTTTGAGTGACTCAGATTTAAACAACTCAATGTTATTCTAAGTCTCCTGTTGCTGGAAAACACATTTTTAACTTGAATGTAAAAAGTAATTAACTCCACCAATGCATTCAGAAAGCTGGGACCTAAGTAACCCTGCAGTAAAAGTATAGAGTGGCCAACCCTGTCCTGTCCCTTTGAACCAAAATGTAGTGTTTGAGTAGAAAAGCTAATGAGTAGTTGCGAGTGGTTGGCAAGCTGGCTGCCTCCCAAGCTGTCTGGAGGCAAGCAGAGCCTTCCAGGTGATGCACAAGATTCTGGGACCTGTGGATGTGCTCACTGCTCACCTGTGAGGCTGCAGACGCACTGTAACACAACACTCTGGCCTTGAAGGGTAAATGAAGTGAGAAAAGACAATGGGTGAAGCCTTTTCAATGACAGAGCTGTCTCTGTCTCAGGCAAAAAGACTTTGGCTTTTATCTTCTTTATTTTTTTTTTTAAATTTTTTATTTCTTGTTTTTGTAGGGATGTTTGCTTGTTTTGGTGGTTTTGTTTGTTTGCTTGTTTGTTTTAAGATGAATGTGCTTCACTTGAGTGGTAAATAGTATCAGAAAAATCCTCCTAGTGTTTTGCAGGACACCAGCCTGCTGCAGCTGCTATTGTGTGCTGGGCACAAAATTACTCTATACATTGCATTTTCTAGAAATCCCTTATCTGCTGCCCCTAACCAGAGCAAAGAAACATGGGCTTACTTGTATTATCTTTGTTAAGCTTTATCTATCATGACATTGCTCTTACTTCATCCTTTGAACAAGAAGTTGACTTTAGAAAAGGGAGACATTCTCATTGCTGCATGCATGTGGAAATACAGATTTTGAAAGCTGCTCTTTGAAAAACTTGATGTACCCAACTCAAGGCTGGCTGCTTTTTTAGTCTTTTTTTAAAATTTTCTTTCTTTTTTCTTATATTGTAAAATTACTGGTTTACCCCCTCTGCTCCAGAATGCTACTGTATGGATTTGTTTAGTCTTTTAACTGAGTTTCTAAATTACATGTGGGACATGATGCCACATACTTTCTCTGAAGCTACTTGTTTGATTTTGCCTTGTTCTCCCCTTCTGGGTGTCTCACCTGCTTTGTGTGTCTGCTGAATACTTCCTCACTTGGTTTCTGGCTAATCACATCTTATGAAGGGCTTTGTCTCTCTTGTGCCAGAAGATTTGACTCAGACTTCCAAAGCAATTGCACAGGTTATTTGAAGGGTTTATTTTTTTTCCAACAGAGATAATCTTTATCACATTAGATTTTACCAACTTCGTTCTTTACAACAAGCAGCATGAAATTAAACCAATACAGACTTTTTAAAAACTGGTTGAGATGCTGTGTTTAAATGTGTTAGAATCTTGTGTTCATTCAGGAGCTATTTGTTTATAAATGATCTCAAGATAAATATTTATGGAATATCTAAGGTTTTTTTGAGCTGAACATATGATTTCAAGCTTACTATAAAAAGCTTTGGAGTCATTACATTATACTAATACTGAAAAGCTGAAAATATAATACCTGGGAACAGACAAGTGGAATAAATGCACTCTGTGAATTCTACAGACACCTATTACTCTCTCTTTAGCAAACATGATGATAAAGCTGATCTTAATTGTAACCAAGCCATCCATAAGAACTGGAAGTTAAAGCAATACAAATTCCATTTAGGAGTGTGGTGTCTTGAAGGACACGTTGGTGAAGGATCACTCAGTAGCCACCTGCATCTTTCGCTGTTTGCCCCAACACTGGCTGCTGGCACACAGGAGGTGTGATACAAGCCTAAATGGAGCTTCTGATCCAACCTAAAGTAGCTGCTTTTCTAAATTGATTAAAGTATGATTTTTCAAAAGCTGATGACTACTGATGAGGCAAAAATACTCAGGATATGGTGGGTTTATTCCCAGAGCTGTGCTTTCACATTTATAATGAAATTTGAAAGCAGGTCAGTTTTTTTGCTTCCTTTTTTTTTTTTTTGCTTATGTGGAAGCAGGTATTTTTCACACATCTGTTTTTATTCAGTGCTAAGTTCTATATGGATCAGATCTTAAGTAACTTAGCAGCAGATGAATATTTTACTGGCTGTGTCTGCAGAGTCTGTTGTGCCTCACTCAGTTCCTGGGCTCCCTGGGTTCCTGGGTCTGAAGCCCGTGGCCAGTGCTGTGGGCTGGGCTGCTGCAGCTTTGCAGGGCTCGGGCTCAGAGTCTGCCACTGGAGCCAGGTGCCATTTGTCAGGGCAAGGACAAAAGCTGCTGGCTTGTGCCTGCTGTGTTGTGTAGATTCACCTACAGACAGCCAGAAAAAGCCTTTTTCAGTAAATAAACATAACAAACAAATCTGGACTTTGTTTGCTATACTCCTTTCATACAGCAGAAAAGAGTTTATTTATTACCTTTTTCACCATAGTATTTGTCACCATTGTTTAATAAAATATAACTTGTTAGATCTTTTGTAAAAAGAGTGAAGTTTTTTCTTTCCAGAGAAAGTATTTTTCCCATTTTTGACTTCTTGGTATTTAATGTTTTTTCCTGCATAGGTGCTGCAATTTATTTTTAAAAGTCAGGCTGTAAATAGTTTTGTTTCTATGCAGTGTTGAGCACAGTGGAATTTCAGAGTTTGAAATTGCATCTAGGCTTCTTACTCTCCTTCTCACCATCCCACCTGTGAACATGATATTCTGGTCCCTATTACACCTTTGCCTGGGATCATGTGGACTGCAAGGAACAGTTTGACTGATGGTTTTTAAGCTGTATTACAGCTGCCAAATTCTGGAAAAAAGGATAATGTCCTAGACCAGTGAAAGGTAACAACATTTAAAGTTCTAGACTGGTCAGAGACAATAAAATAAAAGTTGCAGGGTTTTTATTTGGTATGAATATTAGATGTTTGTGAAAGATTGATCAGTAAAGCATTGATTTTAATGCAGAACAGATTCCTGAGCCTGCAGCATAGCTGATATGAGCAATTCTGTGATTCTTTAAATTTGTTCAGTGGCAAAGGATTATCAATACAGTACTTGGGATGCTGCAGTATTCACATAATACAGTGCAAGCTACTTCTTTTCTTCCTTTTCTTCAAAAAGAAAATGCAGTCTCTACAGCAGCATGTACCTTCATCTTACAAAGCAAGAAGCCAGAACACAGAAGAGAATTTTTGAATGAAAAAGTCTTTTTACTACTTTAACTACCTTTCTGTGTTGGTTAAAGAGGTTTGGCTGTCATCAGACTTGCACACACACACATTCCACTTCACTTTGTCCCATCTTCCACCCTGTCAACAGTCACATTTCTGCAGGGTGAAGATAATGTGTGAAAAAAAAATAATTTGGGCCTTCTCTTTCCTTTTTTTTGATTCTTTCATTCTTATACAAAGGCTGAATGAATTTTCAGTGTTCTTGCTTACCAGTTTCCTACTTGCTAATTGTTTCCAACAGCACTGCCATCAGATTGGCAAAGGGTGCAAGGAGAGATGGTGCCGTAGTGGCTTCCCTAACATCAGGCAGAATTATGTGACAAAGCTGAGATTTGAGATAACAAGAAACTCTTAGCTTTTTTTCTTCCTGAGTTTTTCTGGAGTGTCTACAGTGCAGACTGTCCTCTCTTTTGTACATTTGATTTTTTTATACTCAGGCATTTTTTACTGAGCCCTGCCCTCTGCATCATCCTCCCAGTCACAGGCAGTTGGATATTGAAGCATATCCTAAAGTCACAGACAGTCACAAACAAGGGAAAAATATGGAGGTGAGAGGACAGAGGCTGTTTTAGTTAAATCATTCAGTTGGTCACTGAGGAGCTGCTAGTGTCTAGCTCATATTCATGGTACACCTACGCTATAGGTATGGGAAAGGCATCTAGTCTGGTTGTCTACTTTCATCTGATTAAGTGAAATAAACTGTACTGGGAATCATCATTTTACAAGTGTTTCTACCTTTATGTTGCTGGACTGTTTATTCCCTCCATACTAGGCAAAGTGTACTTGATGTACAGAAATTGTCTGACAGTAGATGTTCTGTCATGGTAATGAATTTTCTGTGGCTGACCTGATGTCGAAACCAAGCAAGACTGAAGCTGAGTTTAAGCAAAACTTGATTCACATACTGCTACCTTGGAAAATTAGAAGATATTTTAAAAATACGGGGCTCCTGTTGGCATAGATTTATTCTGTTTCAGCCAGGTCAGATTTATGTCTGCAGCCATTTTCTCTAACAAGTAGTTGTCTTTTTCTTAGCTGGGCTAGCTCCACTTTGCTGTTGTGGAGGCACCAGCATGTGCTGCCAGCAGAAGGCTGGGGCTTAGCTGCAGGTGTTCATGTTCTTCCTCACATAGTGTGAGCTCCAGCTGCCTGAAACCCACCTGCTGTGCTGGGGAAAAGTGCTGGAAACCCTTCAGAAAAAAAGCCACAGCTGTCTAATGTCCTGCCTAGATCAAATGTGCAAGAGTCAAATGTGTCACTTGGTCAGTTTATCAGTTGGACAGGCTTGATTATAGCTGTCTTTGCTGTTTGTTGGAGATGAACAACAAGGCAAAAAAGCTGGAGTGATATATGACTATGGGAAAAGCTGCTGAGGAAATACTGTCAGTCTGGAAGGAGTGCCTATTTGTTCTTAGAAGTCTGTGCAGAGTATCTTGTAATGTTTTTATGCTTGAATGTACATCTGAGTATACAGTTGTGTGATCATCTGCATGACTTTTCTTTTTTTTCCTTTCTCACAGTGCATGCCAATTAAAGGCCTTGGATTTGTGCTTGGAGCCTACAAATGTATTTGCAAGGCTGGATTCTATCATCCCAACATCTTCTCAGTGAACAGCTTTCAGAGTAAGTGCCTTTGCTTGAGTTAAAAAAAAAGAACACAGAGCTAGCATTAATAATGCAGGGCTGCTTTTTATCCTCGTAAGGGTTATACAGTGAAATCCCAGTGGTTGGCAAGTCTCAGATTATATAATCACTTAAGGAGTTCTAGCCCTTTGGTTTGTCATTCACAATACTCTTGAGGATCCTGTAAAACATACCCACTTGAAGAATATTTGATTTGTAAATAAATTAAAAAACATGAAAAGAAACCTTGCTAAGGGGAAATAGAGATTTCTGGCATCTGTGCTCATGCACAAGTATTCTGGAAATTAATCTACTCATTTTCTGTTTAGCCAGAGGAAATTAGAATGCCCTAGCCTCTGGCTTTGTGCAGGCTTTAATTGTTTTCATTTTACTTCATTTGCAAAGGAGAACTCAAAGGAGCATCCAAACTCTAATACATGCTGATGAGGTAATAGAGATGGTTTAAGCCTTGGGAGTCTGTTTGGCTGCATGTATGGATAACATGCCCGTGACACGGGTATTGTGTGGTTCTTAGGCTGAATTGCCCACAACAGGAGAAACACAACTTGATTCGTGTTAGGGAAGACAGACAAACTGCATGCCCAAAGCTGATGTCTGTTACTGTCATCATGTGACCAAATCTCTGTGTGGATTTTGTGCTGAAATTGTTGCAGTTGGACTGGTAGAGCTCAGGCTGCAGTCACAGGTGCAAAGCTGCTGCTTGGAGGTGCAGCAGGCATCCTTCTCTGCCTCCTGCTTTCAAGTTCATCTCATGCCCAGCTTCTTTGCACTGCCCTTTAGCCAGAGGTTCATGGGTTCATGTCATCAGCTCTCACTGTGAGATCAGTTTGTGTGAGATACCCAGGGAATGGCAGTGAGTGACTTTCACTGAGCCTGGTCCAGGACTGTCTGTTATCTCCTGCCTTGTGTGAAAACAGCTGCTTCTGTTTCCCAAGAGAAATACCTCTAGTACCAATCGTCACTCAATGTACATATATATGTGTATATATGTGTGTGTGTGTGTGTGAATATATATATATATATATGGGATATAATGTGTCCTATGCATATTTGTAGAATAAATACACAGTTTGTTCAGCAGTTTATCTGCTGGGTGTTTCCCCTGTCTTTTCATATGGTAAAGTGTTGCAGAAGGCAGCCTTGTGATAGTGCTGTTTCTCTGGGCTGTGTGAATCTGTTGCTAGAGTGATGTTTGGTTCTTCCTGAAGTGCAGTGAGTTCTGGTGGATTTAATTCCATGAGACAGCATATTAAGAAGGCTTCATACCAAATGCCATAGGACACACACAAAAATGTGGCTAGGGATCAAAACAACATTGATCATTAGGGATGAGATTAACTTTATTTCATATCAGTTGTTCAAAATATATATGCTTGGTGTGTATTAGTCACCTGGGTTTCAAGTGTTGTCCGTATCGAGAGCATGGCTCCCCTGGAGAGTAATTTGTCTTTAGATGGAAAACACAACACCTCCATCTTTGCTCCATCTGCTATAGAATGAAGAGCCTTAAAATGGCTGTTTAGCTCCTAATATAGTGAAATTTGTCTAAAAGAAGTTTGTAAATGCTGATATTGTAGGATGTAGGGGGCCGGTTTGATTTGAACCTTTGTTGCTGTGAGGTAACCTGAGTTTTGAAACTGTAGTGAAGAACTTTTTTATTTCATCCAGGTACAGCTCCATCTGCCAAGTTGTATAGATGATTTCAAAAAGTGAACAGTGAGACTGGAAATGACTGAAGTAATGAGAAAAAAAAGCCTGTGGTTCAAAGGAAACTTGGCCCTGTCACACAGCTGCATTCTGTAAAAAGAAAAGAGTAAAATGACATGGCTAAAATGGCTGTAGTATGTATTTGGTGGTTCAAAGTGATGTTAACATAGGAATTCTAGATACAAATTCTGCAAGCAATTTTGACAGAAACTGTCTGACCTGGAGATCTCTTTGTGGAGCTAGGTTGGTGAAATCTGAGGATGAAAGAGATGAAACTGAATAGAAATGTTAATCACTTAGAAAGTATTCCTAGTGGAAGAAAATAAAGAGGCAGCAAAGATTTGCAGGTCTCAAGATACCAGAAAAGAGATAGAAAAAAAAAGACCTGCTTTGTACTTCACTCAATTGAAAAATTGGATTGTATTGTGTCTTGAAATGGGAGCATTTCTCAGTGATGCTGGGATTTTGTGCCACAGCAAAATGTGGATAACTGCAGTTTCACATTGTCTGAAGTGTCCCGTTTTTGGGTGGAGGAAAGGTTCTGCTTTCAGCCCAGATTAACGGTTTGAGTCTGAAAGATAACTATAAAATGGCTTTGCAGAGATGTTGAACACTCCACACAGTTTACTGGTTGGCTCTGTGGGAACCTGCAATGTGACATAAACAGTGTCCTGTGTAGGAAAGATTCTACAAATCAGAAAGATTCTGCAAATTGTTTTCTTGTCTTAAAGCAGCATGGTGTTGCTGCTCCCATGAAGGCTGCACATGTTGCAAGTTCCCAAAGAGTGTGTAGGACAGGGGCACAGCTGGAATTCAGGCTGTTCTCTTACTGAATAAGAAACCAGGTAGGAGGGCATCTCCCTCCCAAGTCTGCGTTCGTTCTTCAGAACTGACGGTTCCAAAATATGAAAAACCTTTCTATTTTTTCTGCATGTGTTAATGAGGACCTAGAAGGGAACAAAGTTATTACCATACTTCCAGGGTGTCTTTTGAGGTTGGAAATTTATTTTAGAAAATAAATTTTCTAAAATAAATTTTTATTTTTTATTTATTTTAGAAAATAACACATTTCGTGTACAGGTTGTATTAATCTACAAGTACTTGAGTATGTGGTTATGCACTTTCTCCTAATGGCTCATTTTTAGGTAGCACTATTAGTATAGATAGAATAAATAACTGATGATTACTTATATTTTAACATTCCTGTAACACCCTTCTCTAAAGCACTTTGTTCTCTGCCTTATGGTGTAATCAGGTTTGCATTGAAAAGTCTTTAGCAGAGCAATGGTGTTTTGTTCTGCCTTGAAGTTTGCCCTTTAACAATGCATCATCCATAAACTGCAGAAATTCCCAGTTCTTGCTGTTTGGATCTGGAACCTGCCCTGCTTGCCACAGAAGTGGCTCTTTTGTCTGGATATGGGACTTTGCTGTCTCTAACACTGCCATGATAACATAAAAATTTCCAAGAGGAGTTTCCAGTTCAACAGGAATTTTCATTTTTTGCACCTGCCCTTTGGCTTTGTTTCTTCAACAGAACCTGCACGTGCAGATATTTGCACATATGAAGGCTGTAACTGACTTCAGTGATCCCTTTCTGGGGTGAGGCTTATGACCATGGCTGATGACCAGGTTTTGGTTCCAAGAGGTCCAGTTAGATTCTCACCAAGTTACTGCAACATCCCTGATGCGACTGAAGTGTTCCTAATTTACTCTATTATAGAACAGGAGCAGAGTCAGTCTTTTGTTCTGCTCAGTGCTCAGCATGCACCGTGCTTTCTGTGTTCATGTGATGGCTTCTGACTGGAGTGCAGGATGATTTGGTTTGGGACAAGGCAGTCCCTGCCCTGGCTCTCAGCAGTCTGTGGTGCCATTCTGACTCTGCAGGAAGGTCTCAGCTGGCAATGTCACAGCTGCTGAGGCACCCCTTGCGTGGCAAAGTGTCCTTAGGAGAACTGAAGCTGATGAAGAGTTACCCTCAGGAGAACATTTCAAAAACAGATGGGCCAATCAGACAGAAAAATAAGGCTGGGATAGAAGAGAGAAGAGCTAGGAAAAAAATATGGTAGAGTGGAAATAGCTGAAGCATTTAAGCTTTTTGTTTTATTTTATTATACTTCATTTTCGTTTGTGCCCTATTCCTGCTTTCCACCTACTTTGCTTGGTTCTTTTCTCCTTCCTTTTTATATTTCTTATTTTTTGGTTACTATGTTTTATTTCTGTTCTTCCTTTCTTTTTTTACACCTTCCTCATTTTCAGCTTTAACTTCTGCAGCACAGTGTTTGCTTCCATGTCATTTGTGACAGTGCTGAAACTGCTGCTTCCTTACACAAAGCAGACATTACTTCTTGTCCATCTCCCTTATTGTGTCTAGAATCTTTTGTCATCTTTTGCGGAGGAAAAATTATTTTTATTCACTACAGGAAACATGTAATCCCAAAGAACTGCTTAGATAGGACAAGGCACAATGAAATGCCTGTAGCAGTTCTGTTAGAGGCACTCCTGGCTTGGCTTGGGCTGTGTCATGAACTGATGTTACATTGACTTTGGTGAGGGGACAGGACCAGACAAAAAGGGCAGAAATGTTCAACTATGCATTGGGCATCTGTGCCCTATTGTCATGGCAAGGGTGTGGGTGGACAAGATCCATGTCAGTGATATATATAATGAACAGTTCTTCCCCAGTAATTTATTTCAGAAGGGCTGAAAAAAGTTATTTCTTTATGTCAAGAAGAAAAAAGAAAAAACAAAACAAAAACCTCAAACACATAGGAATTGTTAATTGTTCCTCATTGCATTAGGGAAATTTCATGTAGATCCATTTTTTTTTGATCTTTCTTTTATTAGCTATAAGGAGCAATCACATGGAATCACGGAATCCAGCAGGTTGGAAAAGATCTAAGATCACCAAGTCCAACCTGTGAGCAACCCCCACCTTGCTAACTAGACCAGAGCACTGAGTGCCACATCCAGTTGCTCCTCAGACACCTCCACCTCCATCTGGTTGTAAAAGATATTCACAGAAAAATCAGTCCTGGCTGGCAGTGCAGCCAGTACAGAAGATGTGCATCAGTGATCTTCTTTGTATACAACACACCGCACCACAGAGGCAATAGATTGGAAAAGACCTCTGAGATCACTGAGTCCACCTGAGACCAAACTCTGCCATAGACTGGACCATGGCACTGAGGGCCACAGCCAGGCTTTCCTTAAACTCCTCCAGGGATGGTGACTCCAGCACCTCCCTGTGCAGCCCATCCCAGTCTCACCAGACACATCTAAACAAAAGTTTGCTGTTGTGTTACAAAGTCATATCTGTGGGATATTCACTTCAACATGCAACTGTTTAACTGTTATCCCTGCAGTATGTGATGAGCATCCACATGAAGACATGCCCACAAATGATTCTGATAAGAAGCTGCTTGAAAAAATGGAATAGAGTGTATTTGCAATGACTTTAAAGGTTGAAAATTTCAGAAATAAAGTAAGTGCATCAAGTTTAGAATCGTGCTAAATTATCAAGCCATATTCATAGATTATTTGTGACAAGGAGTCTCATAGCTGTGGGTCTTCAGCTATATTTTTCTGTGTGTAAGTTTTTATACGCAAAGAATTTATGTAGTTGACACAATAAAAATATATTAACAAATCGCTTACGGGGCTCAGAAATGTGAGGTTTTAAAGAGATGGGCTAATTGAAGGGCAGCTATAGAAATGATAAAAGAACAGATATGTGGTGGAAAGGGTGACATAACCTTATATGTTGAGGAAATGAAGTGGAAAACTTGGACAGTAGGGAATGCACTCTTGGTTTGGATATGGAGATGAGATATGGGAGACTGACTTCTGTCTCTGGCAGAGGACAGTGTGGGTCTGTTGCTCTAGCTGTAGTTAAGAAAACAGGGATCTGATGTTAGATTTGGAGGAGGTGGTTCCTGTTAAGCTGTTGGAATGATGATGGGCTGAGGTCCATGGGTGTGTGTTCCGAAGAGAAGTTCCAGTTCTAGAATATATTCAACATTAGTGTTCCTTAGAGGTTCTCCATGTGCTTGGTATGCCCAAGCATGGTTATTTTTCAAGATTTCCATTCCTACCTCATGCAGTCTGGGTCAAAATAGCACAAGATCTCTTCTTGCTGACTCCTTGTATCTAAAAATCTGACTTACAACATGAGTCAGCACTACTTTGCTATATTCAGGTTTCTGACATCTTAGTTCAGAATAAAGCTCCAAGTAGAAATTCACGAACTGCATGAGAAATACCATCGTGTTCTCTACTCACTCTGGGATGTGGGAGGGAAGCATTACTATGCTGAGGACAAGGAGCATGGCCCCTGTCCCTTTCCCAGGTTTTGCCTGGCAGCACATGTGTGCTCATGCACATTTAGGCACGGATTTGAGAAAGCAAGAAGTAATTACCCTTGTAGAAAACCTTCTGCTTCAATTGCTTCAAGCTCAAAGTCTGAAGAGAGTTGCATAAGCCCATGTGTATGTGCAGCATAGGTGGAACAGGTTGTCTCTTGAAGGACTCAGCAATGCATGATTTACTACTTTCACTGACAGAGAAGGAGAATTTTGATCAAAGAAATTGAAGCAGTTCTCTAGAATTGTGAAAAGTGAGAGGAGTTATCACACATTGTGACACACCCATTGATTTGGCTTCAGCCACATTTTGTTGCTTCTGTGAGCTCTTAAGTCTGTCTTGCCTATAACAAACATTTTCAACAAATTCTTTTTTTCCTTTTATTTAACAATATTCTTTCCCCCCCCCCCTTCTGTCACCTTTTAATTCTATTCATGGCCTCTAGGGTAAGCAGCCTTACAAGGGTTTATGGGCAAGTGTCAAAGATCAGAAAAATTAGGAATTCTTCTGTCTGCTCTTTATAGGTTCACATTGATGGATGAGATGTCAGTTCAAGAGTCATTGATTTTCCTAGACAAAATAGGTGTGTCTACGTGTGCTTGTGTGAACAATGGAAAACTATACTTAGACTAAGTGTGCTGGTTTTGCTTTGGGGACAGAGTAGGGCAATCATGCAACAGCCTGTTGAGTAAATGTTAGTTAAGAAGGTTTTCATTTAATTTGAAACTCATTAATTCACTCAATAGCATTTCTATAAAATTGAGGAACAATCTGAAGTGGGATCAGAGATTGTACTATGAACATTAGGTAGTTAATGGGTCTGCCCTTCATTTGTCTGTGTAAAATCCATTCCTTATTCCCAAATATTTAATGTAATTTTTTCCCCATTCAAAATTCTTCATAGAATTTCCTGTGCCAATCTAGCCCACTTTAAATGTAACAGGAAAGCATTTGATGTTTAATAAGCTCACTTTCCCTCATTGGTCTGCGTTTTCTGAATGTTACAAAGGATAGTTCAGTGAGAAAAGCAGCACTGGGCTCACTATTTTGTAACCTATTGAGAGAGAATGGGAGGGAAAGGCAGCCCAGCAGAGGACTGGCGCTGAACTCCCCATTCCCTACAACTAAAGGCGTCTCCCCTTGTGCTTCTGATACTTTCAGGAAAGGATGCAGAAAATCGCTTTTCTGGTGGTGAATTGTCAGAGGAAGTCTACACCTGCCTACCCTGCAGAGAAGGATGTTCTTTCTGCACAGATGATACTCCCTGCTATGCACAGGAGGACAAGTATCTACGGCTGGCTATCATCTCCTTCCAGACGCTCTGCATGCTGCTGGACTTCATCAGCATGCTGGTGGTCTACCATTTCCGCAAGGCCAAGGTAAAGCCCTGGGTTTTATTTGGGTGTTTCTCCTCCTCTCTGTGTGGTACAAGCTCGTTCATCTTGGTTCTACAGCTTCCCATTTTGAGGGTCCCTTGTGGTGGTGTTCGCAGGGGTCCCAGGACGAGGGAAGAGATGAGAATCTTGACTTCGTGTTTCAGAAGGCTGATTTATTATTTCATGATATATACTCTATATATTTTATATTAAAATTATACTAAAAGAATAGAAGAAAGGATTTCGTCAGAAGGCTAGAGAGGAATAGAAAGGAAAGGAATGATAATAAAATCTTGTGACTGACCAGAGATTCTGAGACAGCTGGACTGTGATTGGCCATTCATTAAAAACAACCTTTGATGAGGCCAATCAAAGATGCACCTGTTGCATTCCACAGCAGCAGATAATTATTGTTTACATTTCGTTTCTGAGGCCTCTCAGCTTCTCAGGAGAAAAATCCTAGCAAAAGTATTTTTCAGAAAATATGTCTGTGACAGTCAGTTTCTCAGGCAAGGAGCGCAGCTCAAGGGGAGGATGGGATTTCCAAACAGGAATGTTTTCCTGAATTGTTTATGTGGTTTTGGGGAAGAAGAAGAAAAAAAAAAGCTGAGAAATTTGTGTCTTCCAGTGAAATATGCTTGCATTTATAGATGTTCAGCAAAAATCAAGGAAACTATTAAGTAATTTTGGAAAATCAAGCCAATTAATTATGCACATATCTAAAGGGACATGGGGCTTTTAGAAACTTGGAATCTTGAAAGTCTCTGCATCACCATGACTGGAAATGATGTTTGGTTTCAATATGTTTAAGAGACTAGCTGGAAAATAATTATGGCAAAGAAAAATATTTCTGAATAATTCTAGTTCCAAGAGAGTTTAAATGTGATTTTATGGTTAAAGATTATTATTTTTTCACTAAAGCAAGAGTATACTAAGGAGTATCTGTAAATTGCTGATGCAGCATTTATATACTAAGCTAATGAACTTTCTGCTTTTACCTCACTGAAAATCTGGTAACATCTCTTGGATTCTCACTGTTGCCTCAGTAAATGCAGAATGTTCTCTGAAACTGCAAATTTATTTAAAAGAAATTAACTGAAGATGGCATATATTCACTACCCACATTTGGGAAATGTAGGTGTGCACACAGGATGCTACATTATTGAAATTAATAGCTGCATCCACTTTCTATACCTAGATAAGTATTTCCATTTTGGTTTTTGGAACACTTGATCCCACAGTCTTCCTGATCCTGCAGTGTCTGTGTTACAAATGCGTGGCTCATTTTGAAAGATTTTAATATCCTGCCAGGAAATCACAGAACGAGCAATAACATTCCTTTTTTTTTTTTATCTCTTCTGTTTCTGACAGTGTCTTTGTATTTAATGATATTATAGTAAATGATTCAAATTACAGACTTAATTGTATTCATAAAGTTTTTTTGTTATGAAAAGTTTGTTGTAGGCATCTATTCAGTTGCTTGACATTAATTTTGCAGAAGAACTTCATTCTGATTTTGTGAGGTTTTAATCTGTTAATGTTACTCACTTTCAATGTCATAAACAACATCATGACAAGTCTTGTGAGTGAAAGCTATTTCTAGACTTAGAAAGTGATATGTAGCTATTGCAAGCTGGGCTTCGCTTCTTTTTTACACGCCACAATATTGATTGTTTTATAGGAAATATTTATATTTTCTCACAAACAGGTTAAGAAATAGTTTTCATTCTTTCACTTGTACACTTGCGTATGTTCTGATATAGATATGTGCTACAGTAAGAAGATATATCTTTATTAGACATAACACAGAAATCTTCTGTTTCACAAAACCTGCTAGTGATGAATAGCACATTTTTACATTTGTGATAGTTAGTTCTCCAAAGTAGTCTGTGAATAAAGAAACACATGGAATCTGAATCTTTAATGCCAAAGTGATACTAAAGCAGCATATACACATCTTTTGGTGTCTCTGAAGTGTTTTTCAGTCATTAGGAAAATGTTTGTGCTTTTTTTTCCCAGATTCCCTCTTACCATTGGTAATCATGACATGTGAATGAGTGAGAATCAGTCATAAAACAAAGCATTCTTTTTCCCTGAAAGAAAAGTTACTGCTTTGAGACATTGCCTTTCATTCAGTTGACCAGAGATGAATTCAATTACAGTTTTGGTACCTTACAGGAAAGTTAACTTTTCTCTAAATGTGTATCTCACAAGGAAAAGGGAAGGAAACATGAGACAAAAGAAGTAATATGGTGATTAACAAACCTTTCCATTATGATTGATGTTTTCAAGGAATAGAAACTGATGGATTTTTCATTGCTTTTCATGTAATTCAGTTGAGTTTTTCTTGGATATTCCTTTAGTGTTTTTTATCTTATTGGTACAGCATGAAAAAGATCTTGTGTGTTTGCCATGACGTGAGAAGTTGTAGTGCAAACATACTGTGAACAATGAGTATTTGCATAAGAAAACTGCTGGTTACATTGGGAAATGACAGAAATTTGGAGTGAAGGAAAAAAACTAGTAGCTTACTATGTACTCTCTGCCAAGGAGGTAAAATCATGAAAATGAAAGAACACATATTGAAGTATATTCAAAATATCTGCCCTTTTGAGAATTTCCAACTGTTAGTGAAGCAAACCACAATTAGGTTAGTATATATGTCTGTGATTAAAGTTGCTGTGTTAAACTGCTCATTTCCATTGTGCTGTGTGGGAGTCAGAGAGGAGCATTTCTTTCGATTCTCTCCCACGTGTATCACTACAATATTCAAATGGTTGCAAAAATAGTTTTTAATGCAACATTTTAACAGAAAGAACAGCATACTGCTACTGTATCAAGAAGCAAACTTTAAAGTGTTTAAGGGAGCAAAAGATGGGAGTTGAAAATAAAAGATGTTAAATTAAAGCCCTTTCAGTGCTGAAAGGAATGAAGAGTTGATACATGACATTTTGATCAGTAAAATCAGAAGGTAAATGGGATCAAGTTATCTTTTTAGTAAAAGTGACTGCAGAAGGCTTCTCAATGCTTGTGCTTCATGGGGGCTCCTGGTAATCACTGCCTTCAAAAAACTAAGGTTCTGGAAAGTTAAGGTCTGCCAACAGAAAGCGCTTGGGAAGAAACACCCCAGGCACCTTGGCAGTGATATATAATAATTCACAAAAGGAATGATAAAGGTCCATAAGCATCCTTCAGCTTATGATGGAAGTGACATTACATTTTTTTTGTCTTAAAAAAGATCAGTGTATCAGTAAGAGCAGAGAGAGATCATAAGTATTTTAGGGAAGTGAAGAAATACCTCAGCTATTGTACTTCTTATGACCAAGCAGTACTTACAGTGGAAAATTGCCATCAGCCTGGTTTTGTCAACAGTGTGGAATATATGTGAGACCCAAAGCAGTTGCTGAAAGCCCAGCCACAGGTGAAAGATGGAGACCTGCACTGCCACAGAGCACAGCCATGAGAACAGAGACCTTTTTGACAATTACTGCCAAAGTGTTACTGACAAAATGCGTTGATACAACTTTCATTTTGACAGATCATTATTACTCACCTAGGCCATAATAATAAGACTCTAGAGAGAACCTGGTAAATACCAGCTTGTGAATTCCCCCTCAGATCTTGACAAAATGAATGATCATAAATAGGCAAAGCCAATAGCAAGCCAGAAGACTGGCTTTTAAAAACCAGGCTTCTCTTTGGAGGAACTTCTACAAATCTCTGAAGTTTTAAGTCTCATCTTCTAGAACTTCTTAAGGTTCCTCTGAAGAGTCCTCTTCAGACTCCTGTCTAGAAAAACTGCCAAACTATTTATTGTGTAATAAGATTACATTAAGAGCAGTAGAGGAGCAATGGAAGATAGGAAATGTGACATCTGTATTTATAAAGACTCCTTATCATAGTGACAAGAACTAAAGATCAGTAGGTCCAACTTTCACACATGGAAATTCAGAGTAATGGCAATAAATAACAAAGCTTCTGGGTCCATGGGCAAATGTGGGAAGCGGGCTTTTGTGAGAATGTGATGCCCTACAAATGTATTTGTAGCTCTGTGGAGGGGGATTATGAGCATGTGGATATGAGAGCACTTCTTCCAAGGTCTGCCACCAAAAGCTCTTAAAATTTTGGTCTCAAGGCTCTAGGTGAGCTGCACTATTTATAGGTAACCAAGGGGCAGCAGAGGAAAAGACAGGGCCGGAAACACAGTATAAAATCATGTACAGGAGTGAGATGTTGATGTGCAAACACAGATATCATTTCATGGTTCTTCTTAGGGTATCACTAGAGGGTTTAAGGATCAAGGGATCTCTCAAATGTTCAAGGGATCTCTCAAATGTTCAAGGAATCTCTCAAATGTCTTTAGGAAAGTAGTTGCATTACAAAACATTTAGTTGCTTTTTGTCACTCACTGGCAAAGAATTTTACAGATCCCAAACTATAAAACAATTCAGATGAGAAGGAATCATGGAGGATATTTCTCTCTGTATATATCTCTTTCTATATATGTTTCTATATTTTTGGATGTTTAAACACAGTGGTTTTGGTGAAATATCTGGTGCTTCAAGGTCATAATTTTATTGTTGGAGGATAGATCAGGAAGGATCACTGTGTGCTTCTTTAATAATGCAGCACAAGCAATGAAGTGAGGTAGGACACTGGAGTCTAAACCAGGATATCTTTTGTTCTCTTGGCAAAGTGTCATTAAGTTAGATTTCATGTCTCTTCTTGAAAACCTTGTAGTTACTCATGTAGACTTGCACATTTGATAGGTGACAGAACAAAATTCAGCTTGTTCATCCAAAATACAGTTGATCCAAACTACTGGTACCACTGACCAATCTGACCATTGCCAGCCTGTAAATGTGAGTGCACAACAGTGACTTCAACAGTCATTGGAATTGGCTGAAAAGCAGAATGGAATGGCAAAAAGATACTGTGACAAAGCTCTGATCAGTGCTCTGGAATTCTTTTGAGGCTTTGTCAGACACAGGTGAAAGTGACTCAGCAGCCCTGAGATCTGCTCAGCAGTAATGTTATTGAACTGCAAGAGTCAGAACTGGAGAAAGTCACAGGCAGAAAAGGTGGCCCATTGCCAAGAGAAGGAAGAACTCCAAAACTATAAAAACACAAAAAAATCTGGAAGAAGGCACAGAAGGAGTAGCAGAAGCTAAACCACTAGTGAAAAGATTTGTAGGGAAACACAGAAAAAGATGAAAAATACAATAGATAAAGAGGAGATGCTACTGCTGTAATGGGAAAAGGCAAAGCATTTCAGCAGGAGAGCAAATGGGGGAAATGTGCCTAACAAAGAGAAAAGAGGAAAAATTATTCATAGCTAATACAGAAGGGAAATCAGGACAGCCCTTGTGTCAATCAGTAATGAAAGCTGGAAGCCACGAACCTGGTCTTGACACAAAGTGCAAGAGGCTCAAAAACTCAAGGGAGATGAATATTTGTGAAATTCCATCAGAAAAGCTGACAGCACCATTTTAATGCCACTGAGGGAATTGTGTGATGAAGCCTGCGAAAAAGAGATCTTTCGTCAATAGTGAAAATGTTGGAATTCTATTTTGATTGATCTGACAGAGTGATTTTCCTGAATATGACCTGGGAAGATGGTGAGGCTTCTGCACTGTCAGAGAAGGAAAGGGACACTGGATCCAAAACAAGAAACAGGCTCAGTGCTGTTGATAGTTGTGTTATGTGTCTTAGAGGAGTCTTACAGCCTTGCAATCTCCTTACAGAGGAGTCTGGAAAGCAACAGGCTCCTCTTATTTCCTTGGTTGTCAAAGGCTTTGACAGAGTTTGAGGATCTTACAGAACAACTTTCAGCCTTACTCATGGCTGTATACAGAGGTGCAAAACATTCTCTAAGTTGAACAGCTAAGGAACAAAACAGCTCAAGGTGATACTAACAAACATCTTTATGTGCTGTGGCATTAGTATTGATTTAATAATGCAAACATCACTACAAAAAACACATCCAAAAAGTATCAGGTTAAGCTAACAAAAGTAGCTGTTTACACAAGGACAGAAACCATATTAAAAACAAATATTCTCAAAAAAGAGAGGCTGAACAGTGATTTTGTAAGAAAAAACATCAACAAAATAGTAGAATTCATCTGTGCAAGCAGTGCTGTGTGGACCAAGGGAGAGCTCAAACAGGGAATGAACAACTGCAGCATTGATTACATACAGTGTAAGGGTAACAAAGCTGCTGGAAAGAAACTGAACATTTAAATAACTATGAATGAAAATCAGATTTTTTTAAAATTTTAGACTTAACATAGGGCTAGAATTCTACCAGAGTCTTAGAGAAAACCAGATGTGTTGTAATCATGTTTTTGTTAAAGTACTTGACTGTGGAAGGACATTACCTGCAATGAACCTAAAAGGCTCATCAGTTAAAAGGCTGCCTTTTCAAATGAATGGGAAAGAAGAGCTGAAAATAACTGACCTTTGCACAGCAGCCTAGCACCTCAAACAGGGAGCTTTGGGTAGAATACAACTGCTGGGAGGAATTGTAAGTGCCCTTAAGAAATGCCAAGAACCTTTACTGCCAAAGAGAACACAGAAGTTGATCTCAGCCATGGAGTGGAAGAGACTAATTGCTACTTTGTGATGAAGGAGAGATGAGAATGTGCTGCCAGCCTTGACTCATGCTAGACCGTTTCAGAAGGGTCTTGTTTGCTGGGAATGCTCATTCAGATCAATGCTAAAGGCTTCAAAGTGGTTGCACTAAAGCCAAACTATTTTGCCCTCATCTCACCACCCTGTGGTGCTGCCAGGTTCTGGAAAGAGGGGAACAGAGAGTGAGCATGGGGGTCTGGGCTTTCCATCTTCCTGCTACACCTGTGGCCAGAGTCTCTGGATGTAAATCCAGCATGTCAAGGTAATATTGTAGTTGTGAGCACACCTGGAAGAGGTTGTTTTCAGCTCTGAAAAATAGTGGAAAAAATACTTAGAGTTCAACATGGTAATTTGGAATGGTGCTGTCATATGGCATTAACAATGATGGACTGTAATAGAGCCCATTCGAATGAAGGGCTTTGCCCTCTTCAAGACCATTTCCAATCTCAAATATTGGAAATTTTAAACTAAATTACGTTTTATTGTACTGGTCTTCTCCACCCCTACCCTCCCCAACTCCCCTTTTATGAACATTTGGGAACTGTTGGAAATACAGAAATATAAATACTTTTAACGAGAGGAAGAAAATATACATCTTGAACACCAATCAAGGTAAATACAGTTAACAGGACCATATGCCTAATCATCAACAGGAATAAATAATTTTCCCTCTCTTGAGGGCAATGTGGCAAATAATAGCTACAGACTGTTTTAATATGGTTTTTATTCTGTCAAATACAGATTTTATTTTGTAGTTCAGGGTGGCTAGATACACTCTGCCACCACTATCCCATTTTTTATTTAGTGTAAATATATTTAAGTGTTCTGCTAAATATGATTTCAAAACTGTGATGATATTCCCTAAGCAGTGCAATTTTAAATACTGCACAGAACTGCACAAAGATGGAAAGGCAACATGCAAATTTATGCTGTAGCTCCCCTTTCTAATATTGAGAAATCAAGAATGTCTTTTCTCCCTTACTGCAGCCGCAATAGGATACAGTAATTCAGAGTGAGGTAATCACAGGCTATTGATGTGTGATACATCTTTAAATATTAAAGCATGCTGGCTTTGCAAACATACCTCTTTTTCTAATGTAAATCAGCCAATCCTTTTTCCTTGTTTTTTTTTACTCCACAGTGGCATCTTGATGTGCTTATGCCTGGATGGTTTTCAGCTTTGGTGCTCATTCTGCTTTTTTCTCCCTAGACAACAATTTCTGACATTTCAGCTGAAGTGGAAACTTGATAGAGGGGAGATTTTGCACAGATGGAGCAGCTGCCTTTACATGCTGTGCTGGTGGGCATACCTGATAGTTCACTCAGCATATACACATTCTGTGTAATGCATTAAACACCCTTTCTTCATCCTGTCCTAGGATGAGAACCTCGTTTCTTGTGATTTCTGAGAAAGTTTATTGTAGTCTTCAGGTGTGCAAGTTTAAAGACATTGCCGATATTGTTTTCAAAACGGTTGCTTTTAGTGGAATTCTCATTTCCTTTATTTGCATGTCCCTTCCCATTTTTCTGGGAAAAAAGTCATTAGGAAAAAATTTGTGCTTTTTTTTCCCAGATTCCCTCTTACCATTGGTAATCATGACATGTGAATGAGTGAGAATCAGTCATAAAACAAGTTAAGATCTGTCTTTAGGGGTGCTGTACTTTCTTAATTCCCACATAAGTAACTTAAGAGTGCCATATTGGCAAGATAAGAACTGGAGGGGCCATTAGCCTTCAGCAACAGTTAAGTTCTCAGGAGGATATACTGGCTGCCGGAATTCCCAAAAACAGTAGGCATGACTGCAGTGTTTGCAGGGTATTGTGTGTATTCACTTCATAAGGCCAAAGGTTTCACATGGATATGAATTTGCATTTAATACACAGTTTAGAGGCATCAAGTACCTGTGAATAGAAAAATAAATTACAGACACTTTAGGCCTAATGAAAACTGAAGTGTGAAGAAACTAAAGATCTAGATATGAAATATGTTCATTGATTTCAATTCAGCCTCATAAAGAAGAGCTAATGAGAAGAGCAGGGTGGTAGGAAGCAAAAAAAAAAGGGCTCTAGATAGAGTCTACTCCTAATGGACAAGATAGGTCATAAAATGGCTTTTCATCAATACTCAGCTGTAGCTCTAAGAATTCAAAAGCTGCAATCTTCTCTGTATAGCTTTATATTAAGCCAATGCTTGTCTCTACAAAGTTGAATTGCACAACACCTTAGGGGCCCCATCTGGAAAACATTCATGGTTTTTCAAGGAGTGTACTGCCTTCAAAGTGATGTCAATCAGCCATGGATTGTGACACATTTGCTCCAGTTTGACATTGAAACAGATTCCTTGCCTTTGCTTTCTTAATGTTTTGCTGCATAAGACCCCCCTGTGGACTGTGAATCATTGCTACCTTCTGTTCTACCAGTATGCAACAAAACTCTGCAACACAGAGCCCCAAATTCAAATGAATGGAGCTGGTAGTGCACTTTCAGTGTAGGGTGCTGGCAAGGATGTAGCTGTCAACAAAGAAAAAGCTGTAGCAGCCTTGAAGGCCTATGTTCATTTAATTCTATTACACTATGATTTCACTTCAAAAATAAATTATGAAAAATTAAGTAATTGAATGCTTGAATTCCAGCAAATATTTTCCAACAATGACAACTATTATCTCATAGAAGAATTTTTCCAAGGTTGTTTCAAAGTCATCAATTAAACTGAGCAAACTGCTAAGATTTTTGCTTGTCTGTTACTCTCTGATTCCTGCTGAGTCTCATATTTATAGCCCTTATAGAGTGTCTGAGTAGACTGAATGGTCTGTCACATGATAATAAGCTTTCCCCACTCATTCTTTGATGCAGTAACTTCGGGACAGTTGCATTTATCTGAAGTTTCATTTGGGCTCCTGAATGGGCATTTACAGATTTGCTGGGAAGAGATTTCCTGTCATGTCAGCAGAATAACGGCGACATTATTTATTTATCCTGCTATTTGTCTTGGAGTTGTATCCTGCTGTGAACCTTCCTTGTACAATCAATAGCAATAGCGAAGTCCCTGGTGGCTTGCATGAGGACTTTGGCATGCCTCCCTCTCCTAGAGAAGACTATGTCTGAAGTAGACTTTTCTTTTTGTTTTAAGGATCTAGTAGTAAGACCCCATTTTGATGTTGAAAAATCAATTTACCTAAGAAGAAGCTCTTATGAAGATGAGAAAATAAGGTTTTTAGAAGTTTTACCCAGAGAGAAGAAAGAAGTAATACAAATTATGAATCAGGGAAAGAAAACACCAGGGAAAAAATGTAACATGAGAACTTTTAAATAGTAGAAATAAAACTGTATTGGAAACCTTATTCTAGGCAAAGTCTTGCAATTTTTTACTGCATATTTGTAAATGCAAAACTTGTAGTTAATGATAGAGTGCTCAGAGAAAATTTGTGCTGTTTTTAATATTTTGGTTGTTTGGTTGGTTTTGCCTATATCATGTGGTACAAGCTGAACACAGATCACTCATAGTAAAACATATTCCTGTTCTTCATTCTTTTCTTCATTTCTTTGGTAAAAGTTGAAGGCTTTAGGAGCAGGCTCATGCTGTCAGCTTGTCATTAGAACTTTGTGCTATGAACACAGTCACATTGCTATTGCCTTCCTTGTCACAGCCATGCCTCCCTCTGTCTGGAATAAAATCATGACATTTTTCTCTGCCGTCTTCTCATCAACTTCAATATAGCAGAAAAGAAACCTTGTTCTCCTCCTGCTTCCCCCTAGGACATCCCAGCTACTCCTTTCATAGTTACTGTAGCAACCTGCTCGTTACCAAAGGTCGTTTCGAACTCTGGAGATCTCTGTGTCTCTGGCTATGTCTAAGCCTTGCTGAACTCCTTCTGAGCTCCCTTTTAATAAATGTTTTCTGCCAGTCTGCAGCCCTAAGTTTGTTATCTCAGCTTGATGTCTTGTGTCTTGACTATTGCCATGTTCTTTCAGCTGGCAGATGCAGTCACAGCTCCTGTCTGTTTGGAATGATGCTGCCCACGATTTACTGCTCTGCCACTTTCTGCTGTCCTCGTTGCATCTCCCTCTTGATATCATACATGAGCTGTGTATCTCTGGGTTTTTTTCAGCTCCCACATGAGCTTTTTTCTGTCTCCTAATTGAAAAGAAATGTCTGCCATTTCTTTGATGCAGAAGTGTCAACACCAGCCTCATCTTGTTACCTTTTCCAAAAAACACCCTTTGTTCCCTTTTCCAAAAAACGCCCCTTGTTCCCTTGATACTTTCCTCACACTTGGTGGAGGCTTTTTGAGAGCATCCCCTGCTCTCCATATCATGCCTTCAGATTCAAGTGCTGACAAAGTGTTTAACTTAGAGTGGGATAATGATAGGCTGGGACTAACTACTAATTGCTAGTTCTGCAATGTGATACTGCCTTGTTGTTCCATTGCTCTTCTCATCTGCCCTGACCCATATGCTGTCCCTTGTCTTAACTTTGTGCAGATAGCACAGACATTTTCACTAATTCCTCGAGCAGGGTCTGCACTACCATGAGGCTTCCCTGGGACTGGGTCTTTCAGCAAAACATTGGAAAAAAGAATAAATAAGTTATGTATAGGAGTATTTCCTTCAAAAACAAATGTGCTTTTATTTCAGTGAAGCATACATTCTGTGATCTAAACTTAATGAGGGATTTCTTAGCTTAAGAAATTCTGAAGAGCTGAAAAGTCTTACCCTTTTTGGGATTAGGATTTCTCAAATTCAGTCATAAGGTATTCATTTGGAGTGGTTTAGAATTTGGCTCTTGTAAAGGAAAAGTGAATAAAATAAACTGAAGTTGGATTTCAAACCTTCCAAAGTATGAGGTTTTGACTGATCTGAAATTATTATAATGGTTTTCATCTATAGTTAATTTGCCTTGTAAGTCATGAAAATAATGAGAATTTTTTTACCTCAATCAGATTTATTCTGATGCTTCTCACATAATTTTCAGTTTGTTTCCTCTGAGATGTTATGAATCTTGAACTTTGCAGTCAGGTTGGTTTTTTTATCCTTTTACCATAAATGTTTATTTCTGTGTGAATGAACGACAATTTATACAGACAATTTTATTGAGCTGTGGTTTATCTTCTCTAATAGGTGAGGCTATGTTGCATAAGAAAGCTGAAATTTAGTTCAGGTATTCTGAAGCTATTTGTAAACTAAACAGAGGAACATACTGAGCCCTGCCTCCTGCTCCTGAAATTTGGTTTCCTATTTCATCAGATTTTTTGTGTACTCAATTTAATCTCTTGGTGATTAGGTGATTAATCAATATTAGAGTGCATTTTATTCTTGAAAGTAATGTCTTTGCATCTTCATTTAATTTCTGTGTTAATTGAATGCATAACCTAGTGAAACACACAATTTAAGTGATCCAGATTTTTGATGATTGTCATTGTACATATTCATCTTTTGAATTAACCATAAATCTGTGAATAGACTGAAATTGAACTTAGGTGATTCCCTCATTACTGATTTTCTTAGCTGTATATATTCATCACTATTTGAGGAGAAGCAAGTGTCTTAATCTAAGCAGTATGTCCCCAAGGAAGGAATTTCTGCCCTTATAAGAAAAGATGTCCCTGGGACATTAACCATTTTTATTGTGAGGGTTCTTCACCAGCAAATATTATTTTCTCAAATGTCTGTCTTGTAGGTAGTGTAGTGCAACTTAGATTCAGCAATGTCCATGTTTCTAAATGCAGAACACCTTACTTTCATCATGATTTTTCTCAGCAGATTTTGCTACTTGTATAACAGAAAGGATCAAGGGCCACATGAATTGTAAAATTAAATATTTGGGGATTTCTTGGATGCCTGAAATCTTGTGTACTTATAACGAAACTGCTTTTTGATTGATGGTCTTTGCTTTTCCTGACTTTTTTTTCAAGTAAAAAGTAAATTCAATAATTATATTCTGTTTGAGCTCAGCTATAACTAGTAATAGAAAAAAAATTGACCTTCATGTTAGTCTTTTTCAAAGGCTTCAAAAGGAAAGGAGAGAACATGAGGATTCTACTTATTTGGTTTAGGAACACTGCACAAAACCTGCAAATGCCAGAAAATTCTGACAATTTGTCAGTACAGTTTAAGTGGCAGCCCATAACTGTAGGCCTGTTTTTGGAAAATTGGCCTTTGCTGTGAATATTTCTGTACTCGAAATCTGTATTCTATTAGGAGGCTATGATTCAAATATTAAAAATATTTGTTAGTGTGATCAAAGGTTGAGCAGGACACACAATTTCCTCTTCATTATTTTACAGGGAAATTTTCAAAAGAGATTTAACTTTTTCTCTCTTGAATTGAAGAGTTTTTCCTGCAGTTAGCTGGGAATGAGTTGTTTGAATTTTGTACCTCAACCAACAATAATAAAATTAAGGCAAAGCCTTGTTATGGAATTCGACATTTACATTTTCATGGGTAGTGGTCCTAATCAGTCCCTGAATTATTATCAAGACAATAAATAACTTATGACACTACTGTTATAGAGTATTAACTGAGGATTCAGACGACTTCTTCCAGTTGTTTTCATGCCCATTCTTTAGTCCCCAGTACTGCTCTTCCAGGTGTGAGCAGTATTAGGTTGCCCACCAAAATGAAATATAATTCCACTCTTTTCTACAGCTCCTGATATCAGTGTCTGGGAACTGGAAAAGAGCCAAACATCTTGCTCAGCCTTGGGGACAGAAAGAAGAATCTGTGCAGTCTATTTCTTAAAAGTAAACTTGAAGTGAGATAAAATTCCTGAAATTTAGTTTTTTCACACAGCTCTTTCACTAAGAAAGATAACAGTGTCTTTGTGTTTGGGAAAAGGTATATGGGATAAGACAAAGAAAAAGGGCTTTAGATGGGCTTTAGGAAAACAGCTTATGGAAATCAAGACAAAAATAGTCATACTGGAAAAAAAAAATGTTGGGAAGGTATATTTTAGTAAGAGAAGCAACTGGTAATAAAACATTTCAGACCACGTATTTTCAACTTGACAAAAATCTCTTCTCACTTCTTTAATTTAATAGAAGTAAAGAACCACCTGTACCAGGAATAAAAATAATTTGAGCAGGAGGGGTTTTCAGAGAGACAGTGAGGAAGAGACAGATTTGGGCATACAGTCCTGTAAGGTCTCATCACTTTTCCTGTGTCCTCACGTGCAGAGTGGGATGGATCTGCCAGACCTGCACCAGCAGGGTCCTCCTGGAGCACTGCAGAGTCAGCACATTGCCTTCACATCTCCCTTTAGCTGCACTTTTTACTGCACTTCTTTTGAGACAATTTGCATAGTCATTTTTATACTCATCTCAAATATATCAGCTTAGCCCAGCAGAGCAAACCTGTGCCCATTCTCAGTATTTCATTGCTTCTCTACCATTTTGTGCTGTATCCACATGTGCTTTCCAGTTACCCGTGGAGTGTGGATACACTTTTCTGTTAAATAAATATGAATGTTTTCAAAGTTGAGATTAAAGAAGAAATGTATCTGATTTTTTTTTCTCTAATGGTTTCTGATATTCTTTTTTTATCTGAAAGGCAAGCTTCTGTAAGTCACAGCCCTCTTTGTTCATTCTTTTTATAACAGAAGTGGCAGAACTGTTTAACAAAAATGAAAAAAATCAGAATATGCCAACCTTTTCCCCTCACTAGGTTTCCATGGTACCATGCTCATATAATACACAGTGACATGTGGCCCTGGAAGAACCTGCGGTCTTCCTGGACTGACACCAAAAGTCTACAGTTAATTCAGTTCAGTTAATTCAGTATTACACAATGTAACCAATACAGGATGACAGGATGACTTTAATTTTATTTTGGCTCTTTTTTTCTCCACTATGAAAATACTCTGACACTCATATCACTGATTTATGTGATGACATTCAGGAATTGAGTGCTAATTAATGCTGTTGTATTTCCTGGATTGCTTAGGACCACAGACAGTTGAAATGCAATCTCTTCTGTGCTTGTTTATACATGAATTCAGCTTTTGTTTTGTTATGCTTGATGCAACTTGGGCAGCTATACTTTTTAAAATTTCCCTTGTGCAAGTAATTATTTAACACATAAATCAGTGATATGATTGTCAGCAATGAGTAACCATTGAGTGAGACAAGGAAATCCAGAAAGGAGAGTTCTACTGACACAAAATAAGTAAAGATAGAAATGAAACCCTGAATGGGAGATGAACACACAGACAAAGTGGCAATAAACAAACTGAACGCAAGATGAACAGCCAGAGAAATAAATAAAACCAAAAATAAGTGCCAACAAGCAAGACAGATGCAAAACACCCCAAGCAGCTGTTAAAAAAAGAAAAAAGAGAAAAAAGAAAAAGCAGGCAAATATTACATCCAAGTAGAAGAAATTCCCAATGCATGAAATTTCAGGGCTGTGTCCTTGAATGCCCTAATTTCTGTGGATTCCATTGGAGAATTTTATTTGTGCAGCCTGCATAGGTGGACTCTGGCTGGTGGAGACTTTGGGTGATCATTGGTTTCCTTTCTTTCATTTATTTTCTTAAAGGAGGAAGGAGCAAAGGCTTTTTTTCCTGAGCTGTGTGGGCATATTCACTGCTGTGTGTGTTGCAAATGTCCAGAAAGTGAAGCATTTGTGATCCTGCCCCAAGCCATGCCTTAGGGACCCATATTTGCAAAGTCTGTACAGTGAGAGATTCAGCTTTTGGTGGAAACACTATTACCCACAGACTTCTGGAAATACCTGTATATCTAATAAAAGATTTTTAGTAAATTATTCTGCTTTAGTTTGGTTGTCTTCTCTTTAGTTAATCCCTGTCATTAAAGTTTCAGTGCTGGATAATCTTTTCTTCCTGGACTTCTTGGGCTATAGTGGTCATTGTAGAAGAAATAAAAATATTTTAAAATCAAGTGTTTAAATAGCTCTTTTTCTTTGCAGTAAAGAAAACCAACCATTTCAAAAATGTAGTTTGGGAGAATTCTTATACTTCAGTTTACAACCAGTTTTTTTTTTTTCATTTTCTCTACACTTCCGTAAAAACAGTTGTACTATGTTGTGTTGGAAGTTTTGAGCTTTTCTTTATCATTGTGGATAGCACTCATCTCTACTAGAATGTATATTCCATTTGCCAAGGAATCCTGTTTAGAAGAGCAGTGATATCTGTAAGCATTAGGTGAAACCTCCTGTTCTCCTGGTACCAAAGACTGAGGTGAAAGTATAGTCAAAACCTGGACTCAAGCCCATTTTCAGTTCCAGCATTGCTCTGTAAGCCACACTTCTTTTGGGGCAGGAAGCAGAAGCATAGATAGAATTCACAGAGAATGGTCCCTACCAGAGCACAGGTGAGAAAAAAATCATGGGATAATTTACTGTTATGGAAGAAGAGCTGGAAATGCTGGAGTTTTTTGTCCAGGCAGGTTATCTTATGATCATGCTGCCCAGAAACAAGCCTGATAAGAAAAGACTCAGCAGGATGTGAAAGACTTGTTTAGAAAAGAATGTCTACATGGGAGTTAAATGGATTTTAGATGGTTTAGTTAATTTCCATCTTCTCTATATGGAGCTAATTTCAGTTGGTCATTCTGGTATACAGGGATGCCTTCTACATAATAAGAAAAGAAAATATTCTTCAGTGGTTTGAGTATTTTTCAGTCACATGAGCTCACTGACCTCTACCTTGTGTGATGTTGGAGCCACTTGAGTGAAGGGAGGGCACTGGCATGATAAACAGCATTATCTCACCTCTCAGGATCTGCTTCTCATTGGCCTCTCCTGTATGTGACTCAATCCCAGTTCTTTTTAAACAAAGAGGAAGATATGTTGTGTTCATCCTCTGGTGCTCACAGCTTCTGCACCTGGGCTGTACCTCACATACATCAGCAAAGCACTCCTGCTTTTGCAGTGCTTGATTCTGAGTCATTAACCCTCAACATTTCAGTTTCTCACAAGTGTTGATGTTTTGTGTCTAAGATAAGGCACAGTTGCCCTGTACATAAATCATCAAACTTACTGGAAGACATTTTGTATTTGGAAAAATAATTTATTTTTTTTTATTTTTAAGATTTAAGAAAACCATGTTGTTTTTCTTAACCAACAAGTGGTGAGGAAATGGCGTAGTATTGTACAATCCTGACAAGTTAATGAATCAACATCTTTGTACAAAATTTTTGGGAAAAGTAAATACATTTGCAGTCTAAGAGCGCACTCTATATTCAGTAAAATTGTAGATTATTCATACTTATTATGGAAGCTAAGACATTAATATTAAATGAGCAAAAATATTCTAGGGACTTCTTGAAATTTAAGCAATGCAGAACAAATTCTACGGTTAAATTCACATCTGTAATTCCCATGATCCCTAAGTCTTGACACTTGAGAACAAATTTAGCAATTTCAAATCATATCCAGGTGCAATACAACATCCAGGTAATGTCTGTTGAATTGTATTTAACATAGGAAAAAGATTTTAAATTTAATTTTGTAAAACAGAACCATTGTAATGGTCCTGTGATTCAAAGAGTGTGGAGCATGCAAGCATGACAGACAGCTTAATAAACCATGCTGTGGAAGTGTTACACTGACAAAAGTGAAGGTACCTTTATGAAAATGATACACAGAGACAATTTTCTAATATTTTCTGTTGGTTTTTGTCTTCTAGAGTATCAGGGCTTCAGGGCTGGTGCTGCTGGAAACCATTCTTTTTGGATCACTTCTTCTGTACTTCCCAGTAAGTCAAACTATAACTTTAAAAAAAAGTATTATACCCTTGCCGATGTTTTAAAACACTGTATGAATGACTCCGGTGAAAATATAAATGTACAAACCATTTATTAATTATTAGTTTAATCTGACTACAAAGTGTGGTGTGCTGTGCTCTTCAAATATTCTTAAGAACACTCAAATGTTTTACTATATTTGCAATAATTCTCTATTTTCAATTTGGTAAAAATTGCCAGTAGTTTTATTGTAAGTTTTTGGGTGTTCTGGGTTAAGATGAGATTTTGCTTTGAAAGACAATATCTCTGTGATCTATGGCATGGGGGAAAAAAGTAAGGTGTGTAAAAGGAAGACACTGATTATACCAAATATTTCCCTGGAAAGTATAAATGAGAATAATTACTTCAGTGCATTACTGGCATGTATTTTGATGTTTCTGAAGGTATGTGGCATCTTCAACACCATGTCTTTGGGAAAATTAGATGGCATTACCCTATTAGATGACATTTTTCCCTGTAAGGGGAAAAAAAAGTAATTTCATAATCACGTGAGAAATATACCACAAAACTCATATAAATATGTGTCCATTCTCTTTTCACAAGTCCCAGAAAAACTGAGGTTGTTAATTGCCACATAAACCCAAAATAATGACTAGATAAAGCAAGACATCAAAGTCTATATTGAACAAAGTTGGTAGAAAGCATGCTGGTTGGGAGACAATCAAAGATGGAGTTGTGGACTATTTGAAAATATGTTTATGTTCTCTTTCCCTCAGTAGTCAGATTTTTTTGTGCCTTTACAGACCATCATGTAGCTCACTGAAAGGAGAGCTGGATAACAAAACTCTTCAGTATCTGCAGAACAAGCAGTAAATAAACTTCAGTAGAATGTGTGAAGAATACTATAAATAAACACAAACCCTAGTGGAATTTTTATACATTCTTTTTTGGATCGTGTGGGCCTTTCAAGTTCTAAAGAAAAAGTGTGTGCATTTCTAGGATAGTTTTATGTATTTTTTCATCCTTCACTTTGCAGAAGTCAGGGAAATGAAAGTTTTTGGTTTTCTCATGTTGGACAAAAGTGTTTTGCAACTTGCAATAAATACATCTCCCATGGGCTTTCAGAGCTTCTTTCATACTTATTTTCAGTGAGCACAACAGAAAGCCCAGGCACTGCTTCCTCAGCTGGTGCTGTGGAGCATTGACAGAAATTCATAGCGTAGAGCATTTTGCAAGGGGTTTCCTTCCATGGCTGTCTCCTCTTTGCTTTCTCAGAGAGCCCTGGGCCAGCTTGGCTTAGCCAGGCAGGTGCTCAGTTAGAACCACTCAGTGACTGTACAGCCCCAGCTCCAAAGTGTGAGGAGCCTCATCATAGCCCATCAGAAATCACCCATCCTTCAGTTCATTTACCAGTTCTTGTCTTGGTCCTCCATTTGTTGTGCTTCATGAAGGATGAACATCCTTTGGTGGCTGGCTTCAGTGCTCAGCACCTGGAACACTGAGATATTGCTGTGAAAAAAGACTTCTGTCAGCAGGTGACTTGAAGGACCATGGTGTTGGATGCAAGAGCTGGTGACCGTCCACAACCTTTAAATGCAGAGGGAGAAGAAAGGAAGTGGTCCTGGGAGGGAGCAGTTCAATAACCCAAGTGTCCCCTCAGCTCTTCACTGACATTAAAGTCCTTTTTTCTTTTTCACTGTCATTAAGGATGTTTAATGTACAATGAGTGCAAAATGACAGTTTGACATATTATGAGGAAATTTTTTTTTGCTGGAAATTGCTGAGTAGCCCATCCCAGATGGGATGTAGATACTTGACCAGAGTTGATCTTTCTCTGCAGATTTCAAGCTCCTACTGTATAAAACTGCCCACTGAGAACACATTCTATTAGAAATGAATAGGCAGAGTGTAAGACTTAGCTTCTCTCTTCTAGCAGTTTTGTGTTCCCACGCTCTTTGCTGGGGCACTCTCTTATACAGGGAATTACTAATCAGGCTGTTACTCCTACAGACTTAGGAAAAAGAAAGAGAGCAATTTTATAATTTCTGTTTTGAGGGTTTTAAGGGAGGGATGTAGCAAATGTGATAGTGGAAGGTCCTTTGCATTTTCAGACAGAGAAATCAATCGTGATTTCACCAACCAGAAAAATACGGTTTTGTAAAATCAAAGAAGATCAGGAAGATCAGCTTTCCAATATCTCTGTCCCTCGATTAACTGCAAGGAATTTTTCATCAATCTCTGATTCAGGGCAAGACAGTGAAACAGTAAATGTGTGAAAGCTGTAAGGCATAGTCTTTTTAAGAAAGAAAAGCTGCAAGGTGTGAATCATGTGAGCTCTTGATATTTTGCTGCACATGGACAGAATCTAAATGTGCTCACCTGCTTATTCTCTGGGAAAGGAGCACAAAGCAGAGAAGAATGACACAAGAAAGAAAACCCAAGCTTTGAAAGAGTCTTGTTTTCACCAGCTGACATTCACACACATATTCATTCATAGCAGGGTGTAAAGCATATATTATCAATATACACATTGGTCGTAAGTCATGTACCTGCAAAGCAGATTTTATTTTTATCATATTTATTTACCCCTTCATGCTATTTGGTGTTTTTATTTGCTTCCAAGAAGACTAGGCAATACTTTGTCACCTAGAGATGTGGTTAAAGATGTAGTAATATGTGCCCAGAGGTCATTGTTTCAGCTGTTTGATTTGGTCCACATTTTATGCTAGAGGAGTACATTAGAGCTCTAAGACTAGTTAATATAGATCTCACATCTTATACACCCAAATTAGGCTGTGTTTTCCGCAGATAGTGTGAAATGTGACTTAATGTATGGAATGGAGTTCATAATGCAGTTCATTACCACTACAGTAGGGTGTTGTCTTTTAACACAAGGCTGTTTTCCTTTGGTATCATCTCTTCTTATATTGTGATTTGGAATGTAAAACTAAAAAGCTTTTCTTTCACAATCAACCAAGTGTGGAATTACACAGCTTGGCTTAGTGCATGTAACAATGTAAAGATACTTAGGGATGGCATTTCAATTCTAAATAACTGAAATCTATTCATTTGAGGATTCTGTGCAAAATTACACTCTTGTTTAAAAAACAAAATCCCCTTAGATTTTCTCTGCACTGCTTTAAGTCTTTGGCATCTTTGTTCTCCACTCTTCTACATTTCCCTAATTCTTTCTTTCTAGATCTGTTTACTCAGTCTGGCTCAGATTGTTTTGAGAGCCTTCAGCATACAAATTTCACTGGGTCTAGAAGGGGTTTATTCCATCTCTGACTTTCCCTACCCTCCAATTAAATGAAAACCAAAACTTACTTTGTTACATTGCTGAATTTCTTTCACTAATTGTTGTTGTTTTCATGCCTACATGCAGTAATCTATTCATAGTGTAACATCATTAATTGAAAAATGATATCACCAGTCAGCTGCTTTTGGTGAGAAAAACAGCTGTTACAATGCCCTTCTAACCAAATGGGAAGTGCAAATGATGGCCTCCACCTAAATTTATTATTCAAGTTCTGCTATACTCATAACAACACTGATCTTTCCTGAATTATAAGCAGGCAGATGAGCTTTGTCTATTGCAAATGCATAGATTTTACTCAGAAGTTGCTGGGCAGCTCACATTTCTGAAGCTCTCGTTTCTTATATTTTCTGTAATCTCATAGTAACATCTCTAATTTCCCTTAACTTAGTCTTTCCAATTATCAATGGATCTCCCCCAAATGAACACTAGACTTTCTAATTGATTTTGTTTATATGTCTTTGTTCTTAGATTTTCAACAGAAAGCCAAAACCCAACCATCTTATGGATGAGTCCCTTAATTTCTGTACTTGGCATCTGAGGGGAGGAATCTCATTATTTTCCTTGTCCAGAAACACTATTTTGAAACCTTTAGACCTTTCTTAACTCCCTGTCTTGCTAAAGCTTGGAACACGCATTTCAAAGTTTCACACAAGTTTAAAAACTCTTTGCTTGCTGCAAAGACCTTCAAGTAAAGTGAGCAGTAGCACAATGTTGTAACAGAGTAGCCTGTTAATTGCATTATAAGGGTGAGACCTCGGGTGATTTTAGACTTCTATGATGGACACAAGTTGAAAAATAGGAGATTCTGATAAGATATCAAGAAACTTTTTAACTGTGAGGATTGTCAATTACCAAAACTCTTGGTCAGAGTTGATGAAATTTGGAGGTGTCGGGACTTGACTGGGCCCAGGTCTGAGCAACATCATCTGGTTTCGGGCAGGGGGCTGGACAAGATGACCTGCAAAGCTCCCTTGCAAATGAAATTTTGTGAGTCTGTATTTCTTATGTGTGCATCCATAGCTGAGACAGTCACCCTCTGCTCACCAAATCCTGGAGTGGAACTGGGCCTTTTATGACTTGTTTTAGACTTGGGACTTGAAGATGAGGTGCATCATGGCCAACACTTCAGGGACTATAAATAAAGTCTGAGGTATTTGCCTCAAATAGTGATGAATTCCACCCTAGGCAGCTAGGATTATCTGGTATATTAAATAATTCCCATACAGCTGGCCTACATTAACTGAAACTCCAAAATGCATACAATGGATTGCATTATATAATGATATGATAGAATTTCTACAGTCAGTGATTAAAGTTAAGTGAGTATGATGATGCAAAGACCAAGGGAATAATTTCTTCTCCATGTTCCTGATATAGCAGATAAGAAGTACTAGATTTAAGTTCTAGCAAGTGAAAGTTGCTAGACAGTGAGGCTGAATCTGGTAACAGCGATGTCAGCTAGATGATAAAATGGACTGTCTTTGTAGGCTGCAGAGTGTCTTTTTAAAAACTTACGGTTTTTTCTTTCACTCTTCCCTTCCTTTGGCTAAAAAAAAAAAAAAGACCAAATTCATCACAGCTTTCCCCTGTTTTTCCAAGCTGCAAATTATAAAAAGACAATATTGTTATCAGTTTAGAGCAATAGAGCTGTGGGTTGGGGGGCATTGACTTCCTAATGCTCATGAAGCAGTTGAGTAGTGAATCCTGGAGCAAACTTTGTGCTCACACATCTTGTTGCACGTGTTAGGAGTTAAGATCTGTTTCTAGGGTTGTCTTATTCCCTCTTTCACACTCAAGCTAAAATCACCTACCCTTTAGTATTATGAGAAGTAATAGAAAGTGGGGAGTCATAGAGCTTAGATACGAATGTGGGATTTTTTTTCCCTCTTAAACAATCTGTATGTGCATTAGCATGGAAGAAATGAGCTGTGAAGTTTGGGAGCGTGAGACTATGATAGGTCCATTAGTGATAACAGTCCTGAGTAGAGCAAGGTCACTGGAAAGCTCTGGTTTTGACATTAATGAATGTGAAAATAAAACCCTGCAAAATACTCTTATGCATTTGTCCCTCAAATAAGGGATGTGTTACAAAAGCACAGTCACTGTTTATTCATACATATTGATGTGCACTGAGGCCAACTGAAAAGTTTGCTTTTTTCCTACACATTTAGCACTGCAAGTCTGCTCTGATACCCCTGATGTTTCAGGCTGATTCTTTGTCAGGATATAACCACATTGCCTTTACTCACAAAATAGCGTTTAAGGATTTTAGAATGAACACTCTTCATTTTATTCTTGTTAGGTGAAGAACAGACCTGTCATTGGGGTTCATGTCACTGAAGTCCAAGGACACAGTGTAAATATCTGTTCTAAAATAATCACTACAGATTTCCGCAGTACTCTAGGACAGGGTCTTTTCATTTTTTTTTGGATCACAGTGGATTAGATATCCAGCCAATGCAAAAGGCAGGTTTTAAATACCATGTTGCAAAGATTTTATGTGTACAATGTATGCTTGGCATAGAGGTGAGGGAGCCAGGCAGAAGATGATGCAGTAGTTAGTCTCTCTTGGTCAATGTCCTGCTCAGATGAACATACTGTTTGGAGTTAACATGCAATCAGTAAACCAGTACCTTTTTTTTGATGGCCAGCTTGCTTTAAATGCAAAAACCAGTAGTCAGCTGGTGTAGCCTCTGCACTACAGGCAACAAAATACAGAAACCTCATAGGTACTGGAAACACTTGTGTCCTTGCCCTGAACCATGCTAAGAAAAATGTTTATGACTGCCTTTACTGATAGGAAGCAAGCGCTGAATATTTTTTGCTTTTTGAATACGTTTATTTAAAATGTCAGAAAAATAAGATACATGGGATATTTCTTCATGGTTCTATTGTCACTAATCTACATAGCTATCCTAAAAAATGTTGGCAGCTACTGTCAGGGAGACAACTAGAGGCTGTTGTAAATGTGATTATCCATATTAAGAACTGTGATTAGGCAGAGCTATGTCTCCTGATGTTAGTTACATATTGGCATCTCTGTGTATATGATGAAAGTTTAAGGTAGTGGAAACTCAGTCGAGCTATGCTAGAGCATAGTAGAGCTATGACATCATAAATTCTAAGAGATTATACAGGTGGAGTCTGGTGAGGAGGGTTTGTGTACATTCTCTGTGTTTGGGTATGTCTGTGTGCTGTGTTCCCAGGTTACCTTAAGCTTGAAGGAACCTCAGGAGCCTCTACTCCAGCTTCTGCACAAAGGACAGTCAGCTCTAGGACTTCATGCAAGAACTAAGGGCTTTATTTTTATAGGTCTTAAAAACCTGCAGGGATGGAGAGTACCCAATCAGGTGGTGTACAGGCATGCAGTAAAGTAACGTGGTTGTAGTTTTTTTGGATAGTGATAAAATATGGGATGTTGCTGGAACATATAATGGAGACTTACACATGGCAGGCTGAAGATAGGTCAATGAAGGTGCAGGTACTGATTTTACTATTCTTTCACATCTTGGACTCCCATGCTCATCCTTGTGGCATTTCTTGTGATACAGTGACAAAACTCAATCTTCCCCTTCCATGGATTTGAAGGTGCAGTAGGTATTGTAGGAGGGCGTTGCTGGGTTTGTTACTCTGAAAGCTTTTTTTGAGAACTAAGTTCAAAGGACACGTTTTTCAGTCTGGGTTCACTGAATAGCCAAGTATGTGTGAGAAGGGCTTGAGAGTAGGAGAGAAAAGGACAGCAGTCAGTGACCTTAGCCAACTGCTACGTTAGGTTTTCATTGACCCTTTTATTTTAAATTAATATCTTGCACTGCCAGCTTGTAGGCACTTATGTAGTACAGTCTTGCCAGCCCTTCATTCAAAGAAATTAATCTTGTAGAGAGGGGAGCAGAGCAAGATCTTGTGGTCTTTCCTCTTTACTCATAATTCCACTGAAGTAACTTGCATGAGTAAACTTATACATACAAGAATTCGTAGCTAAAACTCTACATTAATATACTCTTTTCAAAGAAGTGATGTAAAACCAGTGATTTTACAGTCCTGAAAATTTTTAGTGCACAATTTTTAGTCGGGGGATGTAAAATTTTTTTGATACAGCTTGAGTAGTAACAAATGTGTAAGTTAAAAATGTGCTACATTTGAAAAGTGAAAATGTGGGGAACTCTTTTCTGATCATAAAAAGCTTTGAAACACAAAAATTATCAGAGGGTAAAATGTGGGTGCATTCAAATGAAGGAAAATAGTGCTGGGACATATTCATAGTATGTTCCTTACTAAAGTCTGGAACCATGTTCTGATAATCCATCCTCATTGCTCTGCTCTCCAAAGCTGAATCTTTGGTGCTTGGCAAGCACTCGAGCAGGAGACCACTGCAGGGCCACTTCCATGCCAAGGAATTACTGAAGAACACCTGATTGAAAAAATTTAATCAGTGAGAGGCTTCATTTGGCCCACTGTTTCTGCTGAATTGGAGTTAGAAAAGAGGAAGAAAGTCTTTTATATATCTATTACATAATTCCTGTTGGGTCTCAGGGCATATAAACTAGAAATGGATAACTTTCTCAGCCAAACATTTTGATGACCGCATTGATCACTTGGCAAGTGAACTTAGTCAATAGCAAGATGCTTAGAATATGTTTGAATTTTACTCTAGTGACTTAAATTTATGAAAAAATTGACACATGAAAAAAAAGGCACTCTCATGTATTAGTTCAAAATATGTGATAGAACTTTTACAGGAAAGATATTGAAAGACGGAATATTGCATTTTTATTAAATTGTAAAACCAAAGAGGCAAGAGGTTTTGATAGTATAGATGAGCCATGATTGAGCTGTGCCAGAAAGGAAAATATTAAAAATTTTAGTCACCACATACATATTTTCAGTAGGGCATAGCCCTTGCATCAGGGGTTTTCCTTCTGTCATTATTTTAGCACCTGTGAGACTGCATGTTGGTAGGAGATAATTTTCAGTCATTCTTTTTCACTTATCCAAGTGTCTTTCAGTGAAAGTTGGGGACATGTTCCTTTTTTTCTATCAAATGCCTTTTCTCTTTGTTTACTCATGCTTTCATACCTAAAACCCAAGGAGCAATACCTACAGTCAAGTGAAAGGCCTGTAGGTTGTCTTTAATCTTGCTGAACTTGCTAGATTCAGCTGCTGCCTGCTTTGTGGTTCTTGTGATCTGCATCAACAAGAATCTGAAGCAAAATGAGAGCAGAAACAGCTCATGCTTGAGCAAGACTTGAGTTAGATAAGCTGGTACTACCATGCTGTTTCTGGTATGAAATTGGGTGCAGTTGTAAACCAATGCTGTCTGGGGGAAACTGGCAATATTATAACTCACTATGCCTTGGAATATGAGATTGAAATAAGACATTGACCAGTATAATATGTACAGGTGAGTGATAAAACATGATATCCTGCCTATCATCTTTCATGTCACTTTACAGACTACTCTGCATCAACACAAAAGGAGCAAAAGGAAAAGACAAAGTCTCCATCTCAAAGCCTGTTCCCTGTGAAAAATACAGGAGCTGAGTTATGGGGTTTTTCCTCCTTTAGTTTTTCTTCTCAGTCTCTCTTATGTATGAATGCATTAGGTATTTCCCAACCATCTACTCAGATTTTTAGTGTTGCACCATGAAGGGTGATTAATGGTTAATGATTAGGAGAGATAAGAAATTCAATACATTACAATGGAGAAAGAGAAGAGTTGATGTTTTGGGAAGAGATCCTTAAGAAAGGAGATTCCATCCATCAGAGATGAGGCAGCCCATAGTCATTCTGCAAGCTGAGAACTGAGAGGATGCAGGCAATGGTATCTTTATGGTTTTAATACCAACTGCTAGAAGTTGAGCAGTTTGCAGTTTGCAGGCAAAAGTATATGACAACTAATGAAATCTTTGCACTGGAAAAATTTTACAGAATTATAATACTGATAGTGCAAAGTTTTTATTACTGTGTGGCACTTCTAAACATATCTTTTCTAAACTCTGAGATTAGAGATCAGTAGAATTTTAATCATCGCTTTTAACCCAAGACCACACATCATCTGATGTAAATAGGAAATTAGCTTTTTGCTTGTACAGAGGAACTGGAAAAAGTAATATAAACACTTATGAGAGTAGAGACAAATTTACAATGCAGCATATAAGTTGCGATATGAAATTATCAAAACACATCAACAAATACCAGTGTACAAGCTATTCTGTATTTCTGTTAGGATTGATAATAGTAGAGTTGTCTGACAAAAAATATCAAAATTTTGGTTTGCCAGGGTTAAAAAAATGAAGAGTTAGGGTCCAGCAGGTCAAAAATTTGCCATGTAACTAGCCAGATGTATTTCTGAAAATGAGACATTCAAACAACTATTGCTTGGGTCTAAATCTGCATCACATCAAGTAGAGAGAGATGAGATTTCTGTTCTTAAAAGTAACAACAGTACTGTAGATGCAACAAAAGATGTTCATTAGAGCAAGCAATTAGTCATTACAAAAAGTAGCTTTTTTCTATGTGATACAAACTTTCTATTTTCTTAGATATATCTCTGCTTATTAGAATCACATACAAAAAGCACTGTTTTCAGCAAACTGTTTTATACAAACTCTTTTAATTTCTAGATTTTCTGCCTCTCTGGCACTAAGCACAGATCTGCAAGTATATGCAAGTTTGGAGGAAACTATTAGGAAATATCATGTCCTTCATAACCAATATGCAGTATCCATGTGCTGATGTGTCTGAAATCTGGATCCAAAGTATATTTCTTGAAGTGGCATGATGCCATGCAGTAAGTTTTGCACATTTTTGGGAAAAAAAAAAAAGCAAGAGAAATATGTCAATTCAATCAAAGCTCTTGTCAGAAATGGATGGCAGGATTTCCAAGCTAAAAAATTTAAAGGAATTCCAAGGTAATACATATGGACAAAACACCTACAGAAAATAAAAGGATGAGATTAGTCTTTCATTGAACAAAAGGTTGTAAGTGGAAGAAAATAACATTTTATACAGTTCTCTCACATACCAAGTGAGAGATAATTTATCAAACTTAAATTATTTAAATCATCCACAATTTTCATTATTATTTGATGTTAATATTTTAAAGAAGCCAGGATGCCAGAGCCATATTGCATATGGTTGAGTCAGTAAAAGCAATGTAAAGAGAAAAGGAAAAGAATGATAGTGAGAAAATAGAATAGAGAACTTTCCCCTGAGAATTAAAACACAGCAAAAAGTCCAATATAGGAACTGGAAAATTAATCCAAAATTGAGCAACCAAACAGCATAGAAATAAAAACAAGACACAAATGGCATCTTGTGCCTTAATACAGTCAAGACTCTTATTGTCACGACTACATGTTATAGGAGATATTTATAAAACCACAGATTGTACATTCAGTGCTTGTTCTTTGCTTGCCTACAGTTAGTTCTCACTACTCCTTGCAAGCTTTCTTCTCCTTTCCTAAAACACCACTTACATAATTGTGGAATATAAATCTTTTATTCTTTCCTTTTGCTTCCTCTGTATTGATGTGTGGTTTCTCATCTCATATTTAAATTATGAACCCTTTGGTACAGGGATGTTTGTCATTGCTGCACTGTGCACAGCAGGGTCCTGATCAATGAGTAAGAATCACATTACAAATGACTGTTACTAATAATAACAGTGAAAGTATTTAAAAATATTTTATTAAGGGTGTGAGCAAGGACACAGTTAATAGTGAATTTCTCATATCTTCAGAGGACTGGTAGCATGCAACTGTTTTTATACTTTTAGAGAGTATAGGTACTTTGTGAGAATTATCTGAGAATATTTGAGTTATACTTGAAAAGATTAAGCCATATGTGTCCATTTTTAGGGCCCTGCCCTGATCTCAGAAGGTGCAGCCTGTCCCAGTGGGTTCATTCCAGCATTCCAGGTACCCTGGAGCAGCTCTGTTGGTGTGGGTTGAAACCAGTCTAGCCTCAGATCCCTGAGCTGCCTCATGGGGGACATGCCTTTACACATAAGGGACTTTGGACTCTCTCAGACTAACCAGGGATTTAAAACTGCTTTTCCATGGTCTGAGTAGGGGTTACTCAGTCCCTTGGTTTGGCCTTGCCAGCAAGACTGGATCCTACACATGACCAGCTGAAGGGAGGGGGCTCAGAAGGGAGTTAGGTGTTTGGTATTGGCATGAGTTGGGAGGGTTCAGATACACACTAGATTAGACAAAGATTTTGTGACTTACAGCAGCAAATACTCTTGAAGCTTTAGTCCTTAGACCCCTTGGCAAGTAATGATTACTCAGTTGCTAGTCTGGTTTTCTCTTATATATTGCAGACAGTAGAGGGTCCTTGCTTTGTATGTCCTGTGTGAGATTGACTCAGGGCTGGTGAGAAAGGCAGTGAGGCAAAAACCAGGCAAAAGTAAACCTAAGCATTTACTTGGAATACTTGGAAACTTTATTAGTGTCAGCATTGTTGGTTGTAAAAGCAATTTTGAAGAGTCAAATGGATTGGAAAATCCAAACCATAGTCACAGCATGTACACACATAAATTCTGACATATTCTGAATGTGTTGCACTGGTGCACATGGGCAGATCCACCACAAAGGCTGAGTGTGTTCCTTGGATGTGCTGCAATCTTGGTGCTTTGGGGTGGAATACAGTTGTGTTAGGCATTTCTGACAGGAGAGCATTCCCTATGCTGCTGCCATGGCTGCCATTCCAGCAGCAGTGCTTCACCTCTGACAGTGTTTGCCCACTGAGAGGTTGTTACAAAGAGGTTTGGGTCTACTTTGTGGTGTGTACAAAGTTTCTTATCTTACTGGATAAGAAATAATTTTTCATAAAGGGATCTTAATAGTTCTTTAGCTTCTTTTTTCTATTAAATTTATACTGATTGAGTTTTCCCTGTATGATCAAAACATTTTTGATCATTTCACTGAAAGAAATGTTTAAACCTCTTATATGTATATCACACAGGGACACTTTGTATAGCATATGCTGGTACTTATGCAGACTGTGATGAAGTTACTACAAGAAATATAAAAAAGATAAGTTAACTATAAGAAAGATATTAAACTATTAGAGTGTCCAAAGGAGGGCAACAAGGATGGTGAAGGGTCCTTAAGGGAAGCTGTGTGAGGAGTGACTGAGGTCACTTGGCTTGTTCAGCCTGGAAAAGAGGAGGCTGAGGGGAGACCTCACTGCAGCTACAACTTCCTTGTGAGGAAAAGAGGAGGAGCAGGCACTGATCTCTTCACTCTTGTGACCAGTGACAGGACCCAAGGGAATGGCCTGAAGTTGTGTCAGGTCAGGTTTAGGCTGGGTGTTAAAAAAAGGTTCTTCACCCAGAGGATGGTTGGGCACTGGAGCAGCTCCCCAAGGAAGTGGTCACAACACCAGCCTGGCGGAGTTCCAGAGGCATTTGGACAATGCTCTCAGGCACAGGGTGTGATTCTTGGGGCTGGACTGTGCAGGGCCAGGATTTGGTCAATGATCCTCTTGGGTCAATGATCCTCGTGGGTCCCTTCCAACTCAGCATATTCTGTGGTTCTGTGATTCTGTGACTCTTAGGAAAAAAAGGTAAAGGAAATTATGTTGGCATAAGGAAGTCCTTTACACTCTTCCTTCAAGCATGGTATCTTTTTAAAACTTTGATCTCCCTTTTAAATTTTGGAATTTTCTAGAGGAAATATTTTGTTTTCAATAACCACAGTTTTTAAAACATGGATCTATGATTTAACCTCCAGATCTCTTCTTCTCTATCAATCCAAGTGTATAAATTGTCACATTAGTCAGAGTCAAAAAAGATTGTGTATATTCCAGCAGTATGTTGTTGAATGTATAAATCTTGCTTAATTTGTTAACAACCTAATCCCCAGCACATACTGGAGTCCTGTATACAGAGCAAGTATTCTTAATGTTCAACTTTCAACTCTCTCTCTTAAATTCTTAATCTGGCACCATCAGCATGCTGAAATGTGGGGTTTTTAAAAAATCTGACAGGGCTTGCTGGCCCCTAGAGTCAGCTCATCCTTTTTTTGGCCTTTATTGGTGGCATTGCCTTGAAATCTGTAGAGAACTGATCTATAAAATCTGTGTGGTGGGTTACTTAGCCAGCTATTTATATCCATATTTATTAAACTTGTATCTACTTTCCAAGCCTTAAGGCATTTTTACATCTTTGAAATCATAATCAACATAAGTTACTGCCATAGTGGCAGGCACTCTCTGTTCAAGTAATCACCAATTGTTGCTACAAGAAGGCAAAATGCTGTCATAACAAGTATTTTAAAACCCTAAGGAACATTTTTATTAACCATTAATTCTATGTAAGGCTCTGTTAGAATATCATATGCTCAGTTGTTTGAAGACCCAGGAATTTTGAAAGATAGTTGAATCAGAAACATACTCTAAATGCTTAGCATGTAAGTCTTAAGCAAGATTAATAAGTTAGTTATTGGCAACAATAAGATGTCTGCCAATTTCAGATAAAGAAAGAATACATAAAACCCAAGAATGCATAAAAAAATAAAGACCAAGAATACATTAAAAATTTAAAAAATTCTATTTTAGCTGCTTTTCATGTAACTTTTCTGGAACCAAAACATATTCCAAGTTACTACATTTGCAGGACAAGAAACTTGATCTATCTTGATCCTGAGCTGACATGTCTTTATGTGGACTGTAATTACTGCTGTTGGTTGTGGGATTAACAAATAATAAGGAGCACTTCTTTTCTCAGGCAGGATATTCTGTCTGTTTAGGAAAAGGGACATCAGTGCTCACTACATTTGAAAAGGAAACCTATAGTATATGATATTTTTCACAAGTGTTTGTGAGCTGGGCTAACCTGTTAACATCAAAAGCCTTTAATATCAAATGATGTAGTTGTGAAAGGCATTAAATTCTGGTTTGACTCTCCAGTGTGCATAGCAGACACCAGATGTGATCAAGAACTTGCAGATGTGAAATGGATAACTAATTATATTTGATACCATAATTAGTATGTGTTACTGTTAATAGTTATAATAATAGTAATGCATCAGATTAAACAAGGAAGTTGACAGAATGAATTCTTGAGACAACAGTAAAGGAGAGAAAAATTCTCAGTTACTTTCAACAAATGCAAGACGGCTGGCACCTCGACTTAACTTCAAGTAATATTTAGTCCTAAATCATTGAGAAATAGGTTGGAGAACAGAAAGAAGTTGAAAGAAGTTGAAAGCATTCAATGTGAAAGAGAAAAAACTATTTTGAGCGCAGAGAAGTCCCTGTTGCTAAACACTGAGTGCTCCATTGGTCTAGAGAGCACAGCAGACATTCTTGGGATTTTGAGTTATCTTGAGTTATCTAAGCAAGCTCAAAGAAATGTTCTTTTTTTACCCTCCATGTATATCTTTCATAAAGTAGATGACATTTTGTAGCATGATACACTGAATCTGCTGGGTTTATTTCCTCAGACTGTTTAAAGTAATGCATTTTTCTCAGACATGTCACAAGCAATCCTGTCAAAATCTGCCTGAATGGATTTGTTTTAAATCATAAATACTTGTGTTATATATAGCAAATGTTCAAGAACCTTGAAGAAAAAGAAGGTCATGGCCTTCTGAGTACTCACAGCTCCACATAACTAAATATGAGTCTTGAAATGTTTGTTTTGGGCAGTTTCACATATGGGGTCTCACCACTTGGTTGGTTTATCTGATTGCTATCTCTCTATCTTAGCAGCCTGACTTCTCTTTTAAAAAATTGCTGTGTTTCTCCCTGGCCCCCTGGAGTCCAGTTATTTTTGGTTTCTCTTTGCCATCTCATTCTTAGTTCTGGTGACAACTGTTAATTTTGCTCTTAAATATTTTACCCTTCTGCTTTTATGCTCTTTTTATTGTACAGTTGTTTATTCAACACCACAAGCATCTTGGTAGGGAGGGTGCAGAAGGAAGTTCATATAAATAAATAATTGCAGTTAAATGCAGAGGTCTGCCTAGCAACAAAATGCAGTGGAATATGTCTCTCCTGTTAGAAGGTGGGCCTTTTCTTTGATAAATCAGTGAAATGTTTGGAGGACTCCCCCTGTGCTCAGGAAGGAGTGGAACATTTGAAGAAAGCCTCCTTCTGCTGTTTTGTTATCTGTTAATGAATGCATTTTGTGGACCGTGCAAGTGAGCTGTGCCAGGAATGCAAATAAAGAATGTTCTTTGGGAAGGCTGCTATTTCTAATGCCTTATTTTTGCAGCTGCAGCAACAGGAGGGAACCAGCAGGTTGGTTATAGGTATTTTTGGTTGGTGTCTCTCAAGGGAGGAGACCAAAGATGCCTGAATAGTTTAGCCATTAGTAGGGAACATATTTTCTCATACATCTTCAATTTTACTTATGGCAGATCTTCTAAGCACTCCACTTGCCACTGGGTAAGCATTGCAATCGCAGATTGCAGTGCTCATTTTGGTGCCCTGAGGTCAAGTGAGGTGCTCTTGACGTGGGAGGGCTGTGTGCTCAGTCAGAGGCACAGACAGCAGCATGCCTGCTTTGCTTGCTTAGGAATGTCCTGGGGAGAGAAGGATTTGTGCTCATCATCTGCCTAGTTTTTCTGCATGGGAAAACCTCTTCCTTCACCAGGGCTGCAGACTTGAACTCTTTCTTCAAGTACACCATGCAATCTTCACTTTCTTACCAAGTACAGGTGGTAAAACCCCCAGCCTATGGACAGCATTTTTATTCAATATTCCACTTGTTAATGTTTTCCTTCTGGATGTGACACTTGGGTCTTGTTCCCCTCTCTGGCTCAGAAGACACAAACTTGTACCACCTTGAAGAAAGTTTTACTGATTTGTCTCTAGGATGCCATAGCATGGGAGGTGTTCAGCCTGTTGTTCCACTGATATTGTTCCATTTCACATTGTTCCATTAAGCAGCAGTAAATGGGTATAAGCACAGGTGTTAATCCAACTACAGAGCAGTAGGAAGGGTGTTGAACCTATTGGTTAGATTACATATTGGTTAAAATAGGGTGACCTGGCTTTGTAACTGCTTCAGGGAATGGTTATTTTTAGGTATGAGCAGAAAGTGGCATATGGGCCTCAACTGTTGTCGCTGAGAAAACATAGCTTGAATTTGGTTGTTCTCCAGGTTAAATCATTCACTGTGAAGAGCTTTCCTCAGAAACCTACTAATTGTTGCACTGCAGACAGGTGTGTTGTTTTGTTTAATCCCACTGAATTTTCAAAATAATAAAAAATTGCTCCTCTGAGTTTTTTTCCTTATTCAAAATTAATTTCTTTATAGTTAATGTACATGTTTGAAATAAATGGCAGTTAAAATCACTTTAAACTAACCCTAAGTTACAGAGGGAGCATAATGCAGCAAAACAAACTAGAAGTCCTAGGGTTGTTCTGAGTGTCTGAGCTCAAATCTTTAGGTCCTGAAAAGATTTGATATCATGGGAGGAAAATTAATCAGGTTTTTAATGATAACTGAAAAAAACATTAAATATCAAAGATATGCTTGTCTAATGCAGCCTGATATCTCAAATGTTTTTGTGGTGTCTCTTTCTTTTTGAAAAAGAAATTGCCCATGTCAAACAATTAAGAATTCATCAATAAGTGTGTTTGGTAATGCAGTTTTCTGGAAAACCTGAATGTATGCAAAGGCTAGAAAATGCAATATGAAAATGCAATATTTGGAGATGTGCCCGTTATTCCTAAGGGATTTTACTGTTGCTGATTGTTCAGGTCATGAGGAGCTATACATATCGTGGAGGTGTCATGAAGCTTTGTTTCCAAGAGAAGGAGAATTTACTACCCTTAGTTTCTCCCAGTTAATAATTTCACATTGTGCACCCTTATTCCTCTCTTTCCTGCATCATTGTACTTCAGACTTCTGATCAACTGTGCAGTGACCTCCACAGACTCCTTAAAGTTGTTTGAGTCTACACTCAACTTCCTGAAAATCTGCTTCAAGATTCATCTCCCCTACTTTCCACTTCCATGCAGTGTTTCCAAGGGGAGATTTCTGTTCTGAGTTGTTCTGTTTAGTTGGTTGCCACCTACACGTGTTGGAGCTTTTGACGACTGCTCTTTCAGAGTCGAGTGTGTTGTTCTCAAACTCTTAAAGAAACATTCTTCTGAGGTCTGTAATGAATAGTTCTTCTCAGGCTCCTCTCAGTCCATCCAGCTGTGGTGCTGATACATTGCTTGAGATTGTTCCATAGCAGCTTTTATGCCTAATCTTGAGATCAGTGCTTTCCATTTTAGGACTTCCTAATTTTTCTTCTGTAATGGAAATGTCACTTGTCCATTAAGAACATGGCCTTCAATGTGCTAATGTCTCTATTACTTTCTATACCATCTTATTTTTGTATTTCTGTATTTTTCAAGAGTTGCCTTAAAGTCCATGAAACATAACTTTTGTTCTAGGTCCATTTCATTCCAAATCAGTTCAGCGTTCTAAAGTTCTTCCTTTGAGACACCCAGCTTAAAATAGCAATAAATATTAAATTAGGATAAATAGTTCTGAAGGCTTTTCCAGCTTGTTCTCTTTTCTAGTATATCAGAGTTGATGGATGGGCTTTACACAGTCTGACAGGTTACTGGGTGCTGCCTGCACTTGAGAAACTTGAGAAAGAGGGAGTGCTGAAAACTCTGAGTAAAACTTTGGAGTGGCTATTTGCAGTGCAGGGATTTTTTTATTAGTATTAGTATTAGTATTATTATATTTTTTAAAAAAATAATTTTAACTCTGAGCATCACATTTAACCATAGGCTCCCTTTAGCCTGTGGAGGGAAGTAGGCACCTCTGGAGGACAGCACTCAAGTGCCTGTAGAAGGATGATGTGGTTTGGCCTCTGCCTACAATGCTCCCCACTGAATACAGAGGGACTTGGGCTGTCTTGGAATTTAAGGATTCACTTGTCTTCCCTGGCTCAGGTGTGTAGAACATATGCTCCAGATTCCTAGTCCCAGTAGAAATAACTGGATTATAATATCAAACCACCCTCTTTGAATGTGGTGAGGAGAGTGAATATAGAGAATAAGACTTTGAGAAAGAGTGTTTTATGGCTCATGGAGATGCCCTGTGAATTGTTCTGCAATAACGTATAGTTCAGGGCTGCTTAGGATTGCAAGGGACTGATACTGATCTGTGTTGCTTTTCATAAAAAAGACATTGGCACAGATATACTCAAATTATGCTACTTTGGAATCCATGAGCTTTAAAATCAGTGTCCGTGAAAAGTAACTAACTTTTGAAAGGGAATAATGATTTTACAGGCAAAAAAGAAATGCACAACAAATGCAGCAAATCTATTTCTGTATTTAAGTGTATATGTATTCAAATATGTATACAAGCATGTGATTAATTTTATGACGTTTTTAAAAATCACCTGGGTGGCATATGTGACTGAAAAAAAATGACAGAAGAACCTGATAATATTGAATACAGAAATTGATTTTGCTAAATTTGTTTTAATTTCTCAGTTATAATAATTTTTAATTCTTCTCAACACTGTATAAATACTTTTCATGCATAGATTTCTATTAAACATTTGTTTCTCTTTTGACTAGACAAAAATATGAGCACTCTGGCCCTCTTAGCCAAGCAAACTGTCCAAACAATTCTTTTGGAAGGTAAAAATGTTCATATCCATGTGATTTAAGAACTATGAGAATGTCTTCCTTCTGGGAAGAAAAATAGTGTTTCATTCCTATTTCCATAGTTTCTACTGTGGAGTGAATTTTGAGTTTGCAGATGTGACTGGCTTCTCCTGGACTTCATTAATTACCCATAATGAATTAATTATGTTAATAACATAATTTGCTTGATATGATTAGTGTAGATTGAAGATTAATGTAGATCATGCCAGCAGAGTATGTCACTCATTTTTGCAATTCATCCAATTACCGGTAGCTTCAGTTTACCTAAAGCAGATTTATCAGACAGACATCCAGCCTTCGTTAGGGAACATTAGGAGTTGGAGTGTTCCCAGCACTTCTTCTGGAGGCTGGTCACGCTGTGGTCTCTGGCTTGTGCCCACTGCTGCTGTTGCTTCAGGTGCATAAGCTGAAAATGAAAAGTCAATAGTTCCAGCAGAGATGTCTGCAGTAAACTAATCAGCACCGGCTGGATTGAGATGTCCGGCTGGTATTTTAGTGCAGAGAGTTTTTCTAAATTGCTTGTTGTCCAAATAAATACCAACAAAAATTATCCTGAGGAGGATGGCAGACAGTTCTGTCCTGCTCTTTGCTGTGGTTTAGCAGGGTGTTTCAAAGTCCTGGCCTGTCCCCATTACCTGTTCCAAATAACCATCTTAATAGTTGATGTCAGTAAAATTCCTGCCTTGACTCATGAACCTGCCAACATGTAGTTCAGAGAGAGCATGTGCAGCAAGGAAGGAGGTATTTCTGAAGAACCTAAACCATCAGATAGCTTTTTTCCCCCCAAAGTTTGTGTTAGATCCTTCTCTGGCTTTGTTAGATTAAGTCAAGGAGATAAGTATTTTTGGAACTCTAAATACTGCATGTTTTCTTTTCTCCAGGTTGGAGTCACTATTTGGAAACACTCAAATAACATCCCCCATACACACCTTACACTGTATATTTGTAGGGATTTCAGCTCTAGTGTAACAAGATATAAAAGTCTTTGTGAGTCTCTTTTATGACCTGTGTCTTGCATTAAGTATACTTGACAAATTGCTCTGAATAATTTAATCTATTATGTCTTGATTTAGCTGCAGCTCTTGCAAGATTTATTTTAATATAGACTACTTTACCATTATGTTTTTAAAGGATTCCTTTTTCCTAAAATCACAGATGTGGTCTTAAAATTAATTGTTAGATTTTCCTTGGTTTTAATAATATAATGAAAATACATATCCTTAAAACTATTATTAAAATGTGTCAGTGGTTTGGCAAAGGAATGGGCTGAAGAGATATCAGGGTTTTTTCATTAGACATGATTCAGTTTGGTAAAATGTTTCTCTTTCTGCTTCTTTGGTTGCCACGTTTCTTTTAAGAAAAGAGGACCATAATGCATCCAGTAAGTAAGTTTAGGGGTTTTTTTCACATATGTAGTAGGTAAAGTAAACTAGGACATTCAGTTGACTGTTGTGATTTACCCAAGTGGCATGTCACATGGAAGAAAATGTATCTGAACAAATGAAAGAAGCAATTGGATTATAAAAGTTAACTGTCAGAAGAAGCAAGTATTTTAGAAGATATTTTCACTTTGCAGCTTCCTTTGAATTTCCACTTTTAAATTTTGCACCAGCATGAACAATTTTTGGTGTGCCTATACATCGCTGAGATAAAACATCCTGATGAAATTATTTCCATTAATTTTGAATTATGTTTTTTTGAATGTAATGCAAACTATGAAAATAGAAGCTTTGAATGATTAAGGAGCTCAGCTTCTCCTCTGTATTTCACTTGTGCTTCTCTTCTCAGCCTTAGTGTGCATGAGCCTGGAACCCTGAATGCCCCATCTGCTCATCTCTGCTTTTAGTTGCTGCTGGCAGATCACATTTAATAATCTTCACTTAAAACCTGACCATGTGCTTGATCAGGAAACCCACATTTTCATGTATCTTTCAGTATTTAACGGGAAAGTAATTGAAGACTTTTTCATATAAGTTTAAAAACATTGAGTGAAAGAGTGCAGAGCATCAGTGCTCTTAGCATACACAGTTCTTAGCACTCTTTCTGAAGACAGATATTTTTTAAATATTTGGGTAGTTGCATTTCACTTTAAAGCGTCTTTAAAGATAGATCAATTACTCTGCATTTATTTTGTACTTTCAGGCTGTGGTTGGTGACCTACATGGGTCAGGGAAAGCATTTTGCTCTGTACACAGTTAGCTAGGTAGGTTCAGGTAGGCTTTAAATTTTCAAACACAACAGTTAGTGTTGTTTTTGAAGAATCTTGTTTAATCTTCTTTAAACACATTTTAAACTTTCTGAGGCAGTGTCTTGATTTCGGTGGAAACTCCAGACATCCAGCCAAGTTCTCATCTGGCCAGTTCAAGTGTCTGAATTACTGAGATGAGCCAACTCTCAAGTCCTCAGTCCTGACTTCTGAGGCTGTTCAGGCAACTTTTAGGGTAACTGTATTAAAGACTGTGAGGTTGTCAGGAGGGAGCAAACATATGTGTGAGGGGTGGACATCTACCAAAGACACAGAAATAGCTGGCACATCAAAGCAGATGGGTAAGAAGGTCAGGTGGGCCAACCAAGCTCATTACCTTTTGGACTCCCTGAGAAGTATTTATTTGCTTCTTTTGGTTTATGGTACTGGTGAGTTAGAAGTACACTTGAGTGAGAACAGGGAACGCATGGTGTGCAATTCAGACTTCATTTTCTCTTCTGCCTTACCTGGGACATGATTAAAACTAATAGATTTTTTTTTCAGCCTGGATTTTTCAGTGTTAGGTAATTTGTTCATTGTGCTACATTCAGGCATGGTCTCAATGGAGCTTCTGAGCCTCAGACCTCATCCCTGGCTTGTACTGCTTCTACAGAAGCATCCAATAACCAGCAGTGGTCAAGAGGACACCTTTCTTGGACAAACATTTGCCCCTAAGGTACTGGGCTTTCTACCTCCAGCACCTCAGTGCCTGTAGCCCCTTAGACTGGGAGACCTCATACTTCCCAAATGATCATATTTTACCTGTTCATCACCACTGCCTGGGCCAGTGCCATTGAAATCTCTCATTGTATTTGAGAAGTTTGCAGCTGAAGTAAAATAGTTTATTCTATTACACTGAAAAGCCTAGCATAGTCTCTGTGTTTGGAAATAGATGCAGAGAACATACATGATAATTCAGTGTTTCAAGGTGATTTCTGTTTCTCCTCAGTTCTTCAGAGGGTTCCCACAGCAGTCTGGGGTAGAGGTCTAGTCCTGTTGGTAATACTTGTTTTTATGCTTTGTTTTTCCCTGAAGAAGATGTAGACCTGGTGTGCTGTCTTTCTTTGTATCTCTTTTCTCCTGTTGGTTGTGAATTCACACTTGGAGTACCCTTCAACCCTTAGCATTTATAACCAGTTCAGGCAGGGCATCCATTGATGTCTCTCATAAGCTAATGAATTGTTTTGTGACAAAGTTTTATCCTGTATTAGGAAAAAGTCTTGGACTGCTCTTCTCTACTGTGTGGGCCTTGTTGGGCATGGACATTTATTTGTTGTGATCAAATCTGTCTAGAGACTGCAAGCATGTCTCTTTTAAAGTGTTTGTGGATTACATGTTAATTTTTTATTATTTGATTTTAGAATACTATTCATTAGTCCAAAGGAAGTAGGAACAGTGAAGCTGGATCATTAGTAAGACTTAAGCAAAGGCTAGAATTTATGGTGAAAAAGTGCATTTTCAGGCCGTTGTTCAAGCCACTTATAAATAAATATTTCCAGAGCTGGTAGGATCTGTGGCATATAACTTTTTCTCTTTAAATTGGAGGGAATACATGACAGCATCTTGGAAATCACATGGATGTTTATATTCCTCAAAATAACCTATTCGGGGTGTCTTGTCAATAATTAATTGAGATCTCAATAATGAACACAGGAAGGAAAAAAAAAAGAGGGAAAATAATTGAAGATATATCTGTAAAAAGACATTCTAAGTATGCAGTCTTTTGACAAACCAGAATGATCTTGAAGGTTCTGTTTGCTTAATCTCCTGTCAAAGCTCTCAGGGGGCTAAATGAGCCCCACTGTAAAATATGTATTCTGTAAAGAACTTTAGAAATCTGTTGTTACTGCCTGATGGAGATGAATCTATAGTGTAATAAGACCTAGTGATAGCAGAGCATTCTGATGAATGAAGTTCTAGAGTCTGCCCTTTTATTTTATACTGGTGGTTATGTGCTCATACTGGGTCATGGTATTCCAAAAGACTTTACAGGCAAGATGTGTCTTTGCTGAAACACATACAGCGGTTTCATATGTATTAATAGATATTATACAATAGGCAATGAAGGAAACACCAATATCTACAGTTGAAAATACAGTGGGAGGCAAAAGAGGATTTCAGTAGGCAGAATTTCAAGCTGGACTTTGTGTGGGTGATGAGGAAATTTTTGTCATCTTTTATGAAGAAACCCAGATCTTGCTTAAATGGCTGCAAGGATTTTGCTTGTGAAATACATCTTATCTGAAATGCATTGCCCCCAGAAACAAAGTGCTTCCAGTGCTGTGTACTGGGAGGTTGATTCAGTTCCAATTCAGAGGCAAGAATAAAACCTATTGAGTAGTTATTGTGGTTTTGTGCAGCAAGTGTGTGCTTTCCAGAGGCATTTGAGCTAATGTTCCATGCAGCTCTGCTTTAAAATGGTGAGATTTGCAAGCATAGCAGGGTTTGATGGTACTGTGTGCTCACACTATTATAGTAAGATGTAATGTCTTAAAAAGCACACGTGGTTTAAAAAATTGGGATGAAAATGGAAGGAAATGTTCTTACATGATTAGGCTAAGTGTATATTCACTTTTATCCTACCTCTAAGATGTTGTGTGTAGCTGCACTGGAAATGTCTGTGGCTAGCCCAGGGCTGGCTAAGGAGCTGTGCCTTCACTAATATTGAAGCAGATGATCTGAGCTGTGAGTCATGTTTCCAGCAGTGGTGCCCAGAGTGTGCACAGGCTCATGAATGCCTTCACTCATCCCATCTGTTGAGATGGCACTGTGCCCACAGAGAGGGGATTGGGCCCTTTTCTGGGAACTGTAGTGCCAGACTGTTATGAGTTTGGATGGCAAGCTTATCTAACATTGGAAACAGCATCTCTGCTGCAGGAAATCCCTTATCAGTGTTAGGACTGAGGCATTAATAGGTGACTTGATGTACTCTGGAGGATATTCGATGTGTTGGAAGAAACTACTGAAAGATGGCAGAAGGAGGAAGGCTGCCCATTCCCAAGCACGGCAGGACACTGAGAGGAAGTGTCTGATGGCTTGTTGCATAGCAGAATTGCCTAGAGACAGCCCTGGACAGCTGTTGCAGTCAGGCAAGGACAGATGGTGTTGGGCAGTGGAACAGATCATATGGATCTCTTCACAGTATCTCCTAGATGCTTGTTAATGGAATTAGCCCAAAAGGCATTATCTTGAATGGCTGTGTCTTGTCCTGCATTGAACTGTGCAGAGTTCTTGCAGAAAATGCTGAAGTTCAGTTTTAAAAAGTAGATAGTTTTCCTGTAAAGTTTAAGTGAGCACAATTTTAAGATGAATTTGGTTATTTTCAAATGAGAAATAAATATTACTTTTGCATCACTTTTGGCTTAAGTGAGTGACTTGCACCTCAAATCCATCAGCAGATGATGCTGGTACTCAAATTCTAAGCCATTAATTTCATTTCCATCCATATGACCTGGATAACATCTCTGTGCACAGCACAAGGATCTAGATTATCTTTAAAGGTCCATTCCAACCTAAACCTTAGTATGATTCTACAACCAAGGCAAAAAAAACCAAAGAAGAGCTTAAAAATTTTGAACACTAAGGGGTTTTTGGAGTTAAGGTCCTGCTCAATTTTTTTCCTGTTAAGTTTTAGGATTTTTAGCACTGGCAATGCATGTATTTTTTTTTTTTAATCTCTTTGGCTTCTGGTCTGTTGAGACATTATGGTGTTGCCCATTTCCTCTCAACATGAAGTATAGCAATTTGATGATTGTAGAGCAAGATGAGTTTTTGATCTATTCATATGACTTCTATGGCTTAAGAATTGAAGTAAAAAGTGCTTGTCTTAAATGCATTACAAAATTGTTACAGCTGGCTATAAAGTGCTTGGCTTAGTCCTCCTAATACAGATTATTAATTGACATATAGTGAAGCAAATTCCCTAAAATAAATGCTGTAGTGCCTTTCTGGTCAATGGAGATGTGTTCTTGAAGCCTTTAGGCCAAGCTCCTGTCCAAGTAGCTGAAGCTGAACTTTCTCAAGGTACTTGTTTTTTTATCCCTGGGTTATCTGTGGGACTTGCATTAGTAGGCCTGGATTACTAGACCCCCTAAAACAGTGTAGGAAGAAATTTGATTTAGGCATACTGAATCCCAGCCACTGCACCTTGGGGAAGTGCACAGTATTAAAGTTTTTGCCTGGATCTGGTGCCAAGATGAAGGGCAGAATTAACCATTTTTTAATGTTCACAGTAAAGTTAACCTGAAAGACAAAAGAGCATTTTGTGATGCGCAGTTTCACTCACTATTAATATTATAGGGCTGTAATAAAGGTGTTTTTTTTTCTTAAGAATCTTTTTAAATGCTGTTTATCTTCTAAGAAGCAATGGCACTGAGCCTATAAAATTCATTAATTCCCTTTTTTATTTTTGTGTGGACGAACTCTGTTACGTTTTTGAATGTTCAATTGTTCTGTGTTAGTTCTCTTTGCACTTACACTTTCCTACCTGTCCCAATAAGGCAAATTTGCTGTAATGTGTGAGGTGCTTTTATTGACCTCAGCTGTTGTCTTTGGAGTGTGTGTGAGTGTCTGTTCATCATGTCAGATGAATAACTGAGCTGGCTGATCGCTGTGTCAGCAGGCTAAGCCCCTCTTCCGTGTCCGTAATTCCCCAGCTCTAAACACACTTGACAGTTAGCTGGTGACCTTAGGAAGTCTTTTCATCTCTGACTCCACAACTGGTAGCGTGACTACTGGAACAATATTTTGGCAAGGATAGTAATAGCTTAAACCACAGTGAGTTTAAAAGCAAACATCTAAACACATTTGTCCAAATGACAGAGACGAGTCACAGTTCAGGAAATCTCACGCACAGCTGCAGTAACTGGGACATGAGCAGCCACTGTTTGGCTTGTCTTCTTCTTGTTTCCAAATAATTTTCCCCAGATCTCTTTGTTTAAGTAGCAGAAACTGATGTCTAGTATTTAAGTGGATGCCAGGATCTGGCAAAACTGAGGATAACACATTTCTTTGTGTACAGTAAAGATGTTTTATTCCATCCATCAGCAAAACCTCCCAGCATTTTTAAGAAGATCATGGTCTATTGCATTGTAAATGCAAAAAGAGAAAATGAAATATTGTCAGATTTTTGGTGGGCAGGGTAGTCTTTTAGAACTGAGGGATTCCCTTGTTCTGCTGAGAGCAGCCTGGATGTGTGGGTGCTCATCCTAAGCTCCTCACTTGCAGCTCAGCAACCTTTTGCTGCACATTTGTCATTTGAAGAAGACAGCTCTGGGGATAACAGTAGGGAATGGGGGTTTTGATAAGGTAGAAGAGGCTGATATGAAACAAACCCAAGACTTCTCTGTGTTATGTTCCTCCTTTTTTTTTTTTTGTTTCATTTGGTTTTGTTGTTGGGTTTTTTGGGTTTTGGGTTTTTTGGTTGGTTGGTTTTTTCTTTTATTTTGGGGAGTTTTTTGTTTATTTTGTTGGGGTTTTTATTGCTGTATTTTTATTTTTATTTTTTTGCTAGGGAGAGTGAGGGTTGGAGTGCAGCAGTCATACTTTGTACCAGGTTCTTTGCAAGAATTGTATTCCACTTGCATTGGAAAATTGAGCAAGGCTTCCAAAGCACTGTTTCTGTAGCCCATTGGCTCCAACCCATTAAAGATTTTTCCTTTTGAAAATTGTGCCTCTAAAATTCATGGTTCTTATAAGAGATGTAATTCTGACAGGAGCTTGGAGAGGGCAGTCATCTGAACACTTTGGTGAGCCCTGATGGGAATGGGAATGACATGTGCTTAGAATACGTTCTGCAATGCCTAAGAAGAAAGCAAAATGTAAATACAGCAATTCTGGCTCTTCAAAGCCTGGGTCCATGATAGACCATGTGCAGGAACAGGTAGAAATGGACACTGGCCTTTGTGAAGGCACTGTTACAGTTCTCCATCATATAAACACAGGAAGATCCAAAAGAGACTCAAGCTTGGATGAAGTCTTACTTCTGCAGTATCCTTCACCACTGGGTGAAGGAGCAATTAAAATGTGTCTATTTCAAATGGGAAAATGAGAACAGTTTTCTCCAACAGAGCCTTGCCTCTGCAGCTTTCACGGTGAGCTGTGACGCCAGCTCACACCACGCTGCATTTCAAGTGGTGGTTTCTTGGTTGATATCCAACCAAATGCCTCAGCTGCTCATACAGATGATTCAATGCAAATCAGTGAGATTTTCTAGACACATGCAGCTAATGTTTGAACAAGCAGCAGCAGAGGAAATTGCTGTGTCAGATTGCATGGCAAAGAGAGCTGTTGCCCTTGTTCAGAAAATTCTATGCCTGGAGAGTTTTCAGACCTTCTCATTTCAATTATCTGAAAAATTCTGCTTTCAAATCAGCTTTGAAATGTTCAGAGTCTCTGTATGCCAGTCTTTTTTTGACATTGATTTTCTTGTTTGGAAGAATCAAAGATGAAACGTGGTGTTTTCTACCCTCCGGCAAACCTCAGGAGACAAGTTACTGCTACAGACTTTGCTCAGGTTCTGCAACTGTTCATATCTATATAACTGTGTATCAGGATAAGAGGTCATTGCTGCCATTCAGGTCTTTCTGAGAAACTTTTTGCTGGATACTCTGTTTGCCCAAGCGTGGTCATGCATATGTGGATGCATTTTGCTTTTCCAGCTGATTTTCCAAGGAGAAAAGCTGCTGCCTTTCCTACATGGATGGTTTCTCAGAATCCCAGAAAATGTCTACATCGAAGCATGTCAAATCAGGGGAAAGTTTTTCACCCAAAGGATGGTTGGGCAGTGGAACAGGCTCCCCAGGGCAGTGGTCACAGCACTAGCCTGACTGAGTTCAAGAAGCATTTGGACAATATTTCAGGCAATATTTCAATATATTGGTGTGTTTCTTAGGGTGTCCTATGCATCAAGTAGTTGCACTTGATTATCTTTGTGGGTCCCCTATAACTCAGTACATTCTGTGACTCTGTCAGTCCAATAACAGTGAAAAAATGCAGATTAAATTTGCAGCACAGTTTGATTCAGCAAATCATATTTTTAAAAGTAATAGTTTGATTCTGCTGTATAAAAAAACATTCCAGTGAAGCACAGCAGCTTCCATCTCTCTCAGCCCACATCTGCCATTTTTGCCCCCACTCTTCTAAAGAAGTCTATGTCACCCAAAGGATGTAGTCCTGGGCTTTTAGCCAATATCCTGAACTTGAATTCCCACGCAGAAGAGCATTTACTTAGGAAAATAATATGTGGCAGCCAGTAGGCACAATACTATCTCTGCTGCCAGAATGTACTGACTGTAAATGAAGCTGTGACAGATGGCCTGAAATGTTTCAGTGCTTGCTTTCTCTAGACCAGGATTACCTAATTCATTTTTACTATGGTGCATTGGGTTGTTTTACCAGGTTCTGGTCTGACACATTGAATGCATGGGATCTAAGTTTGCTGGACTAAGCAGGGTCTACCTGTGGGGTAGGGGCAGTTTTCCAACAAATCCCTGGGACAGCAGGCTCCTGGTGGGACCAGATGAGTGAAAAGAAATATGGGATCAACCCTGAGGACACCAGGGACAATGTCTGCTGGAATGAGAAGAAATGGACTGCTGATTCAAATTGTGACTGAGTTTACTGAGCAGCCCTGTTTTAGAGTAGTGTTTTACTTGATAGTGAAGCTTCTGTCTGCACTATACCTACAGAAATAGCTTTCTTTTCTGCTTATGGAGTGTTGTTCTTGTGCATGGTCCTTGGTAGACAGGGCAAAAGGCTGGTAGGACATTTTTTTATTGTTGGAGAAATGCATAGGTGAACAAAAGGGTTATTTTCCTTAAGAAAGTGGTGATGGATAGGGAGATTTAATATAGCTTAGGTGAAATAAATGGGGAAGAAAGAGTTAAATGTGTCATTAAATATTTCATATTTTGGATAGAAAGAGGCCAGTGCAATCATTTTTAGTTTGGCAGAGAAAAATGAGCAGCTATCATTTTGCTAGGTTTATTAGGAGTAACTTTGAAGTGTAACCTAGTAAATACAGCCTATCAAACCAGAATTAAACCAGCTGCATATTACTTGAATTGCTCAAGGAAAAAGTCCTTTTCTGTTCTATCCTCCTCTCTGGGTACATGTTTTCACTCAGTTAAGAAAAGTCAGTGAAATTGCATTTAAAAGTGTTGTCACTTCACAGTCTGTCACAGGGCTTTTGCCAGCTCCCTTCAAAAAGGAGTTGGTGCCCAGAACTGTGCCAGCTGGTTGATCTGATCATCCCGACGCTTTACTAGAAAATCTAAATATACAGCAGTACGAGCTGAAATATGTCTGCTGTCCTGTTTTGCAACTATTCTGCATTTGAATGAAGAACTACTTTCTCATGAAAGCAGTACTGAAGCTCTCTCTATCTTTCTGTTCTATAGGTTGTCATTTTGTATTTTGAGCCAAGTATATTTCGCTGTGTTCTCCTAAGATGGGTTCGTCTTCTGGGCTTTGCTACTGTTTATGGAACTGTGACACTCAAGCTGCACAGGTATTTCACATATTAATTTCCATCTCTGTGGGAGTATGTGCAATCTGTGTGGGTACTTAGATGGAAGAGCTGCAAATATTATCATAAACAGGTGCCATTTCTGATTTTAAACCCACCATGTATTTCTCCTCAATTTTCCTGCTCAAATTATATGCTACTAATCTGAGTTGAGAGCTATGAATGCTGACAGGATTTGATGAAAAATATATGTACATTAACTGTTTAATTTTGCAAGAACCCCTTTTCACAGGAGGTGAATGCGTTTTTGTTGAAAATAAAAAATACAGAAGTATTCATAGAGTGTTCAAAAGTTTCCTTGTGAAGTGTTCATAGAGAGATGCTTTTGGAGTGTTTAGACACAGCAATGGTGGGTAAAGCAACAGACTATGGTGTGTGTACTTACTGTGTTTTCTTATGGCTCTTATGTAAAGGGCTGTTTTCTTCAGGCAATCATAGCAGACAAGCTACACACAAACATCTGTACCTGTCAGCAAAAACATGAGGCAGATTCTGGATTCCATGGGGTTGGCAGTGCATTCACATGTGACTCAAAGATTTAAGATTTAGAGGCCCAAATTAAATTCCCACTTCTATAGTCCCATTAAAAATTGAAGCCTTTTCTGTGTATGCTGGATAAAATCCCTCTTAAAATTTAATGAAAAAAATTACTGATACATTCTGTAAGTATCTTTATTCAAGCAAAGAGATAAGCAGTATATTGATACTTGAACATACTGGATGAAGTACAGTCACTTATCTTTTTATCTTAGTTTCATTACTGTGTTGGCATGTTAGAGGAGGTTTGATATTATGCTCGTAAACTGAATGAGAACTAAAAATATCTTGTGTTTCATGATGCATTATTGAGTTGTCATATTTTAGGTGGAAACCCCTGTTTTCCCATTAAAACAGAGCTCCTTCTTGCAGCTCCCTTTAATTTGTGTCCCTGGTTACAAGTGTACACATAGGCTAGTAAACTGCAATTGTAAAATGCTATGTCTGGCCACATCTTTGCGTTGAAAATGACCAAGAAAATCCTACATCCCAACAGTATTTTCTGGGATGAACAATTTCTGATGAAAAAAGTAAAACAAGTAGAGCAGTAGAGAAGAGGGAGCTGGTGACTTTGCTTGGATGCTTTGTTATCTATAGCTCAGACAGATAAAAAGCCTGAGACTGTGGGTGGCTCATATTGTCATTGCAGTTCTGCTATCCTAACAGGTTCTTTATATGATTGTACATGATGTGAGGAAGCAGCTATCCTGACAGGACAGTTGATCTTCCATTCATATTAAGGGAGGATAAGCTGCAGAACTGGGCAGAAATTCTTCTGCTTTGCCCATTCAGGTGTTTGGTGTTACTTGGCACCTGTGCTGACAGGGTCAGCAAACAAAAAAAAATTGAATAAGAAGCCAAGAATGCACTACATGCTCATCCCTGATCATCACAAAGCAAGGAAGGATAGCAGCACACTGGACTTTATCAACGGGACAGTAGCCTGAAGGCTGAGAGAAGTGATAATTCTCCTTTACTCAGACAATCTGCAATGATGTGTCCAGATGTCAGCAAACTTAGATAAGTTCAGTGAAAGGCCATCAAAATGGTTGGGGCTTGGAGCACTGGTCCTGCAAAGAGAGGCTGAGATAGCAGGACTTGTTCAGCATGAAAAAAATGTAGCATTGGAGGGACCTAACATGAGCTATCCAGCACCTACAGGGAGGTGAAACTGGGTTCTTTACAGCAGTGTGTAGCAGGAGAACAAAAGGCACTGACAAATTGAAATAGGAGATTTCAACTTTACACAATATGAATGAATATCAGGGTCAATGTTATATGAGGAAAGTTATATATTTGATTAAGCAGTGCAGCTGGCTGCTCATGGGGTTATGAATTTCCATACTTGGAGGTTTTCAAGAACCCTGAGCAACCTGGTCTGGATTCACTGTTAACCCTGCTGTGAGCATTGGCTGCCCTTCTGAATAATTCTGTATTTCTTTGTGTATTTCCCTCTTTCTGTACAAAGAGGGGGAAAAAAAAACCCGATGTTTATCTAGAATTACTTTGTCTAGGAGTCTTTCTTTTGTTTTCCACCCAGATATCCTGAACATTCCTTTCCTACATTAGTGATATTGTGGTCTTTTTTGGTTTAGAATATCTCAGTCCCAGAGTGTGCCTTGCAAAAGACTGAGTCAAGTTAGATATATATTTTGTTATACACTTTCACAGCAGTTAAGCTGCTAGGAACAATGTGATGTTAATAGAAATGTGGTAGAAAATTTTGGCAGATCTAATTCAATCCACAGCTCTTACAAGGTTGAGGGATGGCTTATTGCAGACAGCACAGATACTCCTGACAAGCACAGGTTCCCTCCTGCAGCTAGGCTGTGTCCTGCCTGGGGGAAGAACCAATAGCCAGAAAGGAACTTGTGATTTTTCTGAGTTAAATGGGAAAACCAATATTGTGTAAAGGTAGCTGTTAATGATAATGAGAAAGTCTAGTGCTATAGCTCTCAACAAATGAGATGCTTTGAGAAGCATTGGAGTGTGAAGGTTAACCAAAGCCAGGCAGGAGTCACTGGACATGCCTGGGGTTTTTGTAGCTTTTTAAATTTTCCTGTAGCTCCTCACTTCCTGAGGAGGTCTCAGAGGTTTTGTTAGGGTCAAGCATCAAGGGGAAATCAGAAAAGAAGTCAAAAGCAGATGCTTAAGGAAGAGTAAAAGAACAGAGAAGTCATATACTGATTCATTCTTTGAACACCTGTCACAGCCAGTTTCTACAGTGCCTCATCCTTAATTGCCTCTTTCTTATTCACTGTGCATTTTTTAAATAACGAGCTGATGTTTGTGGGGGTGGAAGGATAGGGCCATGAAAATGAGCTTAATTTAAGAAATCTAGCTGAAGAGCTATGAACTTAAAATACAATACTTTCCTTAACAATGAATTTTTCAAAATAATTCTCTCAAGAAATAATAATGTTTCAAATTTAACCTTTTGGGTTTAAAGGAGCTGATATTGCACCTTTCAGTATATTTCTGTAACTGAAGACTCTCTGTGTCCTCTTTCAAGCCCTGTGTTTTATGTACAGGTTATTTCATTATTTTTAATATTTTGTGAACTTCTGTCACCTTTGTGTCAGGATTAATACAGGATCCTTAATTCTGGACTAAAGCATAAGAATGAAACAAAGTAACATACATATAGACAAATGTATGCACTTGTGTGTGCATACATAGGTTATCTTTCAGATATTTTAGGAAAAGGAAACCCAGGAATGGGTTTCTAGTTTATGGGAATCTCCATTTCTGGTATTAGTAAAAGAAACAAAGGAGAGTGGGAAAATGAGGAGAATGAGAAGGTATGGGGAAGGTGATGTTTCAGGTATGAGAAACATGACAATGACATAATCCCCACTTTTTTTGTAGCAGTGGTGGTGGGAGGGAGTGCTGGTGGGAGAACAAGATGTTAACACTATGATGCAATTCTGCATTTCATCTAAATGCTGTGCTAAGATTATATTGCTGTGCTTTGCCATCTGGTACAGTTGGAGCAAGTAGTGGACCTTCCTACAGGTTTTGGAGGTGGTAAAGAAAGGAGTAGAAAAGCAGTGTGGGTAGTGTGCAGGTGTTTAGAGGCATGTTTTAGTGGGGGACATGGATTAGTGACTCATTTGGCAATGTTAGATTTATGGTTGATGATCTTAAGGGTCTTTTCCAGTGTAAACAATTCAATGATTCTGTGGTTCTCTGCGTTGTGATTCAATATCTTACTGAAGAGGAGACTCATGCCAGCAGAAAACCCAAAGAAGATGTCAGTTTGCTTCTTGAAGCATCAGTGGTGAGGACATGGCGTCCTGTTCCAGCCAGGACAGGGTTAAAGTTAGCCTCAGCCAGGAGGGGCACAGCCAGGCCCCCGGGGTTGTTGGATATCCTCTCACACCAGGTGCAGGGGGAACCGAGGGTGGAGGGGGGGTGGCACAAGGGGATCACTCGCCTGTGAATTGTTTGCCTAACTTGTAACTCTGGTGTTAGTATTGCTTGTTGTTACTGTTTCTTTTTGTATTTCATTGCTGTTTTGCTAAATCGTTCTTATCCTGTGATCTTTACCTTTTTGTGCTTTCATTTCTTCTCTTCATCCTGCCACAGGGGGAGGTGGGGGGGAGTGAGCAAGTGGCATGTGGTCTGGGGTCTTACAGTGGGAACACTGAATTTGGGAATGCCATTCCTAACCACAACACATGGCATATACGACCTCCCCTAGGTCAGCTAGGGCTGGGAAAGAGGATGGAGATTTAGACCTTGTCTGAAAGTGTCTGGTGGGAATGTGGTGCAGAAAGGGGCAGAAGGGACCTTGGCATTTGGAACCTGTATGGCTGGGTTATTGCATGGCCAACATTTCCCAGGTCTCAGGGCCAGTAGGTGACACTTCCATAGTGCCAATACACCACTACCCAGTGGTTCCATGAAATGGGACACTAGGGATGGAGCACTGCAGAGAGAAGTTTTGTCTGGGAGAAGTGATTACTGTGTAACTCGGCTTAAATTGGCAAGAGAAGTGAGATGAGCACGGTCTGTAGTGTTAAACCACCCTGCTGTGGTTGGTTAAGCACTCAAAAGAAGTGGAGGATTTACTTCCTGTTGAATTATCCTTTTTTCTTGTGGAAGGTGAGAGTGAAATGCCTTTAGACAGATGCATTCACTGTTGGATTTTTCCGCTGGATGTGGTCCATAGTGATTTCTGTAGTTGTTATCTCACATGAAACAAAAGGAGGAAAAATTGTTTTCAAGGCAGATGTTGCTGTTGCAGAAATGGAGTGTACAGAGTGCTGGTCTGATACTGCCTTGTTGAATTGCCATTGCTTGGGTTTTTACTGCTTTAACTTGACTCAGGATTTCAGTCTATTTGCAATACAGGAAAATGAGTGGTTTGGTCAAGCTGTAGAGGTTTTTACACTGTTGGAGCTTGCTATAACTATTCCAACCATTTGTCTGTCTCTTCCCTAGAAGTGGCATATTTTGCTACCGGATGCTGTATGAAATGAGTCCTATAAAGCTTTGTGAAAAACGATTTTGGGGCAGAAACCAGACCTTACACATGCTCCTACAGAGCAGAGGCTGAAACCCACAGCACCAGCAGGTCCTTCTTTGCCTGGTCTGCTCTGGGTGTACGGTGGACACACTGTGCTGGTGGCTCCCACACTGTGCCTCAGGCCTGGCTGCTGGAGAAAATAGCAGAGAAATAAGGATTTTAGGGGCTGGGTACAGAATGAAAAGCTGGGGGATGCAGGTTAGGGAGGGAAGAAGCTGGACTTGCTGAAAAAGTGTCTGCTCATACAGTAGGAGTTCATAAGGAATGAAGTTTCACTAATTAGACCAGTCATGGAAAAATGTGTTTTCTTGTTAGCATGCCTTAACCTAATTAATTAATTTCATGAGTATAATTCATGCCTCATGCCTGCTGCAAACCTTTGCTACTTTGTTTACTTGTTTTTATGGTATACAACAAAACAGGGCCTTAGACAGTAAACTCCATATAGCATTCTTGCCTGATGCACATTCAAGATGAAATTCTTATTGTTGCAGTTCTTCTAGATTAAATGAGTCATATTGTTGTGGTGTGGTTTTTTTTTTCCTCAATAAAACCTACATTATTAAAATCCTATTTCCCTCTTTTCTATCCCTGCCATTTTCAAGCAATAACTAGCCTTAACTAGACAGTATAATGGTTCAGTTTCATATTTATGAATAAAATATCTACTTTCTTATGTATAAACTAGGAAAATGTAGCACAACTGTTAAAAAACACAGCACAGAATTGAGCTTGATGGAGCACCATGTGTAAGTGGGACTAATAAACATTATCTTAAAGCAAGAAAATCATCAGCATATAATGTATTTAAGATTAATAGGGCACTGGGATCCTGGAAAATATTCTCATCCATATTCTTATTAATATTTAATTTGTATAAATTGTTGTAGATACAGCTGTACAGTTCCATGGGCTGGTGTTTTAATCACCTTAATGTAGCAAACATTCTGCTATATCATAGCAGACTGAGTTTGGCTAGGAAAGTTCAAAGAGAAGATAAAGAAATTATCTGGTGTTTTAATATTCAATTACATTGTTATCATAATTAGGAAAAACCAGCAGTGTGTTGGAAGGCACTTTGTAAAGATCCACAGGTATCACAAGACCTCTCAGATGTCTTCTGATGGCGTGCAAGAGCACCTTGGCAGATACTGTGAGAAAGGATTGGTTTTGCACATTAGGTTAACATGATAGCAGAAGGGCTTCAGAGCTGGAACTGGAACCTGTCCTTTCCAAGGACATCCAAGTCCAGGACCTCCCTCAGGTAGCAAAACTTTGTTCTGTGAGGCAATCCCTTCCAGGTACATGTGTGTTTGTGCATTTGTGCATGCATTTGCAATGCCAGTAATAATAGTTCTACAGACTGGTTTTTCTCATTCCATGGGAAGGATGAATTGGTCAGTGGAACAAGGTATCTCTGCTGGGTGGGATTATTGCATAAAAGAAAATCCAGGCATTACACTACAAGACTTGAGTTACAGCTATTTGTGGAGGAGCAGGATGAGGGCGTGAAGGATGTGACTCACAGACAGGCTGATCACAGTGGAAGCAGAGATTTGCAGATCAATCCACTGATTGTCAGTGAAGAACCATGACTGGAGAGGAGGCTTCTGCTGGGCTACTGTGGAGGATGAGGAGTAAGCCTGATACTATTTAGCATTTTCAGTTGCAATGAATGACCAAGAACAAAATGATTACTCACAAAATTTGTGGATAATGAAGCTTGGTGAAATAGTAAATTCTGTTTCAGAAAGTCTAGTAATGAAAAGTATTTTTTACTAGAATCATAGAATATCTTGAGTTGGAAGGGATCCACAAGATTCATCTGAGTCCAACTCCTGCCCCACACAGGACAGCACCAGGAATCCCACCTGAGCCTGAAGCATTGTCCAAACACTTTTTGAACTTAGACAGGCTTGGTGCCATGACCACTGGCCTGGGGAGTCTGTTCCAGTGCCCAACCACCCTCTGGGTAAAGAAAGTTTTCCTAATACCCAGCCTAAACCTCCCTGACACAAACTCAGGCTGTTCCCTTGGATCCTGTTTCTGGTAACCACAGAGAATAGATAGAATAGTTAATATTATATATATATAAAATATATATATGAACAGAGAATAGTGTCTGCCCCTCCTCTTCCCCTCACAGGGAAGTTGTAATGATGTCTCCTCTCAGTCTCAGACCCATGAGCCAGCTGCTCACCCATCACATGATGTGTTTATCCAGCTGTGAGCTGGACATCTTGTGCAGAAGGACACTGTGAGAGAAAGCATTGAAAGCTTTTCTGAAGTCCAGAAAGATTCTATCAACTGGCTTTCCTTGATCAACTAGGTGAGTTACCTTTTCATAAAAAGAAATTAGCTTTGACAAGCAGGATTTTCCCCTCATGAAGCCATGTTGGCTCTGACTCATGACAGTGTTGTCCTTCAGGTGTCTTTCAATAACTTGCAGAATAATCTTCTCCTGAATTCTACCAGTCACTGAAGAGCTGCTAAAAGGCCTGTAGTTTCTAGGGTCATCCTTTTGGGACTTTGGGATGACGTTAGCCATCTTCCAATCAACTCATCAATCAATCATCTTCCAATCAATCCAATCGCCCCAGATTCCTAAGACTGTTCAAAAGCATTACAAGAGGCTTTGCAATGAATGATCCAGCTCTTTGAGTGTCCTTGGATGAATCCCATCAGGCCCCATAGACTTAGAGGGATCCAGCTGGAACAGCAGATCCTGTAGAAGTTCAGAGTCAACTGGGAGTTTTCATTCTCACAGCCATGGTTGTGCAGCTCAGGGCACTGGGACCCTCAGCCCATTGTCAGTGTTGCAGACAGAGGCAGTGAAAGCATTAAACATCTCTGCCATGTCCATGGTGTTATTGTCTTAGTCAAAGAGATGCATCTGAGTGCAGCCAAAAGGCAAGTTATAACTAGGAACTATTTAAAGACAAAAAATTATGGAGAATAGGAGGTTAATCAGTAGGGAATTGGTTTTACAACAGGAGACAACATCTTTGAAAGTCATATAAATGTAGTATGTCCTATTCTTGAGATTCATTTTTGAAGAAGGCACACAGTAGGTGGTTGTGGTTCAGAAAGTATTTGAGAGCTGGGAAAATTCTTGATACTGTGGAAGCTAATCTGGTTTTTAGATCCACAAGAAGATTGAGAGATTACTTCTTCTGTGGTATGTAAATGAGCAGGGAGAGGAAAAGTAGTCACAAAGGACTCTTTAATCTATTGGACTGAGGTTTAATAAGATCTGGTAGCTGGAAGCCAGAGCCAGAGAAATTCAAATGAACAATCTGGCATACATTTTTCTCAGAAGGGTGTTTAGCTATCAAAAAATCCAAATAGATTAGAGGCACAATGAGAAAATTTTTTGTGCTGCTTTCAGTTCTAGACTGATTCCTGTCTTGGAAGATTCTGTAGTTAAGTACTAGTACAAATGGCAGGATTTTCAATAGAAAAATATAATGGTCTATGTTATACAACTGATCACACTGTATTATTTATAGTTAGTCTAATACTTGGCCTTTATTTTACAAACATGCAATAAAAAACCCATTCTTTCTAGTATAGATCTACTAGGATATGAAGCATATTTATAGACTGAAATGACAGTGATACTGTTTGTTGGAGTGTACCAGCTGCTTTGACATTCATTATTCCTGATCACTCATTCTAATGTAGATCTTAAGTACTGGGGAAACCACTCCCTGGACCAAATATTCTCACATATTATTTGCTCTTTTCTGGATTTCTATGGAGGCAAAAAATTGTCATTATGTTCTTGAAGAACTGAGTATCTGATCAGTGGTAATGAACCACTGGTGACATAAAATGCTGTGTTGCTCTGCTGTAACATACACAGGGGTAAAGCTCATTTTGCTCATTTAGCATTGTACTGCTCTGCACATTGCTGAGTTATCCTCATGGATGCTTTTCTGAAAGAGGCACAAGAAACTCTAAGAATTTTACATGCAATATATTGGATCCATGATCTGAGCTGGAAAGACCAAGATAATGTTGACTGGACTGCTTGAAGCTTGGGAATGCATGCACAGTAGGTCCTGTAGAAAGTTTCAGTAATAATTCAGCTGTAAGTATTAAGATATTCCTTTTAGAATTATTCTGTAACATTTTCACCTAATATTCACTACCAAAAAATTGTATTAAAAATTAAAACTGTTTTTCTGCTCTAGAGTATTACAGCACAGGGCAAGTTTTGGATGTTCTTCAGTCCTGCTTCCTCCCTGTGCACACTGTGAACCTCTGTTCATACTTGCATTTACTGTATATGGTTCAAGCTGGAGCCTCTGTTTCTGGCAAATCTAAAAATCCTAGATGTTAAGAATCAGTGTAAAATTTTGAGTGCCTATTTCCAATGTGTGAATTAAGTTAGCTGGGAGTTCTAATGCTGAGCTCCATTACTCAGGGGTCTCTGAGTCTCATCCCAGCCATCAGCAGTGCTGTGCTCTGGTGGTTCAGGGCAACGCAGCTGTCCTGGTGGAGCCATGTTCTGCTCTTGCCTCTGCTACAGCAATGTCTGCTCTTCTTCTGAGATCTTCTTGAGCAAAAAATCCTTCTTCCCCTTGCTGGGCTTTCAGGGAGATGCCACCTGTTCCTCCCAGGTGTGCCTGGGGGAGGCTGCTGGCGCAGAGGCCCCTGCTCTCGGCAGGCTGTGCCTCAAGCACTGGCTTGCCCAGAGTTGTTGGGAAGTGGCAGCCACTCTTGTGACCACAAATCTTTCTAAGCTTTTTGTTTCTCCTTGCCTGCCTTTTTATACAACCCTTAAGCCTCTCTGACTGGTACCAGTCCTCACCAGTGCATCTGTTCCTATTTTCACCATTCTGTTCTAAAAACTGTCAGGTATTGGCAGCCAGGGACTCACTGGTTCTGCCTTGTTGCTGTATGTGGATCAGGGCCTTTGTCATAGATGTTTCTTTGATATTATTTTCTACTGGTCACGTGTGAATAATGCAAATAGGCATTACATGTCTGAAATCATACTTCGGTTCAAACTACATACATTCATGGCCTCTAAACGAAGAGGAATGTCAGAAGGTACTGTGGCAATTTCACCAGGGCTAGTAACAAGAAAGTTGATATGTATAAGCATGTATGGTACCATTGTCTTACTAAAACAAGACTAAAAATCCATGAACTATTTAGTTGCAGATGTTACAATCAAATTTGTGAGCACATTTTTGCAGGTCTCCTGTTCTCCTTGACTTGCTTTTCTAGTTTTTGCATGTGACAAGCTTTTAGAACTTCTTTCATGCTACTGTTTTGTGAAGTTATGGTTTAAAACTTGATATATTAAATGATTTTTCTTAAACCATGTATTTTCTAGTTCCCCTATGATTTCCTTCAGTCTGTAAATGATCATCATATATTCCTGAGATATTTCTCTAGCACCTCAGAAATCACTCCCTTGTTGGCTTTGAACAAAACTCCATATAGTGCTGAGAGGCTTGAAACTGATAAAAGAGCTGGAATTACACTGTCCCAGCCATCCCTTAGTAAAAGCCTTAATTGCTTTATGCAGGATCTTGCCTCAGCAATAAGTCTGCCTCCTATCTTAGACTGGACAGACTTTTTTTTTTTCTTTTAAATCGGATTAACATAATCCAGCTCTGGACTTTGCTCCTCTGTACTTTTTCAAATGCTTTGGAGAATCTGGCTGCAATGACCAAATCTCAATTCTAAGTTTCTGTTCAATTTACAAATGATACTTTGCTAGCTGAGAAAATGTCCCGTGTGTTGCTCTGGGATCCTTGCAGGGCATGATTGTCAAACTTGTGTTCAAGTAGCAATTGATGGCTTCTGGTGAGTGTCAGCTGCCATTGGCCTGTGAGGAGCAAAAGCTCATTTTTGTTGTTTGTTAAACCATGACACTGTTGCACCCAGGAAAAAGAGTCATTGACTGGTTTGCCATGTATGAATGTATGAAAATGGAGGCGTTTGGCAGAACATACGCTACGTAATGACCAGTTTAGTCTCTGGCTCAGTCTCTTGTAATGAAGTTTTGTCAGTGCATATCCTCAGAAATACTGGCTGGTGCTCAGTTTGTTTGCTTCCTAAGATGTTGCCTCAGGTCTGGAAGCCCAATCAAGAAACTCCTCCTACTGTTTTTTGCATTCTTTATTGAGATTTGCACTCACGTGTGCTGCACAGCTGCACCATCAGGACCACAGATGTGAGCAAGGCACAAAATCCATGCTGACCATTCTGTGTGTTTTCTTGCTCTTTTTAATTTGGGTGGCAAACATGATGGTGATGCCCACTGATTATTTATACTCATCTTTGAACTTTGTTTCTGTGCTTACTGTTACTCTCATGTGGCATTCTGGTATTTGTTTATCTTTGCTCAGAACTCTTAGGTCTCATCAGAGATTCTCAGGATCTTTGATAACTATTATAACTGCCCTGGAGTTCTTCCTGAATGGTTTCTGTGCTAAAAAATGGCTTTTATGTTTCTGGCTGAAAATTTTGGTTTGCCAAAGATAAACTGTCTTGCCCAAAGGAGAATGTGATATGTGCCAGGCATAGACGTAGACATAGGGGCAGGTCTACCCAAACAAATGCTATTACTTTATTTTTTTCCACAAGATGCAACATTGTGTGGGTACCTAAAAGCCATAGAAACCTGCAGCAGTGTGTCAAACACAGAATCATAGAATCATTTAGGTTGAAAAATACCTTTAAGATCATTGAAAACAACCATAAACTTAACACTGACAGGATCACCACTAAACTATGTTCCTGTGTGCCACACTTACACATCTTTTAAATACCTCCAGGGAAGGGGACTCAAACACTTCCCTGGGCAGCCTGTTTCAATGCCTGACAATCCTTCCCAGGAAGAAATTTTTCCTAATATTCAGTCTAAACCTCCTTTGGCACAACTTGAGGCTAAACTGAAGAAAAAACCTAACTCTTAACAAATAGCTGAGGTGTGCATCTCACTAACATAGGGATGGTGCTTCCAGTCCTGATACTGGTGTGCTTTTTAGCTAATACAGCATTTCTGTGCCATACCCATAATGTCTCTTGAAGATGAGTGCATTGCACAGTTGCCTTAGCCCAGGCCTAGTCCATGTCCTCCAGGTTTTCCCTTGTTAAGGCACCCAAATATTTATTTCAAATTTGTATTTGTATTTAGCCTTATGGAGGCCAGGTTGCCTATTTAGCTGTCTTTATTTCCCTTCTGAAGAACCAGAACTACCTACTTCCTTGCTTGTTTGTCAGAGCACAAAGTGATTCTCTCCATTTAAGCTGTTGCCCTGTGGCAAGCAGCATAAATCACCATAAGATTATAGGGCATTTGGGCTCTCGTGAATGTGCTGTGTTCTGCCAGGATGTTCCTCAGTTCTTTGTTCCTTGCCTCTCCAAAGCTGAGCAAGACCAAGAGTGAGGCATGCTATTATCCTCTTAATTCATACATATTTTTGTTGGTAAAAGCTATAAACTGAGTAATATCAAATTATCTATTTATCTACATGTATATTTAACTTACCACCTTACAGGATGTTTGATCACTAATTGACTCTGAAACTACACTTATTTTACATTAGCTGTGCATTACTTTGAGAACTAGGAATTATTTCAGCTGCCATTTTGACTTGTGAGGCCTAGATCACCTAAGCTTAATCTTATGATACTTCCTTGGTTCATTCATCACTCCTGTGGAGCCAGCAGCGTTGCTGGTTTAGTCCTGTGCAGAGTGTAAGAGGCAGGCTTGTGTCACTCCTCAGCCTTTCTTCAAACAGGCATAGCTCTAGGTAAGGCATCTTCTTCTTGAAACACTATGGCCAATGTTTGAAGAATATAGATGTTTTGTATAGCACCTTCAGGTGCAGTACAATTTTATTGTAGATTTCTTCACATGCCTTTTTGCCCCACAGGTCTTCTGATCCCAAGTTCTGTTTGGGTAATTTAATTGCACACAAATTCTAGTGGCTGTTTGAAGGGCTGATTCTGGGATCCCAGAACCAGTAATTCCTTTCTGAGTTTGTTTCAACTGGATGTCAGCCACAACCAGGTCTGTTGCTCAGTTTCTCCACCTCAAATGACAATGACCTTTGTCATAGGTACATTACAAACTCTCTTGTTCCCTCCTTCTTTGGGCTATCTGTTTGAAATACCACTGCTGTGAGGGAAGTCCTGCACTTTGACATGTCAGTGCAGCAGTTCCTGAGCTTGCTGCCACTGTCTGTGCCTGCTGCCCACGCCTCAGTGGTCCTGCTTGCACAGGCACAGCTTGCCTGGTGTAACTCCAGGCACTGTGAAGCACTTAAGCTGCTGCTTGAGCTGGGAAGGGTAAATTGACCACTGAGAACTGAGAGTTGTCTGCATTCCATTTGTTTTCTTTCCGCAGTGTTCAGAAATCATGCAGAGCCAAAGTCTGCTTTCCCCAGTGGGCACAATCCAGTGTTGTGTGGCAGGAGGAGCGCAGCCACCAGCTGCAGCAGCTCTGCCACACCTTCCTAAAGATGCAGATGCCCTCAGGTGACTAACAGCTTCTTGAACAGACTCACAGGGCAGCCAGAATGTCCTGTCTGTGACATCTGCAGTCACAGGCCTTCTGAGCAGAACCAAACAAAAAACCCAACCCAAAGCCCTTGAGACTTCAGCTGTGAGGCTTTTTGGTAAGAAAAAAGGTGGCATTTATAAATCAAGTCAGTGAACTGTGTAGTTGTTTCCTGCACTTTTTACTAGAAGCGTAGTGACAGTGACGTAGTAAAGTCACTGACAAAGGTCATTCTGCAAACCCAAACAATACTATTTATCCCAAATCCCAGAAGGGTGGGCTGATCAGTTTCCAGAATAAACACAAGACTGACAAGAACAGAAAAACTGAGTACCCTGAAAGATACTGGAAATCAAAACCAGCGAGACAGGTTTTGTAGCTCTCTTCTCAGAATGCAGTGAGCACTGAAGCTTTTAGCTGTGTCCCAGCCTTGCAGCCTGGATCAGCCCCAGCAGGCTTGGGTGGGTGAGGAGCTGGCAGCACACCCTGCCCTGGACAGCCTCAGGTCTGTCATCATGCAGCATTAGCATGAAAAGTCAGAGGCATCAATGTCATTTGCAAGACTTATCAGACAGAATACAGAAACCAAATTATGTATCAAGACTATTTTCAGTGAAAACAAAATGTGTGTTCAGTTCCTTTTTTGTCTCCATGCTCAGTTAGACCAGGCTTATTTGTTTTATTTTCATCTTCATGCTACGTGAAACACCACATTTAAGCTGTTTGTTATATTCAAGAGTCTAAATCTGTTTCTTGTGTTGCATGGATGTCACCAAGTCTGAATTTGAGTCAATGTCTGACTATTAATTCAAAAGGAGTCTTATTAATTCCCCCCCCCCCCCCCCCCCCCTTTCCCCTGTTTTCTTCCTTGGGTTATTTGTTCTGAAGCAAGGTCATTGCCACTGCATTTCTTAGCACCATTTGATGTCTCTCTAATTGCAATATTTATTTTTAAACAATTGCTCTCTAAAAAACAGCTTCGCTATCAACACTTCTAATGTGTATGTGACCACAAAGGGAAGATGGGACTCTGCCCTTATTATCTTGCCAGATATTATGGAGTTTCAAGCTTATTGCATTTTACTCCCATTCTGTTCAGTCCATGTTGTTGGCAATAGTGTCCCATTACTCTAGATTGCCTTTGGGTAGATTGCCTGTGTCTGTATTTTTTACATCTTTTACATTTGATTTCAGTGAGAATACAGGAGTATTTTATCTATCTCATAGCAATCAAGTGTTGCTCTTTTGTCCTGAAAATTGTGGCATTTAGATTAGCTCTCATTATTCTTGTTTTTCTTGACAACTAAACCTTCGACTGCAATTTAAATTATAAGTTCTTTCATTATTTTATGGTGAAAACAGGAAACAACAGTTTGTGGAATTCAGCATGTCAGATGATGCTATTTCTTCCTCTGTGAGATGAAACACAGAAGATGAGAGTTAGTGTTTCTTGCAGTTGGCTTTTATAACTTGAGTATTTTATTGCAGAATGACAAATAAAGAGAACATTTCATTTATTTATTGAAGTTGCATGTTGCAGGGATGTATATAACCATGCAGAGGAGTCTGAGTAATTTCATTTCCCTCTTCATCAGAATGGGTGATGGTACTGTACAGTAATAAATTAGAAAATAAAAGTGAAAATGTGTACTTTAGTGGGCCCCTGAGAGCATAATTTGTGATGCTTTGTAGAATATTCAGTCAAAGCTCAGAAGAAGATCATAGAACAAGTTATACAAAAGTGCTTCTACTGCTGAGTTTTTAGTACTAATACAGTTCTAGAGCATATTAAATTTTAAGATTTAAGGCCTGATTAAAAAGCTTGTTACAGAAAGCATATCAAGAAAATATAGTTTCTTCCATCTATACACCTGTGTATCAACTGCACAAAAAGTCACAGAAAAGCTGAGGTTGGGAAGGACTTCTGGAGATCATAGACCCCAACTCGCCTGCTCAGAGCAGGCTCAGCCAGATCAGAGTTCTCTGAGCCATGTACATTCAGATTCTGAATTCCTCCAAGATTTTTCTTATGTTTACATGGATTTTCCAGGATTTCAGTTTGTGCCCATTGCCTCTTATGCAGACATAGGGCACCACTCAGAAGTGTCTGGCTCCATCATCTTTACTCCCTTCCATCAGGTATTTATATACATTGGCAAGTTTCTCCCTGAGCCTTCTCCAGGCTGAACAGTCCCAGCCCTCAGCTTCTCCCCTTTGTAAGGTGATCAAGTCCTTCAGTCACCTTTGTGTCCCTTCAAGGGCTTATCTCTGTGATGTCCATGTCTCTGTGGTACTGGGGAGCCTGGAGCTGGGCACAGCACCCCAGCTCTGTTCCCACCCAGGGTGATTAAAGCACAGGATCACCCCCCTCAGCTTGCTGAACACGCTCTGCCTGGCATGGTCCAGAAGGCTGGTGGCTTCTTTGCCACAAGGGCACACTGCTGGCTCATGGTCAGTTTGATGGCCACCAGGATGATGGCCCAAGTCATCCTCTGCAAAGCTGCCTTCCAGCCAGTCAGCCCCCAGAATGTGCTGCTTCATGGGATTGGTCTTGCCCAGCAAGTAATTATCAAGACATGTGACTTTAATTATTTTCACAAAATTTAAATTCAGACAGACATTCAGAAGCTGGTTTCCAAGAAACTGTAGCTTCCTCAGAAGTACTCATGATAAACCTAATTAGCATTTTTTCTGATTGCCACACATGCTGAGAGTAAACTTAGCTGATTGAGCATTTACCTGGCAATAGATCATGGAAGCTTATCAAAGAATTGATTTTAATCAGATATTGCTGACACTGTACAATGATTCTGGGCTATTATTCTTTAAATTTCTTATAATTGTACGTTTTATTTTATGTGCCAAAACAAGGTTCTTTTGTACTGCTGTGTACTGTGCTCCTTACACAAGTCAAGCTGAAGGTAATCTGAGCGCAGGAATCCATAGCGATGCGTTTTATCAGGTGTCAGTTTCATACAACTGGGGCTCTTTGACTGCTGGATTTTCTAGTTATTTGTCTTGTTACTATGGTATTATAAACTGAAGAAGTGCATTCTTCTCTTTCTTCTGTTTTTGACTTTGTTCTGACCAGAATTCGTTTTCTGCTTTAGCTGAAAAACTGTTTTGCACATATTGATGTTCACTGTCTTACACAGGCACTTGTTCTTCCATCAGGAGAGGAGTTTGGCACACTAAAGTACCTAAAAAATTCTATTTTGGTCTGCTTACCTTTACTGTAGATTTTTTTGTTCTAAATTTTTTTTTTTTTGTGAAGGAAACAAGTAAGTTGGGCAATTTGTCAGGGAATTCATGTGACTCTCAGCTTGGTTATGAACTAATGTCTGTTTGTCCTCTGCATCATCTGTATTTAGAAGAAAAGACAGGATTTTGGAGTAATGAAGGCTTGGAACCTTTGTTGTTGTTGCTTTTGAGAGTGGAGAACGTAAAATAAGATGACTACCAAAGCAAGGGGAGGTCTGTAGCAGTACTGCAACCTCTCATAGCCATATTTGCACCTCTATATTGAGAGATTAGAGACATATTTTTATATGATGTTGTTCCTTCATGTCAGGTAATTCCTGAGAGCCTGGAACTTGCAGAGAAAGACATGAAGCTTCTGTGGGAATATTTGCTATTTAACTTCATGTTAGACTTTCTATTCTACAGAGGGTCACTGCTCCTCCATGCTAGCAGCTGGCCTCTTGTTTTCCCCTCTCTAGGAGATGCTTGACAAGTCTGTTAACTCACACCCCAGCTGCACAAGGTCCTCAGTAACCTGCTGTCATTGATCTGGCTTGGATCAGGGTTGTGTCAGAGAATTTCTCAATTTCTCTCTTCCAACCTTGGCTATCCTGTGAGTTAGTGAACCAGAGATGTGATAACTCCCCAGATGCCTGATGAGCTTTAACTCTCTTGCCAGCATTTTCATTCCATCCCATGTAAGCTACTCCAGATGCACATTTACAGAGGAATATTTTAATAATAACAATATTTTATAACATGGAAATTTTATTCAATGAAGTTAACATTGTTTATGTTTTCAATTTCTATTGGTGTCGACACTGCTGTATCTTGTGACAGGTGGAGATGTTCCTGATTTTATCTGTTATAAAAGTGGTTTGAATCTTATCTTTTGCAGGCAAGCTGAAGAATAAACTTTCCTTTCAAATATCCATGAAGGCCTTAGCCATGATACCTGCAAGCACAACCACGAGATAAAGTTAATGTTTATTCCACAAGTGGAAGGAGAACACAATGCTGATAAAGAGCTTCTTTTGCAGTACAGTTGATACAAAACACTGCTGCCTGTCAATCACATTATAAATTGGCAAACATTTGTTTATTAAAATGGGCACAAAACTAGCAAAAAATATTATAACTGAATAATGCAGTTACGTGTCTTTCTGTACCACATTTCATTAACTCCTGTCAACTTAGCATCATATAATAAAGGTGTTGGCAACCCAGCACCTCTTCTGAGCTCTGCTAAGAACAGCAGTCTGCACTGTGGATCTGAGGGAAGGATTGTATCCAGGGGGTGTGAGTATTACTCTTTCTCACACCTAAAGGAAGTAAAAGAGTCAAGACAAGTTCTTTCTGCTACATCTGAGCTGTTTAATTATCTGGCATGGCAATGTATCTAAGTGAGAGCACAACTCATCAAAGACTGGACCTTTCAGTGTATCCTTCTCTGTTATCGTGGTTCAAAAGAAATGCATATTTATGATTAGCAATGAAGTGATAAGATTAGGGGGATAATGTGTTAAAAAGTGAAAATGTAGATGGATTCATTTGGATATGTAAAGATGTACATGCTTTTGGACATTCAAAATGGAAGCAATTTAGCCAGTTCACAGAAACTTCCAGCACTGAAACACTGACAGAAGTGAAAGGACAAAAATACACTCCAAAAGATATAAGGGCATAAAAATGGTGGCTTTTTGCAGTGTATAAAGACAGGACAGGCTTCTGTCCCTTTGACTGCTGATGTTTGCTTCCTGCATCTTTAATAATGAATTGCCATTTTAAAGTAGTGTGTAAGAACCACATTGCACAGCAGAAAAGGAAGTAAGTGCTTGCAAGTAAATCTGTAAGGAGACAGTTTAGTGTGAAAAGATTTTGTTTGTGTGGTGCTTTAGTCAGTGCTTCACAGATACAATTCTTTTCCTATTCTTCTGCTTTTTACTGGATTCTTTTCAATGCAGTATACTTAAACCAGTTTATTTTGAAAAATACTTCTCTTGAACATCCTCTGGAAATGCAGCTGGACCCACAGTCAGTGACACCTTTGCACTGTGTGCAGCTGCTTCTGTAGAATCCTCCTCTGAAAAGACAAAGAGAAAACTCATAAAATCTGATTTATGAGTCAATCAGTCAATCAGATAATGGAAAACCTCAAAGCAATGAGATGCATTAGACCACAAGTAGCAGTGCTTGTGCCTAATTCTTGATTCATGTTCCATGCTCTTGCAGGGTGGTCTTGATTTGATCCAGTTACATGAATTTTACATCAAATTCTCCACAGTCTTCTCTGTTTCTTGGAAATTTTGTTTCCAGATTCCTGCATCTGCTCCAGTGCTCCTACTGTTACCTGCTGCTGTCTTCCAGGTCTGAGCTTGGTCAGCAGTCTGTAGATAGACAGAGAAATAGCACTTCCATCAGAGAAGTCTACTGACCCCATTGTTTCATAAAAAGTTGTATCTTTAATGTCTTACAAATATAGATAATGCCAGATGACACATGAAGTTTGAAGATCCACAAGAAAATCTCATCCTCATGAGAAACTTTATAAAGGAAACACAATTTGACTTCCAAGGAGAAATCAATTTTCCTGCTTTTCATCTCCTTCAAGTGGAATATTCAAAAAAACCACTAGGTCACTGTAGCTTCTGTGATGACAAATCCAAACCCAGACTCTGTGGTTGGGTCTTGTAAATCAATGTATTTGTTCCTTCAGAGCAGGGTTGGGAAGCTCTCCTTGCTGGGGATGTGGAGAGCACACAAGCACCTGCACTGGTCTGTGTGTTAATGGGATGTCAGCCATGAAGTGTCAGCCCTGGCAGAAGGAAGAGCCACATCTGCCCTGCAAGCTGCAGATCTCAGATGCTGCTCTAGAAAATTCAGTGGCATGGCTGTATGATATTATTAGAACACTATTAAATAGTTTTTCATTTTGTTAAAACAGCTAATAAGACAAAAGAGATCACGTAGCAGCACATTTCATTTTATTCTGCTTTAGAGTAGAAACTTGCCATGTAATTAGGACTAAAAATACAAGGAGCAGATATTTTTAGTGAAAGCTTTTTATCTTGTTCAAATCCACAATGTAGCACACCCAAACTAACAGTTACAGTATCACATTAACCACTAGTGAAGTAGGATACAAAGGGTAAAACAACATGGTATCTATCTGTGAACATGAAAACAATTAATTTATCTGTGAAATTCTGATTGCTTTCCTTCAGCTGCAGACTACTGTTTAGTGCCGTTCTCAAAAAAAAAAGTTTAGTGATCTGTAAATATGCTATGGATATATGGTTCAGTCCTGAATAAATGACTGCTAGCAGAGTGGATTATAATTCACTCAAGTCCACTAAATTTTTATTCACTATTTTTTGATCCAGTGAAAAGCCTTAGGTTCTTCATATATAGTACCTGAATAAATTATTGCAATACCTTTATAGAAGTGATGAAAAACATAGTACAGCTGCAGTGAATGGCTACATCTTTATTAAAGCAGCAACTTTTCATATCATGCAAATGGACCAGAATATTTACCATCTTTAGCTTAACAGGAGTGGGGTATTTTGGTTTTCTGGCCACATTAAAAATGCTGGAAAAGTACTGTCTTTTTCAAGTGGGGCTTATCGTTCTCTGATCAGGAGTACAATGCTTGCCAGTGAACCTAAGGAGGAGAAGAAAGGAAAGAAAATCACAGAACATTCTGAGCTGGAAGGGACCCACAAGGATCATCAAGTCCAGTTCTCAAGTGAATGGCCCATGAGGGGAACAAACCCATCCTTGGTGTTATTAGCACTGTGATCTGTCTACATCAATATAAATAGCCACTCTCAAATTTACTTTGGTTTGGATTTGGGTTTTATCCATTTCAAGACTTTCCCTGTTTGTAGTATGCCTATATTAAGAATAAAAGTACAAGCTTTGGCATGAGGTTTTGCCCAGCTACCTTATTGATCATGCTAGAAAATGGATCTGAAAATTGGAAAGGTTGTTGAAATTGTCTGTGAATGTTTTCAGTAGTAGAGGAACAGTGTTAGATAGAGCAGCACTAACTAGGAGGGGAATTTTTCATCCCAGCTGGTTTTACTCATCAGCCTTTGTTAAATGAAACATTGTGAGCCAGGTTCACAAGGGGAGTTGCCTTTTGTACATTGAGCTGCACAATAGTCTGTGAAGAAAATTTTAGAATGAAAGCCTTGAAAATGTTCTTGACCTGTTGTAGGAAAAGATTACCAGGAGGCAGTTCTTGCATCTGTTTTCACAGAGTAAGCTTCCTGATAAATATTGACCTTGAGATCTTTTGTACTGCCTGTTCTGAAAGTCTTTGATAAAGGTAAAGAACTCAATGGCTTTAAATTTGCAGAAAAGATAATAACAACCTGGTGAATTTTTAAAAGCAAATAATTAACTTAGCCAGACCTTATATAGGCTGAATTTTTAGACCAATCTACTAGTGGCAGGAGTCTTGAGGATCTCTGAAGTAAAGTTTTTGTCACAAAATCACTACAAATTTGAATGAAGGAAAGACTTCCACAAGATTGGTTTGCTTATGGAGAAAATTGTCTGAGGAGCTGACCTCATTTTTCCCTGAGTGAGGGATGTGGTTATTTAAACATACCTGTCAGCAGGAAAGTACTGAAATGGCTGTTAACCATTCAATAGCAGACTTGGAAAGAGATGGCTTTGTGCCTATCCCAAGGATCTGGGATTTTCAGAACTTTAGGCATCAGCTTCTGTGGTCGTGAGCTCTGTGTGATGGAGCCTTAAGCCCAGGTAGTTGACAAAGAGGAGACATTAAAGTGTTCAAGGGCAGCTTGGATGGGGCTTTGAGCAGCCTGGTCTGGTGGAAGATGTCCCTGTCCATGTCACCAGGGTGGAATGAGATAATCTCTAAGGTCCCTTCCAAACCTAACCATTCTGTGATATGTCACTGCTCATTGTCAGGGGACAGATTGATGGGTTTTTTATTTATTGGTTTATGGTGTGCTCTGTAGCAGCTCTGCCTCAGCAGAGTTTGACAGTGGAGTGTCAGACATTTCACTGGCACTCTGTAGTTCTGCTAATCTCAGCAGGATTCCTGGGGGTATTAGTGCAGTAAGTGGTTTATTAGAACAGATAATTAGCACAAAGCAGATGAGGATTTAATAAATAAGGAGACTTGGTCTGCATCACTGAAACCTAGTTACGTGACATGGAAAGTCCCCTTGTTGAGCCTTCTTACCTCTCAGCTCCCCAGTGCTTAATACATCCATCAGCACACATTCAGGATGGGCAAATCCTGCTGAGGAGTGCCCATGTCTGATGAGACCTACCTGGATGATAGGGTGATATGAACACAAGCACTCCAAAAAGCAGCACACACACACACACAGAGGCAGAAGCTTCCATATCTCCTGCAGTGGGAGCTGGGAGGCAGCTGGAACAGATGCAGGCAGCAGGGCAGCGAGCTGGGGAGCAAGGAGGCACTGGGGAAAAGTAAAGCTCAGCTGGTCTGTCAAAAGACTCCAGCTGCAGTTCTTGGAACTGGCTGAAGGCAGAGAAAGCTTTTTGTTCTATAATCCACCAGGAAATTGAGCTTTTCCCAGGTGGGAATTTAGACTCGCAGGTGAAAGGAGAAAATAAAACCTATGCCTAGCATGAAAAATGTCAGAATCCTTGGCTACATTTAAAGAAATAACATTGTTTGCTTACTACAGATTGGCTTACCTACAGATTGGCAGACAAAAGCTACTTCAAATGAGTAAATTTTCATCAAAGCAAGTCATATTTTTAGACCTTTTCTATGTTATTAAATATGCAAGAAAATATTAGTCCAGTGCTGCTCACATGGGAGTGAGTGAGTGGTTCTGATTGCAGTGGGAAATCTATTGTTGTTCTCTTGCCTCCCAATACCCAGAGCCTTTCCTTGAACTGCATGTGATTTCCCTCCCACCTTCCTCAGTCTGCTCAAACTCCTGGAAATTATGTCAGTGTTTATCCAGAAAGGGAACTTTCATTCAAGCACTGTAGGATTACCTTTATATGTGTAGCATTAAAATTATCCAGGAAACTTCTGTGCAGAGTAGGTTAGCATTAAGTCATGACACGTCTCTTTGCTTACTAGAGGTAGATTTTACCAGGCACTGAGATAAAATACATCTTCACAGCTTGTTATTCCAGCCATACACTACAAATTTGTATTGCATTAATTTCCCACAATAGGAAATCACTGTAAAACTGTAGGGAAGATGTCAAGGAAACGCTACTTTCAAAATCACATTTTTGAAAATAACTACAATTTGTTGCAGAAAATGTTTCAGAAACAGCACTGCTTCTCCCATTACTCAATACACAAAATTATCTGATTGGGAATTTTTACTGTACCATTAAGATACCTCACATATTAATATTGCCATTTATTAAACACAGACCCCCAGGTAAGGATTTGAAATCAGGTACACTTCCAGGACAAAAGAAACAATCCTACATCATGATCTCCCTCCCTGTACTTCCAGGACTATTGGTACCTGTAGTTTACCTTGTAACTATGGAGCAAGCCTACGATACCATTGGTGGCCTCAGTGTGCAGACCATCCTTCACAGAATCACAGAGGGGGTCAGGTTGGAAGGGACCACAGTGGGCATCTGGATCAGCCTCCCTGCTGAAGCAGGGTCATCCTAGAGCACATTGCACAGGATTGCATCCAGATGGTTCTTGGATAGCTCCGGTGAGGGAGACTCCACAGCCTCTCTGGGCTGCCTGATCCAGAGCGTGATTACCTGCACAGTGAAAAATTTCTTCCTTGTGTTCAGGTGGAACTTCCTGTGCATCAGTTTCTGCTCGTTGCCTCTTGTCCTGTTGCTTGGCACTACTGAGGAGAGCCTGGATCCATCCTCTGATGCCCTCCCTTCAGATACTGATAGACCCTGATGAGGCCCCTTCTCAGTCATCTCTTCTCAAGGCTGAACAGGCCCAGCTCCCTCCGCCTTTCCTCATAAAATAGATGCTCCAGGCCCTCAGTCATCTTTGCTACTATCAGCTGGACCCACCCCAGAGCTCTGTGTGTCTCTGTACTGAGGAGCCCGGAACTGGACATGGCACTCCAGATGTGGCCTCTCCAGGGCTGAGCAGAGGGGCAGGGTCACCCCCCTCAGCCCGCTGGCAGGCTCTTCCTAATGCACCCCAGGACACCAATGGCATTCTTGGCCACAAAGGCACACCTGTGCTCTGTTACCCATTACAAAATCCAGTGCATTTGGATGGGTTTGTCAGTTCCTCTGAGCATTTGTTTTCTTTCTTAGCAGCATTCTTGACATGTATTGGATATTACAAGATTCTTTTCTGAAATAAAAATGTGGGAGATTTCCTGTTGTTTATGCTGGGAGATGTTGCATGTGTAGTGTGAAGGAATTGAGATAAGTTGAGGCTCTCAGTGATATGTGGCCAAGTTTGCTGGCTACACCCAAGATGGGGGCTCTCAGAAGTATCCATACACCCACAGAATTGCCCAAACTTCTTTTTCTGTTGTATATTTTCACTGGCCAGGACACAATGCATGTGATGCGGGTCCTGCCCTGCTGCTGTTGTGCTGCTGACATGGCCTCTCAGTCCAGGTTTGCTCAGGTTCGGTGTGGTCAGAATCCATAAAGCAAAAGATTGTCCCATAAGAGTATTCTCTTCAGTGGTGGACTTCTAGTTTGTTCTGTGCTGAGGTCTTGAGAAATCACTTAGGAAGCAGACAATGACTAATTTGGACACTTTCAGCTGGGAAGTTGTTTAGAAAACTGTTCATTTCTCAGTTGGGTTTTATTCTTTCCAGTGAAAGCCGGTAACTCATGGTATGAGTCTATCTAAATAAGATTTCCGAGGTCTTGGGCCTTAAGTGTTGATATTATTTATTCAGTCATCTTTCCTGGTGTGGAAATTATACCTGCACTCAGTATTTGTGTGTGTGTGTGTGTCTGTGTGTCAAGTGTGAAGAGTAGGCACTCTTTTGTATCGACATGGTGCCATACATGTCCCATTGGTACCTTTTCACTTTTAGTAGAATCACGTCAGTTTACTAACTCCAAGGAACTAGTGGCATATTCACTGCTAGTCCAGAAAAGTAGGTAAGACATGATCCCTGCACTGTAGGAGGGCAATACACTTCTGAAGGGCTTGACCCATTATCTTCTGATGTAGCTTTTGTATCATAATAAAAATCACCAGTCTGGAACAGAGCAGTTTGACAGAATGACTCAGTTGAGTCACAAAATGACAGATGCTAGAAATAAAAAATAAACAAACTGTGCCAGGTCATTGCTGTCAAAGCAGGATCCTTCACCTCTAGTTCCTGCTGTTTATGCAGTCAGTGGTAGTTTGGGGACTATCTTTTTGTTGATATGACATGAAAATTTCATGTGGTTTCACTTATTTTCTAAGGTTACACATTGCATCTTAGAATATAACTACAGCAGCAGCCACGTGCTTCACTTGATGTTTCCAAGCTGCTGATCCCAGCCAGTCCTGTGAACCTGTGCTCCGTCCCTCTGCTTCAGATCCACCGGCAGCATCACTTCCCTTCCCAGCTCCTGGGCTTCCCTTGGCTCTCAGTGTTTGCAACCAAGCCCTCCCCTCCTCCATTTATATGGAGCCAGGCACCCCAAAGAAAATCCTCAGACCATGCAGCTTAATTCTCCCCAGACCTGATGGTGCAGCAGCAGAGTTGGGAGTTAGGTGCCGTGGTCTCCAGGCAGTTCATGCAGCCTGAGCTGCAGCTTCTGTTGACCCTGTAAAGGGAATGGCTTTTGCATATCTGCTTTAATCCTGGCTGTAGCTGTCTGTGAGTCAAAGCTTTGCTCAAAGGCAGCTGTGTCTTCCAGAAAAGCAGGTAAAACACATTGCAGTGTTCTGTCTGATCTGCCTGTAAACAGAGCTGATGACATGTCGCTGGAAATGATTTTTCAATTATCCAACAACAGTGCAGAAAAGTGGATTGCATGTGCTGAGTGGATTTAGGTGGGAGTATAGCTAGCATGATTCTAAGGAACATGGTTAAGTTTTCTCTTCTGTTTTAGATCAGAGACCATGTGCCTCAAACAGACCCCTGAGCTTCTACCAGGGCACTGACTTGCGCTGCCAGTAATTTTGGCTGTAGATAGGACAGAAGGAGTCTTCTATTCAGTTTGCCTTACTTGATGCTCATAATTAAACATTAATTTGCTCAGGAACTTGAATCTGCTACATCTATATTCATAAATTAAGTAGCATCGGAGAACATTCTTGGGCACTGGGGCTCCATCCTCTGAATTGTAATGCTGAGGATAATAGTATGTTCTCTGCCAGTTGGCTTCAGTGCCAAGGATGACCCAGGGCATATTTGATTTCCTAGCAGCAATGCAGCCCACCAGCCCCACTTCTTGCCTCCCTTTAAGAATTCTCTTTTATTTGTTCAATAGCAAGTTTGACCCAATATAGAGATGTTGAACTGAGTGGAAAAGGGGGGCTTGACCATTGTCTACCCAGAAATCAGGGCAGGGATTTGAATCAAGAATTCCCCTGTTTTCTGACAGAGGGTACCAGTAATCAAACCCCAAGTGTTTGCTGAGGCAGTCTGGTCTCATACTACAGCAATTCAACTTTTTTACTGTGAACTTGGATTATATGAGTCAGAGGTACAGGAAAGATAATGACCCTCCAGTCTGGTGAGATGAGGAGGGGGAGAGGAGACTCTCCCCTTGGGAGAGGAGCTCCTGGGCAGTTGTCTCTGCTTTGATACATGTTCAATAATACATAGAAGATGAGAGCAGACAGAGCATGTAAGTCAGCGTTGAGGTGGTGAGCAAGGAGGCTTTGGATTCACGTTGTGGCAGGAGAATGAAGGAATTGCAGCTTGGGAGCTTGTGTTCTGCTTGACTGCTTTTATACCACAACCTCTGAGAAGGAGATTTGCAACATTACTGAGCTAATGCAACTTTCTTTACAGCTTTTCAGAAAAAGAATATTTGAAAAAAGAAGTGTAAAGGTTGGCTTACATGTAAGCCTATGAGTCCAAGGTAGAAATTATTGTGGTGGGGGAGGCTTATTTTTATGAAAAAGAGGAGGAAAAAAAAAAAGAAATGTGATTTGATCCAAATTGGAGGAGGTTTGACTGCTGTATTGCAAAATATTTGTTTCACTGTGCTTAGGTAAATAATGTAGCAGCAGCCCACACCTCTCCCTTAGCAAGCTGTCTCACAGGCAGCAGTTAATGAACTAGTAATGAAAAAAATCTAATGGGTTCTGCCTTATTATGCCCAAAATAGGCTCACATGTTGACTTTCAGCAGAATCATCAAGAATTTACTTTGGAGCCAAAATGCAAAAAGTTTCTAATAGTTCTCAGCTGGTTTGTGTGATTTCTCTAATAATTCAACATTCATAAAAATGTATGATGAGATTTTTCTCAAATGACAAATTATAGCTGTGAAATTTTCCAGTTCATTACAAAAATAATAGATTTTTATTCCCTTCAGAGAAGCTAACTATTGACCAGCATTCACAACAAGTAGGAGGGAAGCCTTTGCTTCCTGATTTTAGAAAAACATCAGGAATTTAGTGTTTGGAAATGAGGGTTCACCAGTGCTGCCCTGGAACAGTAGTGCTGTGGCTGAGCAATGCAGAGGGAAGCAGCCTGCCTTGCCTGTGTGGAGTTTTCTGTCTCTCCTGGATGAAGTCTTTGGGAGTCTGCTTCCAACATAAGGCACTTAGCATCTGCAAAGGGAGAGCAGAACATCCATCAAACATGGAAAGATCAAAAACTGTGACTCCCTGTGGAGTGACTGTTGGGAGGGAAACAGCTGAATAATGTTGAACATATTCAGGTCTCTGACTTCACCTAATGCACACTGTGAAGGCTGTGTTTGTAGTCAAATGCTGATTCATTGTTATGGATGTGGAAAACCTTTTGTGCTTCTGCCTTTAAGACACTGCTCCATTAGTTGTTTGAGAGGCAGCACTGCTTCTGCCTCCTCTCAGACAAATACAAGCATAAGTGTTAATCTGAAGTGTGATTTTGTATTGCTGAAAAGGCAGGCCTGGCTGTTGAATGTCTGGGGAGGTGGTTTGACGCTTTGTACACTGAAATAACTTAAGAGCTGACAAGGGCATTTAAAAAATCAACTTTAGGGAAAAAATAATCACGATACTGAAACCTCAATGATAATTTGTCTCTTCATGGATATCAAGACTGGACATGCTCATGCTCAGGAGTCAAGAACCACTGTGGTTTTGAGGACAAAATCACTGAAACCGTTGAACTCTTCACTTTGAAAAACTCCTCACCCCAGTGTCTAAAACAGCCTTTAAATTTCAGCTCATCTGCTTCTAATGGTCTGGTAACATAAAAACTTCCATGATAGCCTTTCCTCAGTGCTCATCCTTGTCAGCTTAGCAGGGCCAAGGCAGGAGCTCTGCAATGCTCCCAGAAGATGCTTCTGGCAGATCCCATGGTGCAGGCGGCGCATAGAGATATTTTGTGCTACATGAAGAATCAAACTGCTCCTTCTTCCCAAGGGGATTTCCTCAAATTTTGGTTGTTTTCATGCTCCTAGGAGGAACTTTTTCTGCATTAGCAGGTGGTGATAGATAGAAAACAGGTGCTGTTTCCTTGAACAGTTCTTGTGGGAGTAAATTTATCCTGATAATAAGTGCAATTATTTTTAAAGTGTTATGTGTTCAATAGCTGTTATGTGGTATAAGTGTTTGATGTGTGGTTTGGCTTTTCTTATGTTGGTTCTGTCCTAGCTCAAAAAACATGTTGTTGCTTCTAAACAAATCAAACTCCATTTAATTAGCAAAGTGCCTTCCATAGTTATTTCTGTGATGAGTAGATTATTATCTCAGCAGCATCAAACTCAGTGGGAAAAAAAACTAAGAAGTGTTAATTTGTTCTCTGGAAATAGCAGGATTGGGGATGAGCAGACAGCATCAAAACAGAATAAAATCTCACATACATGGTTGCTGGTTTATGGAAATGACCTTTCATCTTTCAAAGGCAGAAGTCTTCCACTGGGAGATGGAATGTACAAAACAGCTTTGACAAGACAGCCTGTAAATGTGTGTCTCTAACATAAGCATAGCTAACATTTTCTATTATTTCTATGTAACACTCTCTGGGCAGCAATCAGTTCCATTTAAATGTGATTAATATGAAAGTAATAATGTTCCAAACTTCATTCTTGTACATACTGTCAGAGGAAAGACTGTTGATTTTTTTTTTTTTAAATAATCTGGTAGGGAAATAAAATGAAAGTCTAATTCCTGTGATACTACTACTGCTCTTCTCAATTCTGCACTGTCTGAATTTTCCAGGGTGTTGAAGGTGTTCCTGTCCCGAACGGCTCAGCGTATTCCATACATGACAGGTGGGAGAGTGATGAGGATGCTGTCTGTTATTCTCCTGGTAGTCTTTTGGTTTCTCATTGGCTGGACTTCTGCAATAACCCAAAATTTGGAGAGAAACATTCCACTCATTGGTCAAGGGCAAACATCTGACCATCTGATCTTCAATATGTGCCTCATAGACCGCTGGGATTACATGATGGCTGTTGGTATGTTAATTTTTTAGCTTATTTTTAATTTCTATAATGAAGCTTGGTTGCCTTTTTATTTTTCTTCTTTTAGAATATCTTAAAGCTTTGTCAGACTGCCTAATATGTGAAAACTACAGCAGTAAAATATCAGCATATAGGTGTTTTAAATGGGCTAAGAAGTAAAGCAAAATAGGCTAACACTTCTATGACTTTCAAAGGTTTGTAACTTGGATTGTAATAACAAAGTGATGAGTGCTCAAGACATTTCATCTTTGAAGGCAGAAGGAAGAAGTAGCTGTTCTACTATTGAAGCTCTTCAATAGTTCTGCTATTGAAGTGAGAAATTGTAGCTAGTCTAATGAAGGCTTTTTGATTTTGCACCACAGAACTGGTCAGAGTTCTTGTGTGAGGAGGGAAAGGACTTCCACCACCACTCATTCATAACCTTCATAAATTGGTATCAAAGTACAGGGAATAGGAAATGAACATCAAATGCGCCAACTTGATGCATTTGTTAGGTGTGCTTTGAGTGCATTGAAAAGGCAGGAACTAAAAATGACACCCTGCAGAAGTCATATAAAGCAGAGAAAGGATTATTTTTTGTTTCCTGAACTCTGTAAGAAACAGTGGGTTCCCTGTGCCAGTGTGATGTGCTTTCTCCCACGCAGTGCTTCCACCTAGAGCCAGTGTTGCTGGTACAGCCCAGGCTAGCCACCCACTGTCTCAAATACTTCAGTGTTTTGAAATCTGAAATAAATTCCTACTTTTCTGCCCTTTCCCTGCTTCTCCCATGGAATCCCACTGACAGAGCTCTGCTACTGATGATTAGGGAGAGGTAATGGTGGCTTCTCCACATGAGAACACAGATGAGATGGACAGAAGTGTTTTCTCTCAGACTGGTGTACAGAAACTCAGTGTATGACAAAACACTGCTGCCAGCTTCACAGAGGAGCTTCCATGGCTCCAAGGCATCCCTTTGCTCTGCTTTCCTCTCCTTTCTGTAAGATCTCAGAGGCAGTCAGGCCCAGGGGTACCCCATCTGTCAATATGCTCACTGGTAAACCATGCAGAGAAGAGTAGAAAAGGGCATGTTTTGAAATGCCTCTCAATTTGGGTCCTTTTGGAGGATGTACTTCGCAGTAATGGAATAGTGGTATTGGCAGAGATGTTGTAAAATTAACAAAAAATAATTAAATGTGCAACACTTGATGATGTCATCTGCGCTAACCCATTTTGGATCAAAATTTTGGTGTGTTTGACAGTGTAGTTTTATTAATATTTTGATAGTGGTAGTTTTTGAATAATGACAACAAAAGGTTTTAGTCTCTGGGTTTAAAATTCTCATGGTGTAGTGATTAACAATTCAGATCTTCATACCCAATTCTGATCAATTGTATATTTTGGCAAAAAATTACGTAAGTTGCTGTCTGCCAAGTATTGAAAAAAAGCAAGGATTGTTTATTAAGGTATGTTTACATTTAGAGGAATTTTTAATGTTTTTCAAAATACACTCAAAATACTAGAAACAAAGTGAGCTCTCAAGCCTGGAAAATAGGGCAGAATTTCGTTTGTTCAGTCATTTTGTCTTCTTTCCCACACTACTTAATAAACAGAATTATGCAACTCTTCAGTAAACTATGCAGTCATATTAGTGGTACCAAGAGATGTGCACCTACAAAACTGGAGTAATGTGTGTGATATATATATATATATATATATATATATATATATATATGTATATATGTATATTTATATTTCTGTGTGTGTGTGTGTGTGTGTGCATGTGATTTCAAGATTTTTATTGCTAATAGCAGCCTCAAAAGCTTACAGTCAGTAGGAACTAGTCCCAAACTTAGATATTTCAGCAATGTGTGAGAAGTAATATCCTTAACACAGAATTCCTTTTATTCCGATTTTAGCAGCCTTGCAAAATATAATATGTAATAAATTAATTGATAGAGTCTGCTATTTGATTTCAAATGCTAAAATAAAAAAGGGTGGATGGTAATTGATTACAGACTTGTTATTTAATTTAATTTTTTCAGGCACAGTATTTTATATAAATCTAGTGAGTGTTTTGCAATATATTCTGTCACTTGTAGCCCTTGCTGGAACACTTCCCTATTTCACCGGGCTGTCAACACTTCACTGAAATGCAGACAGGAAATTTTCAAGGTCACAGATTAGTGAAGTGAGAATTAACAAGGCTCTGCTAGAAAGTCATAATGAGATGAACCCTTTATGCTACCAGAGATTATTGGAATTGGGATTTATGAAGCATTTTCCATACTAATCATGCTACTTAGACTCTATCTCCGGAGACTTTTATTACAGTGAATGTTTTATATTTACATTTCCATTAAGTCTAAGAGGATGGTTTCTGTGAGAGATGTAGGGACTTATACACAATGGTTATCACTGTTTCTAGCATTGCCTCTGTACTCTGTGATATGCTGATGAGAAAAATTAGCATGCAGTAAATCTTACTTTATCTGCATAATGTAAGTTACTGTGTATTTTCCGTTGGGTTTCTAAGTTAGTGTGTATTTTCCTTAGGGTTGGATACTTGTGGGTAGCTTATTTGTTACTTGCCTTATTGTTTTATTTCCTGTGTGTTAGTTTCTGCATCCCTTTCAAGGTCAGGGCATCTGTCTCATTGAAAATCCATGGCATGGTTGACAGTCTGAGATTGCAGAGAAAGACCTGAGGCCTTGAAAATACTCACCCACAAAGCCTTTTTCCTATGGCCTGAATATATTCTATACCTCTACCTGTCACTGTCAGATTTTGACTTAGAAAACAACTCCAAGTGATAAACTTCTGCTACCTACGGGCTTGCAGTGTCACAAATCAAACTACTGTTCTTTATCCTGAGGGGAAAACATCCTATAAGTGTAACAAATATTGTTCCAGGATTTAAGAGAGCTTCCCAGAAACTGGAAAAAGAGACAATATAATAAGTTTAATGAACAAAGCCCCAGGGAGGAGACAAAGGCAGGCAGAGAGATAAACATGCAGGCACAAGCACAAAAAAAAGCAGAGGTGAAATCTTGACAGGTGAATGTTCCTGACTTCAGCAGGGCCAGTTCAACCCCAAATAGATAGGCAAGTTTTTTAAGATCCCCCATACATTCTGTGTGTGATTTTCAGTTTTTATTTAAACCAGAAGTGAATGACAGGTATTAACTAAGCACAGGGAGATGTTTTTCCCCTGCACTGTTTGATTTCTGGCTGGCAGGAGCAGTGCTGCTCCACCATGCTGAGCTGCTGCCATGGCCCTCACATCTGTAGGTCATGCTTTGGGTCTTGGGCATCAGGAAAGTTTCAAATATGAAACTTCCTCATAATTACTGCATGCTCTCAGCCAGGAAAAGGAACAAAATTAGTATTTTTGGACTGTTCCCAGAAGAACTCCCTACCACTGTTCATTTGTTGATACTTAACATACATAATCTTTGTGTCTAACAAGGGCATGAGGTGCCAGGACGGGCTCAGACAGACTGGGCATCAAGACTGCCTGTACAGTTTTGAGCTAGGGCATTGTAATACATCCTTATGAGGCCCTTTTCTTGAATTTTCTACAGGCCCTCTGCTGCATTCAGTGAATGAGTGATTATTATCTCTTTTTGTTATCCCCATTTGATGTGGCCCTATGCCATATTTGGGGTGTGTTGCTGAACAACACATGCAATGAATAAAGAACTGTTCATTTCCAAATGGGCATTTTTAAGCATGCTCCCCTTAGCATCAAAGTACAAAGATTAAAGCCAAAATTATCCATTTTCAGTGTCTGTCTTGAGACATGAAGGGACTGGTTTTTCAGAGTACTGTTCGTAGCCTCCTCTGTGGAAAGCACAACCAGGAGATGCTTAGAATTCAGCACTGGTGTGGATCTGGCTTCATTTCTCACATTAGATACTCAAAAAATATATCATGTAAAAATAGTGATCACTTGTGAAAAGCTTATTCTAAGTGATAAAGCCAGGGATGTATAAAATGTTTGCAGCAGAAATAGAAAAAGAACAGTGTTTTACAAAGTACCTTCAGCTCTGTCTCTTTTCTCCTTGTAAACCACTCCTCCTGGCACCCTGCACACCTCTTCATCAGTCCACAGTCTGCATCACCACAGTGTGTGCAGTTTTATGGCATTCATCTCTAGGATAAGGTAAATCTGGAAGAGGATGCGGGATGGCACCAAAGATGGGGAGTGCTGCTGGAACTCCCAGGTTTAGCAGTCTGGGTTGCATTACCCCCTGCAGGAGCATTGCTTTCTCTTGTTGCCTGTTATGTGATAAGTGAAATCCCATATCCTTTACTTAGGCATGATTTCTACAAAGTATTTCTGCCCAGGAAACCATGTTTGTGTTGCCTGGGCCACATGTTTGTGTGTTGGTGAATACCATATTTAGTTGCTTCTGCAAGTCCCCTGTGGTTTGGGAGAGGCTGGAAGGTGTTCTGACTTCCTCTTGTCTTTGCACCACTCTTTTTGGAGTCCACTACTGGTACTGCTCCAAATCTTTCCAACACTTTAAGTACTTTGGATGCCATTGGCATTTGCTTGCATCCTCTTTAAGATGTGAGAGAAGAGGTCCCACACTCAGGCAGTTTTCAGCTGATCCTCTTGTCCCTCTTTCATCCACACACAAGCAAAGAGGTTGATGGACCACATGGAGGCAAGAAGAGTGTCCAGCTGACTTTAGTAACAACAGTGAGGTGTGGAAGTCATGAGGCAGGACAGAGAAAGTAAGAAAATTAATTCTAGAGGAAGTAAGAAAATGCTGAGTATAAGGGTTAAAAGGAGTGCAGAAATGAGAGGAGCTCCTGGAGGCCTGAGACCGGCTTAGCACTGGTGTAGCACAGTGAGACTCCTAGGTCTGTTGCTCACACTCAAGTCAGTGGATATATCTCCACTGTCAGCAAAAGCCATCTCTAGGGCACCCTGAAGCCATGGGACCCACAGACTGTGGTCTGCATGGCCCTTGCATCATTTTGAGTAGACCTGCAAGGCAGTCCTGTCACAGTTTGGGGGGCACAGTATGCTGTGCTTCCCACCAGCTCAAGGACCCCATCTTCTCTCTCAGACTTCACATCCACAGGCCAAGGAAGTTCTGGGAGGAAAAAAAGTCTGAATCTGGCACCATCAATTCTTACACCACAAATAGCTCTCTTTATTGCTGTGCATAGCTAATTAAAATGATGCTGAGATATGGTGGGAGAGACAGATAAACCTCTGGTAATTTATAATTTGCTAGGAATAACTCAACACTAAAGACTTGTAATCACAGTTCATTGAAGTATATGAAAATCCTTTCAGTTGAAGTAAAAAGCTTCTCCTATGACATGGTGCAACTCTCCAGGTGGGAGATTGGACACAGCGATGCAGAAAGAGATTGCGTTGGCTGGCAGCACAGGAGCAATTGAGGACACAATTTTTTTACAGTTTTAAAATGGTGCATGCTCAGCTCCAGCTGGCACCCTGAGTGAATGAACGGATGGAAGAGCTGTGCTTCCAGATCCATAGCTCCCTTCATCTCAGTAAATGGGATTTAAAATGTAGTGAAGTGTGGTAGAGAAATAGATGAGTTGTCATAGCTGTGCTATGGATGTAAGTCGAGTGGTAATCAGTAATTAGAGTTTAAAACATGGGGAAAAATTTGTTGGAACAGTACTATTTTACCAAGAGTGTAGAGTTCAGAATACCAATTGAACTTAGGCAAGTCACAGCTTTAATGTCACCATCCCTGGGGAGCAGTGGCCTGGTTTTGGCCTGTGGTGGTGCTTTTTAAACAAGTAAGTGTGGTCAGACATAAAGCTTCATACAGAGCCATGAAAACGGGCTTTAATCTTTCGGGCTGTCTTCTTTTTGCAAGTAGCTCCTGGACAGCAGAGTGCAAGTGAGCACAGGAATGGGTGTCCTGGCTCCAGACAGCCCACAGCTCTTTACATCATCTTCACTGAGGGGCTGGCATGAAGAAGGGAATGAAGAGAAATGCATTTCTGCCCGGCTAGGAGGGCTGAGAAGCAGCCAGGGCATTCTGAAATAATTCACATTCCTCTCCTGAACATGGCAGGAAGGAAACCCACAGTTTAGGACTTAAGCTCTTCACAAATATGGGTAAATTTATTTGCGCTCTTGTCCTGAATGGCAGGGTGGCATTATCCTCATTTTACACAGGCAGAGCTGAACCACAGTGAGATTAGGGTTATATGGTCCATTTAATATGGTTGTCCATGTTGCAATGCCTTTGGCTCAGTTACAGAGCTTAGTCAAATATATTTGCAACATTTGTATGGTCTCACTGGCTACAAATACAGCCCTGCATGCTTATTTTTGCTGCAAATCGCAGCAAAATGCGTATTTGACACCCAAATAGCAAGAAAAATGCTCCCACTTCTGTAAAAAAATGATGCCTATGCAAAGTTTGGATTGAATGGCGACCTCAAGTGCATTTTTTTTCATATTCATAGAATATGAGCCTGAGGCACAGGCAGAGTTAGAAGTCAGTTGTGCATGTGTGCTACACCACTTTCCCCCTTGCAGTCTTTCCTGCCATTCACTAGACATCCAAATGTCATTTGCAACAAATTGCAGAGCCTTCTTCATTAGGCAGCCTTGATTAGGCGGAGTACAGACATCTGCATAGCAGGAGTGAAAGCAGCAACGGATTAACGTGGGGATTTGCTTCTGCTTGGAGCAACACAGACCTCTGCATGTTTAGCAAAACTAGAAAATATGTTAATCCAGATCTTTTGAGGAAGTTTGATTAAGTCAGTAATAACGACCCTGTGTGCATCCTTTTCTGTAAAGCAGATACGTACCATGAACTATGGATATATATCATTGTCCTTCATCAGAAGATGCAGAATATGAGCAGTGGCCTAAAAAGATCTCAAGTGAGTGGACATGGCTCACTCTGCATTGTAACAAGCCAGTGGCACTGGGCAAGTCTGGCCCAGTGTGTTGGATGATCAAGCTAAGTGCTCCAAATTGCTTCGTTTTCCAAAAACATAATCAGCACCATGAAGACAAGGAAGAATCCTGATTTTTAAGCACTAATAATCATACTAAGCAGGTTGATCAGATAATGCAAAGACCAGATAAAAGGTTCTGTGGATAAGAAGTAGGTAGTGACTAAGAAGAGAGATATTTAAAGACTAATCCATTTGTGCACATGACATATTGAGGTCACTTTACATTTTCATCTTCTACCTTCCATTCATATCTGCATCCATTTATGCCTTTAAAGCAACTGTGCCTTTTCTTAACCTCTTATCTATCAGAGACTTTCTCCCAAATCTGAATGCCTGTTTTGGACAATTATTGAGTAACTGCTGCAAGGTTTTTTTCAGAGCTCTTTTATGTTTTATTGTTTTGACTCTGCATTTTCTGTCCAGAGAACAGCTGACAGCTCTCTCTCCTAGGAATTCCATAATTTTTTCAGAAGGGGAAAGAAAGGATTTTTAGGTTTTGTGCTTAATATATGAAATGGGATAATTTATAGGCCTTGTGCTAAATCATGGGAACAAAATCATGTGTTTTGAGCTTTGAGTTTGCTCTGGACAGGTACGCAGTATGCTAAGATATTTCTTGAGTCAGAAAGTCACTTTTCTATACCAGACTTTTACTGGAAAATTATTCAGCAAGCCAAATAGAAGTATCACATATCATATTATATCATATCACATTTCATAGATTTTGACCATTAAAGATATTTGGTGCAAAGCAGTCACTAGTGTCCCATAAACAATCTGAGAGAGAGATTAATTGTACATTAGAACCTGGCTGCATGCTGGCCAGATATACTCAATTATCTATCTATCTATCTATCTATCTATCTATCTATCTATCTATCTATCTATCTATCTATCATCTATCTATCATTAGTTATATCTTTGTTATTCATAGCAGAAATAAATAGATTAATATGTTATCTTTATATTGAAAATGTAAAAAGGCCTTGTAGAAAAAAATATGGCAAAAATTTTTAACACCTTCAGATTTTTTTTGCAAATTGCACCAACCATCTGTAGCTAATTATAGGAGCTTGACTTCTCCCCCAAACACAGGTTTTACATCATACATTTAATCTGTTTAATTAATGGTTTAGATAATAAATTGGTTTTCTATCAGTCTGTTTTGTCATTGCTGATGAAATTATTGTAATGTTGGACTTACAAAGTAAAGGAACTCTGTTATTTTACCTTATGTTTTAAGAGCTCTTCCGTATTTGTGTTCCATACCAGATGTCACAGTAATTATTATCTGCAGACAGGAATGCCAACTCTGCTCTAAATGTAAAGCTTTTCTAAAAGTATTATGCACTGAATGGTACAAACTACTGTTATGCTCCAGTATATTAATACTTTGAAATTGCTTCTTGTCTTAAGAACTCCTTGCAACTATGATTGTGAAACTGAAAACTGAAATTTTCAGAATTAATCAGATCTGGAGATCAGATGTTTCCTGCATTCCTACTTAGCCTAGCTAATTAAAATGCTTGGATTGTAAGAATTTTATTGTTTTTTTTTAAATGGAAGTATGGTTTCTTCATTTTCATTTGCTCTGTATGCAAAAAAAAAAAAAAAAAAAAAAAAAAAAAAAAAAAAAAAAAAAAAGAAAACCAAACCAACCAAAACCCACTAATTCAAAATTACATCAATTTTACTTTTAATTCTAAAAGTAAGCAAAATTTGGCCCTCATTCTTTAGTTCAAGTAAGAATACCTTCAGCAAATGAAATTTTACTTTTTTTTTTTTTTATTTCTTTGAAAGCCAAACTTTTTCAAACTCTCAGCCTCTGTTAGGACTTGTAACTGATCTTTTTAGTCAGAAACAAACTTGGGGCTCTTCTCGCTTCAGCTGAGAAAGAGGAAGAAGAGCAGACCTTGGGTAGTTTTGTGGAGTTTGCCTGTTATTTCACAATTAGCTCATCTATTCAGTTCTGCTGCTTATGTTGGGGAGCAGGGAAAGTTTGGATGAAAGACAAAATGTGATGAAATAGGCATTGTTTGGCATGTTAGAGGAGCCCTGCTGAACAGTGTGGGTATGAAGGGTTTCCACAGAAGACAGGACAGAAAGATACAATGATCTGGCTTTAGCAGCCTAATTCCAACAATTTTCTGCTTTTCAATTTCTTCTAAATCATTATGGAGCAATGAAAGCAATAAATTACAGTCATTTGAAGAGCAATACATTCCAGTGCCATGATTGCCATATGTGAGGCAACTACCTAAAGAAAAAAACCCAAACACTAAGATTTGTAAAAAACCTTTATTCTTATTTTATTGAAGTCAATTTTGTATTCCAATTTTGTTCAGGAAAGACTTCAGGATCAAGATAGCTTTGTAAGTCATTTTGTGCAGGAGTTTTTAAGAAACCAGAATGATAGACTTCATTTATAGCATAGCTAATTTTCTAGAAATTAAATGGAAGTAGCAGCCAGTTTGCCCAAGTGTATGAGTAATTTGGGAAAAACATACCTGCATGTGTGTTTTTGCTGAGCTCAAAACAGGCTGAAACACACAGTCTCAGAAGATTCATACTTTTTTTTTCTTTCATTTTGACACTCAGTAAGGCTTCAAATAACACTATTACTTAGTCAAAAGATCAAAAAATTTATTAATGTTAGGATTTGGGGAGGAAGATCACAAAACCAGCAGTATGGATGGATTATGCCCCTTCAGATGTTTGGGTTTATGTAACTGGTAAGACTGCTGGGTCTATGAAGGCTGTGTTCTAGTAAAAATAGGATCTTGGAGATAGAACATGTATTTTTCATTAAGAAATGTGCTAAGTGTTGTTCAGAGTTCAAACTGAGCTCTTTTCATAGCACAGAGATATATCTGTGTGACTGAATTAATTTTATCCAGATTTGTCTCATATTGATTTTAGCAGAAAATTAATAGCAATATTTGAAGTTTCAAAATGGTATAACAATATATTATAGATAAGTCACAGCAGTCATGGACTACTAAAAGTGAAGGAGCCTGGAGGGTGTGTTCTAATGAGATAACCAGTGCTGACATTATATTTTAATCTGCTGTTAATGGTGGGCTTCACAAGCATTTGTGTCATTACTGAAACCAGACCAGTAATTATTTGCTGACCAGTTCCACAGGGTGATGTCACTGATCACCAGGTTTAGTTACAGTATAGAAAAATTACTGGCAAAAAGAAGTCCGAAAAAGAATTGATTTTCTATTATACTGCATTTAAGTGTAGTTTCTATTGCAAAAATTCAACAAGACAAAAGTGTATGAGTAACAATGGGATCACAGTTCCTGAAGCTGGTCTGGAGCAGTGCTGGCATTGCAGGGTCTAACATGAGCTGCAAATTACTGGGTGACACTCAAACACTTCCAGCCATTGTCAGCCCAGACTGCAAGGCAAGACTGGCCCCAGCTCTATTCATAACTGCATGACAGAGCTCTAAGGTTTTTTTCTGGGAGCTTTTTTGAGGTGGTTAGGAAATCACCTCATTTGTATCAAGGTCAAAATGATGTCACATCAGGCTGTCCACTAGAAGCTGAAGTCAGTGTACTGCTGGGTGCAACTGAGCTGTCTCTATCTGAATAGTTTAGCCTGATCCAGATGCCATAATTTTTCTCCTTTCTTCCTTTACTCATTTGTTTCCTAAAAGAAACACATCATTGCTTTAAGTGCATTGGACCCTCAGAAGTGACTTGTCATATTATGGGTACCAGCAGAATTGACTGTCTTGAACAGAGGTATTTTTTAAACACAAAATATCTTGTTTTATCTAAGTTATAAACCTTTGAAATGGAAGTGTTGTCTTAAAAAGCATATAGTCTGGTTGTAGCACTGTGTCTGTCTCTGTAACAAGAACCAGAGCTACAATTAAAAATACTTATTATTTGAAGTGATGTCAGACTTCTCTAGTCCTGATTATAAAAGCAAGCAAGACATTTTTAGACATTGTCTAAAGTTTGTCAATTGGTAAACTGAAATACCGTGAATGCAAGGGTTCCTGATGTGGAAAAAGTTGTGTAAAATTAAAACCAAATATATCATGTACAGTGACAATATCCAAAAGAGTTTGACTGCCTATGTGTGTACTTATATACATGTGTATTGTCTTTGCTTAGATACTCACACATACAGAAGATACTGTAGTGCTTCAAATTTCCTTCCATCTATAAAACTAATTGCAAATTATTTCTTTTTGTTCTTCTCACAGCTGAATTTTTATTCCTCTTGTGGGGTGTTTATCTCTGCTATGCAGTGCGGACAGTCCCATCAGCATTTCATGAGCCACGTTATATGGCTGTTGCAGTTCACAATGAGCTCATTATCTCTGCTATATTCCATACAATTAGGCAAGTGATCTGTAGATCTAGTAATTAACCATTTATCTTCCAGGTTTCCTATGGTACAACTTAGAGTGGGTGAATGGGATAAGATGCATAATGGAAGGTCTTATAAATATTTGTTTCTGCAAATTAAGTGCTTACTAAACTTAAAACTGTTCCCATGGGATCCAAGAATATGAAATTTTATAATTAGGGTTTTTTTCAGTATAGTTAGGTGATATTTTCTTAGATCAAAGTTCAGTATATATGATAAATTAGGTATAGCAATACCACTGTCTGTCTTCAGTCATCTACATGCCACTCACTGTTTTGTATCCCTAGAAAAACAGCAGGTAAGAATGTTGGTTTGTATGAACTTTGCTGATGTGTAACAGATTGGTGAGCTGCAGCTATGTGTTAAGATTATTGTACTGGTTTGGGCATGAAGCATAGTGTTTTATATGCTGACATAAAAAAATTGTTAAACATATAATGCTGTATCAATAATATAAAGCCCATGTTTCTTCTGAAGTCTATGATGAGCTCTGCATTTCATACTTGTAAATTATTTGGGTAGTAACAAATAAACAAGGGTCTTGGCTAGAGCTACATGAAAATTTACTAAATCTTGCTTTCCTACAGAGTACCCTGTAAAAATGAATTGGTCCTAGAAAATGCAAAAGAGCAAGAAAACATGAGTTTCATCTCATCCTGTAAAAACTCTTAAGACTTTCTGCTGACAATCTCACACCTTCTTTTGCTTCCTAACAGATTTTATCTACTAAGATTTTTTTTTACATTACTTCATTGACAGTCTTCAAATACTCTCCTCTGTTCCTTGGTCTGTCTTGGCACTAACATTTCTCCTTGTCTTCTTGATTTTTGCTTTCATGTTTTTTCTGAGTAAACATCAGCAAAGCAAATCCTTCATCTCTGTTCCTTCCTGGTGCTCTTTTCTCTTATCATTGTTATACAGTTCACTGCATTTTTCAGGCATGCCATTTTTTTCCTTCCCCTTCTCTTAACCCTGTATTTCAACACCCACATACACTCAAAATCTATACTCCCTAACATAACATCTGCAAAGTTATTGTTTCAAATCTTTATTTGATGGCAGCATTTTCCTTTTCATTCCTGATAGATGTAAAATTCACTTACAATACTTTTGAGTTCATTGTTACCAATATGACAGCTTCTCAGTCAATTTTTCCCCAATAAATGTGTATTCCTAAACTGTGTGTTGAGCCATGTTAGAAGATACAGTTCAGAGGTATTTTTGTAGGCTGCAAGCTTCTTTTAACAATAGAACAGGAGGCAAGTAACCTTGGATGAAAGGAAGGGGAAAGGGGGAAAATGTGGCATTTTAATACATTCCTTATGAAGGAGACACAAAGGGATTGAGTCTTTCAGTTTGTCTTATTGACAATCCTGTGCCTGCAGCCTAAGGTCTGCTGTTCCTGTTCTTCCTTCTTTTCTTTCTTTTTTTTTATGTACATTTTGTATTGATTCTTTCCCATCTACCTAATATATACTGATTTGTTGAGGAAATATTGTGTAGTGTTTATAGATAAGATTTCAAAAAATGTACACGATCCCTCCTGAGATTATGTCCATTTCTGCATGCCCAACTCTTAATCCATTTCCTTTTTTTTTTTTTTTTTTTTTTTTTACTTCTATCTTCCCTGCCAAGTTCTGGATGCAGCTGAAAGGGCGGAAATGTAAAACTTAGATTTATATGACATGCCTGAATTGTCATGGAGTTGAAAGTACTGGAGCCTTGAAGGACACCTAAAAGGCAGCCATCCAGTCTGAAAACTCCCAAAGCTCATGGAAGATTGATGTGAGCACTAAAGAAAACCTTGAACTGTTTGCATTTTGTTTTTGTTTGAAAGTATTACAATTTCGGAAACAGAGGATTCTGGATTATCTTCAGATCATCATAGTATTAAATTCCTGCATTGCTCTGTCTCTTATATGACTGAGAAACCCAAAATTTATTTGGAAAACATCTCATTCAAGTAGAAATCCTATCTCTGCTAGGGCTGAATGGCTACTACAAATGTGATTTTGCATTCAGAGGCACGGTATGGCATGGATACCTTAATCAGTCAAGGTCTCCAGCATAAAGCAAGCAAAAAAGCTTTCACAGAATCTGAGGATTGGATCTGTTAAAGGTTAATCAAATGCAGTGGCCATCAGGATGTGGGTGCTTTCTCCCATCTGTCTGATGGATCTGGCTGCTGCAGGCTCCATTGCAGGTTGAGCAGATCCCCTCTGGGGCAGTCACACAGCACCTGGCTGGCCACAGGGGCCAGTGCAGGTCCCACACACAGCCTGGTCCTGTTCCTCCTCTGCAGCTGGGCCTGGGCTCCCACTTTGGGTCTTCCCAAACAACTCACACTTTGGGGCCATCCCCCACGTGCTGCCTGAGGTTTGTTCATCAATTGCACACGTGCACACGTGCACCATGCAGAGAGTGGTATCACACATAACAAGGATTTAATGAGAAGGTGGGAGATACGTCAGGTACAGAGCTCAGTGACAACTTGCTTCCATGTCACTAACCATTTTATCCCCCCCTTCTTTCCATGCTTGTTTTTCCCTCACCTACCTTATCCTCTATCTGTCCCAGTCCTTGTCTTCCAAATAAACAACCAACCCTCATTATTTTTTTCCTGTTGCTCGCAGTTTTCCTGCATCTGCCCTCAAATTTGGCATTTGTGATGCCGTTATCTAGGTAATCACCATCTTATCTGCTGTTGCTGATATGGTTACATCAGTGTCACTGACCTTGCAAGTTCTGCTCCCTCAAAGGTCCTTCAATTTTCCCATTTTTCAAATGACTCCCTATTAACCACCTGTGAAATCTTGCCATCCCTTGCAGCACTGTCTGTAACTTTTGTTCGCCTTTTGCTCTTTATTTGTTACATCCATCAGTTTCTCATGTCATCTTCATCAGTGCAGTTGTGTTCAGTTTGCTAAATCTCAGGCCTAAGCCTCCTCATGTTTTCTCACACCCCAAAGCAACAGGAACTCTCTAGGAATTAGTTAATTGGGATATTTTGTTGTGTTCATAAAACATTGCATTTACAAAGTATTAAACAAGTAATTATGACTGTATTATTACAGCATGTAAGCCAGTGTTTCATGCCAGACTATTTCTGTTAACAAAAGCTTCTTCAAAATGTGCATCTGTGAACTTGGATAAGTTGCAAATGTCATTTCTATCTGAATGATTTTTGTTAACCTGGAAATTGCAAGCCAGCAGTACATCCGCTCATCCGTTGCACTGCTCACTGCTCCTGGCTTTGGGAGCTCACTAAGGCAGACAAGCCAAGCATGCCTCAGCTTTAACTGCACTGCTTCTTCTACCACTCCTTAGAAAGCTCAGCAAGGAACTGTTTTGTTTGACAAGTTCAGCCACTCATTTCCAAGCATTCACAGGCTCTTGGATCCCACAGCAGTGAGCTGGGTGGTCCTGCTATAAAGATCATTTCTCTGCTCCCTGCTTAAATGCATTTCAGTTCAGTTCTCCCTTGGATGGCTTATCAGCTGTACTCAATAGCTGTGATCTGTGGACATCCTGTGTTTATAAAGTGCACTGCAATTCATCATAGTACATGTGCTTAACCTAAAACCATCCCTTCAGCTCCTTAATGTATGTAAGCTGCCATAAGTCAGGGCAAAGAAACTGTGACATTATACACAAAACAAAAAGACAGCTCAATAGAGTGAGATATATGGAATAAGCAGTATAATTTAAAGTCTGTTGTTTCTTTTTATATTTTCGTTTGTTGGTTGTTTTTTTTCAGAATTGTTTTGAAATTTTAGCATATAGGGAAAGTGTGTGGATGTAATTTTTAGTCTGTATGAAAGCAGTACAGAACAAAACCAGTTGTGTTTGGCCATTCAGTGAAAAGAAACGTAAGGAATACTAAAGATTAAATCTAATGCGCTGGAGAAATGCAGTGAACTGCAACCCTGAATTCTATTTTCAGATTCATTCTTTCTTCAAGACTTCAGTCTGACTGGATGCTGATGCTGTTCTTTGCACACACACATTTGACTGTGACAGTTACTGTTGGGCTACTTCTGATCCCTAAGGTATTTGAGTCTGCTGTCTGTTTTCTTTTGCCAAGTCTGAGGAAGATAAATGTTGTCATGCAGAAGCATTTCTGTGTAAATCTAGCAGCAACTGATAGAAAAGGAGGATGTAAAATGTGGCGATTTTACCCTGAAAGCTGTATTGTTTTTATTTTTTAAAAGTATACATTTTAGCTTTCAAAATTCTAGGAGCTTGAAGTACTTAAAACATTGATATGATTAATACAAGAAGGAAAGAATCCTGCCTAATTGTGCTTTTTTTTTAGGTATTTGTATGACCATGCTGCTGCTCAAGTTAGCTGAGAACAGACAAAATTTAGGCAAGGGCATAAAACCACTGGGATCAGGAGGCTGGACTAGCCATGGGATGGGGAGGTAGGGATTTAAACCAGGCAGTTACAGGCTGAAAAAGGAGAACCCTTTGCAAGTCAGAGCCTGGAACAGACAGATGCTGCACACTGGGAGGGGACATGGCCATGGCAGGGAGCCAGGAGCGGTGCTGGGAGCCAGGAGAGGTGTGTGGGGGCACAGGGAGATGGTGAGGGCAGGATCAGGGAAGGGCAGAGAAATAGCCTGAGCTGCAGCCCAGACAGCTCCAGTGTCGTCTCACCAGGGGCAGGAGATGTGCAAGTGGCTCCCCCTGTTCCTAGCAACAGTGCCCAGGAATGGAGTGGAACTTCCTTCTGAGGACAGTACCCCAGCAAAAGGAATGAATTTCTAATAGGTTTTAAAATGACTAACCATATTAATCAAAAGCTCAAGAGTCAAAATGGCAGTAAAGGTGAAAGCTACATATGAAGAAAGAGCATTAAGCAGTTCAGGTTGATAGAATTTTCACTGCTATTCCTGCCTTTTTCCTGTGTGTCAGAACAGGGTATGCTGATGACTGTCAAATATATGTATATTGAACAGTCATAACGAAGGACCCATTGATGCAGCCTTAATACTGCATAACCTTGTTTTATTTTAAATTACTTTTCTGGTCTTTAGCAATAATGTTATATTTTCTATTTTGTATTCACGCACTTTATTATATATTTTCAGAGATATTACACATCTTCAGAAGTGTCTTTTTAAACTAGCCTAGAAAATTTGTTGACCTTTCTGAAGCTGACTCATAACTACTGATCAGCATTTTCATTTTTAGCTTATTATCTGTGTTTCACTGCGCAGACTTTTCTTCCAACACACCAAAGAATTCAGAGAATTAAGATTCACAAGGCTGAGTTCTATTCATAATGTCCTGAAGACAGATGACTATGTGGACAATAGTAAATTCAGATGAGTGAATCAAGATGAACAAAACAATAATGACAACCTCACTCCAACTCCTGATTCAAGGACCTGGTGAAACATGGAAGAAAAAAAGTTGTCTACTACTTTTTAATTAGTTTCTTTCCCCTTTTTCTCCCTTTTTTTGTGTTGGGTTTTTTTTTCCCACCTTATGTCTTCCCTTTCAGGGTTAGGATCTAAAATAGGAGAATTGCTTTCTGCAGGTTTATTAAGATATGTATTGTAAAAAATAGTGTCTTACTGTTTTAGCAGCCTAGGAAATAATGTCTGAAAGTCTATTTTCATGTCAGCATAACTAAAATGCCGTTTAAAGAGGTTCAAACAACCATCAAAATAAGTAGGGATGTTTTTTTCCTTATGCAAAGTTCTAAGATTTATCATGTTAAGCCATCATTAATGAGACTTCCTTCCATACAATACTGAGTAAGACTCTATGGGACACTACTTAAGCCAATGAAGCTTAAGTAATGTTTTGAGTTTGAGAATCATATCAAATCTGTACAAAGTTCATTGTACCATAAAAACTGTTGTAAGCTCTTACACTGATGTTGAAGTAAACTTTTGCACTCATGGCTACATTTTTTTTTGTGAATACTTATTGCAGTTTTCACATTCAAGCAATAACCCAAGAGATGATATAGCTACAGAAGCTTATGAAGATGAGCTTGATATGGGTCGGTCTGGATCCTATCTGAACAGCAGTATCAACTCAGCATGGAGTGAACACAGTTTGGATCCTGAAGATATTCGGGTACATGGAACTCATTTAAATAGCATTTCTTTTCAAGAACACTTTTTCCTAGAAGAAAACTCCAACTTGCATGCGTCTGTTTATCTTTGCAGATATCAGCTGGAAAATGCCAGCTTAGATCTTTTAGGATTGTGGTATCAGGTCATGGTGATGTAAATTCTGATGTAGTATTTACTAATGTGAAGAGATGCTGCATCACTAGTTGTAGTAAAAGTCATAGTGGTGGCTAAGGAGGAGTAATCATCCTCAGCAAGAGCTGTTACTCAGTTTACATAGATTCTTTGAATTATTTTGAAGTGCAAACAGCTTTTGCTTTCAGTTTAATTAGTCATTTTTATGTAACATATACATAAGCATATGTAACTATAAAGATAAAAATTTTAAAACTTGATTAATGGAGAAAATTATTTTTATTTTACATGATTAAAGGCATTATGTTTTCAGAACAAAAAACAGCTACAGAGTTCAGCAGGAAAGCACACACTACAGCATTGTGAAATCTGAAACAGCATAAATGAGTATGAAGCGTGCATGCTGTGGAAAGTAACATGTTTGTGCATGAGAGTTGAACTTTTTTTTTAAGTGGAAAAAATGGGATTCAGGTTGATGGAGAAATGGCACATTCAAGAATTAGAAAAGACAGTGAAATGAGTTTAATGCCCTTTTTAGAGTAATAGGTCTTGTATTCATCAGGCTGCTTGTTTGACTGTAGTCACTTCGTAAATACTAGTTTTGACATGCACTTTGCTTTGCAGGATGAGTTGAAGAAACTATATGCTCAGCTTGAAATCTATAAAAGGAAAAAGATGATTGCTAATAATCCACATCTCCAGAAAAAAAGGTGCTCTAAAAAGGGCTTGGGGCGCTCGATAATGCGGCGTATTACAGAAATCCCTGAGACAGTCACCAGGCAGTGCTCCAGGGATGAGAAGGACCTGATGGAGCACAGTGCTGTGAAGAACTTGGCCACACTGAAGAAAAACCCACCAGATTCCACAAGTTCTTCAAAGCCAAAAGAAGATACTTTGAAAAACAGAGTCTTTTCCTTAAAAAAGTCCCACAGCACTTACGATCATGTTAGGGATCAAACAGAAGAACCAAATGGCTTAACTACAGAAAGTGCAGAAGTTATAGCTTCTGAGAAAACACTTCTGGACTCCTTGAATGGTAACAAATTAACCAAAAATGCTCCTGAAAAGGTTGAAGCTGTCTCTACTGAATCAGTCCCTTTGGTGTGCAAATCAGCAAGTGCGCATAATTTAAGTGCCGATAAGAAGCCTCTGCACCCAAGAACATCTGTGTTACAAAAATCCCTCAGTGTTATTGCTAGTGCCAAGGAAAAGACTCTGGGACTAACGGGTAAAACACAAAGTCTAGAAGAAAGCACTAAATCTCATAAATCTCAGCAGAAGGGTAAGGAGGCAACCAAAAAGCACTCAGCCTCCGATAAAGGGGAACATAAGGATTCCCACCGGAAAAACTCTACCCAGTCTGAGGAAACAAAGAAAACACATAAATCTGGAATTATTAAACAGCAAAAGGTTAGTCAGACACCTGCAAATCCAGACACAGGCCCAGGTAAGTCTCTACACAAGGAAAATTTCGACATAGGAGAAGTTTGTCCTTGGGAGATAGATGACCAAGTTCCTGGTCCTGTGCCTTTTGACTCTAAAGCTCAAAAACACGTGTCTATTGCTTCCTCAGAGCCAGAGAAAAACCACCCTTCCCAGCCAAAGGGGAAGACTCATCATAAGCTGAAGACACCTGAGGGGCACCAACAGTCAAATCAAAAGGGTTCAGAGAGGGTGGAAGCCACTCAGGAGACACAAGAGCAGCAGATCTTTGAAAATGAGAAAAATCAGTCAAATTCCAAGTCCCAGGTGTCTCCTGGGCTGAAGTGTGAGAATGTTAATAGGTATATACCTAATACCCATCCTGGAGAGCGGGAGGAGCTGCCCCAGAAAACAGCAGAAAAGGAAAAGCTCAATAAATTGGCTGAACAGAAAAAAATTACCTCTTCTGAGGGAAACGTGCTTTCATCTAACTCCCATAAGCCAAGTAGTTACGTACAGCAACCTTTAGCATCTCGAGCTGAAGTCTGCCCTTGGGAGTATGATACAGCAGATTTACCAAAAGCAGAAAGAAGTGTAGCTTTATTGAACACCTCTGCTATAAGTGCAAATAAAACAGCAGCACCTCGAAAATAAGAGGCTTTTGGACTGAGGAGAGTAGCAACATTAAGAAGACAGACAACAAGAAAGACAGAGGGGACTTAGGCCAAAAGGATCTGAAAATTCCTAAGGAGCATCACTTAAATCAAGGGAATCAGCACTACAAATATGTAGGAGTTAAGCAAAGTAAATTGTCATTATTGTTGTTATTATTTATATGTTGAGTGCCAACAATGTGATTAGCAGTGCCCAGAATATGGTCCCTGCTCCAAGGATTTTACTGTGTCAATGAAAGAAATCTGCCTTTGTGAAATCAATTTTCTTTTAAAAGAAAAAATAAGATGATAACAAACGCACAGTGTAGATCTTAACCAAATTATTTCTGGATGCCGTAACTGGCTGTAACTTGCCCTTGGGACTTTAAAGATCCAGCAGAAGTGGGACACAGAAAATGTCCTGATGGCAAAAAGGGGTACCAACGAGCAGCTTATTAAAGTGACGACTTTTCACTTTTCATATTTAATCTAAATAGCACTGCTAACTTGATGCATCCCAAGAATATTTTATAAAATGATTGCTTTCATTTTCTTATTACTGTGTGTTTAAGTACATTGTTGTGTCTCATATTAAAGCATTCCAGATTGTATAATTTTTGCAAATAACTTTGATATTATGTGACACAACAACATATTTATGCAATCTGCAGATACTGTCTTCTAATTGCAAGTTAAAATACCTGCTGTAGACCTTTTTGTTTATATATAGAGTTGCGGTAATCTTTCACTGGCTGTGGAAGCCATAATTCATATTGGAAAATTCTTTTGGGCTTTGGAGATTATTTGTTTTTCTTTCCTGTAATTTATATAGTCTTTTTTGTTTTGTTTACTCTCTGTTATTTATATTTATAGTTTGATACTGTATTATTCGGGGGTTTTATATGCAGTAAGTTATGCACTTCCCTCTTAATGCTAATAGACTTTGTTAATAGTGGAAATTCAGATGTCTTAGCTGCATAAACTGATAGGACAACTTATCTGGGTTTTTTGTTATTAATTGGAAAATATCATCTAAGAGACGAGAAATCTTACTTTAAACATCAATGGTGATGATCTTGTTCAGTATTTCGTACTGAACCTATTCTGTTAAATAAGACAAGCAAGAATGACAATGATTATACCCCAGGAACGATTGTGTTTTACTAACACCAGACATCTCTGGGAGATATTTTATTTATGGAACAACACTGTACTGTTTACCCCTGTTGGCAAACCTCTAAAAATTGGCTCTTGGAGTGAGAACTCCAAAATATTACTCTTCCCCCACATATGCAAATGTAAGTGATACTGGGAACGGAAATGATGGCATCTCTCTCCAACTGTCCAAAATGCTTTGACTTTTTTTAAATTTATATGTACATTTACAGTAAAAGTTGGTGTTTGATACAGTGCTACTTTTCAGCAATAGCTACAGTCCTCATCGTGCATATGAGCTTAATTCATAGGTGGCCCATTCACAACTATGAGTCTTACTGACAGTTCACCATCAGGGCCTGAGGACATGTTGAACTCCTCTGAGGAGTGTCAGCAGTAATTAAACAGCCCCAGCCATCTCAATGCAGTACCAGTAAAGTGCTGTTCACAGGAATTGGCTGTACGTAGTGTACTCCAAAACAAAGACAGCTCAGTCCTAAAGAACTTGTGCAATTTGAGAGAAGTGATGGGATTCGGTGAAAGAACATGAAATGTGGATGATTGAATAGAATGTGTTGTTTAATATATATAATATATATAAAAATAGATATTTATATATGTTAAATATATATATATATATAAATGTCATATCTAATACACACATGCACATACACGTATGTAGTATAAACTGATTTTTGTGGCATCATAGAAAAAGTGGCTTAAGATAAAATGCAATGAGCAGAGGGACTTAGACAACTTGGGCATGAGGATTTTTCTGTCCTTTAAAAAGGAGAGGAGTCTATGGGCATGTCTAGACTGACAGATCAAGATGGATCTGATTTTCCTACTGCCGCTGCTAAGCCCAAACCTGACATGTGCCAACACCTGAGCCACCTGGGGACAAGCTGACTCAGGTCTTGGTGCTGTCTAAACATGTTACCTCACTAATAAATTCCACTCGTTAGCACCAGATTAAGAGACTGAACTGCCCCAGCCAACCTGGTTATCCAGGATAGTGCTCAGTTCCACCATGGAGATGTGCTGACTTAGATCTTTACTACCCCGGGCTTGTCTGACTCTCCCATCCCTCTTTTGTAGGGCATAATTATGGTCTAGGAGACCTGACTGGGCCCCTTTGACCCAGAATCCCTGTTCCAGCCATGAAAGGGAGTCAGGCATATGAGTCTGGTTGCTTCAGAAATCAGTGCACCCACTTTGCACACACAGGGCCACTGGCATCCTATGTGCAGCCCAAATCCAGCTCTGTCTTTGGTGTGGAAAAGAGTTGAGATTATACCTGGTGTGCTCAGATTCTCCCTTCCCAGTCCCAGACACTCATGGGATTGGTCTGTAACTTGTCAGCTTCAGTGGGTTTGATCAGCTTTTCTGAGAGAAAAGAACCCTGAATTTCCACGGGAAGAAGTCTCTCCTAGGAACAGAGCTTTTTGGGAGGCCTCCAGGAGCACACTGGCCCTGTGTGCAGAGAAATACACAATTTTAAACCTGCTGAAATGGTGACAATCTTCACCTCTCCTATCCTTGAAGGGAAGTTCTGCAGTCTCAGCAGTGGTTTTTGGGACTGGGACAGGGGGACAGCTTATGGCAGGCTGCCCTGGCTCATTTACGGGAGCCCGACTGTGAAGTTAGAAGCGACATCCACAGAGGGGTCGGGGAAGGAGATCTCTGTATGTACTCACTGCCTTTTGGAGACAGATGGTTGCAAGGAGCATGTACCAGCCCTCGTGCCCTTGCTCATCTGGCCCTCCATCCTTTATCTCAGAGCTGAGCAAGGCCACACTGCCCATGCCCTGCTCTGCAGGAGCCCTGTAGGGGTGCCTCGTGCACCGAGGACGGGGGATCCACATTGGCAGAGTGTCTGCACAGCACCACTGCCCCTTGAGGTCCTGGCAGGATCGAGCCCGTCGTGCATGACTGTGTCTGTGCCACCGCTGTATATCTGTATTTGCTTGGTTTCCTTTCTCTTTCTTTCTGTTTGGAAAGATAACTTCATTAGAAACACAGAAACAAAGCCCACTCCTTGGCTGGTGTAAAACAGGCCAGCTGCACAGAAAGCAAAAAGCAATGGCTGGTTAACCAGGGAAGGCATTGGCTTGTATATTCTCGTTTGGTTTTGATTTCTTTTGTCCTGACCCTTTCCCTCACTTCTTAAAAACTGTCTGTTGTGGTTCTTTAGGCTCATTGTAGTCACATCCCCTAAGACTGACACAATTGGAAAACTTTCCTTTAGAAAACAAAAAAGCTTTCCCCAGTTTATTAAGCAACTGATCTTTGGGCTACAGATTCAATTGGGACTTAAATTATTTCACATTGAAGAAAATGAGGGGCCAAACTTCACTCAACTATCCTATCTCACTATGATGCTGCTAGAAGCATTGCTTAATGAAGACATACTAAGTTAGACATAAATAATGTTTTGTATTTCATAGATTTTTCTCCACCAGCATATATTGACTAGATTGCTTAGATGTATTTTTCTGGAATTTCATTGTCATTGTTTAGCCAAGAGAAGTGCAACTCTAGAGTAAAGATGTTATAAAGATGTTCTCTAGCAGATCTGTTAAGAGAAAAAAAAGACAATAAACATGAAGGTCACAAACATTTGCTAGGTTGTCCTTCTAAATGCATGTGCAAGCTGCATTTCTCCTTCATTTCTAAGCCATGGTTTATAAGTAATTAGATTTATACCAATCTTATTAGACTTGTATAATTTATGCAAGATTATGCGCTTTAAAATATAAATCAGTGCACACCTATCATCAGCTTTGGTGGCATCATAGACCTGAAACCAGACAAGACATTTATATTTGCTCTCCTTAGGCTTTTGCATGCATATGACAACAGGCAGGCCTGAGCAAACACTGCCTTTGACTTTTAAAATTTTAGCTACTCCAAGTTGTAGAGTATATAAAGCTGTAAGTCTCTTCACTTTATAATGTGGTTCTTATGACAATGTTATCTGGCAACCAACAGCATCCACCATGAAATACTTGATAGATTTATGTTGTAATGTGTTGCAGCATGTAAATAATGTAACTTCTCTGCAATAAAGCACATTTATATTAAATCTGTCTGCAGGCTTTTGTGTTGTGATTTTCTGAAGTCGTTATTGATCCAAACTGAATGGGTTTCCCATCAAACTTGGAAAGTAAATAGCTTTATAGCTACTATGATCATATCAGGCCATGATAATTTTTAGGATTTTTCCTTATATTTTCCTCAGAACAGATATGTACTATGTTCAGAATTTCGTGTTAGGGAAATAGCTCTGTTTTCTCAGTGGTTGCAATTTTGAGGTCAAAATTGTAGAGTCCATTCAATATTATTTTAAATTTAATGGTAACTACAATGTTAGAAAACAAGGGGAAATAAATAGACCACATTTTACAATGTCATTGTAAAATCCTGTAGCTCCTCTGTACTATGTGTGCACATGCCTGAGTTCCTCATCTCAAATATCTATACCTGTCTAACAGGTATAGGGAAGATACAAAGAATGGGAACAAAAAAGATGAGAGACAGAGAATGGCAGCTGTGTAAGTGCAGTTTGTTTACCTTGGGAGAAAGATGACTCAGAAAGGGGGATGAGACTTATAAAAGATTGTGAATGATTCAAAAGTAATTAGGAGTCTGGAATTTGCTGGATTTTGTTGTGCAGGAACTATAGAACACCCAGGGTGGCCATCATGCAGCAGCTTAAAATAAATGAAGTTTTCTTCTGCATATGTCGTGAATAAATTGTGGAGCTCATTTTAATACTTCGCTGTGCATATCTTGGTTCAAAAAGCATTGGAGGGCTCATGGAAGACAAATCCATCAATATCCCTGAACTTGGTGGATAGAAAATTCTTAAATCTCTAACCTCTAGATGGCTGATAAGTAGTATAATTCTCTTTGCATAATCACCCAGTTCTCTCACCTTAATCACCCACTGCTCAATATGGTGCTACATGAACATTTCATCCAGCACAACCTCTGTACATTCTTATGTCTGCATAAATACAGATAGTTCAGGCTCACCTAGTTCATTTTCAGTTGTCAGCCAGGTGGTTTTTAATGACTGATTATTGATGTACAAGCCCAGGGAGGTTCCTGCACAGGCATATGTATATGTTCACATGTACCTGTCCCAAGGTGTCCTGGGTTGGAAAGCTGCCATTTGGGTAACAGTCTGAGTCAAGCTGTCAGGTGTCATGGAAGCATGAGATGGAAAGAAGGGAAGGGAATTACTTATGTTCTTTAAATGAGCTGTATACAAGTGCTTTGAAAGACAGAAGTCCAGATACCAAAAAATTAAGGCCTGGAGATTTTTCACCATACTACCTCAGGGTGTTCAGCTCAACCTGAGGGCAGCTTTTCTCTCTCAAGTGATGGGTGCCTTTTGAGCCCCACTTCTAAAGTTTTCGCTGGTTTTAAGAAGTAAGGGAATTATTTCCACAGTTTTGTGGCTTTGGAAATCATCCAGAGATGTATTTTCACACACCCTCTTGCTTCTCCTGTTCTATTTCATGAGAGAAAAGTGTGGCTGCTCCTGCACAGCTGTGAGAGGCTGGGGTGGGGGGTGTCCCACTGTCAGCCTGGCACCCAGGGGCAGGGGATGAGAAGACAGATGGACACTTCACAGCAGTGCACGGTGGGAGGAAGAGATACAGGCTTGAACAAGAGGCTCAGAATGAATACTCAGAAAACTTTTTCACCGTGAGAAGTCCAACAGTGGAGAAGGTTACTCAAAGGTTGTGCTGTTCCCATCCTCTGAGCTTTTCTTGGATAAAGCCCTGATCTTGTAGCTTTGGGCAGCAGGTTGGATTGGAGACCTCTTGCATGATCCTATCATCCTACAAAGAGTGTTCCCTACTAGAATTTACTCTTCCCATCATCCTCTGGAAAGCCTGTGGGAAGATTCCAGGCAGCTCCAGCCCCTGCCCAGGAGCACAGGATGCCCATTCATTTATAGCATACATACCTCTGGGCAAGCCCTCCTAACAAACACCAGCTGCTGAGATAAAATGGCATTTGGCTTTTCCTCTGACCCCACAGCCCAGAGTTACCATGGTAACAAAGTGACCAGGAAAATAATTTTGTTTACAGCTGGTTGGGAAGAAGTTTTCCTGCCTGTGTTTAGTGAGTACTTGCACAGTTGAAAGAAACCCTATAAAAATTGTTTTTCCGTAACAAACTGAGGATTTTTTTAATGTCACTGCTGGATTGGATTCTGAAGGAACCATTAAAGAAATTCTTAATTTTGGGGGAGTGTTTGTGAATGCAATTCTTCAAAAAGGCAGTTGATTTGATTCAGGGTTACAGAGTTTCAGTGTCTCTGCCTGTCTGCAGAGAAGTTATTTCAAGCTGAATCTGCTTTTTTACAATAAAACGGGATTTCTGACGGGCTGAAGCCAACTTTTTCCAATTCGGTAGGAGCTTTTTCATCAACTTGGAAATTAACTTTAGCAATGCTTGAAATTTAGTAAAAGATACTGATTATTTCACTGGGTTGGCAGGCTGTCATCATGTTGCAATATTCAATCTTCTGGTTCTTTTAACTCCTGGAAGATTAAACATTGTCTCTCCATTTATGCCGATGACTTTTCTTTGTTTTTTCTGTTTCATTTATTTATGAGTTAGCCCTTTTAGTTACTGAAAGTGTACAAACAAATCAAACCCTGGACATTTTACCATGAAATTAGTGGATTTTAGATTTCTGGATATATATGAATTAGGTTGAATTTTGCATTGTGTCAAAGCCTGAAAAAAACCATTACATTGTACCCAAAATAGCCATACATATTTTTGAAATGTGCATTTATGATCTTCTGTATAACATAGATGTACATATCTTATTTAGAAGGCACAGAACCATTCCTGCAGCCATGTAGCTGCAGAAGGCAAGGTTTTCCAGTCGACAAGTATCTGCTTTTAGAAGCAATTAAAAGAGAAAATTGCTAAGCCTGCATAATGGGAGTCTTTTAATGAAATGCAAACTGCTGGGTGTCTTGGATCTATGGGTATAAAATGTGTGTGAAGTTAGGGCTTGCCTGTGCCTTTGCTGCTTGGCTGTTGGGGAGGTGTTCAGAGGAAGAGCAAATGCAGATGTCTCTCTGGTCCCACCACAGCGTGGGGTGGCATGCCCACGTGTGTGACCTCTCCTGCTTACAGTTCACCTGCTGTGCCCTTTTTTAATGATGGTGAATCACGGAGTAGACTTAAAAACCTGGTTTTGGCTGATCTGCTGGGCAAACACCCAGCACTCCCTGCAGTGCCTTTTCCCCTGGTGCTCTGCAGAGATGACAAGAGCAGTGGCCATGAGGTGGGCTTGGACTCTGCAGGGTTGCCAAAGTGGGGCAGGGTGGAGGCTGCCTGACTCAGTTTCAGCACTATTAGTTGTATACTGCTTGACAGATGATGTTGGCAGGGAGTTTAGACTGGCTGCAGTACTACAGATAAAAACCAGGCTGGTTTGACATACTTCAGTGCTAAAAATAGTATCATATAATGATGTCTTTGTCATGAAAGTTTTTTTTAAGCTGCAGGGAGGTAAGAACTGTGTGGTTCTAAAGCAGTCATCTTGGAGACGTCATCAAAGGAAAATCACAGCAGCACTGGAGAAGCCACCTGTCCAGCTCTGTTCCCATATCATGTTTTATGACACCCTTGGAAAATGCACAGCATTTGTGTAAGCCAACAAAATTGGCTACTGCTACTCTGTATGCAATGTATTTTATGTTTATATTCACTTTAATGTTTTTTGTTCACAACATTTAGGTTTCACTTTGTTTATAGTAGTTTTTTTAATCACTGTGATTTTTTTTTATTCTTTTACAGGAACTTGCTAACAAACTTGATTTGTATCTTAGTGGCTCCATTGCAAGGCCAGCATTATCCCCCCAAATTTTTTTTGTGTTTGAAGTCAGAAAGAATAGTTTCACAATTCATGGAATTTCCCTTCAGAAATAGTTAAATATTTTAAAATACAGATTTCATTATTTTTATTCTGATAACTTCAATTATTTTTTTCATGACCAACAAAATTGCCGTAAGAATTGGTAACATTAAGCTACATTCTTTACTTTCTAGGTGTCATTTAGATGCAGTTTTCCTTCTAGGATTTCAGGTGAATTGTAGATTGCAATTGTGCATTGCATGACCTTTCCATGCAACTGCCTGTTGTCTACATTACAACTAGAATTGCAAAGTCATTACAAACAATAATTGCATAGGTAGGGATTGGGTTTCTTGGATTTGCCATCCCATTCATATATGACAATAATTTTTACACACAAGACAAACTACTTGCTAAACTACTTGCTTTGGTGTTTTATTCATTGCCTAGGACATGTAGATAGTATTCTTAATTCCTTGGGAACAGCATTATAATTCAATATAATGGGAAGGCAGATAACAAGCAAAAATTGATGAGATAAAACTGCATAATCTTTATTTTGATAAAAATGTGAGTGTGAAAATGTGAAAACCTTGGCCTCTCTGAGGAAGAAAACAGAATAAAACAATGAAGATTTATTTATTACTTTCACATTCAGAACCAATTATTATAGTATTAAGGAGCTTAGAGAAAACTTGTATATTTCTGATGATTGATCAAATAGTACTCTGTACATTCCATCTACTTAAAATACTTGTGATTTCAGCTGAAACAAGTATGCATCTTGTAGTTCTTACCCCAAACTCAATTTTTACTAAGGATAAAAATTACCCAGTGGGGATTGATTTCAACAAAGGATGCAGAAACCACGTATATATATTAAAATTCCCTGCCTGCTTATGATTTTTGGGCTTTATGCACCATTTTATGCTGTTCCTGCTTTTACCTTACAGAAAATTGCCTTTTTCTGGAAGTAAATTATTTGGATATTGTTTCTTCAAAAGTGTGTGCATGTTTGAAGTGTCAAGCAGGTAGGTTATAAAAGGAAATACATTTACATAAAACAAACACTGCAGCATTTTAGGGGCTGCTTAGGCAGAGCTCCCACTTTTCTCTGCTCATTTGTTGTCTCCTCACCTGGAAAACATATCTTCTACTGTATCTTAATATGACCCAAAAGAAGACCTAGGGGACAAAGAGATTATCAGTTACTGAATGAGAGGCAAACTAGAAGTTAATTCTTAGCACAGAAATTACTGATTTTTCAAAGCCACCAGAGAAGGAATTTAGTCTTCAGTTCTCTCTGAATTCAATAACTTCTTTGAAAACTCCAGTCTGACAGACTGGATTATTGGTTTTGATGCTGTGCCAAATCTGTACAGACAGCAGTAACAAATCTGCAAAGTCAGCAGTGGAGTCCATTCCCTTGTACAACCCCTTGGAGAAACAAGCTGGTGGGAAGCCAGGTGGACTCTTGGCATGGGAAACTGCTGGTAACAACACACAAGACCATGCATTGACAATATCCAGAATTAATTTTGCATTACCAGGAATCAGTTATTAGAGCCAAACAGGAAAGAAAACTTTTTACAGCATAAACACCTTTTCAGCCAGACTGGGATGGAGAGTCTACAGGCTCATACAAACTAGGCCAGTGAATAAGCTGGCCTGTGTTAAGTCAGGATCTGGTTCATATTCATACCAGAGAAACAGAAACCTGCTGTCAGCAATCCAACTGATACAAAACTCTTAAGGAACAAAAAAGCATCATTCATCATTCCAAGAGCTGCCGCTGCCCCTTCACTTCCCTGCTTTCCAGCTGGTGGTCCCACCAGGTGCTTACTGCCCTTTGTCCCCCTGCAGGTAGTACAAAAGGTTTGTCTTTTCATTGGAAATGTCGCAGCGGCTTATGCTTGCTTCTGCTCTCTTTTCAGCCCGAGGCCAGAAGCATTGTGCTGCAAACTAAAGCTCTTTTCAGCTTTTTCTCCTGGCTCTTCAGCTCCCTTCAGCTCTCTTTAATCACTTTCCCCAGCTCCAGTACTGGGCAGATGGCAGCACTATTATCCTCATCTCCTTCAGACATTCCACTTTATTTGAAAAAAATCATGCCACCATACAGACTAAGGCCATCCTTATGAAATACTTCACCCCTGTCCCAAACCGGGACAAAGCCACAAACATCCACTTTTCTGCCCAGCTGTAAACTCCCAAGGTAATATTTGGCAAACCTTTAAGGGGCACATTTTTTGCATAGGTACTGGTCTGGCTCCCAGGCTGCCTGTGCCCTTGATTTTCTGTCTTTGTGTGAGGAAGACCTGACTGCTTCCTACAGATGGGAAAAAGGATGCAGATAAAATCTTACAGTCTTCAGGTAATGTTAAAAGAAAAAAAATCTACTATTCAAGGAGAAATACACTATTTAAGGAATGTTCTATTTAAGGAAAAGCACTATTTGAGGAGGTGAAGGAGAGACGTGCACATCTTAGGGGTTGATGATCATTAGTCTCTAATTTATTGATCAGGTTACATACTTTTATAATAGTGTTAATAAGTTTATGCATATTCTGTAACCTAAGCATTCTATTCGTCAACATCAACTCTTCTTCATTCTTTCAGTCTTGCATTCTACTTTCTTACGTCTCTCTGACTCTTTGTTATCACATTTAGAGATGTCCAAGGACACAGTATTTTCGCAGGTGCAAGAACTCAGATCAGAAGGCTAAACACAGTACTTTTCAAGCTTCTAATAATTAGCATTCCCACAAGGTAACATTAACTTTTGATAGCATTAAGAAACCCATGTATGATTCTGCTCCTCACCTTCTACATGAGAAAAGAATATATAGTGTTGAATGACAGTAAAAGGTCATTCACAAAGCAGGTTATTATCAACTTTCAGGTTATGGAAACTTGGTTATTGAAAGCTATTTTACACTGTATGAAATTTCTTCTTGGCTCTCTAATAATTTGCATTTTTTCTTAGCAAAATAGATAAAACCCAGATGAGCTCAAAGCTGAGGTGACCTGACCTTTTCCTATATGAAAATTTATACAGTTGAGTTGTTTAGATGTAGGAAATGAATACTTGTTGGTTTTAGCACCAGTGCAGGAGTTTCCCAGAATTCCCCTTGCCCACCTGCACAGCTTGCTGGTGCTATTGCAGCATTCCTGTGTACACATGACGAGCAAATTAAGAATACTCCTTGCTTCTTCAAATGCTATCCAAATGTCACAGGAAGGATCTTGGGTATTTGTGTCTCTGGTACATCAGGTACAGTCCTATATGTCTGTTTAATTTCAGCAGGTCTTCACCTCTGTTCAATTCCATAGAGCCAGGTAAACTCAAATAAATTATATCAAAGGCTGTTCCTCTTTACATCCTTAACTAAAATAGCTGGGCTGTGTTAAACAGAGCTGACTCTGCTCAGAAGAAAAGCAAGTTGTGACACAATGTGGAGATCAAATCTGTTGTAAGCAGCCAGTTTGTTTTTAATGTCACTGTGACAGCTTTCATGCATAGTAAGTCAGATCTTGAAGAAAGCTTTGGGTGCATTTCCTGATCCTCCTTTCTAGTGTTCTCTGATCTTCTGATCTTCCTCAAGGGCTGCATTTTCTCCCCCTCTTCTCTTACAAAGAGTGATCACAACAAGCTCATGTACCAACACTGGCTCAGATGCACAGATGTCTCCTGGACTTGCATATTTCTTTTGTAACCCTTTTCACATGCCTGATACCCAGCTCTTGCTCCACCTGACTGGAGCTCTTCTCCTTCAGGGGGATTTGTCAGCTCAACCTGTTACTTCCAAGTAAGGACACTGAAAGCAAGAGACAATTAAAAACCCTAAGAATTTAGGTGTTCTCAAAAATCTTATTTACCCCATCTCTTCCACATGATTCCTTGTCTTTTATTCTCAGCTTTTCCACCAGACACAGAAACTTTGTGTTACAGTTTTCCTCTGCCTTTTCCACTAGGTCTGTGCTTCTGCCTTTGCTAAAGCCCCCTATTTTTTCTGTTCTTTCAGCTTCAAAATAATTTCCACCAGCAAAAACCATGTGCTCCATTCTGACATCCCAAACATTCATCACCCCTCACCTTGACATTTGCTCTGAATTCCCTTCTCCCCATGGACATGTGTTTTTCTCCAGACACTGCTGCCCACCTGAGCAAACCCCCCTCTGCCTCATCCTCCCCAGCCTTTCTGAATTCCCTGAGCAGCACAGGCAGGAGTGACAGCATCATTGCATACATTTAGGTTGTGCTGGGAACTGTACAAAAATGCACGTGCAAAATTAAGTGTCAATTTTATTCTTTTTTTAGTCCTTACAGCCTACGATTATGGGAAGACAAAGACAAAAGCAAAAGAGGAAGGGGAATGACTATCACGTGAGTATAATGAACACATCACTGACACTAAAAAAAAATATTCCACAGTTTTTCAGCTATATTTGCCTATTAAGATATCATTAAAGCTCCATAAAGGGTATTTTTCAGGGAAAAGTAGAATACAAAAGAGATAAAAATAATTTTAAATTATTAAAATAATTCTGTTGACGAAATTAAATTCTGCATGTATCCATACTGATTCATGAACCAGGAACTCTACAATAATGTAGGAAAGCTCCATACTTGTTTACTTACATAAACTACAGATTCTTAAGAGAATTTTGTATTGATTGATTTTTGTATTGATTTTGGATTGACTTCTTTTTTCTAAATGCTTTGCTGACAGCAATGTAGCCATGTGCACAGACTGCTGCTTCTTTCAGGTCCAGCTCCCAAACCCATGATTTTCCTTTCTTTGGACCATGCTGGATTAGGATTTGCTTTGTTTAGAAAAAGCTGTTTCAGTGGCAGCTGGCTGCAGCAGGGGCTGTGGTTCTGGTAAATTAATCATGCTGAAGGACAAAGTCTCTGCTGCTGTTCAGCTGTACCTTCTAGATACATCCTTTGAGTGTCTTGGATTTAGTACTGAATGCTCCTTTGTTACTATTACTACCAGGAGGAGGAGTCCTTTGACCTTGCTGCTGTTGTCCCTCTGCTGTGTGATGTTCTGAGGATACTGTTCATATACTCTGCTGTTCCCAGCTCTGTGTAATGCCAGACTTCTCTGCCTTGTTGCTCCTATCCAGATCAGCTTTCTGCATGAGGTACTGCCTGTTTCCTGCTACTTTGCAGTGATTTTAATGTCTTGCTCTTTGGAGTCAGTAGCTAGACATTTTCTCTTGCATGCAGCCCTGCAGGGGGCTTTGACATGGACTGCAGTGTACAGTCTACTCATTGAAGGGTTTTGTGCTCCCTCAGGGTCTGTGGCAGACTCAGCTTCCTCAGGGGTGTATTGCTGTGGTTTGGCATTGCCAAGGAGGGATTCTGCCCATCTTGGTGGCATTGTGTACTGGCAACTTGATTTTCTCTTGCCTGGCAAGCAGATGCTTTTGGGTGTTTGAGACTGCCTTGAATGAATCTCCCCATGTAGAAACTTACATGTAAGTGATTCTACTTTGGGCCCTTGTATGGTCAATGGAGACTTATTCAGTATATTCCATGCGTTCAGTGGTGTAATTCCTTTCACACTAAAGACAGTGCCTACAGGAGGTAGTTGCCATCTATCCATTTTCTGAGGGAGATTAGGATGACTATCTCAGATTTGGAGGTATCCAAGATGCCTCATACTAGGTGAGATGTGGGATCCCACATAGGATGTGATTCATCCTGTATTGTAGATATTGGCACTGCCAATGCCTTAGACTTCTTTCCAGCCTCCCAACTTTTCATCAGGCAAGGAGAATTCAAATGCCTGATCTTACATCACTGGTGACTGCCTGAGTAGGGCAAACTAGACACAGGCCAGAAAAAGTCCTTCACTTTTAAACAGTTGTACCTGATAGTATTCAGTATGAAGTGGTCATGTACACAGAAATAATGCACTTCTTATCATTAAAAGGGAGCTCTGTCTTTTGTGATCTCTCCCAGGAGCTGAATAGGGTTTTCATTAAATTGAAGTCTGTCCATTTGGGTACTGCTCTCTCTGTTTATTGCGCACTTTGTATGATGTGCATGTTGTATGTATACTCTCATTTGGTCCCTTGTACCCAGCGAGTGGACACCAGCCTACCCTTGGGGGATCACCAACCCCCCCAACAAGTTCAAACAGTGATCATTCCCCTCTTTCTGCAGCAGGGAAAATGTTGTGCTTTCTGCAGTAAGACTTGTCTGAAGGAATAAAATGTAATTACAGTTCCACCTAGAGCTTGGTCAAGCTCCATCTCTCTTGCTGAGATGAACATTGCAGCTAAAGACTGTGCCAGGAGCTGATGTGTAGGAGTCTGCCTGAGTTACCAGCCTGTTGTCTGCTCCTTTCATGAGTGTGCTTCTGTTATTTAGTGGCAGTCTGATAGAAGCCCAGCAAAGCCACAGGCAGTTTTTCCACTGACTTAAGTAGGTTTAAATTAGGGCCCACAGTAAAAATTCTCTCTTTAGAAAACAGGATATAACAGAATGGTGAGGAGCTGTGAGTGGCTTAATCATTACATTTACTCAGCTTTATGACTAATGCCTGTGTCAGTTAACAAGTTTTCTTAACAATACAGTGACCTTGAAAACTCTGTATATCTGACTAACTCATTCTCTTTTATGACTAAATGCTCTCTGTATTGATCAAGGATGCAATTGAAATGATGTCATGTAAAGTGACTGGAAGCTTAAAATTATTTAAATAATACATGGATTGCAATTTCACTTGAAATTGATATAGTTTTTAAACATTGGAATAACAGTCTAAATTACTCAAATTAAAGGGGTCAGCATACTATCAGTATCAAGTAAAATGTATGTGTATAGTGAGATAAATATTAAGGCTATTATTCATAGGTATAGAGTGTTAGGTAGTACAGTATTATTCCAGCACTGGAAACCATTAAATGTGAATATAATGAATTTGGGGTCTATAATTTGCCACAGTTGAAAATCTGTATTATAGTGAAAATGGGTATCCATGAAGTATATGGATTATAATGCTGATGTTGTGGCAGGTCATGCTTAATATGAGGTGAGGCTTTAAAGATGCTCCATGCACAAACAAGTGCAGAAAGCTGGACAGTTACTGTGAAGTTATGAGGACCAGCTGAGATGCACTGTATCAATGGTGAGGGTAAAAATTGTACATCATACTCCAACCCACTCAGAGATCCAACCACCCCTTTGTTCTGCCCCTGAAATGTCACTTATCACTGAGGTAAACCAGCACATCTACTTAGCCATTTCAGTTCTTTCTCTTCCTCAGAAATTTATATGCCATACCACAAGTGTGATATATGCAGTGTGATCACACCTCCCAAGATACATAGCTGGTCTGCTTGCTGTTGAAGCCAGTCTTCTACACCACTCAACAAAATAACATTCTTTCTTTGAGAAATGAATATCCATACATTTCTCTGTGCATGAATGCTGTGGTTTGCCCTGCATTATAGCTGCAGTCCATAGCAACCATCAGTGTAGTAAACTATTTGCATCTGTAATGCACCATGGTAGAGCACCATGGTTCCATGTTCCCCCAGTGACCTCACTGACTCAAGAAACAGACACCAGAGCCACCACACACAGATGAGACCTGACCTCCTTCCAAACACTTTCTTACTAAAACTCTCTATTTAACCCTGCTTAAGTGTGCAAGGACAGCTCTTCCGTGCCAATGTCTTCATTCAGGAGTACAATAGTGGCTCCAAATGTTTCTGAATGGCAGCAGGACTCCACAGCTTGGGGTGTGCTCTGTCATCCCAGTGCACAGAGAGGCTCCTCTCACCTCTTTAGCACATCTAATGGGGGGGAATTGGCATCATGACCTGGTGAAGGGGCTGAGCCCACTGCAGGCAGGTGAAATGGAGCTTTCAGTAAACCTGCTGTACAGATTGCAATGGGTCACTAAGAGAACCACCTTTCACACCACATTCCAGCCAAATCTGTGCTGGGAACCAAGAGGAGCCACAATTTTCATGTGCTGCAGGGGTTGGGGAAAAGCAGCAAGATGGAGAACTCCACCATGAAAGATGTGTGGGAGTGATGAGGGAGGGAACTGGGAAGCATCATCAACTCCCTTTGCAAAGACTCCCTGAAATAGTATCCATTGAGTAAGAGTCATCTCTGTGAGTCTCCCTGGGTCCCCTTTTACAGACATAGAATTGATAAAGTTCATTGAGTCTGGGACACAATCAGTCTCCTCTTAAACTCCATATCTAAGACATCAAATAAAACACCCCCTAAAATTTCTTGCAAAGCATTGGAACAGGCTGCCCAGGGAAGTGGTTGAGTCACCATTGCTGGAGGTATTTAAAAGATGTGTAGAGGTGGTGCTTAGGGACAGGGTTTAGTGGTGGACTTGGCAGTGTTGGGTCAACAGCTGGACTTGATCCCAAGGATCTTTTCCAGCCTAAATGATTCTGTGATGGGATTAATTTCTCTCTTGTACATGAAGGATGTCAAGGTTCAAGTTCAAGCAACAATGCTGATGATGTGAAAGTCTAAAGTCTAAATGGGGTAAAAGCACCGCTGTTTTTACTTAGAAAGCCACATTTTCTTCCCAGAATGCTGTTAAGCAGGATTACTACTTAATTATGAGTAAAAACTCCTTTGTATGTCAGGTTTGGGAATAACTGTAATTGCTAAGTTTCATTGAACTTTAGTGGGTATGCTGTAATTTTCCCCCCAGTATTCCAGAATGATAATTATCCATTTTAATCTTATTTTGAATATGCTTGAAGCACTTCACAGAAATTTGTGGGGGTCTCAAGTTTGCACCAATGCAATTAGTTTGCTATCAGTAGGTGAGTGAAGTCCTTATTCTTCATGCTGTCCCTGTGCCTGCAGTCCCTCATCACCTGCCTCCTGGCCACCCCGGGCTCTTCACTGTGCTCTGCTCTCCTGCTCCATGAAGGCTGCTCTGATTTCAGCCAGAATCCGTCTGGGAGAATTGCCAGTAGGTGGCCAGCAGTGGATCACAGCTCTTTGCCTGGAGTCTTCAAGCCCTCTCTTGTTTTTTTCATACTTTCATGAATAGCCAACCAAAATGCCCAGCAATGTATGTGGAAAAATAGATTGTGCATGTGTTTATATATATAATGTATGTATGTGTATGTATCTGTCTCTGTGTGGTGTGTGTGTATAAAGATACATACATACATACATACATATATATATATATATATATATATACACATTTAAATACACACATAGGCAGACATAGAATCATACACACCTGTATCCAGCTATCCCTGATTTATCTCCTAGGTGCTGCCTAAAGACCCTGACATATAACAGCAGTTATTTTTTAAAAATTACAACCTAAAGCTCTAAAAGCAGGAGGCTGGTACTGCATGGTAACTTTCTTGTTATGCAGATGTATCCTATCACCACTGTAGCTGCAAATCCATCAGGCTGCACCTTTCTTCAGAGATGTTTACGCAATGCTCCAGAATTGATCAAGTAAGATGACAGTCAGTCCGTGTACATTGAATAAATGCTACTTTGGAAAACTGTGACTCAGAATGAAGTGCTGTTGGGGAGGTTTTCTATCCACTAAAGTGAGTCACTATGGAGTGAACTGCTGCTTTTTGCAGTCAGACCTTTAGACAAGAGACTGAAATATCAGAAGCTCTGAAACATCAGCCTTGTTCTAGAAATCTTTTAATGTAAAAAGAAGCCTATCTACTCCAATGTACTCTGGCATGAGATGCTAATCCAAGTGGGCTTCTGGCTCAGTTAATTTGGTCATATCTGGCAGTAGACGAAGGTTCTGATGGTGTTAACCTTCCCATTCAGAGGTTACCAGTGTACAAAATGAATGTACATTTGTTCATGATTATTGTAGATGAGTCTGGCATTGCAGCTCTAGTCTTGATTGATGCTGGCAATATACTGTATTCTTAGGATTGTACTGAACATGGTTAAGGTTCATCATATGTGGCAGCAGCCTGAAGAGAACTAAAATGTTTAAGTTACAAGAAAACCTGTAGCAACTTATGAATCCAGCCTGTTTTTGAAACCTAAAACATGAGCATTTTTGAAAGTAAAGCAATGCATAGCTAAAATACCTTGGAAACCCCAGCTCTGCCCCTCTAGCAACAGCAACCCAACTTCCTTCTTTCTGACAGAGCTTCTCCAAGATATCTGACTTTGAGTGGACACACTGTGTTGCCATTAGGGATGGACTAAGGAGACCTGCAGAAATAAAAACCCTCTTCTATGGGGAGTGTCATTATTGCTTATTTGGGGTTTTTTTCAAGCTTAATTTAAAAAATCTGGGAAGAGTGACTGCAATTTGAAAATCATGGCAACATCCTGGAGCGTTGCCATCTCTTGTTTGACCACGTGTACATTATGAATTCAAGAAGCTCCTGCTGGGGAAAGGTAAAGCAGTACATTTTCATCAAAACATTCAATGGGATGGCATTTTCCAGCAGCAGTATGAAAGGCTTCATGAAAAATAAACCTTAACCATCTCAAGTGAGGGTGTCTGTGCTATTGTCCTGGCACAATAAGCATCCTCTGTAGCTTAGCTTTTACCCTTTGATATGCTGCTTTAAGAAAGGCATAAAAAAGCTTCCTGTAGCTATTGCTGCCATCTCCCACTAAGCCACATCTCTGTGTGGCATTACTTCTCTTCCTCAAACTTAGTGCTGAGGAAGTCAACAATGCTGAGAAAGTCAACAATAAGATGAAAAAGTGATCTTAAAACTGTGTCCAAGAACCATTGTTTGCTAGGAAGAAAGCTGGAGGGGCAGCTTCACTTAGGTTTTGCACCTCTGTGGTTGAATTGGAGAGAAATGCATTCCTTCCCTCTCCTCCTCCTCCTACACCCTTAAGTAATAATGCAGGAAGACATTTGAAATAAATAGTTCCTTGATAGAAATGTGTATCTTTAGTTTCCTTACTTAAATGAAGGGACTATTAATTGGGAAAATATCAGCTTTTGTTTACATGAATTTGTATGAAATAAATAGCTGCAAGGAGGACCATAAAACCATGAATCCTAAAGGCTCAAACATCAGAGGCAACTAAAACTTTAAGCTTTGCACATACAGAAAGAAAGAGTGGCTATACAAAAATAACTTTGAGGAGGATATTTCCACAGCAGAGAAGCAGCTAACTCCTACATGCAGCAACACATAGATGCAGCCTACTTTTTGTCAGGAATGGATTCCAGGGTCCCAGGGGTCCTGTGTGAATATTGTCACTCTGCATTCACAGCTTCACACACAAGAAAATCTACTGCAATGTGCCCTTAATTCTTTACAGGAGGCTGGGAAACTCAGCCTGGACTTTGCTACATTTCAAAAATCTTCTTACAAATCCATGCCCACCCCATTGCACGTTTCATAAGGACTCCTTCACTGCACAGGTGAGTTAATTCTTCTCATCTCCTCCTCCTTTTCCAGTAGCACTGGTCTCTGGGAAGTAAAAATTCAGTAGCAACTGAAAAAATCTTTCTTTCATGCAGAGGTGGATACTCACTTGGGTGAGTATCTAGACCACCTAACAATACAAAACTGCACTGCTCCAACCCTTTCCCACACAGGTGGGGCATCACTGATGTTAGCTGATGAGTTTTCAGCATCTCTAAAATACTCTTTTTACAACATTCTTTCAGGAAAAAATCACAATAAACACTTCAGATTTCAAGTCTGATTAAAGTATTCATTGAACTCTATTTAAATCAGGTGCACAATAACATCTCCAACACCAGTGACTATATCAATTAGTAAAAGATGATATTTTAAGCAGAATTCTCTGTGGGAGGCTCCATTTTCCCATTAGAAACTTCCTGATCCTTGATTATTTCTCCGTCATCACTGGTGTTTATAATTCTCATCATTTGCTGAGAACATCATTAATATTATGCACCAGATAGGTAACAAAGTGACTTTTAAGAAAGGGTAAACTAATTCACAGTAGGAAGCCAGAAGTGTACCAGGCTGTGGATAAATCTGTAAAAAGGATCTCCAATTATGAGGCCAGAACCTCACAGCTAAGTATGTGGATGTGTACTTACAGCTGTCTCTTAGTAATTTATTTATTCTTTTTCTGAGCCTCAACTAATGTTACCCTCCTGTGAGGCTGTGAATGCATTCATATGTGAATGCATTAAGAGTGGGCATAAACTAGGAAAAAAAATTTGTCCCAGCATGTTTCCATCCAAAGATGTGAAAAACTTTGATTATTCATTAGGCAAGAAAGAGCAATAATAAAATCCCTTTTCTTGTACTAAAATTAAAACAGAAATGAAGGAAAGAGCAGCTTGCCACCAGCCTGATTGTTCCGAGGGCTGCAGTTTAGGCCAACTCTGAGGCAAGTATATTTTTAAATAATTTGTAATTTTAAAAATAATATATTTATTTACCTCACTCTGATGGGAGACTGTCAATCCCTCAGGGCTTGAGAAGCCAGCCTCATCTCCACTGTGTTTTCTTTGTTTCTCTGTAAATTTTTTACATCCAAGTTAGAATCTGAATTTTTTTTCTGTATGGGGTTTGTATATATTTTGGTGGTTTTGTTAAATGAATCTTCCTGGAGCACCATGATACAAACCACCATGTTACAAAGAAGCACTTGATGCTCTCAGAAATTTGGGGTAAAAATAGATCCTTCTTATCCTTGGGCTTTCCACTTGGGTGTTATCACTTCCTTCCTCCCATTCAATAGGGAGCACCAAAATTCTGTGAATACCATGTTTGGGTCATTTTCTGGAGAAAGACAACCTGGAAATGCAATTTCTTTCTTTACTATGGCAATTACTGTAAGTCAAAACATGACTGGTAAAAGATGTGAGACCATTTTCTCACTCAAGACAAATGTAATTCTTAATAAATAGTTTTTACAGACTTTTTTTTTATTTTACAGAATAAAAATATAATGTATCTCTGATTTGCAGTTTTCTCTTTTAAGTCCTCCTAAATAAACTACCTGTATAGACAAATTATATTACACACATGAAGTCAGTGAAACATCCAAAATAGATTGATGAAATTCCTTCTATTTTGTGACTCCAAGAGTTAACATGGATATTATCTTCAGAAAATATAACATAAGATGTACCAGTCAAAACTACAATAGGGGTTGGAATAATTATGTTTAATGTGAGTGAACCTTAATATAGAAACATAAATCCACCTCTGACTGAAAGTTCTCAGGAAGGAACCAAGTGGAGAATCCTAGAGGGAGAACACAAACAGGTCATCACTGTTTTCATGGGTCATTACAGACCGAGCAGCCTGTCAGCAGGCAGCCCTCACTCACAATATCTGTATCCTGACATTCACTCTCCTGTTGTTAAATCCTGCTTTGTTGTGGTGACCAGATTTTAATTTTTCTGGTCACAGCTTGATGATTTGTGATCTGCAAAAGCAAACTCCCAGTGCAATCTCTTATGCCATTTTATTTTCCATTCTATGATTCTTCCTACTCTAATTTTCCCTGTTCCCTTCCCTGCTGCCACTGCATGCTGAGCTGTATGGAAGCCACTGCCAAGCCTGGGGTCCTGCCTGTGCTGGGAGGTTGTGGAGCCTGGAGAGCCCCTCAGGGAGTGAAGCAGAGCAGCTGCCACAGGCCACCCATGATCACCCTCAAGCTCCTGGACTGCAAACTGGCAGAACTAATTCAGATTAACGCAAACTCCAATTATTCCTCCCAACCACCACTCTCTGCAAGGCATGTCCCACCTCATTGCTCACTCAATTTTGCTGCAGTAAGGCTTCCTGAACTATTCTCCATTTCTTATATTTTAATGTAAATATTTTTGGAGGGCAGTGTTATCTGCAAATGATCTCATTTTATTGTACTTTTCCCGCAGTATTAGTAAGCAGATTACATACCATTCCTGTAGAGAATATTGTAGGTTTACCTTGTGCCTGGCTGAAAATAGACGTATTCTGATTGTTTCATTAACTGCAAATTACTCTGGTTAAAAAAAAAAATTAAAAAATACAAACCACAAAAATCCAACACACTTTCATAAGAGAGCCACAATTTTTCTTTATCAGAGTTCTGTCAAGAACCTCCTGATACCATGACTACCTAACGGTTTCACCATTTCATATTTAAAATGATTGTTACAGTGAGTTATATAACTCTGAAAATAACCCTGGGTGATGTATGATTTTCCTGAGTTATCTCTATTTGTTAATAATAAGGACAGACACCTGTGGCTTTCTGTTTCCCTACCAGAGCCATTGCATTTTAAGAGCTGAAAAAAGCCAACTGAGAAGTGGGAGATCCCGACAGCACGGAGGTGTTCAAGCCCACTGCAACTGGGTTGTGTCCAAAGTGAGACTGTGAGCAGACGTGGTGCACAAGTTGCAGACAATGATTCAGATCCTGCTGATGTAGGACACAGTACTGAGCATAACATAAGGCTATAAGGGAAACAGGTAATGCCCTACCCCTACTAAATACAGCATGAGGTGTCCAAAATTTAACCATCAAGTGTATAGTGTTGACACTTGATTCTAAACATGGAAGATACACAAACCAGGACATTTTTGTCAGTCTATTTGTTCTGCATTTTTTGCTATCTGAATAAAGCAAGCCTGAGGGGATATCCTGTATGAAAAACACTGCTTGTCTTGAAAGTTCAGTTCATTAAATCAAATTCTGACCTTTTAGAGTTTATGCTAGCTGAGCCTTTCTGGTCCCTGGATAGCAAAACTGTTGGTCGACAGATCTGACTTTTTCATCAAACATTCCTCACCTTCCTGACCATTAAATAACCCTCCTTGTTCTTGAAGTGTCTGATGCATCAAAATGCATACCACTAAAGGGCATCTGTGAAGCAACTGTTGACACAACATGGCTTCAGTTCTAAAGGAACTTAGCAAAGCAAAATCATTCCGACAATCACAAATTTCCTAATCAGCGCAAATGCATAATTGTAAGAATATTTGCACACATTTATAGGCACACATGTGCTATATAAAAATGTATATGTAGCCGTGTGCACACTGAAGCAGATAAGAAATGCTTTAGCTGGCTGTGTGGCTGTACTGGCGCCCTCACCTGAATGTATCCTGTACCTTTAACTCCAGGCCGAGATGAACAGATTGCTGCCTGAATGGAGCCTTTTTATAGCACTAGTCCATGGGGAAATTCTTCAACAAAAATGCTTTTCTGATCACATTTGCAATTCATATATGCTAAGAACAGGATTCTATTAATTGAACACTGAAAAACATTCCTAATTATTGCATATATTATTAACGACCTTCATGCTTCTACAATAAGCAAACCAGCAATGTTCAGTACCAATGTATGTTCTGAGAGTTTTCTCACTGTGGATTCTGTGCAACTGCTTCTCAAATGGTTATTTTTTCTTAAGGATTTCTACATTTAGATGACAAATCAAGCTTCTCTAATTGCCAAATTGTATCTGCTCCTTCACCAAGAGACACCTTACAGAGTTTCTGAGTCAGAGTAACCAGGCAACCCTAAGCCTCTAGACTAGGAGGCAAAGGAAAACGTGTACTCCTACAGCAAGAAGAAAAATTATCATCTCAATCTCTATTCAAAAATTTGTCATAATAGAAATAATGTTTGCTGTGACTCAAACATTTCAAAGGGTGATATAAATCCTCAGCTCAAGATGTCCCAGTTAGAAGCTGAGGAGTTTCTTTACAGTTCTCCCAATGCTGCTGAGCAAACTGGAATCCTGGCAAGAGCTGGTCAGACAGCTCTGGGCCTCTGAGCTCCAGCATGGTAATTTCTTTTGATTCCTGTTAACTATGTAAAGTCAGACCAGAGAGATACCAAATGCCAATCTGTTGTTTTTCCTGGGGAGAAATCCCCTGATGGTCCAGTCAAAGCCCAGTCTTTACAGTGCAAATTTCTGCTAATCCCAACCATGACTGATGGGGATTGACCTTCCACCAAGGTGGAGTGGGCTTTGTAAGCCCAGCTTTGCCCTGACTCCCTGAGGTATATCCAATGACCTGACAGAGACCACAAAATCATATTTATTACAAAAAAACCCCAACCTTAAAAATAACTAATATGGATATATATATGTATCTTGGAAGAAGAAGCCAGAGGAAAGGACCATCAGCACTGGTCATGGTTCAAAAGGTCGCTAAACTGAGAAGCCAGGGCATTCCTTGTGGTGCTCCCCCTTTGTGGGAAGTGCAAAGAACAGTGCTGCCATGGCTTCAGCAAGGAAAGCAGTAGTCTGAAGGGCCAAATATTCCATGGTGATTGTGTGCATGTCCCTCTCTCAGAGCATCTCCCACAGCTGGGAGACCTAGATGAAATCCACTTTCCACAGAAGCAGCAGTTTAGGCCATCAAACCACTGTCCTGATTGCTTCTGATCAGCTTGGCTTCTAGATGCAGAGTGCTAAAATAGCAGCAAAGTGACAGATACTCCTCCCCCCAGCTCCCCAACCTTCCCTTCTCTACAAGGATGTGTGTGCTTGCTGATGCCCAGCCTCTTCCCTGCTCCCTCTGGGGAGCTTTTCCCCCACTTGTGGCTGTCAGTGAGGTCTAGCAAGTCTCTTTTGCATTGGTGGCTGTGGTTTAAAGCCTTTCATTGCAGCCTAAAGAAATGCTCTTCTGCCTTTAGAAAGCTGACACAACACCCCAGATTATTCAACAGCACTTAGGCAGCACAGTATGCCTCAGGTTCAGTAACACAAGACCATGAAATGTCTCAGCTACACTTCAGGTACACAATTCCCAGGGGTGTAATGATTTGTGCAAGTGAACATCAGACTTCCTTTACCTAGAAAAGGAAATGAAAACTAAACACTGGAATTATCTTTGCGTATATGTGTTGCATTTAGTCTCCTGTTTTCAATGCTGGAGACTTACCCTATGGCAAAGCCTTATAACAAAATCCTCTGTGCCTATTACTCCTTGCACCTGTTTGCAGGTCTGTACTCTCCCTGGGGGCTGCAGGAGGGAGAAACAGACTTTGGTGGTCCCTCTGGTATCCTCTCACAAGGCTCTTGGAAGATATTCACAGGTCTAGGAAGAGCCACTCCTCCTCTCCCTCTCCCTCTCCCTCTCCCATCCTCTTGTATTTCCCCTTTCTTCTCCACTCCTTACCCTGTATCTCCTCTCTTTTTTTCTTTCTCACACAGATCCATCATTTTCTTCCAGTCACTTGCACATTGGGCACTGGCCCAGGGGCTGACACTGGCGCCTCTGTCACAGAATTCAACATCCTCACAAAGAAAAATTCTGCTCAGAGCATCCCCTCTCACGGCCCCATGAGGTGAGGAGAAAGAGGCCAAGGCCTCAGTCCTGGATAGCAACCAGCTGCATGCTTAACCTCAGCCATGGGCCTAGCTCCACTGGTTTCAGATATTTCCATGATTTGCCACAGGTTAAGATATTTAGATACTTGTAAAAATGCATAAATTATGCCTTTAATTACGCATTTGTTTTAAGTAAGTTTGTTCCTGGATTTGGAGGCATAAAGGGATGTGACTGGGCCTCACACGGAGTAATTTTTGATTCCTGCCCTTGTTAGAAGTGTATTGGATTACTGTGTTGGAGTGTTGGGAAAAAGATCACAGCATGAGGAACGCTGTGCTCAAGAAATGCTGTGACCCTGGTGCCCGTGAAACGCTGTGATCCTGGTACGTGGCTGGGCAACCTGGCCGGGCCTGAACCATGGGCGGAAGGCACGGGGGCAGCGCCGGGCTCCCGCAGCCGGGCCGGGCACGGGAGCGGGGAAAGCGGGAGGGACGGGCACGGGAAGGGCTGCCGGCGACAGGGCAGGGGAAGGGCTGCCGGTGACACGGGCAGAGGAAGGGCTGCCGGGGACGGGCAGGGGAAGGGCTGCCGGTGACAGGGCAGGGGAAGGGCTGCCGGGGACAGGGGCAGGAGAAGGGCTGCCGGGGACAGGGGCAGGAGAAGGGCTGCCGGGGACGGGCAGGGGAAGGGCTGCCGGGGACACGGGCAGGGGAAGGGCTGCCGGCGACAGGGGCAGGGGAAGGGCTGCCGGGGACAGGAGCAGGGGAAGGGCTGCCGGCGACAGGAGCAGGGGAAGGGCTGCCGGGGACGGGCAGGGGAAGGGCTGCCAGGGAGGGGCACGGGGCACTTCCCTGCAAACGCCCCCCGCCCGGGCACGGCAGCACCGCGCAGCACCCCGGTGCCATTTAGCACCGAGCACTGAGCTCGGAGGCCGTCCATGGAGGCCTCCGGAGCTCGCAGGAAGCGCGGTACCGCCCGGCAGGCGGAATTTGGGGATTTTCGGGAGCGTTTCCAGGCTGGCCGCGGGGCAGAGCGCCCCCTGGTGGCACCGCGGCGGCTCCGCGCCCCTCCCGCTCGCACCTTCTGCCCAGGAGGGCCCGAACTCTTTAATAAAGGAGTTTAAATAAAGGAGTTGTGAGCGGCAAAATCCATGCAAGATCTGCACTGTTTTGTGCCGAACAGTTTCTGTCGTGACATTGCTAACTGTTCATCAAGTCCTATTTTGCAACTAAATAGTATTTCCCCATTTGTGAGGTCCTAATACAGTTCAAGACTTTAAAAGAGGTCTTTCAGTGCCAGTTCAATGCTTAATTAGGCACTCACTCAAAAGCAAACTTTCCCAAACTGTACAGAGTAACAAATCTAAAAAATGGTTTATCTGCAAATGTCCTAAGTATTTGACATTTCTAAGTGAAATCTCCTGTGAATAAAAATCTACTGAATATCTTCTGTGATATGCAGTGATCATAAAAGCAGCTGAGTCAGATCAGTACATATTTTTGATAATACAGTCTTTTACCTGTAATTAACTGCAATGGGAAAAGTTCCCCCAAGTGGTTTCCAAGTCTATTGCAACATAAAGTAAAAGACACAGATGGCAGTGGAAGGAAAAATTCCTTTATTTATATGGTGGTTACAAAACAATAGAAAAGAGAGAGGCAAGGTAAGTAAGTGAAGTTATAATGATGCTACACAGTATCATTATGCCTCTCCTCTTTGCTGTATTGCCCAGTCATTTCCAGAAGACATTTTTGTAATCAGAATAAAAGGAAGTGCCTGTGCTTCCAGGCCAGGTGTTTTACACCTGGGTTTAGGCGATGAAAGTGCAAGGGGAGCACCCTCCCCGAGGGCTGCCCTTGGCCCAGGCTGCAGAGGCCAGACACAGGCACTGAGAGCAGCCCTGGTGCAGAGAACTGTGTGGCAGCACTGTCACACCCATGGGGAGCCCCCTCTGAGCAGGCATGGGATGGGAAGAGCAAGTCACCCCAGCATATTTCTGTGTTTGCCAGCACTGGATAACAAAGGGTAAAGAACAGGGCAAAAAACTAAGGTGGGGGCTTAAAATACTCTTCCTCCTGTGAGCAACTCTGTGGACTCCTTGGGCTCTGCTTTGGTGCAAGGCATGTGAGGCTCAAGGGACTTCATACAAAACAAAACCACAGCATCTGTAGCTCATGTTCTGGTGCTTTCTGACACCCTGCAAGTAAAGAATGACAGCAAACAAAATTTAAAATTCAGGGTAATGTCTGCAAACAGACATAAAGTCACATTGGTTGTAGGCAGTGCGAGGATGGGACTATTAAACCAAGTCTGTCTAAGGTATGGGCTAACAAGCACCACACTTTCCACCCCCATAAAATCATCTTCTCAAACAAGAGTGAATGCAGAGGGAATAGGAACAATATCTGCCTGAGCATGATGTGCAGCTCTGAGGGCTCTCATCATAAAAGCAGAAGCTGGTCTTTGTCAAAATGCACAGGGCAAAGGAACAAAAAGGAGAGCAGAGACCGTGGGGATGTAACAGCTGGGACACATCAGTCCCTTATTACTTCCATACTCATCCTCTTACTCCATTTAGCCTACAAGTAGTGAGCAGAAATTTAAGATTGAAAAATGGGGGATTTAATTTTAAATAGTTGAAGTTTTGATGCCAGGATGCTGATGGCACTGAGGTGCCAGGCCTTGCTGGGGCCCCCATAATTCTCTCAGGTCGTGCAGGTGGCCATGCCTTACCCATGCTGCAGGAATGGCAGGTGAACAGGAGACAAAATACAAACTGTAAATGGAAAATGATCCCTGAATCAGTGAGAAAAACTTCTCAGAGTCCTAAAAAACTTCAGCCCAATTCCTGATAGCAGCCAAAGAGAAAAATTAAATATTCAGGAATTAACAGCAGGAGAGTAGTTACTAAAAGAGGCAATGCCACATGCCACAGTGTAAATACTGTAAAATTTGGAGCCACCTTCTTTCCTCACACTATAAAAGCATAAAATGGGCCTAAAAAGGCATTCTTTAAGATGCTCAGTGTATATAGCAGCTACTGTTTGAAGAGAATATCACTGAAAACATTATGATCAAAGGAAGAATCGCTAGAACATTTTATTAGTGACAGCTTTTACAAAGTGAGCAGTTATTCAGCAGGGCTCCACCTACAACAGCTGGGAGTCACTGCAGAATTTGTACACAAAAGACTTAAAACAAAATGAAGTCTTTAAAAAAATTTTTTGTTCACCTACTGTGGGAATGACAGCGCAGGAGAATGGAGCAGCAGCCATTGCTCCTCCCCATGGCCGAAACCCCTGGAGTCACACATATTTTCTTCATGTTTGAAATTCAACCTGTGGATTTGGCACCATGTTTTTCGCAGTGTCAGCTGTTTCTCTCATAGCTATTACATCCTCTTTCTGCCTCAGTTACAAAACATGCACTTACTATGAAACTAGCAAAATGAGAATGTTTTTGAGGCTATATAAAATGGAGATGGGCAGGTTTGGGTGGCAGAGCTGTAGGGCTGCTGTTGGCTGAGCTGTGCACAAGGAGGAACCAAAACTCATTGTGAGTGGGGATGGTGTGTGGGGTGACAGGGAAGCCCACAACTTTTGCAGTTTAAGTTTTGGCCCATCCAGGAAGGCAAAAGGAGTCAGAGAGTTCAGTGAGGTTCCAGATGATCAGGAGATGGTATTTCTTAGAGGTTCGAGTTTTTATATTTGTGCATTTCATTCATGCTTAGGGGGAGAGAAGATGGCTTAGGACAAGTTCATCCAGTCACCTCTGAAGTTGGATTTCCACAGAAAATTTATGAGGAATATTCATTTTCCTTCAGTCTGCCTTCATAGTAATACTCCAGATCTGCTTTGTTGGAAAGTAAATTGCTCTACGAATACCAATTCTTCCTCCTTAAGTCAATGTGCCTTCCTATGAAAAATTACCCCCTGACCTTGAATTGTTGTAAACCATATCATGAAAAAGAGGCACCAAAATATGGTTAAAATTGCATCAGTTATTTTCTTGTGGTCAGGAAAGAGCAATGGAAATATCAATATCAATAATAATAATATGTTCGTTTCTGGGAAGGAAGAAATGAGATACCAAATTGCAAAGGTCTCTAAATTTTCCATGCACATGTAATTTAGAAGGCAATATATATTTATTTTATAAATATAAAAATACTTATTAGATTTAATTTTAATATACAAAAAAGGAAACATATTAAGCATCCTTCCCCCTTTTCCATAAAGAATACCTCTATTTAGTCAGAAAAAGAGATGTATAAATTTTTTATGTAACTAGAATAAAGATTGTCAGATATTTTATTCAAGGAAAGGTCTATGGAAAGAAACCAGAAATCACTGACATACCCTAAAAGGACATGTTTAACAAATGCCCTCATTATGAGTAATTCAGTTCAAGATGCAGAGCTGTACATGGAAGTCTGTGCTTGAGCAGCCATAAAATCAGAGCCTCATTTAGGCTGGAAGGGACCTTCAGAAGTCCAATGTGTGGTGGCAGGAGGGCTGGAGTGAGCAAATGTCAGACACTTACAGCACAGGAATGGAAATCACAGCACAGCTGTTGATCTTGTTCCTGGCATTCTAATAAGGTGTTGCCAGGGCAGATCACAGCATCTTTCAGTGAGTTGAAAGAAAGCTTTCACTAAGAGACATTCAGCTGAGAGCTCAGTAAGAGACCAGACTGAGATAAGTCCAAACCCCAATTTCTTAACTTCATATTTCGCCATTATAAATTCAGATGCCAAACGAGAATACTTGGAATATAGCAATTTTAGAAGGCCACTAAACCTCCACAAGATGACAGCTGCAGAGACAAGCAGTTATGTGACAGGGCAAGCACTGTGACTGCCCAGGAGAGTGTGCAGACTGCCCTAAAACCAGTCTCCATTGGTCCATGGTGAGAGAAGTGAGTAAAACAAGTGCTCTAACACATGTGCTGGGTACCTGGGTGCCCAGTGCAGGCTTTCCCTCTGCTCTGGCATGGGAGAGCATCACAGAGCATCTGCCAGGGGAAGGGATGTGGAGGCCAGGACAGGCTCTGCTTTGGCAGCTGCAGCATCTCCCTGATACCCCTTTAGTTTATATTTCAAATGTGAAATATCTCTACTCTGGATCTGGGGAAAATCATGACATAGTTATGTGCCATTTATTTTCTGCTTCTTCCTATTTCAGTAGTGGGGACAAAACAGCATTCAAATAGCAAAAAGTTCTAGTTTGAAGGTAAAATCTGGCCAAATCTGGCATGGTTTTGTCATAATAACATGTGAACTTGCCTCATTCACTCCTGTCATCTCAGGTGAACATCACTCTCCTAAGGGGATGGCAATGTGTTTTGGTAGCACATCTTTCACCTTTTTCCTCCCTGAGGGAGTGTTACTTCTCCTCCTGCTGCTGTGATCAAAACATTTTAAATGACAAAGCATCTGCCAGGTCCCCAGACTTGTGACTTGCTGTGACTCTGGGCTCACACCCCAAGGTGGCCTTGCGGCCATGGGGCTCCCAGTGGTTAAGAGACAGCACTGGGCAACCCTGCCTCCCTCCTGTCCTCCCCAGAGCCACTCTTAAGGAACTAAAACATGGATGAAAGTTTCTTTTTTTTCTTTTTTTTTTTTCTTTTTTTTTTTTTTTTTTTAGGGGGAAGATGTTTTCCTTTTCTGTGGGTCAGCAGAGAAAGCTGTGGAGGAGAGAGGGAACCTCATCTGGACAATGAGTGGCACCTCAAAATTGGGAGTCTGTGGTGAAGGGTTAGCTACCTGTGCTCTGCAAATGCCTGCCTTAGGTGGGAGCGAATTCTTAAGAACTGTCTTAAGCCACTGATTTTTCACTGAGGTAATTATTTCAGCTGGAATATTTGCATTTTAACTTTCCTAAATGAGACAAGAGAAATCTCAGGCACAGACAGAGAACAGCACAGACACAGACATGGACATGGCAGAAATACCAAGGATGATTGGACAGATGCAGACAACAGCTTAAAGTTCAAGACTCGAATATTTCTTGTCTTTCTCTAATATAACTTAAAACAGGCTACAGTATTTACAGTATTCCTGTAACAATAGCAGTGCAGGAATACTCTTTACTGACACTGGCTCTATTTTATTTCTAATTTCTGAAAAGATTAACACTTAGCCCATCAGAAACTAGACCTTCTCAAAAATATTCAATTGCTCACATTTTGATCCACTCAAAGAAAAATCCATCCTAATGTTGAGAAAACACAAATAATCCCGTGTCCAAGAGGCAGGGGCAGAGTGAGGAGGGAAGGCAGGGGAACCTGTGTGGCTGTGGAAGGGGACAGGGCTCTGGCCATTCTTCCTGCTGTGTCTGCCCACATTGCCAATTCACAGTCAGTCCTGCCAGGGAATTGAAGGAAAACAGCCAGTTCTGTGTTTTCTGCAATACTCATCATTCCAACTCCCTGGCTTTTTCACAGGAGCTAACAAACTGGTGACAATGTAAAGAAATGTCTTGTCTTTGGCACTTCAAAGAAATGACTTTGAAAGACACAGAAAGAAGGAGATCACAATGTGTCCATAAGCCACTGCCCAAACCTTGTTTGGCATTGCTGCCTAAGCTCGCCCATACCCCAGCACAGGAATCCATGCAGCACCCACTGTTGTCAGCAGGGTTAAAGAGCTCAAGCTTCTGTGCATTTTCTGACTTCATCTTTTTGAGGTGTAGATGTGGATGGAGATAAAAAGTTTTGCTTTGTTTGAAAAACAGACTCTTGTGAATGCATTCTTCTGAGACACAGAGAACATATTTTTCTTTTTTTATCAGACCAGCAATTCCTGCACCTGATACCTGGATCCCAGAGTCAAAATTTCTCATTTCCAGGAAAGCAAGGCTCCATTACACATAATGATTATTTGGGAAGGCAGGCACAAAATATCCCACCTTTCTTCTTTTTTACCTCCAGATTTTATTGCTGAGGACCACTTAATTCAGTATGACATATCCCTCTGGTCAGTTGGGGTCAGCTCTGTCCTTGCCCAGCACCTTGGCCACTGCCAGCATATTTGCTGAGGGAGGAGCATGACAAAAAGAACAGCTATAGAAGGTATGCATTTTTGCAAGCACTATTAAGAAACAACCAAAACACTGGTGTATTATCAACACTGTTTTGGTCACAAATCCAAAGCACAGTCCACAAATCTGGACTGCTACACAGGAAATAAACTCCACCCCAGCCAAAATCAGTACACACAGAGAGGACATTTGTGGTACCTACAGTCCCTATTTATGGATGATCATTCACATTTCTATTACCATCACTCAGCACAAATTACAATTTGCAGGTTGCCCTCCTGTGGAATTCTGTAATAGACAAGCAATGAAATTGCTCCACTGGTTGCTCCCCTAATCCAAAACTGGGATGTAGTCAATTGTTACATAACAGTCATATGACAACATTATATAGACATTTTGCTTCCTTTGAAAACTTAGCATGACCCCTGAGAAATTAACAGCATTGCATCTTCCTACATTGACTGCTCTGAACAGTCACAAACTGAGAAGTAGTATATGCATCTAGATTTGTCATGCAGAAAGCCAGTCTGGCCAGCTCAGCATTAATTCCTCAGGAGTGTAGGCAAATTTACTGATAGAATAAACCAAATTAGCCAGGAGGCATTTAGCCTAGTCTGGTAGTAGATATAAATTGCCCTGAAAGCTGACACTCAATCCCAGGTATAAGGTCATTCATACTGGAACTTGCCTGCTACCAGGTACAATTCATAGAGCCTTTTTGGAGAAAACCTTCCTGCTTTACCTGACTTCTCAGAGCCAGACAGGTATTTATGCCATGACAGCACACCAATACCACAGACCACTGGTGGGAGGGGATGGCTGGTGCTCCTGGGGTGAGTCCCAGCAGCAGGCCCATGGTGGCCCAGCAAAGGCACACCCAGTCCAGCTGTTTGCACACTGGGAGCCCTTTGCTGGTGGGCGAGCACCACTGTTCTTCTGTGACACGTAGACAGTGCACTGCAGGCTTCCCTGGGGACCAGATGGAGTCTTAAACGGGTATCAGTTGAGTACTTTCCATTGGAATACTTGGAAATTGAGTCCATGCCACTTCACTGCCAGTTGGTTACTGACAAAAGCGCTAAACAAATGTCAAGGAAACAGAAAACAATGTTAATTACACAGTTTTTGAAGGCTCCTTAAAAAATACAGTGTTCTACAAAAGCCAGCAAGCAGAAGGGTGACTCCCTGTGAAAGCACCACAGCAGATGGCAAAGTTCAGTAAAAGACTGAAAATGATATAATTTTGCTTAAACAGTGTTTTCTCTGCTTAATGCTTAAATCATTCTATTAAAGAATTATTTTCAGCATAAGATTTTGCTTGCTAAATGGTAAAGCTACCCAGCTAACCATGTACATGCTCAGTTTAAAGATAACTGCACTTGGGGCTCAGATGGAGCCTCAGGCAAGCACAAAGCCTTCATTTAACCAGTGCAGTGCCAGAAGCCCCCCCTGAGCCAGAGAAGTTAGCAGGGATGTGCAGGAGTGCCTTGGCCCTCAGGGGCTGCTGGTCAGTTACAGCCCCGGGTGGAGGCACAACAGGACAGTGTTTGTGGAATCCAGGCCCTGCAAAGTTTCCAGAGAAGGGGGAACATCATCCAGAGTGGGATTCTGCTTTTGTTTGAGACATTGAAATGTAGATGTATCTCAGGACTCTAGCTGGTCAGAGTGACCCCGAGATACGTACAAGTCTCTTTTCCCAGCCCGGTGGTTGAAGAAGGAGTCAGAGCGCTTCAGTTCTCAGTTTCAAGGTTGTTTATTGTTTTTTATCTATAAAATTCTTTCTCCTGGCCTGCTGAGGTCTGCTCAGCAGGAAAACTACGTGTACATTATTTACCATAATTTCCCAATACCCATCACCTATGTTCTACAGTGAGCTTCTACTCTAAACCAATCTAAAAGTGCCAACATCACAGGAAAAGATGGAGGCCAAGAAGAAGAAGAAGAAAGGCTGGACACACCCAGATTCCTCTATCTTGCCCCCTGAACCCTCATTCTAAAAACCTCAAAAATCTATTTTTCACCCTGTGACAAACTAATTATTATTCTACTTGTACTTTTGTGGCTTGCAGATCTTTATGTAAGGTTGGTAATTTGCTCCATGGGTCATCATCAAAACCACAGGCATCCTGGGCTCTGTGCCAGGGTCTCTGAGCCCCCTGGCAGGGGTCTTGGTAATCCAGGACAGCCAGAAGGATGTCCTGAATTCCAACAGATGTGACCAGTGAGATCTGGATTCCACTAATTTCAGCTTCATCAGGATGAGGGAGAGCAGAGGTGCCTGACAGTCCCACGGCCAGATTCCCAACCAACCAACCAACATGGCTGTGGGCAGTCTGGCTCTCGGAGCCTGAGAGGGATGAAGCCCACTCTGCCAGGGAAACCAAATCTGTGACAGCCTCAGTCACACCCTAGGTTTCACCAACATTATTGACTTCTGCTGCTGTAATGTGGGTTACATGCTTAGCTCACACACACGTGAATATAGAGATGGATTACTCTTGTGCTGAATTCAACCACACGCAAAGACCCAGGTAGTCAAAGAGAGCCAAGCCACTGACTTCCAGCTTAATTACAGAGCTACTTGTAAATTTAGGAGAGGATAATTGCAACAGCTTAATGTAACAACATCATAAAAGATGGGGAAGCTCTTAGAGCTGTGAGGAGGCTTCTTTATTTTCCCTCAAACTAAGAATAAATAAAGCAGTTTCTTTCTGCGTTGAGGAAATCTAGAGGACTATGCCATGCATTTTCTCCCTTGCACAGCACAAGTCTGATCATGATTGTTTCACCCAGCATTGGGATACCATGCATACAGTGCATATTAACCTGCTCCTGATGGTGTGTGACTGTCAGAAGACAACAGGATGAGCCCTTCTCCTTGGCTGACCTTCTCCTTGATGCACCTGCACCCACAACCCAAATTGCAATTGGTTTCCTCATCAAAAGGCTGCAGAAAAAAACGAAATGAAGGCAGGCTGCTACACTGAGGAGATGCCAGCATGGCCATAACACTGTTGCCAAGTGAGTGTAAGTGATCCCAGCTGCAAAATAGACTAGCTGGCTGTTGGATCATCTTTTTAAAGTAGCCCCCCAAGTTATTAAATTCTGTATCATATCTTAAATATGTTTTGTGCTACCACTGCTATGGAGCCAGCCTCATTAACTTTCCTTTTGACAGGCTGTGTTAAAGCCCCAAACACAAATTCTGTCTGCTGTGCTCTGCCTCATTTAAAAACAAAAAATAAAAAAAGCTCCACCTTAAATGTTTGTTCCTAAAATTGGTGCATCTCTGTACAAATGCAAAGTAGGTGACTAAATGTTCTAGGACATGTGGCATGGTGACAGTCTAAATCAGGTGCTGTAAATCACCAATTTGCTTATCCTTACGGGTATCCAATCTGAGCAATTCAGCATCCTGAGCTGTGCCAGCTGTGGGCATGGGTGCCTTGCAACTCTACAATACAGATCTATGATGCATTTTGGTTTCCTTCTTGTACTCCACCAGCAGGAGTATAAGCACTGCCCTTGCTGTGTGCTGTCACTGTTCTGATGGCACTTACCCATTTACTCTTTGGCTGAAGGTGTATCCCAAAAAGCCTGTGAGAGCTTGGTCACATTACACATGTGCTACTGGATTCCTAAGCAGTGAAACTGGTGATAATCACACACAGCTCAACAAACTTCCTCTTCTTAAACTAGGCGGCATCTGCTGATATTTAAGCAGCATCTACCTGTCCACCATATCCAAGGCATTTTGCTTCAGGCTTATGGATGCAAAGGGAGGAAAGCAGAGCCAGCCGCAGTTATAACCACTCATGAAGGTGCCAATTCTCCTTCCCCTCGGGCTTGGGAAGAGATGTGAACTGTGAGGTTTGAAAGACCACTTGCACCTGCTGCAGCACCCAGCAGAGCTGTCAGAGTGACACTGCCCCACGAGCCATGGGCATGTCCCCTGGGGCAAGGGCAGCACTGCCTCTGAGCAGCTGTGCGACCATCCAGCCAGCACAGGGGCACTTAACTCACAGTTACCTAATAATACAGGTTTTATAAGGGGTGGATTTTCACTCAGCTACTTCTACAGGCTGGTCATGATTTACTGAAAACTTCATTTCACTCTGAGTAAGAAATAAAAATTTTAAATTATTGGTATACTTGAGGGTATTCTCAGGCTTATCATCTTCATTCAAGTGCTGACTGGACTTAATGGATGCTTTCCAAATGAACAGAACTGTAGGATAATTAAAAATTCCAAAGAAGGGAAAGTTAACATTGGTATGGCAGTTACTTAGTACAGATTAGTAAGAAATAGACTAACACTTGCTCAAGGCTGTATATGCCATCCAGAACATAAAACTCATACTTGGCATGTAAGTCACAACATTTGAGCATTTCAGTCCTTTCTGCAGCATCAATAAATATTTTGAAAGTTAAGTGTAGAAACGTGTGGTGTCATCCTCCAAGTTATGAGAATGGGGCTCAAATACTGCAGTTGAGGATTTTAAAAATTATTTTTGGCCTAAATTAAAAAATAAAGCAGAAACTGAAATGCTAAGGATGCCCCTTATCTCCAGGAACTGACACTTTAGAAGAACACAAAATCTTAAAGGAAAGCTGAAAACTTGTGAGAGTTGGCACAGGTAGAACACTGCATAAACAGACAGGTAAAACTGTACTAACTCTGCCAGGCTAAGCAAAATGCTGTTTCGCACAAAGCAGCTGAAATTCTTTTCTTTAAGGCTGTCATATCCATCTCCTGTAAAATGAGGTAATCTATTAGCTCACCATTCACTGGGATGTCAGTTCCCAGTTCCTGCCACCGGCTCCAGCATCCCACACTACTCCCTGTCAGCATTTTACTGCCCTCAGACACTTAAAAACCTTTCTTGTTAAGGGTCAATCCATTACATAGCTGCCATAGAAATTTGTGGTGAAATATCTGTTTATGCTTGAAGAGACTGGGGCTTCAGTTTGTTCCCCTGCTCTGCAGTGCCTGGTAGCTTCCATAGGGATCTCCCAGGATCATGCACTGCCAAAGCCAAGGACTTTGTGGAGGTAAAGCTGCCTGGATAACATGGTATTTCCCTCTGGGGAGCTTCCTTCTGGTCAGCAGTGTAAAGGAAAGTCCTTCTTGTGCCATTCCAGCTGCCATGTCATTTGGGCATCAGTGGAATGGATTCATAAAGTCACAAGAGCAGTTTCTGTGTGACTTGAGGAGGTGGTCAGGGAAGAGGAGCTCCCACCCTGGGGGCTGGAATCTGTAAGCAGTGACAGCAGCACATGCCCTCTGTTGTATGCCTGCGTGAGGGGGAGTGCTGATATCCCATATTAGTTAAAGTCCCAGATCACTTAAGCTGCAAGGTCTGACCCACTTTTCTTCTGACAGTTCTAAAGGACTGCTTGATGCTCACTTAAACTGGGCCTGCCCTGTGCCTGCAGCCATAGCTCTGTGAGGAAATCCCCCAGCCACTCTATTTTCCCCAGCAGGTAAATTGTAAAGTGAATATCAGAGGTGGGACACGCAGAGGCAGTGCCCTCACAAAGTTATGCCTCTTTGGAAGTAGAGAGGCCACTCATGTGGTCTCTGAGGAAGAAGTTCTGCTGATGAGTCCCCAGATTCCCAAGGTTGGCTCTCCTACCAGGGGTCATTCCTAGAAACACTCAGGAGATGGTGGAGAAAACTTGTGCAGGGACGGAGAAGAGCTGAACTAGGATGTGACTTTGGTGTCAGGGTGTGCACTGCCCAGCCTCCCACCTGCTCGTGACTCCCTGTTCCACACCAGGCCTGGGTGAGTACACAGTGAACCTTGGAGCACCCTCCCAACACAAACCTGCTATGCATAATGGTTGAACAGATTTTGGCTGGAGGAAATGAGATGAAATTACTTTGTTTTCTACTGATAAAATATTGAGATTAGTTTGGAAGGAAGTGCCTTTCAATCATCTCTTTGAAATGTTTGGGAGAGGTGTGATCCCTGTAGTACCACTTCCTTAGGACTATGTGTCATGGCAGGAGCAGTCCTATGGCTGTGTGACCTGTCTTTACCATGCTTCTACCAGGTCTTGGAGATGTAGGATTGACAAATCTCTGCTTTCACCTTTTAAAAAATAACTGCAGTGGTGAAGACAGACATAAAAACACAATGCAAGAGCAGTCTGTAGGTACAAAACTGAAAATAGCCATCATGCTTCCACTGTAAAGGGAGTCGCTTTATTTTCATTTTTGTCTGTTAATGAGATGGTTCAGAAACTTTGCAGCATTTTCAGGCTCAGAATGACTGGGAGGGGACTCTGTTCCAGAAAAGCCTGGGCTGCTGAAGTGAAGCCAGTGAAGTCAGTGGTACTAATGAAAGTGAAGGTTTGCAAAATAAAACTTTTAAAATGCACATAAGCAAAACAAATGAGATTTGTTCATCCTTTCAGGGTCTCTCTAAGTAATTGCTTTTTTCTGCAGTGACTGTCATCTATCATGCAATGAAGCAATGCTGCCAATGTAAGCAACCACCTGCATCCACCACGACTCCAAATCCAGATTCTCAGAAATTTCACCTGTATGAAATAGTGGTGTTGGTTTGGGGAGCCCATGTCTGCACATGTCAACAGCCCCAGCATTGCTGTTCTCTGGTTGAGTGCAGAAATGCACTTTCTAGGTACTTTATGGCACCAAATGTCATCTTGACTACACTGAGATGAAGATTCTGGATTACTTCTATTAATTGACTGCACATACAAAGACTTGTGATGCAGAGCAGCAGATATGTGTCTGGCATTTGGAGACATGGGGCTCCTATTTTCACCAGGAGTGCCTACCCTGTCCAGCCAGCCCTGCCCACCCCCATTGCAGGAGTCCAGGTCCCATGCACCCACTGAGGCCAATGCAGTTATAACTTTGGCTCACCCTGTACTTACAGCCATTACTTAGGAGAAAATTATTTTGCTTTTTTAGCAACTGGTTTTGAGGTAAGTCTTTTACATTTCCATGATATTAACAACTCTCAGTTGTTTGTTTCTAAGGCAGAACCCATTTATATTTATGAAAAGGAATGTGTCAGAAAGTACCAGCAAATTATACCAAGGAAATCTCAAGATGGTTTCACAAGTCATTATTATCATCCTGTGAGGTCAGGAGGAAACTGGTTTGTTTAGTGACACATTGTTTGATTTAGCAGCTGAGTGACTCACACCAAATTGAAGATTTGTTGCTACATTGAATGCTTAATTGCAAAGATAAGCTGTGCTGTTAGTTCAAAGATAGTGTGTAGGCTGAGATAAGCAGATGCCAAAATTGTGAAGACAATTGCTGAAGTTTAAATTACAAAGTCTGAATTGAAAGCTGTGATTAAATAAGGACTGTTCTTCATTAATCACTATTTAGGTTTCCCCCTCTTTGTTTCATTCTTCACTTCAGCAGAAGCAACACTATAGAGAGGACCTGAAGCAGAGCTAAATATCAGTGACTGATTTGAATCTTGCTTACATGGATCCTCCATTTCCACCATGTAATTAACACCAGTAAAGCTACCCAGGTGCAAAAATAATCAGAATTTTGGCTTTATTCATTCATTTATTCCGAGATGGGCTGACAGCATGCAGACCCCTCCCATCACCTCTGTGTCCTGTGCTTGTCCCAAAAGGCATGTGTGTGAGCACCACGTGAACAGTTCAGTGTAATTGAAGCTCACTCGTTCCTCACCTGCTGTCTGCCGCCAACAGGAACAGCTCAGCTGAGCACCCAATATGAGCTCACTGGTGACAGAGTCAGCAGGGTCATGGAAAAGCTGGGATGCTGAGTTGGGTGCAGCTGGAGCTTTCCTGCTGGGGTTGCCTCCGGCTGGGCAGGAGGACAACGGGGAAGGGGAAGAGCCACTTTTCTTAAGAGTCAGTTTTAAAAGTGCTGGCAGAGGCAACCCTGTTTCTTATCTGGGAGCTGAAAGTTTTGTCTCTGTGTGCTGATGTCCTTGGGGATTTAGAAGGGAGGTGACAGAGATGAAGCTCTCTCTGGAGAATCAACTATGTAGGTTTAATAACTTTTCAAGTGGTAAAGGAATGACATAAACCTTGAGGGCAGGAAAAGTGTGTTTGGTTTCGAGCAGCAGGTGGAGGCAGAGAGATTCGTCACAGTGGGCTGGCAGGACGATGCTCCCAGTACCCTTGGGGAGCCTCGGGCAGCAGAAATGGCCGAGACATCCCTGTCCACGGCAGGGGAGACAAGATACAGAAAATCCCCCTCGTTGCTGCGAGCTTCTTGCTTTGCTCACCAGCAGATGGGGTAATGTCTGACACCAGCAGCAGCTCGAGGTATAAAACAGGAAAAGCTTAACTATTCATGAAGGAGAAGCCGGATGCTCCCCGCTTCCCCTCCGCCCCCAGTTTGAGGGCTCGCTGCCGGCTGCTGCCCGCTCGGATACAGACGAGCGCATTCGCTGTCTAAATCAGGTGCTGTAATGTCGCTGTGGCTGACAGAAGCAAAGAGAAACTGTGCGGGGCAATGATGCCGCGGCTCCCGCGGACGCCAGCGCGCTGTGCTTGCAGGGGCACGGCCGGTGCTCATCACCCACGCACGGAGCGCGGCCGGGGGCGCCTCCGTCACGCCGCGTCCTCGGGTGGCGGGGCGGGATCACCCCGTCCTGCGCGTCGAGAATCGTGTCTGCCGCAGCACTGCCCGCTTTTTCGCTAAGAAGACACCGGCTTAAAAATGCCCTCTGCGTTTCCCGCAGCCCAGGGGAGAGGGAACACGCTGTTCATTGCCGTGGTTCCCCGGGAAGCTGCAGCGCGGCTGTCTGGCTGCTGTCGGCGGCGTGGCTCGGCTCGGATGCTCACCCCGCAGCACGAGTTTGGCTCGCGGGAAACTAGGGGAGGTATTCGAACAGGGGAAGCACACAGTGAAAGCTAAGAACAGAAATCATCGATAAATAAACACCAGAGCTGTTGGCTGAAATCCCATTAAATGGGCGCCAGGAAAGGCGCGGGCGTAGGTTTGTGATGCTGCCGGCACGACGCTGCGTGGTTGGTGCCATAGATCGGGACAGCACCCCAAGGGGACGCGACGCTGTTCCCAGTGTGGTGACAGTCTGTGATGACCGTCCCTGAGTGTCGCCACAAACCCAAACCTGAGCGGAGATGGCAGTGCCCTTCATCTGCAGGGGGCACCCCAAGCACACCCCGTTGCTCTCATCACACCCCACGTCAGAACTCAACAGCTATCGTAGTTTTATGGAAGTTACAGAAAATAGTATTTATTATCAACCTGAAGCCAACAGTTTCCCATTGCCTTGGGGAAGATTAAACAAGGACCCATGAGTGGGATGTAAAGAAGCAAAGCGATGATTTGATTCAGAAATCATGGGTCTGGGAGGCAAATTTCAAAGCAAAGCTTTTCCTTTTTCTAAGCGGGGGTACGACAACACCGAGTGAATCATCACTCCCAGGGGAAAAATAGGAGGGTGAAAACCCTCCTACCTCTCCTGTGAAAGCGCTGTCTGTGCCCAGTTGTTCCCGTGAAATAACAATATTGGCTGCCGGGCTTGTTCTCCCTTGCAAATAGATTAGGCTGCTGCAGTTTAAGCTTATTGAAGATATTGCCCTCAACTCCCAGGATTACCTTATCAGCAGCAACCAGATGGAGTGTATCAGTCATTCCACACCTGTTGATCCTACATGGAAGCCAAAAAATTAATTGCTTAGAAATGTAACAGTAAAAACCTAAAAGCATGGGGGGGGGGGGGGGGGGGAGACAGAGAAAGAAAAAAAAATAATATTAGAGGGGAAAAAAGTGGGGAGGGATGGGAACTTCTTGCCTGATACTGGTATGAGTGTCAGCACATTCTGGAGGATGTCTAATGCGGCATCTGATGCAGTTTGCAAACGCGAGAGGATGGACACCCCAGAGAGCAGGTATTTTTGGCAAGAAATACCTATTTAGCTGCTACCAGCCGTGTTTAATTTGCATCCATATGACTCGTGGAGATAACGGCAAATGCAAAAAGCTTTCTGAAAGGATGCTGCGCAGGGATGCTGTCAGCTTCCCGCTCCCGGGGTGCCGCTTCCCCGCCCCGAAGCGCTGCCAGCGGGAATGGGGCTCCCCGTTCGGGGCCGCGAGGAGGAGCTCCCGCCTCGGCTGAGTCCCCCCACGGGCCCGGGTCTGCTCCCGGCCTCCCCGTGCTGCCCAGCGTGGGGGAACAAAGGCTCCCAGCCCGCGACAATCTCCGAGTGCCCGAGCCACGAGCGTGAAGCAGATTAGATCTCCACGGCTGCCACGGGAACGTGTACCGTGAAACAGCTTGGGAAGCAAACAGATCAGAGAAGGATTAGGCTTGCTCCATCTTCTGTAAATCACTCGTCAGATTTTGAGTGATGGGAATAATGGCACCAGATTAGGGGGAAATTCATACAATGACAATTATAGAAAACCTGATATTTTTAGTGGTGCCCTCTGTCCTGAGGAGCCCCGGAGCTGGGGGCGAAGTGAGGGTACAGGGATGTTACTCAGCTCTCCGCACCCCTGGGGCAGCGTGCGACCGCCGCAGCCCCGGAGGAGGCAGCGGGGCCGGGGTCTCACCCGCCCCACACCTCGCCCGTCCCTCCGGGCCCTCCGCAGACTGTGCTTCATCCCGTGCACATAAAGTGGCTGCAGGTGCCCGGCAGGCTCGCGGGCTGTGGCCGGCGGGCAGCGCGGCAGCCTCGGCTCCTCGGCAGCCCCCGGTGGCGAGCGGGGCGCGCTGGGAGCCCGGCTCGCCCGCGGCTCCGGGGAACACGGGCCGGACTCCCGGGGCGCTGCGCACCGCCACGGGCTGCCCGAGGCTGCCCGGCCGGTACAAACCTCTCGGTGGCCATCAAAATAAGACCTAGGAGATGCAGCTAGCGTGCGTGTGCACACACTGGGGAGACAAGTTACCTGCTTTTGTCACCGCAGGTAGCAGTAGCCCAAAGACGCGGGTGGTGGTGGCAGAGGTTTGTGCCGTGGAGAAGTGGAGGAATTGCCTATCACACCACAGGGGAGCTCCACTCTGAGCAGTTACTCTGTAAAGCCTTATTTTTAGAAATGTCTTATGATTTCAATTCCCTGAAACTAACTTTGCATGATTCAGGCATTTTGCTGTGCTGTATTAAATGACAGCAGTCTTTCCACAGTCCTTTATTTATGGATAGGAAATTAAAAGAGTGCTGCTAGAAACAGCCGGGACTTAAGGGTCTCCTGTTTAATTTGAACAGCACACATTATTCCTCCTTGTTGATTTAGCATAAATTTTAATTAAAATTGGCAAATCTCTTAGGCCAGTCTGCATTCACGACTTTAGCCCCAAATATGTTAACTCCTCACTGGAATAATTGGGCATTTATTCTCAATCTTTGTCTCTTCTTTTAATTCTCTCCCATTAAGTGATTTCTGACAGTGGCAACTGTCAGAAATTTCTTATTCTCCTTATTTACCCTATTTAGACTTGCATGACCTCTTAGGAGCTCCTTAGGAGGAGCTGGACTCTCACACTTTGTACAGAAGCCCACAGCTGCTGTGTCATTGCATGGACCAGTCATGCTGGGGAAGATCGGTGATGTCCTAAAGAGTTCTATAACACTGTTATAGTGTTATATCTAGTTATAGTTATACACTGTTATGGTGTTATATCTATAGCACTGTTGCTTGGAATGGGTGGGAAAGGGAGAACAGTTTACAGAGCTGAGCTATTTTCATTCAAATAGAGGACCACTTTTTCAGCATTGCATTTCATGTCCTGCCATATATAACAACAGTTTTGTTGTCCTCAGTGTACCCAATAAACATCTGGGAGCTGGGGACTGAAACAGAAGTCTATGTAGCTGCCACCAAGAGATTTTTTTTTCCCCCTTAAGCTGCAGCACTGATTATGAAATAGCACCAGAAGCCTTGTTGGGCAGTGCCCTGTCTGTACTGCCAGATTGTTGGGTCAGCTCCTGGTGTGTTTCAGTAGGGCTGTTGAGGGCTCTCCTGATTCATTCTCAGTCCTTGGATGGAGATAGCAGAGCTCCTGATGAGCACTTCAGGGTGAGTCACTGGGCATCGTGTGCCTTTTCTGGCATGTTCAGCATTAGGGAAGTGTGTAGAAGGTCACCTCAAAGATGATTAATAATGAAGTGCAGATTATGTAGGAAAGGTCTGCCTACTGGTTCACAAAAAACCTGCTGTGGAAGTGCCTATACCAGGAAAAATGGGTAGGAATCTTCTTGTGTGACTGGTCACTGAAGGTTTCTGCAGTGTTATGTGGCAGAAATAGATACCTAAAAGCCTTTACCTACCTCACCTGTCTGTTACAAGTGTTCTTTCAGATGGGATGAATCACTTTCCTGGAATTGCCTGTTCCTCTTCACTGGCTCTAAAGAGAGTTATTTGTCTTCATTTGGCCAGCTAAGTACAACCCCAGGCAACGAAAGGGGAAGAAAAAAGAGCTTTTTCCTCTGTAAGGAATAGGGTCTGAGTTTCTCATTGACTCTCAGTACAGGAGGTACAGGAGATTTAGGGTCAGTCTCTGCACACTCTTTAACAGTGGAGGGAAGCAGACACCTCCAAGGTAATCCTGATTTATGGGCAGCACTGCCCTGGCAGTGCCCAGCTCTCTGAGCTCCACACAGACAGCACCAGAATCTGCTGCTCCACAGGCAGCTCACAGCTCTGCCCCAACACTGCTGCAGTCAGTCCGGCCAGGGTGAGTTGAAATAATTCCCTGGAAATAAAACAAATGGAAGAAAAAAACACGCAAAACAACTGAAATATATTGTGGCAGCTCTGCCACACTCTACATCTACCACAGCAGAAAGCAATCCTTTATGGAAGAGATGCCTCTTGGAGTGCCACAAAAGGACCCATAAACACAGTCTCTATAAAAATAGTCATCAAAAATGTGAGTGAGAGCCACGAGGCTGTACAGACTTTCTGTAATTTTCAATCCTTGTGCAGAAAATGGTGGGAAAGAGACTATAAATACATGTATATATTTATGTACTAAGCATTATCTGTCAAAAAGATCACAGTAAGATTTTTGTCTTTTATGAAACAACAGTGACATCCAGTGGTGCTGTAGGTGTAGCCAAGGAAAGGTAAAGCTTTTCACCCTGGGACAGGCTCCCTGCCCCTCGTGGGAGGCTGGCAGGAGGCAGGCAGCTCCAGCTGCCCACTGCCTTGAGCAGCTCCTCTGTAAGGGATGAACCTGCAAAAGAAAAGCGAGAGAGGAAAAAAACAGTGTTTTTCAGGGCACGGAGTGAGGATGCATGCATTTCAGGGGCTTTGTAACAGCACATACAGGTAAAAAAACAGCAGCCAGTTTTCAGAAAAACAGCATCTTCATGTCAATTAAAGTCTACTTCCATGAAAACAGATGCATCCTATAAAAACCTACTCCCAGGCACTTAATTTCACTTACTTTAAGACATAATTAAAATTGCCTTTTTCCTTTCTTTAATTTCCCTCCCATTTTCTGTTTTGTGTACTGATTTGTAACCTTCTTTAAAAAAATTTCCTTGGGCTTTCTCTCTAATCTCTTCCAATTCCTCCTTATTTTTCCACCATTTAGATTTGGATTGGCTCAATTAAATTTTCTTTTCTTCTTCTGACTGGTTCTCTTGAATAAGCTCTCAGGGAGCGTCTGCCTCTTTCTGCTGTCATTTTGACTTGCTCGCTTATCGCTTTCCATCGATTTTCCTGTAGGATTTCATTTTAATCCAATTTACAGTGTCAGTAATCTGGGTCGTTTCTTTTAGTTAGATTTAGATTCCAACTAATTTCCTTTCCATTGACAACTGTCCAACTCGCTCCGTTTAAATCATTGTACTCACTCTGTCTCGGCCACGCTGTTCCCTTTCCAGCTGGGGCTTGCTGGCTCTCCCTGCTGCTGGCTGGGAAGGGAGGGAAGGGGTGGATGGCTGCGAGATCAGGTGGCAGGAGGCAGGGCGTCGGAGGCAGACACCCTCCCCAGCCTGGCCTCCAGTTATTTACTTGTGCAAGTGGTGGGAATGCAAATCTTCCCTCTGTGCCAGCACCTCCGGCAGTCTCAATGCCGGGTCCCGCTGGGTGCAGGAACGCAATGCCAGAGACATCGGATCCAGCATCCTCAGGGACACCAGCCCCAGCATCCCAGGGGACACCAGCATCCCCAGGGACACCAGCCCCAGCATCCTGATGGACACTAACCCCAGCATCCTGCAGGACACCAGCCCCAGCATCCCAGGGGACACCAGCCCCAGCATCCCAGGGGACACCAGCCCCAGCATCCTCAGGGACACCAGCCTCAGCATCCCGGGGGACACCAGCCCCAGCATCCCGGGGGACACCAGCCCCAGCATCCCATGGACACTGATGGGAGCCAGGCTCTGTTTGCATGGGTGTGCCACTCGGCTTTGTCGAGGAAGAGTTATTTGCCAGGGCACATCTAAAGAGCCATTAACTAGTGGTGTGAAGCCAATACTCAGTAACAAAAGCATTTAAAACCCTCCCCCTCATCCCTGAACCATAATGTGTGCTCTTGTTCCCGGAGTAAAATGGTCAAAATTTGTTTGTCAGGCATGACAGTGAGCTGTGAATGCTCTTCTTTCCAGGGTAACTCCAGGAGGTATTTGTAGCTCTATTGTGGTCCTCTCACTTTTGCTTTCTTTCTTCTCCTTCTGTCTTATTTTCTTTTCTTGCATAGTTCACCCATCCAATTCCATCCTTGAAATGTAAATGAAGAAGCTGTTTCATCAGATGTATATGGAAAATCATAAATGCTCTTATCTCGAACAGCCTAACCACACAATTAGGAAAAAAACCCCACACTATAACATTTTTTTTCTCAGAAGTGTACTTCTTTATAATATTTAATTAAAGATATAAAAATAGTCTCTCCAGCTATTTTCCAATAGATCTGTCCTGGCTTTCTTCTGTAAAAATATTAGGAAAATTCTTAAAAAGGAATTAAAAAGTAGCTATGCTTGGAAGCAAAGCTGCAGTTTTCAGTGCAGCTTACATTGAATATCACTACCACAAACCTCAGCTGTATCTATTAGAAAACATTATGTGCTCTTTCCCTGCCATGCACCCATCTTTTGTCCAGTTGCCAACTGGCTTAATCTTTTATCAGCAAATAATTTTCACTTAATGAGAATTTACTCTTAAGTGCCTTTTCCCTCAGGAACACATATTTCCCCTTCATCCAGCATGAGTCTTCCTATGCAGATTGCAGCAGTTATTGGAGCATGATGAGCCTTATTACAGATATTGATTTGTCTTAGGCTGCTGCCCGGACAACTGTTAGCAGTGAACCACCACGCACAAGGATCTGCCTTCATTTTTCAGTGGCTGCTTGTTTTCCTCGTGGGGGATAGGCAGGATCACCCTGGTCAGCTCCAGTGATCCTGCTCTGTGCCTTGTGAGGACACACTGGGCAAAGGCAAGGTGGAGGCTGCAATGGGCTCTCACCTCTCACAGATGGTGCAGGGTTATTTTTAGACCTGCACATCAGACACAGATTTGACTGATGGGAGCTTGCTTTCAGCTGCTCTGTCTCTCAGTGAGTTTTTGAAGTAGCTCCGTGCTGCTCCCCACCATGACTCCTCTGGGTTTCCACTCTTCAGAGCCAGGAGAGCAATGGCTGCCTGAGCACAGCAGGAGGAAGCTGGAGAGAGATAAGAGGACAGCAAGGGTAGCACCTTTTTGTTAACATGGGCACAGTGAAAGTCATTATAAATATCTTCAAGATGTCCTGAAGTGTTCTTATCATGACATGGGCCCACTTCTTGCTACTATCCATGCACTTACTTAAATTTTATCAAGTGGCAAGTCCCACCAGGATCTAATAACATTCAAAAGCACTTGAAGGAAGCTGGACAAGTAATATCCTATTATTGCTTTCTGCACCTCTGCATTGATACTTTCTGCATGGCATATTAAATATGTAAACACTTGCTCTCAAGGTATGCCTCACTTGAGAGGAAACTGCTGCAATAACAGCCTGTATGCAGTTCTGGGCACAACTTTCTGAGGAGCAATTAGCAAACAAAAAGAAAGTAATTTTCTTCCAAAAAAATTCTCTGAGAGAGATGAATCCTGTTTCTTAACTGTCTCTAACATCACACTGCGTCTGCTATTCATGATTCATGTACCTGGAGGTCTTTACTGAAGTGCTGTTCAGTACATCTGTCCAGTGTTTGTGCCTTCATTTTTTTAAGGGCCACAGTGTTATTTGCAGTCTCCATTTTTCTTCTTTCAAAGGGGAAAAATGAGCACTATTGTCTTGTCTGGTAAAAGATGAAAGCAGGCTTCTAGAACAATTTTAAAATCATGAGGCTGTTTCTCTTTAACAAGGTGTGTTATAGCTGTGCTTTATCCCCTGCTCACCTCTGCTGGAGTTCTGGTCTCAGCTTCCCAGACTCCATGGTTCCCTGAATGAATGAGAAGCATGCCAGGCTGGGAACAGGGAACAGCTGCCTGCTCTGCAGCTTTCTTTGGGCTGCACCATGGTCCCTCAGGGCTCCCCAAGCCATCCATGCAGGGAGTGAGGCTCTCACAGGGGGCGGCACAGGTCTTTACCTACAGCACCTTTCTCCATGGGATACAGAAGCTGGGAGAGCCAGTAAGAGTTCTGGGGACACAGCAGCCAAATTAAACTCCTAAAGTGAAGAGAGGTCTACCTCACACATGCCCTAGAAACACAGAGCTGCTAGATACCCTTCATTTCTCTGCTGTGACCAATTTATCAAGTAAGGATATTAAGCATAATTAGTTTTACTGCTGCATTTGCAATCAGTTTAAAATTAGAAACTTCAGCCCGTTTGTTTGTTTGTTTGTTATCAATGAAACTATCCAGGGGTCTAAAAGTAAGTGCAAATTAAGAAATAATTGCAGAGGTTTATAGTTCAAGTCAGGCAATCTCCTTAGAGATTTGGGGCTGTTTAAAAGATACCTGTTTTCAATCACCACTGCACCCTGATCTCACCAGCACTTGCATGCACACAGTCAGCAGCTTACATTTTCAGAAATGACTAATTGAATTGTTATTGAAATTTAATATGAAGGAATTGCTATCTGCCTCCACACACCTAATATGGTGCCTGAAATCAGACCTCAAACATGCAGACTTGTGAGGCTGCTGGCTGCTTGGTCAATACAGGGCAAAGTGTGTCTGTTGTTTTCAGATCTTTGGCTCCTTGTATT